>CP126895.1:46464178-47775011 GCA_030440675.1 Furcifer pardalis
ATATATTGTTTACATGTCTGTCAGATCTTCATAAAATTTGGACAGAAAACAAGATCTATTTATGAAGTGGTAGCCATGTTAGTTTGTGCAAGCATATCAGAGAGTAAATAAAAACAACAACAAACAACAACAAAATACAAAAATGTTTTGGCACCTTAGAGATTAACTAACTCCTGTATTTTAATGTTAGCTTTCATGAATCAAGTCCACTTCCCTTGTCTCCGGATGTCGTAGCACCAACCAATTGGCAAAAAAATTGCAGATTCTGTTGGTTGCCCTGTGCTGTTATATGCTTTTAGTCAGAATAAGCACCAATGAGGTGTAGAAAAACTACAATGACAAGTGCTCTGTGCTCTTTGAAATAATAGCATGAATTTTGTTGTTGTTCAGTCGCACAGTCGATTCCGACCCTCTGCGACCCCATGGACCACCGTCCTCTAGGCACTCCTGTCCTCCACCATCCCCCTCAACTCGCTCAGCTCTGTGCCCATTATCTCCACAATGCCATCCAGCCATCTCATATTGGGCCGTCCCCTTCTTCTTTTGCCCTCGACCCTTCCCAGCATCAAGGCTTTCTCAAGTGAGTCCTCTCTTCTCATTTGATGTCCAAAGTACCTTAGCTTCATCTTTACTATTTGACCTTCTAAGGAGCAGTCAGGTTTGATTTCTTCTAAGATTGACCTATTTGTTCTCCTCGCTGTCCAGGGGACTCTCAAAACTCTCCTCCAACACCACATCTCAAAGGCGTCTATTTTTCTGCGTTCTGCTTTCTAATGGTCCAGCTCTCACAACCATACATTGCCACAGGGAATACCATGAATATATAATGTGAATGTTTAAATTGCAACAATGAAATATTTGAAAAAATGGCATAACACACTCTATTTAATGCCAGTCAATTGATTTTTCTTGCATTAGACCAGGAGTTCTCAACATTTTAAAGCTGGGGCCCAGGTCACACTACTCAGACAGTTTGGGGCCATTTTGCCTTTCCTTCACCACATGTCACTTCCTGGTGTGATGGAGGCGGGGGAGGGGCACATGAAATAGTGCCACAGGCCGCAGGTTGAGAATCCCTGCATTAGACAATGCCAGTTAATTGCCAATTAAATAAATATGAAACAAAGCAATGTGTTACTTAAATAGTCAGAGGTTCAAAAAGAAATCAAGAAGATAAATAAGAAAGGAAGAGGAAAAAACAGATGGATTTGTTGGTTGTGGAGAGTAAAAATGATACAATTCCTGTATCATTTGTGTTACCTTTTTCTTTCTTTTTAAAAAAGAAATAAATTTTCACCTAAGCCAATATAGACCATGTCTGTCATTGCATCATGAGTCATCATTCACTGTAACTTATTAGGAATGTTCCCATTGATTGAGAATACATTTGGATGATACCATGAAATAATTATAGATCTGTTGGCATTTCCTTCAGTGAAGTCTTTTTGCTCTAAATAGAATATCAATAAAAAATCTGTTACCCTTCTGATTTGATTCCAAAGTTAATGCATTATTGACAATTGTCAACAAGCTCTTACAGTTCAATGTGAAGTTTACACAGGAGGTTCTATGGCTGGATAGCTAAACAGGTATCCAGTCTTTGCTGATACATGTGAAAAAGAAATGTTTTAACGTCTGCAGATGCAGACAGTGCTGGCTCTTTGGCTATAAACAGAGATGAGCACTGAACCCTAGAGTCAGATACAACTGGCTTTCAAGCAATGGTGACCTTTACCTTTACTAGTACAAGCAATGATAGAGGAGGAATAAATCAGTCCACCTTATACTATAGGAAAATATTTTGCAAGCCGTAACATTTACTTCAATAAATCTTTCATCTTTTAGTAATGATTAATAACTGAGTCAGCCACAACATATCAAAGTATCAATATGTCCCATTTTGCCCACCTTCACCCCATATACACTTTTATTTTAGCATGGAATTATAGGATTTTGAAATAATTGAGTTGGGAGACACCTAAGAGACTATCTACGCCACCTCCTGCTCAGTAGAACAGTGATGGCAAACCTTTTAGAAACCAAGTGCCCAAACAGAGGGGCAGGGTGAACTCTGTGTTTGAGGGATGGAGGAAACACACCCATTAGGCTACTGGGCAGAGGGGCGGGTGAACTCAGTCCTAGGGTGATGGCACATGTGCCAACAGAAAGGCCTGGGAGTGCCGCATCTGGCATGCATACCATAGGTTTGCCACCACTGCACTAGAAGGTAAGGACACACATGGGTCTCATGGGCTACAGGTTGTGCATTCCTGCATTCCATACAGAGATTCTAAGAAAGAGTCACCATCTGTTTCCTATGTATCAAGTATATTTCACTGGAAGAGCTGATTAGCAAAATATGGGGTAGGGGAGGCTGCACTGACTTGAGAGAATAGAGAGACTAGACTACAGCCTTGGTACAAACATGCAAACAGCAAATATCTATAAATAGCTTTTCTTTTCTTTTACATCTTTTCAAAAATGTTCTTTGAAACAGTGTTAACAATTGCTGCACAGCAGAACATCTCACCTTCCAGGCACAAAGCGCAGGGAGCTAATTATTAGAATATTAAACACTGCACATACCACGGACATTCCTGTTCTGTCGAATGTCTACTTTGCTGAAATAAGCAGAAATGACATGTTATCTGTAGAAATCCCCAGTATATTTGTGCATGATTATTATTGTATAAAGCCAAAATATATAAAGGATGTTCTGTTAAGGATGGTTCATTCATTTATTTGCTTTATTTAATATTTAGACTAAAATTGATAAAAATCAAGAAGCAGAAACATTTATGATTAAAATGCAAGTAATATAATTACTATATTAATATATTGGGTAAAAATCTAAAAATACATACTTGAGAAAATATATGTTTTTCAGTCGCACAGTCGATTCCGACCTTTTGCGACCCCATGGACCACTGTCTGCCAGGCACTTCTGTCCTCCACCATCCTCCTCAACTCGCTCAGCTCTGTGCCCATTGTGTCTACAATACCATCTAGCCATCTCATTTTGGGCTGCCCCCTTCTTCTTTTGATAATACCCATTAAAAGATGCAATCTAAATTTCCTCAATACTCTTAAAATGTCAAATTCTCTCCATCTGAATGCTGAAGTAAGCTGCAACTCCTAGTAAATTCTTCCAGAAATAAATGGAAACAAAATTATCCAACTTCCTTAGCTGAAAGTCACACAAATTCAGTCATAACAGATAGTGAGAATTACCATCTATTCTGGGGTGCCCAAACTTTTTGGGCCATGGCCTGTCACATGGTTCAGAGAGCCAGTCACTATGGCACAAGGGTTAAATCCGGACCCCAACGCCAATTCTTCCAGCCTGTGAAGCCCTTGTCACTCCTGGAAGTGGAAATAAAATATGCCCATACTTATAGCTCTGCTTTCCAAAAGGAAATGTTCACACAATGCTATTGACATTTTAAAATGTTCCTATAATTAGGTAAAGGTCACCTTTGTTTGAAAGCCAGTCATATGTGATTCTAGGCTTCAGTGCTCTTCTCTGTTTATAGCCAAAGTGCCAGCTCTGTCTCCGTTTGCAGACATTTCCATGGATATTTGGCAGGCATCCTAGACACCAGAATGCTGTTTACCTTCCCACTGAAGTGCTACCTATTTATCTACTTGCAATTTCTTGCTTTTGAACTGCTAGGTTGGCAGGAGCTGGGACAGAGGCAGGAGCTGACTCCATCATGCAGTACTCGAGTCTTGAACTGCTGACCTGCTGATCTTCCAGTATATTCACCACAGCCCCTCCTATAATTAGGAATACCTTTTTAGTTTTATAATGTGACACCTTGTTTTTGACAATAATTTTGTGTTAGAAATTATTCTGGGTTGAAAGGATTTTTGCTGGAGAAACTTCACTCAGGGGACACCCAAATTAGGCTCCTTTCATGTCCTCAAGAGCTGGGACAGAGACAGGTGCTCAATCTGTTCTGCAGGACACAGGTCTTGAACTGCTGACTTGCCAGTATTCCAGCTAACAAGGCGAGCTTCTTAACCAGAGAGCCAGTACATCACATTTTATATGAGCTTCACCTAAATGTGAATGAATTCATGAAAAATTTGCCTCATATTTTTCATGCCTCCTTCATGTCCTAATTCATAACAGGAATAAATGGGCTGCAAACCAATTTTGTATTTTCCCCTCCTTATGCATTGTGTGAATATATTTTAAATTAATATATTTGAAATGACAGGTGGTAGCAAGTATTTCATAAGCAAAGCTTCATTCACACATATTCATCGTGCTGTCTCTGCCATGGTACCTGCCATGTGTGGTGTTGAATTCTTCAATGTGATGTTAGTAAGATGTTTTTAAAAATATACTAACAATGTGTCAATCATTAAAGAACTAGCTTCATTATAGAAACAGTGCTCTAAATATGGATGCACTAAACTAGTCTTCAATAATAAATGGGCATTGCTTTCAAAATGTCATTGTTATTGTCGTTGCTTGGATCATTAAAATGGATGATTGAGCCGATAGCATTTGTATGAAGAAACACAAATCAGTTTGTTTTCTAGTTGTCTCATTTTGTCATTGTTTTGTACTCTGAATTGAGAGCCAATGTGGTGCAATGGATTGCTCACCAGAGTATAATTCAGAAGACTTGAGTTCAAATTCCCAATGAGGTACTGAAATTAGCTACAGGGCCACAGTGATAAACTAGTCCTCGAACTAGTCCTTGAATTCACTCACATCTAGGTGACAACAACACATGTAAATGGGGACCGGAATGTATAAATGTGATGATAGCAGTGGACTGGTATTTGAAAGAACAGCAGTCAGAAATAACAGTAAAAGCTCCTTCCTGTTCTGTGCACTAACACAAAAACACCATGATATAGCCAGTTTAGTACATCATCAAAGCACCTTACAAGCAACATGTCCCCTGACCAGAAACATACAAACCAGAACTGCAGTCATGGATACAGTGAATCAGAGCTATGTCTGGATAGGCAATGTGTGATTATAGAGCACAGAGTTCTGTAGCCAAAGTTGAGATGGTCAAGATAAACAAGCCAGCTAATCAAGGCAATAATCAGACAAAAAAAATAATGAAAACTATAATAAATCAAGATCACACATAGCAGGCAAGTCATATCAGGAACAAGAAACTTGACTGACAAAATGAAAACCAAGTTAGGAATTGATCTCCGGAACTTGCCTGAGCCAGCTGTGCAACTTTTATTATGTGTTGTTTGAGTCATGTGTTGCTGGACTTCAAATACATCCACTCCTACATTAGGTCTTTCTGGGCTTTGTACTTGAGGAGACTTCTCACTCCCTATGAACTTTCCTCTCCAATTGTCCAAGCACTCCTCTTGGTAGCTTACTGCCAAGCCCATGCTTTTACTCAGCATTAATCAAATCAAGACCAGCATAGTACAGCAAAAGATAGAAGGTAAGATGATGGTACTTAAATATATATCTTAAGGGTACTTAAAATATATTTTAAGGGAAGCACATCTGCTCTTAGTTAAAGGAGTGATATAATTAGCATTTAAAACTTATATTGCTACAACTGCTATGCCTATGATGTAGCCTTGGTTCTCAGCTTTACTATAATGAATAGGGAGGGCATGTACTTTAATTTTTGGGCCATGCCATTTCGATCCACAGTTATATCCTCCTGTACCTCTGAGGGTCACAAATGCACAAAAGAAGTCAACTCTTTGCCATTATTTGGCATAGTGTAGTTGGACTGCTGAGTTATGGAGTCCTTCAGTGGCAACATAGCTAATAGCTTTAAAGGAAAAACAGCATGAATTGCCTCCTTCCAACATTTGCCCCTTCTACCAATCATATTGCATTCCAGTAATACAACCAGCTCTATGGGCACAGACTTTGGGCTAAATCCAATTGCTAGTTCCATGTCCATTCCAGAGGTACAATCTTAGTTAGGATTATCAACTGAATTTAATAATAAGAAAAAGAATGTTGTGTATGGATAAGGTTCTGTATTCAAACATCATATCTGTTCGTGGGAAAGTCCTTCCATCAATTTCTATATAACTGGTCAGACCTGGATTACAAAAAGCCAACTGGCCACTACAGCCATCACATGTAACTGGATCTTTAAAGGAGGAAAAAACCATCAGAATGAATGCTAGGTTATGGGAAGCTCAGTAACAATGAACAGGGTGAAATGGCTCTTCACTGGATTACGACCCCAGAATCTTCATTCCTGGAGAGCTACAATACCAGTTAAAGCAGTGGTGCCCAAACTAAGGCCCAAAATGGGTGCATTTTACTTTCACTTCCAGGAGCAACAAGGGCTTTGTGGGCCGGATGAATTGGTGTTGGGGGCCGCACCTGGCCCCCAGGCCTTAGTGACCTGCTACTTGAACCACATGATCAGACCATGGCCCAAAAAGTTTGGACACCCCTGAGTTAAAGGGAAGTCATCAGTCTACAAAATTAGGTATAAATGGAGTGGGAACTTTAAAAGCTACTGATTAGGCTCAAGTGGAGGACAGACAGCTAGCCTAGGAAAGTATAAAATGATGCAGAATGCTGAACAGAGTAACTCAGTTTAGAAAATCACTAGCTAGTGACACACATGTTAACATGATCAAAGAAACAGCTTCTGAATCCTCTGGGTCTTTTGGTTCCAGCCAAGCCTACAGGTATCCATAATTGTGTAGCAATTTTTTTACAAGAATAAATAATCACAATGTACATGTCTTCTTTGGTCCATGGAAGAAATGTATATTCCAGGTAATCAGCCCTAATCCATATGGTTTATAACAGAGGGAATATGCATATGGATTTTTCAGGGCACGGAGTAGAGGAATGATTCTTATAGGCACATATGATTCTTAATATTCTAATCTTCTTTTCAGCCAGGAACCCAGTGAGCCTGCCTAATATTTTCCAGATCACTAATATGTGTTGGTATGGTTGGAGGGCGAGGTGTCCAGCCTGAGGCCCCTCTGCTATTCTCGCCTCTCCTATTTAACATTTATATGAAATTGCTGGGTGAGATCATCTGTTCCCACGGGGTGAGGTATCGTCAATATGCTGATGATACCCAGCTGTATATCTCGGCCCATAGGGACCCAAGCGATGCAGTGGAAGTCCTTTTCAGGTGCCTGGAGGCTGTGAGGCTCTGGATGGGAGACAACGGGCTACAGCTGAATCCCAACAAGACTGAGTGGTTGTGGGTCAGGGGGCCTGCGTTAACTTGGGAGCTACCATCTTTGGTTCTGGATGGGGCAATCATGCCCCAAACAGACCCGGTGCATAATCTGGGGGTCCTCTTGGACTCACGACTACTGCTTGAGGAGCAGGTGGCAGTCGTGACCAGGAGGGCTTTTGCACAACTTCGTGTAATACACCAGTAACACCCGCTCCTATACCGGGACTCCTTGCTCATGGTCACACACACTTTGGTCACCTCCAGACTTGATTATTGTAATGCGCTCTACATGGGGCTACCCTTGGTGACCATGCGGAGGCTGCAACTGGTACAGAATGCAGCTGCTCGGGTTGTGTTGGGATGCGGGTGTTATGCTCATTCCTCACCATTGCTCGGGGGCTGCACTGGTTGCCAGTGTGCCTCCGGGTGCAATTCAAGGTGCTGGTCATTACCTTTAAAGCCCTATATGGTAGTGGGCCAGGATACCTAAGAGACCGCATCACCCTAAGAACATCTGTCCATCCCACCAGAACGGACTGGAGAGGCGCTCTGGTTGTACCATCAGCTAGAGGGGCACACCTCTCTAGCACTAGGAGGAGGGCCTTCTCTGTGTCTGCCCCGGCCCTATGGAACCTCCTGCCAATTGAGCTACATCTCCAGTCGGAGTTGCTGCCCTTTAGGAAGGGGGTTAAGACCTGGCTGGCAGGACAGGTATGGGGTCTGGGTCAGACAGTTGCATCGGCTTGTTGGCTCATTTGACCCCTCCCTCCCCGTGTGGCGCCTGGCGGAGGAGGAATCTGCAGGCGGTGGCGGTGCGGCATGGGGACGGACCAGGGAGGCTCGGCAGCTGCAGCTGGAGCCACCGCCAGAGCCACTGCTGCCCGCTGCCCCTGGCCGTGGCCGGAGCCGGGCTAAAAAGGTACCAGCCCGAGGAGGAGGCCACAGGGGTGCAGGCAGCTCCGGCGGCGGCGGCTGTGGATGCAGTCGGGGTGCCGGGTCCCAAGAACGGTAAGCGAGGGGTAATTTATTTGTGTTTTGGGTGGGTGGTTGTTTTTATTTTATTTTATTTTATTTATTTATTTGTGTCTGGGTGGGTGGGCTGAGAGGGAGGGGTGTGTGTGTGTATGTTTATTTTTTATTTATTTTTATTTTTGGCCCCGCCCACAACGTCATGACGTCATGACGTCGGCTTCGGCCATGACGTCATGACGTCATGACATTGGCCACGCCCATGACGTCCGTGACGTCATGGCCTGGTAGTAGAATTTTTGTCATCCCATCACTGCTTCAAACCATTAGGATTGAATTTACAACATCTCCAGAAGTGGGCTGCAGTATTACAGTTTAACCACTGTGCTGTGAGAGCCCCTACAAGTTAGGATTGTTAGTTAGATGATCACAGAGAATATAAACATTAATGCATGTTACTTTCCTCAAAGCAGCAACATTTTCTTTTTGGACATATTCTCATGTCCTTTTTTGCTGCTCAACATCCAAAGTCATGCTTCGGTCTCTTCAACTGGTTGCATTCTTACGGCCACATAGTTTAATCAGACTCCTGTTTTCTCCTGTTCAACAGCAAATAGTCAGCAACAATAAAACACACCAACGCTAATTAAATTACGGTAAGCATCTTATAAAGTTTAGTGTACAATGGAGAATAATATTTAGGTTATAAAAAATACTAGATAGAAGGCAATCTTGCCATCTCACTGACAAACAACAGAAGGGTACATTTCCACCTTCATGGAGCCTGTGTAGGTAAAGGTTTCCATTGCTCGAAATCCAGTCGTATCCAACTCTACTATAAATGCACTACTGAATTCCCCAAACATATAAGAATTTAGGCCAATGTTGGGCACCTGTAGACAGTTTGGACTGTGACTCCTATCAGTTTAAGCATCTGTAATTAAGGCTGTGTTAATAGGCAGTTCCCTATCTTCATTTAGGAGATCCTTAATAGACTGCAATCTGGAAGTCAAAACAGGACTCTTTTTAAACAGATACTTTCTGGAGAAACTGGATGATTTCATGTTGATCTCGCAAGGTATACGTTAGAAAAGAAGTATTTTTTTTTAAAAAAAAAATCTTGTGTTCCTTTTCATAGTATTTTCCTGAAAAACAAATAAAAGAAGTTAATTTAGCTGTATATCATGTCACTGAATTTCTAACAGCTGACAAGCACCTTTTATACTTTCCATTTGTTGAATGCATTCATTAAACATTATGTCCTCAAAATACTTTATATTTTGAGGCTTTAATAAATAAATATTACGTCGAGGTCTTTTGTGTCAAAATGACTTTTCTTTCAAGTATTCAGCTTGTATTATTTAGATATGCTTTAAGCTGATCCATCCTATGAAGAACTACGTTTCATGTGAAGCATTCAGAAGATCTTATGGAAGGGAGACTCAAACCTTCTGCATAAAAGCTACTAATATGCTCAAATTATTGCCATTTGCAGCATTTCATATGGGACTGATTCCTCTCTTTCAGTGTTTGCTTTTTATGATGCATATTAACAGCTCAGTAAATGCCATCTCCCTTTCAAAGGCCCTATTTATTAAAAACATTTTTCTTTAGACTGTAATCTTCAAACCAATTGAGGCTGAGAATTAACATTACTTACAGTTAACTGTTCCTTTTCACAGAAGGAGCAGTGGTGTTTAGCCCCTGAATAATAACTATGGCCTAAATTCAATATAGTGCTAATGACCTCAGGGCTGGTGCAATGAAACTTTCATCCTCTTTTTTCCCCTCTGGTTCTCTTCATTCCTCAAAAACTTCTCTGTTGGGCCTCTCAGCAGGCTTCGAGAATGCTTATACAACTGTGGGGAAAGTGGTTTGTTCAGAAGCGTAGCGTGCCTTGGCGGGGCCCCGTATAAAAATTTGTTTGGGGGCCCTTAGGAAGGGTAAAGATTTCTCACAAAAGAAAAAAAATGCATAAAATTAAAAGAAATATTTATTCATCATAATTATCTATCTGTCACTTTTTCCAAAAATTTTACAAACAATTCAAATTAAATATACACTCTCCTTGCCTTTTTTCCGGCAAACTGATTTATTAAATCATTTATAGCTCATGATGACAACAAATTGATCCTATAGGTAAGTAAGAGTTCCGTTTTTTTTTTTTCCTTTTGAGGTACGGAACCCTAAAAACAAAATTCACCCTTCGCTACAGGTAGATAAGATAAATGGGTTGGGTAGAACTTACCTTTGCAATCTAAATCACTCACAGGAGCTGATGTCTGAAACAATGAAAAAAAAATTGGGCACTTTTTTAATGACCTCCTCCCTTTTCTGTTTACTTTTTCTTTTCGTAGCTCCGCTGGGATAATCTCTTTTCCTTTCACTCATTGTTTTTTACAAATCGCTACTAATACTACTAAACCAGAAGAACAATTGTTTGTATTGTATTACAATGTAATACACAATTAAATAAAACGCGTCAATAAACACTACTCTCCGTCCGTGGTTTATCATCGTATCATCGTATTGTATGTACATCGATTATTGTGGGATTCCCCCATTGAAGTAAATGACTTAAACGGGGAAATCCCGCAGCCCGCGATAACCGATGTAGGGTGTTGCCAACTTTTGAACGCACGCTTTACGCGGGAAAAAAAGAAATTGCCTTTTTTGACTTTTGTCATTTGTGAAATAAAAAAAAATTGGGAAGTTTTTATTAATTTTTGCTTATGCACGTTGGGGGCCCCCGGGGCCCGGGGGCCCCGTATAATTGATATGGCAGATACGGCGGTAGCTACGCCCCTGGGTTTGTTCCTCAGTAACCCTACTTGTTCCACTGCTGCAACCAATTTTGTTAATTGAATGATTCTAATAGGTCCAAGTGCTTACTTGACAGATGCACAGGAATCAGGTAGAAAAGAGCAAGGTGCCCTTCCTCAGCTGACCCTTCACTACTGAAAAACTGTGCACAAACTGAGGGGATGTTTAAATATCTGACCAGTGTGTCACAAAGCAATTGCCTGGACAGCTTAGTGGTTTAGGTATTTGGCTGTGGAGCCAGAGACGGAGTGTTTGATTCACGAATGTGCCTCCCAGGAGAAGAGCCAGCCCATGAATTCATGGGTCAGCTGCTCAGTCTTAGGACAGCCCTCAGTAGCAGGGAATGGTAAAACACTTCTGTGTGTTCTATATAAACCTTGGAAAGGGTCACCAAAAGCCAGAACTCACTTGATGGCACACAATTAGTATTATGTACACACAAAAACAGCTTTCAAAGCTCTCCTTATTTAATAAAAGAGATTGTCATTGCGGTATAAAAAACAATAATGTGAGAAAAGTTCAGCCATGGTGATTGAGACATCCTTAACTGATGTAGTGACTCTGACATAGGTAACCAGATCTTGGGAAGCAAAACTCTTTCCAAGGCAGTTTGCACGTGTCAATTAGTCCTAAGAATATCATAAAAACACAGCCTTTTGATTAGCAGGTTTCAATTGCTTGCACTTACCATGCCATGTCAAAGAAAAGTCTTTAACATCTATGTGAATCTACTGGAATCTGGGTGCCATGAGTTTGCAGAGAACACCCAACACACACTCTCTCCTATCAAGCTGGTTCCAAAGAAGCATTCTTAGCTATAAACTAAGGGTTCCCAACCTTTTCAAGACAGGGGCTGGGTCACACTCTTTCTGTCAGCTTCAAGGGCTGGATGGCCATTTTGCCCTGCCTGCACAATAGGGGTTGCCATGTTATCCCAACAGCTTCAAAGAGGTGGCTATTTTGATTCTTGAATGCCCTTGGAATGGGCACATGAAATGGTGCCACAGGCTGGATCCAGCCCACAGTCCTTAGGTTAGGAACCCCTGCTATAAACTCTTGCCTGATATCTATAATGAACTGGATTTGTGGGGAAGGGGCAAACTGTGGCTGAATTCTGGGAAGACAGAGGTGCTCCTAGTCTGTCATATGGCAGATCTAGAAATAGGGATTCCACCTACATTAGATGTGGTTACACTCCTCCTGAAAACTCAGATTCACAGCTTTCCATTTTATGTTTTTGTCATGTAAACCATTCCTCCTGCTTTGTGTAGAGGTATGGTTTGCTATCAAACATTCAAGTTAGATGAGACACTTGTTAAACGATTTCAAGTCCATTTGCTGTGACAGAACATATTGATGGAAATTATACTAAAGAATGTCATAGGTTTGGGGCATGCCCTAAATAAGTAGAACTGGCCTTTGGTCGGATATGCAATTGAGAAAGTGGACCTTTCCACTGTCTTGGTATCTGTTCCCCACTTTAGGCAACTGGAGTACTTTTGAAATATATGCATTGAGAGTATCAAGTTCATTGCAATCAGTCATGTGTTACATTGAAACTAGTTGTTATAATATAGCTGCTTCTGCCCTGATAATATATAAAGAAAAAATGCTATCTGGGGACATAATCTGAGTCCCAGCAAAAATAAACTATTTAGAAACTATCTAAATATATTGTTTAAAGTATTAATTGGTTTATCATCTCCCCCTACAGCAACTATTATTAAAATGGAGACTAAGGTCATACCAATTCAGTTTTATATGTTAAATTGTATTATAATTTTTTAGAAAATGAAGGTAAAGACTATTCCATATTTGGCCTCCCAAAATCTTAATGTTAATGGCAAACAACAAAGATTAATTGTTGATCTAACGCCCCAAGTGCTTAAGAAGAAGAGCATAAGTCAGAGTCATAGGATGAAATCCTGCTGCTTAGCATACAAAAAACTGTATAACCTTTAATCTCTTCCTGCCCAGCAAACTGAAGGGACTGAGGTTGATTAGTGTAAAGACACAGAACTTGATGACTGGAAGGATGGTAAGTTAGCAGTTTGAGATCAGAGTACTGCATGACAGAGTGAGCTTCCGTCTCTGTCCCAGCTCCTGCCAGCCTAGCAGTTCAAAAGCAAGAAATTGCAAGTAGATAAAAAGGTACCACTTCATTGGGAAGGTAAACAGTGTTCTGTGCAGTCCGGTGTCTAGTCATGCCTACCACATGTCCATGTATGTTTCTGCAAATGCAGACAGCACTGGCTCTTTGGCTATAAACAGAGCTGAGTACTGAACCCTAGAGTCAGATACAACTGGCTTTCGAGCAAGTGCAATCTTTACCTTTACCTGCCCAACAACCTGCTGTTATTTCAAGTACACACTAGTTTGCACCCACAAAAATAAGGATGAAGACCTTTTCATCGTCAGTTAGGAATGGACTGAAAGTTACAAATGTTCTTAATACCAAGGAACAAGATTCCAACTGCAGATGTATAAAGAATTGGCTGGAGGATTTTTATTTTCAGAATGACTTAGAGGCAACCCAGAAAATGCTGTTTCTCTCACATTTGCATTTTCTAAAATTATCTCATGAACTTGAGAATCAGCTATATGAGTTAACAGTTCACTTCATTTAGAAATGATATTTCTGCCCCTGCAATGTCTTCACAATATTTAGAAGATGGATGGGCAAATCTCAGATGTTCAATGATATCATCAGCCAGGCCTAAACTTTGAACCTATTATGTTCATTCATCCCTTACATATATTTATTTTTAACAGTTTTTAACAGTTTATTTTTATCTTTGCTGACTGCATGTAGCTTTTCCATCGTTGGCTGCAGAGTATGTAATCAATCTGGTGTCGATGTTGGCCACCTGGTGATGTCCATGTGTAAAGTCTCCTCTTGTGTTGCTGGAAGAGGGTGTTTGCTATGAGTAATGCATTCTCTTCGCAAAACTATATTAGCCTTTATCCTGTGTTCCAAGACCAAACTTGTCTGTTATTCCATTTACTTTTTGTCTTCCTACTTTGGCAATCCAATCTCCCAAAATAACACATGCATCATTTTTTGGTGTCAGTTCTATGAGGTGCTGTAATTTCTCATAGAACTTGTCAACTGTAGCCTCATCTGCACCAGTGGTTGGTGCATAGATTTGGATTACAGTAATATTGAATGGTTTGCCTTGAATCCGTACTGAGATCATTCTGTAATTTTTTTAGATTATATCCCATTATTGCTTTTCTCACTCTTTTATTGACTATTATGGCCACTCCATTTCTTCTAAGGGTTTCTTGGCCACAGTAGTAGATATGATGGCCTCCAGAGCTCAATTCACCCATCTCTGTCCATTTTAGTTCACTCATTCCCAAGATATCAATGTTTATTCTTTCCATCTCATTTTTTACCACTTCTGCTTACCTTGATTCATACATCTCACATTCCATGTTCCTATACAATATTGTTCTTTGCAGCACCGTATTTCCCTTCCTGCTATCTTATCCACCCCCATCTTCTGACATGAAGAGTTTGACATCCTGTTCAATTTACCCTGAATTTTTGTTTTACCCTTTGTTGCTGCCCATTGGGTTTTCTTGGCAAAATTCCTGACATGGTTTGCCAGTATTTTACTACCATACATAGTATCACAATTTAACACAATGTAATGTACTAAATAAAGTTAATATACTATTCATTGCTACTTAGTACAGTATTGTTCTAGCTTTGGTTTTGTTAGTACTGGATATATGTAGTCAGGAGTCAAAGAAGTGTCTCAGTGTTTAATTAAAAATTTGACATCAACTTTACCTCCTTTTTATTTAGTAACTATCTTGTTAATGATTATCTAATTACTTATCATATAATTACCAGAATTTTGAAACTGAGCAAGAAGTCAACTAAATAGCAAGAAGTCAACTAAATTGTGATAACTCAAGTACTTATCACATGCATGCATCAAGGAGTCTGTGATAAAAACAACAGAGGTCTGGTGTTTTATTCCGCTCATCAATGTTGTGGCTGGTCTCTCCTTCCTCCTGCTGCACTCAGTGGTCAAAGGAGGCAGTGAGGGTGCTCAATGATGTTGTGGCCAGTTGATGGTGTTGTCCCGTGGTGTCTCTCTCAGAGAGCAAGTGATGGTGTTCTCTTGGGAGCTTTCTCTGATGCTGCTCTAATTTATCTCCTGCTGGCCAGATGGTGGTGGTGGTATGAGGCCATGCATTATCCAGTGACCTCCTTCTCAATGGTGACAGCAGTGGGACAGTGCTGGTTCCCCTGCCACTGCTCTGACCTCTCTCCCACTGGCTGGCTGGTGTTGGTGGCATGAAGTCACACATTGTCCAGCAAACTCTTTCTCCTCCTTCTCAATGGTGGCAGCAGTGGGGCAGCACTGGTTCCCCTGCCACTACTCTGTCCTCTCTCCCACTGGCCAGGTGGTGTTGGTGGCATGAGGCCACATGTTGTCCAGTTACCTCCTTCTCTTCCTCAATGGCAGCAGCAGTGGGGCAGTGCTGGTTCTCCTGCCACTTCTCTGGTCTTTCTCCCACCAGCCAGATGGTGTTGGCAGCACGAGGCCACACATTGTCTGGTGACTTCTTCTTCTACTTCTCAATGGTGGCAGTGGTGGGGCAGCACTGGTTCCCCTCCTGCTGCTCTGGCCTCTCTCCCGCTGGCTGGGTAGTGTTGGCAGCGTGAGGCCATGCATTGTATATATATACACATACACATACACACACACATAGATTCAGGCAAATTAGCTACAACAGTAATGTTTCTGTAGCCAATTGTCTAAAATAAATAAATATTTATATTCAGTGTTCTTCTGTATACCGTTCATCAAACAGGTTGACACATGACTTTCACTGAGGATGTTTCTTAACCTATGTATTTTGATACAAGAAATCATTACCAGTACTCATCACAAGCAACATTAAAACAACATAAAACACCAAGAGGGTTTTGCGTAAACATGTCGTAAGCACAATAAATTTAATTAGCATAGGTGTTAATTACCTCCAGTGTTAAGAGACTTGAAGGAGTTGGAAGAAATGAGTGAGTGGGATTTATGCTATACTAATGGGGGAAAGCACGACACCTGGAACAAACAAAAGCAAATACTGACAATTTTGTGTGATGAGGAAATGTGTTGCTGTAAAAAAAATCATGTTTTTCAGGGGAAAAAATTACATAAATCCACCTTACATTCTTCACACTATTGCAGAATAACAATTTTGGAGCTAACTAAAATGCTCCCTAATTGGAGCTCATGATGCGAGGTAATGGGCTGGGAAGATTATCTGTATGTGTGATAGTAATAGTATTCAATAACGCTATTCCCATACAAGTATCAGCAGTGTACTGCAGGATTCTCCGATTAAACAAAAAGGTCAGAAGATGTAGCAGAAAACTTTATACACTGGTTTCACTATAGAATCTGATGCCATCAGTAAAGGTAATGGTTACCTTTGATCAAAAGCCAGCCGTATCCGACTCTAGGTGCTCATCTCTGTTTATACTCAAAGAGCCAGTGCTATCTGTGTCTGCAGACATTTCTGTCGACTTGTGGCAGGCATGACTAGACACCGGAGTGCACAGAATGCTGTTTACTTTCCCACCAAAGTGGTACCTATTTATCTACTTGCAATTTCTTGCTTTTTTTCTTCAAGACTGAACATTCAGTCATGGCTGCAGAAAATGGCTGACAATTTTTTAATTGGGTGCTGGTGTGGTAAATGCTGAATGCATAAGCGTGATTGAAGCAACATGGATATGCCCACAGTAGGATGAGTATTTTCATGTTTTTTCGTGTTTGATTTTTAAAAAACCACTGAGATTTAGCCACATCACTTTGTATATCTCAGTCTTCACAAGCTGGGTTTGAATCCATGGATACTCAGGATTGTGAGTGTTGAACTGTGGTTGCTACCTCTCTTCTTCTGAAGGTTTCTCCTCATAAGGAGATGAGATGAGTAGCAGGAGTTGTGAAACCTTTCTTCATTGCACTTGCTACTGAGTCTCTGGAAAAGGACCATATCAGAAGTATGTTAGGCTTGAAATACACAGTTTCTTCCAGAAAAGGAGTTCTCTGCCCACTTCCCATCTTCTCCTCTGTGTGCCAAGCAGGCACAATAGTTATACCTATTGAATTGGCAGTGGAAAAAGAAGAGATGTTTATTTCAGTGTGCTTTTGAAGAGTTCACCTTAATTTGATAATCCTTTCAAATTCAGGATGGAAAGAACATAAGAGTTTATTTTAAAGTTGAATGCTGCAAAACTGTCAGATTGCCGAGTCATTAAATCTAGACTTGCAGTTTGAATTTTGGCTATGTGGAAACCATTATATGGAACGTATACTTTTATCACTCCTTACAAAATGCACTCCTGCAAATTGACTAACTTTAATAGGCATTTCCCTCTTCTGTCCCATTTTGGGGAAAACAATAGTCAAAAAGGTATTCTGATGTCTTCCAAAAGAGCAGGGGTGCCCAAACTTTTTGCACTGGGGGCCTGACCACACTCCCAAAACAGGTGAGCAGGCCCGACCACACACCCAGAAATGGTCATGTTTGAACATGGGTGTCAGGAACCACTCCCAGAAGTGGTTCTGAACTTCTCTGTATATGTGCAAATGCATCCACACCACTCCTGGTATGTGGTTTTGCCACACCTAGAAGTGGTTTTGCCACACCCAGAAATGGTTCTGGATGTCTCTATGCATGCACAAATGTGTCCCTGTCATTCCCAGAAGTGGTTTCACCACTCCCTGAAGTGGTTTAGGACACACATATGCACTGGTGGAGGCATCCCGCATCCACTTCGGGGAGCAGCGAGGGCATGGGGGGGGGGAATGAATTGGTGTTAGGGGCCTGACATGGCCTGTGGGCCGTAGTTTGGGGACCCCTGCAACAGAGAATCATAGGTTCTGACACCACTGGAAAAGCCGCACATGGTCCCTGAAGTTCTCTCCTGCCTTTCTGCATGTCTCATTCACTCTTTCGCCTGCTAGTATTTCCATAAACATTCAACATTAGTGGTAGTGCTGGGTCTCTCTTTCAGGCTTTCCATAGCAGAGCTCAGCTCTTGTCAACTATTATTCCTGTTGCTCTCATCAGCTCAGCCACACTTGAGGCTTGAAATCCACCGTACTCCTAGCAGTTGCTTGAAAGAGCAACTTCTTGCCACATGCATTCAAGCTCAAAAGATCACTAAAACTGGTTATGACTCTTGACTGGACTGATGATGCTGGGAATTAATCTGCTGCCTTTCAAGGGCACTAGAAACAGTGTTCTAACTTGGACTGAGGTAATGCTCTTTTATTTCGATTGGTTCATTTAAGATTCTCAGCGGAGTGCAGCAGAAGACAGTAAAATCCCCTTTCAACTGCCTTTTCTTTTCTTTTTTGGTAATGCATTAACTCTTAAGAGTGAACTTGGCAACTGCATCTAATACAGAATGATTCAGTTTAACTCTTATACAAAAAGCTGCTGAAGTCTTTGAAGCTTTCTGGTTCACGTTGGATCAAGAATGAGTCCAACCATGAAAAGCAAAAATAAAAAGATCTGGGGAGGATAAGGCAAACCTTTAAAAAATCTTGCGTCTAGCATCGACAAAGTACAGATCAAAACATTACCGGTATTAAAGTGACAAGAGACTAGGTCACATGCCCAGACATATTTAAGGAGCAGATTATAGATGATCTTAAATAACCTGCAATTTTTCCAGAATATTATTCCATTTATTTTCAGAAAGTGAATGGCTGCTTAAAAAGAAAACAAGTGAGACTGATAATTAAGGCAGTTATCATACTTGTACATAGTGAACTGGGAAATCTGTCAATTTTTCTGCATCTAAAATTTTGCATACTGCAATATCCCTGAGTATGTTAATTTTTAAGTGGACAAAATGTCATCCTTCAGATGTTGTAGACTGAATCTCCCAGCATCTGCTGGCAAGGCCTGGTAAGAGATACAGTCAAACAACATCTGGAAGGTGGCATTTTGCCAATGTTTGTTGAAAGGGAAAGGCTTAACTAGTTAGTTATTACAGCAGTCATTAAACTATGGATTACTAAATAAAGTTATAGGGATATTAAAACAATAATTTAAAATTGGGAATTTGATTTGTCTAGCTGACTAATTGTGAACCACAAAATTAATGCAATTTACATGTTATTTTCTGGAGGCTATAGGAATAAAAGTTATAAATATGTTAGGTCACTAGAACAAGTTTGCTGCACTTACTTTTCCTGTTCAGATAAAGAAGTCATATTTTATGGAAATGGGGATTTGAAAGAATATTGCCAAGCCTCCAAAATCAAATATTTTGTTTTTCAGCCAATATGAATTAATCAGATTCTAGTTCTTCCTCTTGTTCATGGTACTTTTAAAAAAATATAAGGAACCCTCAGCCATAAAGTAATGGAGCCTGGTTTCTCACAGTGTAACTACTGAGACTTTTTGATCAGGGTAAGGATGTCATCTGCTTCCGCCTTTATTTCCACTGATCCGCAGTCTACCTAATAACTGGTAAGGGAAGATGGATTTTCTGATCACAGTATTTTGGTTGTGTGCTGCAGAGTCATACACCCCACACTCAGCCACCCACACTGAGATGGCCATGTTGAAGCACCTGCTAGATTACCTACCAGTGAGTATTTTCAGTAGATACACCAACATTAAGTCAGACTCTGAAAGTTAAATAAACTGCCTTCACTTTTGCTCTAAACAAACAACCCAAGCCAGAGGAAATAGACTTTATCAGTTCCTGGGCCTGCTGAAAGAATAAGGCTCCAAACCTGTTTTAAGAGATAAAATTGCAAGCTAATTTGAAGAACAACCACTGAACATATTGACAAGATAACTAAGAAAGTTGAGTTTCTAAACAATCATTACTAATGCATTGGGCCATATACAGTAGTCAGGAGGGCAGCATATGCAGATTGATCTCAAGAAATGCTACAGCAGAATAATGAGAAATGATGACTTTATCCAAGGGGGTTTACTAGTTCTTATCACCTGATTAACTGTAACACTCATACATTTCAACAACCAATCAGAATCTTCAAAGACAAGAACTTTCCAGAATGTTTTGCAAGTACTCACAGGAATGTCAGCTGCAATATTAGCAGAACTCATCAGGTAACTTTGGATCGCAAAAAGAGGAAATAAGTGATTTCACATGGAAATTTGCCTCCTAAACTGACACAGCAGAAACTTAGCTAAGCCATACAGCTAATAAACAGTTCCTTCAAAAAACACCCACACATGTCAATGGGGACCGCCATAGCTCCCTGCATTTTAGGATGTCCTCTAGGAGGTGGTTGAGAAAGTGGCCTCATGACCACCTTCACTTCAAAAGGTACCACTACAGCATTAACCCTGGGTTAGAATTTAACCTCACTCCATTTATCACCAAAGTTCATATAATGTCCTACTTGTCATACACTGATGTGACCTTGAACTAGCCTTACCTATTGCAATGTTGGAGAGTAAGCACATAGTGGTACAGGAGCTACATTAATCTCTATGATAGTGGGAATGATTGCCTGAGTGCAATCATTAAGAAAGCTTATGTTTATTAGAAAACTATGCTTGGGATAGGGAAGGGAATAGGAATCCTAGATCTAGCTACTAAGTTGGAGTTGTTAGCCCTGGCCTCCCCATCTCTAAAGAACAAGAACATGATGTCTCCTCCTTGGAGAGATAAGAGACAGTTTTGAGAGACAAGAAATGACCTCAGCAACCCTCATAATAAAACCATAAGGCTGAAGGAAGGTCTGTACTGATAATAACCGGTAAAAAAATAGTCTAAGACATCTGTGAACATACCTTTTCTTGAGTGTAAACTGAACTGTACACAACCAGTTTCAACTTGCTAATCACGTAAGGATGCATTCTTATGTTAACGTGCTTAAGTGTTAATACTATTCAATTCAAAATAAATTCTCAGTACATATGAATAGGATTGTATTGTTAAAGACAATATGGATCCTAAAGGTGGAATTTATTTTTCAAAATTTTGAATATTCCTCATATTTGCTTTAGTCATTTTCAAATCATGCACATGTAGAATCCTAGTGGCTAGAATCCTGTTGGGATCATGCAGCACAAAGCTGGAAACTGTGTAAGTAGTGTACCTAACATTGTCTGTCTGTCATAGGCTCTAAAAGATGCCAGTTGCTTATTCATTTGCACACTCAGCTACTAGCTCAGGCATGTGACAGATGACTCAAAAATTACAAAAAACGATTTCCTTTACACATGTGGCATCTTGCGATAGGATTTTGGATCCCTCAGTGGAAATATCATCCCAGCTTTAGCCATCAACATTAGTGGTGATTTTTATGAAAATTCTCAATCTGTAGTCTTGTTTCTACTAAGAATCCTTGTGGACTTACATCCACGGTTTAGTATGATCTATAAGTGATACCATAGCAATTGGTCCATGCTTGGTCAGCTGTAGAATGAGGTGGATCCTGAAGCAAGAGTAAGTTGTTACAGAAACATCTTATCAATTTTATGGAATATACAAAGGGAGTCTGGCTTATCAAGACAGCTGAGATAGGACAAGATTATCAGGACCTTTGTAAATCACATCTAAGGACAGAATTGCAAACTTTTTGTGTTTGGTCAAAAGAGGCACAATAAAGACCTTTTTTTGGATTCAACAAAGTTCAGCACACCAGATATTTTACGTGGCCTTTTTCTAGCTGGACATTTTAAACAAAGTGTTTGGTGTTTTTTTTTAAAAAAAAATACAGTCCCTTTAGTACAATACTTTAGTACAAAATAGGATTTTTGAGATTTGAGAGAGGATTTTGCATTTAATGGCAGACAATCATACAAGCCAATACTGTCTTGCAGTATTAAATGTATTTGGGAGCAGCTTCTCCTTTGTCTTTCTCTTCTAATGACTCTGTTACTTCTATCTATTCCTTATGGATTACAAAAGCTGCCAAAGATATCACAGTTCTAATTTGTATAATGACTTTCTGTTACATTAGGGAGGTGCATCTAAATAAAAGAATGCTCTTCAATCAAAAACACTACAGCAATATAGTAGATCATTAGTGCTTTTGTCTGTGACCTTCAGAGTATGATTATCAAATGTCTGAAGTAAATGTATCCTTGTGAGTCCCATATCTTCTGTGTGCTATCAGATGCCTATTTGTTAAGGGTTATTTTAAAGCCCAAACTATGGTAATTTGCACACTATATGCAATTATCAAGCCAACAAAGAAGAACTGAAAAAAATGTGTATCCAAGTTTGTTGGGACCTTTTATTTTATGGCAATGTATGGTTGTGAGAGCTGGACCATTAGGAAAGCTGAGCACAGAAGAATAGATGCCTTTGAGATGTGGCGTTGGAGGAGAGTTTTGAGAGTCCTCTGGACAGCGAGGAGAACAAATAGGTCTATCTTAGAAGAAATTAACCCTGACTGCTCCTTAGAAGGTCAAATTGTAAAGATGAAGCTAAAGTACTTTGGACATCAAATGAGAAGAGAAGATTCACTTGAGAAAGCCTTGATGCTTGGATGCGAGGGCAAAAGGAGAAGGGGGCAGCCAAAAATGAGATGGCTAAATGGTATTGTAGACACAATGGGCACAGAGCTGAGCGGGTTGAGGAGGATGGTGGAGGACAGAAGTGCCTGGCGGACAGTGGTCCGTGGGGTTGCAAAGGGTCGGAATCGACTGTGCAACTGAACAACAACAACAAAATTTGCAGGGGTAAATAGTACAGTAAAACCTCAGATAACGCTAAAACTTGGTTCCACAAGTCTCAGTGTTATCCAATTCTTAATGTTATCTGATGCATGCATCGGATAATGTTAAAATCCTATGGGGTGCATTGGATAACATTAAAACTCCATAGAGATACATTGTAACTGACACAGGCTTTAGCGAACATTATCCGATGCATCCCATAGGATTTAATGTTATGTGATGCACTTTCTTTTCCCGATTGCTTAACGTTATGCAGTTTTAGCGTTATCTGATGCAAAGGTTATCCAAGGTATTACTTGAATATTACGTACATGTTAAGTAAGTAATATTATATGTAGACTTATTACATTATTTGCTAAATTTGACACTATATTGTAGTTTGTTACCTACTCTAGGCAACATCTGTGGAAAGG
Organism: Furcifer pardalis; assembly: GCA_030440675.1. Lineage (NCBI taxonomy): Eukaryota > Metazoa > Chordata > Lepidosauria > Squamata > Chamaeleonidae > Furcifer > Furcifer pardalis. The sequence continues at coordinate 46,487,265 of CP126895.1, forward strand.
TATCCTTCCATCCTTAACATTCATCATTTTATTTGAATGCACTATATATGTTCCTAATAAAATTAATTTAAAAAAGCAAAGTTCTAAAGTAAAGAATTTTCTCTTTCCTTTTCTTTAAATAACTGTTGACGTGTTGGTGTACAACTTGACTGTACATTTTATCCTGTACTCTAACATTGTGAACAGAGGCATTTAAAAATCACACTGCCTTCAGGTAAGGTTTGACATATTTTCTGTGCTTAATGAGGACTGTAAGACCCACATTTTCAAAATAACAATGAAGAACTACTCAAAGGAGTAAAAGATGAGTCATGCATTATACAGAAAAAAGAAAAAAATCCATTTTATGAGAGATAGGATTCACAGATCCATCCTGCCTCCATAGCATAGCACAGAAAGTTAAAATTTCCTAATCTTCAAAATTACCTTCCTAAAATTGCTAATTACAGTCTAAACCAAAGCAATAAGTGCTCTTTGGTGATGCATTCATTTTCCTTGCAACATTGCTGTTTTTTTAACTTGCTGGCAGGTTGCCCCCAACTTATGATGAAAGACTGAATTCCAAAATGTTCTCAACAGTCTTTTATTATTATTATTATTATTATTATTATTATTATTATTATTATTATTATTATTATTATTATTATTATTATTATTATTATTATTATTATTATTATATTCAATTTATATGCCGCTCTCCTTGCTGAAGCAACTCAGAGCAGCTTACAATATTACAATATCAAACATTAAAAAACAGCACAATATAAATATAATAGATACGATACAGTCAATATACTCAACAAATCTTTCATAAAAATAAGAATATAATACAGTCAGGAAAATGCAATACAATATACTCAAGCCTATGGGTGCCTTTAGGGCAGGGATGACCAAATCTTTTAAGCCGGGGGGGCAGTTCACAGTCCATCAGATATTTTTTTTGGGGGGTGGGGGGGTTGAACTATTTTTTCAATGGTACCTCCGCCCACCCAGCCTCTCCTCCTCTCCCCCCCCCCGACACAAAAACACACAAACCAAGGCCAAAAGTGACTGCAGAATAAAAACCTTGTGTGGCTTCATTTTAAAAATCAGAACAATGGGAAACCAAGAGCAATACATTTCCATTTTTAAAATAATCCCACCTGCCCCACCCCCATCTCTCACGCGTTACTTTTCAGAAGGCAGTTCTTTGCATTTAAACACATGCTCACTCACCCACGTGGTTTTTGCCCTAGAAAGAGAAGGGAGAAAGGATTCTGCTTTCTTCCTCTACTCAGACTGGAAATGCCCAGTGCTGGCAAGGGACACACCTATTCACTTTTCCAGCCCTTCCAGCAGCATCTTACAGCTAGAAGGGCTAGGCGAGTGAGGAAGCGGGTGCAGCGAAGGCGGAGATGGTTTTTTTTGGCTTTTTACTTTTCAGAAGCCAGTTCTTTACATTTAAACACATGCTCACTCACCCATGCCAAGACAAGAGGAGGCAGATGCAGCAAGGGTGCAGGCTAGATTATTTGATGCCGTAGGCTGGCCCCGGCCCTGGCCCATGAGCCATAGTTTGGGCACCCTGCTTTAGGGAGTCAATCCATCTCGTATTTGGTCATCTTCTTTTCCTGTATCTTTAGATATTAGCCTGAAACAGCTGGCCAGAGTTCTCTAACTTACAACTTAAGCAGCAGAAATAGGGAACTCTTTCTGAGTTAATATTATATTGTTTATTATATACAGTAATACCTCGGATAACGTTTACCTCGGATAACGCTACAATCGCATAACATTAAGTAATCTGGGGAGGAGAATTGGATCGAATAACGTTAAGGTCCTATGGGATGTATCGGATAACAACCGCTAAAGCCTGTGCGGTTACAATGTATCTCTATGGAGCTTTAACGTTATCCTATCCATCCCATAGGATTTTAACATGCATCGGATAACACTAAAAATCGGATAACACCAAGACTTGTGGAACCAAGTCTTAGCGTTATCCGAGGTTTTACTGTACTGTATTTATTTGTTTGTTTGTTCATTGCCCAGAAATATCCCAGATGGGTGGTATAAATGAATAAATAAATAAATATGTAACTTTGAAAGTTAGAAGTGGAGGGCATGTTTTTGGGCTTCATGAATGCTTTGTTTTTCAAGACTCACACACATTGTGTGCAGTCAATCTCTTGCTATATTTAATTAATTATATAGGAGACATTTCCTCATGACAGAATCCCATGACACTCTGGAAACATTTGAATAACAGGATTATAAAATATTTCTGAATCACAGGAGAATTTCTTGGATGTGAAAAAAGTTGCTGGAAACAGAAATTACCAGCAAAAATGATTTCTTCGTTAAAAAAAAAAGGTTCCCTTCTTTCAGGTGTTCTTACATGATTTTCCCCAATCTGTAAGTCCCCAATTCCTGAATATAATTCATTTACCTGATGTACTACTTCTTCAGCACAAAAGGTGGATTTTTGTTTGAAAACACCACCACCCCTTTACACCTTCCCACTTTTCAGTTGCAGTGGCAAGGGACTCAATATCGAGGTATGAGGTGAACATACTTTGCTCCAGCCTATGACATCCAAACACGTGACTGGGTACTTCAGTGTTGATAGAAAAGAGCCAAGGAAAAAACCATGAGAACCACAATGTTAACTTTCTATTGAAGCCACTGAAGTATATATCCTAAGCCAAAGAATTGTGAACTTCAGCAGCAGCATTATAACAATCCTAAGAGGAGAGAAGGCAGGGAGCCTAGTTAGGTGGTTTAACTAAATACCTTTTATTTCCTTCATGCTGATGAAAATGGGAGAGGGGGCAGAATGTCTGTCCATGCCCTCTGCTGGCATCCACCACACCCTGATCTATCACAGTCCAAGTTGGGTAAGTTTCTGCATCTACTAACTACATGTCCACCCCACACAAAGCCCCAGACATAAAAGCATTAAGCCTGAAAATAGCCAGGCTTTCAAAAAAAAAAAATCCTCTGCAAACATGGGTTAAGAGAGTAATTTATTTTTTCTCCTTTTCTTTCTGAAGATCAAGAGGCACTACAGAGAAAAAAGGAAGAAAAATAAATTAGTCTCTTAGATGATGCAGTGGAACAGCAATCAATTCAGAGAGGAAAAATAACTGCACTTTCTCTGCCTCTCCTCAGAGGAGCAGGGGAAGTGTTAAAATATCAGTACTGTATCTGATATGCTAAAGGGGTCTCTTAGCCCCTTCAGGATACCAGATGCTTATAGCCTTTGCAGCTGCAAGGGTCCTATAAATGCCATTCCCAACATCCATAGGTGCTAGAAACAGCATATATAGGAGTCCTCCCAAAGAGCTGGATCCCCTGACACTCCTTAAGATAACTGGTCTGGACATGGGGGAGATGAACCAGCCTGCCCTAAAACACTGTGGAGAACAGACTTTATGCCTGTTTATATTCCTTCCACCACTTAGTCTATTATTTTTATAACCTATTGCTGCTTGTTTTACCATTTTAAGGTTGACTGTTTTTGAGCTTCTCATTTAAGTATTCTTGGAATTTTCTACTATGACACAAGGGATGATGATTCGTTCTTCATGATTATTTAGAAATCAAGAGTTGAGGCCAAGTTCAGAAAGGATACAATACTTAACTTCAAAATCATGTGTTTGAAAGCGTGGTTTCATTTTATGTTCAATTCAGTGCCAATGAATCATGCAGATGAAAGTAGTCTTAGAATCCTTTCCACTTTATATTGTATTGTTGAAGTAGATAAAAGCACTTGAGATGCTTTCATGATTTACTCCGAGTCTAGGCTTCATATTGCAACTCCATACTATTAATAGATAAGAAACACTAATTGAGAAAACAGATCAGAAAGGGCAAGTCTTCATTAGACTTCTTTTGTGAACAATTTCTTTTATCAAGTCTGCTGCTGAAAATTTTCAGTTCTATTTGCAATAAATCAGTTTCCCCATCATATTGCACAATTATATTTGATATGAAAGACAGATCAGAGAATGAAGCTTTTTGCAAAGGCAACAAAGAGTTTTGTGGCACTTGGGGGGGGGGGAATAGTAAACGTTTTGTAACATATGTTATAGCGTAGTCCTCTATAGCTCTGTATGTAAAACTATGTTGAGATGATATTTTTATAGGTCAAACAAAATGTCACAAAGAATAGTACAGAGGCACTGTGAGGGGTACAGTCTCTTCATCATGCAGGATAGTGGAAAACAGAGAGTTATTTGGTGGTTTTTATTTATATTGCCAGTGCTGGAGGTTATTTTAAATAATGGGTTAGGAAAGGAAACCAGTACAGCCATATAATGAAGCTTTACTGATAACACTGCACGACAACAATTTTGCTACTGTGAATAATACATGTGATTCACATGATATCGCATGTGCTGATTCCAAATCTGAACTCAGATTTTGCCTATCACATTACAGATTTTAAGGCATGCTATAGCTGTTCAAATGGTCGGTTATTGGGTAATGTATTTTACATGGGAACATTATAACAGTTGCAGCTACCATTATGCCTGCTGCTGCCTCAGCTGAATCACATTCTCCTGGTGGCATACATGTTCCACCAGCAGCTGGACATGTCTGGGCAAGTCAGTAAGCTAACATCAGAAATAGGCATATAAGGTGAGATGGACCAAGGACTAGTCTCTAGTGCAAAACCATCTTATTGGATAGTACAGCTTGGCCATAGTGAGTCTGTTTTAAGCTAAAAATGTGTAGACACAGTTGTGTTAATAAAACTGGACAGTTTTTGCTACATTTGTGGAAAGCATACCCAATGTCATCAATGCAAGAACCTAACCAAGGGGGTGAGCTTTGCTAATTTCAGATTCTAGGCAGAATCAGACTTCAGATTTGGATTCAGCACACTTGATTTATTATAGGACACATCGATTACCAGTGTTTCCCAAATGCTGGTGTTTGGACTTCAGTTCCCAGAAGCCTAAGCCAGTATATTGACTGATCAGTGCTTTGGGGAATTGACTTAAGCTTCTGGGAATTGAAGTCCAAACACCAGCATTTGGGAAACACTGGATTAGACCAAGTAGCAGACAATTTTTATTTTATTTTTTGTGATGCAGTGTAATATGAAGTCCTCCAGTTTAGGTCCCACTGCTAACCAGCTAAATCCACACAGTCACAAACAGAGCTTCCTTCAGTTTTTTAAAAAAGTATTTGAGGGGACAGCAAGCAGAATAGAGAGTACAAACCATCTGAACATTTTTTTAAAAGAAAGTAGAGCTGTTAAAATGTTAGTTACAAAGAAGGAATGAAGATAGTTGAGTTTTTTTCAATAAATTCACTCCAGGTTAAAATTGTTTATGGTAACCCATCATGTTTTACATCATATAATAACAATTTTATTTGCAACATATGGCATGCCATACTGAACATTTTTTCCCTTCCTCAACAGGAATTACTATCTCTACTAGTTTAAATGTAAACTGAGATTTTGCAGCAGCTGATAATTTCACGGAGTCATCCTAGGGGGTCCAACATGTGTTCAGGGATTTCTCAGCGCAGAAGCTGTCTCAGAACTGGTGTCATCTGATCTGGCTGGCCTCACTAAAAAGACTAAACTACATCGCTTCCCTAAGTGAATTCAGATAAGATCTGAAATGCCAACTACATATTTAAGTGGGAAGAGTCATTCGCCTAAACTAATTATGGGGAAACAAGATTGTTACTTGCTACATCATCTTGTCATTAGATTGGAGAAAAATACTAGAAAAGCAAAACATCAGTAAAGGAAGGGTGGTACCTACAATCAGACAAGATGAGATATTTCATTGCATGGGTAATTGCATGCAACACAGTATTTTAAAACACTCAAAACACATGGCCTTTGATGTCAGTCATTGGTAATGGTTGCTTGCAATTCATACTTTCTCAGACGTTCATTTGCAAATGGAAATAACACAACATACTCTACCTGGAATTTCCTGTGTCTTGGAGGAAAACAAAGTCAGAAGTGCAAAATAAATTGCCAATGGAAAGATTACAAAGTTCTTACCATCTTAAACATCTCTTTAGCCACACAATGATCAGATGTGTAAACAAAAAAATTTATTGTTTGTTTTCAGTAATTTTCTTCCTAGGTGTTTGCTTTAGGATGGGGTGTGTGTGTTAATTTCAATACTCATATATTGATTACTACAAGCTTAATTTAAAGGTGGAGTCTTCTAGGAATCCAGTTATCCATTGCAAAACTAGTTCACTTTTCTAACAAATTCAATCCTACTGACATTTATTCAGAAGTATCATTGATCTCACAGCGAGTTACATGAACATAAGGTTAGAGTATAAATGTCTAACACTTAAGAATAATTGGACTTCTTTGAATAGTGGATCCTTCATGCATAATCACCTTGGAATAAATGCCATTCAAAGCCAAAATTAGATTCTCCAGGAAAACCTGATTGATTTTGGAGTGACTCCTGTCGTAGCACATAATGTCAAATTATACAGCAGTTCAAAAAGGTGCCCAATCTGGTTGTTGTCTTCTCTGGGTACTATGGGTAAATCACAGTTCAAGTGGTACAGAATGGACTCTTTCCCACCAGTCATCTGTGCACTCCACTTCTGCTGACCCACTCCACTGGACACAATCACTGCACAGCAGCACTACACAGTCTATTTGAGGAGAGTCCAGATAGCAAAGTCCAAAGAGCAACCCGAGGTCTGGTTACCAGTGGTTCAAGCAAGTGTCTAGTCAGAAGAATCCCAGGGACGTCATCAGGGTTGACAGAGAAGTCAGGGTCATGGCAGGCAGATCTAGGCAAGCTATCCGAAGTCAAGCTGGGTGTCAGTCTATGCACTAAAGAATTGTACCAATGTTGGAAGACTGCAACAACCTTGCTTATAAGCCTCCCAGCTAATTGCTATCAGCTGGGAGTCTTCTCTGGTACTTAGTTCTACCTTGCCTGGGCCTCAGGTGTATCTGCCTTCTGCACTTTGCCCTAACTGAGGGCTGATCATTGTCAGAGTCAGACCTCTGATCTGACAGGTCATCACTGATGACTTATCAGCCAAAGGAAAAAGACATGGGCTAGAAGCAGGCTGAGATTCCTGGCTCAGAACAGTCTCAGGTTCTGGTGCAGGCAGAACTGGGCTAGGCATAGGGAGTGCCCCCTGATCCAGATCATCCTCAGAGTTCGACAAGAACTGGATCACAACATCGCTTCCCATTTGCCACACACTTGATTCTCCATTGGCTGCCCTATATATCCAGACCCACTACTATGTCTTCTCTGGTTTTTACTCTTTCTCTGCACCTCCATTCACATGTGCAAAGTACTGGTCTCCTTCCTTTCCATTTGTACACGTACTTATTGTTTTTAAAGCCTATATTTACAATCACATTTGCCAATGTATATTTTTAAAGAATAAAACTCAAAAAGAGGTAGGAGCTTCCATTGTATGCCATTGTTCCCAGCCCCTGACACCTGACCACATCTCTAGCAATAAAGTCACTGCAATCTTGGCTTGTGTTACAAGTGGAATTGTGCCTGTTTGCAGCTAACCTGCAGCAACTACAGTTTTTTCTGGTGAGTTGCAATGGTGTAGTTTCAGTGGGTGATACATCTGAACAATCCTGCATAACATTACTCTGCAGACCAATAATTTAATATGTAGACATTCATGTCTTCAGTTTTTTTTAAAAAAAGGTTTAACATTAGGAATTTTGACATACAAGCAATGAAAACAGTGCTTACTTAATTGAAATGAATCTTCAAATGATGCTTCAGATGAGTAAGAAAATAAAGTCTTCCTTTTAAAAGTTTAAAACATATGATCCTCAACAGAGGCTTATTTGTCCTAACAAGCCAGTCTCGTTTGTTGAATTCCCATCCAAAAGGAGTTAGGCTGGCTCTGCAGCTGTTGAGGTTCTGCTGGGTGTCCAATACTAAGTTGTTGTTTAAAACTAGTTTTTAAAATTGTTCTTGGAACTGTTTTTATGCTGCTCTTACATAAATTCACCTTTAAGATGCTTTTAATTACAAAATCAGGTAAAACAAAATAAAATGGGGCAAAATCATCTACATTCACTTTTATTTTCCAAATCACAGGATGACAAATAGCTAATCCAATATGTGCATCTGAATTAGATGTCAGTGCTGAATGGGATATGAGTGACATAGTTCTTCCATATTACATTTTTGCTCTCAAAGATGTATCGGAAAATAGAGCAGAATACTGCACACTAAAGAAAAATAAGTAGGTCCCTTTATTTGTTATTCCCCACTTTTTCAGAATATATTCAACTTGATAACTACAGGTCTTGAAAAGTTCATTCTTATATATTGTCCTCCTGATGCCCTTTCCAGCAGCTCAGTGCCACATTCTATAATGGGGAGGGGGCCTACTTCAGCACTAATTCAGAGTGGAGAGTGCCACCTAGTGACTCAATGGCTGATCAATATTTATTCCTTTTCTTTGAAGTCTTTTTTCCCTCCCAATGCTTGAGGGCTTCATGGGGATTCTAAGTGGGTGAATGATTTCACAGTGGTTTCAAACAGAGATGCCTGCACTTAAAATATTAAATGGTGATCAACTACCAGTCTAGACTTGTCTTTGAGCGACTGTTGACTGCAAGCAGCCATATCCATATCAAGGGGGTAAATGATGGTTCAAAGAGAACTTTGATTAGTTTGCTAAATTTATGGATAGCAAGTGAACGATAGAGAATTAAATAAAGTGGTGGTTGGGAATTGCAAAAAACAAACAAACAACTGATGTGTTATATATCTTAATCTGTGTCATATTCTATAGATCTGTCATGACTTAATCTGCTACAGGTGTTTAAAACTGAAATTTATTCTTGGGTTCCTACCTAATCAAAGAATCTCATATTCATCCTGTAAAACATCACTCCCCTTGGATACACATCAAGCGCAGTAAGAGAGTTAAAGTGGTATGAGAGCTGGGAACAAAGCTGCCAAGAGGCTAGATTCTATTGCAAGTCTAGATTTTCAACAGGGTCACTCAAGGCAGTGTAGTCAAAACTAAGGCCCCAGATTAAGATGATTGGACCCTCTTCTGGATTAACAGTCACATGAGCACCTGAGGATCAATAGTTTCTGTGGTGATGGGAGTGGAGAAATTATTGAAGACTATCTACTGAACTTCAACATCAGGGGTAAGCGTCAGGGGTTGAAGATATTTCGTAGGCAATTACAGTAACACTCAGGTTAATTCTTGTTAGTACTGTGCAATAGAATACAATGTACACTGCTTGCAAATATTTTATATCTCAAAACCCCTACGAAGTGACAATCCAAAATGAAACAAGATACTGCAGGAAGATCATATACCCAGGTTGGAAGGCATTTAGTCAATTGATGGGGAACAGCAAAGGATGGATAGTAGGATTAAGGAGGATTAAGGCTGAAAGAAGTCAAGTCGCCATACCACAAATTAGAAGTGACTTGACAGCACCCAACAACAATAAAACAAAACAATTGGAGATCTGAAGACTGAGTATCTGTCACTGGCTTAGTTTTATTGAACTAGGACTAGGCCAACTCTTTTGCCTTAATTTATAACCTGAGATAAAACTTTGCCGATAGTATCTCTGGATCAAGATAGTCAAATAATTATTTACTTATTCAAGATCTTTCTCTCCCCCTTCTCTCTCTCACTCTCTCTTTCTCTCACACACACGTTTGACAAAATAAAAAAGAAGATACATCATCTGATTGTCTAATTATAACTAATAAGTGCTAATATTGTATCACTCATCTCATTTATTCTTCTATCTGTGAAGTACAGTACTGCATTTTCATAGTTAATAATGCTTTTCTCCCCATCCCCCAGATATTCTCCTTAAAACAATTGGACTTGGAAATGCATATTTCCTCATAGGTCTGTTCCTGCAGAGATGTGGAACTATCCACTGTCCTGATTAAGTGCTTCTGAGACTTTGCTCTGTGATAGCTCCATTACCGGTAGAAACAGCTATTCCCCAAACTGTATTATGTGCCTACTGGCATTTTCAAAAGTTTAAAGGACAGCAAAACTCACCTAGAGCATCGTATAAGCATGATACATTGCACACAACTCAGCATCACCATCTTTGACTCTGACATATTTACAAAGACTAAGAGGAGAAAGTAGGGCAGTTCACCAATTAAAGAATATTTAAAAATTCATAAGTCTTTTGACTGCTTTATCAATCAATCCAATCTATCTATCTATCTATCTATCTATCTATCTATCTATCTATCTATCTATCTATCTATCTATCTATCTATCTATCAATTATATGTAAATATATGTGCCTATTCCCAAAGTCTCACTGCAAGTGGCTTTTTGAGCAAAGTACAAGGCCAAAAAGGTTGCATTCACTACTTTCTCATTTTTAGGATAACTTGTAACATATACCATAGTTTATGGCTCACTTAACTAATACTTTAATCATCTAGGGATAAACTGTATGCTATATAGGAGATCTATGATTGCTTAACAAGAAAACACTGTTACAGAAAATTGTGGATGCTTAAATATTTCAGCATAGTACTTTCCTGAATACAATCCTCATTTCTTTGGTGGAAAGATGCCCAGGTACTTGCAGCTCACAACCCTGACAAAACTGCAACTAACTGTGATGGTTTTATTATAATAGAACAAGGAGAAAGTTTAAATCAAGGGTCAGCAACTGAGGCCCATGAACTGTCTCAGGCCTACTACAGCTATCAACTTTAAACAGTATTGCCAATGTTGAAAGGATCCTAGGAAAATCTGCATGGCCACACACTTGCCTGCTTGCCTTGGTCTAAATGTTCTTCCCTCACAATGTTTTGTCTACGGCTGCATTTCAGTTGGTTTAAACATTAGAACAACAGCAATAGGTATCCAATGTCACTTTCAGGCTTATACAAAATGACAGTTATGTAATGGTGTCCTATTGCCATGCAAACATGAAGGGCAAAACACCTCCCTTCTAGGGACAGATTAGAGAAATGGGCCTATTTTCTAGTGTTATTGGGTTTTCCCAGTGTTTTTACCATGGTGGTGACTATATCACCCATTTAAAAAGACAGTTGAAAGAGCTGTCCTAGATGAATAGGTTTTTCCAGCTCAATCCTCTACATCTGTAATTGATATGATCAAAGAGCAGCTACTGTTTCAACTACAGTAATACCTCGGATAACGCTAAAAGTTGGTTCCACAAGTCTTGGTGTTATCCGATTTTTAGTGTTATCCGATGCATGTTAAAATCCTATGGGATGGATCGGATAACATTAAAGCTCCATGGAGATACATTGTAACCGCACAGGCTTTAGCAGTTGTTATCCGATCCATCCCATAGGACCTTAACGTTATTCGATCCAATTCTCCTCCCCAGTTTACTTAACGTTATGTGATTTTAGCGTTATCCGAGGTAAACGTTATAAGGTATTACTGTAATAGAATTGCCACTGCCAACTTCAAGCATGAAAATCTCTGGAGTACTTGGGCATTCATGCTCCTTACTGGAATACCAATATATTAGGCATCTGGAGAAATTGTCCTAGTGTTACTTAAATATGCAGAATAAATGGGAAAAGGTGTTACTACAATTGGGAAAAGAAACTACAACAGGAGGAGCCTGAAGTTGCTTGAACAAGGGCAAACAGCAAGGTTGGTGCTTCAAGCTCTTGGTCTTTGAATTCATTATGCATTGTAGAGGACTGCAACGGATCTGATTATCATCAATCATTTTTATCTGTCCACTGCTCAGATGCTCCAAGTCCCTATGCTCCAGATCTAGAGAGAAATTAAATTAACGGGAGTTGTTAATCATATGCACAAAACTTCATTTGCAAACTGTCCCCCAATGAGTGTCACTTAAACCTTGATATTTTGAAATGTTTCTTAACAGTGACATTGCATAGAAGGGATTACAGATCTGGATATGTTCAGTCTCTGTTTCCTACTATACCAGGGATCCCCAAACTTTTCCTGCCAGGGGCCTTACCATACCCCCTCAGACAGCTGAGTGGACAGGTCATGTGGTTCCTTATAGTGGTGCCTGAATTTACCACATGTCTTTGGGTGTTTCCCCATCTCCGCCTCTTACCATGGCTGCAGGAGCAAGGGCAGCACATTTTTGCTGCATTTTTGGAATTTTTCACTGCATTTTCACAGTGTTTTGGCACGGTTTTGGCCCAATTTCACAACTTCCTGTTGTGGTGGGTTACTTCTGGTGTTGGTGGCAAATTGGCCTGTGGGCCGTTGTTTGGGCACCCTTGCTCTATACTGTGACTTTTATTTTTTAACTATACTTTTCTAATAATCTCTGCATCCTTGGTGGAATTTCAATCTTAGGACTGTTGTTGTTGTTCTTGTTGTTGTTGTTACATGCTTTTATGCTGTCTCCAAGTTACTGCAATCCTATGAATAAGTGTTCCCCAAGATATCCTGACCTGTTCAGCTCTTGCTAACTCAAGCTTGTCCCTTTTCTCACCAAGTCAATCCATCTCATGTTTGGTTATTTAAGCAGTAAACTATAGAACTCTAACAAAGAAAAATATCAGTAAAGGACAAAACCACCAGGTAGACTTCATTGTTCAGTGAGTATTCCTCTAGCTCTAAACCTGATACCCTACTGTTCCTACTTGGGGTATGAGTATTTGATCCCTTGGCAATTGCAGCTGAGGTCATGATGTTATTCTCCCAAAATGTAATGAATGGAAAATTCAATACAGTACAAAGAGAGATGAGTTGATAGCATTACAATTGTGCCAGCCATTCTTTATACTCAAAAATATGAGGTTAATAATGGCCAAAGCAATGCATCATCAGAAAATAGAGATGGCAAACACAACATTGTCAGTAAGTATAGAGGACCAGGGATTCTGCCATTTATCTAACCATGTCATATGGTGGCACTGATCCTGTCCAAGGATTCCCTGCTATCTGGTTTGAGGACACTGACAATGGGTGAAGAACATTCTTGTTTATGCCATTCCTCTATGGAAATTTCACCACAGGGAAGATCACTGACAAATTTTAGGCATCACAAAAATAACCATAGATTTTTCTAAGATTTTAATAGCTAATTTCATGTGGTGACAGCCTCTGTAAAAGAGAAGAAGGGGTTTAGTGAGTATTCTTTCCATATCTATTTATGAATCCTTGTTTTATTATGGTTTGTATTTAACTTTGCAGGAAGTACCATCCATATTATGATAGATGGTCGAAAGGTATAGGGAAATAGAGGTCACTTTTTTTGGCAGCACTGCTGAGGAAGTGGACTGGAAAAAGGGGACAGGTGTTTCATAACAAAGCTGATTCTTAATTTTTTCCCCTCCTATGTTTTTAGTGAAGGATTTGAAGAACATTCATTAACTTCATCACCCTCATTTATTTTGGCTCCTTCAATACCACAAGGTATTAATGATGAATTTGGCAGCCTTTCAAAACTGCTTACTTCTTGCCAATAACAGGGCAAAGGACATTGTTAAAGGCTCTGTAAGCATACTCAGGATATAAAAACTTATTGTTCATTGAGAAAGACACAAACAACCCATTCAATGTTTTAAATTGGGATGAAATAAGACAGCAGGTTTGCATTTCTGTATTACTCTGTTGTTTCATTTTTCCTTATTCCTTCTTTATCTTCTTCTGTCATATCTGAATCCAAATATTGACAATCATCATGGCAATCACCCATGGAGACTGTCCTGGGAATATAATGCAGTGGGCTTTCATCTGCCTTCCGCATCACAGTATGACTCCCATACCACTGATCCAGTTCCATGAGTCGCTTTCTGGTCTTGAGCCCTTTTGGCACACATAGTACTCATCAGCCCCAGGCCAGTATTAATGAAGCTACTCCCCTCCATTAAGATGAATTCAAGTGGGAGTTAATCCACTTGGGGCCCATCACCCTTCCTTGTGGACTTCAGCACCCAAGGGTGTTAGTCTTCAGGGTTATCAGGTTAGATACCTGCCACCTGACACTTGGCGTTAATTCGCTGGCAGTATGGTCTCCTTTATTACCATAGCAGGATAAGCTAGCAAGATCCCCTCCTTATTGCTATATTTTGCACAAAAATCATACTCACAAATATAAACAGAGTTAATAGTGCAACAAAACCTCAGTTTTCATGGAGGAGGATAAAAGAATGGTGTGCTTCTTATTTTTGTACACAAACACAAGACTAGCAAAGATCTGCCGCCATATTTTTAGTACATGGCCTACAAAGGTAAATAGCAAAGTCAGAGGAGCTGAAAAATATTTTTAATGTTATGTTAGAAGCTGAAATATGGATTTGCTTTAAGTCTCCACAAAAGATTCAGGTGTGTAGGTCCTGCTAATGCATATGGCTAAAATAATTGTAGTCAATATAGGTAGAGCCTTCAGTAGGCAAGCAAAAACTCAAGATTCTTCATACTACCTTTCATTGGGACTATTTATCATGATAAACTGATAAAATTAGCACAGAAATAAATGATGTAGTCCAGGAGTTTATCATGAAAGCCCTATACGCATGTTACCAAGTAGAATCGCAGAAATGAGAGGGGAAATCACCTTAACTTGATTTCAGGCTGGTTTTCCAAATCCCATCTGAGTTTTCTTCCTACCTTTGCTTTGCATCAAGACTTGGGGTGCATTTTTACCTGGAAATGTATGTGAATTAGTTATGCATTTTTTCATATTTGCATTTATTTATACATTTTGCCTACTATATACACTTTTCAACATCGACAAGCACAGGCTTGTGCCTATTTTTCCAACTGCAGATATTTTTAGCCACTACATTTCAAAATCTACACACACTCTTTTCTGTTCACTTTCTTTCTCTGAAACATCCTGTGAGTCTCACAATCGGCCACACTGCTGATGCCAAATGCATTTCCTCTCTCATTGAGTTTTGAGATGTTAAAAATATGCTTTTTTATTGGGATTATTTCATGCAGTAATAGTCCTCTTCAGTCCATAGTCATGCCTAGCAGACATAAATAATGACACACACATAGAAACAGACAGGCATGCCTTGCTGTCTTGCATTTGCTGTTATTTATAATGAGAAGGAGATGATGCCCTGGTTAAAAACTGTGCCAGAGAACACAAATGTCTAGAACAGACAGACAGACTCCTAATTTCATAAATAACCCTTTCTACAATTTACAATCTTTTTCACAGACTCCTGGGAGTAAACTCCTTTGTCCTCAGAGTTGCTTCATTTTGATGGCATAGATTCAACTGATAAACTCACTGAGCTTTTTTAAAGGGCTCTTGAAGTAGCTGTCGTGCAATTGTTAGCTTATTACTGCAAATGGAAACTCTCATGCCAAAAGAGAAATACTGTACAAGGTAAAATTCCTGCATGAACTAGGTGCCCTATCAAGGAAAAGAAAGCATGCAACCTGTTTCTACTTGATTAATGTCCTTATTCTTAGCTTTCTTTATGCTAATGTGTCATTAGGACAGCTAAGTTCTGAAAGCATCATTAACATCCCATTTGTTTTCAAGTTCACGGAGGATCACTCAGTTCCCTTGGTGCTCTACTGGATGCTGATGCTGCTCATGGTCTGCAAAAAAGACCCAGAGCACCTTTGCATGGTTCCTTCACTTAACCATTCACCAGCTGAATATAATGATCCTTTCCACCTTTGCTTATTTGTTTGCACATATTTTAATCTGTCAGACAACTCACTGAGCTGTCCTGGAGCTCCAGAAAAATGTGAAACATACTCTAATGATGAATGGCTCTTTATAATGGGAGAGGCAGGATCATCAGTATAGAAATGGCATTTTAAAAGAAACAATAGATATTATGCAAACACAGCTCTTAACATGCACTTTGCTTTTAGAACACTGCACAAGAGCAGTTACAAATGGCTCCACCCCCTCCACCCAATTCCTACTTTTTCATTCTGAATTATTATGACTTGATCCACATTATTTCTCCAGTATTTGTGGTAACAATTCCAGCACACTTATTATTTCACTCCAAGACAAGCTAGCACTTGCTTATAGTCTTCCCTACTGAGTTTTCAAAAGTACTGTATAAGGGCACTACCCTGTGAATATATTTCAGGGGATTGAGGTATGGAATCTATCTGCTGTTTTAAAGGGAATGACCTTGTACTTTCTCTTCCTTATCCAGGGGAGATTCTCGTTGTCGTCAAAGAAAGTGCTGTCTTTGTGCAAGTGGAAGGAACACATGTTGCATGTGAGTTTCAAAGCAATTTGTCTCGAAGGTTCACTCCTTTTTCTAAATGGCTGACTTGTAAGTTTTAATTTCTCATGTTGTGGATAGCACAGTGTGGTCTGAAACAGTTTCTTTCATCCATGCTAAAACAGAAATCTTTCTTACCTTGCTGTGTTGCAAAGGTGAGCATGCAGTTAAAATCTTCATGAAGCTGGGGGTCAAGCATATGTCATAGTCACAGCAACTGCCTTGTAAAGGTGTCCTTGTTATAATGTTTATTTGTTCTTGTTTCTATCGAGCACAGACAGTTGAGATGTGGAGACTATTTGAAAAATGTGCCAGTGAGATTTCTCAGCCTCCCATGAAAAGGATACTCTGCATTTGTTTTGGTTCATTTCTCACCTGTACTTTTCTGCAAGAAATGGGTCAAATTCTGCACAGTGTTGTGCCCTTTCCTGTGAGTCTTGGGCAGCAAAGTATGACATGGCATGGGTACTGTAAGCCTTCTGCCCAAATTCTTGTTTTTCAGAAGGAACAGAATCACTTCAAAACGTTCAGGAAATACTGCATGATTGCTCAGGATGGGGGGAAATCTCACAAGGAAATCTCATTCTGAAGAGCAAAGAACAAAATTTTTCCCTGTGATTCTCACTGAGGGTGAGGGATTGTGTGGTTCACATCTCTCCTGCCCAGGAGACTACAGAGCAGCCAACTGGTCAGGACATTTTACAGTCTGATCCTCTGCATGTTTATGTGGACTTCCATTACATTACACTAAATTCAGTGATGGTTGCTGCTAGGTAAGTAGATGTTTCATCCTAAATTGGATGTGTAGATTAGCTTCTCATTTTTTCTTATTTCCATTATGTCAACATGTTCACCTCATGAAAACTGAGAAAATAAGGAATTACAGTATTAAGAAAATTAATGTCCATTTAACCCAGTATTTTATCTCATCAGTGGTCAGTCTGACACATCTGGAAACTCACTGTTGCTATTGTTGTCATTGTCATCTGCCATAAAGTTGCTTCCAACATAACATGACTCCATGAAATAAGGATCTTCTACAGGTCCCATCATAAGGCTCATTATCCCTTACTTGCTCCATCTGCTCGTGCCAAAAAAGAGACTAATGTTTCTAATCAAATATCTCCACCATTTGATGGGGTTAGAGCAGTGGTTCCCAACATGGACCCATACCACACAGGGTGATTTTAATTTATTTATTTATTTATTTGTCCAATTTATATAGCCGCCCAACTCGAAACAACTCTGAGCAGCTCACAAAGTTAAAATCAACAACACGGTATAAAACTTAAATCCATAAAAACCCAATTAAATGTACTACAAAAATTCCCAGAAGTCTAAGTCAGTACATTGGCTGATCATGTTTTGGGGAATTGACTTAGGCTTCTAGGATTTGAAGTGCAAAAACCAAAGTTTGGGAAACACTAGTTTAGAGGAATGCCAAGATCTGGAGTCAGAACATGGAATGTGGCATGGGACTGGTGTTGTATGCTACCCTGATTCACAACAGGAAAGATCATGTCTCACCAAGGTCATATAGGTCATATGTCAGGCTAAGTAAGATCTCATAGGAAAAGTTCAAGCAAGGCAGGCAAGACATGGGTCAAGAAAGTCAAGAAAGAAGCCCTTTTACAGAAAACAGGACCATGGATAGCACCTAGTGATCTCTGTTTCTACGGAGCAGGGGTCCTCTCCTTTTTTAAGCCAGGGGCTGGGTCATGCCCCCACAGACTTTTGAGGGGCTGGACTGGTGGTGGTGCCACCACTCACAGGCAATAGGATGAGGATCCCTGCTATGGAGGCTCATTGGGACAAAAGAAATTGTCATGTCCTGCATCAGGCTATTTGTCTGTCTAATCTAGGAGTCAGCAAACCTGGCTCTCCAGGTGTTCTTTGACTTCAATTACCAGAAACCCAAGTGAGTTCACCTGCTGATCAGGGCTCCTGAGAATTGAAATCCAAGAACATCTGGAGAGCCAGATTTGCTGACCCCTGGTCTAATAACCCATTTTTGCCAATTCTAAATGACAATGGCTGTCCAGGATTTCAAGGTAGGATACTATGCTAATTTAGCTGAAGCAGGCCCTATACTGGATACCTTTAGAGGGCATGGGACAGAGGAAATGAGGGTGCCTATGGGGGGAATTGTGGTGGAATCCAGGCAATTGGGTCCAACAGCCTCCTCCTCGGGCCAAGGGCGACTGTGTGGAGCCATTTGAGATCTCTCTCCACCCCACCCCACCCCACCCCCATTTCCCAGCCCAGAGCCTCCCTGGGAGATCCCTGCGGGCCTCGCCAAAGAAGGCTGGCTGGGCTGGGCTGGAGAAGGGGAGGCGATATGCCCCACCAGCCTCTCCTCCCACAATTCCCCCCAGTTTTGGGTGATCCCCAGACATTGATGCTGACCTGCCCCAGCTTTTGTGCTCCTGGCAGCTCTTGGCCATGATCACCTGGCCTGGGTTGTGGAGATGCCCAGCCTGGGGAAGCAGCAGGAAGCAAGGGTGGGTTAGATGGCAAGATCTCTGGCAAGGGAGGTGGCAGCCATGGAGCTCCCAGGCAAGTGGGTTGGCCCTGGTGTAAAGGCAGTTCCACCAACCTGGAGGAAGAGGCAGCGGTGGGGTGGGAGATCAGGGCAGCACAGGTGCTGTCTTCTTTTCCATCCTTGACAACATGGGTTCCGACAGCCCCTGCCCCCCGGGAACTGCTGCCTTGGCCACAGCCCCTTGCTTGGTCCACCTGGGAGTCTGGGACAGGGGGAAGAGCTGAGCTGAGAGCACAGCTGTGTGCACACACCTGACAGAAGTAGCCAGAGAAGCCACCTTGCTGTTGCTGTGCAGGAGGAGGAGCACTAGGCTGGGGCGCCTTGGTTTAAAAAAAATCAGCCTGGTGCTTCTTCTCTTGCAACCAATGGCAACAGTGATGCAGCTTCTCTAGCTGCTCCTTCCAGGGGTGTGTGCATCCCCGTGGTCAATCCAAGAGCACCAATTGTACTGGGGGCCTAGGGTGCACCGGGATGAGTCCCGTTATCCTGCTGGGCCAGCACAGGCCTGAGCTGAAGACCCCTGATACTATCTGGTGGTTTCCTATTCTTATTCTAACTTAGCTTCCAAAAGCAGATGGGACTGATGCATTTAGAAGAGGATGGTACTCCTTGTTGGCCTTCAGTCTTTTAAAGCCCAGTTCTCTTGTGTAAACAGGCAATGCTGATTTAGTTTAAATCTTTTGGAATTTTGGATTCATATCTGTGACGATGTTTTATATGAGATGTTAACTGCCCTGAGTTGCCCTGGCAAGGAGGGCAGTATACAAATTTAAATAAATAAATAAATAAATGTGCAGAGTGGACAGTTCAAGGACTTTCATCTATACTTGTTGATTTTAAAATACTCCAAGGGTTGACAGACTTTCTACTGAGCCAGATAAAGTTGGCAAGATTTTCCCATGTCCAGAAGGGCTGTATGTCGTTTCCCTGATGAAACAGCATAACCTTTGTTGGAGGCTTCCAGTGCATACAGAAAGGTCCGAGGGCTATAGGTCATGACCAGATTACTTGTAAAACGCGTAGCTTGGTAGTGAAATTTATTTATTTATTTATTTATTTATTTATTTATTTATTTATTTATATTTCACACTTGCTAACCCGCCCCAATCGGGCAAGCCCGACTCTGGGCGGCTTACAACCCAAGTTAAAACACATCAATAAAAAATTTAAAAATTCATAGACTAAAACAGTATCTGGGGGTGTCGTCAGAAGGGTAAAATCCTTAGACTAACCACCCCACATGGGATCCCACATCCCTGGAACCCCACACATGTCCTGCCAGCCAGGTCTTTAAGCTCTTCCGGAAGGACAGGAGCTCTGTCTGCATGCGCAGCTCAGTTGGGAGGAGGTTCCAGAGGGCCGGGGCGAACACGGAGAAGGCCCTCTTCCTGGTGCTAGCGAGGTGAGCCTCCCTAGCCGATGGTACAACAAGAGAGCCCCTCCGATCCGCCCTGGTGGGACGGACAGATGTTCTTAGGGTGACGCGGTCTCTTAGGTATCCTGGCCCACTACCATATAGGGCTTTAAAGGTAATGACCAGCACCTTGAATTGCACCCGGAGACAAACTGGCAACCAATGCAGCTCCCTAAGCAGTGGAGAGGCCCGAGCATAACGCCCGCGCCCCATCACTACCCGGGCTGCCGCATTTTGGACCAGCTGCAGTCTCCGAATGGTCACCAAGGGCAGCCCCATGTAGAGCGCATTACAGTAGTCAAGTCTGGAGGTGACCAAAGCTTGCGTGACCATAAGCAAGGCGTCCCGGTCGAGGAGCGGGCGTAACTGGCGTATTACACGAAGTTGTGCAAAAGCCCTCCTGGCCACGGCTGCCACCTGCTCATTGAACAGTAGCCGTGAGTCCAGGAGGACCCCCAGATTACGCACCGGGTCTGTTTGGGGCAAAACTGCCTCATCCAGAACCAAAGCTGGTAACTCCCGTGTCAACGCGGGGCCCCTTACCCATAGCCACTCAGTCTTACCGGGATTCAGCTGTAGCCCGTTTTCCCCCATCCAGACCTCAACAGCCTCCAGGCACCTGGAAAGGACTTCCACTGCACCGCTTGGGTCCCCACGGGCTGAGATGTACAACTGGGTATCATCAGCATACTGATGATACCGTACCCCATGGGAACGGATGATCTCACCCAGCGGCTTCATGTAGATGTTAAATAGGAGAGGAAAGAGTACCGAGCCCTGAGGCACCCCATACTGCAGGGGCCTAGGGCTGGACTCCTCCTTCTCCAGGCACACCGACTGGGTCCTGTCCCTCAAGAATGAGGAAAACCAGGACAACACTGTGCCCTGGATCCCCAAACCCCGGAGCCTTCCCAGAAGGATGCCATGATCGACAGTGTCAAAAGCCGCTGAGAGATCGAGGAGAGCAAGGACAGACGGCTCCCCTCCATCCCGCTCTCTCCAGAGATCATCCACCAAAGCGACGAGTGCAGTTTCAGTACCATATCCGGGCCTGAATCCTGACTGAAACGGGTCCAGATAATCCGCTTCATCCAGGACATCCTGTAAATTGTCTTATTTGCCTGAGTCTGCTCCTTCTAATCAGTTCAAATGATTGACTGGTTGTCTAAAATGTTTAACCACCTGCAGTCTTCATTTCTAGTGATACATGTTCCAAGATCAGAAACATCCAAACTGCTTTCAAATGCAGTTTGGGAAATGGCATAGAAGGCTGATTTTCAGAAGGAAAGGGTTTTTTAAAGAAAAATGTAGCTGGGCACAACACAGCATTTCCTAATGCTCAAAATAGCAATTTGGATCCCAGATAGGAAACCCAAAGGTAAGGGCTTTCTATTTGTTCCACATACAGAGAAGAAGGAAATAGTTCAGTCTATGTTTTGGTATCCATAAAACCTTAAGTCGTAATCTAATATTTTTCAAGAGACAAGTCCATGATAAGCCACTGCAAAATAATAATTATAATTGTTCTGGTTTTGTCTTCACTGTCATGCAGGCTCATATTTTCTGGTTTTACCTGGAGTGGCTAGAATGTTCATACTCTCCAATCCACTCCAAGAAAAAAACAATAACCAACACTAGCACAGTTCACATTCCATTATTTTCACTGTTGCCTATTGTAGAACAGAACAAGATTGTACTGTGTCTGACATCCTGCAGTCCAAAAGCAGTCATCCACATAGACCTAGAAGAATTGTTGGATCTGTAAGAGTTGAGTCATCCACTGTCATCGTAAGCCCCCCAAATTGTTTATCTCATTTATAAAGTCCAGTCCTCCTGCTAAATGTTAGACCAGAAATTTCTTGCCACCCAACCTTAGCCAACCTTAGTTTTAAAACAAAAACAAAAAACAACTAAGCAAGAACAACATTTTTGGTTTTACAGAACTGATGAGTAAACAACAATAAAATAGGCATGAGATGTAGTTTAAAACTAGGACATTTTCTTCTGTTTAATTTTAAGCAGAAAAATAAAGATGAAGTTATGCAAAAACAACAACAACAGTGAAATAATTATCATTGTTGTAGTCTATGTCTAGTTTATGTTGTCTAATAATTAAAAGTAATTAATGCTTGTTTTTAATGTCCAGATTAAACCGTGGACTGCCAAAATGAAGCCACCTTCTTAGCTTTGTCATTGGCCGATCTTACATGTTTCTGGTAATTGGCAGACTAGCAAATGAGCCAAATTCTGTATCTTTCCACATTCACACAGTGTGTTGTTGTCTGGAAGCAGCCTCCACTTGACTATGTTGGTTTCACATTGCAACCCTCAGTCTATTCAGAGTCCTCCAAGTGATGTAGGGAAGGTTGAGTTCCTCAGCCACATTCTCTTTTAATGTTATTCTTTGTTCAGTGAGTTCCTTAATCCATCTTCTAATTTGATTTTGCTCTTCTGTACCTTCAAAAATGTTAGTTCTTGCCATAAAGCTCTTTCTGGGTCTGAGCTGTCAGACTTGAGGCACATATCCATTCAGAGGATGTTGAAGGGCAATTCTCTTCCTTAGTTCTCTCAGTATCTGCTGCTGCTTCTCTCCTTATCTTAAGTAAAGCAATATTAACAAGAGGATATATTTACTCAACTGGTGTAGGTTTGAAGCAACCTTGTTTAGAGAAATCTGAATAATACGGACATACAGTCAAACCTCCATGAACAAGCATTTCGCTTTACGAAAAACTCGCATAATGATCGGGTTTTTCAAAAAGCGATCTGACTCACATAATAAAAATGCGAGTCTGACTCACATAGCAAAAATTTTCACTATCTGAGTCAGACTTCCCCTATGGAAACGCTCGCTATGTGGAAAAACTATGGGGAAAAACTCGCATAACGAATTTTTTTTTGCTATGCGAGTTCAACTTGCATAGCAAAAATATTTGCTATGCGAGTCAGACTTTCCCTATAGAAAACTTGCATAGTGAGCATTTCTATGGGGGAAACTCGAATAATGAAAAAAATTCATTATGTGAGTTTTTCCCCTAAAAAAAGCTCATTATGCGAGTTTTTCCATAGGAATTTTTGCTATGCGAGTCTGACTCACATAGCGAAAAACTCGCATAGGGAGCAGCCTCGCAGAATGAATTAAATTTGTTATACTTGTCAAAATCCTATCCATTTCAAGTGTTACGACAACAGCTATATAGCTTCTAGGTGCCTCTTTTGTTTTTTGTTTTTTCAAGACATTTAAAAATAGACCAAGTCACATGGACACTGGTAAACTCCACATGGCCACAACCACAAAGTCGTTGCTAAAGTTCAAATCAGAAACAGAAATACCTTTGTTGTTGCCAGATTTGAAGAAAAATGTCTCCCAGAGGCCAGCCACAAGATTCCTTTGCAATTCCAATACTGTTAGGACACAGAACTCATTGCCCAGTGCAAGGCATGGCTGCCAGCTAATGAATTACAAAAAAGTAGAGCACTTTTAAAATAGATTGTTTAGTATCAATTTCTTTCCACTCTGTTATGATTTTTATGTTTTGCAATGCACAGTGTCAGAGCCCCCCAGAAAATGGTAAATCACTCTCTACCTGAAAAACACTTAGAAGGGTCACTGTTAGTCAGAAATGATTTGATGGCAGACAGTTATTATTATTAATGTAACCTCTCATAGTCCATGGTGTTTTGTTGAATACATTGAATGGGATCATGCATTTCATCATGAAAGTCCTATTGATGTTTTCATAAAGATTGTGTAACTTACTGTGGTTGTATGTGGCTAATTGGTGAAGTTTGGAGGTCCGTGTTCCACTCCCAATTGTATAACAGAGATGCACTTATACATCACGCCAATTAGTCACAATTAGCCATGGCAAGTTACACAACTTCATACAAACACAGCTAGGTTCTGCCACTATCCTAGAATGCATATAAAATAGCAATCAGGATTAAGTAGCTGTGCAAAGATGTGCAATGATGGAAAGAAGAACAACTGCACAGCCTTCTAGTCTCTCAAGAATGGATTTGTCAGTAGTGCCATGTTGTCAGTCATGATCATGAATTACATCTGTCCTGGATTGGGTTGTAAAAGAATACAAGTGTGTCTTAACAAAGCAGATCTTACCCACTGAAAATGAGAGAGAAGGAGTGGGGAGGAGAGAGAGAGAGAGAGATCTTTCATCATGTCTGTGCCTCTTCATCAAAATTCTGATCACATTTCTTTCATTTGAGTCTCTTCCATTCTTCTTTGCTTTTATTCTTTTTCCTGTTCCCCCTCATCTCAACATATCCTTCTTGCCGGCTTCTGATATTCATTGTCAATTGACTCTCTTATTTCAAGAAGCACTATGCTTTTACAGTTACTGGGATAAGAAACAGCATGTTACTACCTGTTAGAAGGAATGCAAGAAAGAAATTTGACATTCAAAATAAATTAACATTTTAGCTCAAGTGAGGCAAAAACTCCTTACTCCAGGTCTGAACAGCTATCCCCCCCCCAGCTCTATGACACTAAGTTACAGAAGCATTTTGACAACTGTCCAGCACAGCTGACCTTCCTAATTCATTGTTTGAAGTTTTTTTCTCTGTGTGTAGTGTGGCTCCCCCCTTTTTTTTCTGCTCTGGATATGCTAAAACTGCAGCATTGCTCCACAGAGAGCTTTCTTCTAAGAGAATAATTAACATGAAGCACACAAGGTAGGGGGCAGGAAAATGTATTTGGGATAATTTGAATTTCTACATGAATCTGACAAAAGTTTGATTCAAAATGTTTATCGATTCCTGACAGGGAATGGCTGGACTCCTAATTAAGCTGTTTGAGGCCCCATAATTGGCTTATTCTGTTAAACTGTATGTTGCTGAATGGCGATGTGGCTGTAAGACAACACCCTCCCACTAAGTCTCTCATGTTTCTTTAAACGCTGGGGAAAACATTCAGAGTATGCACAACAAAACTGTTTTTCTAAACCCTGTTGATCCCTGTGTTGGACTAGTTGCTTTTTAAATGAGGGTACATTTCATCATACTTGAGGGAACAATTAGTTTGCCTGTTGTAGCCACAGAATGCACAATATGCCCAGTTTATTCAGTAGTTCTACTAGAGGTGTCACAAATATTGCAGTTAGTTACTCTGAGGCAGCAAAAGCAGAAAGGTAAGGAAAATATTGCTAATATATTTTTACACATCAATGTATCCATATATATCAATGGAGAGGAAAGTCTAATTGAATTCCTTGAGACGTACTTCCAGTAACTAATAGTAATGGTTGGTGCCTATAGTCATCCAGTAAGGCTGACAACAAAGAACAGGTAAACAGGTAAGCAACTTGGGGGTCATCCTTGATCATCACCTGACCCTTGAAACAGAAGTCATGGCTGTGTGCAAGGCCAACATTTTCCATTTGTATCAAATAGGCCAGTTGGATCCCTTCTTGGACAGGGAGTCCCTTATGACACTGTTTATTTCACTGGTAATCGCTCGTATAGGTTACTGTAACACACTCTACATGGAGTCTGGTACAGAAACTTCAGTGGGTACAAAATGGAGCAGCTAGACTAATCACTGGGGTGAGGAAGAGCTGCTTTGCTTGCCCATTTCATTCCGTATCAGGTTCAAGGTGTTAGTTTTAACTTTTAAAGCCCTAAACTCAGTGGTGAGATGTCAAACTTTTTACTACCCCACCATGATGTCATCACAGTGTGGGCAGAGCTAATGTAACGACATCATTATGTGGGTGGAGCCAACATCATGACATGGGCAGAGCCAAAGAAAAATATAAATAAATTAAAAATAATAAAATAAAAATAAGCACACACACACACCTCAACCCACCCACCCATCCACCCACCCACAACACAAACCTGTAAATAAATTAAATTAAATAAATAAAATAAAACTACATTAAAATACACCCACCCACTCCAAACACAAATCAACCAGAGCTTTTAAACTGAATGTGGTTCCCCCATTCTCCGGGACACTGGGAAAAGTTACTACCGGCTCTGGTGAACTGGTGAGAACCTGTTACATCCCATCACTGCCTAAACTGTTTGTGACCATCCTACTTGGTGGAGCATCTACCTCTTAGAACATCTTCCTGCATCACTCAATTTTCCCAGATGGGCCAGCTCTTGGTGCCAATGCCAAAATTGGCAAGGAATGTGATGACCAGGAGAAGAGCCTTTTCGTTGGTAGTGCCATCCCTATAGAACTCCCTTCTGGTGTAATTGAGCCAGATCACTTTTTTGCTGACATTCAGAAAATAACTTAAAGTGTTTCTGTTCAGGGAGGCATTTGAGTAGGGGCACACACTGGTCTAGTGTTAGGCTTCTATTTGGTTCCACAGTTTTAATTAGGTTTGATATTTGTATTTTATTAGATGATTTATTATGTGATTTTATTATGTGTATTTAATGTACTGTTGTTAGCTGCTCAGAGTGAGGGTAACCCCAGATCGGTGGGATAAAAAAACAGCAATAATAATAATAATAATAATAATAATAATAATAATAATAATAATAATAATAATAATAATAATAATAATAATAATAATAATAATAATAATAATAATAATAATAATAATAATAATAATAATAATAATAATAGGACATCTTGCAAAAACCAATGAAGAACAGCAATTGTTGATAATTCTCATTTGATTTGTGAGAGTGGGATGTCACTCATAATTTGCATCCCTCTTTTTCTTTATTAAAAAATGCATTACCTATTGCATTAATTTTTCTTAATGAAGATTCCACCTTTATCTCTCAGAATAGATAGGTAACAATCAAGTTATGAAATTATTAGAAGTACTAAAATGTTCAGATTCAAAAGGCTTTTCTTTATAGTTTGTTTGCTTACTAGACACACATAATTCTAGAAATTTAGAGCAGAAATAAGATTAAGATAATATGTAAGAGACAATAAAGGCTTGTTACAACACTCATTTAGTAACTCGTTAGTTAAGTGTGTGAAAAGCCCATGCTGATATTTATCAAAGTGTAATTATCCTTATTGGTGAGCATCATTTTTACTGTTGTAATCAAGCATCCAGACAGATTCTAGAATGGGAATTGAAAACTAAAGTAAAGTGATTCTGACATATTATATATGAAGGGAATTAGGATTCACTTGCTGAAATGGTTAGGGAGTTACCACTATCAAATGTCATCTGCTAACCTCTGCTGAAACAATTAACTTTGAAGCTAATATATCTGTGTGCAGAAATGGAACTTTCAAAGGAAAATTATAGTGAACTATCACAATCTTAATACCAGGTTAGGGTGTAAATCTTAACTTGTCATGAACGAGAACAAAAAAAAGCAAGATTTTTCTCCCTACTTAGAACGTGGTGAGATATTCTCTACTGGTATTGATGAGTATATTATTGTTTGGAAAACAATTTTTGAGTAAATTGGACAAAATTGCTATAGCTTTATCTTGTTAGATGATTTTTACAAAATGCTTCATGCAAGTTGCTGAAGGCTCAGTATCAACAACAAAACATCTCTTCTCTAATTTTCACAATGAAGGCAAGAAATCTCACAATCTTCTATTCCACAACATACTATCTAGACTTGTCTCATCAGGAATATATTGTGCAAGAATATGTCACCGATTTAAGGTTGTAGGGCATTGCTTGAGGGAATGATTTAATTATATAGGCATATTTTTACTTTGAATGAATCCCAGACCAAATCAGGGCTATTTGGACAGTTTAGAAAGTTATCCAAATGGAACCAGCATTTTGTTGAAGTGAACCAAATTGAAATCTGGACACATATGAAGATCTGTTAGCAATCTGGATTGGGATGGACACAGAGCTATGGACAATATGTTTTTAAAAAACTGATATGCCGATATGCTTACACCTTGCTTATATGAGTACCCAGAGAAAGCAGGAACAGATAGAGAAAGTCGTGAACAGGTATGGCAGCAGCATCTATATTCCTTGCTAGATGGCTAAATTGAAGCAGGCTAAATCTGGCTAAATAGGTTTGCTTAAGGTTGGATAAGGTCCCATAAAGATGCATGGTGAAGTCCTTGCATCCACATGTAAGTATTGAATGGTTTGGGGTTAAGAAAGCATACCACACCAGGAACAACCCACTTTTGCACAATCAAGATTTTCTTTTTCTTTAAAGGGAAATATTTCACAAGATTTTTAAGTGGCTGACTGACTGTCCATTTAGAGAAGCTTCTTAATGATTTTGAGAAATGGAAGGAAGGCAAAGATTTCCATTTCCAAAAAATGTTTACTAACTTACTCAAAGCATTGGTGATGCTTTGACAGGGCTTTGAGGAAACTCTATTCAAATCATTATAAGCGACTGAAAAAGAAATGCAAAACTTCCTTTCTCCTCCCTAGCATATTTTTTTTCATTTCTCAAGATCATTGGGAGGTGAAATTATTAAGATAAGAGATTTCTCCAAAAGAACAGCCAGATAATAACTTTGGTTCTGTTCCAGTGTTCATACACACTGAAATTAAATCAATGAGGAGTGGTCCTACTCACTCCTAATAAAAAGTAACCCCTGACAGGGAGCCAGAAAGGTGCAGGTAGGAATGGTATGGGAAGGGGCTGGTTCAAGATGGCACTTATGTAATCTGGTCACCACCCAAAGGAGCAAAACAGTCCATCTCCAGTGCATACTGAACACTAGGATAAATGCTGATGCTCTGAGTTGGCAATGAGCATTTTTTCTGTCTTCTCACTACTAAAATTCTTAATGGTTGGGGGGCATTCCAGCCATGTACATATTGACAAATACTCATTTAGCTGAACATTTAAATTTATTTAGCTGCAGCACTGTTGCGGGGGATGGTGGTATGATACCAGAGTAAATGCCCATCCAGCAGTGAAATGCCATGAGCATCTTCTACTGCTTTCATTTTCCACAGAATATTTTCCACTTAAAAAAAACCATTATTTTTTTTTAAAATGCAAAATTAGGTTGCAGCATTAAAAATAAAGACAAGACATCTGCTTTGTTTCAAGCATCAGGACATTTTGGGTTGGCATAATATTATTTTTTTATGCTGGCTAAAGGATACCAGTTAAATCACAGAATAATTGTTTCTCTACTTCCTGTGCCAGTTTTGAAGACACCTTTCCTACAAAATCTGGTCTGTCAATCTGAGGAACTGAAACATGTTAGGGTCTCTACATCTTGGTAGCAAAATCAAGACTATCATGTTGAATCAAGTAATTAACATTAATGATTTTACATCCAAACCTGGCGGCATGAGGCAGCTATCCCATTCTGCCTAATAGGACAGCTGCCCGCATGTGGTGCTCCTCTCTTTTATTGGAACTAACCACATACATTGTTACTCAGCTGTTATAAAAAGACATATTTATTTAAGAGCTAACACTCTATTCAAGCATTCTTCTGGTGAGATATGGTAAGAAGAAAAACTGACCATATACATAGCTCAGCTTGGTGACCTTAAACTCATGTCAATTTTGAACCTTCAGATATCTGGCAGCAGCCTGTTTTGTGTCCATTACCTGATTTATGATGGATAGCACTCACATGCATGCATGCACGCACGCACAAAGAGGACCTTTTAACAATAGTATCCCAACTGTAATGATCCTTTCCAAGAGAAGAAATGGCCCTTTATTCTTGGCTTTCCCAACTAGACAAGGGTGCTTCCCTCTTACAGCTCATTTTACAGTGCTCATTTTATTAAAAATTACTAGTGTGGTTTTTTAAAATTGGTACTGCTGCTTGAATTAGTTTTTTACTGTGTTTTATAAGTGTTTAATGGCTTCTAAAATTATGTATTACAGGTTAAGTATTTCTTACTGTGGATGGAAATCCAAATTTAATTTGGGTAGTACAGGGTGATTTTAATGATTTTCATAGTGGATATGATGCCAAGGCTGTAGCTTAATTCTGGAGGAAAACTATTTGTTTTGCTTTCTCTTCCCTGGTAAAAAGGGTTAAAATTGTTGTTGTTCAATTGCACAGTCAATTCTGACCCTTCATGACCTCATGGATGACTGCACGCCACGCACCCCATCTTTCACCATCCTCTTCAACCCACCCAGCTTTGTGTCCATTGCGTCAACAATGCCATCTAACCATCTCATTCTTTGTTGCCCCCTTCTTCTTTTGCTCTCTAACTTTCCCAGCATCAAGGCTTTTTCAAATGAGTCCTCTCTTCTCATAATAAAGGATTAACAAGGCTAAGTTAAATTATTTTTTCTGCCTAGATCAGTACTTCCCAATCTTTGGTTTTTTGACTTCAATTCACAGAAGCTTAAGTCAATTCCCCAAAGCACTGGTCATCCAATGTACTGACTTAGGCTTCTGCGATTGAAGTCCCCCTGTGCAGTGTGGGCCCCACACTGGGAACCAGTGCTCTAGATTATAATTTTGAGATTCTAAACAGAAAGACTCTTCAAGATGATCATGGATATAATAGCTGAATTTCCCTCAGTGTTACCTATGTATATGATATATTTATCATACACATGAAGGTCATTGGCCAAAATACTGCTGCTTAGCATAGCAGATTGGGCTAAAATAGGCCCAATGAATCAATGGGAGTTTAATGTGTCCTTTGTAAGTTCCATTGATTCAAATGGGCCTTGCCTAGTTTTAAGTTACTATGCTAAAGTACATCAAGTTAGACCAGGCCCACTTGAATCAATAGAATGTATGAAGTTTATTCACCTAATTGCCACAAATTCAGTGGCCCTACCTATTGCAATTTATTATGCTAAGTCAATGGAGTTTGGTCAATGACTATAAAATTCTCATGACCAAGAACAGGCTGTCATCCTGGTAGAGTGATTCTGTACATAACTATTGGATTGGATTCAGTTGCTTACTCCTAGATAAGTGATTATAGAACAAAAGCTATTGTTTAGCTCTCTGGGTCTCCCTTGTGAAGCAGTGGAGTTTATTTTTGTTTTTAAATTACAGAGATTTCATCACATGGATTCACGGGGTAGGGGGCAGGATCTTGGCTTCCTATCTCCAAACCAATTTTAACACATTTCATTATGTTTGCAACTAATTGTATTAGTTATGAAATATTTATTAGTTTTGCCACCCTTCTCAACATTAGAACTTTATCAACACTTGGTAGATTTGAATTCTTTCTTGCTTCCAGTAACTCATCAGAATAACAGAAGATGGTATAAAAGAAAACCAACCCTACACATTCATTCATTCATTCATTCATTCCATGTTTATATCTCCCATTTGGCAGAAGCCACTCAGGGGAGTTGATATGTAGTCGTTTAAACCAGAGGTGCCCAAACTTTTTGGGCCATGGGCCGATTATATGGTCACATGGTCATGTGGTTCCTCCCTCCAGAAGAGGAAGTAAAATGTCATGCATGGGTGCATAATACACCCACACATGTGCATGATGCTGCCATAAATGACCCATGGCTGTTGTAAAACATTTATGACAGCCTTGGATCACTTATGGTAGTGTTATGCACATGCATGGGTGTGTTATGTGCCTGTGCATGCACATTTTACTTCCACTTCCAGGAGGGGCATGGGCAGCAGGGCTGGATTAATTGTCACTGTGGGCAGGATCCAGCCCATGGGCCATAATTTGGGCACCCCTGGTTTAAATATAATATAAATTTGAAATAATAATAATAATAATAATAATAATAATAATAATAATAATAATAATAATAATAATAATAATAATAATAATAATAATAATAATAATAATAATAATAATCCCACAAAACAGAATAAACAACATACTAGAACAACGCAGACATAAGTATAACACAAGACAAAACCCCTATTAATAAAGTGGGACATAGCAGTAACAAAATACAAATAGTATTTTGTATGGAAGATGATGAATCCATCTAAACAAATTTGAATATTTATTTTACTGTATAATTCAGTATGCGATGAGAAGGCAAATGGAAGGTCATTGCATTATATTCTTAGAACAATCTTCATGGCTGATCACCATGATGATCACCAATATTTGGAATTGGGTATGGCACAAGAAGATGTAGTATAATTCAGTATTTTACCTTATGTTTCTCCCAGAAATCATCTGCCGGCACCACTGGCCCGCACCACTCACTCATCCCAATCAGTGCAGCTCCTGGTGCTGACACCAAGACTGGCAAGAAAGACCTCGACAAGAAGAAAGACCCTTCTTGGTGGTGGCACCAATATTATGGAACACTTTACCAGTGGAGCTGCACCAGGCCCAACCTGGGCCATGGGCCAGTCAACTAAAGACCATGTTGTTCAATGATGCCTTCCAAAATGTCTTATCCACAACCAATTAGATCTATATTTGTTGTTGGTTTATTTAAAGTATGAGCCAAACTTAAGTAAGTTCGCTTAAGTGTCTTTTATATGCACTGATAATCAACCTTCAGCTTAATTATCATAAATCAGGCACAGCATTATTTTTGGCATAATAACTATCTAACACTGTTTATCCATGGGAGGTGGGCTTTCTTCTTCTTTAGTTCTTCTTTTATCCCTTCGGGTGTCAAGGGAGATACAAGGTTCTTGCTCTACCATCTGTAATAGTCTCCACTACCATTATTTGGTGTTCTTGTAATATTTCTTTGATGTTATCTCTCCATGGTCTGGCTCCATATTTTCTTGTTTCTTCTAACTGTAGCTACAGAAGGTAACTTAAATAAAGACACTTTTTTTCCACTTTAAATTCCTCTAGAGCGCTTTTATCATGCAAAGTGCTAGTTTGTGAGCAAAAAACAAAGGGTTGACAAGATTGGGCTGATCTCCATCTTTCTCTGTTGTTGCTTTTTCTACCTCATATTCTGCTAATTAGAGAAAATCACCAAAATAAGTTTATTTTCCCCAATACTATATGTTAATAGTTAATTTACTCTTTCAGATCTTTTATAGTGTAATGGTAAAGGTAAAGGTCACTCTTGCTCAAAAGCCAGTAGTATCCGACCTTAGGGTTATCAACCTACCGATACAGAAAATCAGAAAGATGATTTTATATAATTGTTTTAGCTTGACAAAGAAGCATTTCTGTAGCGTCAAGATGGAATGCTATGTTTTCTGGATCCTTAAGAAGCTGTAGGTAATTAGCTTTGAAAGTGTTGTTATGTAGCTGAAAGATATGTGAATGAATGAAGTTATTGTCCATTATGTTACTCACTTCTTCACAAGGAATAATGTTTTTAAAAATCCAGTTTGGGCTCATGAAGATTATTATATGTGTATGCAATATATATGTTTTCTGTTTCTTAACAATGAAACTGTGAACTTCATTGTTCTTTCTGCTAGCCAGGAAATAGAGAGCTGGATTTGTTACACAATTGCAAATGTTCTTTTTGTTTTCCTTGTAGCTAATCAATAAAGCTACTCTATTTCTACTGCCATTGCTTTGTTGTCTTATTGCTTTGCAAAAGAGTAAACTATGTGCCCTCATTTGTAATTTATTTTATTAATTTGTTCATTTAAATTGAATTTATGTCATTCTTCATTCTGCTTAGACTCCAAAGGGCAAGTACAATCCAGCAGATCATGCCATCATGATACAACAGTACAACAGAAATGCAACTGCCCAAACTCTTAATTCTTATAAGAATAGTTTTAAAAGGTCTCATAAGACATTTCTGCCTTCCACTTTAAAGATATTAATATGTCAGCCAAGAGGCTAGGGATAGGGAAAGGGAGTTGCTGCCTTTCAAATGTTGAGGGTGGGGATTAAGAAGTCCTATCAGCTAAAACCAGCATGTCAATGGTGTAGGATCATGGAGTGCATAAATAATTTTTTTTAAAAAAAAGTGGAGAGGTTTTGCTGTCCTTTGTTGGTTTACCAGGATCGTCAAGACACCAATGACATGAAATCCTTTGCATTTACAGACGATTATTGTACCTTGGATCAAAGCACTCAAAGCAGAACTTTAGTATACATACATGATGTGTAGGGAAATAGGCTTTCCTTTAGAGGTTTGGGTCCTGTGCCATTTTGAGCTCAGCCAGAAAGTCAATAGGTAGTCAAAGTTTTATTACACCTGTCGCAATATGGCTGAAATCCCATTGATTTACATATTAAGTTGCAACTGCAGTAAGGTAAAGGCAAAGGGGGCCCTTGCTCAAAAGCCAGTTGTATCAAGCTCTAGAATTCAGTGATCATCTCTATTTATAGCCAAAGAGCCAGCACTGTCTGCATTTGCAGACATTTCTGTGGACATGTGACAGGCATGCCTAGACACCAGAGTGCATGGAACATTGTTTACCTTCCCAACAAAGTGTTCCCTATTTATCTACTTGCAATTTCATGCTTTTGAACTGGTAGGTTGGAATGTTAGAACAGAGACATGCACTCAATCAGTGAGCTAGGTTGGAATGTTAGAACAGAGACATGCACTCAAATCAGTCCTGCAGTACCTGGGTTTTGAACTGCCGACCTTCCAGCTAACAAGGCGAGCTTCTTAACCCCTGAGACACCACAGCCCAGTCCCTTGCAACTGCAGTAGACCCAATGAAACAGTGGGGATCTGCTGAATCAGCTCCTCCATAGGTTCTGTCAAAACAAGTAGGTCTCCTCCAATTGTAATTTATTATGCTAAAGTCTCAATTAGAGTCAATCCATTTTAATGAATGCAATTTATAGATTTGACTCACCAAATCTGGACTGATTCAATGCAATTTAGGATTCTAAGCAACAGGACCCATAACCTTATAGCCAAGTTATGTAACAAGTGCAGATTCCTGGTCGCTTTCAATCCCCCCCCCCCCCCAATAACTCCTCAGGATCTCTCCTGGCAATCCAGCTGTTAAAGCTTTTACAGTACAGTACTTAGGTTGAAGTACTATAACAGGGGCGCCTTTGACACTTTCCACAGACCATAAAGCTTCCCTTCTTCCTGACAGTCCAGGTGGTCTAGTAAAATGGGGACAGCAACATTAGGAGCCATCCTCCTGCCTTTTCCTAGAGCTAGTCACATTGTTACCATGACATTGTTACTGCTTGATACTACCTTGATTCCAAAGTTCTGCTGAGTTCTCCCACTGGCTTGTCTTCTTCTCCCTGAGCTTCCCCACCTCCCACACCTGGTTTATTCATGTAAAGCATTGTGGACTTCTCCCTCTATTCCTATAGAGCAGGGGTGCCCAAACTTTTCAGGCTGCGGGCTGGCCACGTGGTTCAGCGGGCCGGTTGAGTGGTTCAGCGGGCCAGGCATGTGATTCCCCCAACCAGAAGCAAAAGTAAAACATCCCTTGCAATCTGTTTTGCAACAGGACGAGGTAGATTTTTAGGCTGCCGGTTTCTCTGCTTATACCAGAGGTGCCCAATTTATGTCCGGGGGGGGGCAATTCAGCCCCTGACATGAATTCTTCCAGCCTGCGCCGCCCTTGCCACTCCTGGAAGCAGAAATAAAATACACCCGTATGGATGATTGGTGCTCTGGGCTAGATCCGGCCTCCGGGCCATAGTTTGGGCACCCCTGCTACAGAATGCGAGGGTGGGGGAGGGAATGAGAAATGGTTTAACTGGAAAAAAAATTAGCCTGGCAGTTCTTCAGTACAGCAAAACATCTGCAAAATGAGCATTTCTTGGGCGAAGTAATTAAAATTCCTAATTAGGTACAGAAGAGTAGCATGCCTTGGCGGGGCCCCGTATAAAAATTTGTTTGGGGGCCCTTAGGAAGGGTAAAGATTTGTTTTGCTTACGCACGTTGGGGGCCCCCATGGCCCGGGGGCCCCCGTACAATTGATACGGCAGATACGGCGGTAGCTACGCCTCTGATTAGGTACACCTTTCTGTAAAGCCGCCCAGAGTCGGGTTTACCCGATTGGGGCGGGATAGTAAATACGATTAATAAAATAAATAAATAAATAAATAAAGGTGTACCTAATGGGCAGGAATGCAGCAGGATGGTGGTTACCTGCTTCCAGCGTCGCCATTTATTTAATTTTTTCCCCCCTGGAAGGGGGTGGGTGAGGTTGGCAAGAAGATGGAAAGATAGTCTTCCCTCCTAAAAAAAAAAAAGCCCCACAACAACACACCCAACACTGTTCCCACACAGTTCAGAGAGTTCGCAGGAGGAAGATCCCATGGCAACCGCGAGTCCCCCAGTTCGCTTTACACAGCAGCAACACACACACACGTCCAAGATGCATCATCGTTTGGAAAGAAACCCCTCACTTGAGAAATAGGGGGGGGGGGGAGGAAAGGGATGGGGGGGGGACGGGAGGTCCGCGTCAAACCCCAATACCTCTCCAGCGTTTCCTCCTTATATGCCTCCAGCAACACACACACACACACACACACACACACACCTTCCCCGTCGGAAGAAGAATTGCTGGGGGGAGGGAGAAGAGAAACTGGGGTGATTCCAGTGACTTATTTGCTGTCCCTCTCCCCCCCCCCAAAAAAAAAAAGAGAGAGAGAGAGAGAGTGCTCAGCACAGCTTCGCCTAGAGGGCTTTGAGGGCGAGCGAGGGTAGGCAATTGCAGGGCGGACCGGCTCGTTCTCAAGTAGCCCATTGGGTGGCAGTAACAGTATCTTCTTGTCTGACTTGCAGCATAGCAGGGAACGCACTCAATCAGACGAGCCGATCTTGTCGAAACACTGGGATCGTTTATGCGCTGCAGTTTCTCTCGCCTCTTCCCCGCCCTCTTAAGATATTTTGGGGTGGATTGCTTCGATTCATCACGACCTGCGACCGGGGTGGGGTGGCGGGGAGGTTTTTTTTTTTTTGGGGGGGGGGGGTTTGTTCCCTGGACCTCTCCGCGAAACCCGATCGCGACCAACCGGGACCGACAGGCAAACTGCAGGGTTTTCCTGCGCCCCCTTTATATATTTATTTTTTTTTAAACCAAATCATCATTTTTTCTCTCTCTCTCTCGTTTAATTCCGGTGCCGGTCGAGAGTTTTAGGACCCTGGAGACATCCTCCCCGACAGCCAGGGACTGTGTGCTCTCTCCATAGCAGTACAGTAGAAGGAAACCCCCCCCGTCGGATCGCTTATTGTAAGGCGGTTGTGAAGCACACAGAGGATCCTGGCTCGCTTCTGACTGCCTGGTGGGTTTGGGATTGCACCGGGAGCACCGGGATGCTCTGAGAAGGCTCCATGCTGGCGATCCAAGGCTCCTCGCCTGGTCCTAGAGCACACAGACTTCTGGGGTTATCAATCTTTGCCTTCCCACCCTTCTAGCAAGCTCTCACTCACTCACCCCTTCCTTTCCTTCCTCTCCTAATTTTAATTTGTTTCCCACCTGGATTGTACCATCCGTGGCCAACCTGGCCACTTGGAGAACTCACAGGAGGGCAAACCTTGCGCAGGATTTGGAGCTCTATGTGGAATACATCTGCCTGGATGGTGGTGAACTTGGCAGTGGCGAATGGGCATCATCTTCCCCTTGTTAATTGCTAGAGAAAGAAGAAGAAGGAAGCCTAGAGGAGTTTTTTTAAAAATACACACACACACACACACACACACACATATATATCTTGTGGATTCCCTGCGTTGTGATGACCAGCAATAACCTCACTGATTGATCCCCGGCAGAAGACTATTTTGCAAGACTGTGGAGGGTAAGGTCATTTTCTCCTTCTCCTGCTTTTAACGTATAGAAAAGCCCATCAGAGAGATTGCTAAACTTGGCACCGTCTACTGGAAAGGACTACTTTCATGATTGCTGCATTACATTGTGGGTATGTGTGTGTGTGTGTGTTGGGGTGGGGGGGGAGATCTAGTTGTTATTGGCAGCTCATTGGAACAACTGCAGTAAATAATTTCGAGAATGCGTTTTATGACAAATCAAAGCATGAGAAAGATCCACATCCCCACCACCACCCACCCACCAGACCTCAACGCCCTGCAATGAGGGGAAGATCAGATTGAATTGCAGCCTGGGCAAACACCATTCCCCCCCTTTTTTTCCCCCTATATTCAACATATTCTGAGTAGACGAGAACCTACAACAGGCAGGAAAGCACTGAGAAGTGGAAACTGTTTGACATGGAGATCAGTTCTGTGCTCCCATCTATTGTTTCAGATAGATTCTTTAAAAAATAATTATTATATTCTCTCCCCCACCCCATCCCTGTGCAACATTTTGTTGGAGAGCTACAGCGAAGACAGTGAGCTCTCCCCCTCATTTTGTATCAACTTGCTGAACTTTAAAGTGTTAATCTGGATTTATTGGCCTCATGGGGCATTGCTTCTTGGAGGGTTAATGCTACCTAAGAAGATAGGATTGCTGGTGTTTGGGGCAGGAGGAACATTAAAAAAAAAAAAAAAGCCCTTGAAGGGAATGTGTGTTAATGAACGAACATAATGTTTCAGTTGGTCTTCGATCACTTTGGCTTTTCCCTGTCTTGGAAAATATGCTTCCTTTTTCCCCCACCTGGTAACTTATGCCTGCTCCACACCTTCAGATTCAGCCACGTGCAAAAGAGCTGGAGATATGTAAGGAGAGATCTGGTTTTGCCAGCTTTTCCTATGGGTTGGCTGGGGGCAAAAGGTGTCCAGGGCACTTGGCTGTGGCATGGTCCAGAGATAAATAGAATTCCCTCGGTGCCAGGCAGTGCCCATTGTTAAGCTTTTCTCTGCAAAATGCATTTGGATAAAGGGGAGGGGAGAAAGTGACTGTGGGAATCAGTAGTGATGACGTGGTACAATGTAAGGCACTGCAATGCTAAAGTTCTCTGTACAGTGTGTTTGTGTGTGCATGTACGTATGCATGTCTGTATGTGCATACGAGAATGCAGACTCCCATGTACAGCTGGTGGTTCATGCATAATGGATGTGAGAAGAGATGCAGCTTTATATGAGGGAAGATAGATGTAGCTGTGTCTAATCAATGATTATGTAACTTGATTGCATCTAATAGCAGCACCCTCCTGTGTATCAATCACTTCCATTAACTTTAGAAAGCTATTGACAGTTGGATAGAGAAAGACTCATATTTTGCTCTTGGGGAGGGTTAAAGGTGCCTCCAAAAATGGCTCTTTCTGGAACAGTGGCACCTCAAAATCCTTAGGGCTTCATAGTTTCTAGCTTAGACACGCCTGTATTGATGGCTCTCTCAGCGTTGCATGTCTGAACCTAATTCCCGTTGCTTGAATCTTCTTGGAAGGGTGATACAGGAAGTACCTGCACATTTCAACATGCAGGGGTGTCGAGTGGAAGGACAGCCACACTCAGATGAAAGCTCGTTTGAAAAATGGAAAGCTCCCCTTTCCGTTTGCCAGATGGAGTGAAATACAAAGCTTCTTCTAACTACTGAAGCTGGTCTTGGCTGTATGAACTATACTCTGGAGCTTTCGTTGGCCTTTAACTTAGAAAGCTTTCTGCAACCCAGCCAAATGTCTTCACCATAACTGTCTTTGGCAGGGGCAAAAAAGAACCCAGGGACTTGTCTCAGGCTGAGTGGTTTCTAAGTGCCTTGAAAGGCAGCATGGTCATGGCAAAGGTGGAGCTAAACAGAACATGAAGAAATAATAAAGATGGATGATTGCTTCCTTAAATTTAAAAGAAGCCAATATGTCATATTTTGATGTCTTATATGACTCAAATAACATAATAACCTTTCCATGAAGAGAAGCTACCAATCATAAGTACCACTCAAATAGGACTTATATTATAGAATACATCGACAGAATCTACAGAACCTAGCAGTTCGAAAGAAAGAAATTGCAAGTAGATAAATATGGACCATTTTGGTGGGAAGGTACCAGCGTTCTGTGCACTCCAGTGTCTAATCATGCCTGCTACATGACCACAGAAACGTCTGCAGAAGCAGACAGTGCTGGCTCTTCAACTTTGAAATAGAGATGAGCACTGAACCCTAGAGTTGGATATGACTAGCTTTCAAGCAAGGGAAACCTAAAGAATTTCTCTCCATGGGAGATGATGATGACAACAATGATGATGATCATCATTATTGAGAACTTATTATTTTCTGCTGAGGATTCCTAATTGTGAAATAAATATTCTAATTAACACTTTGGCTGTGTTCTTGCCCTAGTCCAGTGATGACTAACCTTGGCACTCCAGATGCTCTTGGACTTCAATTACCAGAAGCCCAAGTCAGTACTCCTACTGATCAGGGCTTCTGGGAATCAAAGTTCAAGAATACATAGAGTGCCAAGGTTAGCCATCACTCTGCCTAGTCCATGCCTGCTCAATGAAACACATTTTATTTTTTAAAAAATCATAAAACAATATAGGAAACAAGAGGCATCTGCAGGACAAGCATCATCTCCTGAGTTGTCAAGCAGACAGTATAGCCAGGTTCAAAAAGTTTGCAGAAGGAGCATGTAGCTGACCTCTAAACATGGACAGAATCCTGTCCCCTCTACCAACGTGCTTCTTGCATCTTTCAAAGTAATTCATCAAATTGTGTCCATTCTGTCTTTTATTTTATAGAGCAAGTAGACAAACAGATGCTAATAAACTGTACTAATGCAGGTTAAGGCTTGGTATTCATGGAATATATGAAGTAAGTGGAAGTAATAAAGATACAAAATTAACTCCTGTTTCCATCCTTCAGGGGTCAGAATAACACTATTGCAAATCCAATAAATCAGGCTCTCTCTTGCAATTTTCAGAAATTCTCCTATTACCAAAATTTATTTATAATGCCTTTCCTTTTCTGACTTCACTGTTGTGTGTACTCTTTCTTAATTGCCTATAGGGTTTCCTGTGCTGCTGACATCAGAACAATGCTGTAGAGAATCTGTTATAAGCCAGTATTTTGCATGAACAAGGATTTAGGAAATCAGTGATTCAGGAAAATAGTACTGGAGAGTGAAGACTGGTATAGTTCTCTCTCTCTCTCTCACACACACACACACTCACACACACACACACATGAGAACTATACCAGTCCTCACTCTCCAGTACTGCTTTCCTGCTGAATATATTAATAATCCATTAGAATATTTAACACAAATGATAATAAATGTCTGGATTGCATTTAGAGTAAAATTAGACTGCGTGACTTTCAACCAATGAAAAATCTAAGGTGATTCTGTTTCTCAGAATATCTGTCTCTTGCATAATGTGAATATAGTTCCTTGGTACAAACAGCTGGTGTAGCATGAATATAAGATTCTTCTGATCTGCAAGGAATTGTTTCTGAAAAAAATTCTCCAAAAGCCTAAGTTAGTGACCAGAAGCAGAAATCTTGACTCTTGCATTGACTGGATAGAATTCAAGAATCAGCCAAAGTCAACCTAATTTTGTCATCAGTGCCAATTGAGAATGAATTAGGCTTTCAGGTTTCTGGAATAATAGATAAAAAGTCTAATTTTAAAAACCACAGCACACAGAAGGCTGCCGCAGTGTCTCTATCCTGCAGCTTTCAGAACACTGAGATTTTGTTCCCCTCTTGTACAGCAGACTTGATCTATTGTTGATAATAAATCACAGCCATTTGATTTATAGAAAATGTCTGATTAAACTTGCATGGAATAATGTGTGGGTTGATGTTACAGTAGGGTACATGCTAGCACATTACAAGTGTAAGAATGGTAAAATTACTTTGTGCTTTGCAACTGAAACAATGTATAACAATTTACCAGATCTATTTCTGTATTTTGCTTTGCTTTGCAGTAAAATGTTTCCGTCTATTTTATATGTTATCTCTAGTATTTTAGTGCTTGGCCAACCTCTCTTTATGCCAA
This sequence comes from Furcifer pardalis, assembly GCA_030440675.1. NCBI lineage: Eukaryota > Metazoa > Chordata > Lepidosauria > Squamata > Chamaeleonidae > Furcifer > Furcifer pardalis. The sequence continues at coordinate 46,529,025 of CP126895.1, forward strand.
GCAGACTCCTTCATAATTTATGGCAATTGAAGAAACCAAGCCCTGATTAAGATGATTAAAAACTAGCAACTTATCTAGTGGTGCTCAAGTATAAAGTGTAATTATAGTAGCAGCACCATTTGTACAGCTACAGATAAAGTTATATCAGCATTTTCATCTATAAGCTGCTGTCATGGTGCTATCCGTTTTGTTAGGGACCCAGAAAAGAAATGTTTGTATTGAAGACCCAGCCTGGGGGGTTGAAATCCCAGAGTGCTCTTTCAGTAAATTGGGATAGTAAGTGAATTGGGATAGAGCTATCTTTTAAGTATAAAAGCATCTTCTAATGTCTGAAGGGGTAGAATGGGGAGATGCACTATAGCTCAATTGTTCAGTTATCTGTGTATTGGACTATTGAAATGTAAATAAATATAGATTAGTGATAGGCCTCAGGAGATTTGAAAATATAATTCATGCTTTTATTGATTTGATATGCTTTTATAAACAGAGGTTAGAGAAAAGAAGAACTGTGCTTCCACAGATGGCAGTAGCAGCAGCAAATGCATCAACAGGCTTTGTAAATACACCTCACCTGAGATCACAGTTTTTCTTGTTTAGTAAACTACATGCACTTTTTCTTCTAAATTCAGTTTTAGGCACCTGGTGCTACTGGTTCTGCTTTTTATTCTCCTATGGGCTGATCACACCCAACAGCCTATTGGCATGGCACATATCCTTATCTTCAGTGTGTACATACCATGGCAAGAGTTGAATGTATTTGCTACTGTCTCGTCACATATTGCCAGTGGGAGTGGTTCAGTGTGCAAATAAAGTTTCCTCAATCCATATCAGGTTCCCCATATGTTTTGCTACATTGAAATGATCTGTGATGCTTTTCATATTTGCGGACTACCTCTTCCTGTGAAATAAATGAAAAGGCAATACTTGGAAGACTGGCCTCAAGTTTGCTAACGGGGATACTTCAACTAAGAGAAAAAAGGCAGTGAGGGCATAGTCTCTAGCCCAGGGGTGCCCAAACTTTTTGTGCCGTGGGCCGATCATGTGGTTTAGGAAGCTGGTCACTATGGCCCGGGGACCGGGTATGGCCCCCGACGCCAATTCATCCAGCCCACGAAGCTCTCATCGCTCCTGGAAGTGGAAGTAAAACGTGCCTGTACGGGCATGTTTTACTTCTGCTTCCAGGAGCGACGAGGGCTTGGTGGGCCAGATGAATTGGTGTTGGGGGCCGCACCCGGCACCTGGGCCTTAGTTTGGGCACCACTGCTCTAGCTCTTTGAATATCAAAATGTAGTGATATCCATGACTTCAATTGGAGAAGCAAGTTGGGACAAGATATTGCTCTTTTGTGGAGATTTGGGCCAGTATGATGTAGTGGTTAGAGTGCTGAATTAGGAATTGGTCCATTTCAGTGAAAGAGTACATGTTTCTTTAAAATTTTCTAGCTTCAACTCATAAGGATGAAATAAAGATAATATAAAGGACTTTTGAAAGAAAGCCAGGATATTGTTTATTTGAGTAGACAGTAGTAGGCCAAATAATAGACAATTAGTCTGACCTATTTCCTTGCTGACATCTATGTAATGACTGTGGACAAAGAAGCTGATATTTCATTTCAGGTCAGGCTGGCTCTTCTGTAAAAGATGGATGAAAGGATTGGCCCTCTGTTAGGTAAGATGCTAAGCCTATCTCAGAGCATAAAGGGACAGATAATTGCACCTGGCCTCACACCAGACTCACACCAGAAAGACTCCTGATGCCACTCATGAGAATCTCATTCATAGCAAAGAAACTACTTGGCCCATAGATTTTGAGAAAGTGGGCAGTGATGCTCTCCACACACCATGGTTGGTAAAAGTTGGGGAGATTGAATTGGTTATTTCTGGGGAAACTGCAAATTAGATACTCCTCAACAGTGAACAGTGTTCTCTGGAACATGAGGTGAGTGCTTCACCTTCCCTAGAAGGACAGTATCCATCCTGATATCAATAAATTGTAGAATGGAAATCTTTATGCAAAGTGATTTTTCAAAAATAAATAAATAAAAATAATTCAGTTAGATTAGTGGTTTGCAACCTTTGGTCCTCCTGATGTTTTGGACTTCACCGATGGCAATCTCTGACCATTGGAGCTTCTGAGAGTCCAAAACATCCAAGAGGTCAAAAGTTGAGAACAAGTGACTTAAACAGCAGTCTATCTGAGAAATGCTGCTTGGTTTCATACAATTTATCTTAATATTTTAGCCATGTTTAGATTGATCAGAGTTGCACTATAGGTAGCATATTTTATCATCTGAGCAATTAGTATTAAAAATCAGTGTTTATATTTCTATCTAATGTGCTATAGAAAAAAAAGAGCAATGGAAGTTTCAAGATTTTCAGCCTACATGCTACTATAGAAACTTCTGGGAGTGAGTCATTTACTCTAGCAATGAATTAATATGGATTATAATAGGTCCCTGCGATACCGTCTCTTGCCAAGAAAAAAGTGGAGGGTCACCAATAAGTGAAGTGATATTTCTGTCTAGGTAAAAAAGTGGGAGAATCATACTAGATGAGTCACTAAGTGTCGGACGTTATAACTGTTCTGGCGCTAACACACAATCATTGGGTGCACTGATTAAGATGAATCATTAGGAAATGAACATAGCTTTGTGGCTTAGTTATGACAGTTTAATTCCCCACTATGCCTCCTTAAAAGTGGCTGGACTCAGCGATCCATAGGATGTCTTCCAGTTGTGCAGTTCTAAGATTATTATTTTTATATTAAAATATTATGATAAAATTACTGGAGTCAGTCCTACAGAATAGGGCGGTATAGAAATCGAAATATAATAATAATGTTTGCTTAATAAGGCCCATAACCTATTACCCATGTTATCTTTATACATTTATGCTGGAAAGGTCTAAGACATTTTGCTGCCTAATGAAAAGGATAGGGTGGTCTTCTGCCCCCTACCCCAACATTTCTTGTGCAGAAGGTGACCAAACTACCAACTGAACAACACTGGTTGGATAGCAACATCCTCTACTGCATTTGTGGAAGGAAGCATTGGGCAGCCAATGTGCCACCACTTCTCTGTCCTTCTATTCCTTATCTTTCTTATCTGATTAAGAATATGGCAAAAACAAAACCTTACACTGGGGAACAGTGATTTTGGTGCCTCACAGTTTTCACCTATTTCTGGCTATATTTGGGTCACTGATTCCAAAAATGCTTTCAGTTATGCCCCATCAGCTCTAGTTTTTAGATATTGCTTATTCACATTAGGCCAATCTAATCATACTGGTTGCATATATAACCAGAGGCGTAGCAAGGGCGTAAGCCACCCGGGGCGGAGTGAAATTTTGCCGCCCCCGCCCCCCCAAAAAAATAATTCCACCCACCCAACCTTTTTTTTTTTTTTGCCCACCCAAATATTTTCCCACCCCGAAAAGATTTTTCCACCACCCCTCCCGCCTCCAGGAGCCTTCGATCCGTGCCTGGAGGCAAAAACAATTTTTTTTGTTTGAAAAAGAAATTGGGGGAAAATGTCAAAATCATACTTAAGATAAGGAGAAAAAACTAGAATGCAAGCCTCCCTTGATGAGTCCATGGAGCAGCTGCGGAGTTGGACTAGTTTCGGGATGCACAGCATCCAGTCTGAACAGTAAAGGAGAGCACAGAGAATGACAAAAAAGGTCAGATTAGTTAAATTACACTTGCGACAACAACAGGAATAGAGCTTGAACAACATCAATAAGTATTAGAGCCATTGGCACATGGACTCTACTTTGAAGAGCATAGAAGTGATTGCCAACACTTCTGTGGGTGAAAGGAGTTTTACAGGAGTTTTGCAAGTTGGAGGACATATGTGTTGAAGGTCAGACACTGCATATTGTGAGTAATAGGCAGCAGTTTGCAGACCTGAGGAAACATCCAGAAAGACCCGCTGATTGATGTCATTTTTGTGCATTTGGAGCTGGAAATTAGGGACTAGAGGTTAAATGTGCACATTGCTCCCAACACCAATGAAGCCCTATGCATGTTCAGCTATAGTATACAAAGCCAGGATAGGAGTATAATCATTGAACAGAACTTGGCTTTCTAAGCGGTTTGGGAACTTTTGAAGATGCTTAAAATGCCCCAAAATCTAGAAGACTGAATGTGCCTTTGGAAAGTTATACTTCTCTTAAGTAGAAGGACCCCTTAGATCTTCTTGAATTATGACATAGTTGAACCAATGGTTTCCAGTTTTACTAATTTATACTTCCTTGCAATTATTTTTATTAGAGGTTTCTTCTTAGTGTTTTAATATGTCATCCGGGGTACACAGAAAGAGCCTCCTCAAAGTTTGTGGTATTTTTGAACTACATCCGGGTATACCCTGAGCAGCAACAACCTTGTGCCAGCTAATCTTTCTCACACTCGTTCTGGTGAAAGGAACTATGGAATGTGTGTGTTTTCGTGCCAGAGATTGCTCTATAAGTTGAAAGGATTTTTAGAGGGGATGCATGAATGAGGTTCCTTTCATGTCCCCTATCATGTAGCTTTCAGGGAATTGAATCTCATGCTTTCAGTCTCCAAGCACAGTGCTTTTACCCTCTGAGTCACCGGGGAGCTGCACTATGGAATGAATTCACCAAAAGGTGGCTTCATTTTGGTAGTTTCACATCTGGCCCAGATATAGAAGAAGAAAGTCTTCCCATTACACATTCCACCCCCAGCTCAATATTGGATTTGAAATCAACTCTAAATATAAGGGACATATCTAATATATATGTGATTTCAGTCCCTTGAAACAGATATCAGTAATATATTGATTTTTTTATTTAATTTGAAGGTATAGTGTCCTGATACCTTCAAAAGATGGAGATAATGCATCCCATTAGAAACATTGAGCTTCATCAACAAAAACCCAACCAAACACTTTCAGTGATGAGGGATAATGGAAGTTGTAGTTATCTGAAGAACCTCTTTCACTATAAGAAGTCAATTGCAATGAATTTCATTGACATAACTTTATTCCTTTATATATCAATCATTTTTAAATGATCAAGTTTTTTTTCCATGCACAGGTTTTGAAATTAAGTGGGACAAAGCTTGCCAATAAATGTTTGCTGTCCAGTTTTGTGCCAAAAATGTTCATTCTGCCTTTTAATCTAATTAGCTGTTGACTAATTACTTGTGCATAACAAGGTATCTGTTACTACTTTCAGTATGTGTGTGTGTGTGTTGTTATAATTCACTATGTGACATCAAGTTGCCTATGACTTGTCTAGAAGCAAAAGCCATTCTTCCTGGACAAAATTACTATAGGCTTACCACGAGAAAATAAGATCACAGGAAAAAAACAATAATTCTGAGAATAGTTAAAGGCAAGCAGAAAAAGAAGATGATCAAATATGAGATGGATGGATTGACTCAAAAAAGGTATGGACAGCCTTGACTTTGAGTAGAAACTTTTAAAGGTTTTTAATTCATAGGATTGCCCTAAATCAGGGGTGCCCAAACTTTTTGGGCCACAGGCTGGTCATGTGGTTCCTCCCACCGGAAGTGGAAGTAAAACTCACCTTGCAATTTGTTTTTCAACAAAATGAGATAGATTTTAAGCAGCCATTTTCTCAGCTTAAACCAGGGGTGCCCAAACTATGGCCCATGGATTGGATCCAGTCCCCAATGCCAATTCATCTGGCCCATGCCACTCTCGTCGCTCCCGGAAGCTGAAATAAAACATGCGTGTACTGGGAGTGACAAGGATGGTGTGGGTCGAATGAACTGGCATTGGGGCTGGATTTGGCCCATGGGCCATAGTTTGGCCACCCCTGCTCTAAGATCCCGCGAAATCCCTGTCCAGGCCAGACAGCCTTCGTCAGTTTAAAATAAACTGTAGTCAAGAGGTTTTTCTGGTGTAATTCTTCTTGCAAAAGACTATTCTTGATGGTTCTATTTTTATTTTTTTGAATAAAATTTCTTGGGCTGCTCTTGAAACCACCCTTCCTCCCCCTGATGTCACCCCATCCTCTCCTTTATATACACCCCACTGAAATAGACTCACCCTCAAACCCCACATGAGGATCCCTTGGAAAAAAAAGTTTTAAAGAGGGTCCCAGAATGGCAATGCAATCCATGGCACCTTGGTTTCCCTCCAGAAGGAAAAAAGCAAGAGACAGGAAGGGACTTATTTTGGAGGAGGACCTTTGCGATGGAGGACTCTTCACTTTCTGTCCACCCTGTTCCCTTACTCTCTAGGAATACCAACCCTATGCAATTAACCCTTTGTGGTCACGTGACAAAGAAATACTCAGTCCCAGTGTATGGTGGAGATTTGGCCTCTTAGATATGGGAATTTCTTGCTCCCTCTCCGCTTTTAAGGAAAAGGGCTGAGGATGACTCCTTGTCCCCCAAACTTCAAAGTGAGCCAAGGGATGTTTGCAAAGTTATTTCACTGCCTCCGTGCCTTTCTTTCAATTATCTCACTTGCAAGTGTCTCCCTTCCCCAGCAGGCTTCTCAGGGTGCTGTTTTGCCTTCGCTGCTTTCAAGCAGGATAATTGAAAGAAAGGCAGGGAGGCAGTGAATTAACTCTTTGCAAAAATCTGTTGGTGAGGGGTGATCTTGCTTCCTTTGTTCAAATTTTAAAATCTGGGACTTTTACATGTTTTTTTCCCTTGAACCGGCCAGGACAGCTTGAATCCAGGAAAATCCTGGAATGCCGGGACATATGGCAACCCTAAAATACTGTTGTTTTTGAAGATTTTTTTTAAAATTATGATAGTGCATAAACACTGTCCATGATTCAAGGTGATTGTTTGCAAGACTCAAAGCAATAGCAAGATCTTGGTCCATACAGATGGGTAAATAGGTGATGTGTTTACATAAATCATGTTTTCTCTGTGTTTTAATTAAATCATTGAATTTACCAATACAGTCAAACCTTCCATAAAGAGCACCTCGCTTAAAGAGTAACTCGCTTAAAGAGCAGAATTTTCTCTGAATGTTCACTTCACTTAACAACTAAAACCAACCAAAATCTCGCTTAACAAATAAACCGGGGTTCACAAAAAACCCCACCACCACCAGAAGTCACAATTGGTCACTTACAATGTGAATGTTGAATTCTTAACATGCAGAAATTTGCTACTAAAATTTATATCAATAAAGTTATGCCAGTGTAATTTTCCAATTGGATTCTGGTGTGTTGCTCATTTTTATATTTTTAAAGCTTTACTAATGTTATATTGCCTTGTATTTCATGATTATACTTTTGTTAGCTGATGTGGTCTATTTTTAAAAAACTAAATTGGTAGGAAACTGGTGAGTGAAAAAATTCTGAGAACACATCCATAATAATCAAAAAATGCATAATGGTAAGAGAATAGATGGAAAAAAGGGAAGTGGTCAGAGTGGGAATGAAACATATTGGCTTGAGAATGAGGGCACATAAAGATAAAAATGGCAGCCATTGTTCAGATAGGTCATTTCCTGCTTCACACTGAGAAACTAATATAAAATGCCTGCAGGGACAAAAATGAGAACTGCTTATAGAAAGTGGATAAGGTGAAGATTTCTGAGTAACATGCATTGGGCACCTGACTGTTTCATGAGAGGGAAAGACCAGGAAGGGAAGCAATGGCATGCAGATGCTGGAACCTGAAAATAGGTGAGTAGTATGATTTGTTTTGATGTTTTGTCCCACTTTGTTATATTAATAAATGAATTCATTCCCCTCAGTACCATGTCTTGTGTAGATGAGAAAGGGCTACCCATGCATACGAAAGACTTATCAGCATTCATTGGAGTGTAACAAAGAAGTAACAACACAAGTATAAAGAATAATATGATTGTTAACATTGCTATATTTTTAGTTAAATGAGCAGCATTTGTTTGGCACTTCAACAGATTTTTACTTTGCAAATGCTTGGGACAATTTTTGATGATATATAAGTGCAAAATAATGCATAGTTATTTGCAAATTACTGATGTCTATACTTGCGTGACAAGTAACATTGACAAGTCACTATGAAAAAATAGCAAGCAACAAAGTATAACTGATTGTATTTTAAAACAACATTTCCGATAAGCATTAAACAGACCAGTCTCTTATGGATGAGAAAAGATCATGCCAATAAAGCTTTTCATCAACACCATAGTAAAAATCAATATTAATGATTTATGATGGCAAAAGCTAGATGGATAAACCATTTTCAAGTAAAAGATTATATGTTAGTCCACATATATGGGTGTTTGATGAATGGAAATTGGAAATATTTTCTCTTCAATTTCTGTTCTACATAAGGAAATATATTGCATAGCCATGCAAACAAACAACCAAACAAAATCTTCATCCTTGATAATGCTTAAAATACACGGAGCTAATCGATGGCAGACAGGATTCTTTGTAAGGACTCAGTATTTATCATTGATACTTATCCATTATCTTGGATACCTTGGAGTTGCTATTCAGCAAGGAGTCCGCACAATACTGGACATCTCTGTGACGACATTCTGCACATGCCAATGGACCTGGGAAATCAAGTCCATATGCATGTGGTTTTTTAGCCATTTGGATATCATGTCACCCACTGGTTAGGCAGACCATGATGTGTGCCCTCCACTTTCACCTTGCCCAAGGGATCCAATGGAGGATGCTTTGGTGAGTCTCAGTCTTCCTAACATAATTTACAAGTGATGAGCAACACTGCCTATTTAGAATGCTCAAGCCCCCATGCCTCAACAAGGTTCTCACCTAGCATGTGACTTTTTCATTATTTTCATTTATTTATCCTTTGATTCTTCCAATGATTGTGTTTCCCTTGAAATTTCACAAAGAAGCTTCCATTTTGAAGCAGAAGTAGGTTAGTTGGCCAGGTTGACAAATGTTTCAAAAGTTATGTGATTCAAAGCAGTTTTTATATACTAGGTTAGATTTAAGATTTGAGCTGTACAGCTTTTGCCAGGTTTAAAGTCTGCCTGTTCTGAAATTAGAAAAAGGCTCTATTTTAGGGACTAGATGCACACACACCTTTTAAAATTTCTACTTACATTAAAAAAAACCCTAAGGAGTATTCTCCTACAGGGCAGCATCCTGGAACCATTACTATTTAATATTTACACAAATGATCAACCCCTACCTCAAAGTATTTGGGTGTCACTCTGGATCGAGCTTTGACCTACAAAACATTGTCTAAATACCCAAAAGAAAGTTACTTCCAGAAATAACAGAAAAACTGGCTGGTTCAGATTGGGGTGCATGCCCACAAAAAATAAGAATAGGAGCTCTGATCCTGTGCTGCGCACTGTCCATAGCAGAATATGCTAGTGTCATATGGTATAAATAAGCACATGCCAAACAAGTGGATGTACCTCTTAGCAAATCATGCAGGAATACTACTGGCTGCCTGAAACCTACTTTTAATGAAAAAGACTATTGTTTGGGTGGGAATTATGTCTCTGGAAGTTCACTGAGAAATGCTAGCAAATAAGGAACAAATTAAGTTAGTGCAGCACCAGATGTATCAATTTTATGGACAACAGCCCCCTAGCTGATGGCTAAAACTGAGGAAAGGTTTTCTGCGCACTTCTCAGTCTCTAAATATTAAGCTAGAAGATGCTAAACTAAGCCTATCTAGAGTAAAAACATCTTTCCAAATGGATGGAATGGTAAAGAATGTCTCCCCCCAGGACAATATTCTGTCTAAACTATCTCGAAGTCACTTAGTAGGACTTTGAAGTGAAGTACAAAGATCAAAGAGTAGTCAAGTAAAATGGGAATTTATTTATTTATTTATTTATTTATTTATTTATTAGTTCAAGGTGCTGGTTATTACCTTTAAAGCCCTACATGGTAGTGGGCCAGGATACTTAAAGAGACCGTGTCACCCTGAGACCATCTGTCCATCCCACTAGAGCAGACCGGAGAGGCTCTCTGGTCATACCAGTGGCGTAGCGTGGGGGGGCAGGGGGGGCAGATGCCCCGGGCAGCGGCTTTCAGGGGGCGGCAAAATGTCCCCTCCCCACCCTTTTGCTGGCGAGCGCCCCGCGTGCGCTTCGCCGCTTTCAGGCGAGGAGGAGGAAAAGTTTTTTTTTTTAAGGCGGACAATTCAAGGAGGGGGGCCGGCTAGCCATCGGGGGCTCTCCTGGAGGGCGGCCCGCGCGCGCGCGCGCGCGCTGCTCGTCTCCGCCAGCCCAGCCACCCACCCAACTTGCCGTGAGACGGGGCGCTCGTCTGGGGTGGGTGGCGCCGTGGCGGGGAGCCCCTGGTGGCTGGCTGGGCAGGAGGAGGTGGGCAGCGCGCGCGCGCACGCGGGCCGCCCTCCAGGAGAGCCCCCGACGGCCAGCCGGGCGGGGCGGGGGGCGGGCCCCTCCTTGAATTGTCTGTCTTTAAAAAAACCCCTTTTTCTCCTCCTCGCCTGCAAGCGGCGAAGCGCATGCAGGACGCTCGCCAGCAAAAGGGTGGGGAGGGGACATTATTTGCCGCCCCCTGAAAGCCGCTGCCAGCGGCAGGCGGCGCGCGGAGAGCCCCCGACGGCCAGCCGGGCGAGCGATCTGCCGGAGCGAGGTGCGCTCGTCGGGGGTGGGTGGCGGACCGGACGGCCTCTGGTGGGCGAGCGGACGGAGGTGTGTGTGGCGCGCGCGCGGTCGTGCGCGCGCCGCTAGTCAGCAGGGGGGGCGCCTTCTGCCTTGGGAGGGGGAGGGGTGGCGGCAGCGGCGAGCTGGGGGGGGGCGGCGGCGAGTTTGCTTTTCGCCCCAGGCGGCTGAAGACTGCGCGACGCCACTGGGTCATACCTTCAACTAGAGAGGCTCATCTCTCTAGAACGAGAAGGAGGGCCTTTTCTGTGTCTTCTCCGGCCCTATGGAACCTCCTGCCAACGGATTTACGTCTCCAGATGGAGTTGCTGCCCTTTAGGAAAGGAGTGAAGACCCAGTTGGCGGGGCATATGTGGGGAGTGGGCCAGATGGCCAACTCGGTCGCCTGACTCTTTTAAATATTCCACCTCCTCTGTGTTTTTAACTTGAATTTTAATTTTTATGTATATGTTTTAATTGTTTTTAGTTGTAAAGCCACCCTGCGTCTTCAGAGGAGGGCGGGGTACAAATGAAATTAAATAAATAAATAAATACAGTAAATAAATAAATAGTTCAAATTTATACTGCCGCCCACTTGCCGTAGCAACTCAGGGATACTTGGATACAGGACATGTTTTCTGTGAATGGAGAAATTCAATCAATGCAGCATTCATTCCTTTTATTTGTTTTTTTTAATTTAAAATATATGAAATCAAAAACTGACAGGAGTGCCTGGCGGACAGTGGTCCAAGGGTCTAGTTATTTTAACTTTTCAATTTGGTTTGAATTTAATCTATATATTTATACATCCATAATTACCTATATTTCACTTATTTCTATAGTTTTTAACTGTGCAATGCTTTGATATGGAAAAAAATCCCTTTCTATGTCATTCTCCTGTTTTTATTCCTGAAAGTTTCAGCCAAACTTCATGGTTTCCTTTACATTAATGTTGTTTAGTTTTTTTCTGTGCTAACACTGATGAGGCAAAAGTGGATCATCCTGTATGTTTTTTCAGAGTCAGTAAAGGTTCATAGACTGTTTTGGTGCTTATTTGATTTGATTCACAGTGTCCAATAACAGATTTACGAAAGGTTCTTTCCTTCTCTACAGAGATATATTTTGTTCAGAAAGGGATTATAAGCATTTTTATGAACATGAAAGAAATGAAATGTCCCTCTGAAAGGATCCATAGAAGTATACTGTATAGCTAAATTTAGAAAACTGATTTGTTCAGAGGAGTCAACTTGTTAATCATTTTATAATTATAGTTTTTACCCTGTGGGTAGATTATTGCCCTCTTGCTATCTTTCTCAACTTTAGTGTTTAATAATGTATATTCTATTAAAGGATAATCATACATCTCAATGGTTGTACACCATACCTCTACTTTTTTACTGTCCACGAACAACACAACTGCCTTAATTGAAATGTTGGCTGCTGTGTGGATGTTCATAATGGCACCCACCTATCATGTAATAAAAGAGGTGTGGTTTACATTTTAGATAGTTAATATTAAAAAGAATGTCCTGACAGTAAGAGCTGCTTGCTAGTGGAACAGACTACTCTGGAAACTGGTGGACTCTCTTGCATTCAAGTTTTTTGAATGCAAGTTGGATGGCTGCTTGCCTTGGATGCTTCAGCTGTCCAGCTGTGGATTTCCTGCACAGGGAAAGGGTTGGACTCAATGATCCTGAGAGTCCTTTGCAGTTTTACAATTCTACAATTCTTTGTGAATAACATTCATGTGCAATCTAAAATTGTTTTTTAAAATGTTGCTATCAAATTAGTTAAAGATAAAGAAAAATAAATACAGTTTTCTGCATATTTGATTCATTCTAAGAGCATTTTCAGGTTGCAAAAGGGATATTTCCATAGCCCTGTCCAATGGCTGCTTGGTGCTTGTCAAAACTGGAACTGTATGAACAATAAGGCTTCAAATAGTCAACAGATGTATTTCCTACTCTAAAACAATCTGGAGTAGTGGTCTGCACCAATGTTTTGGTTAGTTATGCACCTTATTTTGATAGAAGAGTATTGAGGTTTCTAAAAGTCCTTAAAAATCTTGTGAGGTTCCAATCCAGAGTTTATTTTAGATCAGGGGTTCCCAACCTAAGGCCCATGGGCTGGATCTGGCCCATTGTGCCATTTCATGTGGCCCCCACCCATCCAAGGGAATTTGAGAAATAAAATGGCCACCTGTTTGAAACTGTTGGGACAAAATATCAGCCCACATCATGCAGGCAGGGCACAATGGCCATCTGTCCCTCAAAGCTGACTGAGAGAGGGGAACCCAGCCCCTTGCTTGAAAAGATTGGGACACCCTGTTTTAGACTCTGACAAGCTCCAGATATAACATCGGAAACTATAAGTAGGATAGATAGGTTTTTGTATTAAGAAAATAAAACAACTAAATCCATCTCAAGAATCTTTGTGAAGGAAACTGAGATTTTTTTTTTATAATAGTAATCTGCCCAGCACATTTTCAGATTGTATGCAGACATATCTCCTTAGGCATATATAATCCTGATTCATTAAATAAATACAGGGTGGGGTTGGATTAAAAGCATATATACAGGCAAAAAAATTGATTGAGTGATAATCAAGTTGGCAAGGTGAGCACTTAAGATAATGTAAATGCAAGGACTATCTCCCAATAGTTGTGATATGAGACATGAATGCAAGACTGTAAATGTATGTGAAACACCAAGTAATAATAACATAACACCAAGTAATAATAACATAACAGGGATAGTATAAATGAGTAAGATTGGTGGAACAATTCTGGGGATGTCTCAAGGATAGTTCATATTTTTAGAATAAAAAATAATATTTTTGGTTGATAATTTTCACTTTGTTCTAATCATCCTTTGACATTTTAACACTTAATGTCTCATTCCAATTGAATCCTTGAAAATATAAACCTAATGGATTATATACACTACATATCCTGCTTCTAAAATCTCAGTCATACTATTCACATTGCTCACAATCTAGCACCATTAAGTGTGTTCAAGCATCATTCATGTAGATTGGACATAACTGCACTGAAGTATGGCATAATGTCTTTTCTCAATACATCATAATAGAGCATATACATTCAAGAATGCCATAGACTTAATGATTTCCTTCCTTCCTTTTATTTAAGCAGAATGACCTAAAAGGTCAGATGAAATGTCTAGAGAGAATGAAATGTTGGCTCAGCATTTTCTGCATCTATTCTTATGTGAGTCCCTCCTGTCTCATTCACAAGGTCTGTTCTGGGTGGACAGCATAAATAGCTAAAATACATTCTTGGGAACAGATTGTTTAGTAGCACTATCACTCTACTGAAACTATATCCCATTTATATTTTTCAAATCTTTCTCCCCTCTCCACACTCTCAAAACTGCATGCGGGGCAGGATAAGATCATTTTTGGTCCTACCATTTTCATCAGGTTCTTGTTACGCTATTCTCACATCCATCACATGTTGGAAGGCAGAGGCGTGTAGCAGGGTGTTGTTCAGTGGTACAGTTGAGTCCGACCCTTTCTGACCCCATGGACCACAGCATGGTAGGCACCTCTGTCATCTGCCATCCTCCATAGTTGTAATGAATCAAAATGGAGCCTTTGCTTTTAGTGAGTAAATGTGGTTATATTGGAATGGGGAAAAGATGTGCCAGATTATTACTATCTGTCATATGTGCTTATCAGAAAGAAAAAAGAGCATGCTTATATTGCTTATGAGTAAACTATAGAAAGATATACTCTTAATGTGTTCCTGGCTAGGCCAGGTAATATAGATATGCCTTTCTTGTTTTATTCAGGGAAAATGGAAGAGTAAAAATGTTCAGTTTTATTTTGTATCTGCTTTTTAGAAATTCTGAAATCTGAACTATTTTTTATTTAAATAAAAGCTGTTTTAATACAGAATATGTCATATTTTCAGAGCTTAGCTGATGGGAGTATTCCAGTTTCTCTATTGGCAATGCTACATATTGCTAACTAAGAGACAAACTGCATGTCCTACCGGGCCTGGCTGGCTTGTAAGCATAAACCATCAGTGATTGAAACCTATCATAGATATCTGTAGCCTGAAGAAGGACCACAGGTACTCTGATTAAGTACAAAAGTTTTATGTGAACTTCCTGAATGGGTGCAGGTCTATGTATGGTGTAACGAGTTTTATGGTAGTGGGATAACGTGGGTGTGTTATCCTTACATTAGTCAGCCCAGATCTATGCCCACTATATCAGCTATGCTGTTTAACCATCTCATTCTCTGCCACCCCCTTTTCCTTTTGCCTTCGATCTTTCCTAGCATCAGGATCTTCTCCTGTAAATCCTCTCTTCTCATTTGGTGGCCAAAGTACTTGAGTGTCAGCTTCAGTATTTGTCCTTCCAAGGAGCAGTCAGGGTTGATTTCCTTTAGGATTGACTGTTTTAATCTCCTTGCAGTCCAGGGTACTCTCAAAAGTCTTCTCCAGCACCACAGTTTGAAAGTGTCTATTCTTCTGTGCTCAGCTTTCCTTATGGTCCAGCTCTCACAGCCATACATTACTACTGAGAAGACCATTGTTTTAACTATGCAGTCATAGGTCTGCATGACAGAGGTCATCCATCCTTCCTTGCTCTTCTTGACCTCTCAGCAGCCTCTGATAACATCGACCATGGTATCCTTCTGGAACAGGTTTGGGGATTGGGGATCCAGAGCACTGTGTGGTCCTGGTTTTCCTAATTTCTTAAGGATTGGACTCAGTCAGTGTGGTTGGAGGGAGAGAGGTCCAGCACTAGGCCCCTCCAATATGGGATGCCTCAAGGCTTGGTGCTCTTGCCTCTCCTATTCAATATCTACATGAAGCCTCTGGGGGAGATAATCTGTTCCCACGGGGTGAAGTATCATCAATATGCTGATGGTACCCAACTATATATTTCAGCCCATGGTGATCCAAACAATGCTGTTGAGGTACTATCCAGGTGTCTGGAGGCTGTCAGGGTCTGAATGGGGGACAAAAGGCTACAACTGAATCCTGGCAAGAGTGAGTGGCTGTGGGCTAGGGGATGTATCCCAGGAGATACCATCTTTGCTACTGGATGGGGCCTCACTGCCTCAGACAGACCTGGTGCAAAACTTGGGGGTCTTCCTGGACTCACGACTCCTGCTCGATGAGCAGGTGGCAGTCTTGGCCAGGAGGGCTTTTGCTCAACTTTGTGTTATTTATTTATTTAGATTTATTATCCCGCCCCAATCAGGCGAACCTGACTCTAGGCGGCTTACAGAAAATTCATAAATTAAAACCTTGAGGTTCAAAATTACTTTAAAAAATCAATTAAAAAAGAATTAAACCATGAATTTACAAAGATCTTTAAAAAGGTTAAAAAGTTTAAAAAGATTTAAAAAGTTTAAAAGAGTGAGGGAGGGGTGGCTGTCCCATCAGATCAGCCACCCAACATGGGACCCCATATTCCTGGAGCCCCACACCTGCCCTGCCAGCCAGGTTTTTAGGCCCTTCCAAAAGGGCAGGAGCTCTGTCTGTAGACGTAACTCAGTTGGCAGGAGGTTCCAAAGGGCCGGGGCGGCCACGGAGAAGGCCCTCCTTCTGGTGCTAGAGAGATGCACCTCTCTAGCCGATGGAATGATAAGAGAGCCTCTCCGATCCGCCCTGGTGGGATGGACAGATGTCCTTGGGACGATGTGGTCTCTTATCTGCCAGTTTCTCCCACTCCTGGACCAGGACTCCTTGCTTATGGTCACACATGCTCTGGTCACCTCCAGACTGGATTATTGTAATGTGCTCTACACAGGGCTGCCATTGATGACCATTTGGAGGCTGCAGCTGGTTCAAAATATGACTGCTTGTGTGGTGATGGGGTGTAGACATTTTGCCCGTGCCTCACATCTACTATGGGAACTGCATTGGCTGCCAATGTGCCTCTGGGTGTAATTCAAGATGCTGGTGATGACTTTTAAAGCCCTACATGGTAGTGGTCCAAGTTACCTAAGAGACCACATCACTCCAAGGTCACCAGTCCATTCCACTACAGCGGACCGGAGGAGCTCCTTAAAAACACCATCTGCTAGAGAGGCTCATCTCTCTAGCACTAGAAGAAGGGCCTTTTCAGCATCTGCTCCAGCCCTGTGGAACCTCCTGCCAACTGAGCTGCATCTCCAGACAGAGTTACTGCCCTTCAGGAAAGAGCTCAAAAGGTGACTGGCAAAGCAGATGTGGGGAAGTGGTGATGGGGTATCCCCCCCCCATATAACTGGCTTATATAGGGAGGGCTACTCACTTTTAATCAGAAGTTTTAATCATTGGGGCCAAAGAGTAGTAGTTTTTTTTAGCATTTTAAGGGTTTTTAAAATAGTTTTTAAGGTGGGGTTTATGTATTTTATGATGATAGTGTTGTATGCCACCCAGAATCGCTTGCTGAGTGGGTGGCTATACAAATTTATCAATAAATAAATAAATATTTGAAAAGCCTCATCAGACAACCACTTTGCTTTCTTCCTTTTTCTTTGGGATGGTTTTGATTATAGTAGGTAGGGTGGTCATATCAGGTCTCTTCCAGATTTTAGAAATTCTATCCAGGGTGTTTTTTGGCCACACTCTGTCCCAGAGTCCATCATTTCATTTTTTTTATGTAAGGCTTTAGTCCTTCCACAACCAGAGATGAACAAAATGTGGAATCATCAATTTGAGGATGAATGTTTTTGAGAAACATGTCTTTGCATGTGGTCACACAATGAGTGCAGTCATCTATGGGTTCATGGGCAGTGTTGAGGGTGTATTCTCTTTTCACAAACAGCTCAAATCTGCATGTAGAGATGACTGCACTGTTTCTATGAAAAGCAGTTTACCCATTGCAAAGAATCTGGCAGAATTCCAATAAAGAAACTTCTCACAGCCTTGAAACGGTGCATCTTATTGGATTTTCTGGTTTAAGCCTTTGATGCTACGCCCTCACAGAAACATATTTCTCTCTTGTTTCCGAGAGCTCAGATGAGAGCTCAGCAAGGTGCTGCACTGAGAAGAGCTACAGTTACCGAGGGGAGCGGGGAGGGGCTGAATATGAATTATTGGATACCCAGTAGTATAGTAGTATCTGGAAAGTCTAGGACTCAGAAGATCTCAATTGCCCTATTTAGCTACATAATCTCATTTGTAATGAGGCTGGTGCTGGTAAAACTATTCCTTAAATACTATATCACCTAACGTCAAAGCCCCATTAGTGTCACTATAACTCAGTTTTGATGTTGCATGCACACAGATTATGCACACAACCATTTAAAATTGTTCCCTTTTCTTATTTTATTCTGGAAATGACTATATAAAGTAAGTTTTTCTGAGGAGTACTGACTGGCCTTAGATAACAGAAAAATCTTTGTGACTGAGCAGAGATTTTAACTTGCATCTCCTTTCCCCAAAATCAACATTCTAACCATTACATGCCGGACTGGCTTCCTCAGATCAATGATTATGGTATATATAATTCCAAGGCTAAAATATATTGGCAAGTATTATCATGCATAGCTACTCCTGTACCAGCGGAATGATACCATGGCAGTTGGTAATTAGTACACCCCCATTTAAATTTCAGGGTGTATGGAACCTTTGTGTTCACCCCAAAATAGAAGCAAGGATCTCTGAATTAGCTTTTTTTTCTGCTGCCACCACTTGTATAATTTTTTCTATGCTTGCATAGCCGTGCAACAGGCGGCAGGTCATGGGCAGAAATATAATGTGAGACTGCACTCAATTTGCATAATAAGAAAACCTGCATTAATCAGCATATCCTGAAAATAAGAACCATATGCAAATTAGCATATCTGGGATTGGAGAATTACAAAATGACATCCATATTAGGAGGAAACTTGTTGCATGTGATGTGGAACCCAACCAAGCCTTGTCTCTTCCATGGTTCATCTTTTTCTCCCTTCTGCTTACAAGAAGTTCTACTTTTTGCAGAAAAAATAAGAGTAACTGTAGTTGATGGGTAGTGGCCAGTATCCATCTGACCTTGCATAGGGTGCAATGCCCAGCCAACATTGACAGCTGGTAAGGTGCCACTTGCATAACTGTTGCCATTACTCTCCATGATGAAAACCCACGCTTTGCTGATGTGCTGGCAAAGCTTATGTAAGTAATGTGATCCTACATTAGTAAATTGGCAGGATATTTTTGCTTAGTAAAAGTTCAGTAGAATTTTAGCCAGAGATAGATCAGTGGATCCTACAGTTGTTCTTTTTTTTCTTACTTAAAATAGTATTAAATGATATAGAAGTATGTCAATCTTTTTAGTTTTAGCACTAATTAAAATATTTATTTTAAGAAGGCGTAATAGAACGGATATGTGTTAATGAGTAAATGGTGTCTCTAGCGTATTGGATCTTTCCCACCCACAGGAGCTGGGATGATGATATATATGACATTTTTGGTAAGAAGAAAATCAGCAGAAATGACATTTGTTGCTTATGGTGAAAAAAGGAAGGAATACTGGCTGCAAAAGCCACCAGCCCCAAAGTAGCCTTATTTTGCAAGGCTGTATGCATCTACCAGGATGGTTGTAGAATGGGAATTAGGTGTGTACTCTTACGATTTCTCTACAACAATATTCAATTTACATTAACCAAGACCTAATATGTCTCTTTGGGTTGTTATTTTGTCACTTTGGGTTATTATTGCATTATTTTATTCTGACCTCTTATATATATATTACATGATGTTATTGTATTAAATATATATACAGTAATACCTCGGACAACGTTTGTGTCAGATAACACTAAAACCACATAACGTTAAGCAATCGGGGGGGGGGGGTTGCATTGCATAGCGTTAAATCCTATGGGATGCATCAGATAACGTTCGCTAAAGCCTGTGCTGGTTACAATGTATCTCTATGGAGTTTTAACATTATCTGATGCATCCCATAGGATTTTAACGTTATCTGATGCATGCATCGGATAACATTAAAAATCAGATAACACTAAGACTTGTGGAACCAAGTTTTAGAGTTATCCGAGGTTTTACTGTATTGTAAGCTGCCCTGAATGGTACAGGTACTTGTCTGTATATGAATGAATACAGGAGAAGTGAATCTTACCTTAGTGAATCATGTCTCGCAAATCACAACTGATTCTCTTTGAGTTGATTTGTGGCTTTTCTGTTTGTCTGTGTAGATATACAATAATAAATAGAGAAAAAATGGGGAAAATAAAGAGTTGTATATAAAATTCAGATTCTTCAGTTGTTCCACCTGCAGTTTTTAGTGTGTGAGATTTGGTGTTTTGAAGAGCCTTGGATTGATCCAAGTACTGCTTCGGCTTCTTTGCCTTGGTTCACTTCAGAAAGGGATAAACAACCCTGTTTTGCTACATTTAACAAATAAATTCCAAGTACCAAATACATCCTTACATGAAATTATGCAGAGATTTCCATGTGCAAAGTAAGAAACAGCTGTGCAAATGTCTTGATAAGGAACTGGGACACAAACCTCCATAGGATTCAGAACAAAAATGACAGCAACAGATTTTCACATTCCTATATTATCGTCAGCAAACAAAGGAAATGAGCTGTGTGATCCATATTCAAATCATAAAAATGCAAAGAATGCAGGAGGGAGGTGATACCTTTACTGGATCAATAAGAAAAACAAAATGTTGGGAGAGCTTTTGAGATCAAAGGTCCCTTCATTAGGCAGGCATAAAATTATCAATGAAAGTTCATGGCACAGTGCTATTGTGCTATGCATTTCTATGAAGAGTGCCTGGCACAATAGCACTGTGCCATTTACTTTCATTAATAATTTTATGCCTGCCTGATGAAGAGACCTTTGATCTCGAAAGCTCACTCAGCATTTTGGTTTCCTTAGTGATGCAATGAAGTTGTCGCCTCCCTCCTGCATTCTTTGCATTTTCTATATTATCATGTGGCTGGTTGGATACCTAAGTGTTTTAAGTATCTGGCTCCAGAGCCAGATGTTGGTAGTTTCATTCCCCACTGTGCTTCCAGGGAGAAGAACCAGCCTTTGTAACTGCACAGTCCCAAGGTTCTTCAGAAGGGAATGGTAAACTACTTCAGTGTATACTCTTCCTAGAAAACCCCGGAAGCCATACATTAAAATCAACCTGCTGGCACACAATTATTTAATGTATCTTATTAGAAATTCATGAATATAGTTTAATTCTAAAATTGGAAGAGATCAAAAAGCCATCTTATTTCAACCAAATCATAGTGCAAGATGCTACAAGGATGTAGTCAACCACTGGATATGTTGTAAGAACAGAACAGGTTAATCAAAAGCTAGTTCGTGATGGTATTGTATATTATTTTCTACCCTTAAGTAATGTGCTATTTTCAAATGGGAACATTTCTTTATTTTACTGTTACATGATCTGTAGTGGATGGATTACACTGTGACTTCTCCCAAATTTGTCTTGGCTCAAGATTGGATGACCTTAAGAATATTGACATACAGTATATAGCAGGGATTGTAAGTACTACAAAGAGGATCACATTCATTCAGCAAAAAGTTCTTTAGGCTACTTGTCTTGTTTGTCACATACAGAAGCTGTTTGATGTCTTCCACACCCACACTCCCTCTAAAAGTTTTAATCGTAATGCTGACAGTTCCTCTGAGGGATCCTGCCAACCAAGCTGCCAATGCATTTGGCTAATTTCAGCTGACTGCTTCAGCACAAGGGCATTCAGAGCATCATGACAATGCCAGAAGCAATCCCTCTGTGGCATCAAAATTTAGCAATCAGATAAACTGAGTTCTAACAATCTCAATAAAAGACCTCCCATTGAATTTCTTACCCCCAGAAGAGAAGAAGGCTAGGCAGTGATACAGTGATTTTAGTTCATTTTGCCTGCTAGGCAGGGGCAGACTCCATACTGCTTCTTGTAGATATTATTATATTACTTTAATAAATAAAGATCACAGACCTCTCTTCTAAAATTAATGCAGCAAATACCACAGACAGTAAATAAGAAGAGACAGTGGTATAATGTAGTAGGAAGGAGTTTCTCCCTCTTACACACACACACACACACACACACACACACACACACACACACACACACACACACACACACACACACACACACTTTGCTGGAGCAAAATATGAAGTTAAAAAAATGATCAGCGATACCACCACCAAACTCTCCCCAGCTAGTTGAGCTGGCAGAATGAGGGGCAGCTGCATGGACTGGCCAGCTGATCATAAAGACCTTGATGTTGCTGCCACTGGGACCACCACTGGGCTCTCCCCAGGCAGTCGGGCTGGTGGAACAAGGCGCAGGTGCGTGGACCAGACGGCTGGCCATAAAGACCTTGCCATTGCTGCCGCCGAGACCACCACCGGAGTCTTTTCAACTCACTGAGAAATCTGGCTTTTATATTTTTGGAAGAAGAGGTATTTGTTCTCATTTCTGTGGGTTGCACTGGGAAAAAGGTAGATACCAAAGGGGGATATGCTAGACCTTCAGAATGAAAATCAGCTTTTTAATTGGATTTGGGGGATCTTGTTATTTTTCACCAAGTTTACAAATTTAAACTAGTGGAATTTTGAAAATAAGAGGATGATACAAATAATCGGTGTAGAATTCTAATGTACAGTAATACCTTGGATAACGATTGCATCGGATAACGCTAAAATCAGATAACAATGCAAAATTTCTGATGCAGTCATTCGTAGCAGCAGGGTGGCTGGAAAGCTGAACGGGGTTCTCCGTTCAGCTTCCCAGCCACCCTGCAGCTGCGGAGACAGGGGTGGGGTGGGGTGGCTGGAAAGCTGACGGGGGGGCTCCCCCGTCGGCTTCCCCAGCCACCCCAAAGCTGCAGAGGCAGGAGCGGGTGGCTAGGGAAATCTGACAGGGAGTACCTGTCAGCTTCCCCAGACACCGTGCAGCTGTGGATCGGGTCCCTTGACCTGTCCGGAGTTGGCAGGGGGATCAGAGAACCCAAAATAGGTTTTAAAAAGTCTGTTTTTTCACCCATTTTGGTTTCTCTGGCCCCCTTGCCGGCTCCACGGAGGTCGGGGGACCCGATCCACACTGTTTCTGGACTTCCCCCACCTCCCCAGCCAGTGCAGCAAGCCAAAACGTCAGGATTTGAATCCCAATGTTTTGGCTTGCTGCACTGGCCGGGGAGGTGGGGGAACTTTGGAAACAGCTTGGATCGGGTCCCCCAACCTCCCTGGAGCAGGCGGGGGTGGGGTCAGAGAGCTCGAAATGGGTAAAAAAAAAATCTCAGAATAGATTCCTTTGAACCGTGGTGTTGGAGAAGACTTTTAATAGTTCCCTGAACTGAAGGGAGATCAAATCAGTCATTCCTAAGGAAAATCAACTGTGATTGCTCCTTGGAAGGATAGTTACTAAAGCTGAAGCTCAAATATTTTGGCCATGAAAAGAGAGAACTCACTGGAGAAGACCCTGATGCTAGGAATGATATAAGGAAAAAGGGGGAAGTGGCAGCAGAGGATGAGATGGTTACACAGCATTGCTGATGTGGTGGGTGTGGATCTGGCTAGCGCTGGAGGATGACAGATGATCCTGGTGTACTGTGGTCCATAGGGTCATACAGGGTTGGACTTGACTGTGCAACTGAACAACATCTGCATGGACATATATTTCTCACCCCATTTTAAACCAAAAGAACTCAAGATAAAATATATTTGATGGTTAATTTTTACATGAAAACTCCAGGAAAATATGTGCTACGTCCACAGACATTATCATTCTCTTGGTCAACAACAAAATGCCACAGTCTGTACAACAATCTTCAAAAGGAATGTTTTCTGTGGGTGACCATATTACCTAATACATAAATGCTGTGCAAAAGTTACCAAGGAACAGAGCTATCAGACCAAACATAATTAAATGAGGAGGAAACAAGAATCAAGCCTAACTGTAACTGACACATCACTATCATGCCAGAATTGTGTCCAGGAATAGAGTAGCTAACCTGTTGGTGTATTTTGAAGGACGGTGCTGTTGTCTGTACAGACATACAAACCAACCATCATGACAGCTCTCAGCACTTTCAGAGAGCATATTTGTTTGTTTCCTTCAAGCACTTGACCTGATTTTCAGCCAAAAAAGTTCCCTGAGTGGTTTGCATAAGAACAATATTAAACAGCAAGTATCCCATGCCTTTAGACTTACTCAATGAAAAGACAGAATACAAAAGGGAAGATGGGTGGGGTGAGACCTATGAAACTCCAGATTTCCATTGCAATCTAACCATTTCACTCTAAGACAATGCAGTTTCATCAAATACCAGCCAAGTGATAAACCAGGTTGTTTTTAATGGTATTCATATATTCAGGTACAGTATCTATATATTCAGATGTAAATACATGATATTTCATAGAAACAAAAGACATTCTACTGTTGATATAATTCAATCCCACTTCTCTCAGTCAAGACATTCCACACCTAAAGGATTCCTGACAGATGACTGAGCAGTTTTATCAGCTAGTTTACAGAGAAGTATTTCCATAAGCTTACCAAGCCTGCTTATTTGCTGATTAAATAATTAAACTTGGGATGAGTGAAATGTCCTTAAAGCAAACTTGTATCTTTGAGCATTCATACTGTAGCATCACAGAACAAGGAAAATAATGAAGTACCTTAGCATCTGACTCTGAGAGTGTTTTATTCAAAAGAAGTCTGTGAAATATTTTGGATAAGTGAGCTTACATTTGGTTAAGGTTGAAATGAATTAAAGCTTTTAAAAAATTACTGAAGCTGCTAATTTTTAAAAAGATATTTATTCTTGGCTAGCAAGCATACTTTTCCCCTGTTTTGTTTTGCTTTATCCCCTCAAACAATGTAGAATAGAGAGGCAGCTGTGTTGACCAATAAACAAAGTATAAAATCCATAATCCATATCAGCATATCAATTATGAAGCCACCCAAAAGGGCCACAAGGGCTAGAGCTGCCATATTTCATTTCTCCTAATCCAGGCGGCCAAATTTGTGTATTATGAATAAGTATTATTGATAAGCCATATTCACATACTGTCCAGATTTACATCGTATGCAGATTTATTCACATTTCCCATATTATGGAAATTATATGTCTTAATTGTTATTTTGTTATTGTTGCTTTTAACTAGTGTACTTTTAGACTTGGCCACTTGATCTATGAGAAACAATTAGATCCAAGTTCAAATCTCATCTTAATTACAAAGCTCAATATGTGTTCTTGAGCCAATATCTGTATCAATCCTATCTTTAAAAAAATTCAGAATATAAATGTTGGGAACATTAAAAGCAAATTGCAAGAAATGAGGGGGACAACAAAAGCATAATATTCTTCAGAAATGCACAAGTTTTCACCATAGCAATAAAGCAAAACAATCTAGTTTAATTTTATAAGCCATATTTCATTTTCATACACACACATAGATACTCCAAGGGGCCAAAAAATATTGAAACTCTGTTTTAAAATCCCACCCTTTTTCAGTTACTGCTTTGTTTCACTGCTGTGGGCCATACTGTAGAAGGGGATAAAATAAATGACAAAGCTTGAATATTTCCCATTTTTATGGACAACACCATACAGTGGTGGGATGTCAAAAATTTTACTACCCCACCGTGACATCATCACAGTGTGGGTGGAGCTAACATCATGATGTCAGAAAAAATAAATAAATACAATAAAATAAAATAAAAATAAAAATAAGCACACACACACACACACACACCTCACACACACACACACACACACCTTGGCATGCATGTGCAGTGGGGGAACCAGTGAAAAGGTAAGCCCTGAAGGTGGTTCCCCCCAAAAGCTGCTTCCGGTTATCCGGGACACTGGGAAAAGTTACTACCGGTTCTGGCGAACTGGTGAGAACCTGTTACATCCCATCACTGACACCATATAAAAACTCTTAGTTATTATAATCACTGATCATAATGACAGGAGTATTATGGATGTTGTTGCCTAAAAAAGTAACTTTTTCAATCTCTACTTCCTAGTAAGTGCAGCTATATCTAATTACAATGCTCTTTATTTGAGGTGTAAGTCCACTTAATGTAATGAGATGTTTCTCTGTGTAAGCAGATCAGAGAGTCATACTTTATTCACACGGCAAAGACATGTAGAGGTAGTTCTTCAAGAAGCACATTGTCACTTTCTTATTGTTTTAAACCTCTTTCTAAAAAATTATATATACAGTACTGTATATAAAAACAGATGGTAGAGAGGGATGGGAAAAATGAAGAAACAGATTAAGACTGGAAGTCTTTATGTTACCATCCTAGTTGATTGATGGTGGGGAAGAAAAAAGAGAATATACCGGTACTCCTATTTTCCTATCTCGGGTCATGTCAACTTTCATAAAAAATTCCTACATTTGCATTGGATTTGTCAGGTTCAAAATTGATTTAAAGATCGTTGATTGCATGATGCAAAAGTAAGCATTCAGACCTTTGGCCCTCAAGTTGGTTATTTCAAACCACCCTATGGAAGGTCATCTATTTTGCATTTTTTTTGGAGTTTTTTGAATTGGTTTAGGTTGTGTGAATATGTGTGTTGCCATTAATATATACAGCTTCCTCCAAGAGAAGAAATGCTTCAAGTGGCAGCAGCAACAGCTCCACCTGAGACCCCCAGAGCAACTCTTAACAGCTGCAGAGAAGTAAACCCAATCCCCATTGGTTGAAAGGAGATACAGTTGTACCTTGCTTAAAGAGCATAATGTGTTCCACAGGATTGCTCTTTAAGCGAGTTTGCTCTTTAAGCAAAACATCATTGTAAGTGACCAATTCTGGGGTGGATTGCGAACCCCAATTTATTTGTTAAGCGAGTTTTTGGTTGGTTTTATTTGTTAAGTGAAGCGAACATTCAGAGAAAATTCTCTTCTTTAAGCGAGTTGCTCTTTAAGCGAGACGCTTTTTATGCGAGGTTTGACTGTATTTCCTTACAAGGATCCCTACCCTCAAGATTGTGGCATTTTAGGGGTAGTAGGGAGCACCATGACTGCAAGCTTGACCAAGACTGAGAATCAACCACTTTAAAGAAAGGATGACTGTTAAAGATTGGTGCTAAATTCTTTGTGTCTTTCATATCTGTAAATGTACTTAAAATGTCCTTGTTTGACATCGAAACCAAAATAATTAGAATCCTTGTTCAGAAGCATGTAAGCAAACTGTCTGGTTGACCACTTTGGGAACAGAATTGTGGCCTAGGTAGGGCCTTCATCTGATGCAGCAGTGATCAGTTTGTGTTAAGTCTTCAAAAATTATGTTAATTATGTTGAAATAATGAATTGCCATTCTTTTATAATTTTGTCATCTTTCAAATATATGCCAAAGAATAGGATGAGATGGTAATGCCATTTTTAAAAAATATATACTTTTCATGTCCCTAACTAGGCAACATTTCCCCTAAGTGAGTCATAGTGAAACAACTACAATGAATCCACAATAATGGGATTTTAAAATAATAATTATTTTTTTGCCCATCTAGTTCTTTTCTTTCTGACGTGGGTTCTGAATGCCCATTGTTTGTTTAGTTTTGCATTATTTAGCAAAATCCTCAGATACTGAACAGATGTTTGCTGTTTTTGACCTGCAACATTAGAATAACAGCAGCACAAAGACTACAGGTTTTGGCAGCTTTATACGGTGTACAGCTGAACTGTGATATTTGCAATTAATTATGTAGGTAGGAAATTGCATCTGCTTGTTTTCATTTCCCATTATCTCTCTCCACTGGTGCAGCTTATTATAATCTATAAAAGCTTTAAGAAACATGGAAATTGGAAAAAGCCTTTTAACAAGAAGCTTTTTAAAAGAATGTTGGCAGAGCTTAACCTATAGGAAAGCACAAACAAAGTCACACAAAGATAACTTTATCCACACAATTCCTTTCTTACTACTAAGAACAACCAGCTACTATCAGCAGCTGGAATGTAGCATCCAATTAGACTAGATCAAGTCTTACTCCATTAAATGGAATGTTAAATATGCAAACTATTGTCAGTTTATCATATTATTATGGTGATGTAAAGCAGATGTGGCCAACTGTTAGGACATATGCCAGGTATATTCACATCCCCAGCAAAGGTAATCTGTACCACAAGATTAAAACGTGTGGTTAAAGGAGGTGTCTATAAGGTCGTCTTATATGAATGAGGAAAAAATAAGTGAAGTAATGTTTTGATATATATGCACATACTATCCTATGCTGTTCAAGGAAGCTCACAGCAATTTCATGTCTATCTCTTTTCCCAGAGCATTCACAAACCATCTGTTAAATCTGGATAGTTTTAGAAAACAAAGGATGGTAATGCAGAAACAGAAAGTTCTTTTGATTGTCTAACTTTCCCTTTTTCCATGTTCTTGTTTCTTTTACTGTCTTTATCTTCAAACGCAATCGCAGCTTTGTATTTTTCAATTCTGTTTTTCTTCATTACCCCCTTGTTGTCCTGAGACCACAAATACCTAACAAACAAGAGAATAATGATAGCAGTAACACTGATGATGATGATGATGATACTACACTATTTAGATTAAAGTTATATTTGGTTCTTGAACAGCCTGCTGTGAAAGAAAATAGCACCTTCTCCAGCGGGATTAACTATGTTAGGTAACAACTGAGGTGCCATTTTAAACCAACCAGTGCCGTAGCTGGGGGAGGGGCAGGGGGTGAAAACCCTCTTGAGCTAACAGCCCCACCCCCACCCACCCCATGGTGCCAAGGTTATATATGTGAGTGTGACATTGTTGCCCCTCCTGATTTTTTTTGCCCCTCATGACCCCCCCCAAATATATATATATAATCCTGGCTACGGCCCTGAAACCAACAGAAGTATTCTGAAAATGAGTAAAATAGACATGTAAAGAGAAAAATCAGAAATGGGAAACTTACGACTGTGGACTACAAATATTTATTTATTTATTTATTTATTTATTTACATTTACATCCCACTCATCTGGGATATTTTCCCACCCTAAGTGGTTTACAGTATATTAAAAAAAACATTGTTACAATAAAAATTAAACAAATTGGATAAATTATAAATATCAACAGGATAAAAAAATGATACACCTCAATTAAAAAGCAACAAAAACATCAACCCAGCAACAAAAGAACACATATTGGTGACGGAAAAAGTTAATCAAATAAAAAAGTTGTGGTAGTTAGCATTAAGAAGAAATAATATAATGGCATGCTGAAACAATGCATAACTGAATACTGGCATCATCCTACCACTATTTAGTTAGAAACAACTTCAACACCTCCTTACATTCCTGTTTTTAGAGTGTCTTAGGGATCCCATAATTGGGTGCTATGTATTGTTTGGTAGTGGCAACATGATTGTCCTGAACTAACCACCTGCTTGCATTAGGGGCATGGAATTATGTGTGACAACAAAATACCTGTGTCTTCAGTACAGTAATACCTCGGATAACGTTAAGACTTGGTTCCACAAGTCTTAACGGTATCCGATTTTTAGCCTTATCCGATGCATGCACCAGATAATGTTAAAATCCTATTCAGGTGGATCAGATAACGTTAACTCCATAGAGATAAGCAACAGAGGCTTCAAGGGAAAGTCAAGGAAACATGCTGGAAACTTAAAGAAGTTTAAGAAATAATTGTCTAAAGGGTAAATACATTACAAAAACATGCCAGACCACCCTGACTTTAGGGGAACAAAGCCATACAGCATTTTTAAATTTTTGAAAATTTTATAAAGTGCTGTTTTAAAAGATCTGAACAGAAGCTAGGAAAATGTTTTCATTTAGAATCAGTCCCCCTACCATGCCTTGCTTTGGGGCTTAGCTGAGGTCCATTGCTGTAATAAAGTAAGTTCCCTCAGGGCTTTGCAGGGTGTGAAAAGCTTAATTGCTTTGTAGGTGAAAGGTTTCAGTGTCTGCTTGTTTTCCATTGACAATGCATGAGGCTTGTGGAGCTACAATCTTGGTTTCAGGCTGTTTAGAATTTAAAGCTGTTAGCTTTTAAAACTGATTCCTGTGCTCAAAGCTCCATATGGAAACTCTGCATGTTTCAAATTGGAGTCAGGACATATTGAAAGAGTTCCCCATCCCACCCCCATGTCTGCTTTGCTTTGCTAAACTAGTCAGACTGGTTTTGCAAGCTTTTGTTATTCAAATCTTCCCAAGCTTGAGAGCAGGCAGCCCCCTCCTTTTCTCCCAAGAGAAACTGGTGAGTCACAGCCACACCTCAGGGAATTTGAGGCAAACATTAGCCTCAGAAATACTTAGGTTATCTGATGGATCGGATAACGTTAACATAATGTTATCTGATCCAAATGTTTGCCTCAAATTCCCCAACGTTATGCAATTTTAGCGTTATCCGATCCAATCGTTATCCGGTGTTTTAGTGTACTGTGTGGGAATCAGAATACACCTGAAAAATTCAAAATTGCAGTAAAGGAGTGTGATAATATCATTGGCACTTCTTGTTGTGTAAATGATTTAAGTAGACATAGAACAGGATTACAAATGCACCAGAATTACCCTGTCAGATATGAAATGCAGATTATTCAGCTGCCTTGATGGAGAGTTGTCCCAACCAACTAGAACAAAAATCTTGTGCTACATGGCTTTCACATATAGTGTAAGTCACATCAAAATGTTAGCTATTCTCTTTTTTTTTTTTTTACTATGGAAATTTCAGGGAGCAATAACTGAAATGGCCTCAGCAGCAAGTAACGTCTAAGAACTAGGGAATGGACATTTTCCATAATCTTACCTTCAATTTATAACTGCCTTCCTTCATCATTATCTTCAAAAATTACTTTACTCTGTAATATTTATTTACTTTCACATACACCAATGCCTTAAAGGCCTAAACAAAATGTGTTGAATGGAACAGTTGCATATAGGTCTATGTAGATTCTGAGTACAGTAAAACCTCGGATAACGCTAAAACTTGGTTCCACAAGTCTTAGTGTTATCCAATTTTTAATGTTATCCTATGGATGTTAAAATCCTATGGAATGCATCGGATAACGTTAAAGCTCCATAGAGATACACTGTAACCGGCACAGGCTTAAGCGAACGTTTATCCAATGCATCCCATGGAATCTTAACGTTAATCAATGCAATTTTACCCACCAGATTACTTAAGGTTATGCAGTTTTACCATTATCTGATGTAAATGTTATCTGAGGTATTACTGTATATGATTTGTATGTTCTGAAAAGGGGGAGTATACAATGAGAACAATGTTTCACAAGGAGTGGCATATGGTCTACAAGAAATCTTTATCTTTCTTATTCAGACAAAGAGTTTGTAAATAACAGCTTCAAGGGAAATATATACATCATGGCACTATAGAATTAGCTCTGGCCCCTTGCATTTCATATTTATTGACCTTTTGTGTGCAGTCTTGTTGTGCATAGCAGGGTTATTTCCAGGTCATCTTAGATACGAAAGGGAAATGTTAAGGAGAGACTTTTGGAGGATGGCAACTTGAAGAAATTTCACCAGCTGCAGTGTCAAAACAAGGCTTACTTTATTATTGCCTTAATAAAGGCTATTGAGTCCTGAGTACATCGTATTTGCCGGGAGCCTCAGACTGTGTGCATGGAACATCCAATTTCCTCTTTGAAAGATCTGTTTGGCTACTCGTGCCAAATCAGGGGCCCATTTTTCTTGTTCACTATTTTTGTTGCTGTGAGTTTCAATTGCTGTGGAGTCAACAAATTGCTAATTACCTTAAATAACATAAAATGTACTAAAGGGGTTTGCAGAACAGTATTATAGAAGGCAAAGTGTGTGAGATGCACAAGAATGTGAGCATGAAAAGAGATGATTGACCAGGGTATAAACAGTTTACTGGCCCATTAGTCCAGCCCCATTAAAAGGTGCTACCTGGCCACATCATCTCATTTTAAAACATGTACTTTGCCTTCTGTAATATACTGTTCTGCAAACCCCTTTAGTATCTTTTATGTTATTTAAGGTATTTGTGTTGGATTAAGGTACTGAAAATTCTAGAAAGCTGGGATGCTAAGAACATAAATTAGTAAGAAAAGTTGGCACAAATTAGTAAGAAAAGGGGTACACAGAAAGAGCCTCCTCAAAGGTTGTGGTATTTTTGAAACAAAATAGGGCATACCCTGGTAATGGCAGGCTTGTGTTGCCAACTAGTCTTTCTCACAGTAGGTGCCTTCATTTTGGCAGTTCACATCTGACCTTGACATGGACAAAGAAGATGAAACTTGAATAGTGGAACTGGAGAGAGTTCCAGAAAATGTTATAATGAAGTTTGAGATCTAATAATTACAAGCTTAATATGCAGTTGTGTCACGTGGGGGGGGGGGTGAGCCCCCCCCCGGGTAGCGCTTTTTGGGCTGTAGGTTGTCTTGGACAACAATTCCCAGAAGCCCTAGCAGGAGTGGGCACCAGCATCCACCAGGGGGCGGCAAATTTGGTTTAAGCCCCAGGTGGCTTAAATCCACACAACATTACTGTTAACCTGTGATGTTAAAATAAAAAATGAGAGATAAAGAAGAATAGGTTTAATTATACATGGGGAGATTTTATTGAGATTGTATTGGTGAAAGGGAAAGTCTAACTGCCCACAAAAGATGTAATGTCTTTTTGGAACTGTATAGGTCATCCTAAAATTTAAAGTTAAAATGAAAATGATATTATTGTTAATGGTCTTTTGGTAGACACATTGTTAAGTTTGTTATTAATTTTGTTTCATATGTGATTTTTTTTTCTTATTCTGTAGTTTTCTAAGGGTTTTTTGTTATTTCTTTAAAAAAATTAAAAAGAGGAAAAGTTGACATATAGGTCTTAACCGAAATGAATAAGCATATCAAGCCTTGCATCTTAAGCCCTTGAAAAGAATTAAAAACACTGTTAGGAATGTTTATCCCACCTGTCATATAATCAATTAATATCCATTATAGTGGAAGTAGAATTGAAGCCACCAAAACAATACAATTCTAAGCTAGGCAAATGCAACAAAATATGAAAAACCTTGCTGGATCACACCAAAGGCTTATCTAGTCTCCTATTCATACTAACCTACCAAATGCCACATTGCACACCTGCTTGGAAGAAATAGAGCAGTGGTTCCCAATTAGTGGTACGCGTACCCCCAGGGGTACGCGAGATTGCATCAAGGAGTACGCGCAGCAATCTCTTAACTAAAATATTAAATCCTTAAAAAGCAATAATGCAATAACAATTGCCAAAAAATTATTCAATTTAATTAAACGATCAGTAGGTAAGTCAGTCGTATGCATCAAGCGCTTTCTCCCGCGGCGGCTGTTTTTCCCGCACCTCCCGTGTCTCGCGTCACCCGATCGCGGCCACCCCCATTCCCGCCTATTTGCTCGTCATTGTCAATCACTGGTTAATTTTTGGGCTGGTCTTAAAGACGTTTATCGTGTCAGTGAAGTAGCAATAAAACATTTACTACCATTTTGCACGACGTACCTTTGCGAGAGCGGATTTTCCGCAATGACAAACTTAAAAACTAAACATCATCACAGACTTCAACTCGAAGACGACTTGAGATTGAAGCTGATCAAAATGCAACCAGATTGTTCAGAGTTGTACAAAGAAAAACGTGCACATTTGTCACATTAATGAAACATGTGTTCTCTGTCATTAGAATGTCTTTTGATGATAATAAATATAAAATACACCTGATTTCATTTTTTATTTAATGTTCCTGCAATAAGGGGTACACAAGTTTGAGGTCTTTCTTGAAGTGGTACGTAGAAAAAACTAATTGGGAACCACTGGAATAGAGCATAAGAAGTGGGCCATTTATAACCACAAACACATTAACTGCTTAAACAAAATTGGCAATGAAGAATACAGACAAATTACAGTGTAGAGAGGATATTATTGAGACAATGATCCCCTAAGATTTTCTCCTTAAACCAATCAAAAGAGGCAATTCATCTGAATTTTGGTTGGAAGCCATGATCACGAATGGCTGGGAGCATCCCAAATCATGATTCCACAAACTGTGAGGTTCAATGCTCCAGAACCAAAATGGCAAGTTGGAATACTATCTTTCAGTGTAAAAATATATTGGGATGTTCACTGATAGTTCTTCTATTGTCTCAAGTGTTCCTCTGCCAACACGCCACTGTGTGTTATATGTTCTCAAATTGCATGCAACATATGGCATTCCCAGTAATGTTTTCAAGATATATAGGATACCTAGGTAAAGGTCACCCTTGATCAAAAGCCAGTCATATCTAAATCTAGAGCACAGTACAGCCAAAGAGCCAGCAGTGTCTGCATCTGCAGATGTTTCTGTGATCATGTGGCAGCCATCACTAGACATGGGCGCACACAGAAAACTGTTACCTTTCTACTGAAGTGATACCTATTTATCTACTTGCAGTTTCTTGCTTTTGAACTGCTAGGTTGGCAGGAGCTGGGACAGAGATGGGAGCTCACTCTGTTGTGGCTCTCGAGCTGCAGACCTGCTGACCTTCCAGTAATCAAGTTCACTTAAGATTTACTTTAGTATTGCTGCCTTCCAGTGAGTTTTAATAGTTAAGTGGGGATTTGAATCTTATCCACTATACCAGGTCGTTTCTCTGTTCACCACACTACACTGGTTCTCAACATATCATTAAGCAAAGCCAAAGTTCCCATATTCACCATAGGATTTTACACAACATAAGCAAAGAAAAGCCAAAAACTCACTAATCAAGCAAGGGAGGGAGTCCTGACAATCAGGAATTCCTACCTGATTTCAGTTCATTCAATGAAATGTAACACTAAGGTAGGCAGAAAAGGTACTGAGGAGTAACAAAAGCCTACCTCTCAGTGTCATGATAGTGGCAATTTAGTTTTCTCAAACAGTCCCTTCCTCACTCCAGGAGCAGAAGTGGGAGTGATTTCTCACAGGTGGCCCTACCAATAACCAAAGGAAAGGCATTGCCTCAAGTGGCAAGTAAGTGGCAAGTGGCACCACTGGATTAAATGTGAAAGTCATGTGCCACACAACCTGATCCACACCTCTTAAGCTAGCCTTCAAATTTTAGGTCACTAAAATTAGGTTGCAGCAGAGGATGGTTGCCCACAGCACTAGTAACAAACTAGAGCAAGTACTGTGGCAGGACTGATTCAACTAATGGTTCAAATTGCTTTTTACATGAAATGGTGGTGTGACCGCCACAATCTTGTTCTTTGTCACAGGAAGCAAAATATCTTGGGCCAGCACTGTGCATTCTTTAGGAATGATGACAAGTGTATGTTTGTTTATTCTCTCTAATATTTGGTTGTGCGTTATAAGTTCTTACTAGTTGGTTTATCTCTACGTTGTGCAAGGAGTATGAAAATTTAAATCATAATACAGTACTTCAAAAGTTGCAAACACTTTAGGTTCACACCAAAGAGAAATGATGGACAAATCACCAAAAGCTGATCAGTCAAGGACATGTATTTGCAGTAACACAGATGTTTGTACCTACTCTTAAGAAATGTCTAGGTCTTTACTAAGATCTTAAGGATAGATGTATAGATAATATCAGAACTCCTCTGCATTGTGCCAGGATAGAAGGAACAATCTCCTCATTCTTAGACTCCTTTGAAATGTATGCATTTTATGCTAAACTATCACAAAACTGCCTATGTTTTATTTACCAGCAGGGCTTTTTTCTAGCCCAGGATTCATATTTTATCATATTAGAACCATGTTTGGAAACTGAAAACAATATTCTGATCAAGGATATTCACTTAATGTGGAAATTCTCTTTCTCAGTTAGCTGTTGTGTATTCATTTTGATCCAACTGCAGTGGCTGTATATATTTGCTAGAACTGAAAATGCCTCTTGGCATATTGTTTCAAAAGTTTTCAGCTTCTTTTGTGTAGGTAACAAACAAGCAAAGGTACTGCCCTTGAAAATAGGTTTACATTGTGCAACACTATGGCAGTCTATTTTAAACATTTGTTTCCTGCATGGAAGGTGATAAATTTGACTTTCTAGACTTCTAACTATTGATTTTTACCCCTGTGCTTTAAAAGTGAATGAGGGATCTGTGATGAAAAGGGACATTATATAAAAGAAGCAGCAGCAGCTAATTTTAGAGCTTGAGAATGAATTGAGGTGGAAGTGGGATCAATTCAGAATACAAGTTTTCCCTCCAGATGGATCACAAGGGAATTTCAATCCTAGGGAACCAACAAAAGTTTACCTAGTTTGAGGTCACTGTGAAAGTTCTCGATTAAGAAGGGGATTTTTTTTTTTAAAAAAAATACATACTGAAGCTCTGTCCTCTTCTCTTGACAGCAGAACACGTTACTGAAGCTGATCTGAATTTTTCTCTAAACAAGGAAGACAGTGAGAACTTGTTTTGAGTGGTAAAAAAGAAGATAGATTCCCAGATAGACATATCTTCTTTCTTCTATCTTCAACCAACTTCTGAGCTCTTTGGACAAAATCCAGCACTGTAGCCTTTTAGAAAGTAGCACAATGATCCTGTTGTTGTTTTTTCCTTCTTTGTCTGTGCCTAGGCCAGACATGAAACTGTCATAATGAAGGCACCTTTTGGTGAGTTCATTCTGCAGTTCTTTTCACCTGACCTAGAAAGATTAGCTGTTAACACAAGGTGACCATTACCAGGGTATGCCCGATTATGGTTTAAAAATACAATTGTATTTACAACTTTGTCTTGTGTGCCAGTTATGCCCATTCCTAGATCGGGACTCCTTGCTCGTGATCACACACACTTTTATCACCTCCAGACTCAATTATTGTAATGCGCTCTACATGGGGCTGCCCTTGATGACCATCCAGAGGCTTCAGCTGGTCCAGAATGCAGCGGCCCAGGCTGTGATGGGGTACGGGTGTTATGCTCGTGCCTCACCACTTCTCCAAGAGCTGCCCTGGCTCCCAGTATGCTTCCGAGTGCAATTCAAGGTGCTGGTTATCACTTTTAAAGCCCTACGGTAGTGGGCCAGAATACTTAAGAGACCTCGTCACCCCAAGAACATCTGTCCGTCCCACCAGAGCAGACCGGAGAGGCTCTCTGGTCCTATCATCAACTAGAGAGGCTCATCTTTCTAGCACGAGAAGGAGTGCCTTCTCTGTGTATGCTCCAACCCTTTGGAACCTCCTGCCAAGTGAATTTCGTCTCCAGACAGAGGTGCTGCCCTTCAGAAAGGGGGTGAAGACCTGGCTGGTGGTGCATGTGTGGGGTGTGGGCCAGGCAGTGGGTTCGGTTGGCTGGCTCCTGTGAATAACTCAACCTCTCTCTCCTCGTTGTGGTTTTTAACTTAATTTTTAACTTTTCAGTCTTTTAATCCTTGATTTTAAATCTTGTATTGTATGTGATGTGTTTTAACTCTTTTAGATTGTAAGCCACCCTGAGTCCTTGGAAAAGGGTGGGGTATCATCATCATCATCATCATCATCATCATCATCATCATCATCATCATCATCATCATCATCATCATCTACCCGTTCCTGTTGTTTAATAGCTGTGACTATGAAAGGTTGAGCAGGTTCTGAACCCAAGTCACTGTATACATGTACTGATTGGATTCAGGCTGTCACTTTCAGCCATATGTAGAATTAAACCACCTCTTCTGTGTAGTTCTAGATTTCAATGTGCCATATTTGTTTGTAGAAACTGCCAGTATATGGGAATCCAGTCTAGAACAGACCACTGAATGAGGGCAAGGTGCCTTTGGTACCATGATGTTTATCTCAGTAGCTCCTTTCAAACTATGACACGGCATGTGCAGGAGATCCTGTCTAAATTACAACCACAGTAGAGGGGAAAAGATTAAAGTGAACTTCTCTTCATTAGAACCACAGTGGAGGAGAAAGGGATAAAGCTGACCTATTTGACCATGCAGGGTCCTAATTCAGTTTGCCTTTGATTTAACATGCTCACAAAGCCCAGGATTTAAGGCCAGAACTACTGCAAAGAAAATGTATAGTCTAGTGTTTAGTGGAAAAATTTCCTTGTTTTTGTCTTCTTCTTTGTTTCTTCTTTTACGCCAACACGTGTCAAGGGACCTGTTCTTGTACCACTCAGAATTCAAGCAAATACAGTAAAAAGCTTTTTGATATCTTGTAGATAGAAGATTTTTAAAAAACTGATTCAGGTACTAAGGTAATTGCACTGAAGCACAAAGGGGGAAAATGCACAGACCTTGATCTAAAATGGGATTCTCAACCTATGGCCCACAGGTTGGATGTGTCCCACAGCACCATTTCATGTGCCCTCCCCCCACATCCACCACACCAGGAAGTGCCATGTAGTGGAGGGAGGGCAAAATGGCTATCTGGCCCCCAAAGCTGCCTGAGAGAGTGTGATCTGGCCCCCGGCTTAAAAAGGTTGAGAACTCCTGCTCTAAAAGTCTATTTGGGGTGGGTTTAAAAAAAATAAGAAGGAGGAATGGTAAGGAATATTGATCATAAGAGGCTTCTCTATAGTTAAACATTGCTTTTCCAGAAACAGGGTCTTTCAGGTCAATTTTTTTAAGGGTATAACAATATCTGACAGGTGGAAGGGATGGTATACTTACTGACTGTGAATAATATACATACACAGAATGTATGAGCAGCATACATTCAAATCAGTACGTAAACCCAGAGGTTTTATTAACTCAGCAGTCATTCCATAACTGTGTTCTTGAATCTTTTTGCCAATAAGCAATAAAGCAGGTATCTTTCTTTGAATGCAGAAGCCACCCTCTGTGGTCATGACTGCCAGAGAAGATTGGACAGACAAGAGATACCTTTTGAAGAAGAATTGCTTTGAATCATACGTTCTGGTACTCTTTGAAGGGCTATTGAAATCAAGCATCCTTCAGCTGATCTTTCTAAGCAGAAAATCAATCGCTGTATATCTCTGTTTATGGCTTCTTAAGAAAGATCTTCGGGTTGAAATTCACAATTGATACCACTTGTAGGAAAGAAATGGCCAGAAAACAGATTGAGATCTATGCCTACAACTCTGGGTGTTTTGTAGCAAATCGGCAAGGATTTCTGACTCTGAACTACAGAAGTATACCATATTTCCTCTTCTTGAATAGGCTGCTAAAATTGCATATTTGCAGTGTATTTTTTTAATGAAACACAGGGTACACTGAAAGACCTTCCTTGAAGATTGTGGACATAGTTGGGCATACTCTGGGTGGCAACCTTGCCAGCTAATTTGACCAGCAGATTTAAGTAAAGGAACTGAAGGAACTGAAGTTGCACAAATGGATTCATTTTATATAGCAGCAAAATGATGTTAAATCTTTTGTATATTTCACAGTTTTCAAGTACAGGTATATGGAACATAAAAGCAATGCAGATAAATAAAGTTCATAGAAATAGGGAAGCTGAGATTCCCTGGGATTAATGGAACAATGAAAGGATTTATACATTGATACTTAGATGAATTTGGGTATGATTGGAAATTATTGTCTGGTTTTATTCTGGATTTAACATTTTATTAGGATAAATGTCAGCTATGATTAACATGGACTTCTGATATTTCCTCTTGAGATCTATAAAATTCTCCAGGGTTCAGGAGGCAATGATCAGACTCTCTAACATGACACTCCTGTTCTGTTATCCTAACCAGTTCTAACTGAGGTTTCTTGTTCACCAACCAGCAGCCATTATCACTGAATCTACACCCTTTCCCTCTGTTTTGTTTCTTTTCCTTAATACTTATCAAGCATTTTTTTAAAATAACTTGAAAAACAGTTTCAGTAATAAATGCATTTTTAATATACTATACATTAATTGAAAGCATGAAATAAGGTTTTTTGTTAAAACAGAAAGATGTATTTCTCATATCTTCAGGCAAGTACAGTAAAACCTCATATAACACTAAAACCTGGTTCCACAAGTCTTGGTGTTATATGATTTTTAGTGTTATCTGATGCATGTTAAAATCCTATGGGATCCATAGAGATGCATTGTAACCACACAGGCTTTAGCGGTTGTTATCTGAAGCATCCCATAGGATCTTAATGTTATCTGATGCAATTCTTCCCCCCAGATTCCTTAATGTTATGCGATTTTAGTGTTATTTGATACTAATGTTATATGAGGTATTACTGTACTTGGATAGCCCTGTGATAGAAGTTGAGAATAGAAATTACACTTTTTAACTGTAACACTGATGGGCAACTCAACATCTAACTTTTCAGTTTTCTTTTCATTTATGTAAACACTAAGAGCAATTAATAGACCAGTTATTTCACTCATCTCAAGATGTGATATTCTTACTCAGGGATATGGAAGATGTTACTGCCATACAGTATTTCCTTGGTTTGGGGAAAATAAAATGGTCTATTTCACAATCCTGGAATAGATATAGTACTGGCCTAGATAGAGCAATTGTGTAATATGAACTTTTACAAGGCTGGAAAAATAATGGCTCTAGCTTCCCATTTGTGCCATAACTCTATCATCATAGAACAATGGGTTGTATCCAGATTTTGGCATGGATGCCTGGGCTGGCAGATGTGGAATTCCCACCACAGGTTAAGCCCCCGAAATTCCTGCAGACTGGGTCATTTTCTAAGAATGCTGGAGATATTTTAGCTTTGTTTACAGTCAGGAAACAAAGTTTGATTAAAAAAATACTTTTTCATTAATTTGGATTAAAATATTTGTTTGTTTTTAATCCACATACAGAGAGGGGGAGAGAGATTTGACTATATGGTGCCTCGCTTAAAGAGCATAATGTGTTCCACAGGATTGCTCTTTAAGCGAGTTTGCTCTTTAAGCGAAACACCATTGTAAATGACCAATTGTGGGGGGTACTGCAAACCCCAATTTATTTGTTAAGCGAGTTTTGGGTTGATTTTATTTGTTAAGCGAAGCGAACATTCAGAGAAAATTCTGCTCTTTAAGCGAGTTACTCTTTAAGCGAAACGCTCTTTATGCGAGGTTTGACTGTATATTCTTCTTAAACTTTTTGCTCTGGGAAACCCCCCCTAAATATTCATTTTTGTGTGTGTCTATATAATATAATGTCTGTGAGGAAGAGGAATGCATCTGGTGATGTATCATCTCACTGAAGCACCTACATGTTTCATAGGAAAGCATTTCTCTGGTCCACAATCAACATATTGTGGATTTACTTTCTCTTAACTTTATTGAAGAAGGTCTAAAAATCAAGTATTAGTCTTCTTGCTCACCACCACTATTTGGGTGTTTTTTAAAAAAATTATCTTTCAATATACATTTAAAATGGTTTTATTGTCTGAGACAGAAAGATAGAAAATTCTAGACTCTTCAAGGTGCCTTAAAAATCACCCTCTGGAAATACTTGCTTTGCTCTTACCTAATAGTATTTAGGCCAATAATAAAAAGAGTCATTCTAAAACACATTTTATTCACTCTCAGTTTATTGTCTGAATGGCACGGTAACTTCTCAGGGAAGTAACAGTCAATTCATAGTGCAGTGAAGCAAGTACACAATGGAAAACTTATATATTACAAAACTCAGCTACAGTGTCTGTATCCATTACCTTTTGTAATCGCAACATGGATCCCAAAGAGCTGTTTTAGGCTTGCTGGTGGGATTAAGTATGTCAACAGGAATTAATTTTAGTAGGAACAATTGACACCTTGTCCTTTTCCAAATAAATCCCTACACCATACTGATTTGGAAATTCCTCACAATTGCCTTCAGAAACAGGTTGTCATGAAGTGTGGGAATTTGCTCATAGCTGCCAGCAAGTCTTAAGTGTTTTTTTGGCACACTATGTTTCATCTGAGTGCTTTTTAAGTTTTTAAAAATTTGATTCTCCCATGGTGTAATAAATTGCTGTGATCAAAACAATCTGCACGTCTTTACCAGTAAAACCTCCACTCTGAAAACAAGCAAACAACAATACAGGTATGATGCTGGTCGCTGACCATAATAATAAATATATTCAGATACAAATACAAATGCAGGTACCAGTTGAAACAGGTTTATAAAAGAGGAGTAAATGACACTAAGCAATAATGAGTCTGCCTAATATTGGCCGCATTTGGTTTTTGTGAGATTACAGGAAAGAGAGGCCATTGAAAATTAAGAAGGAAAGACTGGAATACCTGGGAGAACCATAGGGGTATGTGAATAGCACACTTGAAAAGGCAAAAAATAAAACCCTGAAAAGAAAACAGACCAATGAGGAGTGTGCATGTTTAATGAAACTGGGCCACACACACTGGCTGTTCAGGGGAGATGAAAATGGAAACACAAAACATGGAATAAGGATCTTGTAAGTGGGAGAGAGAGTAAAACTGATCTGATAACTTGAAGGGGGTCCACACTATTCAACCACATATTGCAGGATTTATTTAGACCAGTGGTTCCCAATGTGGGCCCCACACCCCCTAGAGGGACTTTGATTCCCAGAAACCTAAGTCATTACATTGGCTGATCAGTGGTTTGGGGAATTGACTTAGGCTTCTGGGAATTGAAGTCCGAAAACCAAAGTTTGGGAAACACTGATTTATACAATGCCAGATGAAATCTCATTTAACTTTTCTTACTGCTTAATGATGAAAAAAAAATGCTCAAAAATTAGAGTAGCTAACTACACACTCCTGTGTCTTCATAACGATAGACCTTTAATGTTTCTAAAGTAAGTAGACTGAGGGAACAATCTCATATAGCTTTACCAAAGGAGAGAGAAGTAAAGCTGTTTCTAATACCCTCAGATGTAGAGCAGTCTTACTATAAAGCGCCAGGATTTGTACCTTTTGATTCAGTCTTTGATTCCCACAATTTGAATCATGGTTGTCATTCAGTGTAGGTAGAATGGCTCTCTTTGGCCTAGCTGTAATAAGTAACATCTTGAGAGCTCTAATAAAATAGAAATTGTAAAAGTCACAATGATTCTTTGATATTAACTGTAGACTGTCATCACTTCAGGGCATTTATTTATCAAGGAGAGTGTACTATACAGAGCCAGGCATACAGTGTATGTCTAGATTGCTGACAATGAGATTGAGACAAATGGTATGGTTACATACACTCCTATCATGTAATTTCCTTATAGTACCCAACAGACCTTGGAGAGATTTCTTTGGGATAGAATATGTGTATGAGAGAGAGAGAGAGAAATCCAGGCTGTCACAGAAAACAAAGCAGAGAGCTTTTACAAGGTTAATATGTAATTCATTTGATTTAAGTGATACCTGTTAGAATGTCCTCTTCCACACTACAGTCAAACCTCGCATAAAGAGTGCCTCACTTAAAGAGCAACTCGCGTAAAGGGCAAAATTTTCTTTGAATGTTTGCTTCGCTTAACAAATAAAACCAACCAAAAACTCGCTTAACAAATAAATTGGGGTTTGCAATCCCCACCACCAGAAGTCTCAATTGGTCACTTACAATGGTGTTTCGCTTAAAGAACAAACTCACTTAAAGAGCAATCCTGTGGAACACATTATGCTCTTTAAGCGAGGTACAACTGTACTGTTAAATGTGCAAGAGTCTTAATCAATATTTCACATGGCCACCATATCTGCACCACTGGTGGAATTATCCACATAAATAATTTTAACTATCACAGTGCAATTTTCACATTTTTTTTCTTTCTTTGTGTCAGAGCATTGGACAATTTAAAATTATGGATGTATATGAAATATAAGTAGTTTACAAAAAAAATGTTAAAATAATTAGACTGGTTTTGGCCAGAAGTGGTCTACTTCAACAATGCTATACAATATATGTTATTTATTAGATCTTATTTTCTACACATTGTGGAGCATAAATTGTATGCACATAAGTGTTGCATTGATTAAATGTCTCCACATTCACAGAAAGTTTATCCTGAATCCAAGTAGCCTCATTTTACCTGATTATTCTTTGATCTTCAAACTTCACTTTAAAGTTTATTAATTGACTTCCAGGTGGCCCAGCCAGATTCTTGTCCTGTTGGGGGACTCTCTTTGGCAGTCATCCCTTCAACAACATGTGTTGGTTTTGCTCTCCATAGGTTTTTAGTCTAGCCTATTCTGGCTAAATGCTTAGAGACTGAGAGGTGAGCAGAAAACCTTTCCTAAAATTTAGCTGACAGCTTTTATGGTGTCCATAGAATGGATGGGTCTGGTGCTGTATTACTTTAATTTGCTAACACTGCTATATGAACTTCCAGGGGTATAAGCTCATCAAAATAATGGTGTTGTTCAGTGGGGAAATGTTTCAGGCAGCCAATAATAATCCTGTATGATTTATTTTGATGTATCCACTTGTTTGGCATGTGCTGATTTATACCAAATGGCACTAGCATATTCTGCTGTGGAGTAGTATAAGGACAAAGCTGTTTTCTTATTGTTTGTGGGTGTGTACCCGAATCTGAATCAACCATTTTCTTAAGTATGTTATTTCTGGAAGCATCTTTCTTCTTGGTGTTTAGTCAATGTTTTGCAGATCAAGTCTTGATTCAGAGTGACACCCAAATACTTTGGGGTAGGGGTTGATCATTTGTGTAAAAGTAAAAAAGTAATGGTGCTGGGATGCTTCCCTGTGGGAAACCACTCATTTGGTTTCATTTTTAAAATAGAAACAATAAAAAAGGTGTATGTGCATCTAGTTTGATGTTTAGACTATGTTTTTTTTTGTTTCATCCAAATAATGCCCAAACACTTAGGGACAGAGAAATGCCCCAAAATCCTGCCATTCAAGCCAACCTGGAGCTTTCTTATTGTTTTTCTGTTCTTTAAGTGGAAGACACAGACCTGTTTTTTTAGGTGGGTTGGTTTCTGCTGGTTGTTTTTTATGA
This sequence comes from Furcifer pardalis, assembly GCA_030440675.1. Taxonomy (NCBI): domain Eukaryota; kingdom Metazoa; phylum Chordata; class Lepidosauria; order Squamata; family Chamaeleonidae; genus Furcifer; species Furcifer pardalis. The sequence continues at coordinate 46,573,263 of CP126895.1, forward strand.
TTGTAAGGAAAGATTTTCTAAGGCAGAGGTTAGCTGGTACTCAATGGACTCAAAAGTTTCTCCCTGTACTGTCAAGGCAAGATCATCAGCATAGATGAAACATTCAGAGTAAGGGGGCATTTTTTGATCATTTTTGCCAATGTTAAAAAGTAATGGTGTCAGGACACTACCCTGTGGGAGACTGTTCTTTGATTCCACTAGTGATTGTGCATCCCTTGAAATTCCATGAAGAATCTTTGATTTGGAAGAAGAAAGACAACCATTTTGGATTGTCTGTGATCTTTTCAAAGAAGTAACCACTTCTGTTAATCCGTGATCTTTAGTAAGAAGGTCGAGCGTTCTGAGCAGAAGTTGATGGTGGAAAGTGTCATGTGCTGCTGTAAGGTCAAACAAATGCTGCTCCAGTTATTTTATGTGTTTCAAAGTCATCTTCTCCATGCTGGGTTTAAAATTTGAGCAATACACCTCTTGCCAGGTCTAAAGATTATCTATTCTCATATTAAGAGAGGTTCATTTTTAGGGGCTAGACAATTTAATATCAGCCATTCAAACAATTTGATAAGTAGCATAGTAGGGAGATTGCCTGTTTTTAGGGACTGGTGGTTCTTTGTTTGATGTCAGTATAGGAATGAATTTTATCTTACACCATATTTTTCAAAAATGTTTGCTCATCTAGTAGTTATTAAGTTGCTAGATGAGGAAGTTGAAGGAGCTGTTCCTTTGTGTATTGTCCAAAATGTTTAATATGCTTGATCCTCATATCACTGAGTCCTTCTGCTTTGCCATTTGAGCATCATCTTATGGCATTATCTTGTTATGCCATAATAAAAATAAAATAAAAAGTAGAGACATCACCCTGTCAACAAAAGTCCACATAGTTAAAGCAGTGGTCTTCCCAGTAGTAATGTATGGCTGTGAGAGCTGGACCATAAGGAAGGATGAACACAGAAGAACAGACATTTTTGAACTGTGGTGCAGGAGAAGATTTTTGAGAGTCCCCTGCAAGGGGATCAAATCAGTCAATCCTAAAGGAAATAATCCATGTCTGTCCTTCAAAGGACATTGCCTGAAGCTGAAGTACTTTGGCCACCAAATGAGAAGTGAGGACTCACTGGAAAAAGCCCTGATGCTAGGAAAGTTCAAAGGCAAAAGAAGAAGGGGATGGCAGAGGATGACATAGCTAGATGGCATAATTGACACAGTGGGTGTAGATCTGGGTGGACTACGGGGGATGTCAGATGTCAGAGGAGCCTTGTGTGCAGTGGTCCATGGGGTCACAAAGAGTCGGACTTTACTGTGTGACTGAACAACAACACGTTTTGCCAATATGAAGACAATGGGAAGTTTACTGGATTCACTTTGAATATCTCTTTAATGTTTTAGTTTTGTTACTTATTAGTTGATTTTCCCTGTCAGGAGTAGTTGGTGTGCTACTTGGTTTGGTATTGTGTTTCATTTTGTATCCTTTTGTTTGGATCATTGTTCAGTCTTTTCTAGTCTCCAAGCTTTCTGGCTGCTTCTTGACATGTCATGTTCTGTTATAGTATCTATCCAGTGAATTCTTTTTGTTTCTTCAAGTGTTGAGATCTTAACTTTTATTGTATCTTCACTAAAAAGGTTTTCTTTGAAGTAGGAAACATAGTCTTAAGTTTCCAGATTGAGACCAGGGATATAGTTGGTTTGGTACCCAAATGGAAAGGAAGAACAAGAACATTCCAAAAACTGAACTTACAAATTGACAACAGTTGTTTGATTGAGAAACAATCCGAAGCACAGCTGCATCTAGCATTGTTGTAAGCTTTTCCCAGGTGGCTATTTTTGAAATAAAACTTCCAGTAGAATGTTATGGATTAAAATAAGATGACTGAGTGGAATAGGTTTGGCTCACTTACAATCTTAAAGCACTGTTGAACTGTAGGCTCACTAACAAAAATAGATCTGTATTATAGCTTCTAAGCCACTAACTACTGTTAAATGAACTGGGCAGTTTAAGATCATGTTCAAGGCACGGTGAATGGGATTCTACCCATTTCATAATAGCTTCACTATTTCCTGTTAACAGCCCCAAAAGTTGCTAAGCTGTTGAAAAATCCAATCAGAAAGTGAGAGTTTGGGGTTTTCTATATTAGATAGCTTCTCAAAGCAGAATGGTATAAATCAGTGGTGCCTAAACTTTTTTTTTTTTTTTTTTTTTTGCTGCTGGCCGGTCCCACCCCTGACATGCAGTTGTGCGGTGCAGAGGTGGGCTGCACCTGCCACTGACCGTTTCGATGGTGTCCTCGGTGATCACGCTTTGTCCCCAGCAGCCTTTGGCAACGTGGGTTGCTGCCTTGGGGAAATTTTTGGAGCTTTCCCTGTTTCAAAAATCACACCCAAGAAGCTCTCCCAGGACCACGGATTTTGAAACAGGGAAGGCTCCAAAAATTTCCCCAAGGCAGCGATCCATGTTTTCAAAGGCTGCTGCAGTGATGGGACTGAGTCAGAAGCTGCTCAGAGCAGCAGGGACAATGCACGATCACTGCTGCTGACATCAGGTGGTAGGGGTGGGGACAGTCCAGAGAGGGACTGGATTAATGAGATGCATGAGCCTTACTGGGCCATAGTTTGGGCACTGTTAGTATAAATTGATGTCACTATGACTGCAACCAGTTCAACCATCAAAATATATATGTTGTCTGTTGAGAGTAGTATAATACCTACTCTTACAAAAATGGCACTTTTGTATTGTTTGTATGACCTCACTGCAACTAGACACATCCCAGGAACAATTGGTCAATACTTATCAGTTTCTCTGTGGGTTTCTTGGACACTAACAGTCAACCCATAAGGCAATCAAACAACTGCTATAAGGAGAGTAAAGTTGTCTTAAAAATATTAAACACATCATTATAAACATCAGCACTCTTGTAGGCACTGTGCTATAGCAATAATTACCTGGCTGGCATCCAAGATAAAACAATTATTTTTAAAAAACCTACAGTTTCATGCAACACAACTGTAAAATGTGCAAACCCAACTACAGGTATCTTATCAAAAGAAATCAGTTTAAAGTCATGTCTGAGTCATTTGTTGAAAATAATGGATGGGGGGAGATATGTGCACCTATCATCATCCTGTTTAATTAAACTTTCACACTTTAGACAGTTCAAAGATGAGACTCATTACAGATGACCTAGTCAAAAAAGTTTTATCAGCCTTTCTTCCCAAGAAGTAGGTACTGAAAGAACTTTAATTTGGAAAAGTAACAGTTCCTAGCTGTGCCTGCTGCTTTTAAAAGATGACAAACCATCTCCTAATAGGTATGCCCATAACTTTTTGGATGCTTCATGAACTCTAGCTACTGTATTTTGATTTACAGTATTTCATTTTCCATTAGCACTTTCTTAGTTGCAGATGAGTTAGTGCTAGATCACATAAGAACATTTTCTTCCACTGGATTTGTATATCTTTGTATATATCATGTTATGTTATGTTATGTTATGTGCCATCAAACCTGAACTGACTTATAACAACTGCGATAGGGCTTTCAAGGCATGCAATTTTTACCAGTTTTACATTCCCAGTCATTCAGTGTACTACATCACAGCGGGTATCCCTTATATACTATTGCAGCTATTTCTTAATAATTGCTGTTTTATTCTTTATTCATCCTTCTTTTTTTAACAGATTTCCAAGGATGAGACTTTTTTTTCCTGGAATGTGTAATTGTTGAATAATTGGAGTAATCTGAGTCGTTTCTGCATTTTCACTAGTCTTTCTGTTATGTTCTTCATCTATCCTTGCCCAGGAATTGGCTGGGCCACCAGGACAGGGGAATTCATCCCGGTGCATCCTTGCCTCTGGCACCCTGGGGTGCAAATAATAATTTAATTATTATTTTATCTGTCCAGCACACTGCACTTTAGATTAAGTCATTGCTCCAACCTCCCTCCTTCAGCTTAGAGCAATGGCTTATTCTAAAGTGCCAAGCGCCAGGCAGAGCAAGTGAGGGACGGTGACCATGTGGTTCCCCAGGGCAGCCTTCTCCCCTGTTCCTTACTCACCTTCCCTTGCCCCTGTCCAGCACCCTCCCATGGTGCCCTGTCCCTTCCCTTTGGACCACTGCATATTGTATAATAAGCAGACTTTGGGAGTTACAGGTGACTCATCTGATTCTAGCCCAGCTGGGATGATCAGTTCCGTAGAGTTTCTCCTCTCTCCCATCTAATCAATTTTTTGTAATCTGTCTATTCTAAAAAACTAAACAAAAAAAGTAACATTTGTTCCAATGGCTTCAATGTGGTCTATTAAGCCTTGATTAATTCAGCTCCATTGAACTGTGGTTGAGTTCCATAGAACTGTGGTTTTTCATTGAGAGAAAAAATCTTTCCATTTTGATGCTAGAGTCATATTGGCTTCACAAAGCAAGGAGAATGGAAGGATAATGCCTGGCAAAGATGTCATGTAACAGCACAAATTGTTCTTGCTTACAACCTGCCCTCCATGTACCTATAAAAATTACTTTCCATCACCACAAGGTGTGCTGGTTAAGGGAATTGGGGGGTTGCAGTCTAACAGGAACTTCCAGTCTCCACAGTTGATAAAGTTACTGAAACTGTAAATTTTATATTTGTGACATTACACATAATAAGATTGGCTTTCATCTCTCTTTTTCAAAAATGTCCATCAAATAATTGACATGCCACCGATCATGCAGTCAACATAAATTTTTGGAAGAGCATGTGAAAGCAAACAATTTCCTCTGCTCTTTCCTTATTTGGTTTCTTTGTGGCAACATAATTTGAATGAATGGGTCAAAATTTGATTTTTTTTTTAAAAAAAAATGCATCCACATCGAAAGCAAACAAACATTAATTAAGGTATTTTACCTTCTGTGTATCTTCTTACTGATATTTAGCAATGAGCAGAACCCTGCAAATTGCATTGTACAAAATTCAGCAGTAATTTTATTGCTTCTTCCATTGTCTTTAATTGCCATCATTTTGATTTGTACAATTGTTTTCTGAAAGCCACTATTGCATTTCTGCCTGCTTCTCAATGATCTGAGCTTCTCACAGTCAAATTCTGCTTCTGGCCGCTAGAAATCCCTTTCAAAGTTTAACAACAAAGTTTCTGTTTTATTTTATTTCTTAGCATCCTTTTTGTGTGCTATAAGATACCTGTGGGTGATGCAGCTTCTGTGGTTTTTCGCATTTCCATGAGAATTAGATTTTCTGGAATATAATATCTACAGAGTCTTGAGTGACCAAGAAAAAAGAAAGAGAGAGAAAGGAAGAGAAAAGGTCTTTTATGAAATTTCTTGGCAAAAAAAAAAAAAGTATATTGAGCTAATTTAAGGCTGTATGAAGCAGTGGAAAGCTGCAGGCTGCTTCACCTGCAGAATCCAGGAAGCAGAAAGAAGCATTATGCTCCAAAAGAATATAATCATGCCTCTGGGGTTGCCGGAGGAATCGGCTACTGAGCCGTAGCTCTTGCATTCTTCCCAAGGTAATCCTGTCAGCCCTGGGCCTATCCTTGCCACACCTCAATGTCTCTATTGAGAATGATGAGTACCCGAAGACCTCCCATTGCCAATTAGCTGGGCCATTCAGTTCCTTGCTAGCAGCAATGTTGCAGCTGAGACTATTGCCAGAGGGAGAAGAGCCTCATTATTCCCTCTTCTTCTCATTCTGTCGAAATGGCTGGACAGAATTAGCCTCTTAAAATGCATGTATGGTCTGAAAAGGGTTGTTCCAATTTACTCCTTGCATTTCTTTTTGCTCTTACCTTCTCATTCGATGAAGTCATTGTTCTTTTTTCTTTTCTTTTTTTGCATTTCATTTCCTTAAATCCTGCAGAGACAATATCATTCAGTGAAAGTAGGCCAGAGTTTTTTGCCTGTTTCTTTTCATGATTAATGTCAGCTAATTTTCAAAGGGTACTGCAATGGCTTAGTGGTTAAGACACCAAACTTGATGACTGGAAAGTTGGTATGTCTGCAGTTCAAGACCCGAGTGCTGTATGAGCACCTGTCTCTGTCCCAGCTCCTGCCATCCTAGCAATTTGAAAATAAGAAATTGCAAGTAGGTAAATGGGTACTGCTTCCATGAGAATGTAACAGTGTTTGGTGCACTCCAACATCCAGTCATGTCTACCGCATGACTACGGAAACATCTGCAGAGGCAGACCACAATGGTTCCTTGTCTGTAAAGAGAGATAAACACCACCCCCAGAGGTGGACACAAGTGGCTTTCAAACAAGAGAGACCTTTACCCAGTGGTGGGATTCAACATTTACTACCTACTATGTGGGCGTAGCATGGTGGTCATGGCCAGGGGAAAAGCCCTGCATTGCACCCGAATTAGGACGACTTTATTTCAAAACTTGGACGGGTGGAGCCAGCTGAAATTTCTGCTACCGGTTCTGGCAAACTGGGGCAAATCTGCTGAATCCCACCACTGCCTTTACCTAAGTTTCAATTAAATGATATAACATCTGCTATGACAACTTTTAATTTGCAGGTAGGATACTTTAGTGGTTTAGATACCCAGTTTTGGATCCCGGCATTCTGAGTTTGATTCCTCAGTGTGGGCATGGGCTCTAATAATGGCCTGCTTGTGTTTCAAAAGATACCAACACAGGGAGTAGAAGCATCTGAAGTTACAGTCCCCCCCCCCATTACAATTATCAGGATTCTGATAGTTTGGGTGAAAAAAAGGAAAATTCTTCCATGTTCTTATTAAATATATCATAGCGTTCTGTAAGTGTTTCTAGTCAAAGACTCTCTTTATATGCTGAAGGAGAGTATACTATTTAACCCAAATCCTTGGTCAAGCCAGGAAGAAATATCTTGGACCTAGACCTTTCATTTGGGCTATCTTTAGTGCTCTTAAACCTACTGCCATGTCAAGTGTCAGCTATAACTCAAGACTAGCCCCATTAAATTTGCCCCCAATTTGCTATATCTTGCTATAGCCATTCTCAATTTTTCTCCCTACATTATATAACTCTTCAACTTCATTTCTATTCCCTCGTGGATATGGATTGTATCACTGGCTGTGAAGTGAGTTTCAATTTTCCTCATCATCTCTCTTGCCACATCTGTACTTTCTTATCTGCATTCTCAAGACACCTGGGCTCTTAAAATAATAGATTATAAAGAATGCATTCCTAGCCTCCCTTTCAATGAGTCTTTTTCATGACCTAAAACTTGTCATATATACTGTAGTATGTTATACTGATTTTCTTACCTCAGAACAGATTCCATACCAGAATCATAAATTTCCCACTGGTTTCTAGAAACAAGACTTTCAGTGGCAAACACTACTCCTCTGTCTCATATTAATTGAGTTGTGTTCCATAACCCTTCAAGAAATCCCAAAAATGGAAAAACGTTTCATTATGCCCTTCCCCTTAAATCTAGACTAGATCTGAGTGAAATATGGAGACTATTCCTAAGTAATCATATGAAATGCAGTAATTTTTCCACCCTCTGTAATTTGCAAACTATGCCCAAGCCCCATGATGATGAACCTCAGCACTTCAGGTGTTCTTGGATTTCAAATACCAGAAGCCCAAGTCAGCTCTCCTGCTGATCAGGGCTTCTGGGAATTAAAGTTCCAGTGCACCTGGAGTGCTAAGGTTCCCCACCACTGCCCTAGCCACTCTGTTCAGCTGCAAGGGACAAAACAGGTGCTATGGTGAGTTTATCATTAAAAAACAGAAAATAAGTTTGTGTTTCAGCAATTCAAAGTCTATTCAAAGATTTGTGTTTGAGCAATCAAAACAGCTTCCAGTCACATGCAACTCCAAAATATGTTTTTGGGCCAAGATCTAAGTCCTTCTCATAGTCATTGTGTCAAAATGTGATGTGTCATAAAATAATTAATGGTGTGTAGATAGAATATCCTTAAAAATGAAAGCACTTTTAAAAATTTGGCCTGAACAATAATTCACTAAAGTCTTTGCAGAACAATTAGCCAGCTCCCCATCTAAGCAAGGACTATAGCATTCTTGACAACTGAATGTATTTTCAAATGACAAAAAAGGATAAACAAATGATGCAGGTCTTATAATTTGCAATCTCTGTGACTATAATATTTTGCTTTCCATGACTCTAGTTCTCCAATACTCTGGCTCAGAAGAGTAGCGTGCCTTGGCGGGGCCCCGTATAAAAATCTTTTGGGGGCCCTTAGGAAGGGTAAAGATTTGTTTTGTTTACGCACGTTGGGGGCCCCCGTGACCCGGGGGCCCCGTATAATTGATACGGCAGATACGGCGGTAGCTACGCCTCTGCTCTGGCTGCATAATACATTGTCATCATAGTGTAGCCTGGCAGTGTCTGATTTACAAGCCCTTGCACTTACAAGAAGTATAATAGCAATAACAATTCCTATTAAAATATTTCTTTGGTGCACCCATCCCCTGTACCTACAGCCTGAAACCAAAGAAAATGTTTACAGTTCAGTGATGGGATGTAACAGGTTCTCACCAGTTCTCCAGAACCGGTAGTAACTTTTCCCAGTGTCCCAGAGAACCTGTAGCAGCTTTTGGGGGGAACCACCTTCAGGGCTTACCTTTTCACTGGTTCCCCCACTGCACATGCATGCCAAGCACTTGGTGTGCATGCACACCTAGTGCTTGGCACATATGCATGGCCTCCTTGCTGTCCTCCCAAACGGGGAGGAGGAAGAGAAGCTGCTAGCCTGAAGCTCCCTTTTTTTATTATTTTGTATTTTTTTCCTTTGGCCCTGCCCATGACATGACATCATGATGTTAGCTCTGCCCACACTGTGATGACATCACGGTGGGGTAGTAAAATTTTTGACATCCCACCACTGTTACAGTTGTAATAAAAATGTAAACATCTGAAAGAAATATAAGACATTAGGAAACATATATGGTAACAGAACACAATGCAACTTCACAATGAAGGCACACCACACACCCCAGACTTCAATAGCACAGGCAACATGTACCAACAGCAACAACAGAATCTATAGATTTACACTGGCTTGGCTTGGTGAACAATTAGAACAATTGTATGTGTATGTTCATTTTATTTTGCTTATGGCTAAGTTATAATACTTTTTATTTTAAAATGATGTATGTTAGAGATGTGCTCTGCTTATTTCAATGTGTAATTTCAGCTTATAAGGTCTTGCATTTTCAGAAAGTAATTTAAACTTCTTTTTGGTATTTTAATTGCACTTTTTACACTCTTGAATTTGACTGCAGTATTTCCTGCAACTTTAGTTTAGTTTTAAGCATTGCTGCCAACAGTTCTGTCACAGCTGTGAGACTTTGGGATGTTTTCACATCTTTGAACTATTTTTGTGCATATGGAATATAGAAGCTATGTAGATAAATAAAACTTGTGAAATAGACAAGCTGATATTGCATGGAATTATTGCAACAATTAAAAAAACTTGTATTTGATACCCAGATGAATTTTGCTTTGCTTGGAAATGATTATCTGATATTCTGGAACTAACTCTTTATTGGGATAAATACCAGCTATAACAAACCCAGGCTTCTGACTTTCCCCCCAGTTTGCATCAGACTCTGAGACCTGACAATTGAGCCCTACTTAACTATGACAAAAAAAAATGAAAAAGGAAGAAAAGAAAAAGAAATGAAACTACAGAAAAAAATTGCAAACTATATCAAATAAAACAATATACCAGATATATTTTTTTTCATACTTATCAACCGTCCTCCTCACCAAGGTGACCCAGGGCAGCTCACAATTCATTTAAAAAAAAAACACCAATAAAAACTCTTTAAAAATTCCTAAATTTAAAACTTTAAAATCAAAATCTAAAAACTAATTGAGAGCAAGCAGGCCTTAAATCAACCAGGGGGCTGGGGTCATAGTCCCTCCCACACCCCAAACCTGACCTGCCAGCCATGTTTTTTAAATTTTTCCTAAAGGGCATCAACTCCATCTGGAGACATAACTCAATTGACAGGAGGTTCCGTAGGGCCAGGGCAGATACCAAGAAGGCCCTCTGTCTTGTGCCAGAGAGACACGCCTCTCTGGCCAATGGAACAACTAGAGAGCCTCTCTGATCCGCTCTAGTGGGATGGGCAGATATGCCTATCACAATGCTATGGATGACTTTCAGTAGATATATCTTATTGAATCTTGCCATTTAAAAATAGTATCACAGCAAAGTAATCTGAAAGCTACAGGAGTTCAGAAGAACTTGTGTGATGACCATTACCAACAGATTTGCTGCTTTTAATAATGAGCTTCAGTAGCATCCGGTTCAACCCTAAGTCAGTAGCGGTTGTTCCCTCTCCCTCTCTTTCTTACTAGCTACACCTGCACTGAACACCTTCCTTTTGTTATAATTATGGCAACTCTGTCGATTTGAATACCACCACATTCCTGCTCTATGCAGGAATTTGAACTGAGCAGGGGGTTGGACTTAATGATCTCATATGGCCATTCTAACTCAGTCTTATCAGAAATAAAAAAACAAAAAATAAATAAAACAAAAACATTGCACCACTGTTTTTATTTTATTGTATTGTTTTTGTTTTCTGATAGGCCTGAACCACAGACTAACACGGCTACTATTCCAAAACATTCCAATTCAGTTATTCTATAATTCTATGACAGCAATGAGGTTGCTATAGATGGGGCTAATGACTTACCTTGCTCACAACATATGGGAAAAAACTAATGAGGAGTTTAATAATAATATGCTGCCAAGTCAGTTCTGACTTATAGAGATCCTTTCCAGTTTTCTAGGTAGAAAATATACAGAAGTAGTTTACCATTCCCTTCTTCCACCCTAAGACTATGCAGATCTTTTCCCTAGAAGAACACAACAGCTTTAAAAAATACCATTCGAATAAGATGGCAAGAGCAATTTTTATCATTGAGCATTAACATTTCAAATGACTTGAGTAAATCTACCTGTTAATTTCTCATAGATATGGGAGAAGCTGCAGTTCCTTGTCACTGTTGTAATTTTGAGGAGAGACTCAATGAAGTGAGAAACACCTGTAGCCTGAATATGCCTTTCATGTTTCAGCAATGTGGAAGACATCATACTGTTCTGGTCCAAGATCCAGGATTCCTACAGCAATGAAAGCAGAGAGTACACTTAAACCATATTATCCTGACAAAGCAAACTGTAGCTGATGCTATAGCCTACATTTCCTTCCCCAGTCAAGTTAGACTTCTGTCTGCAGAGCAACTGCCTTCACAGTCAAGGCATAATGAGTTAGAACTTTTTAAGGTGCTGCCTCAAGCGCTGAAAAAAAAATGTACACAGGATTTTGATGAGACAGTTTCAATCTTAGACACTTCAAAATGTACTAACCGCAGTAACATTTTAAGCAGCCACATGCAACTGAAAAATTTTCAGGGATTTTACTTTCATTTGATCTCATTGAAATACTCCTTTTTAGCCTTAAAGGCAAGAAGGGATTTTTTTAAAATGAGACTCACATCTACAAAATATAAATCATAACTGTTATATTGTTGCAAACTATCCAAACTAGATGATAATATGCTTTGTTTTACAGACTATGGGAGCAAGCCTATCTGTTGATATTGAAGAATGCTATAGTTTTCATGTGGACACCTTTTCAGCATATAAACGGTAGCTGTTCTGTCCATTTAAGTGAAAAAGGACATTAGAATTGCTGGGCCTAGAAAGGAATAATGGTATCATAGGAAATGTGAGGTACATGGATTTCTCCTTTTTCCTTCTTTTGTGTCCAGATCAAACTTTGGACTGCCAAAATGAAGCCAATTTCTTGGCTTTGTCATTGGCCAATATTAAATCTTCATTGATACATGTTTCTGGTAGTGATTGGCAGACCAGCATATGAGACTGATTCTGTATCTCTCCACATTCACACAGCATGTTGTTATTCACCAGTAGGGCCCACCTGAACATGTTATTCTAACATTTAGGCACTTTGCCCCTCAGCCTGTTCAGGGTCCCCCAAGTGATATAAGAATGTTGCATTCCTCAACCATATTCTCCATTAATGTGCTCCTTCCTCCATCTTTTAGTTTGTTTTTTTCTTGCATACCCTCAAGAGTGTTTGTTCTTGCCTTAATGGTCTTCCTGGATCTGAGCTCACAGACTTGAGGCACGTATCCTTTCAGGGGATGTTGAGGGTCATTCTCTGGCTTAGCTCTCTTGCATTCGATGCTACTTCTCTCCTTTTCTTATGTAAAGCAATAACAACAAGATCATTTATTTTCTCAACTGGTGTAGGTTTTAGGCACTTTGTCATAATATGTATTGCTTCATTAACAGCAATGTAGACTTGTTTTGTGTGTGTGGATGCACTCCATCCTGGAGCAGCATACTCTGCTGCAGAGATGCTCAGGGCCAAAGCTGATGCACACAGTGTGGATGGTTGAGCTCCCCATGTATAGTTTGTTAACCTCTTCATGATGTTGTTCTTCATACTAACTTTAGCTTTTGTATTCAGGCAGTGCTGCTTAACAGAGAGTGTCCTGTCAAGTGTCATGCCGAGATATTTCAGTGCTGCACAATGTTGTACTTCATTCCATAGATGGATTTATTAGTGTATACATATAGATGTGCTTTTCAATATTTATCCTCTTGTTAAGCTGTGGATGATTCCACCAAATTGCTGAACACAGTGAAAGGATGGAACCCAGTCAATGTGACAACCCATTAATGAGGAGTGATAAACTCCTAACACAGACTCAAGCACTTTATTTCTGTTTTCAATGAGAGAAACACAGAAAAAGAAAATGTGTACATGCATGGACATGGGCAGACCATGTACACCAGTGATGGGATGTAACAGGTTCTCACCAGTTCTCCAGAACCGGTAGTAACTTTTCCCAGCGTCCTGGAGAACCGGTTGCAGATTTTGGGGGGAACCACCTTCGGGGCTTACCTTTTCACTGGTTCTCCCACTACACATGCGCGCCAAGCACTTGGTGTGCATGCATGCCTACAGTGCTTGGCGCGTAAGCATGGCCTCCTTGCTGTCCTCCCAAGCGGGGAGGAGGAAGAGAAGCTACTAGCCTGAAGCTCCCTATAGCCTGCTTCCCTAGATATCCTAGAGAACTTGTTAGGCAAAGACTTAGTACCTAACTTCTTTAACTGTTGAAAAGTGCCAAAATGAAGCCATCTTGTGGTGAGTTCATTCTGTAGTTCCTTCCATCTGACCTAGTGTGAGAAAGATTAGCCAGAATAAGCTTTAAGTTCTGGTTTAAAAGCTCTGGTTGATTTGTGTTGTGGATGGGTGGGTGTTTGGCTGTATTTTAATGTATTTTTATTTATTTATTTAATTTATTTACAGGTTTGTGTTGTGGGTGGGTAGGTGGATGGGTTGAGGGGTGTGTGTGTGCATGCACATGCTTATTTTTATTTTATTTTATTTTAATTTGGCCCCACCCACAATGTCATGACATCATGATGTTGGCTCCACCCATGATGTCATGATGTCAGCTCCGCCCACACTGTGATGACATCATGGTGGGGTAGTAAAATTTTTGACATCCCACCACTGATGTACACACACCGTTTTATGCCCTTACCAAACCAAAGCCCTGTATTTGATACAATTGACTGCAGACTATGCAGCTCTACAGGGATTTCATTGAACAATCAGTGCCTCCTTTGAATTTCCAATGTGAAGATTGTACTTGAATTTCCAATGTTGGGTTTGTATTTGCAAATGTTCACATTATGGTATGTGTCACCAAGACCCATCCCACTTGTAATGACTGTAAGGAATTTGAGATAGTTTCCATAAATCAGTGAGCTTCTGTGACAGACCAGGGTTTTTAACCCAAGTCCCCTGAGTCCTTATCCATCCAGGGTTTCTCAAACCTGACCTCCCAGATGTTCTTGGACTGGTCAGCAGGTGTGCTGACTTGGAATTCTGGTAATTGAAGTCCAAGAACACCTGGAATTTTTTCAAGTGGTAGCCATGTTAGTCTATGCAAGCATGTCAAAAAGTAAACAAAACAAAAAAGACAAAACAGCAACAACACTATGGCATGTTAAAGACTAACTTCTGTATTTTAATGTTAGTTTTAATGGACCAAGTCCACTTCATCAGACATAAGAGTGGATTTTCATGGTATGCATTTATACATTTAATATAGAGGCTCAGATTAGTTCTACAAATTTGGTTGGTTCAAGAGATGGACATGTAAATTAATGAGTATTTACAACCGGTAATAAAATGTAATCAGTTTGTCAGGTGAATCTCTGATGGAAAACAGTTTGAGTGGTTAGGTTTACAAAATATACAGTCTGACATGCATCTGACATTATACATCTCCTAGTTGATAGAGGAAGCTTTAAGGGTTAAGGCACAGCTAGAGGTCAAACTGTCCTGAAAAGCATCCCTCCAGAACACCTGAAGGCCCAAGATTGAGAAAACCTGAATTATACAATTCTGGTTTAAATATGCACAAACACAGTATAGTACTTTTTAAGCAGAAGTTCCAGATCATCTGAAAGATCTAGGCACTACATATCATTTTGCAAAAACATAATTGGTTGGCCTGCACTCCAGTGCACCTAAAAGCAACCTAAGAGCACAGTTCACTGAAAACAGCATGACTTTTAACATCTAAGTAAAAAAGAAATGGACTGAACTGTTAGATACCTGATTTGATAAACTGGGTACCTGGTACTAAGAAAATGCAGTACAATTATTGTTCCATTGACCCTGTTCAATGGCTAGAATCCTGTGCACCTAAAAGCAACGTAAGAGCACAGTTAACTGAAAACAGCATGACTTTTAACATCTAAGTAAAAAAGAAATGGACTGACCTGTTAGATGCCTGATTTGATAAGCTGGGTACCTGGTACTAAGAAAATGCAGTACAATTATTGTTCCATTGACCCTGTTCAATGGTTAAAATCCTGTTGGTGCAGCTGCACAGTTGTAAATGCTGATGATGTCATCATTTACCAACATCAATCTTTATATTAAAGTTTCCTACCTCTGCCCCAGATTATGAGGCTTCCCTAAGGATCCCTTTCAAACTGGTGATGCATTTGGAGCCTTTGGACAGGGACAGGAAGACTTTAATAGCAAAAAATAAAATAAAAATCACAGCTGCCAGATCAACCACTAAGAGTAGGACTTGCTACCATGATTTTCAGCTATTAAAGGCTCCCCAATTAAAGATTAACATAGGCAGCATGTTAATTTATAACCATGCAGCTGTGCTAACAGACTTGTTGCCGTTGTATTTTATATGGGAGAGATGTGCAAGTGTTACTGTCAGATGTTACTAAACTAGAAGATGTGTCTGCACTAATTTAGTTACTAGGTAAATAAATATACCCACAGGACTAGTCATAAATGATCTTCAGGACAGAGTATAGAAGCAAGAAATCAAATGACTGCTTAAATAAAACTCCGACCTAACAAGTAGGGTGATTTTAGCCTAACTTGTATTTGTTTCTTTTGGTAGATCCAAGCCTTCCTCAGCCACTTGAACTATATTGTCACCTTCTATCTGAGAACAAGCATGCTTCAAGAACTGTACTCCTAGCACTATCAATCAAAAGATATTAGGCAACTCTTCTGTCTTTCCATCCTTAATGGATTTTCTCTGGAAAGAAGAAAAAGTGGTGGGAAAATATTATAGATTTACAAGTGAAATATATCATCATCATTTTGAAACCCTACCTGCTTAAAATCTTGTGAGTGAGGCAAAGAGATTACACAATGAAAGCCTCATCTGGAAATACCGTAGGAGAGGAAAGAATAAAAGAGGTCCCACATGGTGAATACATTGAAACAGTATGTGATAAAATGAACATTTGAATATTTCCTAGGGATTTAAATCCTTGATCACTTCATATTTGTGTTTGAAAATGGGAAACTGTAACATTCTTTTTCTCCCTGTGAAAGGATGCGATATCGCCTATAGGTGCTTTTGCATTTGTGAGAGTAGATGAAGCAAATAACACAAGATATATGAAACCACAGCAGTTGCTGTTTTATTTCATCTGTATCTTTCTAAACAATTGACCAGTTCTATATTTGTCATGCGCATACATATGTTGCTTCTTGAGGACACAGAATACTGATTTTGCATGGAAACATAAGATACATAAAACTGATTATTTTATTTTATGCATATCACAACTTTTCCCCCTGACAGAAGTTAATGGAAGTTAGCAGAAAGATATCCTGTAGATCAGTGGTTCCCAATATGGGACCCATTGCCCCAGAGTGGGACTTTAATTCCCAGAAGCCTAAGTCAGTACATTAGCTGATCAGTGCTTTGGGGAATTGACTTAGGCTTCTGGGAATTAAAGTCCAAAAACCAAATGTTGGGAAACACTGTTGTAGACCATCTTGACTGGTATTGGTATGTTATTGTTCAAAAGTATCAGGACATTTCTGGGTATTTTCAGTGGCGGATACATAAGTACATATTCATAAACCAGATTTTTTTTGAAGAATTGAATATATTTCCAGACTAATAGAAAGCTATCAAGCTGTCAGACAGCTTTGTTAATTTATTTCTTCTGGAGACTGTTTTCTTCCTCCAGTCAAGTGCTTCTTTCAAAGCAACTTCCAAGTGCTCCCTAGACATCCTTCAAGTATAGCATTTGCTCAATCAATAAATTTATATTTGGGTAGCAGTGATATTTTTTTTCCCTTTGAAACAATTACAAGCTTGCTTCACAACATATTTAAGATGGTGTGTTAATTATGGACACTGATAGAGTTAGAGACAATGGGACACAATGCCCCTCTATTGCTATTGCAGCACCCCAATGAGAAAATTCTAATATATTTGGTGTTGTCAATTAATGGGCAAATTCTTTTCAACAAAAGAAACTGGAGAATGCATGCTACTTCGGTGTAGCTTGTGCTCCAAAGAACAGCCAAATAATTGCAGTGTAATAGCATGGAGATCATGTACAGCAATTAGACTGAATGAAAATAAACTGTTGCTGAAATGCAAAACATATAATCAGAGTAGAAGACAGCATAGAAAATAGAGAAAGTATAGTAGGCGAATATGAGAGATCCATTGTGCTCATGGGAGGGAGAGGGCAGGAGCTCATGTGGTCATAAAGTTAGCATGCTGGTACAGTACTTCATTTTTCATGTAGAGCCCACTTCTGCATATGCACTTTTGTGAGTAAAAGGCTTTCTCCAAAATGCACTGCCATCAGATTGTGGAAGTCCTCTGATGCCATAAAACAGAAGAGTAGAAGACAGTAGCCATACAGGATATTAAATCCATTTTTCTTCATTAACATCTAGTCAAAATGGACACCAATTAGTCCAATTACTTTATAAGCTAGCTCTAGATTTTCAAGTGCTATTGCATTAAATCAAATACATGCAAATATGCAACCATTATTTACAGCTTCTTTCAACTAAATTTCCCCCCTTATACTTTACCAGTTTGTCTGTTCTTATTGGGTAAAGGTAAAGGTCAACCTTACTCAAAAGCCAGTTGTGTCTGACTCTAGGGTTCTGTGCTCATATCCATTTACAACCAAAAAGCCAGCTCTGTCTGTGTCTGTGGACATGGAACGCTGTTCCCTTCCCCACCAAAGCAGTACCTATTTATCTACTTGCAATGTTTTTGCTTTCAAACTGCTAGGTTGGCAGGGACAGACAACTGGTACTCACTACATGTGTAGCATTCAGATCTCAAGCTGCTGACCTTCCAATCAAGTCCAGCCTCTTATTGGGTACCTACTGAAAAATGACTATTTATGTACTGTAACATTCTTACATGATACATAACCCTGGGTAAAATCCTGTTGCTTAGCACACTAAGTTGTACTACAGTAGGTCCTTTGAATCAGTGGGAATCTGGTGAATCAACTCCTGTGTAAGTTCCAGTGGTGGGCAGCAACAGGTTCACACACACACACACAGGAAAGGGTAGCAAAATTGGGTGGCCTCTGGGCAGGGTGGTGGTGAAACTGGGTGGCCTTTGGGCAGGGGGGGGAAAAGCAAAATTGGGTAGCCATGCCCACCTCCCTGCCCTGCCCCATCAGGTTTTGTCCCTGCAAGTGGTTCAAGGTCTCCCTTGCTCAAAGGCCAGTCATATCCAACTCTAGGGTGCAGTGCTCATCTCCATTTACAGCCGAAGAGCCAGTGCTGCCTGTGTTTGCAGATGTATACATGGCCATATGGCAGGCATGACTAGCTCGCCCATGATGTAGGCTCTGCCCACAATGGAGGCTCCTCTCATGGTGTGGTAGCAAAATTTTTTGTTGTCCACCACTGGTAAGTTCCATTGATTCCAATTAGCCTACTCTTGTTGTGACATACTTTAACATAGTAAATCATTACTGGAGTAGGCCCATTTGAATAAATGGAATTCACCAAATTCTCACTGATTCAATAAGCCTACTTTAGTGTGATTTACTACATCATGCAATAAAATTTCAGCCAGTTTATGAGAATGATCCCCCTAAAAGCAGATTAATGACAGCGAGGAGAACAAATAGGTTGATCTTAGAAGAAATCAACCCTGACTGCTCCTTAGAAGGTCAAATAGTAAAGATGAAACTAAAGTACTTTGGACATCAAATGAGAAGAGAGGATTCACTTGAGAAACCCTTGATGCTGGGAAAAGTGGGAGGCAAAAGAAGAAAGGGACGGAAGAGAATGAGATGGGTAGATGGTATTGTAGACACAATGGGCACAGAGCAGGGTGGGTTGAGGAGGCTGGTGGAGGGCAGAGGTGCCTGGCTGGCAATCGTCCATGGGGTCACAAAGGGTCGGAATCAACTGTGCAACTGAACAACAACAAAATAGAATTCACCACATCAATTTGGTGAAGAAGATTGGGCAAATACACTGTAGACTATAGTATCATTTGTGCTGATGTTAAGAGACGTTACTAATTTGTCTATAATTGCAATAGCACTTACACTTATATACTGTCTCATAGCATTTAGTCTACTCTCTGGGCAGTTCATAAGGTTACTAACATTCCTACACACACACACACACACACACACACATGCTGGATACTCACTTTACCAATATTGGAAAGATGAAATGCTGGCTCAGCCTTGTTGTTATTCAGTCACACAGTCAATTCTGACCCTTTGTGACCCTATGGACCATTGCCCACCAGGCACCTCTGTCTTCCACCAGCCTCCTCAGCCTACCCAGCTTTGTGCCAATTGCACAAACTTTCAACTGCTGTTGGCAGGGACAGACAACTGGCACTCACTGAATTGTGTAGGACTCCGATCTCAAACCTCATCAAAATTGAACTCACAATGTCAGCAGTTTGACTGCAGTACATCAGTTTAGCCACAGCACCATGAGTAATGACCGTGCAGTGTGTCCTGTCCCATGTGGTCCAGGTTCCAGTCTTGCTGTTTATATATATTATAAGTAATCCATAACATTAAATAACACTTGGCAGGATCATTTTGAATCCTTTTGCCTTACATGCTTATTTTCAACTACCTCAGTTTCCAGTCTCTCCCATGGGGAAGGTTTGACCTCAATTATGTGATTTCAACTTCTAATGAGCTTCCCAAGGTTTTCTTAGCACTCAAAAGTTGTTAACTATTTCCTTCTTCCAGCGATGTTCTGGAACCACAGATCATGTCCAGGTCACACATTGTATGCAATGATAAAAAGTCAAGAACAGTGTAAAAGTGATGTAGGGACTGTATAATCTGCAGCTACCAGTCACGTCAATTGCCCTGAGCTGGCATAACTGTGCAACAGGGTTTAAGTTTATAGTGCACATGTCCCTTTAATTGTATGGCCAAAGTAGAATAATGGTGTACTGTCAATTCTGACTTATGCTGGACCTTTCCAGAGTTTTCTAGGTCACATTCCTGGAGGCAGAGTGAGGAAATTGAATGCCCAACCTCTAGCTCCACAACAGTTACTTAAGCCACCAAGCCATCCATCTCTCTCTCTCTCTCTCTCTCTCTCTCTGTCTATACACACCCCACCCATCTAGGAGATTCTCCTACTCTGGGCAGCTAACAGCACAACTCACACATCTAGTTCTCTCTATCCCCCTCCTCCCCCTCTGTATATGTAAGACAAGTCAAAATATGTGGTGCAAAATGGAAATGATAGTGAAGCATTTTGTATATAAAAGTGCATATCTACGTACAATAAATACAATCAATATCTGTTGAAATGCTACAGCTGCTGCTATAAATTTGCTGCAGGGACCCAGTGCATGCTCGTATATTGGGCAATCGAGCTTTGTCCCACCCCGCCTTCACCTCTGGTGCCTTGGGGTACCAATAGTAATGTATGGGATCCCCCCAACCACCCCCCAAAATGCGCCCCACCACTCCCTGTCCAGCACCTTCCCATGGTTCCTTGCACAACCCTGGCAGGGACCTCATAGAGTTTTGTGATCATCCATCAATATTCCATGCAAGATTAGCAAAAAAATATTTACAGTAATACCTTGGATAACGCTAAGACTTGGTTCCACAAGTCTTGGTGTTATCCGATTTTTAGCGTTATCCGATGCATGTTAAAATCCTATGGGATATATCGGATAACGTTAAAGCTCCATAGAGATACATTGTAACCGCACAGGCTTTAGCGGTTGTTATCCGATCCATCCCATAGGACCTTGACGTTATTCAATCCAATTCTCCTCCCCAGATTACTTAACGTTATGCGATTTTAGCATTATCGGAGGTAAACATTATCCGAGGTATTACTGTATCTTGATAAATAAGATAATTTTGAGAGAATTAATAAAAACTTCAAGCTGTCCTGAGAATATGTCTGGAAGGTATGTAATTTTCTTGTTTTTAAAAGCTTTTCCATAAACCCAAAAATGCTGCCATAAATATCTATTGAAAAACAGAGTTGAAAATGACACAAATATCAAATATAATTGGGTAGATTTAGTTATCTTACTATCTCATTGTTAAAGAACAAACAAAAGGAACATCATTTGACAACCTGAGTCTCAAAAAAAGAACCATGTGGCATGTAGGGAAAAGGCTGCGCACAAATATTGTTTTTGTGCAGGATTTTTTTACTTTAAATAACAACTGACCTGTCCACCCCCTTGGCTTCTGCCATCCAAAAGGTATAATTGAATCCCACTGAAAATATATTTCCATATCCTCAACATGCGAGTATCATTGAGTTGCCATTTTTACTAAGACATAAAGTTTATGCCAGAGACAATTTTTAGGTTTTTATGTATGTATGTGGGTTTGTGTCTATTTTAGCTCTTTAAAGGACAGCCAAGCTGCGTAACCTCTTTACACCAAAGTTCTCTTAATTATAGGTACTTATTTTGAAAATACTATTGTAACTTGTTTGTGTGTTACATTTTTATACCACCAACCTGGGATATTTCCCACTCTGGGTGGTGCACAGACAAATAAACAAAACAACATAGTAGAACAAACAATAAAATAAAAAAAAAAACAGAATAAATACCTGGCATCTGAGGGCAAGCAGCTAATTGACTGTCAGAGATGTACTATTCTTAAAGGCTTCCTTGAATAGGAAAGTTTTAAGTTGTTTTTTAAAGGTATCTAGGGATGGAGCCCGGCACAGCTCCACTAGCAGTGAATTCCAAAGCAACGGTGACACCCCTGAGAAGGCACTATTTCTAGTCATTGACTTCCTAGCTATCCTTGGGGTTGGCGCCTGGAGCTGCAGCAGTCTGGTCGCTGCATTCTAGACCTGTTGCAATCTCCATGTCAGACACAAGGGCAGCCCCACATAGAGTAGAGAGCATTACAATTGTCAATCTGTGAGATTATCAACTCGTGGGTCAGGATTATGAGAATTTAAAACCTGAGTAGTTTGAAAACTTTCCATGCATAAGAACCTAGGATGTAATCCTTGGTGACTCTACAAAAAGAAATCCCAAGAAGAATGCACTCTTACCACAAAACATTTTTTTCCTGCTACCAATGCTCCTTGACATAATGTAATCAGGCCCTATTATTTTGAGGGAGGGGAGTAGTAGCAGGGTGTTTCAATATGTAACCAAGGTCTAAATCCTGTTTGATACCTATTTGTTCTGTGGGTCTGTTCTAGTTGAGACAAACACTTGCATTTAGCCCAGAGAATTTTATACATCTCTAGGGAAGAAGACTAAAAATAATTAAACAGAGAGTGTTTAAAAGGCCAGTTGATCCTCCTTGCTACTACAACAAATCTCATCTAGTTTGTTTTTCTAAAAATGAGAAGGCTTTGTTTTGTTCTATTCCTGTATGCATTCATCAATATTTCCTCTATGGTAATTAATTTCCTGGGTGAGGTTTTAGATTTATGGTATACGCTAAGCAGAAAGGAATCCAATCTAATACAGACACGTTTCAAGTTAGATTGGATTCTTCTTCTAGTATCCCTTCAAGTATGCGTAAGATAAGTTACAACCCTACCACACTCATGTATCTAGCACTTCCCAAACCAAGCTATCCCATGCAGCAAGTGACTAAGAATACCTAAGAAGTCACAGGGTATATAGGTTGGTTGGTTTTCTGTGCCACCCCAATTAGTGGTGAGCCACCATCCTGGGCAGTGTATATAGTAAAAACATTACACTCTCAGTCCATCTCTCCTGCGCTCACCTGAGCAACAGGTTGACTATTACTAGATGGTACCCAGGTCATGATATAAATATATATATTATTTATTCATGTATTTTATTTTAAGCTTGCCTTTCTCCTTAGGAGAAGAGTCAAGGTGGATTACAGTGATTAAATGTCAGACAAAGAACACAATAAATTACAAAGTTTTAAAAAAATTAAATAGTAAATAATAATAATAATAATAATAATAATAATAATAATAATAATAATAATAATAATAATAATAATAATAATAATAATAATAATAATAATAATAATAATAATAATAATAAATTATGCAGTGGCCAACTCCTATTTCATACTAGAGTAGAACTATTGAATAAATGAGAAATAGGCTAGTCAATTTCTCTATTGGTTCCATTGATTCAAATGGGCTTTATTTCAAGAATTTGGCAGTTAGAGAAGGCCCACATGCAAATACGGTGTGTGTTGCTGGAGCCTAATTAGACATTTCAATGTTGTTGTTCTTTCACAATGCATCTCTCTAGCACCAGAAGGAGGGCCTTCTCTGTGTCCGCTCTGGCTCTATGGAACCTCCTGCCAACCAAGTTGCATCTCCAGATGGAGTTGCTGCCCTTCAGAAAAGGTGTTAGGACCTGGCTGGTGGGTCAGGTATGGGTTACGGGCCAGATGGTCTCCCCAGCCTGCTGGCTTATTTGAGTCCTCTCCTCTCTCTTTGTGAATCTTTTTAATATCTTTTAATCTCTTTTTAATCTTTCAATTCTAATTTTTATCTTATGTTTTAATTGTTGTTTTTAATGCCGTATTAGCGACCCTGAGTCACTCATGAGGAGGGTGACATATAAATATGATTAACAAATAACTTCAGGATGACCACATTTTGTATCCTTGTATTTCTTGAAACTACTTATGTCTTAGATAATTTTTTAACCCTAGCATGGGTAAAGGATGGCTTATCTTTATGAAATGTAATGGCTTACAAAAAATAATTGTTATCTAACATAGTGTTTCGGTGTTTTAGAAACATTTTATTTTGATGTAAGTGGGACATTGCATATATAATTCAAATGAGAATAATATCATTATAGCATACAACTTTAAAATATTGATTCTTAGATTCTGCCTTTTTGTATTTTTAAATTATTGGTGAATATAATGTGATAACTGGTTTTAAAAGGCATGGAATATAACTATTAATGATAACTTAACATGTGAAATAAAGGTAAAAAATGGATTATTGGGAAAAATGATTTTTTTAGAGAGAGATGGGGATAATCCTTGGATTATATATTAGTGAAAGGAAAAATCAAGACAAGATTTATCATCATTTTGGAGGTGAAGGGGCAAATGCAGCAATATAATGAGATAGAAAATAATCAATGGATGCTGTTTATAAGTCCTGCAGGTAGAGGGAGCATGTAGACATTAAAGTGTTGAGTATGTGTTGTTTTCCCTACCTTTTTAAATGTGTGTTTAGATTTGAAATAATTTTTAAATAATAAAATTAAAAAATATTAGCCAACTTTTTGCTGCATATGATCAAAACTGGTGATGCTACTTGGAGCTAGAGTGAGTTGCTTCATAGACCAGGTTTGTTTAAATCAAGAAGCCAAATACCATTTACAATCACTTGAATACAGAATTTCAAAGAAAAGCAAGGAGAGATAAGGAAACGTACCTGAACGAACAGTGCACAGAAATAGAGGAAAACAATATCAGGGGTAGGACTAGAGATCTTTTCAAAAAAATTGGGGAACTCAAGGGAACATTTAAAGCGAAAATGACCATGATAAAAGACAAAGATGGCAAGGAGTTAGCAGATGCAGAAGAGATTAAGAAAAGATGGAAAGAGTACACAGAGGAACTATACAAAAAGGACCTCAACACCCCTGATAATCACAATGATGAGAACATTGAACATGAGCCAGACATTCTAAAGAGTGAAGTCAGAAAGGCCCTAAAAAACACTGCAAACAACAAAGCCAGTGGAGTCGATGGTATCCAAGTTGAACTTTTCAAAGCACTACAAGATGATGGAATCAAATTATTGCATTCTATATGCCAGCAGATTTGGAAAACAAAACAATGGCCACAGGATTGGAAAAGATCTGTATACGTTCCACTCCCCAAAAAGGGTAATGCCAAAGAATGTTCAAATTATCGAACAATTGCGCTCATCCCTCACGCTAGCAAGGTGATGCTCAAGATAATACAGGATAGACTGCAACAGTATGTGGAGAGAGAATTACCAGAAGTGCAGGCGGGTTTCAGAAGAGGCAGGGGGACTAGAGATCACATCGCCAACATAAAATGGATCATGGAAAAAACAAAGGAATATCAGAAACAAGTCTACTTCTGTTTCATTGATTACACGAAGGCTTTTGATTGTGTCGACCACAACAAAATGTGGCAAATAATTAAGGAGATGGGAATACCAGAACACCTTATATGCCTCATGAGAAATCTGTACATGAATCAAGAAGCAACAGTTAGGACAGAAAGTGGAATGACGGAGTGGTTTGGAATAGGAAAAGAAGTAAGACAAGGCTGCATTTTGTCACCATGCTTATTCAATTTATACACAGAGCACATAATGCGCAATGCAGGAATGGAGGAATCACAATTTGGGATCAAAATTGCTGGAAGAAACATCAACAATTTGAGATATGCAGATGATACCACCCTCATGGCAGAAAGTGAGGAGGACCTAAAGAAGCTCCTAATTAGGTTGAAAGAAGAAAGTGAAAAAGCTGGCTTGAGACTCAATATCAAGAAAACCAAGATAATGGCAACAGGCCCTATCAGTCCCTGGAAAATAGATGGGGAAGAAGTAGAAGCAGTGACAGATTTTACTTTCTTAGGATCTAAGCTCACTGCAGATGGGGATTGCAGCCATGAAATAAAAAGGCGACTGATTCTTGGGAGGCAAGCGATGAGAAACCTGGGGAGCATAGTGAAAAGTAGAGACATCACATTGAAAACAAAAATTCGCATAGTCAAGGCAATGGTATTCCCTGTGGCAATGTATGGTTGCGAGAGTTGGACCATTAGGAAAGCTGAACGGAGAAGAATAGACGCCTTTGAGATGTGGTGTTGGAGGAGAGTTTTGAGAGTCCCATGGACAGCGAGGAGAACAAATAGGTCAATCTTAGAAGAAATCATCCCTGACTGTTCCTTAGAAGGTCAAATAATAAAGATAAGGCTAAAGTACTTTGGACATCAAATGAGAAGAGAGGATTCACTTGAGAGAGCTTTGATGCTTGGAAGGGTCGAGGGCAAAAGAAGAAGGGGACGGCCCAAGATGAGATGGCTAGATGGTATCGTGGAGACAATGGGCACAGAGCTGAGCGAGTTGAGGGGGATGGTGGAGGACAGGAGTGCCTGGTGGTCAGTGGTCCATGGGGTCGCAGAGGGTCGGAATCGACTGTGCGACTGAACAACAACAAAAGATCTCTCAAAATTCATAAAAGTATGCCACATTTTAAAAAGTTTGCAAAACAATTTATATTTTGTAGCTGGAGGAGTTCAACAAATTAACATGTCATCCAATTTAAGAAACATATTAACAGGACAATTATATTTCTCCTCAAAAGCCTGTGACTATTAGTCTCCTAATTAGTGCCTTTTCTTTTTCTATGCGTAACAGGAATAGTTTAACAACAACTGCAAAAATGATTAACAAACCTGATAATTAAATCACATAATGGTTAAAAATGCTAATGTTGTATATGTAGAAGAATGTGTTTCCTCTCTTGTTCCACCTAGTGTTAAACTCTCCTGGAAATATTTTCCAGCATATAAAATGTGTGATCAATTGTGAATTGATTATGGGTTAATTTAGTCTTCTTCACATGTTTTCCATACCAGATGACTGAAGTAGATGTGTCCTTGGGAAACTGAGGAAGTATCTTTAGTTTAAAGTTAATTGAAATTGCAGGTCTGAATTTAGAGTTCCTGGATTTCCCCTTGATTCTGAATGCTCAGAATTTGTCACTGTTCAGGGATGGTAAAGGAGTGATTAAGCTGGAACAAAATATTCAGAGTTTGAGAAAGGAATTTAATGCCTGTCCATGGAAATCTCCATGTTCAATCTCCATCCTTTCTAAAGAGGCAAGACTTTAGAAGATGATGAGGAATCATCCAACAGCCAGACTGGTGATAATGTCAAGCAACAGGAAGTCTTTGGGCAAGGAGATCCTTTCATCTGTCTCAATCATTGTCTGTAGAGTTTCATGGGCCACATCTAGATTAGCAAATGAAAGCTTGATTAAGGCAACACAGATTGTAGACTCTAATATAGATTTGGAAGAACAGTCTTTATGGGGCTTTATCTTCTCAGCATTCTCACCCCCTTCAAGTCAGAAGTACAGAGATGTGTGCTGTTGCCTAAATGTATGTTTTTAAGTTGGAAAGATGCAATTTTCTGAATCACAATGGAAATCATTCTGAGTAGGCATGCCTAGCACTGTGATTTTCATGGAGGTTGAGTTAAACTTGTTGTTAGTTTGAAGTTTTCACATTTTTTCTGGGGAGACATACCTACCTTTCAGATTTTTCTAACTGAGATGTGCACTTCAGATCATGAAGAATTATGCTTTTGCCTCTGTCCACCCACTGTTACTCTCCCCCCACCAGTTTGGAATGGAAAGTCCAGGCTTTTTCTAGATTGAAACTTGGTCCTTGGGCTCTTGAGAACATGTCACATTGAATTCAATGGGACATGTCTCTCTTTAGGTATTCCATTGCAAATTCTATTTTTATTATAGTAGATGCTAATAGAATGGCACAGCTAATTGGATCAGCAGATTAAAAAATAAGGTACCTACCACGAAGTATTACGTTTGTTGTCTGGGGTGGTATATTATGATCTACTTGTCTTGTACTCTACTAGTTCATTAAAATTTTATTTTATTAAAAAGATTATACTTCCAAAATGGCAAATGCCATTTATACAGTCTATAATATAAAAACCAAGAACAAAGCAGTCAGTAAAATCATAGAAGTTAAATATAACCATACAAACAATCAGCCAAAAGAGCATAAAACCTTTAAAATGCAAGAATGTTAAGAGCCAGCAATACGATCAGAATGAAAGCAAAAGCTAAATGTTAATTTTTTGTGTCCTGCTGGGCTTTATTAGTAACAAATAAATATGTATATTTCTTTACAAGACCCGTGCAGGATCATATTGCACAGCAGAACTACCAAGCAAGCAAGAAAACAATTTCTTACTTGGCGGAATCCATTTCTCCCACTTATCTCTTACACCTCAACGTCAAGTACAGACTCCCAGGTTTGCTAGAAAGTCTGTTACCCATCGGAGGGCTTTCTTGGTGGCAGCTCTGGCTAAATGGAATCTCTACCTGGGGTGCTGCATGTGTTTGACTCCTTACGGTCCTTTAAGAAGCAATTGAAAACTTTTCTTTTCGGGGATTCCTTTGGCAGCCTATTGAAATAGGAGACCCTCCCATCTTTGGTCACTTGGGCTAGTGGTCCTTGGTCCTTGGTCCTGATTGGACTGAGTGGGTGGGAGATTTCTATGATTTTATGTTGTCTGTTCTGCCCTTTGTAACACTGTGAGCTTCCCAGAGTGGGAGTGTATCCCAGATGGGTGGGTTATAAGTCAAATAAATAAATAAATAAAATTATCTAATAAAGTATCTAGAACTGAGCATGTCTCTAGTATCCTTTGGATAGAACAAGTAGGTTTAAAAAATGCTTGTTGAAGTAAAGGATCCCACTTTCATCTTCAATCTTCTGCTTTGGCCTAAATAAATAATAATGTGCCATCAAGTCAATGTTGACTGATGTTGACTGTTGACTAGGCATGCAGCACTCAGAATTGGTTTACCATCCCACTCTGCTGGGGAAGCTCCACAGTTGTGCAGTTTGCCCAAAGCTATGCAGTCTGGCTCTACTCCCAGAAGGTACAGTGGAGAATTCAACTTCTAACCAACTGCTCCGCTGCCAGATGGCTAACTTAGTGCACTATCCAGCCTGGTTTAAAATACAGTACTGGACTTTAATTTCAGTGGAATTAAAAACAAACAAACCAAATCGCCCCCCAATCACCAAACAACAACCTGTAATCATATTTAATGTTCCAGTAATGGATTGAGACTAGAATTTTAAGATTTGTTTTGTTTTGTTTTTAATATCTTTTAAAGTCAGTATCAGCACAAGTTAAATAATGACCACTGAATAGTGGCCTGTATAGATTTCCTCTTTATATATGTCTAAGATACTTTGATGGATAGCAGCTACAGTACTGGTCTGGTCTTTTTATATTCATTGTATGCTTGTTATCTGTATGGACAGTGAACACAGTGGGATTAAAAAAAACAATTCCAAATTTATTTCAAAATTGGAGATGTTTGACACAATGGAATTTCGAATATTGTTTCTTGGTGAAATAAACTTGAAGTAGATAATTTAATTTTAAAAAATAAGGGTGGAAACAGGCATATCAAATAACCACAGTGCCATTCATACATTGAGATTATTGAGCTAGTAGTGAAGTTTTGTGCATGATCTTCATTTTGATGAGAAACCCCTTCATTAAAATAAACAACTTTCTAATATATTACGTATGAATGAATGCAAAAGCACTGCTCTGTTTCTAGAAGAACTAACCTTTACATTTTAACCTAATGAATTATTTTCAAATCTCTGAATTTAATCTAGTTTCAATATTGAGAGGAAAACTGTCTGTTGAACTTTGCACTACAGATATTCACTTCATATGCTTCTACTATGTGAATATGTAAAGGGAGAAATTCAAACTGCAACACAGAAAGAGAGTTTTAAGAAGCCATTTCGATAGGATTGTGAGCCAGCAATGTTTTCTTAAAAAAAAAAAAAAAAAGCATTTACTGTTTGTGTTACAATTTGACAGTTTTATGTGGACTTTTGTTTATAGTATCTGTTTTCAAGAGAGAGCTGGCTAATTAACTGAAATCATACGATTTCTTGCTGTATGAGAAGAAAGAAGCGAGAAAATCTCAGTATTGTTAACAGTAGGCCTGATAATGCCTGCCTTTGTTGAGGATGGAATTGATGTCATATTTGGCAGCCGGCCAAGAGCAACACAAGGATATTTTGGACATGCTTATCAGGGATTTCCTTCCAAAACGCTTTCTCTCTCCCTCCAAAGTATTTCAATCAGAACCACCTTTTATTCTCCTAGGACAGTTTTAAAAAAATCCTTTGACTTTACTTTTCCATATGCATTTGTTCATTTTATACTTTTCTAGACTGGTGGTGGATTGAACATGAACAAGATATTGCTTGAAAGAAGAGTGTTCACCCTAAACCATGTGTGCATTTTCAAAAGGCCCATATTTGTGGAAACA
Organism: Furcifer pardalis; assembly: GCA_030440675.1. Classification (NCBI taxonomy): domain Eukaryota; kingdom Metazoa; phylum Chordata; class Lepidosauria; order Squamata; family Chamaeleonidae; genus Furcifer; species Furcifer pardalis. The sequence continues at coordinate 46,603,135 of CP126895.1, forward strand.
AATAGTAGAAGCATGTTTTTTGTCAAGCGGAATATGTGGAGAGATCAGAAATAAATGCATTGTTCTTAGTATTTTGTATTGTTAATCGATTAGTTAATAACTTATTTTTTCATTTTTGTATTGGGTATGGATTGGGTATGGATTGTATTGTGAGTGTATTGTTTATTGTCTATTTGGTACTGAATATTGATTATGGACTGTAGCCTTATTATATTGTGTTATATTTATTTTATTTTGTCTTGTTGCACTGTATTTTATATTGTATTATTACTGAACTGTTATATTGTATTTAATTGTATGTTGTGAGCTGCCCTGAGTTGGTTTGGACCAAGTAGGGCGGCATATAAATTGAAATAATAATAATAATAATAATAATAATAATAATAATAATAATAATAATAATAATAATAATAATAATAATAATAATAATAATAATAATAATAATAATAATAATAATAATAATAATTGACCAAAACTCTGCTGTGCAGTTAAGCTGTGTGGAAGTGAAATTGCATAACTTGCCACTAATTAATGAGTCTCTTGGAATCTTCATTGGACAGTGGTCATGTGGTTCAGATTCGAAGAACAGCAGTGATTTGTTGCTACCATTTGTGCATTTTTCATCTCATGGCTTACCTATACAACAGAATTTTGACCAATGGCATTAGATAAGATTAGTGTTGATACATCACACCTAATAATTTTAGTAAGAAAGCTGCCACTTCCAGACATTATTATATAACATGTCTTCCTATGCTTCTAATATTATAAAAAGTTGGTGTGTGTGTGCAGGCATGTATCTAGTGCTCATGATCACACATGAATTCTTCATCTTTATTTACATGACTAAGCTCTCTTCCGTGTTCTGGCCTTGAAAATCTGACCCAGGGTCAGTTTAAGGTGCACTGAGAAAATAAAATAATATAACCATAATCATGGGCTGACATGCCACAGTGAGCCTTTCTTGCATGACAGAAATCTTTGTGTCCAGATTGCTTTGGTAGGACAAATCAAGACAATATTAGAGCCATCTAGGAGGCATTGCACACTCCTACTATCTTCAATTTTTTTCTTCCTTTAAGTAGCAAACTAAGTGGAAAGAAAGGAAAGAAATGAGTACCCAACATCACTCAGCAGCTTCTTCTTCTTCTGCATTTAAGTGAGACATGAAACTGCCAAAATGAAGTCACCTTTGGGAAATTTCATTCTATCATTTCTTTCACCTTTCTTAGTGTGAGAAAGATTAGCCAGCACAAGGTAGCTGTTGCCTGGGTACATCAGATTGTTTTTCAAAACAGGGACTGACTTGGTGTTCAAGAAGAAGAAGCTGTAAATAACCGATGGAGCAAAATACATAAATGACTTGGATGGGACCAAAAGGGAGAATGTGGTGCTGATGACACTGTCTCGGAGGCCACAGCAGACTACTGCCATTTCAGAAGATAGATTATATCTTGTGGCCAAACTCCTGTCAGGAAAAAATTGCAGACAAAAAGGCAAACACACAACACAGTTGTTGTTTTTCCTCTCTGTCAAGCAATCAGGTGTGTGGCTTTTTCACCGAGTCAAGGAGGCAGAGAAGAGAGTGGCTAGCTGGCAGTGCAGATGAGGTTTCTTGTTTGATTGCCCACTTATGCTGTGTGCATTCAACAGGATTCTGGCCTCAAATAGTCCAGAAATGTATGAAGAATTCCCTATTTTTGAATTCCTGTGCAAAATGACCTTGAGCTGCAGCTGTTAGATCAGTAGGAAATTGTTTTCCCTCCTAACTAGATTAATGTGGAAACATAATTATGAGCACAGTCATGGACAGAAAGATTTGTTCATCTGCTAAGATGGTATCCGTTGACATGGTGAATCTTGGTAGTATGGGTCTTGGATGCAATATTTCAAAAATATGAATTTTAAAAGTAGTATTCTAAAAGAATATTTTGTAGATTATTATTATTATTATTATTATTATTATTATTATTATTATTATTATTATTATTATTATTATTATTATTATTATTATTATTATTATTATTATTATTATTATTATTATTATTATTATTATTATTATTATTATTCCCCACCCTTTCCCGAGGACTCAGGGTGGGGTTCTGTCCATGGCACATGCATATACAGTATAATGTTCAAGATAATGTCCTATGATTTCAGAATAAACAATATACAGCTATCAACCCTCTGTTCAAAAACAAATTAAACCAAACAATAAAAAGAGGGTTATGAGAATTCAGCCACATCATGTGCACAGTAAAATTGTCAGGTTAGTAGAAGAAAACTTAATATTGATCAGTGTAGCTCTGCTGAAGTTGATGAAGCTTGGCTGTTTTCTACTAATTTCAATGTGTTTCAAAATTCAAGTTTCTGACTGCTTGATTGGCTTTAGAATGACAGCAGTTGTTATTCGTTTTTCATATTATTTTTTCTAATATTATGGTTATTGATGTAGTGTTTTCTCATTGTCCATGGTGGCATTTTGCTTGGTCATTTTTCCTCTCTCTCCCATTTGAAAGCCTTGCTCAGCTTTGATCACTGTAATCTTTGACTTGTGTTTCCTGGGAAACCAGAAAACCTTTTTATATTGCATTGGTTCATTTTTCTCACTCCATGTTTATTCATTCTTTGCTAGCCTGTTTTGTTTGAATGTACAAAGTAGTGTTTCATTCTGTTAAATCTCCACCACTCTGGTTTCCTTCTTTTTCATAAATGCTTTCACATTATAGTATTTTAACATATAGTGAGGCTGTGAATGACTCAGCGATTTAAAACAAGTACTTAGATGTGGGCATTAAAAAAAAACACACACCAACATCTTCAATCCTATGAATACTCCCAGACATATTAATTTCATGTAAGTCTGACATCTTAAAAAGAGTGGAAATTATGATTCTGTAGTTTTTAAATAAAATGACAAATGATGTTTGAATTTAATTGCAGAGCTAATTCTGTCCTAATATTTATTATTTGCACTTAAAAAAATATTTATATTATGATTCCTTACATATTTGTGGATTCAACTTTTCCTCATGATTACTTATAGCAATTGCTCCAGCAATCTGCTGCTCCTGTTAGTATTATACCACCTCTGTAAGATATAAAACCTTGAAAAATTTTCAAAATAATCACAATAATTCATATCAATAAAGAAAGCCACTGCCTTTAGTTAGCAAGGTCTGAGAGCAGGATGCTTCAAACTTATACCAGTTGAGAAAATATACCCTCTTATTGGTATCACTCCACCTAAGATAAGGAATGAAGTAGCTTCAGACATCAAGAGAATGGCCCTCGACACCCTCTGAATGGATATGAGCTTCAAGTCTGCCAGCTTAGATTCAGGAAGAGCTTTATGGCAAGAACAAACATTCTAGAGGGTACACAAGGGCAAAACCAAATTGGAAGGAAGAAGAAGCTCACTGGACAAGAAACAACATTAAAGGTGGATATAGCTGAGGAACTAAGTATCCACTATGTCACTTGGAGGACTCTGAATAGGCTGATGGTTGGAGTCCCTAAATTCCAAACCAACATGGTCAATTGGCAGACAACAACACACTGTGAATGTGGAAAGATACAGAATCTAGCTCATATACTGGTTTGCTGATTACTGCCAGAAACATGCACTGATGAGATTTAAGTTTGGCCAATGAGAAACCCAAAAAAGTGGCTTCATTTCAGAAGTCCAGAGTTTGGGACATGAAAGAAGAAGAAGAAGCAGGCCTGTTAATTATAGTATCTTTTGGAAACCTTTATGTCATAGTGTTCCCATTAGAAGGAAGCAACTTGATGCCACACAACAATAACAGCATTAATCACAATTTTGCCTTTCTTCTGATTCCTTGAATGCAACAAGAGTTTAGACAGGTAAGATATTTCACTTGTTCAATGAGAAGAGAAGATACACTAATGTTCCTGATGTGTTTAATCTCTGTGAAATTATGTGAAATTTCTCTACGGCTACCAATGAACAGGCTCCATGTATGGAATGGGGTGGGTGATACAGGGCAATCCACTGTCCTAATCTCACGGCCTGACAAACCCACAACTGCTGAATGAAGAGCACCTCCTTACATGCACATTTCAAATTATAAGAACAAGGGAAAGGGGGCAGTTATACACAAAGGGGTGAAACTGGGTAGGGAGGTTTTATTCTCCCTTTTTTTTTCATTAAGTGAGAATCCAAGATTGTCATCCATCAAAGCATAAATGGTAAAAAAATTCTGGACATTTCAGCTCTCCCTAATCAATGTGTGGTATTCCCTTCTGTGGAATGTAGAGATGTCCCTCCATGTGTCTTATTTTAATGGGAAATTATACAGATTCATGGAGGAGAGTTACTGTTCGTGAAGCTTCTATTCTATCTCCAGTATCAGAAGTATTTTAGTACTTCTTGCTGGGAAACAACAGTGAGGGAGGGATGTCACCATGATGTCTTGCTTGACACTTCCTGTGGGCTTCTTCCTGATTTGCCATTGTGTGAAATAAAACACTGCACTATGTACGAAGAGTCCTGATAGACCAGGCCGCTGTTCTTAAAACCATTTACTGTACTTGAGTTAGGCAGAGAAGGCACTGGCTTGTTTGCCATAGCAACAAGGACAGTATCTCTTTTCCATCTGAGTCTCAGTTTGTTCTGAACACTCTCACACCTACCTTTTCACAAAGAGAAGAGAACAATTATTGAAAAGATGAGAAGGGTACATCTGTTTGAAAATGAGAACAAAGCATTCACAAAATTCACACCAATCTTTCCACTATGTACAATTCAGAACCATTGAGTTCCTCTGTTGTTAACTGGCAAGTTTTGGTGTTTTGTTTTGTTTTTGTTTTGGAACTTGGTTGTATCAATGAGTGTATGTTACAAAAAAAAAAAGAAGAACAATGTACATGCTGTCTAAATTGGCAATTAATTTGTATTCATGCAAAGGATCTTATTTTATCCCTCTGATGTTTTTTAAAGCCTTACATCTTCTGAGACCACTGATGAAATAGAAAAGAAAGTATGGCTTCCATGCAGTATTCTCTAGGTTCAAGATACAATAGAAGTTGTACATTGAGCCTTCATCTTCAGTAGATGATCCTGCGAACTTATGGATGCATAGAGCACAGTTTGTCCTTACGGGACAGCCCATAGTCTCCAATGCTTAAACCAAGAGGATTCATCACATGCTAGAGTAAACCACCCTTACTCTCAATCCACAGGCTGCTGTTGTGTTTCCCTCTTTATACTGTCATTAGTTTAAAAAAAAGAGAGAGAGATTGCTATCGTTGTATAGTTTAGAAGGATGATAGTGAGAACTACTTCAGGAACATCATGAGAAAGCAAGATCCTTTGGAAAAAAGTGGAAGGCATCAGGAAATGAGGAAGGCCAAAGACAGGATGGGCTATAACTTGAAGGAGTTATAGGACAGGACATTTTGGAGATCTCTCTTTCATAAGGTTGGTGTGAGTCAACTTGATGGCATGCAACAGCAACAAATAAGAAATATTTTGCATAGGAGGCATTAAGGATTTAGATTTGTAAATAAAAAAACACCATATAGATCCACAAAAGAAGAATTGGCAGTGCATGAATAAATTCTGAACTATCCTGTTAAAGGAACTAGTAGGTGCAAAGATAGATTTTTAAATTAAATTTGTATAATTTTGATAGACTTGTATTGCAAAAAAAGAGAGTTCTGGAGTTTAAAGTAGGCTGTAGTTTTGCCTTTCTACATATATTTGTAAATTAATAAATTCATGGGCTAGAGCAGAATATAATTATTCTTGTTTGGCAAGGAACTACCTCGGTAAGTTTTTTGGTTCCTCAGGTAATCACCTTTAACCTGAATCTTCTCTCAGTGTGAAGTTTGATACAAGTGGCTAAGTATTGAAGCAGCTCATTACAAGTCAATATATCAGTATATTATAAGATGGTTACTTGTAACTACAGTATAAGCTTGCATAGAATTTTCTCTGAATGTCGCCTCGCTTAACAACTAAAACTAACCAATAACTCACTTAACAACTAAATTCAGGTTTGCAATCCCCCCGCCAGAAGTCACAATTGGTCACTTACAATGGTGTTTTGCTTAAAGAGCAAACTCGCTTAAAGAGCAATCCCGTGGAACGCATTATGCTCTTTAAGAGAGGTACCACTGTATATACTTTTTGCAGCAAGTAATGTAAAGAATAAGCAACAAGTAACTCAGAAATTACTTAGATGTAATATGTTAACACCTAGGTACTTTTACATATCACTTTTATAAGGTATTATAGGAATGTTTTTTCAAGTTTTATGCCATTCTGTTATCAATTTCAAGTAGCAAAATATTTCTTTATGCATTTTGATATATATATTTCCAAAACATAGTATCAGGATTGACCGCTAGAGGGGAGTATAGAGTATTTCCTATCATTTTTTAGGCTGCATTAATAACAAGCAGTGAAACAGATTCTACTTCTGCATTGGAGCAAAGGTAAGGGTAACAGCAATCTCACTGAAAAAGAAGAGTAAATAATAACAAGTACACAGAAAGCAGCTCTTTGAATGTGATAAGATCCTCTTCAGTATGCATTTGATTTATGTAATAGAAGTGCATTGAGCAGCTCATAAGCTTTTGTGGCTATAGTGAGCCATTGAAGTACAACAGTTTGTACAGCAGAACGTTAGAGCAGAAGATGTTTGAACATTATTGCTAAGGAAGATCTTGATTTTTACATTAATGTATTGCTGGACTGCAGCCAATTGACAAAGCCAAACCATTCACATGATTATGATTGTTTCCAATAGTGGTTGCTGGAAGACTCAACCAATAGTGGTTGCTGGAAGATAGAAGGGATCCAAGGGGCCATCGAGTTCAGTCCCTTGCCAATGTAGGAATTCCACAGGTAACATTTCTCTGAATTATGCTCCTCAAAACTCTCCTTAAAAATCTCCAGTAAAGTGGAATCTGGCACCTCCTCCTCCGCCTCCTCCTCCCAGTGTGTATCTGGTTCTGAATATTGGTGATCATCATGGCAATCAGCCATGAAGACTGTCCTGCAAATATATTGCCATGGCCTTACATCTGCCTTCCGCAGCACAGTGTGACCCATACCACTGATCCAGCTCTGCAAATCACTTTCTGATCCTGAGCCCTTTGGCATACAAAGTCTTCCTCAGCCCCAGGCCAGTATTGATGAAGCTGCTGCCCTCCATCAAGATGGATTCAAGTGGCCACTAGTCTTCAAGGTTGTTAGGTTAGTTAACCGCTGCCCGACACTTGGTGTTGAGTCACTGGCAGTATGGTCTGCACCAGGGATTCTCAACCTGCGGCCCACAGCACCATTTCATGTGTGCCCCCCCCACTTCCACCATGCCAGAAAGTGTCATGAGGTGGAGGAAGGGCAAAATGGCTGTCCAGTGCCCGAAGCTGTGCGAGGGAGCGTGACCCAGCCCCCAGCTTTAAAAGGTTGAGAACTCCTAGTCTGTACTATTACTAACAGGAGTCTGCAAACTTGGCTCTCCAGGTGTTCTTGGACTTCAATTCCCAGAAGTCCAATCAGCAGGTGTGCTGACTTGGGCTTCTGGGAATTGAAGTCCAAGAACACCTGGAGAGCCAAGTTTGCAGACCCCTGCTATAGCAAGATAACCTGGCCAGACTTAATGGCACCTTCTGATGAAATCAATTCTGTTGTCAAACGGTTGACACTCTTCAGAAACATATCCCAATGTGTAGTCAAAATATCCTTTCTTGTAACTTGAAGTCAGTGATTCTGAGCTTGTGTTGTAAAAAGCCAACCTGCTTCGTCTTCCACATGACATCCTTTTAAATGCTTGGCCACGGTTATCTTATTGCCTCTCAGCCTTCTCTCCTCCAGGCTAAACATAACAAGTTCCCTCAACCTTTTCACACACAAAATGAAAAACATGCACCAAACAAGGAAATTGAAACTGAGCTGTATCAAAGGAAATTGGCTGCTGAATGCTCCAATAAAACCCAAGACCTATAAGGGACATTCTAAGAACTATGCTGCTAAGGAGGTCATCAAGGTGTAATAATAAATCTCCACCATTATTATTTTAGCTTTAGTGGGAAATCAGGGTAGAATGTTGCCTGGGCTTTTCCTTTTCTTCTTCTTTAGGAAAAAAAAATCCACATTAACCATACTGCTAGGACTGAGCGTGCATATGCAGATGAATGCCTGTGTTCATAATATTGTTGGGTCAGAATTTGATTTCTGGATGTGAAGGTGTATTCTTCCTTCCCTGTCATCTCTTCTCTTGATGTAGAGATGTTAGTGCCAAAGTTCACAATACTGTATCTGTCTTCTGTTGCTATTTTTCTTTTGTTCTCTGACTGAAAGTGGGGAAATAATTCTGCCAGAAATAATTTTGATAGCACTGTGTAATTTCCCCCCAGCATAGTCCAGTGATGATAAACCTTGGCACTCCAGATGTTCTTGGACTTCAATTCCCAGAAGCCCAGTTCAGCACTGCTGATCAGGGCTTCTGGGAACTGAAGTTCTGGAACACCTGGAGTGCCAAGTTCACTATCACTGGCATAGTCAAATCATAATCTGTGGCAGTATTGCCCACTGGGCATGTGCACAGACCTCATATAAATTATGCAGGGATGCCTGTGAAATTCTGGAGCAAGTAGGATGGAATGTAAGCCGCAGTTACAGGTAAGAAACTTGTCCTTCATTCTTCAGGCAGAGTCATGCCACAGCAGGATTTTCATATTTCATTTAGCATTTATAGGGTGGGTTGGTTACATTTGCCTCCTAGTGTTCAAAAGATGACCAGCAATTTGAATGGAAAGAAAGAGGAAATTAATTATAAGTTGTTGCTGCCAAATCATAGGAGAAGATAAATCATATTGGAACCCCCTCCCACCAGAAATCTCAAGATATCTGGTCATTCTAACTTTTGAGATGCCTGGAAGGCTAATACTAGGCCAGGGGTATCCAAACCACAGTCCGGGGCCCAGATATGTCCCCCAATGCCAATTCATCTGGCCTGCAAAGTGTCACACCCAGGAGCGGAAGTAAAACGTGCCCATACAGACACATTTTACTTCTGCTTCTAGGAGCGATGAGGGCTTTGTGGACCGGATGAATTGGTGTTGGGAGCCACTTCTGGCCTCCCAGGCCATAGTGACCAGCCCCCTGGACCACATTTTTCTGTCCCTTCCCCGCTGCACTTTTACAGCTGGAGCATGACCATGGGCAACTTTCAGTGCTGGGAAGAGCTTACATCAGTGCCTGGGGTGACCGTGAAGAACCAGGAAGTACCTCATGGTGCCAAAGTGCAGAGGAAAAGGCTCGGAAAATTATCAAACCAGAGCAATCATGCTCTGAAAAGGCTCCCACTGTCCTGGGGAGCGGCAGAGCCTGTCCAAAACCCTGGAAAACCCAGATAATTCCCACTGCTGCTGATGACAATGATGATGACAAAAACATAAGTAGTGGATGCAGCAATGCCTCTAGCCCCTGGCAGGAAGTGTCAAGGGCGGGTCCGGTCCCTGGCAAGAAAACGTCGTGAAAACCTGTTCTACAGAGCTGAAATGTCCAGATTCTGACCAGTGCCAAGAAGTTGCTTATCTGATCTTTCATTTCCAGGGAAATAGAATGTAAGGTTGCTCTGTTTTCCAAGAATCAAATTACTTGTCTTAGGGTGTTATGCTATTACTAAGTTATGTTCATGCTAAGACCTTTTGAGTTGTGTTGGCACCATGGTCACATGGCATAGCAGCAACCTCTGATGCCCTTTAAGATAATATTATAGGATAGTACCTTTTAGCGGTTGAAAATATCTGTGAGCTTTCACTCATGTTTTATATGTGGTGTGAGGTTTTTGCTCAGATAAGCACCAAAGTGTGGATGGTTACCAGTGATGGGATGTAATAGGTTGTCACCAGTTCACCAGAACCGGTAGTAACTTTTCCCAGTGTCCTGGAGAACCGGTAGCAGCTTTTGGGGGGAACCACCTTAGGGGTTTACCTTTTCACTGGCTCCCCCACTGCACATGCGCGCCAAGCACTTCGTGTGCATGAATGCCTACAGTGCTTGGTGCATATGCACGGCCTCCTTGCTGTCCTCCTTGCTGTCCTTGTATTGTGGGTGGGTGGGTGGGTTGAGGTGTGTGTGTGCTTATTTTATTTTTTTATTTAATTTAATTTTTTTTCTTTGGCTCCACCCACAATGTCATGACATCATGATGTTGGCTCCGCCTACACTGTGATGACATCACGATGGGGTAGTAAAATTTTTGACATCCCACCACTGATGGGTACACATTTGTTCTCCTGCATGCATTCTATCAGAGAAGATATGTTTAGAAAGTGAAATGTTTAAGCACAGAGACATGATTGAAGATGGAAGAAACAAGAAAGTCAGTCGACTTATTAAAAGAATCAACAAATCCAATGAGTTCGTGCAGTGTTTCATTAAAACACTTTTGAGGTAACAAGAAAATTAACCTAGCAATTAAGTTACCCCTGTGTTCATAATCATAACATCAAGTCAAATTTTTGTTCATATTCTCTGATTGAAGTAACATTCCATTTTCCATGCTTATTGAACTAATTTGGAGAAGGAATGAAATCATAGTGCTTTCCCATTGAAAACCGTCATCATACATTGAAATGTTTGTGTCTGACTCTAAGGACAAAACTACTCTTGTCATTTGGTTGATGTTTAAAAATCTGTGTGAGGGGAAGGGGAATTAAACCTTTGTTTTTAAAACTGTCATTATGAGCATTCTTCCTTCCTCTGAACCTGTTAGATAGAGGGAGGCTTACTTTAGTGCAAAGAAGAGACATCATTGCATTAGAAATAGCAGCCATGACCACCTGCTTGCTTGTTGGTTGGTTGCTTGGTTATATTTTATACTATCTGATTTAGTGTGAATACTCCTCTGGGCTGTTTCCAACTTCTTAATGTACATACATGACATGTGTATCTGTGTGCAGTGCAGGTCAATTATGCCAGTTTTGGTGGTCTAATGAATCCGCTGGAACTACCCAAGCTGCTGAACGATATCCCTAAAATAGGTTCCACAACTTAAATAATTCTTATAAAGAACAGACTAAAACCTGGACTAGAGTTACAGCAATCACTCTGTTCACAACCAAGACTGTTAAACACAACCCAGAAAGGAGAGAATATTCAGAGAGAGTGACAACATTCAAAGAAAATAGATGTTGTGCTCACTGTCTCTGAGCTTGGTAACTGAAATGGCTTTTGAGTGGGAAAAGGTTAATAGGTTCTATCCTCAGCCTCTCATATATAAAATATGTGACATAGCAAAGATGATTTCATGCATGTACCTCAAACATGGTATATTTGGAGACAATAAAACAGATTTTTGGTATTATTCTTTCTACTGATAATTTTTACTTGAATATTTAGAAAAAGGTTTCTTAGTGGTTAAGATGCTAAACTTGACGACCGGGAGGCCAGCCGTTTGAGACCGGAGTGCTGTGTGACAGACTGAGTTCCCGTCATCTGTTCCAGCTCCTGCCAGCCTAGCAGTTTGAAAGCAAGAAATTGCAAGTAGCTAAATAAGTACCTCTGTGGTGGGAAAGGTAACAATATTTCATGCATTCAGGCATCTAGCTATACCTGCCACATGACCACAGAAACATTTGCCGATGCAGACAGTGCTGGCTCTTTGGCTGTAAACAGAGATGACATTGCAGCCTAGAGTTGGATACAACTAGCTTTTGAGCAAGGGATACCTTAAGGTGAAGACAGTGACATAATATTGGAACTGTTACAAAATCTTATATTCTCCAGTTTGCGGGTAGTGAAGAGAGCATTTTTGCTCCAATGATGGTTCAATGGGAAATCTTGTACAGTAAAACCTCGGATAACGCTAAAACTTGGTTCCACAAGTCTTGGTGTTATCCGATTTTTAGTCTTATCTGATGCATGTTAAAATCCTATGGGATGCATTGGATAACGTTAAAGGTCCATAGAGATACACTGTAACCACACAGGCTTTAGCGGTTGTTATCTGATGCATCCCATAGGACCTTAACATTATTCGATGCAATGCTCCCCACCCAGATTACTTAACGTTATGCGATTTTAGCGTTATCCAAGGTAAACGTTACCCGAGGTATTACTGTATTAGACTTTTCCTTTCCTGGATACAACACTATTATGCTTCATAGGTTATCTGGCATTTGGAACAGACAGCACAATTGTACAGATTAAATAATACTTGATTGCATATCAGTATGATTACTGATTTTGGACTTCCAACCTGAAATTTTTAAAAATGGACCATCTAGTGAACATCCATCTGTACAATTGTCATTCTGTTAATTATGTCTGCTTCACATTTGGGGTGCAAGCAACTGTACATCATTATGTACACATTGTGTGCATAATAAAAATTTAAAAAAATTTTTTTTTAGTTAGTGGCAATCTGTTTTGGCTGCTTATATAATTCCTCTTGAGCAGGCCAAGATGAACAACAGGACACTGGCCAATAATTTTAAACTCTATGATTTATTTAAAAAATTGTTTCCACAACATAGGATATATTTGACTGGAAGATGTTGACTACCACTCATATGCATATTACATTTAACTACTAAACACCGTTTTGACTTGTTCACCAAATCAAACTAAAACTAAATAAAATATATTTTTTTTGTAAAAAGTGTTAGGTTTATATATGATTAACTTTATTTTAAAAACATAAATAAGACTGTCACACACCTATTTGACTTATTTGGTGTATAATTTCAGACATTGATATCATGACTATGACTACTTGATTATTCCTTCTCAGTATCAAAGTCACCTTGTTTCTGAAACAACAAAGGCTATATCTATGTGCACTAATGGAATTCATATTTACTGTGCATCATTGCTTCAGGTAATATCGCTTGATTCATTGTCAAATGTTCCTAAGATATTTGTTCAGTGAGGGAGAAAAGAAAAGCAATGTGGTGTTGCGGTGATGCTGTGACCCTTTCTCCTGATTCTGTTATGGAATATGTTGCTTTCCCTGACCCATTCAAATGTGCTGATCATGTTAAACAAGCATTTCTTTGTGATCATGTTGTCTGGAGAAGTGCAAGATGTGAGATAGTCAAGCACAGAAATATTAGTTTATGATTTGATGATAATTAAGAAACAAAATTCAGATTTTTTTTGTCCTGCCAATTCAATTCTCCACTACTCATTTCCCCCTTGCTCAATTATCCAGTTGTATTTTTGGATCCCCAAGCTTCATGAAAGATAAGAAGTCAGTAGAGATAGATCGTTGTCATCCAATAAAAGTTATCGTTTTGTACCTTTCTATCATATTTATATTTTTTGTTGAACCAAGAGTTTTACTAATCTTCCCATTTATTCCCTCCCCCCATTACTGACTTCAATTGACTGTCTAAGGAGAGAGAGTCTGCTCTGTCTGGTAAGTCTTAAAAACAGGAGTTCTGGTTTAGATGGAGACACTACCTGGATTCAGCAGTCTCTCTCTCTCTCCAGGTTCTGGCAAACAATGACAGAGAGGTAGGGCTAGCATTTACCGAAAATGCTACGGAGAACCTGCTACAGAAGGAAGGACCATGAGGATGTGCCAACTCTAACTCTCATGTTCATCTATGAGTAGCTAAAGAACTGTTATTTTCTTGCATCAATGTTCAGAGGTTGTTTTGGAATAATAGAAGTCAAATGAGATAAGACTCAAGGAAGAGGTACATTTGAGCAGGAAAGAAACTGTTCTAATCTGAGATGCAGTTGACACTTCCCACAAAAGACCTAGTGTGTAGTTTAGAAGATCTCTTGTTCCCAAGAAGATCAGGTGGTGACAACTTGTGGCAATTTTTGTTACCTTAGGTTAGCACATCAGTTGGAGGTCTGTCTGGAAATAAGGATTGTTCTGTTGATAATATGTCTGCTTGTAATGTCTAGGCTGGACTACTGTAATGGGCTCTACATAGGGCTGCTTGTGAAGGCATTTCATAAGTTTGAACTGTGGTAAAATGCTTCATATGTAATAGCAAGACAAGGTGTTTCCTGTAACACTTTACCTGGTTGTTTACCTGGGGCTAACTTGCATGTCTAATTACGTGCAGCACAATTGTCAGGGAAGCATAGGTGTTTTGTGCAGCATAGGAGTATGATGAATCAAAGGCAGGTTCATTTGGAAATAGAATGGCAGTTCCTTCTCCTACCACCTTTCAGAGTTTGGTTTCCTAAGGATAGTTATTCACAGAGTATCCTCCAGTGCTTTGTCTACTTTAGTACTACAAGCCAACTTTGTTTTTACATGTCAGGAGAAAATGTAAGCAGTGTATAAATGTTTAATGAATGTACTCCATAAAGTTCAGGTGCTAAGCAAATATTATTTTGGAAATAAAGAAACAACAGAACAAATCAAGGAGAAGATTAAAAGGAATAAATAGCACTGGAAAAAGGAATTAGACATAAAACTAAATTCTGTGCTCCAATGTTTTTCTTTATCACTTTGGGTACAATTCTCTACTCTTCTAAGGCTCTTAGAAACAGATGGTAGAGCTTTTGTTTTATCACTATTGAATTAGGCCTAGTAAAATATTTCAGAATGGGGATTCATATTTTTTATTGCAAACAAAAAAGAAAAATATATACATCATATATAACATTAATATCTACATGTTCCCTCCAATTGTGAGATTCATAAACCTTATCATATAATTATTTTCTGTATTCTTCTATTGCTATACTTATGCCCCTTCACCTCCCAAAAGATAATATATCTTGTTCTGGCTTCAAATTAATTTTTATTCTTTCTTCTTGTCACATTCATTTTTTGTTATTGTTCTCCCTTATCACACTCACCAGTAATTCTATCATTAATATGAACAATACTGTAGATCAGGAGTTCTCAACCTTTTAAAGACAGGCCCCGGATCATGCTCCCTCAGACAGCTTCACGGGCTGGATGGCTATTTTGCCATCCAGTGGAAGCCACATGAAATGGTGCTGTGGGCCACACGTCGAGAATCCCTGCAACAGATAAAGGGCACCTTTGTCTAGTCCCTCGGCTTAGGTTAATTTGTTATGTTATACCATTATTAATCAATACTGAAGCACTATTTTTTGAATATAGTTGTCTTATTATCTGCAGAAATTTTACACCAAATCACATAACCTGAATTATTTTTTAATGCCAGCCATTCCACTAAATCAAATTCTTCAAAGATATCTCAAGCTACTAAACGGCTTTATTTTTAAACTCAATTATATAGTTAATTACATTTAATACTTGCCTTGTTAAGTCTGCCATTCATCTTTCAAAGACCCCACATCTTCTAAATGTCAGCTGGCCCTGGTTTATGGGACAGATGAAACACTTATAACCATATATTGGAGTTGGGAGAGATCCAAGTTTCATATAGTTCAGTGATGGTGGACATTGACATGCCAGGTGTTCTTGAACTTCAATTCCAAGAAGCCCAAGTTAGCACTCCTGCTGATCTAGTCCAACTGCCTTCCAATGTAGAAAGTGCATAGGTAAATAATCCCTTACAAATGATCATCCAGCTTCTCTTTAAAAACTTTCCTATGAAGGAGAATCCACTCCCTTCTGAGGTAGTTCATCCCACTGTTGAATAGTTCTTGACATCAGGAAGATAAATAAATAGCACTGCAGTGGCTTAGTGGTTAAGACGCTGAGCTTGGAGACTGGAAGGTTGGGGTTTGATACATGAGTGCTGCATGGCGGACATGAAAGGAGACTCATTTGGACATCCTGAGTGGAGTTTCTCCAGCAAAAATCCTTTCAACCCAGAGTTATTTCTGACACAAAAGTTATTGTTTTATTTATTCATCAGGAAGATCACCAAAGAAACTCAAAATGGTACTGTACTCACAGAAGATGTAGTGGCATGGAAAAACTGGTTAATGGACCCTAGAGGTCGTGTGGCAGATGTTCCATGGAAGGCAAAATCATACTGATCCTTTATATCAGCAATATGGTCAGCATGGGGAAAATCCTTTCCAGCTTTCAAAAATGCCCTAGATACTCCTTGAAGCTCCCTAGGACCAAAGAGGTTAGGAGAAAAGCTCATGATATTTTCTTGCTTGAACAATGACAGTGTAAGGTGAAAGCCCTTCTATATGCTCCTAACAGATTAGATTAGAAGCGCCTGTGAGATCACACAACTCTGTGAGGACTGTCTCCAGCCCAAAATCGCAGCAAGGGAAATATTCTGAGACCTTGGGCTCTGCAGAATGTCATATTCACTCTCCATGTATTTCTATTCACTCTCCAACTTCCCTTGTGATATGCCAGGAGGGACCATTTATGGAGAACAAAACAATTTGCCTGCAGCATGGGTTACTTTCCTTTTTAAATGTTGCATTTATGATTTGTTCAGCATGTTATAATTTTAAATTGATTATCAGCCTATAATTTTAGACAGCCCATTGAATCAGAAGCTTATCATGCTTCTTCAGCACTTCTTTTCTTAGATTTATGTTCAGTATACTTGACAATTGTGTCAACCTTACTTGTGTATTACAAGAGTGATAGGTTAGGCAAATATACTTGGATTGCTACTGCTCGTGCAGTTCTTCAACTAACACAAAATGAATGTATAATGTTTGTGTGTTAGACGAAGTCATGCTTTTTAACATATTGAATAGTACTAAGACAGTATCATCCACATGACATAGAAGATTAGTAAACTTAAAACGGGTTGATTTGTATGAAGAAATGCCAGGAAATTCATATAAAGCTATACCAGAATTCTCTTAATACAACTCTGAATGTATACAAGAATTTTATTTGAACACGACTCCCGATATTTATGAATTCAGAATATTATGAAGTTCTCAGGTGCGGTTGCAAAGCAAATGTTAGATGACTGGGGAATTCTATACAGGCAAAATGCTAGCAAAACATTTGAGAAAATCAGTTGCATTTCTTCATGGTATTTCACATACTGTACCTCAAACAATCGAGCTAATGTTAAGCAACGAGATAAGAATTTCTTACCAAGATGCAACCGGAGTTCTCCCTCAGTAATATATGTTCAAATGGTGGCTTCTAAAAGCCATTGGAACATTCCAATAGCTGGACAAATCCTGTTTTGTGTTCCTCTGAATACCATTTTAAGAAGAAAATCAGGATATAAATCCACCAAATAAACAATTGGAAGGTGCCCATTGATTCTTTTTGCTATGTTTTCTGTCCATTCTAAAAATTTATAAGGAGAGCTCATCCCTGTTCAAAAACCAACCCAAAGCAAAAAATACTTCCCTGAGTTGAGTTCTGTCAAGTGATATCCTACTCATATCATTTTTATAATTAGTCTGGAAGGCCATGTAGTTTGCTAGTAGCATTGTAATAAATGTTTGATTACTTTATCTACAACTGATTCTATTTTTCTCCCAGCTGGTTTGAGGATCACTGTATCCAGCTAGACAGAGGCTCTCCACAGAAATGCCAGCATTTGTGAGCTCATGAGGTTTCAGTATTTTTGGCATGAAGGAGAATCCATGTTGCAAGGATGTTTGGAACCTTTTGATTAGACTGTTCTCCTATCGCAGGGAAAGGAACCAAGTGTTTTAATTTCTTCCCCTCCATAGCGGGAAGGAAGGACAAGACATATCTTCTACTTAAAGGTGGAGCATGCCCTTTCCCAACTGACCAGCTTTTAATGTTTTGATCTCTTGTTTGTGGAAGGTCACTGTGGGTGGTAATGGTAAAACCACTTCTTGGTACATGACATACATCTATATGAGCAATGGGTTGTAGGACACTTTTCAAAAAGGCATCTTAGACCTACTACTACCTAATAAGGACAAGAAGTGATACTAGTACTTCCTTCTTAACAGGAATTTCCAGAAATACAAATTCTTATTTAATTTATTGGTTGAATATTTATATTGTAGATTTAATGCAGAGGTTATGCAGTTTATGACCCTCAAGATATCTTACTGGGAGCTCCTGTCATTGGACTTTGTGTGCCAAAAGGTCTCAACACCAGAAAGTGACTTGGAGAACTGGATCAATGGTGTAAGTGTCATGCTACAATGCAAAAGATTACTGCATTATATTGTTCCCAGGGCAATCCTCGTGGCTGATTGCCATGATGATAGCCAATATTTGGAATGAGATATGGTACTTGAAGAAGAAGAAGAAGAAGAAGAAGAAGAAGAAGAAGAAGAAGAAGAAGAAGAAGAAGAAGAAGAAGAAGAAGAAGAAGAAGAAGAAGAAGAAGAAGAAGAAGAAGAAGAAGAAATATTTGATTTTTAAAAAGTAGTCATAAAAAACAACCATCATTACTCTTAGTCATCTATCACTAATTAAACTACATCGCACACACGCATACACACACACAAAATGTCTGCTACTTTTCTAATCCATGTGTCCTATACTAAATCAAGTGCGCTGAATCTAAATCTGAAGTCCGATACTGCCTAGGACATTAAAATCTTAAGTGAGCAAAACTCACCCTCTTGGTTGTGTTCTTGTGTTGATCACGTGGGGTATATTTGCCACAAATGTAGCAAAAATTGTCCAGTTTATCAACACAGTTGTGCCTACTCATCTTTAGCTCATAACAGACTCACTATAGCCTAGCTGTACTATCCAATAAGATGGTTTTGCACTAGAGACAAGCTCTTGGTCCATCTCACCTTATATACCTATTTCTGACGTCAGCTCACTGACTTGCCCAGTGAGGCAGCAGCAGGCATAGTGTTCCCATGTAAAAATAGCTATAATGTTCCCATGTAAAAATACATTACCCAATTACCAACCATTTGAACAGAAAATATTGTATAAAAAGTTTCATAACATAGCTTGTCAATTTATTTTATATGAAACTAGGGCTGGGTGATCTCATGCATTGGCTGGTGTTTCCAAAAAAAGTGGCATGTATCTCTAGATCTTCAGGGAGAGGAGAAATTTCAGGGCAAGCAGCACAAGAAAAGAAGTTAGTTCATTTTTTGTGCCACCTGGAGACATCACAAAAGCTCATCTCTGTTGCCTTTTGGTCCTGAAATATCAAGGAGGCAGATCCTGCTCTTCTGGCAAACCCATATTAAACTGAGGAAGAAATCCCTAAAAAAATAATAGTCCAGAATCTTAAAAAAGAATACTTACCAATGTATTTCAGAGTATGCCACAAGTATTCCAGATTTACCAAGAAAGAGCTTCTTTGGAAGCAGCTCTTTGATTGTGGATTTCTCTTCCATGGAAGATTGATTAGACTTTTAATGTTTCTAGGTGGGTGATTATGAGATTATCAGTCAGCCAAGCTTTTGATCTAGTTTTTTTTTACACTTTGTTTTTTAAAATCTGTTCTTCCTTTCTGTTTTACTGAGATTATTACAAAATACTTTGTTATTGTTGTTGTTCAGTCGCACAGTCGGTACCAACACTTTGAGACCCCATGGACGACTGCACGCAAGGCACCTCTATCCTCTACCATCCCTCTCAAACTGCATTTTTGAGTACCAAATGCAGCATGATAATGTTTTAATAAATGAAAATAAATATATTCAAATCCTTACTGTTTCATCCAACAACAAGCTAACAGCCTGATGAAAGTGTTAAATACAGAATTAATGTTTTTGGGTTCATTTTCTGAAAGCAAATTTAGTATCTCCACTGCAGTGTTTATGGGCTCCAAAAGAAGGGAATGCTAGAAGGACAACTCTTACTATTTAGACAGTGGTTTCTGTGTAAGAATTTGAAACAGAACAATTTTTACAAAGATTACCATAATTTGATTAATGTGTAAACAATTCCATAATTTACACTTCCTAATAATTAGCCTGTGGAGTTTACTGAAACTGTGTAGAGAAAATGATGCAAAATTAGATGGAATTTTGAAAGCCAACATTGCCAATGACTGCAATGCTCTCGTTTGTGCTATAGAATCACCCTTATTGTTACATTTATTACATATTGATGAGATTTGGCCCTTAGCTGAACACATCTAATTTTAATACAAGATGTTTAATATTTTTTCTTTTTCAAAATATGAGAAGACATCCAGTCAATATTGTCAATAAATAAGTAAAATAGGAACTCATAACTGACCGATCCCTTGACCTAAATTACAACTGATCAATGCCATGACACCCAGTATGGGGAGGGTGGGAACGCTCACATTTGATACCAACCAAGGAATACCTCAGCTGGCTGGCTTGCTCAAAAAGAAGACTCAGTCAATGTGGTTTCTGACAAGCTGCACCCATGGAAGAAGGGAATGGTAAACCACATCTGAATATTCTCTACCTAGAAAACCTTAGAAAAGGTCATCATAAGTCAGAATTGACTTGACAGCACACCATTATTATTATTAAGGAATAACATGAATTGCCTAATTCTTGTTTATTCATATTTATTTTAATCTAATTCATCATTATTTAGAATACTCTCTTTTCATATGTAGAATCTTTGCCACCTGCATTAAGTAAAATTATACTGTATGTATCATGAGGCTAAAGTAATGGTCTTTGACAATAATGATACACATGCTTATTTTTAGAATTCCCTAGTTACATAATATAGAAGTGATATATCTTTAAAAAGTTATTGAAGCATTTTAAATCCTCCTTTTTATATATAAATTTGACAATTGAGTTCTTCTCCATCTTGGGAAACTGGTAACTTTTACAAATGTCAACTTTAATTCAAGTAAAATGATCATAATTACATGATGTGGTGACCTAAGCTTTTAGATTTCTATCTCCCTGATGGATTAGACCAGTGTTTCCCAAACTTTGGTTTTTGGACATCAATTCCCAGAAGCCTAAGTCAGCACATTGACTGATCAGTGTTTTGGTGAAATTACTTAGGCTTCTGGGAATTGAAGTCCAAATACCAAAGGATGGAAAACACTGGATTAGATCAAAAATTCACATAACCCAGAGAATTAGCTAATTGGTTGCCAAAGGGCAGTCCACAAGCAAGATATGTATACCTTCAGAATACATAAACCTAATGGTGCAAATATAGTCTTGTAGAATTCTAGGACATCATTACAAAAATAGACCTTGATGCAAGATTTAGATGTGCAAGAAAAGTAAGGAGAGTTTTATGCCCCCAATGCAAGATATTTTCAAAAAATATAGTTCTCGGCTGACTCAATTCAGAAAGCTGTTGCTCACTGTGACACAAAGGACATGATCTACTAGTCTCTGAGCAGTCTTAGACTTTACACTTGGCTTCCCATAATAGCTGCCATCAATAAACACAATGGAACAGTTAGGGAACTGCAGGACTCCCCTTTTCACTTGCTTTGTAATTTATTTTATGTGTAATCTGCATGTTTTGAAAGCATTTTTGAGAAGCTCTGTATACTGTATTACCTATAATAAGAGAGTCTTTGGGCAGGCCTCTAGTGAATGCAGCTATAATGAGAAGGTGTGTGTGTGTGTGTGCACGCGTGCGTGCGTGCATACACTCACTCTCTCTCTCTCTCTCTCTCTCTCTCACACACACACACACACACACACGACTTTGTTACTTTTTTATACAGTCAATTGGCAAACAAAAATTCAACAGTATACAATTATGCCCTGCAACCACTTTAGAGTAGAAAAATATTTTTTTTGAATAAGCAAATAAGATTTGTGCACAAACTTTATATCTAAAGTTACTGCACTACAAAGTGTGTTGTGTGTTTAAAAGCAACTGTGTTTTAGAAACTTCCTGCTTGGAATGAGTATAAGAAGAAGAAATCTTGAAGGATTCTCTCTCTCTCTCTCTCTGTTGGGAACCACTTATTTAGGAGCGCACAGAGCATTGTCTTGTTCTACAATTTCAGATCACAAATGATCACATGTTTATTATAAGTTAGACCAGGAATAAAATTACATGCAATTTAATCTTTTATATATTGAAGACAGAATTTTTAAAAAAGCTTCCTGTCAGTCTTCTTTAACATACATTACTCACGTCTGAAAGTATGCCTTCAAACCAATTCTATTAATGAAAAAGTTCATCAGATAACCAGCAAATTGTTGTCATGCAATTTGCAGGACAATTACAGGAGCAGCTCATACATAAAAGCTCTTCAGTTCCTTGAAGCAAATATTGCACATTCAATAGCCACCTCCATAAGCTTTGAGATAGGCAAGTAGCTGGGTAGAAAAAACATGGAGGTTGCAGATATGAATCTGCAGAATTTTGAATTCGTCTTTTATTTAATAAAAAATATTAATAATATGACATATTTTCAACAAGGATGGGAGGAGTTCACAGTTGTTTGTTTCCTATGTGCAGACCACCAATAATCATATGCTGTCAAGTCACTCTCACTTATGGTGACTCTGTTAAGGGTTTTCTAGGAAGATAATAAACAAAAGTGGTTTACTATTCCCTTCTTCTGGGGTGTGTCCTGGGACTGTACAGCTTTCTCAAGGACACAAAGGCTGGCTCTTTTCCTGGGAGGCACAGTAGGAAATTAATCTCCCAACCTATGGCTCCATAGCCAGATACTTCAACCACTAGACTATACAGGCTGCTATGTACAGATTTGTTGTATGGTATTTGTATACAATGCTATAAATTCATAATAAATTATGTCAGTCCCTAGAACTGAATTGGAATTTATGGTGTACAAAACTAATATTGATGGCCAAGAAGCACAGTTTTCATTTAATTAAATTGTTATGTGGGAGTTGGTGGTTCATATCTGAGTAGCACTGGCATACTCAGTATGGTAAGAGTCAGCAACTATCTTTCTGTTATTGTGGCAAGAAACATTTTCAGGTTAAGATTGACAAAGATGATTGAGAACTGCTTGATCTAAGTAGCATTCACCATTCAACTTCCTTACAATCCAAACTGGTTAACATATAGTTATCAGATCCTATAAACTAATACAGTGAAACCTCATATAACAAAAAATAATTCATTCTACAAGGTTTTTGCTACCCCAATAACAAAAATCTCTATAGAAAAAATTGTATAACAAATATTTTTTCGCTAAGCTGTTTTTCCCATATAAATTTTTGTTATACTGTAAGACTCCCCCCATAGGGATGCTGTATCGCATAGTGAAAATGATTGATATTTGAATTTTCCCCATAGAGAGCACAATTTTCATATAACAAAAATTTCCGTTATATAAGGCACCATCCTTTTTCGATTTTTTTAATTATGTGATTTTTTTTCGTTATAGGAAACATTTGTTATATGAGGTCCACTGTACTTCCATATTGAGAGGCTAAACAGGCATGGTGGTTGAGATGAATGAGACTTAACACTCATAGAATGTTCAAAGTATTATGCATATAATCTCTTAATACCCTTACATATAGAAATCAGTTATTATTCTTGACATATCATAGGTTAGGAAGATTCAGTGAAAGAGACGATGAAACTGTTTTCCCCTCAATCTATTTGGTGGAAATGGGGATTGAGAAAAGGAGGGCAGTGCAATAAATTTGGATCATCTAGCCAAATAATTTCAGTCCATGAGGAAGCACTACTGGTAAAATACATCAGGTTGCATGTCACATGACCATTCCATCACAGGGGATGCCCTACTTTTAATTCATTCACCAAGTAGACCACTAAGTGAATTTATAATAATTTGATCTAGAAGTAGCTCCCCTTTCCCCCATATATTTTAATAAACATTGTTCATTTTATCAATCTTATGTCTTGCCTTCTTCTGTCTCCTGATCTCATTGCAAATATCAAGAACATGAAATATGTTAAAAAAAACCAGTGCATTACTCAATAATGATCCAACCTCCTTTAGCAATTCTGAGGCCATATTGTGAGACTAATCATGTCAAAATATTTTTCCCTTTTCCCATTTTATTGACAGTCTCAAATTTCAATTTTAACTACACCATCTGACTTTGTGAGGCTTTTTTCTTAAGCTTTAGTCCAAGTACCATTCTATGTACATAACACTCTGCATACTTATTAGGGCTAAATTCCATTGTGACAATTTGGAATTAGATAAATGGCATATTTGTACTATGGAGCCACATATATAATTAAGCAACTGTGGATGATAAAGCCCAAGTAACTGATTCATAAATCAGCACTGTGGGTTGTCTTCTGTGATTGAATGTACTGTATTTCTGAAGTCAACTTAAAGGGCTGGCTATGACCTTTAAAGCTTTGGCCGGCTTGGAGCAGACTTAAAGACCAAACGTTCCCATAGAAGTGTGGTGAAATATTGAGATGTACGTCAGAAGGTATTCTCTGTCTTCTTCTGAATACTTTCCCAAAGAAAATCTAGACAATTTTTATTCTAATGGATACTGAGCTTCTTTATTATTGTTTCATCTTGTCGCTCTGTGCTTCTAGTTGCATATATTTACTGTTGGTGTTTCCCCATATACTATTTTAAAAAAGTCTTTCAACAAAAGAGTATTGTGCAACTGTTTTACAAATACAGTAATACCTCAGATAACATTAGTTTCGAATAACACTAAAATTGCATAACATTAAGCAATCTGGGGGGAAGAATTGCATCGGATAACATTAAGATCCTATGGGATGCATCAGATAACAACCGCTAAAGCCTGTGGGGTTACAATGTATATCTATGGATCCCATAGGATTTTAACATGCATTGGATAACACTAAAAATCGTATAACACCAAGACTTGTGGAACCAGGTTTTAGTGTTATCTGAGGTTTTACTGTATAATAATGTAACATGATTTCATCTGCTCTTATGATAATTGGAACTCCAATCACCAATAAATTTGCCTTCTTGAATGACATCATAGTTTTAGGAAACTTCTGTGCATTTTGTTCATTGAAATATAATTGTAGTTCATTGCATGCTGTACTCAGGAACTGTGATTCTCAGAACTAGCTTTGGGAAGCAATAATAAAAAATATTTAGGAGTTTAAAATTCAGGAATTAAAATTCAACAACAACAGCAACAGCATGGTAACCTGCTACGGGACTACCAAGGAGCTGTCACAATGAAGCAGCTTTTCCAGAGGACACTTTTAGGACTACTCAATGTACTCCTTTATTATTGCATTATGCTGTAGTAAATTCTCTAAAGCAAGTTTGTGTATGAAATTCACAAGCAATCAACAGTCAGGGAAATAAATATATGTAGCTGCTGATTTTCTGTACTTCCCAAAGGCGGCAAACTGAACACCCAGGATTTTCCTTTACTAAATCCTGATTGCTGCCATTTTAAATCATGCTGACATTTTAATAAAGTCCAGTGGAATTTAACTATGCTAAATGTATTCTCTCTCTCTTGTAACCCCCCCCCCCGGCCTGGATCACTAAGCCCATTCTTTTCCCCAACCCCAGCGCTGATGCCAGCTTGGGATCAGCCCTAGGATTCGGCAGAAAGGGAACAGAGCTTTTTTTAACGTTGTGGGATCAATGCATTGCACAACGTTAAAAATCAGTGGAACCAAGTCATAATGTTATCCGAGTTACTAGTGTATTCAGAATCAGATATGACACAAGGAGAAGATTCATGGAATTATAGAGTAATAGAGTTGGAAGGGGCCAACGAGACATCAAGTCCAAACACCTACTAAATGCAGGAATCCTAACACTCATATGAACACTGGAGATCGTGTGATTTGTGGCTTACTTTTGTGTTTTTTATATTTTTGTGAACACTATTGTTGGGCCACATTAAAACTGCTCATTCTGTTTCTCTTATTATATATAATCCTTCATCTGTCTTTATCTCAGAGTTTGCATCTCCCTCCCATTTCTTATTCAGTTTAAAGCCTTCCTGATGAAGTTATTTAGGCTGTGGCTTATCACATGTGACCAATTACTTGTCACTAGTCATTCTAGGAAGCATAGTCTGTGGTCCAAAAATCCCAATCATTCATGTTGATACCATCTTTGTAGCTAGTTGTTCACCCAGACTATTTTCTTTTCCCTTTCTGTTTCTTTTTTGACTACTGGCCTGATGTAAAATAAGAAAGAAATAAACCCTATCTGGGCCCTAAAATCCTTGAATTGCCTTTCCAGAGCTTTAAAGTCGGATGTGATTTCTTCATAGTTCCTTTTCACTTTGTCATTTGATAAGAAGAAATTGATATGTTCTTGTGAGTTTTATGTCTGATGGCAAGCTGTCCATTACATCCCTAATCCATCCTTCAGGGAGTCAGCATACCTGGTGGGTCCACAGATCTTTCAGTTCCAATTCTACACTGTAAGGAGTATTGCAACTACTCATTTCTTCTTATTTTTGTAAGACGTGAGTTCAGTGAGTCTGTTGGGTGAGCTTCAGCCTCTCTCATCTCCTCCCAAAGGCTTCCCTGTGTGTTTTTCTCTGCATGCTATCTACCAGACTCCTCTCCAAGAATCTGAAAGCAAATTGAAATTCCACTGGTAAAGAATGTCTTCTCCTTTTTTTGCTCCTAAAATGACAGTTTCCCGTGGTGCTTTGCAGGTCAGCACCATAATCCCTGTTTCCTATTTATTTCTTCTAGGTTTTTTTCTACAAGTGCCCTTTACTTTGTCTAATGCAGTGTTTCCCACCTTGGGGCACAGGCCTCACAGGTGGACTTCAATTCCCAGAAACCTAAGTCAGTACATTGGCTGATTAGTGCTTAATTGTCTTAGGTTTCTGGGAATTGAAGTTCAAAAACCAAAGATTGGGAAACACTGGTCTAATCTGTCTAAGGATGCAGGAAAAGTCCACTAATATATAATTATATTCACAAGGTTTCCCTCTTGCCCTATTGTAGTCTGTTGAATGCTAGAAGTATGACTGAAAACACAGTTATTTAAAATTCCTGTGGTTTCCATGCGGATGAATATATGTACTCATTCCGAGTAAGGAGGTAATACAGTCTATTCTCTTAGATGAGATTTAAGATATCAGTGTCAGGATTTCCTTCAGCATTATTTAGTGCAGTGACTGAAAAATAGAATTTAAGTTATAAGCATGCAATTTAAGCTGGCAACCTAGTGACATAGCTTGAGTTGCATCTGTTCTGCTTAACCACTGCATGGTTGACTTTTATTTATACCCTTAAAATGCATGCACATTTTGAACACCAGTATCAAGGACTGAACATTGTTGTGTAACAGATCCTGCCCCCTTCCAATAAGTCTGCATTTACTGTAGTAAATACAATTTAGGCCTATGGAGTATTTACTTTAAATATTTTTAGGTATTGTTGAGACATGGAGAGAAAACCAAACCTTCCAGGCTCCCTTTTTTTCTAGGAAAGGGTTAGATGGGACTACTTGTAAGTATGCATATAGAAAACCTGTAGAATAAGGGTCATATTTATAAACTATTTTCTAGAGTTCTGATTTTATAGAAAGCTGCAAATATTTATTTTGATGGTTTAATATTCTTATTTCTTCTTATGGAATGAAATATAAAACTGTAGCACAACAACTGACAACTATCATCCACTCCAGATTTAT
The DNA here is from genome assembly GCA_030440675.1 of Furcifer pardalis. Lineage (NCBI taxonomy): Eukaryota > Metazoa > Chordata > Lepidosauria > Squamata > Chamaeleonidae > Furcifer > Furcifer pardalis. Next base: position 46,630,471 of record CP126895.1, read on the forward strand.
TGTCATTTTGTTTTATACTATATGCATTTCATTACCAACCAGTTGATGATTTTGGTTACTACCCCCCCCCCCCCCTCTTGTTCTGTACTACAATTTGACTAATGTTAGCTTCATTTTGGCATGCCAGGGTTTGATCAGGATACCAAAAAAAGAACTAATGTTAGCTGTAAAAATTAACTTAGAACTTTATGGAGATGTTAATGGTGTACAGAAAGTAATGTGTCTAAGGAGGAACTGGAATTATGCACACAATGAACTACCATGTGTTAATCACCCATTTTGTATCTCTTTATATGCATAATTTAAAAAATCACTCTAGAAGTATTTAAAATTAAAATAAAAGGTATCATTACCCACAGCTATAATCTGTAGTTATATTCAGAAGAATAAAAGAAACAAATGTTGAAGTTTCAACTACAGTATTTGAGAAAGACATGCTTCCATGCCTTCCATGTGGTTGGTGGGTTGGTGGTGGGGAGAACACAATGAAAACAAAGTAAACTATCAGGAAGAAAGGAGGAGCAATTTCACCAATGGGTTAGTCACAAAGAACAATCACTTCAGGTTATCAAAGCCTCTGCTCACTTATTCCAAGGGTTAGTGCATGCCAGACTGTTACCATGCCAATACCCTCCACCTTCTTTCAAGTGTTTGTGTCTACAAGAATGTCTGCATAAGACAACATTCTCATGGGCTATGTTAATGTTAATATATCCGAGATTCAGCGCTTAAGTGAGGAGTTGGGAGAACAAAATATAAGCCTTCAGATTTTCACCAGCTCTGTTATTCCAATAATAGTTGTTAAATGGGAACATGTCTTTTTTCAAAACATGAGGAACAACCTAAAAATAAACCAATATTTTTCCCTCTAAGAGGCCACAGATGGATGATGTATTGAAGGATTAAAGAGCCTCGTTCACAAACTAACTTTGATTGGAATGGAGTTTAATTTCCATATTATAGAGGATTGATTGATAAACTATTCATGCTAAGTATAAATTCATAGGCCATAATCCAACCCATTGATTTCAATAAGTTTATCCACACTTAACTCTTAGATCAGTAGTGCCCAAACATTTTTTCTTGTGGGCCAGTCCCGCTCCCGACACACAGGGCCAGAGACGGCTGCTCCCACTGCTGACAGTTTTGACATGAGCAGTGGTGGCGATGGAGGCAGCGACTGCACTTTTTCCAGGCTGCTCAATCCTTTCCCCTCAACAGCCTGTGCTGAAGACGATCGCTGCTTCGGGGAAATTTTCAGGAGCCTCCTGCGAGTCAAAATTCGCAGCACTAAGAGAACCCCCTGGCGTGCTCAGGACAACGTCCAAAAAATTCCCTGAAGCAGCGATCAGCTTCAGCACAGGCTGCTGAGGGGAAAGGCTCAAGCAGGAGGTTGCTCGGAGCAGCATGGAAAAAGCGCAGCCGCTGCCTCTGTCACCACCAATGCTCACGTCAGGTGGTAGGGGTGGGTGGGTGGTGGTCCGTGGAAAAGCCTGAGTACTCACTGTGGGCCACATTAATTATATGCAAGGGGTCAATTACACCCATGGGCCAGAGTTTAGGCACCCCTGTCCTTTTATAAGAGCAGTTACATCAGATATATGAATTTGCAGCAGCTAAATAGTATTATTGCTGGGTTCTGTATGACAGTGCATTTAATTCCTATTGTTCTGCAATCTTCTATAATGGGAGGCAGATTATTACAAAAAGAGTTGAACTAATGAACTGTCATCTTAGTCAGTCCAAGTTTCTTGATTTAATTTATTTTCTTTGTGGTTTAGGGAACAGCGTTGGAGAACTGGAAGATGAAAGCTCCTATTCCTCACTTAATCCTCTTCTATGCTACTATTGCACAGAGTTTGAAGGTTGTGACCAAAAGGGGCTCAGGTAAGAAGATTTGCACTCCTTATTTCCACATTGTATGCATAACAAGATGATTGTCATTATAATCCAGTATTTGCATTTGGAAATACTGTATGTGCATTTGCAGAGTTTCTGTCTAAACTTAGGTAAGTCCTGATTTCTCCCTTACTTTTGTTGAGGATTGGAATGTGGGAGGAGCATTTGAATCTATCTGATCTATGGTTGGTCAGTTTGTGGCTTCACTACATACAGATTTCCTGGCTTTTGTGGGAACAGGATTGAAGTGGGGACATATCTGACCCCAGGAAGACTCCATGATATAAGATAAAGTTTAATAGTGGCCATTTTTTTGCATCACGCTTCCCAAGCCAACCATGCCTTCTTTGTTGATACCGCAGTAGAGTGAGATTAGTAATTGCTTGAAGACATTGGTGTTTGAATTTTAACTGTATATAGGATTGGTGGTGTGTTTGCCTCACAATTTCCTATAGCAGTTTGGCTAGCCCTTTTTTCCCATAAACATACCTTTATATGAGACAATAGGTGTGAGCAGTTGCTTATGTGGACTGTGTTATAGGTCTGTGTGGAGATGTAGATATGGCTCCCTGAGGTGGTCACTGTCCAGTATCTTCTCAAGGAGCTCCATCAGCATAGTGAGAATAATGTCATTAGGAGTAGTATATTGTGGCTAATTGAAGAGTTCCTTTGGGATTTGTGCTACTTTGTCTCATATGAGATGTACATACTCAAAAACACAAAAAGGAACACTTTCAGTAGCACTAGTTTGCCTATGTCAGTAATGTCACTACACCTGCAAAGGACACTGGACACTGAACCCAACCAATGACTTTGTGTTATTTTCAGGAATGGCAGATTTAGAGAAAAGAAATCTTGTTGAGTCATTCTTTGCAGGATGAATGCTTGGATCTTGAGTGAACTCTTGTGTGGGGAAATTTTGTGGTCTGCTTTGGCTGTTTTTGTTGCAATTGAATTTATTGTAGGTCCTTGATCACTTGGTACAAATTTCTGTTTGTCTCTCTACTTTATAGCCAACTGTTAACACTATCATCAAACTTCCAGCTGTTGAACCATTTGATTTAAAAGATGTGTTGTTGTGGTTTTGAATTTCTAAAATCATTTCTAATTGTGAGTGGTTTTTCTTTCTACATAACGATTTAATAAGTTTATAGTGTTAGAATTTATCCTTGTTTCATTTGCCTCCAATATCTCCAGAAGCTTGACTAAATGGAGACACTGCATCATTTCATAAGCTACCTCAATTGTTGGTCTGAAAGTATTGTTTTATTCCTCATCTAAGTTATCTTTCATAATGCCTCTTTCTGATCTAATTTTCTTGATTGTTGGATTCCTACAAGCAAAGTTTCTGCTTTTTGTTAATGAAAAGTTAATAAACAAGTTTAAGTAGGGGGAAAAGATTAAATAGATTTGTGGTTGTTTTAGTGACAAAGCATGTGACATGTATAATGGTTCAACCCTGGCAATGGGAGAATATTTATTTTAAAACATAACCTAGTAAGAAAACACAACTCAGTGCCAGTCTGAAGACAAAGAAATAGATTCAAATGTGCACTCTCACAGGTATAAGTAATTCAGAATTTAAACCCTAAGAATAAAAGGGGTCTTCAATTCCCATAAGCTTAAGTCAGTACATTGGCTGATCACTGCTTTGGGGAATTGACTTAGGCTTTTGTGAATTGAAGTCCAAATCCCAAAGGTTTGGAAACACTGATCTAGATAGTTCTTAACCATAATGAGGCATATGAAGTATTATTTAATGCCATACCCTCTTACTCAGCTCCAAGTTAGGAAATTGCCATAGACATTGTCAGTTGTATATTCAATTTAAAAACTCAGAATGCATCTGATAATGTCTACATAGAACCATAAAGTTATGGAATGAGTTGGAAGAGGCTTATGAGGCTATCGAGTCCAACCTCCTGCTCTATGTAGAAATCCAAATTAAAGCAGATCTGACCGATAGTTGTTCAGTTTTCTCCTGAATGCCTCCCACATTGAAGTATTGTGATTTCTTACAGTGATTTCTTAATTTGGGGCAATTCAGCTGCACTGTTTGCACTATCTCAGTTTAACCAGGTAGAAGGATTTGAGCCAGTGTTTCAGAGGTCTTCATGTTAATGTAAAGAAAATCAATATCCTTCTGATACGTCTGTCGTTTTGTGGAATGATAAGAGAACCATATGCCCCAGATGCTCTAAATGAAACTGACACCATCCAAATAATCTTATTGTTTACATAGAATGAGGTTAGACATTACCTATTACAGTATTTTCATTTTATGTAGCAACAGGAAATAGAAGCAAAAAGCACAATATTTCGGCTATGTTATAGAGTAATACTAGAGAAACAAGTCTCTTAAATATTATCACAAATAATATCAAAGGTTAGTCATGTTTGAGGTTTTGCAACATTTTACCCCATCCAGTTAGAACTTTCTTGTGATCTAGTAAAATTGTTTTTTTCTTATTATTGTTATTTCTTCAATATTTGCTAATCTGACTTTTGAACCAATCTGTGAAACTCCTACAGTGTTAGTCACTGAATCAGAGAATTGTGGTGCCAGAAGAAAAACTAACAATATGCTAAAGTAAAATCTTAACCAACTTCCTTAAGCATCCCTCATATGGCTTGTTTTCCAAATTGTTTACCATTTCTCGCTCTTATTTTATTTTTTGCATCCTTCTGAATTACTCTTCTGGACACATCCTAGTTTTTTGGTATGCTTAATAATTAAGCATTTTTAATATTTAGTATTTCAAGTGATGAGTGAAAAGCAAAATAGATTGGCAGTTGTCTTCTTTGTTGTGTTTCTTTTGATATGGATCAGAATTGCATTTGTCTTTTTTTCCTGTTACTGCATCTTACTGTGGATTTCCTTTCTGTTTGTGGGTCCTTTTCGCACATATTACATATGCCATTTTCACATACACTTTTCCCAACCCAAGTGTCATCCATTCTATTTGTGCATCTGATTTTTTTTGTTGTATTGCAGTTCCAGAACATAATCTAATAAAACTGATTAATCTATGCTGCACAAACCTTTCCAGTATAGAACCCAATTCATCAGTTCCATAAAATATTTTTTGTGAGCTGAAAAAACAAATGTATTCATATGTGGAGCAGCAGCAGAGAGTGAAGTAAACAGTGAGGTCAGGGAAAAGAAAAGGCAACAGTGAAAAATATATTACCAGCAGTCATTTAAAAACAGTTATTGTTGATAACACAGACATTCTCACACTAGGGTAAACTGATAAACACATGCAGCATGATTTTTAAAACATTAGCATGATTCAAACCACAGAAAATTAAACTGAATCTATTGATGGATTATCATGCAACAGTTATTCATTCTGTTTTCCTTTTGAAGTTGCTTTTACTCAAGTAAGGCCACTACAAAAGATTATACATGTAGTTCTTTAATTCATTACTATGTCAAAATGAAAAAAATCCAGCAATGTTGTGACCTGTGTAATATGATGGTTTGTTAACATTATTCATGTCACTGTGAAATGTGGTAATTGTGCACAAGTTGCTCAGGTAGATAATATAAGATTAATGAGATTGGTGGTGGTACCTTACAAAAATATCATAGCTCATGATGATTGCAATGAGTTAGACCCGATGTGTCATATGCAGTGATGGGATGTAACAGGTTCTCACCAGTTCTCCAGAACAGGTAGTAACTTTTCCCAGTGTCCCGGAGAACCAGTAGCAGCTTTTGGGGGGAACCACCTTCGGGGCTTACCTTTTCACTGGTTTCCCACTGCCCATGTATTTTTTATTTGTATTTATTTATTTTATTTACAGGTTTGTGTTGTGGGTTGGTGGGTGGTTTGAGGGGTGTGTGTGTGTGTGTGCTTATTTTTATTTTATTTTTTTATTTTTTTTATTTGGCTCCGCCCATGACATCATGACATCATGTCATTAGCTCCACCCACACTGTGATGACATCACGGTGGGGTAGTAAATTTTTTTACATCCCACCACTGGTCATAGGTGTAACTTTTTGTACGTTATCTTCTGGAAATGTATTAAACTTGATGACTAATGTGCAGCTATATCACCTTGGTCAAAAAGCAAAATTCTGAATAAGTCTCAATGATGGCATTATTTAATTTGAGCATAGCATTGAATAATGCCCATAAAGCATTCTGTTTGGACAGCATCCTTGAGGTGTTCTTATATTTAGTTGTTCTCTCAGTAGAAAATGAGCATGGATAGCTCACTTCTAGTAAAACACTTTATTCAAATATATAATTGTTCTGGATCCTAGTCTTCATTAACACAGTTTTGCTGTTGTGGTAAAAGACTCATGTTAAAACACACCTTCCAGTCCTCTGGTCATATCCTACTATGTGGTGAGCTACACTGTTGGGTAAACCAAGATAGGTTTCTCCAATGTATTTTTTTTAATTTATTGTAGATTGTTTTGATGAAAAATAAACATTGTAAAGTGTCTATAGATAATTTGTTGATGATAAACAATTTGTTTGTTTGTTTTGCCCTTGATAACTTTTTCTTTTGGTTACCAACTTATAGGAGCATATTTATTCGGCCACGTTTCTCCCAATTATTTAGCAATGGTTGTGTTTAGAATACTGTATAAGCTTCCAAACCTGTTTTTGGTCTCTGACTAAGCAGCCTTCTACTTTTATATTCAACCTTTATCTAGCAAGCCTGTATTCCCATCTTATCTGGAGATCTGATTAATTATAATAAATAAACAATTCTGGCTGAGTGTCATTGTGAAACAAATTGAAGAGGATGTTACCATCCAACACTTCAGTTCTGATATAAATGTTCATTGGTGTAATGAGGGGGATTCAAAATGGTCTTTTGAAAATGTGAAAATAGTTCTATATCTGATCCTAAAGTCTTTATTTGCTCTATTCCTATGATGAATGAATGTGAAAGTTGTTTTTCTCAGTTTTTTATTTCTACACATGGTGATTAATGGAGATTTTATTCTCAGCAGATGAGAAAAGACCTGGTGAAAAATGTAGGACAATGTCATGTTTCAATGTATTGGTTTTTTTGTTCTCCTTTAATAAAAAGTAAGGTTCTTTTAAGCAATTCAAAGCACACACTTTGCTTATACAAAACAACAACAAAGCTTTGCTTTCTGTTTCTCTCTTAGTCTAACGGGCTTTTTTTTTACAATGAGATAAAACAAACAGAATTAGACATATTCCTGTAGATTATTCAATATTGAACATGACTGCATTTTTATAAAAAGCTTCCAGGGTTTTCCTTCTTCACTATTCCATAATGTTAACATATTGAAATATTTGGAAGAAAATACAGAGGGGGAAAAACATAGAACAAAAGTATCTTTTAAAACCAGGACCTTTCCTAGGCTCTTAATTGGATTTGAAGAAACCAGCAGTAGCTTTGCTGATTTTCCTTCCAAAGTCATTGTTTTTAGAGTTCTGTTAGGTATATTTGTCTTTCTGGGAAATATTTCTTATATTTGAAAGCCTAAAGATTTTACTGGAGTACCAACCTATTTTTAACTTTTTTCTATTTTTGAAGATAATCTTTAAAAGTTTGTGAAGAGGTAACTTTTGAAAAATACTTTTTTGATTCTAGCACTGAACAGGTTTATTTTCTCTCCCCAGGACATTTCATCTCTTGATCACAAGAATTTCTTTAAGGATGATACATTACAATAATACCTTGAAAATCTGTATGAAAGAGTTGTGTTTCTAAACTATGAAATTAGCATTGAAACTTGTTCAGGATTGTTCTAATTGGTAAAGTTCCTGGGGACTGAAGTTTATTCAACTCTACATCCTCCTTATCTATAGCATGTCAGATAACCAAATAGTTTGGTTATTTTGGAAAGATACATTTTGTATTTGCATCCTTTGATGTCAGTTATGTATACACATTGATTTTGTGTATACTTCTCATAGGACACAAATGATCTGATATTTCGAAAAATGTGCACAAAATTGTTAGAAACTTCACAGAGAGAGAGAGAGAGAGAGATAAACCTCACATAAAGAATGGTTCGCTTGGAGACTAACTCACTTAAAGAGCATACTTTTCTCTGAATGGTAACCTCGCTTAATAACTAACACCAACCAAAAACTTGCTTAACAACTAAATTGGGGTTTGCAATCCTCCTACTCGCCAGAAGTCACAATTTGTCACTTACAATGGTGTTTCACTTAAAGAGCAAACTCGCTTAAAGAGCAGTCTTGTGGAATGCATTATGCTCTTTAAGCAAGGTATCACTGTAATTCAATGCCCAGTTCCCATGAGTTAGGGGAGTGACCTTAACCTTTCAGTTACTACATTTCTATTAAGTATGTACATATATTATCTAATGAATGACCAGTTTCATGTTTCTCATGGGAAAATGCCTCTGCCAACATAAAAGTAATATTTAAATTCTTCTTGCCTCTGGATTGCTCAACTCTGTGTAATCTCTGCACACCAGTGTCACTGCCACAGAGATATGCTGGTGAATACTTTACAGCTAACCAAAATATGTCTGAGTTAAGATAGATTTAAACCTTATCTCACATATTGGGAAACAGCATTTCAAATCACTCTGAATTCTACATTTGCAGTTTGCCATAATACTCAGTGCTCTCCAGTCTTTATTTCCTGTAAACACAGCTATCTGAAAGATCCATTGTTTTGTTTAAAGCAGACTCTCAGTCTTACAAAACACAGAAACTGCTGGCATTCTTCTATATCTTCCAGATTTTTCCTGAAGTCTTTTTAGTGAGAACTGTGTCTTCTCAGTACAGTAGTTCGCTTCTCCAAACTGGCAGTATGATCATGAGGAGGCAGATAAGCCTGGTAGCAAAAGACTACATATGATTGTGTATGTGGTGGGAGAATGAAGGGGAAAAGCACAAGAGATCAACACATCAAATGAGCTGCCATCCCTAGGCTTTGAAGAGGAAAGTAATAGCCTATTGCTGGAACCCAATATATGAATTCAGGCTTCAAAGTATTCCAGACACAAAGAGAAGAAGGACATGCAACATCAGCGCAGCATTTGGCAGGTAATCTGAAACTTCTAAAGTGGCCAAACCTAGTACAAATCCTGGGAATCAGCCCTTAGTCACATCTTTGCCAACAACCTCTGAATGATGAATTATAGGAATTGAGATTTCAGCTGTTGCTGTAAGGATATGCGGGTTGGAGAACATTTAGGTGAACAGCCATAGCAATATCTTACTGCCAAAATAACTGTCTTGTTTTGGTTCTGTACATTTGGAGGTTGGAATGCACATTAATATACCCTAAAACCAGATTAATCTTCAAAAAGGGACAACCATTTCATAGTTTGGGTTTCTGGACTTACCGTAAAGAGAAATTTTTTGGAATAGTAGCCATGTTAGTCTGTGTTTCAGGCATATCAGAAACAAGAAACAAAAGAAACACACTGCAGCACAAAATGCACAAAAAGATTAACAAAGTCTTCTCTTACTTCCCCATAATAAAAGGGCCTCCTGCTAGTTCAACCACCAATAATAAAAAATGTCAGGGCATAGCTACTCTAGTTTCTGAGCTGGAAAGTCATAATCCAAACCTGGGACCTGATCTCTCCCATCATCAGTGTCACCTTAATTCTTGTCAGCCACTCAAGGTCCCAAGACAGAATGTTCCACTGAAATGATATGTGCTGTTCAGCAAGCTTGATTCACTCTGTAGTCATCATATCTGACGTTACACATTGCACCATATCAGTTGACAGGTGATGTGAAGAAGTGCACTACTCTTTGGCACAAACACAATCAATGAATATGCAAATTTGCGGACTACATCTTTGGCCAATTTCCTATATCTTCCTAAAATGGTATTTCTTCCTAAAGTTGTTCCTTATCATAAATCTACAGTACAACCTATACTGTATCAGTATCATTCAGAATGTAAATTCAATGTTTCTTCATGTTTTCCTTTATAGTACATATGATCCATAGAGGACACAAAAGGCCCAAGAGAGCTTTGTATGTATTCTCCTGCGTCACATAGGAAGACCTTTTCTACTCTGTGTTTGTCTATTGTATGATGTTGGAACCGAATACCAGATAAAACTTATTCAGGCATTACTAAATCAAATATACCAGTGTTTCTCAATCTTGGTTTCCCAGGTGTTTTTGGACTTCAGTTCCTAGAAGTACACCTGCTGACCAGGGCAGCTGGGAAATGAAGTCCATTAACATCTGGGAACCAAAGTTGAGAAACATTGGTATAGGTCAGGGATCTGCAAACTTAGCTCTCCAGGTGTTCTTGGACTTCAATTACCAGAAGCCCAAGTCAGTATGCCTGCTGATCAGGACTTCTGGGAATTGAAGTCCAAGAACATCTGGAGAGCCAAGTTTGCAGATCCCTGGTATAGGTGATTTAGTAATGCCTTAACAGGATTATCTAGTATTCAGTTCCAACATCATACAATAGACAAACACCTATACTAATCACAAGTTAGAGCGGAGTGGTCTCATCATGGCACATTCTATTTCTAGTTTTGTCAACTGAATAATTATGCACCAGAAGAGAATAATCTGTGCTTATCGTTGGGGCTCTCCATGTGATTCAGGATGCTGACTAGGATTGAGATTTTTCTAGACTATGAATGCCATATTTCTAATTCTTGGAGGTCCACCTACTTTACAAGTATCTTGAAATACGTGAATGTGATGTACATGGGACAAAAACACTCATTCTGTTACTGCCAAATACCCTGCTCAGTAAGAAAGCTACCAGGAAACACTAGGGCAGTAACAGAAGGTTTGGATAAAGCATGGCTTAACGAAGCCTCAGATTCTTCCAAGTTCAGACTTTTACCCAGATGTATCACATTCAGGTATCTGCAAAGGGCTTGGGATCCCCAGAATGGAGAATTATATACTGTATTTGTAATTGATAAAATGGTACAATTTCCTCCTAATGTTGACTACCAGGAATCCCAAATCACACAGAGAACCCCTATAGAACAGGAAGCAGAGTGACTGGAGCGCTGATACTCAGAATTTTCTAAATGATAATATAAAGAGAGAGGGGGGAAGCAGCATACTGTGAGTGTTTTTGCTTTCAATTTGTTTTTTAATTTGGAAGTATATACCCTCCCCACGGAAAACTTTGCAGTCTTTCTTTCTGTCTTTCTTTCTGAGCAAGAATTTCTAGTGAAAGAGCTTGTTTTTAAAATGGAAGGGAAACCTGTGGTGGTTCCATTAGCAACTAGCTATGCCTTTTATTTATGTTTAGCCAGCTTTATTGAAGTCTGTTCTAAATAGCTTGGCTCCCATGGTTTCTCTGAAGGTATCTTATTGTGCAACTCAAATTAAACTCTGAGCCAAGATAAAAACAAATGTGCTTCTTGGTAGGCACATGTTTTACATCCCTGGCAATTTGCAATTTTTTTGTTTAACTCCAGCATGGTTGCTATAATTTCCACTGCATATATCCCAGAAAGTAGTCATGTTTATTAAATTTTATTGTATTCTTCCTTCTGATTGAGTCACTAGGCACCTATTATGAGGAACTGGGATGTGTTGGTTATAGAGAGTTAAAATACTAATCAAATGTGAAGTAGACCAGAAAGAGAAGATTCAAATGGTTCCACATGAATCTACTTGTATAGAATGCATTTAAAAAGTGAACACTGCAATGCCATCTGGTGGTTTTACAAAGATACTAAATAAACTTAAAACAAGGATACATTATGAACGGGAGAAAGAACGGTATGGGAAAATTAACAAAGCAATTCTTTTGAACCTTCTTCTTCTACAGGTGCTGTATCCATTCCGGATATTGGCTATCTATGGAGGTGCACCCACATGACTTTGCCGGAGGCACGGTGACATCACATGGGTGTGTGGACACGCATGGTGCCTGCTTGTTCACTGCCTCCTCTTCCTTGGGCACTCGGTCTCTAAATTTTCACCATCACTGACTTAGACTGTCCAGAACCTGATTTCCATGCTTACCCTTTACTAGGTTTTGTAAATAAGCATAATGGTGTAAATAATTTCTTAAACTGAAAGTTTGCAAGTACTGTATCTGCAAATCTAAAATAGAATCTAAGGTTTGCTGATTGTGTTCTGGAAAACTGTAGCTGGAACGTTTGAATAAAACAATTGTTATGTTCAGTCTGAAAAGAACTAAACCAAGTCTTGTTACTTAGACTTGAAAGAACTAAATATGCAAAACCTCCCGCCACCACTTTTTTTTGCCAAGTTGGTATCTTACACAGAAGCTGTGTAAGATTCCTTCAATATCTGGTTCATCTTAATTAAGATAGCTATGTCTTGTTATGCAGCTTCCCTTAGGCTTAGATACGGGGACAGTTCGGGGTTGTTTGTTTTTTCCTTATGATTTAAAGTCTGATGTAATCTGCATATTGATTGTATTGTAACCTTGTAGCCTGTGGTGTGTTCTATTCTAATCTCTACTGATAGATCTTCACAAACAGTGAATTATAAAGTTGAGATAAATCAGAAGATCTCAACCTTTTAAAGCCATGGGCCAGACCACGCTCCTGCAGACAGCTGAGTGGGCCAGACAGGTGGTTCCCCCTGCCGTAAACACTGCCATAAAACACATCTGCAGCTGTTGTAAATGTGTTTACGACAGCCCCGGGCACATTTACAGCTCTTGTAACACATACTTATGATGGTATGAGGTTCCATAGGCTTCTTTAGGTGCATGAACAGGTTCCTGTGTTTATGTGACTGAAAGGTAATGTTTAGGAAATAAATGCCACCTATTTTATCTCTTTAATAATTATCTTAGTTTCATTAAAAGGATTATAAATGCAGTAGAACTCCATATAACGATCACCCCATACAGTGATGAAATCGCATAGCGATTAGGCTTGGGGTGGAGGAAATGCGTTCTGCATAGTGATGTTCCCTATGGAAAAATCCATACAATGATTTTTAATGGGAAAAAACTGCTTAGCGCCAAAAATCATTGTATGGTTTTTTCCATAGGGAAAATTGTTGTACAGATTTTTTCATAGGGAAAATTGTACAATGACGAAATTGCATAGCGATGAGCTCTGTGGAATGGATTAAAATCGTTATGCAAAGTTCTACTGTAGTTATAAAAATTATAAGTGGTTGAAAGACAATTTTGTCAAAGCATTTTTACTGCTGAACTTCTCAGTGTTTTCTTGCTGAATATTTACTTGCTTTAAAATGGTGTATGTATGGATATTTCAGCTAAATATAAAACAGCACATGTGCTTAAAACAGAACACAGAAGCATAGTTTGTTTGGAGGACAACTCCAAAGAGATTTTGCAGTCTGAAACAGTAGCATTTCCAATCTCTGTTTTTAACCAACTGATATCACATGCTCACCTGATTAGAAGATGAATGGTCATCTATGGAGTAATTAAGAGATTATAGTATGACCAGATGTAGTATCATTGGTTGAGTACTTGGTGACACCATATCAAGGCTTTTAACCACAGATATGGTCAAGATGGGGCAAATGTGAGAGAAAAATCTTGTGTCATTCTCACCTCCAGTGTCATGTTCTGTCAGTTTATGATGACTGGATTCTGTGGCCATGCTAGATGCTGACTGAAGCTGTTGACTTTGGGTTTGGAAGTTATTCAGAATCCAAACTGAAGCAGGGATATTTGTCAGTTTCTCAAACAAGCAGGAGTGAGTTAATGAAGGCCAGAATGATGGGTTTTTTTTATTTTTACAATGTGTCTCTACTCACCTATGACTGCTTGCATTCCAGAAAATATGGGTGGCCAATATGACATACAGGGTAGTAATCAGATACTTTACCTGCTGGAGCAGCAAATCTACAAAACAGGGGTATTCCTTCCCCATTCAACCATAAAATTGAGTAAGTTGCATAGGGGAGGAAGGAAACAAGGAGCACACTCCTTCTACAAACACAAGCTTCACAAAATTTTTTGACATATATTTATATGATCAACCACAAAAATAGTGGCATAACGTAACAGAACACTAAAGCTTGTACAATCTGAGTTCTTTGCACAGACACCTGAGCAGGAATTGCTCTTCAAGAAGAATTCAGATAAAACCAAAATGAGACACAAAGTCCAAGATGCATTTATCAATCAAGGCAGGACACCCAAAACATGGAGGAATTGGCCTCACGTGTACAGTTTCTAAAAGGGCTACTTTTGCTTGATAGCCAGTTGTAGCTGATTCTAGGGTTCAGTGCTCATCTCCATTTATAGCCAAAGAGCAGTGCTGTCTGTGTCTGTAGACAGTTCCATAGTCATGTGGCAGGCATGACTAGACACTAGAGTGCATGAAAGACTGTTTACCTTCCTTATCTTATCCATTGGTGTTTATATTTTATTTTAGTTTCAAAAGGTTAAAATAAAATACAAACACCAATTAAAAACATAAGATCACTGTATGGATTCATCTTTCCACTGACCCTCCTGCACAATTATACAAAGTTGAAATTCTATTGTTTGAACCGAGGTGGCAAATGTCTTATCCTTCTCCATAGGAAAAGCAGCTCCTGCCTCTCCAGTTTTACCATGCTTTCTAACTCATTTCCACAATCATAGACCCTCTAAGAGCTAAGGAGCAGTAGTAAAGGTAAAGGTTTCCCTTGCTCGAAAGCCAGTCGTATCCGACTCTAGGGGTCAGTGCTCATCTCTGTTTCTAAGCCGAAGAGCCAGCGCTGTCTACTTCTGCAGACATTTCCATGGTCATGTGGCAGGCATGACTAGACCCCGGAGTACACGGAACACTGTTACCTTCCCGCCAAAGTGGTCCCTATTTATCTACTTGCAATTTCTTGCTTTCGAACTGCTAGGTTGGCAGGAGATGGGACAGAGACGGGAGCTCATTCCGTCCTGCAGTACTCGGGAATCGAACTGCTGACCTTCCGCCTCCCAGTCAGCATCTTAGTGACTTGAGCCAGAGCAATATATAAGTGCTATTGCTATTGTTGCTGCTATTTTCCCACCCATTGAGCTGAACCAAATAATCCATAGGGTTTATACCTACACACTTTAAGTTAAACACTAATTGATGGCATTGAGTGTTGTTCATCCAATCTGTAAATAAGAAACTTTTATTTCCATATAGATCTACATAGCCATATGCAAATATGCTAGTAGTTTTGTTATAGAGATCAAAGAAATGCAGGGAATGGAGCTCTTTGGGCCAAACATAAAACTCTTTTCTTTCTTTCTTTTTAACCTAAAGAGCCAAACAAAAATCCTCCAATACCATATTTGGGAGTTGAAATTGGAGATAAGACCAGAACCACCATAACACTGAATCTTGAACTCTCTCCTTGCAGCTTTCAGTCACCAAGACATGATGGTTGATGGTACCGAAACCTGCCTAGAAATCCAAGGTCTTTGTCTACTAAGGCAGGTCATGAAACTGACACTGCTTTTGGAAAATATCCCAGCCTGAAGCCAAAATGAAATGGGCCAGGATTTTAGGAGAGTACAGTCTTTTGTTCCATGAGGGCTTCATCTGCTGCCAGTTCAAGAGACAAGGCAGTGGGCATCTGTGTGCACATTCACACAAAAAATACAAACGGGGGCATAGAGGAAGATATAAAGTCATCCATGTTGCAATGGTTCTCCACCTGTCCATTCGTCTTCCCCTTCAGGTGTCATATCCATTCCAGATATTGTCTAGTATCATGGCAATAGTCTTCCTGTTCTTAACTCCTTGAAAAAGTTCTTCAGAGGACATGTCACACCAGTCTCAGGTTCTTCAGCCATAAGGTCCACCTACGACCAGGGCTTCTCTTCCCAGGGAACTTTCCTTGCAGTGAGTTAGAGTAATCTATACTTTATATTGTTCCTCATGATATAGCCAAGGTATTTGAGCTTTCTTTGCTTAATTGTCTTAAAGAGTTATTGTCCTTTAAACATTTGACACAAAACTTCTACGTTAGTCACATGGTCAACCCATTATATCCTTAGCAGCCATCTGTAAATCCACATTTCAAAAGCTTTGATTCTTTTTTCAGATGCTATAGTCAATGTCCAAGCTTCAACCCCATACAGCAACAATGGGGGTACATAACATCTCACTATTCGGAACTTTATAGCAAGAATTAGATCTCTACTACATAGCAAGTGTCACATTTTTATGAAGGTGGATCTTGCTTTTTCTATTCATATTTTAATCTCTGCCTTGGGATCCCAATTTTCATTTTACATGTCTCATCAGCATATGTGTGCTCAGGATCACTCCAACTCAATTCTAGTGATGTTTTTCATTATTTCCTGAGTAATTGACAATGTACACACTGCATTGGTCCACTCCTGGCCACCCAAGGACTCTGTTTATTTGACTTTCAGCTATGAAGATTGTCCTGGGAACAAAATAATGCAGTAGTCTTCCCCAACCTTCCATATTGCAGCATGACCCCCTTACCACTGATCCAGTTCTGCGAGTCACTTTCTAGTCTTTAGTCCTTTTGGCATGCAAAGCCCTCAGCAGTCCCAGGCCAATATTGATGAAGCTGCTGCCCTCTATCAAGATGTATTTAAATTTTTCCTAGTGACCCTGATAAACCTAGCAAAGAAAGTGGTGCTAATCAGTTGGAAGAGGAATTTTACAGTAGGAGCATGCGATCTGCACAACAGACTGAGGGTGAATGTAGCCTGTGTGTTGTTCTCTCTTCCCTGCTCCAGATATGTTTTTTCCAATAATATTTAAAGCTAATCAGCCATGGCTTTCCCTAGGGCCATGACAAAAAAGGAGGGAAATGATAGCCTTGGAGCAGTAATTGTCATGTACCCGTGAATCCACAGCAGTTCTCAGTAGCAAAAATCAAATGCACGATGTCATTCCCTGTTTCTTTTCTTCCGGCAGAAATACTTCATTTAGGATGAAATCTTTTGCACACTTACATGTAAGTAAGCCCTGCTGAACTGAACAAGACGTGCCTGAGAATTAGGCTGTCGGTGGTATATACTAGTTGAAATTAATTCTATTTTGTTTCTATTCTTTTCTCAGTATCATCGGTATGCAGTATACACTTTGAAGCAAGCCTCTTTCAGTTCACTGTGCCATTAGTTGCTTTCTTTTAGGAAAAAAATGATGATGTAATCAAGTGATGGCAAACCTATGGCACGTGTGCCAGAGGTGGGACTCAAAGCCCTCTCTGTGGGCACTCGTGCAGTCACCCCAGCACAGAGTTCACCCCACCTCTCTGCTCAGCAACTCAATGTGAGCACTTCCTCCTCCCAGCCCAGAGTTCACTCTGCCCAGCAGCCCAATGGGACTGTTTCCTTCCTCCCCTGTTGCTGTGATGGTACTTTGCGATAAATAAGTGGGTTTTGGGTTGCAGTTTGGGCAATCTGTCTCTAAAAGGTTTGCCATCACTGATGTAAGCAGTAAGCATCCTGCTCCGTCATGCCTCAGATGTAGATCTTCCCTATGCTGTATTGGTACCGGTACTTTTAATTTCCTTTCCCCCACATTTAATTGCCTGTTTCTTGTTTATATTCACATATCTTACTTTACACCTCAAAATGCTGGATTTCACCCATGTGATCTGTAGGGGTCAGGGTTTGCTACTTGACCTTATGAGTGCCTATGTCCCCCCTTTTTTTGGTGTTTTTTAAAAAAATAAATAGCCCAAATCAAGTTAGTATTTTGTAATTTGATCAAATATTATGCTATATAAGGGTCATAGTGGCTTATTGGTTAAGATGCTGAGCTTGATGACCAGAAGATTAGCAGGTCAGCAGTTCAAGACCTAAGTGCTGCATGACAAATTGAGCTCCCATCTCTGCTCCCATTCTTGCCAACCTAGCAGTTCAAAAACAAGAAATTGTAAGTAGATAAATAGGTACCACTTCAGTGGGAAACGTAACAGCATTCCGTGTGCTCCAGCATCTTGTTTTGTCTGCCACATGACCATGGAAATGTCTCCAGATGCAGACAGCATTGGGTTTTTGGCTGTAAATGGAGATAAGGACCACGTTTCTCGAGTTGGACACTATTGGCTTTCGAGCAAGGGAGACATTTACTTTTACTTTTATGCTATATATGGTATAAGACCAAATTGTAGCACATTGCTTATTATGGTTATTTATATTATTTGCTTGTTATAATGGAAAATTCTACCTGAGTTACAGTCTAAAGAAAAAATGAAACTGTGTAAAAAACAAATTAAAAAGATAATAAATACTTGGAAGCACTCTGAAACAATAGTCATGTGAAACTCTACTCTGGAATAGCTCTTATCAGCTGGGGTAGTCCTGCATAAATGGAAATGGAAATGTTTATAATAGGGATTTAAAACTACAGCTTAGATCACACAGGAGAGACCAGAGTAGCTATAATAATTCAACTGTCAGATGTCTTTTCTTCTGCTGTCATAAAAATATTGAGGCTTCTTCACCACCACATTTTCCGGTCGTATTTTTAACCCAATCAATTTTGGCTCATATCTGGGCAATAAAATGCAGACATGCCAAGGGATGTCAGCGTGGCCAACCTTGGTATGCCAGGTGTCCATGGACTTCAATTACCAGAAGCCCAAGTAAGCACACCTGCTGATCAGGGCTTCTTGGATTTGAAGTCCAAGAACACCTGGAGCACCAAGGTTGGCCACCCCAACTTAGACATGCAGAGTTGCTGTGTGGTTAGTTGGTTAAAAATATGCCCTGCATTTTGAAGGAAATACATTGAATGTGTTACAGGAAGCTAGCCAATGTTTCAGTCAAAGTTGGATTGGATTTACACTGTTGAAGCTGAACAATCTTGTATGACTGGAATCTAGTTATTGTACATTGTAACAGAATACTACTACATGAATTGTCTTAGAGATACTGTTTTTACTGAAGTTGAGTACTTCTTCCTAAGCATTATTGATAGTGATACTATCACTGACATTTTTAGCATTATTACCACATATTTAGTATTTTTGCTTGCATAGCACACTTTATCTTCATTTTTGAAAACAATGTTTCTCTTGTTTTATTCTAGATTTTGTCTTGATTTTACAGCATGATAATTGAAATAATCTAAAATCATGTTTCAGTGGTATAAAATGTAGAAGGCCACAGTTGATAATCTTGTGGAACTATAATGAACTATAGCTGCAGTGATATTCTGATTTATGAATGTGAGATGATGTGCTTCTATATCCACAATATCATCCCTGTGTTTCCAGCAGGTAGGAGTAGTATCACCACAGATTGTTCAGGAGTCCTGTACATATGTAAATTAGCATCAATACCAACAGGTGTCTTACCAAAAGATTCTGTCACTGTTGAGAATCTCAGAGTTAAATAACTAATTCATCTAATTCAGTATGGTTTACAGATATTGGCAATGGCTTTAGAGATGTTCAGAAATTCCTTCATAGACCTTCCTCAGAAAGAACTTTGAGCATCTTCGTTGCTTGACCAACTATTTCAAGACACTAGCCGAATATGCCTGAATCTCTAGTTTCAATCAGGGATCTTCCTTAAGCAATATCTAGGAAACTCAGTGTTCAGCAGAACAACTTGAAATGACTTGGTACATAAATACCAGCATGACAGCTGCTTCGTATAGCTGATCAATATGATATATTATATCAAACCTGTGATATATGCAAAGGAATAGAAGGAAGAAAGTACCAGTAGAAGTTTAGGAAAAAAAACGTACAGTATTTAAGCTCCCATGACATTACATGCAGTTAATTTCACTAAGTGTTTGAGAAGAACTGAGTGGGTGGCATCTTCCTTTTCAGTTTTTGTCATCCATGCCTATAATATTTGTTAAAAGAACATCAGTAAGATGACCTTTGACATTAAAAAATATCTGTGGGTTGACAGTCATTGACAGTGATTACACTAAAATGAATAGTAGGAGTTGATGATTAATCTGATTAGTCAGTCAATCCTGAGGGATCGAGAGGTATGCTTTTAAAACAATTGCAAAATTCCTTTCCTGGCAATCAAACTTGTTAGTCAACATGCCTTTTTCTTTTCTTTTGAGAAGGCTAGAAGTTCTCCCTGCATGCAGTGTTCACAAAGGCAAATAGGAAAACCAAGTACAGTAAAACTTCGCATAAAAGTGCCTCGCTTAGAGACAAACTTGCTTAAAGAGCAGAATTTTCTCTGAATTGTTGCCTCACTTAACAACTAAAATCAACCAAAAACTTGCCTAACAAATTAATTGGGGTTCGCAATCCCCCCCCCCCAGAAGTCACAATTGGTCACTTACAGTGGTGTTTCACTTAAAGAGCAAATTCGCTTAAAGAGCAATCCCGTGGAACACATTATGCTCTTAAAGCGAGATACCACTGTACTGTAGTTATATACTGTATGAAGAGACAGAAACCCTGAACATACACTATTCTTCTGGGATCTGGAAGAGCCATTGCACCTTTCCTTATCATGTCAGCTTTTCATTTTCTGAGTTGCCTTCAGTCTGTATCAGGGGGGAATACTGGACACATTGTCCATGGATACCTTGAAGGATTCCACACATTGGTAGACATCTGCACAACAACATTCTGCACATGCAAATGGACTTGAGAAATCAAGTCAATTTGTATGTGGTTTTCTAGCAATCAGGATATGATGTCACCCACTGGCTAGGTGGACTATGATGTATGCCCTCTGCTTTCACCTTGGCCAAGGGATCCGATGGAGGATGCTTTGGTGAGTTTTAGTCTTGGCCTAACATCATTGACAAGAGATGGGCAACACTGCTTAGTTGGACCACTCAAGCCCCCACACCCCAACAAGGCTCTCACCTAGTGGGAGGTAGGGCATATTAACTACATTTCTATACAGTATTCTTGAAGCACAGGTACAATAATCCTTTATATCTTCCAGTTACCCTTTAACCTTCTGTGGATGCAGGGGCATCTTCTGGATTGAGCAGAGGGGCAATTCATCTGAGATTTTTAGGATGCTTCCCTGCATTGATCACGAGGCACCAATGTCTACACACATTGTAAGTGACAAGTCACAACACCTATAGCTTCCTGGGTTTCTATTCCTATAGCTTTTCAAGCATGAAGCTGTCTCAAGCATGGGACTGTGGTGGCTCAGTGGTTTTGAAGCTTGCCTTGTTAGCTGGAAGGTCAGCACGTCGGCAGTTCAAGACCCAAGTACTGCATGATGGAATGAGAGCACATCTCTGTCCCAGCTCCTGCCAACCTAGCAGTTAAAAAGCAAGAAATTGCAAGAAGATAAATAGGGACCACTTGGGTGGGGAAAGATCTTGGGAACATGAAAGGAGCCTCCTTCGGGCATCCTCTGAGCAGAGTTTCTCCAGCAAAAATGCTTTTAACACAGAAAGTGCCTTTGTGTGCTTCTGACACAATTTTAAAAAAAGTGGCAGGTAGAGTCTAAGGACATAATCGGCAAGGATTTAGTGCATGAATTCTATGTGTTGAATTATGCTCATTAGTTCATTTATTTCATTCATTAATTAAGGGTGATGTTTCAAATGGGGAAAAATAAAGACATGTTCATAAAATTAAGTTTTTCATAAAATGTTCATAAAATCTAAGGTTTTCTGAGCTAAGGTAAAGGTCATCCTTGATAGAAAGCCAGTCATATCTGACTGTAGATTTCAGAGCCAGCACTGTCTGTGTCTGCAGACATTTTCATGAACATGTGGCAGGCATGGAATGCCATTTGCCTTCCCACCAAAGTGTTCCCTATTTATCTTCTTGCAATTTCTTGTTTTTGAACTGCTACATTGTTTTAACCCAAAACCAGAAATCCCAATTTCTATTGTGTTTATTATTATTTTATATTTTATTTTTCAATAAAAATGCTTTTAACCTTTATTTTCCATTCTTCCCGACTCTACCCACTATGCACACATGTCCATACGCAGCCCTCTGTACAAACAACAATTCACCTCAGGTGAATAACTGCAAATGATATATTTTTAATAAATATTTCAATAGTCAAACTGCAAAGAGAAAGAGTTTTTCCTTCATGATTCCTTGAAAGCAGTTCTTCAATAAGAGGGAAAGCCAAAAAGGAAACTGGTTATGACTTCAAGGGAGAAACTTGCTACAGTGTATCCATTCTCACACCAATGTGCCTATTCTGGTGTGGAGAGATTCTTTCTTTGAAGGAAAGAAGGTTGTAAAGAAATGGTTTTTTAAAACTTTCATAGAAAATGTTTCTGGATCACCGCCAAACACCATCCCTCCTGCGGAAATATCATTTCAATGAGTCACTTTTTTCCTCAATATATTTTTTGTGGATTCCTGCTTTGGTGTCATTTTTCTCCACATGTTGTATGTGAACTGTATCCACCTCGGGAAGTTGTCATATTCGCTTTTTAAATTGGTTTCACCTCCTTTTGGGGGATTTGTGTGACCTCTTTTTAGTGGTTTTTTGTAAAACGCTTCATAGATTATGTTTCCAAAGGCCAGTTTTAAATCTGAAAGTGTCCCCACAAAGTTTAATCTTTCCTCCTTCAAATGCACTTTGGATCATCTGAATTGGTTGGGTAGTTTGTTCGCTTGACTCCCGACAACCAATCCCCTTAGCAAAACTGTCACTTTTCCGATGCTACTTCTGAAAACGATGATGTCATCACTTTGCATTTTGGGCTTTTGGTTTCTACCAATTCTTAAAGTCACCAAGATGATCTTTCAAATGGCATAACCCTTATTTTCATGGGTGCCTTAGTTTTGGTGTGGCAGCTTTGCAAAAGTACATGATTTTCGTTACATTGCAAGAGCTGTCAGACCACCCAACCGAAATGTAAGATGTTCATAGAATTCACATCAAAAACCTACACCTATAGCTTCCTGGGTTTGTACTCCTATAGCTTTTCAAGCCTGGGTTTTGTCCCAACCAGGTTGACTCTTCTACAGAAATGCTGTCTTCTTGATAGGGCAAGAGAGATAGTCCAGATTCCTTTGTTTCCAACTCCTAGTTTTTCTTAGGAGCATAGGCTGAAATGCAGTATAGAACTGCTGTCAGCAGAGATGAAAATGAAGCAGTTTCAAAGCATGTAACCCCTTTCAGTATAATGTTGATGATTTACCATGTATGTTAAAATATGCAGTCTCTTTTAGTATAATATCCATGATTTACTGGGTATACTAAAACATGTAGCCCCTATTAAGATACTATTGATAACTTACTGAGTATATTTCCATAAACCTGACAAAAGAGCACTGAAATAAAAGACTTTTATCTTGCTTGATTAAAAAAAGCTTTTGTTTAACTGTTATTTTTGGTAAGTCAGTTTTAAAATGATCTAAACCTCTGTGGCTGTATGCTGTATTTGTAATTACACCTTTACATAGTGTTCTATTTTGTCCAAGGCTAATTAAAATTTACAACATTGTGAGCCAGGAAATATCACATGAGGCAGAACATTGCTCTGAGCATTTTATCATTTAATTTCTTTTCCTTCCTGTTTTTATTTTGTCATTGCAGTCATTCAAGGTAGTCTGAAAAGACTATTCTCATGGAACTTTCTTGCAAGTGAAAGTTAGAATCTCTTAATATAGCATTTCAGTATTTTACTCCTATCAGTCATACAGCTTTGTACATTCCTACTAGGGCATTTGATGCCTATATTGGTGTTAGTGTCAAAAAGAGAACAAGAGCTTTTTTCTTCATTTCAGCATTTTTAAATCCATTCTTCTAGATTAGAACTGTTATAATATTAATATCAAACTCTGAGAGTTCATCTCCTGATTCTTGACATGTATGAAAAAAGTGAAATAGAAAACAATAAACAGGCTAGACAATGCAGTTATTATTATAACATTACTGTGCCTGTATATTGCAAAATATGTTTTTACAGGGCTGGATCACAGAATAAAATGGTAATGTTAGTACAATATTCTATTTCAGGGGTTTGCAACCTATGGCCTGCAAGCTGGATCCAGCCCATGGCACCAAATAATCTGGCCCTCAACCTCACTCCAGCCACTGTCGCCACCAAAATCGTCCATGGACTCATTTACGGCCATCATAATTGCATTTACTACAGCCATAAATGAGTCTGTGGCCATCGTAAACACATTTATGACAGCAGTGGACATGTTTTATGGCAGCATTTACAGTGGAGGAAACCACCACTCTGGCCTGCTCAGAAGTCTGAAGGGGCATGGTCTGGCCTGTGGCTGGAAAACATTGAGAACCCCTGTTCTATTTTGTTATAAAAATATAGCATTGCTCCTAATAACAATAATAATTGTTATAAATAATGAAATTATTGTGAATTGTTTAACTAAAATTGTTTACAAATGTGTGTATAGCATGAGTATACACAACATTTTAATGAAACTGAAAGAAGAAAGTGTCAAAGCAGGATTACAATTTAACATTAAGTACACAATTTTTTTTAGTATAGAACAGTGGTGGTGAACCTATGGCACATATGCCAGAGGTGGCACTCAGAGCCCTCTCTGTGGGCACACATGCTGTAACCCCAGCACAGAGTTTGCCCTGCCCTCTGCCAGCAGCCCAATGGGAGTGCTTCTTCCCTCCTCCAGCACATTTTGCCCTGTCCCTCTGCCCAGCAGCCCAATAGGAGCACTTCCTCTCTCTCCCAACTCAGAGTTTGCCCCTCTGCAGCACAAATGGCAGCCTGTTGAGTTTGGACACTTGGTCTCTAAAAGAGTCACCATCACTGGTATAGAAGAATCACACAACTGTAAAGTTGACAATGAAGAAATTGACATGGTTGAAAAATTATACCATTGTTTAATCATCAATCCAAATAGGACATGTGACCAAGATGGTGCCGAAGTGTAAAGTTGTTTTGCTGGAAACCAAGACCCAGATCATTCACCATGTTGTGTTTCTGATCACCATGTATGAATGCAAAAGCCGGACAATAAAGAAAACTGATATGGAAAAAATTGATTCATTTGAAATATGATGTTGGAGGAGAGCTCTGTGGATACTCTGGACTGCATGAAAGACAAATCTATCCTGAACTATCTCTGAAGGCAAAAATGATGAAACTGTGGCTATCCTGCCTTGGGCACATTATTTATAAAATCCAAACAGGAGTTTGCAAGATCTGAACAGGATTGTTGAGGGCAGAAAATTTTGGAGATATTTCATTCATAGGGTTGTCATAAGTCAGGGGCAACATGATGACACATATAAACAATATGCACAGCACTGCAGTCCTCTGTACGTTGATTCAAAAATAAAGTTCATTGGCATCAGTAAAGCTGACTTCCAGATGCATTTTTAAAAGAATGACATTCTAAGGCAGTGATGATGAACCTTGGCACTCCAGGAGTTCTTGAACTTCAATTCTCAGAAGCTCTGATCAGCAGGAATTCTGATTTGGGCTTCTGATAATTGAAGTCCAAGAACACCTGGAGTGACAAGGTTCTCCAATACAGGTATAAGGGCTTGTCTACATGAGCTAATTGGAGTGGCTGGATTGATCTAAAAAGGGTTGCTAGATTCTAAGGTTCGGTTTGACATTTGGTGCAATCTTCACATCCAAATGTCATATGCACCTTAAGTGACTCCATTTTCCAGCTCATTCTACTGTCCATTTTCCATATCGTGAAGTGACTTAAGAGGACAGCCTTTTTATGATATTGTACAAGAGTCAGTATCTGTGTCACTGTCACATCACCACCAACACCAACACCACCATCATTTTTTTTACTTCCTGAGGAAACCAAGAATGATTGAGCTGAAGGAGAAATAAAAAGGTCTTTATGTGTTCTGCTTTGCATTTAGTCTAGGGAGAATAAATAACACCCTTCAGTATGTTAACTGAACTGAACACATTGTTCATTGTTGTCTGTCGAGCCACCCACCTTCCTACAACCATAAAGTTGTGCTCATAGTACTTATCTGGCCTATATCTGCACAACAATAAAGACGTATTTAATCACCTCTATCTGCCTTTTATATCCTGCAGGCCCACCTTACAGCAGCCAAATACCAAACAGTGGTCTATGCCTTCAGTTAGATTCAAAGGAGCAAAACACATGCTCCTGTCAACATGCAAAATACAGGCCTGTGGTATGGCACTGGTTTCACGTAGTTGATTTTAGTTAGGGAGCAAACATATAATTAATGTGCTGCCCTGATTATCTGACTTGTATGGTGTAGTGATATTAAATTGCATTTGCTGCAGGCAATGCTGTTTAATTTAGAAAACAGAACCTACTTAATCTCCATAAGTGTAAACCCAGGACAGCAAGAACCTCAGCCTGCCCTATGGCTAGCATTAATCTTAAGAGATCTATTAGCCTGAGAGTAGAATAAGAATGGTTGCTTGCATCAGCCAAGAGAAGCAGATGTATGCCCTTTAAGGGGAACTGATGGCAATGTGGTATTGGAGACAAACCCAGACTGCCCATTCTTCTGTAGATGTTTTAAAAGTTCATGGCTGGAGAACTTAACTACCATTTTGTTACGATCTTCTTAATCCATCTCATTCATTCCCTTTCCTCTCACAGTGCAGTGTGTTCCAAAATGATAGAAGACTCCTTTTTTCTTTTGGTACATACATGGAGATTGTAATACCTAACAAAAATACAGTATTGAGCACCATTAAAAAAAAAAGCTAGAAGAATAGGCTGAATTAGTCTGGTAATTGAAATGGATGGTCCAACAAATTCTACTCAGATGTCTCTAATAGGTAAAAGTAAAGGCCTCCCTTGCTTGAAAGCCAAGCATGTCCAACTCAAGATTACAACTAAAGAGCCAGCACAGTCCGCATCTGCAGATGTTCCTATGGTTATGTGGCAAGCATGACTAGATGCCAGAGTGTAAGGAATGCTGTTACCTTTCCCACCAAAGTGGTACCTATACACTTGGAATTTCTTGCTTTCAAATTGCTAGGTTGGCAGGAGCTGGGACAGACAGAAGCGTGTACTCCATCATGCAGCACTTGGGTCTTGAACTGCTGACCTGCCGTCCTTCTGGTTGTCAAGTTCTATATGTTAACTACTAAGCCACTGCATCTATATTTAGGAAAGAGAAAGGCATTCTTTGCAAGTTTGTTTGTCAAATCACTTACTGTGACTAAGCATACAGCAGGGGTACACAAAAAGAGCCTCCTCGAAGAGTGCGGTGTTTTTGAACCACAATCAGGTGCACCTCAGCAATGCCCACATTGTGCTAGCTAATCTTTCTCACACTAGGTAGGATGTAAGGAACTATGGAATGACTTCATTGAAAGGTGGCTTCATTTTGACAGTTTCACGTTTAGCTTAAACATGGAAAAAGAAGACACAACAGTATGTTTTGATGGGACTAATATCAATTGATTTACAATATGAGGCAAGCAAATTGCATTAAGCTACATTCCCATTGAAGTCAATAAAAATAATTATTCATTACCCATGGGTGAGATCAGTGGTAAAATTAAATCTGCTTTAATTTTTGGCTTATAAATCGAACAGTATTTCTATAGCATGAGAGCTCATTGATACTGCTTCCCACTGGTTTTTGGTTTAACTTAAGAGTGCACCAAAATGTGCCTAGGACTGTGGCAGTTTATCAAGCACTCTTAATTTTTGTGCAAGAAACTCAGATTTGTCTTTGTTTTCTAGTGATGACTGGGACTTCTATCACTTTTCCCATGCCAACTGTTCTTCTCTAATAAACTCAGTGCTCATGTTTTCTTTAAAAGAAGACTAACAAGCATGGTTCCTTCCAAATAAAAAAAGGTGAAGCAAGTGTGTTCAGGTAATCATTCTGAGCTTCAGAAGACTAAACCACAAGCTAATACTGCTGCATGCTTGTTCTCCAATGGCAAAGAAATAAGACATTCAAATATCACAAAGGTGATATTTTGTCACAAAATTCCTTGCTGTTTTTTCAAATAGCAAGGAAGCCCATCTCTTCAAAATGAGAAATTTAGTGAAATTCCATCGTATTCTTTATTGCACTAGAATCATTTTGATTAAAATTGCATTAGATTAATATAGACCTCAAGTGAATATACAGAGGACTCTTTTGTTGAATTGATTTAGTCAGCATTAAAAGCAGAGTAATGTACTTTAAGTTGCTGGTATGTAATGCTTCCCTACACACGCTACAACATATTATAGCGTTCAGATTAAAAAGAATTCATGGCACTACAGCTCGTCAGATCAATTACAGAAACCATTGAGAGAAAGCAGTGATCGCAACTTCACCTTAGTTGACTTTCTTCAAAGTGAAGGCCACCTTCTGCTTTTAGAAACACAGCATGCGCATAGCCTGTGGATTACAGAGAAGCTAACAACACTAAGGACTCTTACTGTGAACACTGGATGTCTGAGAACCTCAGAGAAAGATGTATCATAGGTTAGTAGAAAATCACAGCATGCTTGGGTGGAATAAAAGTAAGTGCAAGAAGAATACTCTGGTGGGGAAAAAAAGAAAGTTCAGCATTAGGTTTATTTTGTATAAGTCACGATGAGTATTATAAAATTTATTCCTAATAGAACATGAATGTAATGGCTCTTTCTTGTCTAAGCTTTTGTGTTCAAAGTTATTTATCTGCCGTTAAGTCATAACCAACTTTTAGTGATCCTAATAAAACTTTCAAAGTAAGTGAGATATTTAAGGATTGGCTTTACCAGTTTGGTATCCCATGTTCAAAGTAGGAAGGTTTGAATTTAGGATAACTAAAATTAGTTCTTCTGAGTGTTCTTCAGTATTACAGTACAGTATTTAGGGACATCTAAATTGATTGGTTGTCAGGGGACAGTCTTTGTTTGAACACTTGTCCAGTCCAAATCTGATTTTAAGAGATTAAAACATTAAAGAAGAGGGCAGGGCCCTTGAAGACTCCTAACAATAGATAGCAACTAGGAAATAATTTGAGAATTATCTGACATGAGCCACATGGCTACAAATTTCCAATGATAGCTGTATTGGCTTTCTATATCATGTCAGAAGTAATTAACTTATATGACTCAAACAGGGTTTTCAAGATAAATGAAATATTTAAGGAATGGTTTTTACCAATTCCATACCCTGAGTGAATTTCTGTAATTGAACATAAATTCAACCCAGCCCTCTTTAGTTTAGTTTAGTTCATCATTCTGTCCACTACACCATCTTGGGTTTCCCTTTCTATTTAAACTGTACTAATTATTTCCAAATCTCTATCTACCCATATATATCATCATATATGCAAATACTGTATAACATAAATCTTGACTTTCTTTTTCCAATTTTGGCAATACCCTTTTATTTGTGTCTCCCCCCCCCCAGTAGACATCCTATTGTATTGTACAGATAAGATAAAAGTGACTGTACATTTTCTAATTTCATTACTGTCACTCAACCATGGCTTTTCTATACTTTCTCAGTTATTTGAACTTTCAGGGATGAATTTTAGATCAATAGTTCCCAGCCTCCTGGGACATGGGGGATGTATTAGAATGCCTAATGCCTAAAGAGGGTCACATTTTAA
Source organism: Furcifer pardalis (assembly GCA_030440675.1). Taxonomy (NCBI): domain Eukaryota; kingdom Metazoa; phylum Chordata; class Lepidosauria; order Squamata; family Chamaeleonidae; genus Furcifer; species Furcifer pardalis. The sequence goes on from CP126895.1 coordinate 46,659,701, forward strand.
AGCAAAATGTAACAAAATTATTAACTTACTGATTCAGATCAAAAGTGGACATTTAGAGGTCAATGAGGAAAAGGGTTTCTGCAATTGTAATATCTGTTAAATGTTCCAGTGCATAGAAATATTGGGACATCTGCACATGCTATAACACTTTTTCAAAAAATGGATTAAGAATCTGACCCTACCAGATGGCAGTATCACAATACTAAATACAATGGATGCTATGAGATTTATTTATTAATATCTCACTGCCTTTGGCTTTAAATCTACACATGGCTAATATTTTAAAAATTGGGCCTGTTACATAAAAGGACAGGTAGAAAGGGGAAAAAAGAATGGGCAGCCTCTCTCCTAAAACAAAGGTTATGTAATTAATTTGATTTCATATGTTATAGGGGGTGTGCCAAGGTTCGCCATCATGGTCGTATATCCATCCACACATCTGCTTTATCTTCTTTACACAGATATATAGACTTCAACATGGAGAGGGGGAGTGAGAAAGTTGAACAGGTGCCTGAGCTCTGTTGGCTAGTAAAGAACATTGAATGGCCAAAAGGCAAGTATGGATGATAAGACCAAGAGGGAGCTGACAAAAGGAAACCATGTAGACCAGAATACACAATGTTGGTGTTGTGTTTTTTGTAAGAAACAGACAGGATAAACAGTAGAAGATGGTGCAGGTTGAGGCAGGAAGAACAGTGTGGGTCTGAGGTGGAAAGCCTTGAAGGTGTCATCAGTAAACAAGGAGATTGGAAGGCCACACAGAAAAAGCTTGAGGTCCGCATGCGACCTATGACCACAGGCTAAGATCCATGTTTTTGATTGTTAAACATAACTGTTGAATCTGACATCCACACAGTTATGAGCAACAATCTTATCTTTGGTTAAGAAGCTTGCTGTGTCCACCATCTTTTATCTCACTAGTGAAGAAATGATGGAAATGTTGTAAAACCAAGTAGAAAGATAAGTGGCTGCTGATTTTTAGATGGTTAGTACCATTTGAGAATCTCCAACTGCCATTGGGATATATTATTCCTTGTGTCTAATCCTTTTAAGCAGGGTTTCCCAAACTTGGGCCTCCAAATGTTCTTGAACTTAAATTACTAGTAGCTCTGATCAGCAGGTGTGCTAACTTGGGCTTCTTGAAATCCAAGAACACCTGAGGGTCCAAGGTTGGGAGCAGCCTCATCAGTACTGGCCTGGGGCCCAAAAGGGCTCAGGACCAGAAAGGGACTTGCAGAACTGGATCAGTGGTATGGAAATCATGCTGCGACATGGAAGGCAGATGAAAGGCCACTGCATTATATTCCCATGACAATCTTCATGGCTGTTTGCTATGATGATAGACTATATTTAGATACGGATATTGCAGATGAAGAAGAAAGCATACCAGATTAAAAACCAACTCGTCACATTTTCCAACTTAATTGCCATGCATAATCATCATTCCTGTGCTACCACAGAGTTACTTAGTAAAATGTATATCCTGCTTTTGCTAATAATCTTCAGTGCCAGAGGCCCAGTCTGTAATATGGCCAAGTGACTATCTGTTGTAGTTTTACTCTCTTTTCCTCTTCTCCGTGTCTGTAAATTCTTGTGCCTGGTTTGCAGAAAAGAGCATGTTGATTATTGCTCAAGCAGGCCATGTGAAATAACTTCCATTTTCCTCCTCTTAGCCTGCTAATTATATTTGCCATTTGTTATTTATATTGCCTTCTTGGAATGCTTGTGAAAATCATTTATCTCTTTCACAATATTGTCTTTTCACATACTGCAAACATTGAGCTTTTTTCCCTCCAGCTTCTCAGAGAGAACCTTTGAGTCAACAATTGCTTTGGATGGCTTTTCTGCCTTGTTTGTGCATTTGCAGTATGCTATCCTTGCTTTCCCAGATTAAGCAGGGCTCTATTGATCCTTTAAAAACAAGGACCTCCCAGAGTAGTGTGATACCTTTAGAGCAGTGGTTCTCAACCTTTTTTTTCTTTTGCCATGCCCCACCTAAGCATCTCTAAAATCCTGATACATCCCACTCATGACATATAATTCTTATTAGTCAAAAAGTGAATGTGGAGGAAACCTAAAAGGCCAGTCACTGTTAATAACTCATTTTTGAATTTCCACCCTTAAAAATCAAATTGACCCCTTGTGGGGTGTGTACCCCACATTGGGAACAATGGCTCTAGAGTTACAATTCCAGATGCAGAGGAAGAGGTGATGAGAAATGCAACAGGAAGAACAGAGATTGTCACACTTTTGAACATTCTCCTCAGATCAATGTGAAATGTATGCCTGATCATCCCTCCAGAGGGAGGTTTTTATGAAACAATATAAGTATTGATCCCAGGAGTATTTTCCATGCTCCCAAAGGGTTCAGTGAAGCATTATTGTAGTGATAAAAGTGGGAGTGTTCCTCAGAGTTCAATGAGCTTTACTTACTTTGTTTCAAATGTATGTATGTATGCATGCATGTATCACCTTTTAACTCATACCATATTTGTTACATGGTCCAGAATCCTATTTGCTGGCAAATTGCTGCTCATTAGTGAGTTGCTTTTGGAGCGCTGGGTAGATGTCCAGGAATTGAATCAGCACCTTATTAATGATCAGCAATTTGTCACCAAGACTTCTGCAGTTTCATTTAAAGGTAAAGGTAAAGGTTTCCCTTGCTTGAAAGCCAGTTGTATCTGACTCTAGAGTTCAGTGCTCATCTCTGTTTCAAAGCTGAAAAGCCAGAAATGTCTGCTTCTGCAGATGTTTCCATGGTCATGTGGAAGGCATGTCTAGACTAGTGCATGGAAGGTTGTTTACCTTCCCACCAAAATGGTCCCTATTTATCTACTTGCAATGTTTTACTTTCGAACTGCTAGGTTGGCAGGAGCTGGGACAAAGACAGGAGCTCATTCTGTCCTGAAGTACTCGGGAATCAAACTGCTGACCTTCCATCTTCCAGTTAGTGCCTTAGCCACTTGAGCCACTGCAATCCCTGCGCAGTTTCATTTATGCATGAGTCAATTGCCAATAGAATTCTAGCCAACAACTGCTAGCATTAGAGCCTTAAGAATAAGTCTTCCCCAGTCCATCACGGCCTTGAAACACGAAGGTGTGAAACTCGAAATTGTGTGTGTGGGCAAAGCTTTGGAAACTCATCGGTATTTGAACTCAAGTCCTTCACATTTGCTGGTTTCATATCGGACATATCTGTGGGTTCAAATCTGATAGTACAAAATATGTATCTTTGAAGTTTTCAAATTTCGTTTATTTGGCATACTTCAGTATTTAGTTGGGAGTCCTAGCCATTCTGCCCAATCATAAACTCAGGTACCTGCATATTCAGCAATTTTAAAAAAATAAAATAAAACAAATCCAAAATGAAGCATTCCTGAAAGGAAACTTGAGTATGCTCAGTGGCATCCATGAACAACTGAATGTTGAATTTCACTTAGAAAGGGACATAAGAGTTAAGGAACATAACTACAAGGTGTTGTGGAGGTGGTATTTGACTCCAGCATGACTAAATTAAATGGATAATAGAAAAATAAAAAAATTGTTGGAGATGTCAGAATAAACTGGGAACATATGAGCATATGTGGTGGAGTTGTACAATGACATCTGACTTCTGGAAGAAGATAGAAGAAGAAATTGGTGAAATAATGGCTATTAACTTTAAATTGGAGTCAAGGACTGCCTTGTAGACAGACTTTGATGGAATAAATGTAGACATGAATATGAAAGACTTGTTATCCATCTTCTTGAGAATAGCAAGACAACATATTGAAAGAAATTTGAAAAATACTTCAAAGTTAGAAGTGGATGACTGGTATAAAGAGATATGGAAAATAGCACACACACACTGCCCATCCTGGAAGGGAACAGGCCAAGTGCCTTCCCAGGTGGAGATCATCCTTGCGGGCTTTGGGGCTTGGATCTCCGGCAGTGCCCTCGGTGTTTTGAGGCAAGCCTCAAACAGCGAGGGCACCTCAGAAATCTGTGCCCCAAAGCTGACAGGACCTGGGAAAGCATTTCCCAAGGGGAGATAAGCCCTGCCGGCTTTGGGGCAGAAATCTCTGGAGGAAATCTGGGAGAAATGGATGCACCGCACAAAGTTAATTTAAGATTGCGTGGTGCAAATCCCCCCCTCCCCTTGGATTTTCCTTCATTATCCGGTTATAACGTTGTGGGGTGCAAATGTTAACCAGGATATTATTGTACAAGCATAGTCTTTAAGATGCCACAATGCCTTTTCTTTTCATCCTTTGTCTGGATATGCTTGCACATATGGAAGAAAATAGGAAGAGAGGGAACTATTAAAAAGGGAGCTTTCTAGCCATTCTGGGGAACAAACATGGAAGAAGCACAGATGCATTTAAATTGTTTTTGCATCCCTTCTCATTGATATTCATTCTTTCTCCAAAACATAGTTGATGTTTTCTCTCCTTGTTTACGGCCTCTAAATAGGGCAGCATTGCTAGGAATCTGAATTTTGATTTGGCTTTATAGGAAAACATTTCTTAAGACAATCAAATGGTGGCATTAATACTTTTAAACACAGAAATCATAATCATGGTATCCTAAGAAGGCAAGGTAGAAAGGAAAGTCAACTATTTCTTATTGTATTATTTAAAAAGAAAAGGGATCAAATAGAAAAGGAATCCCCAAAGAACTTTTGCCATTGATACCTTCTAATATTATGAGCAAACAAATTGGAAATGGCCACCTGTGTCCATATCTACATTCTCAGATACAAAGCTTCAATTCATCCTATAATTGTCCTCCTGCTCTTCTTATCTCACTGTGTGTTATGTGCCATCAAATCAGAACTAAAATTACCTTAGTAGGGCTTTCATGGTAAGTGAGATGTTTAATTTTAATAGTGTCATCCCCTCCAATGAGTTTCCATGCCTAAGTCAAGATTCATACCGAGGTCTCTTGAATCCTAGTCTTTCACTCTAACCACTATACCACACTGGATACAATGGGGTATTCTATTATGCTTTTGGTTGTTCAGTCTCACAGTTGATTCCAACCCTTTATGACCCAATGGACCTTTGCCTTCTAGGCACCTCTGTCCTCCACCATCCTCTTCAACACACCCAGCTCTGTGCCCATTGTGTCTTCAATACCATCTACCCATCTCATTTTCTGCCACTTCCTTCTTCTTTTACCCTCTACCTTTCCCAGCATCAAGGCTTTCTCAAGTGAATCCTCTCTTCTCATTTTATGTCAAAGTACTTTAGCTTCATCTTTAATATTTGACTCTCAAAACTCTCCTCCAACACCACATTTCAAAGGCATCTGTTTTTTGCGCTCAGCTTTCCTAATGGTTCAGCTCTCATAACCATACATTGCCACCAGGAATACCATTGCTTTGACTATGCGAATTTTAGTTTGCAAGGTGATATCTCTACTTTTAACTATGTTCCCCAGGTTTCCTATAGCTTGTCTCCTAAGAATGAGTCACCTTTTATTTCATGGCTGCAATCACCATCTGCAGTGATCTTTGATCCTAAGAAACTAAAATCTGTCACTACTTCTACTTCTTCCCTATCTATTTTCCAAGGACTGATAGGGCCTGTTGCCATTATCTTGGTTTTCTTGATGTTGAGTCTCAAGCCAGCTTTTGCACTCTCTTCTTTCAACCTAAGCAGGAGATTCTTTAGGTCTTCCTCACTTTCTGCCATTAGGGTGGTATCATCTGCATATATCAAGTTGTTGATTTTCTCCCAGCAGTTTTGATCCCAACACCTGCCCTACGGAACCTCCTGCCAATCTAGTTGCGACTCCAAACAGAGTTGCAGCCCTTCAGCTGAAAACCTGGGTGGCAAAGAAGGTGTGGGGCACTGGGGAGGTAGTGTCCCCCGCCTGCTGGCTGATATAGCAATATCCCTTCCCCCCCTTTTTTTAGCTTTTAGTGTTGGGTAATTTTTAGTACTTTTAATTGGGTTTATGGGCTTTTAAGTTCTAGATTATGTTGTGATTTTAACTTTGTGAGCTTCCCAGAGTCATTTCAAGTTGGGCAGCTATATAAATTGGATAAATAAATGAATAAATAAATAAAAATTCCTCCATCCATGCATTGCGCATTATGTGCTCTGTGTATAAGTTGAATAAGCAGGGTGATAAAATGCAGCCTTGTCTTGCTCCTTACTCTGTTATGCTACTAGAGTTTTTCTAACTTACATCACAGTTAATTTCTTGCCACATTTTAAGGTGGTAAACATCTACTTTCTTTCCACTTCCTTGAAGAAAGAATTAAATTAGACTTAGCCGTAATCATACACTTAGATAAAGAGTGTTTATGTTTCAAGGAATAAACTTCCTCATCTCAAGAAATGAATGGATTGCTCTAAAGAGCTTGCTGTAAAAAAGCTGACAAGCTGATTGATAGTTAGAATTGATTTAACAATAAAAGGGTTTTACAGTAGACAAAGATGTATCTGTCTAAATTCTATATTCAAGAAAATTGATACAATAAAAAAAATTTTTATGTCAATTGTAAGCCGCCCTGAGTTGCTGTAGCGAATGGCCGGCAATATAAATCAAATAAATAAATTAATAAATACCCATCTTAACTAGGAAGCCTGCAAGAGATTTTCTGATATTGAATAATAGCAATAAAAGACCCATTCTGCAACCTGAAGACAGTAGACTACTTAATTTACTTTGTAAACATTTCTTGAATATATTCCACTTGTACTTGTACAAACTTTGCTCTTTGATATGGTTTCTATCACAGGCACCATTTAGAGGGAAGAACTTTAGTTGAGTCGATCTATTTCTTATTTCATCTTCTTTTCCTGTATTTTTTCTGGCACTGTTACTTTTTCCAATGAGTTTTGTGTTCTTATGATGTGCCAAAAGTGCCTATATTTCACAATGTGCTCAAAGTGTGATAGCTTCAATTTAGTTGTTATCTGTCTTAAAGTTCAGCACAAAGTCAAATATGTACTGGATTTCATCTAATGTAACTGGGGCAGATTTCTAGTGATGAGGTTCCAATATGGGGATGAGGTACTTACATGTGCTTTTGGTTTATAGGTATTGAGTCTAAATCAATGTTACATTAGCAGAGGGGAAAAGGGCACTACCAGAATTGCATTGTTTCTCCTACTTGTCTTAAGCAGTAGCATATTTGTTCCTGTGTTCCCTAAGTACACTGTTGCTTGTACAAACAAATTCATGGCTTCAGCTCTGTGTCTTCAAGTGTAGTATTGTGTGCCAAAGGAAGGACATAACTGAAATGTTTGAGGTGGTAGCCATGTTAGTCTGTGCAAACATATCAGAGAATAAACAAAACAGAACAGCAAAAAAAAAAAAAAGACAAAAAATGTTGTGTCACATTAAAGACTAAATCCTGCACAGTAATACCTCGGATAACGCTAAGACTTGGTTCCACAAGTCTTGGTGTTATCCGATTTTTAGTGTTATCCGATGCATGTTAAAATCCTATGGGATGGATCGGATAACGTTAAAGCTCCATAGAGATACATTGTAACCGCACAGACTTTAGCGGTTGTTATCTGACCATCCCATAGAACCTTAATGTTATTCGATCCAATTCTCCTCCCCAGATTACTTAATGTTATGTGATTTTAGCATTATCCGAGGTAAACTTTATCCGAGCTATTACTGTATTTAAATGTCATAATTGAACTGACTCTTAAATTGACATGGTTTAAGGCAGTAATGGCGAACCTTTTAGAGACCAAGTACCCGAACTGCAAACCAAAATCCGCTTATTTTTTGCAAGTGCCAACACATAGACAGGGGAGGGTACAAACTCTCCCATTGGGTTTGCTGGGCAGAGGGGCAGGGCAAACAATGTACTGAGAGAAATTCTGCTGGGGCAACCACATAGATGCACACAGAGAGGGCTTCAAGTGCCACCTCTGGCACGCATGCCATAGGTTTGCATCACTGGTTAAAGGCAATATTTTGCTGCTTAAGCAAGAGATATATTATTTAAAATCTGAATCTCCCTAGAATTTTACTGAAAGGAGAGGGGGAAGATGACCTCTGATCAGGCAATTGAAATTATATGAAAAGTTTAATAATGGCACAAATTCACTTAATAGCAGAGTTTTTCAGTGGATTGTTCACTCTATATAACCATGGCTGTGTGTACACAAAGCTCTCGTTGCAATTGGAAGAAATAACATGATATTTGCTTTGTATAGTATGATACAGCAATACACAATTAAATGCATAGGATTTTCTATCTATGTACATCTTAGAAATATGACTAGATAATGAACAAATTCTATTTAATTAAAAATAAAATTTACATGAATTCAAGCATGCTGAGCTAATGCTGTATATTTCTAGATTCCTAAGGATTCCCAAGGAAACACATTTGAATACTAATTATAAAATTCCATTAATGCTGGAAAGCTTATTGCCCAATTTACTTATTTACTTTAAATGTGTTAATTGTTATTCCACAATGAAATTCTCCAGATGATGACTGTGTTTTAGTTAAGCATTCATATTACAGTAGCATCCATAATCTCGTTCCCCTGTAATGAACTCTATGGAAAATTGTTCCACACTTCCTTAATCCAGGTAGATATAATTCTTAAGGATAGTACCAAGTCTAGATACCTATTCAAGAGCAGTACAGAGAAAATTTCTCACAGATTCTTATAAATTGACAAAGGACTGTGGAGCTGTATGAGCTGTTTCCTTTGTATTCCATGCTTGTGATAAGTGGAAGAAGGCCCTACACATATGTAAATATAGGATTGTAAAGCCTCTTTACAATGTGGAGGAGGATCCTAATGAGCCAGTGTAGAGTCTCTTTTACACAGGCTGAATGTGTAGCTGACTTGAGGTTGATGAGCATGCTAAAAACACTAGTGGCTCCAACTTACTATCTTCCTTTAATGAAAGAAGGGTGTTTTTCTGAACAACCACTTCTGCCTGCATCCCCACAAATGACCCAGAAAGGTGGCTTTCGGAGAAGTACAACTTTTCTCCCATGAAATCCATTATTGTATATTAGCAAGGGAATGTAGTGGTTCAAGTGGTTAAGATGCTCAACGTGACAACAGTAAAGTGTGTAGTTCAATTCCTGAGTGCTTCATGACAGAGTGAGCTCCTATCTCTGTCCCAGCTCCTGCCAACCTAGCAGTTTGAAAGCAAAAAAATTGCAAGTAGATAAATAGGGACCACTTTGGTGGGAAGGTAAACAGTGTTCTGTGCACTCCAATGTTGAGGCATGCTTGCCACATTGTCCATGGGAACGTCTGCAGATGCAGACAGTGCTAGCTCTTTGGCTATAAACAGAGATGAGCACTGAACCCTAGAGTAGGATATGACTGGCATTCAAGCCAGTTGAGGTATAACTCAACTACAGCACAGCTGCTTTGCTTCTAGACGTCAAAAGATAACTCCTTTTTACCTCCATATTAAGGCTGGAATGATTCTTATTTGAATTGCCAAGGAACTGGTATGTGTTATTTTAGATAACATTGAAACTGTACTTCAGGTGTGGCCACACTGATACCCCCCCCCATTGATCACATGATGAAAAAGATTTTTTTCTTCCTAAATTGTACATTTTGTCTCTGCTAGCTGCTTATAAAAAACCCAGACCCATTCACAGCTGTTCAGGCAGTGTGATTTCTTGAACCAATGCAGAGCAGCTGCTGCACTGAAATACATATAGGAACAGCAAGCAAATCTAAAGGTCAATGAGCCTTTTTTTAACAGCTTAACAAAGCCTCTGGTCAGCAAATACTGTTTAGGTTTTTTATAGCTTGGTGCCAGATAACAAGAGGAGGAAATAAGAAGGAAAGACTAGTTCAAACTTTTTACCTAGTGTGCTTCCTTTTAATGGCACCACCTTCAGGACAGTCACAGGGCTGCAAATCTGGCTTTTCATCAAAAGCATTTATTTTGCATCTTGACAGCTTAAAATGAAGCATACATTGTTCTGAAAATGTGCATATTGTGAAAGCTTATGCTGTGTATGAGAAAAAACAAAATGCACACCAAACTAAATTTTTAACACAAAAAGAGGTAAATATACATACAGGTTAAAAAGAATCTAAGTGCACTGTAGTATACAGGAAAAAGTATGAATAAAAACAAAAATGCTTATGTGTGGGATCAGAGTTGGCTGCAACTTGTATTCAAAAATGCATTTTTTTCCTGAAGCAGGAAATGCTTTAGCACTGGGACTGCAATGGACTGCCACAGCCTTGAGGGTATAAGAGGTGCACCTTCACAACCAGTCCATCTGGCATGGTCTCTTCTGCCTCCTTGACCATTGGGAATCAGAGTTCCTCCTCTGCTCATTTTGCCGTTAAGCCCAATATGATGGTTTCCAGAGGCATTTCCTCCACTGAGTGGTCCATCACTCATGGCTCATTCATCTGTAGCCATTGGTCCCTTTAGGGAGTCCGTTATTTACTGCTGCTTAACACTTGGTATTGAGTCAGTGGCTGTAGTGGGATGTCCAGCCAGACATTACTGGTAACTATGCCGGTAACTATGGAGAGACTTAAATGCACTGATTTATCCTAGCCTCTTAAAAAAGAACTCTTATTTTGGTCTCCACTCTGTTTAATATTTACTCTCCTTATGCTTTTAAAGTAGTAAATTAACCTATTTAACAATTAAAATACATATTTATTATTGCAGTCATGTGTTCTGAACAAATGGGAGATTATCGTATATACTATATCATATACATTATCACTATATTCTGAATAGATGGTTTGGGGAAACATTTGTTCATAAACATTATTCAGATTTTTCTCAGTTTATACTGATATCTGACTGAGTGAGTAAAGAATTAGATGTAGTGATCATAGCAGTTCAGATCTGCACTGTCATCTCTGCTTTTGAAATGGGGAACCATTAAGACTGGATATTATGTAACATGATATTGTAGCATCAATGAACATCTTAATGTTTATCACCAAGCTTTACAGTCATTTTCATAAAAACAGCAACATATGTTAGTCAATATATGCACGATGCTTTAGCAGCAGTCATCTTTGCTTTATCAATGGAACCTATGGAGGTTGAATCATCAAATCCCCACTGATTCAGTGGGCCTACTCTAGTTGCAACTTGCTACACTAAGTCACAGGAGTTCAGCCTATGGTTTCTGGGATTGTTGTGCTTATAAAAAAAATGATAACCCTCTACCCCCTCCCCTAAAATAGAAATGTTATTACATCAAAGGCAATATGTTAAGGTAACAAGCCTTGTCGTAGCCCAGGAAATAGGGAAAATGACAGCCAGTTGCACATGATTACATTCATTTAATATATGGATGTATTTTAGATCCACTTCCTGAAAACCATGCATCAATTTATGTCAGGAAGTGTCAAATTTACAGTGTGCATAAAGACAATGAATATGAAGGAGCAGATTTCACACTGTCTTACTCTGACTCACCTCTCTTACATGTATCATCCCTGAGCCAAAGCAGAACAAAACCCAGACATTTTAACTTCTTACACCACAATAATATTTCCATATGTGACCCAGCATTAGTATGAATGCCAGTGAGTGTCCCACTTTGAATCTCCGTCCTATGCATGCTCTGAAAATGTTTTCTGGCATGTGTTGGGAAACTGTGTTCCTCCAGAAGATTAATTAGCCTCTCCAGTTCTGAAGATCAGTTACAGCTGATTGTTTGAAGATATGGCAACATGTTCAACTGAAAATAACTTACCTTAAGCTAACATTAAAATAGAGGAGTTAGTCTTTAAGGTGCCACTTTTTTTGTCTTTTTGTTTTGATATGCTTGCACACACTAACATGGCTTCTTCTTGTTCTTGCCACATCTGACTCCAAATATTGGCGATCCTCATGGTGATCAACCATGAAAACTGTCCTGAAAATATAAATCAATGGCCTTTCATTTGCCTTCCTCATCACAGCATGACACCCATACTGCTGATTCAGTTCCGTGAGTCACTTTCTGGTCCTGAGCCCTTTTGGCACACAAAGTCCTCCTCAGCCCCAGGCCAGTATTGATGAAGCTGCTGCCATCCATCAAGATGGATTCAAGTGGGATTTAATTCACTAGGGAACTATTACCCTTCCCTGAGGACTTTGGCACCCAAACCTTTAGTCCTCAGCGTTGCCAGGTTAGTTAACCACCACGTGACCCTCAGCATTGAGTCACTGGCAGTATGGTCTTCTCTATTACCATAACAGGCTAACCTGCCCAGACTGTTAACATGGCCAGGTTAACATGGTTATCGCTACAAAAATATCTAATTTACCTCAGAATTGCTCATCCTAGCATGACAACAATGGAGCAGTTATGCACATATGTTTCAGAAAGATTTCCCTTCCATGAGGCATTTAGCTGTCTTGCAACAATTAATCAGCCTTCGTCCTAAAGCAGCTGCTTTCAGATTAATTAGAGAGAATCCAGGAAATAATTCAACTAAATGTAACTCTTGTGTAAAGTGTGGTAAAGGCAATTAAGAGTAAGTGTAGTCATTACTGAGATGCCAGGAAGTGTGCCAAAGAGATGAAAAGTTATAAAACTCTCTGCTGATTCTCTAGTTATAGCAAAATATCCATAATAGTGATCCGGAACATGTAGAACAGAAGTTTTCATAATAGCACAAATGTGAGGGATTTTATGGGGGGAAAGGATAATAATTGTCTCAAAAAGAAGGGAAATGGAAGAATAGAAATTCCTTGTGCTATGAAAACTCCCTTGACCTTTCCATTTCTGGCCTCCTATAGTCCTACATCCCTATGGTATTTTTGCTTAATTTTCTGCTATAATAACCCAAGCAAGTAAGGGTAATTAATACATTTGCCAAGATATTGGAGACCATGGGATTGAACAGGAAAGCTCTTTCAATGAGTAAGTTTTTTTGCTGTTGCTATCTCCCTTACATCTCCTTTTATTTTTCTTCTTGAACTATGAGATTTCATAATTCCACTGTTTAAAAGAAATACATTTTTGCCACTAGATGGTGTAAGGGACTTTTCATTAAAACACACAAACACAACCATATTTTTTTAAAGTAGTAGTAACACATGAAATGACCAACTGTAGAAGGTTATCTTGTTTGGAATATCACATACTTAAACAAAATCCTACGAATAGCCTAGGTCCTTGGGAATGACTCAGTATTCAAGGAATGTGACGTAGTATGTATAATAGTAGCAATAGCAATTAGACTTACAGTATATATTTCCCCATAGTGCTTAGTGCACTTTCTGAGAGGTTCACAAGTTAATTAGCATTTTGCCCAAAATGTGCTGGGTACTCATTTTACCATCCTTGGAAGGCTGAAAGGCTGAGTCAACCATGAGTCAAGTCACAGTGTTCTGTCTGCAGTACAGCAGTTTTATCACTGTACCATCAGGGCTCATATACTATGTATAATAGTAAAAAAAAACTCAAACCAGACCTTGTATTAGTTGGAGTTCCATCATCATGCAACCTCAGAAGTAAAGAAAACACAAAAAATTCAGTGTACCAATCAAAAGAATTTTTTTTTAATGGAAACCATTTGTTTTTCAGCAGATCCCTTGTGAATGAGAATGTACATGAATAAAGTAGTATTTTTCTATTGGAAGTGTAATTGCCACCTTTCTAATATTTTTCTGCACTATTAAACCAGGGAGTGAGAACATGGTTTTCAAAATTTATTTTTTTTTATTTGACTTATACTCCAGCCATCTGGGATATACTCCCAGTCTGGGCAGTTCACAATATTAAAAAGAGCAGAATAAACACCATAAAACCATTTAAAAAAAACTCACCTACCCAGTCCATCAGCACCAAGGATCACTAGGCCAAGTGGCCAGTGATGGGAAGGTCTCTATTTAAGCTTCAACAAGCTGGCAGATACCTCCTCAAAAAGAAAAGTTTTAAATTGCTTCTTAAAAGGTCTCTAAAGAATCAGTCACATGCAGCTCTCCAGGAAGAGTGTTCCAGTTAGCCAGAGTTGCAACTGAGAAAGTCCTCCAACGGGTAATGGACTTTTTAGCAAACCTGGGAGTCAGTACGTGGAGTTGAGTTGTAAGAGAAGAGCGGGTAAAGTGGGCCTGATTTCTGAGGGGTAGATGCTCCACCAAGTAGGAAGGTCCCAAACTGTTTAGGACTTTGAAGGTTAGCACCGCCACCTTGAACCTGACACAGAACACAACGGGAAACCAATGGAATTCTGCCAGAACTGAGGAGATATGTATGAATTTTCTTGCCCCAGCTGCATTCTGCACTCTTTGAAGTTTTCTTATCAGGCACATGAAGAGCCCCACGTAGAGACCATTACCATAATTGATACAAGATATATTTTGCACAAATTATACCAGTTCAGTTGATGCTTTCTTCTTTAGCAAGACTGAGAGGCAAATATGAGATGGATATTCTGATACAGTATTTTCATTTGGGCTGCTGTGACTGTGGGTGGGGCAGTCTGTTTACATGATTTACATGATTTATTTATTTATTTATTTATATTTGTTTATCGCCCTCCTCCCTGAAGGGACCCAGGGCGATTTCCAACCATTTTAAAAACACTTAAAAAATTAAAAACTTTAAAAAGCTTAAAAACTTAATTATAAGCTAGGTATTATAACTTGGGCATACTGGGGGTCAAACCATCCAACTGGCTGGGAAAACTGAACCATCCACTCCCCAGACCAGACCTGCCAGCCAGGTTTTCAGTCCTTTCCTAAAGGACAACAACTCCGTCTGCAGGCATAGCTCTATCGGGAGGAGGTTCCACAGGGCCGGAGCGGAAATTGAGAAGGCCCTCCTTCTAGTGCCAGAGAAATGCACCTCCCTGGCTGATGGCACAACCAGAGTGCCTCTCCGGTCCACTCTGGTGGGCCAGGTAGATGTCCTTGGGATAATGTGGTCTCTCAAGTAACCTGCACCACTACCATAAAGGGCTTTAAAGGTAATAACCAGCACCTTGAATTGCACCCGAAGGCAAACTGGGAGCCAGTGCAGCTCCCTCAGCAGCGGTGAGGCATGGGCATAACGTCCGGATCCCAACACTACTCGTGCAGCTGCATTCTGGACCAGCTGAATCCTCCGAATGATCACCAAGGGCAGCCCCATGTAGAGCGCATTACAATAATCAAGTCTGGAGGTGGCCAAGGCATGTGTGACCATGAGCAAGGAATCCCGGTCTAGGAACGGCCGTAACTGGCAAATCACGCGAAGTTGTGCAAAGGCCTTCCTGGCCACAACTGTCACCTGCTTTTTGAGCAGTAGTCGCGAGTCCAGCAGGACCCCCAAGTTATGTACCGGGTCTGTTTGGGGCAGGACTGCCCCGTCCAGAACCAAAGGTGGTAGTTCCCAAGATAACACAGGACCCCCAACCCACAGCCACTCAGTCTTGCCAGGATTCACTGGATTCCCTTGGATGTACTAATCTAGACTAAAATCTCTACATGCTAGAATGGGTCGTTACCATTGGATATGCTAGTAATTGTTTCCATATTTAGGCCAAATATATTGCTTATTGGCAGTTCAGTAGTCAAAACCTGAGTCCTTCTGCATTATCAATCTTTTTCAGCATCCTGTTCTCACTAGTGACCAATCAGAACCATAAGTACTTGGTAACAAGGTGATTATGTACAATCAGACTTATCAGATCAAACCTTTTAGCATACATAATATGCTCAGAATGTAGCTAGTATGGTGCTTGCTGATGCTGATGTAACTGCTGCATTACTCTGTCATGAAGGAAATGAATTAACTAATTTAAAAAAGAAGAAGGCTGAAGGTCAGTTTATAAAAAGCAAAGGCAAAATGGAAAGTGGCTGCTCTTTCTATGTGAATTTATTTGAAAAGGTGCAATGCCTACGAGGGTGGTGCTGGAATCGTGCATACATAGCATGCACTTATCTAAGAAGCATGCTATTATTAAAAGGAATATTGATGAGTTCAATAAAACACTGAGTGTATATACAAACAAATGTGATATCTTTCTCTTGTATTTTTACTTCTATATTATACTGATGTCACTTGTATGAAATGCTGTTATATGACTGATCTGTTCTCTTAACACCTGCCCTGCCATGATCTCATTGTAAGTCATTGTACCCTTCTACACTGTGTATGGGGTGCCAGAAAACTACCAGAGGTATTTAAAGGAGGGACATCTTCTAAATATGATGGAATAGCAGAGTTGCAATATTAGTCAGTATATCTATTGGGATATTTTTAATGCCTTAAGCTCCTGAGCAAATGCACTATAAGTCTTTTTCAAAATGGCTTTCGCAATATCTATTGTATCATTTGGCTGTGATATTTAATATTCTACTAGTCTACACAGCAGACACATTTACAATCATTGTATTCACCCTAGAGCGTTTTATGAAGTTGCAGATCATGAAAGATAATATAACTGGTTTATTATGCGACAGAACTTAAAATATATTTTACCTTGAGAACGAATATATACTACATGTCCAGATGCTGTCAAATCACCTTATTTTATAATCTGTTTAACAGAGAACAGGACCTTCTATAGTGGAGCAGAATTAGGCATACATCATTGATTTAGCAGAATACTGTATTTCCTTTTTGTGTGCATATGATATTGCATAGGCCTTTTAAAAGAGTTACCTGCTGTTAACAATGTTTGTCATTTTGTTGAACAAAGGTGAACAAGACCTGCATTGGTACAGGGGATGTCTATGTGCCCCTCTATCCAAACTCAAAGTGTTGGGAGCATCACAACCCAAACTGAAGCCCTCTACTACTCTTGTCTCTCTTCATGGGGAGAGACAAAATGTCTTTCCCATTCAGCCAGAAAGAGCCTCCTCGAAGATTGTGGCATTTTTGAGCCACATTCAGGCATACCCTGTTGATGGCAACCTTTTGTTGTTGGCTAATCTTTCTCATAGTAGGTCAGGAGAAAGGAACAGCAGTTTCATATCTGGCCTAGATACGGAAGAAGAAGCCACCAATGAGGCAGAATCTTTACAGAAGCTTCTTTGTCCCGTTGTGACATGTCTATGGCCTGCTTCTTAATACAATATTGGACTCTTGTTGACTTGTGTTTTCTGTTCTGTACTTTATAGCACTAGAATTCATTTTGCATCATGAGAGGATGACTCCATGGTAAATACACATGAATGAAACAAACATTGTGAAACAAAAGAATCTCAGATGAGTAGTTATGCGTGCGTGAGGTTTCATCATTTCGGAGCAAGGAGTCCTCATACTTCTTTGTTTGGATCAGGGAATGCCTCTAGTGGAGTGATGGGCTGGGCCACCGGGACAGCAGGATTCATCCCAGTGCATCCTCACCTCTGGAGTGCAAATAATAATTTTATTATTATTTTATTTGCCCGGCATGCTACACTTTACATTAAGCCATTGTTATATTATTTGCATGGGTTGCAAATAATAATTTTATTATTATTTTATTTGCCCGGTGCAGATTAAGCCATTGTTCCAAGATCCCTCCTTCAGCTTGGAGCAATGGTTTATTCTAAAGTCCCATGTGCCAGGCAGAACAAGCAAGGGGGACTGGCCAAGCAGTTCCTGGGGGCAGCCTTCTCCCCTTCCCATAGTTGTCGCCCCTCACTTTCTCCATCCGTCGTGGCACGTGACACTTTAGAATAAGCCATTCTTCCAAGCTGAAGGAGGGAGAAAGACTGATGATGATTCGGGGTGGGGGGACAAAGAGGATAATGGAGCACATGCGCTCTGAGTGCACTGCAGAGCCTGCCTCTGGTAAAAGCTGCCTGGCAGAGGTCCATCTCCAAGCACGAGTGAGTTCCCCCCACTCAAATTATTGTGGTCCCCTCTGTTTTGAAGATTTGGTTCCCCAAAAAAACCCTCCCCATAGGCACCCCCTTCACTCCCTGTCTAGCGCCATCCAATGATGCTCAGCACATACCTGCTCTAGTGTCCATATGGTATAGAAGTCACTACAGTTGTTAATCTGAGGGATGTTGGGGGTGCTGTTTGGTTCCTGATCTCAGGATACCAAGTTATCAAAATTTACTAGACTGTTAAGATTAAATCTGTTGGCATTTATGTCCAGTGTGGTTAATTCTTGTCCTCTAAAATATATTTGTCCTTTCTGAAAAACCTATGAAAAATGTAGCAGAATATAATTTAAATGCAAACACCATGAGTCTTTCAAACAAAAGATGAATTTTTAAGCATTTCCAATATATGCATTTTTAGCATTCAATATGTAAAGTTATGCATGTGGGATCTCAACATTTTACTGTTGACTGTGTTTTATTTTAGTTGATACATTCTTCCATAAAGTATGACTGAAAGTATTTGGAAATGAGGAAAGTTCAAAGATCAGGTAAACCACCTTTGCTGCAGATAGTGATAAGTTGCAGTTGCAATGTAAACTAACCTGATTAATGTGAAGTATAGATTTTTGCAGCCTTGAAATATCTTTGACAAACTTTTATGTCCCCAAAACAAAATAAGATGAAAAGACCAGTATTGCTGATTGATTCATCCCATTTTTTTTTAATTTGGAAGGAATCCTGGCTGCAGGGGTTAAAATATTAATATTTTTAAATGACCTCTCAAAAGAGTAAAACAGTGACTTTTATAAACTGCTGAACAGGCTTACCAACACTGGAGATTCCAAGGATTGATACATTGCTGCAAATTCAGTGAGCTCTGGGGCAATCTGAACTTTTGACCCAACCAGTCAGGACCTAATTTGCTAATACTCACAAGGAAAACTATTATCTTCTTTCTAGTCAAACAGGCATTAAAAAGGGATTCTGTTTCTAGTTTTAAAACTATATTAAAATATATTTATATTTAAGGTCAGACTTCTCGCTGTTTTAAACTTTTAACTTTAACTTTTAAATCTGTTTTTTAGTATTGTGCTAATTATAGTCAAATCTTTTAATTAATTTAAACCAAATTTGTGGGGGTATAGTGGGATTATCTAGTTTCTTTTGTGGGATTTTGCATTGTTGTAAGCCGTCTAGAGTCGGGTTCGCCCGATTGAGGCGGGCTAATAAATTTGAATAAATAAATAAATAAAATAAAGGAAACAGTCATCTCTATAGTAACAAACCCATACAATTTTTGTAATATAAACAAGACTGAACAGCTTTTGTTATATTATACTGTATAGGGAAGAAATAAGGGAATTTTTTGTTGGAAAATAAGGGACAGAAAAGGTAGGGTCCCAGTGGTATTTCTGAACCATGTTTGAGTAGATGCAGAAGAGATGGCAAGAATACACAGAAGAACACTACAAAAATGACGACAGTGATGAGAACATTGATCTTGGGCTGGATATTCTGGAGTGTGAAGTCAAGAGGGCCCTAGAAAGCTTTGCTAACAACAAAGCTAGTGGAGATGATGGTATTCCAGTTGATTTATTCAAAGCCTTAAAAAATGATAAGATTAAAGTGTTGCACTCTATATGCCAGCAGATTTGGAAAACACAGCAGTGGCCACAGGATTGAAGAAGTTGAGTATATGTTCCAATCCCAAAGAAGGGCAATGCTAAAGAATGGTCAAACTATTGAACAATTGTGCTAGCAAGGTCATGCTCAAAATAATATAGGCTAGGCTTCAGCAGTATGCAAACCAAGAACTTCCAGAAATGCAGGCTGGGTTCCGAAGAGATAGGGAAACTAGAGACCAAATTGCCAACATTCACTGGATCATGGAGAAGGCAAAAGAGTACCAGAAAAAAGTCTACTTCTGTTTCATTGACTACTCCAATGCCTTTGATTGTGTGGACCACAATAAACTGTGGCAAGTCCTTAAAGAGATGGGAGTACCAGACCACCTAATCTGTCTAATAAGGAATTTGTAAATGAGTCAAAAAGCAACAGTTAGGACAGGATATGGAACAATTGATTGGTTTAGAATAGGAAAAAGAGTACAACAAGGTTGCATATTGTCACTTGCTTATTTAACTTATATGCAGAGTATATAACGTGCAATGTATGGCTGGATGAATCACAAGCTGGACTTAAAATTGCTGGGAAAATACCAACAGCCTGAGATATGCAGATGACACTACCCTAATGGCAGAAATTGAAGAATACCTAAAGAACCTCTTGATTTGGGTGAAAGAAGAGAGTGCAAAGCTGGCCTGAAACTCAACTTTGAAATGTGGTGCTGGAGGAGAATGTTGAGAGTACCCTGGACAGCAAACTGATCAAATAAGTAAATCCTGAAGGAAATCAACCCTGACTACTCCTTGGAAGGACAGATTTTGAAGATGAAGCTAAAGTACTTTGGCCACCAAATGAGAAGAGAGGACTCACTTGAGAAGGCCTTGGTGCTGGAAAGATTGAAGGCAAAAGGTGAGGAGGACGGCAGAGGATAAGATCGTTAGATGACATTGTTGACACAATGGAAGTAGAGCTGAGTGGGCTGAGGAGGATGGTGGAGGATTCCTTCATTTCATTTATTCGATTTATATGCCGCCCTACTAAGTGAAAGCCAACTCAGGGCGGCTCACAACACACAATGGAATACAATGTAACAACCCAAGGGGTGCCTTACGTGCAGTGGTCCATGGGGTCCCAAAGGGTTGGATTCGACTACGCAACTGAACAACAACATAGTGGAGAAATAAAATAAAACCCTACATTGCATGAAGATACTGGCTAAGTTTTGTTAGAAGTTTACTCTAGACTAAGAGTAATGATGTAAATTGCTATGGTCAGTTAGCTGCACTTTGCTGCCACATTTTGTTAAGTTGTGTGCATGTATTACAACCTTCAAAAATATATTTTGTGTCTATTTCTGAGTTTGTAGCTATTTATAACAACCTAAATGCCTTTTTTAGAATGCAATTTCACCAAAAGTGATGGAAATTTATAGAATTTCATAGTTATGATAAAAATGGCTTAGGGCAGGGGTCCTAAATCTTTCTAAGCTAGGGGCTGGGTCACACTTCCTTAGGCTGTTGAGGATGTGGAATGGTGGCTTTCCCCACCTCTGCCAAAGGCAGTGTCAGTGACCACCCAGAACCCACCACAAACCCAGGCTTACTGGCCTGGAGAAGCTGCATTGCATGGGTGAAGGAAACATACCTCTGGCCACCAGAAATGTCTCAGCAGCCACTTCCACCACCTCTTCTGCCACAGCTACCTGAATCCTTATCTCCTCTGCTTGGTTTGGCATGTCCCTAATGATGCTCCATAGCAGGGCGGATGTTGAGATGGCAGCAGCTGGAGTGAGGGTGTGGTCTGGATGATTTGGTGCTACAGGCTGGATCTGGCCCACTGGTCATACGTTGAGGATCACTAGTTTAGGGTAAATATATGTTTCCTGCCTTTTTTTCTGTTCACTACCCCGCTCCTAATCTTCTCACATCTCTTGTTTCTTCTCTGTCTCATTTGTCTGTACACTAGTACTTTGGATAACATTATGACTTGGTTCCACAAGTCATAACGTTATCGGGGTTTTAACGTTGTACGATGCATTGATCACACAACCTTAAAAAAAAGTCCTTTTCCCTTTCTGAAGAGGAAAGGAAACAGGGGGCAATCCAGTATGCTTGGGGAAGGAATGTGTGTTCCCTCCCCTAGGAAAGTGGTGGTCCCAGCATGGGATTACCCTTTGCTGACATCGGCGCTGGGATTGGGGGAAAGAATGCGCACACACAGCAGTTCTTTCCCCCAATCCCAGGGCTGATCCTAAGCTAGCATTGGCACTGGGGTTGAGGGAAAGAATGGGCTTAGTGATGGGTGACATTCTGAAGAGAGGCTAGGGACCCTTTTCCCAGCCTCTTTTCAGAAGCCCTCCACCCACCTGGAAGGCTAAACCCCTTAGCAATCTAGGTGGGGGTGGGTCTTTGAATAGAAGCTGGGAAAAGTTTTCCCCAGCCTCTGTTCAGAAACTTCCGCCTGTATCGCTAAGGGATCACTTAGTGATCCAAACAGGGGGACCATGTTCTGAAGAGAAGCCTCCCCCCCCCCCGGCCTTGATGGCTAAACCCCTTAGCAATCCAGGTGGGGTGGGTGGGTTTCTGAATAGAACCTGGGAAACGTTTTCCCCAGCCTCTGTTCGGAATGCAAGCCACCCACCACTATGGAGCGCACAGTGGCACGTGTCGGGGAAGCTGAAGGGGGAGCGTGGATCAGCATTTGGTTCGGGGTTGAACTGGTGTGCCTGCCCATTCTTCCCCCCCCAACCCAAGCGCAGATCACAGCTGTCGGATAACATCAGATGATGCTAAAATCAGAAAACGTTGGGGAATTTGAGGCAAACATTTGGACTGCATAACGTTATCTTAATGTGTGATGCAAATGTTTGCCTCAAATTCCCCAACATTATCCGATTTTAGCATTATCCAATACAAGTATTATCCGAGGTACCACTGTATTTCATTTTACTTTTACCATAGGTGGTATGAAAAATACATAATTCTCTTCATCTCTTTCCCTCAGTATAAAACTTATTTCAGGATGGACACAATGACAGGACCATAATTCTATGCTACATTGCTTTGCTCCATTATTTTCCAGTATTCTATTTCTTGGTCATGCTCAAGTGCCACAACTGTAATGCCAAGAACAAACTCAATAGCTGTGCTGCCTACAAAATGATGGAGTTGATCATTGAGAGGCATAAACATTCCCCTTTTTCAGATATTATATGATGACTGATAATAGCATGCTAGAGTTTGACATGTTGTATTTGGCATGATCAATTGTCAATCACAGCCCACTTTATTATATGCTTCAGAAGCAGTAGTGATACATAAATCTACATAGGCTCACAATAATTTCCTAATAAGTAGCCACCAAGCTATTACCAAGTGTGGTGTTGTGGACAGAATGATAGACTAGGACTTAGGAGATCCAGATTCAAATTCCAACTCAGCCATGAAGACTCACTTGTAAAAGCACTCTTTAAATATTTCACTAATCTTGAATGCCTTTTAGGCTTGCTCTACATTGGGTGCATCTTGATAGCACATAACTACTACCACTACCACCACCACCACCAGGAGCAGCAGGTAATGGCTGTAACATTAATTTAAAAATGGCATCACTGAACTCACTGGAAATTAGTTTTTTATGGGCACTCATACAACTCAACTTAATGTCTCAGAATTATTGCAGAAAATTGTAACTGAACCAGTTATTTCCCACTGCATTGGTGCCAATGATTGGGCAAATATGAACTACATAGCTTTTTGTTTTTCTTTAAATAAAATTATTTTATTCAAGAAAGTTAAACAATAGCACATTCATTTAAAACACAGGCAAAGCAACATGACAGTTTGTTGAAATACAGAGGACAGCTAGTTCTGACATTTTCAGACACAGTTAAATCCTGCTTTTCCATTAATGTACCATTAAACCTGTTATTTAATATGCTTCATGTGTAATGTGATAACAAGTGATCTTCTAAATCTTGCATTTTGACCCACATCCAGGTTCATATTCAATGTAAAACTGGTGAGGAAAAACTGCACAAATGAAGTTCTGTTAGTATGTCCAGTTATGGACATTGTGATGCATTTGTCCCTGTGGTTTCTAGACACACTCGTATTTATTTTAACAAGTAAGTATGTAGCTGGCAATTGCATTAGATTCCCACCTCACACATAGCACAGAATAAGGTATATGCAAGTAAAAGTCCAATTGTGTCATTGAACTAACTGTACTGTATTTGATAATGGTAAAATCTGATGGACAGTCAAGTTTTGATTCATATAGAGGTGAAAATCTGATAACTTGATGAAGGGATTTACAGATTGTCATCGCTAACCATCACTATTTGCTAAAGTTGAAAAGTGTGCTTTGAAAGCAAATGGTAGGGTGTCACCATTGCTAAGAATTTACTGGCAGCTCCTTTTTCCTAAAATAATGATCAAAAATTTCCTGCAGATTATAATCTCTGTAATGATTCAAATAGACGTTTCAAAACTATTAGAACTATAAGTGGTGGGTACCAAGGGATTTTACCAGCAACAGTATGTTATAGATAGTTTCTGCTGAGCTATCCTCCAAGCTTTGCTTTATCTTCAAAGTTCCCTTTGTATATGTCATCTTTTGGGTTTTTCGTTTCTTATATTCCTCTACATGGTTGGCAATACTCAGGGAACTTGGCATTCTTCAGAATAAATCCTTAGTTGTGGAACAAATTGTACTCATGTAAATCTTTGGCTGCAAGCATTATCCCTTTAGGGCCAGGGTGCGCAACCTTTTCAAGCCGGGGGCCGAGTCATGCTCTCCCAGTCAGCTTTGAGGGCCGAATGGTCATTTTGCTCTGCCTGCATGGTGGGGTGGCCATTTTATCCCAACAGCTTCAAAGGGGGTGGCCATTTTGTTCCTCAAATGCCCTTGGAGGGGTGGGGGGCACATAAAATGGCACCATGGGCTGGATCCGGCCTGCAGGCCTTAGGTTCGAATCCCTGCTTTAGGGTAAAAATAATTATCACACATTCTGTCTCCCATGCATTTTTTGGTACATAGATTCTAGCATGAGATATCCTACTTGTACAGTAATACCCCAGATAACGTGAATACCGTATAGCATGAAAACCGCATAACGTTACAAGATTTTCGGAAAAATCTTGTATCGAATAACACAATTTTTAACGTTATCCGAGACAGTTGTTCTTAGCAGCAGGTTGGCTGGAAAGCTGAACGGGGTTCTCCGTTCAGTTTCCCAGCCACCCTGCAGCTACGGCGGCAGGGGTGGGGAGGCTGGAAAGCTGATGGGGGGCTCCCCCGTCGGCTTCCCCAGCCACCCCACAGCTGCGGGGGCAAGGGTGGGTGGCTAGGGAAGCCGACAGGGAGTCCCCGTCAGCTTCCCCAGCCACCCTGCAGCTGTAGATCAGGTCCTCTGATCTCTCTGGAGCAGGCAGGGGACCCGATCCAAACTGTTTCTGGGCTTCCCCGACGTCCTCAGCCAGTGCAGCAAGCCAGAATGTCAGAGTTCGAATTCCGACATTCTGGCTTGCTGCACTGGCTGAGGATGTCGGGGAAGCCCAGAAACAACTTGGATCGGGTCTCCCCACCTCCCTGGACCCGGCAGGGGGGTCAGAGACCCCAAAATTGGTTAAAAAATGGACTTTTTTTTTTTTACCAATTTTGGGGTCTCTGCCCCCCCCCCCGGCCAGGTCCAGGGAGGTGGGGAGACCCGATCCAAGCTGTTTCCAAAGTTCCCCCACCTCCCTGGAGGCTGCAGCAAGCCAAAATGTCAGGATTCAAATCCCAACATTCTGGCTTGCTGTAGCCTCCAGGGAAACAGGGCTTTTTTTAACATTGTGTGATCAATGTGTCGCACAACGTTAAAAACCGGATAACGACGGGACTTTTGGAACCAAGTCATAACGTTATCCGGGGTACTAATGTATTTCTTTTCTTTTGTGAAAGAGAAGGTAAAGGTAATGGTCTACCTTGCTCAAAAGCGAGTTGTATCCAACTCTAGGGTTCAGAGCTCAGTCTGTTTCATAGCCAAAGAGCCAGCACTGTCTGCTTCTGCAGACATTTCTGTGGTCATGTGGCAGGCATGACTAGACACCGGCGTGCACAGAACGCTGTTTACTTCCCACTGAGTTTCACTTCTCTATATTTGTTATTTCCTTGCTCTGTCTTTGCTATTGCTGCCTTGAAGTGTTAAAAATTCCAAGCCATCTTCACAAATGTGTGAGAGACAAGAAATTAGAGATTCCAGCTTGTGCAGAAATGGTAGCAATATTATTGAGTTCAAAGTCTGAATCATGGTCTTAAATGCAGCATGAAGGAGAGGTACTTGAAATTGGAATGCAAGTATGCCCATCAAAGCTAGCTTTTTCTGGTGGAGATAAAAGGATGGTTAGAAAATCCAAAATTGTGAATGAAATGGAATTATTCTTTAAAATCTAGTTTATTTTGAATGATCATATTTCCAGGCTTAGTGATGGTGAACTGGATGACTAGAAGGTTGGCAGGTCAGCAGTTCGAGATTCGAGTGCTGCACAATAGAGTGTCTCCATCCCAGCCTCTGCCAACCTAGCAGTTCAAAAGCAAGAAATTGCAAGTAAATAAATAGATACCACTATGGTGGGAAGTTAAACAGCATTCCGTGCACTCTGGTGTCTAGTCATGCCTGCCACATGACCATGGGAACATCTGCAAATGCAGACAGTGATGGCTCTTTGACTATAAATGGAGATGAACACCGAACCCTAAAAACTTGCTTATGAGCAAGGGCGACCTTTGCCTTTACTATTATCTTTTTAAAATATATGCCACAATGCAATTGAGATATCTCTTCAAAGTAAAGACTTAAGTTGCCATAAAACTGAAAATGAATTCACGATGGGTTTAGCAGATGGTTAATTGATTAAAATAAAATAATCCCTCTCCATAAAGTGACCTTAATCCTGTTGCTAGTCCCAATTAAGGTGGACTCATTGGCTGAAATGTTGCTGCTTTGCCTCTTGGACATAAATTGACATTATGTTCATAGTAGCTGTAATTGCCCTAAGGAAGAAGTATTCATTCTGCTGACACATTGTACAATTGGTCTGAACCAGAATCACATGAGCAATTGTAACATTGATTTGTGTAGTCCTTGTTGCCAGGGCAGAACATCTGGCATATTTATAACACCGTAACTTCTCATTACACCTTGACAAACCGCATTCTAGCCTTGATTCAGTTGTTCAGTGGGGTGCCAACAGGTTTGTAAATCCCATTAATTCAACAGGTGTACCCTAGCAGGTAATGCAATGGTGGGCATCAGCAGGTTTGCACCAGTTCGCCAGAACCGGTAGCAGAAATTGTGGCTGCCCCCACCCATCCAAGTTTTGAAATAAATAGTCCTAATTCAGATGCAATGCAGGGCTTTCCCCTGGCCACACCCACCATACCACCACCCCAGTGTGGTAGTAAAAATTTTTTTGAGCCCACCACTGAGGTAATACTACAGTGTTCCCAAGCAAGAAGTTAACATGGCAGTCTGTCCATTGTAGTATGCTATTTTTTAAAACTTACTTTTTTTTACATATCTATCCATTCTGTGCTAGAGGCAAGTAGGCATGCATGCTTCCATCTAGCACCCCTGTTGATGCAGTACACTATGAAAATGACCCTTCCTATAAGTAGAGGTTTTCATAAACCATAATCAGGGCACCTAGCCACCTATGGAGGTGGCAGAGTAGGAAGAGAAGGCAGAAGAAATAACAGAAAGGAAACAGGACATAAGTTCTGCTTGTTGGCTCACACTTCTCATTCAACCATGCATGAATGATGTTTAGATTTTTACTTCTGCCTACCATGTGTTGCAGCTAGATGCACCTGTGATGGGTTTTTGTGTCCCAGCATATTTGGATATGGAATATCACACTCTATTCAGTAATAGGGAGGGAGGGGTATGAATTATGTTGCCGGCAAAAAGTTTCACATACACACAAATCTATACTTTCATCACAGCAGATAGTTTCACTATACTTGGAGATGATCTGTTTTTTTAGAAGCTAATCAAAGCAAACAAAGGAAAGAAGCTCCGTTATTTCACTGCTCAAGCTTACTGATTTCTAGTTTAGTATTTCAGGAACTGATTTTATTTTCCTTTAAATCTTGTAGAATGAGTAGAAGATAATGAATACTATTTTCTCCAAAACTAGCAGGGGTGATGGAGATCACACTAATGATGATATTCACCTCAAGATAAGAACCAACTATACAGTTGTACCTCGCTTAAAGAGCATAATGCGTTCCACAGGATTGCTCTTTAAACGAGTTTGCTCTTTAAGCGAAACACCATTGTAAGTGACCAATTGTGGGGGGGATTGTGAACCCCGATTTATTTGTTAAGCGAGTTTTTGGTTGGCTTTATTTGTTAAGCGAAGCGAACATTTAGAGAAAATTCTGCTCTTTAAGCCAGTTACTCTTTAAGCGAGGCACTCTTTATGCAAGGTTTGACTGTATTCCAAATCTTGTATACAATACATGAGGTTGAGGTGGATTGATGTCAATAGTCAATAGAATTTTTCTTAACTAATTACAATTAAGCATTAGATTTCCACAGCGACCTCTTTGAAAACATTGTTATACCAGGATATTTAAAGAGATGTGTATAAAATATAATAAAATATTGTCTTTCCATTCTCTACTTGCCAAGAAAAGAAAAACCTTTTCTATTAATTGTTCTGAGGACTTTCATTTCCTTATACAGTATGTGAGTTCAGTGAGTTGGGAACCATGACACAATCAGAGCATTGAAACATTTGTTTTCCCCTCCAGCCATTTTGTCTCCACCCCCGTTGTTCTGAAGGTGAGAAGCATGAATGGGGAAAGGCTCTGAGGACTATCCTGTATGCTGCCTCCTTCCATGTAGGTCATGGCTTGCTGTGATGAGGGACTTTCTCTCAAACTAAACTACCTAAAGTGGCAACGGTTGAGAGTTATTCTCTTAGGTCTACATATAACTAAGCGATCCCAAGCATTATATAAGAATTACAATTCTGAATTTTAACAATTGTGATCTGAATCGTAGTCGAATATTGGCAGGCTTAGAGTCTATGGATAATTTTATTTAGCTCTGGAATAGAAATGTCAAATGTACATCAAAATAAGCAAAAATAATATTTTCATAATACAATCCCTCTATCCATTCCTTGGTTTTTTAAAAAAACCTATTGGCTTTAAATATTTCTTTATAAGTCTCTCATATAACTATTGAAATTTTTAGTTATATTAAGCTATTATATTATATTATATTTAGTTATAGTAAGCATTGTTTAAACACCAGTGATGGGCATCAACAGGCTCGCACCAGTTCACCAGAACCGGTAGTAACTTTTCCCAGTGTCCTGGAGAATCAGCAGCGGCTTTATGAATGGGGGGGGGGGAACCACCTCGGGGGCTTACCAGTTCCCCCACTGCACATGCACACCAAGCACTTGGTGTGCATGCACACCTACAGCTGGCACCCATGCATGGCCTCCTTGCTGTCCTCCCAAGCAGGAAGGAGGAAGAGAAGCTGCTAGCCTGAAGCTGCCTATAGCTTGCTTCCCAGGGTTAGTGACTCCCCTTTGGGTGTGAGGTGTGGGTGTGTATTTTAATGTGTATTTAATGTGTTTTTATTTTTAATGTGTATTTTTATGTGTATTTAATTTGTATTTTTATGTGTTTTATGTCTATTTAATGTGTATTTATTTTAATGTGCATTTTTATGTGTTTTATGTCTTTAATGTGTACTTATTTTAATGTGTATTTTTATGTCTATTTAATTTGCATTTTTATGTGTACTTATTTTTATGGGTTTTTTACGTTGGGTCTGCCCACATCATTGGCTCCACCCATCATGTCATGATGCTGGCTCTGCTCATGATGTTGGCTCCACCCACAGTGTGGTAGTAAATTTTTTGGCTGCCCATCACTGTGAAACACCATTATTCTATGGGATATAAATGTGATTATTTTTACCCTTTAAGGCAGGAGTTCTCAACCTTTTTAAGCCAGGGGCCAGGTCATGCTCCCTCTAACAGCTTCGGGGTGTGGATGGCCATTTTGCCCTTCCTACACATGGCACTTCCTGGTGAGGTGGAGTCTGTGGGGACCACATGAAATGGTTCCATGGGCCACATCCAGCCTGTGAGCCACAGGTTGAGAATCCCTGCTTTAAGTTCTTTAACTGCACTTGAATGATAGTCCCTGATCTGCCCCTTTATCCTCATTATGTACATCTGTTGTATTGCCTGTAATGCTGAATCCATATATGCAACTTTATTTGGGAATTTTGAACTTCCCTGCCTCTTTCCAGTGTTTTGTCCCTGCCTCTTTCCAGTCTCTGCCACTGATGTGGCTGTAAGGTAAAGGTTACCCTTGCTCGAAAGCCAGTCATATCCAACTCTAGGGCTCAGTGCTCATCTCTGTTTATAGCCAAAAAGCCAGTGCTGTCTGCATCTGTAAACATTTCTGTGGACATGTGGCAGGCATGCCTCAACACCTGAGTGCACAGAACGCTGTTTACCTTCCCACCGAAGTGGTCCCTATTTATCTACTTGCAATTTCTTGCTCTTGAACTGCTAGGTTGGCAGGAGCTGGGACAGAGATGGGAGTTCACTACATCATGCAGTACCTGACTTTTTAGTCAGTGAATTTAGTGTCTTAACCACTTGAGCTACCGCAGTCCCTGATGTAGCTGTAGGTATTTTCTATTTTTGCACATATTTTAAGACTTCATATTTGAAAGTGCATTCTTAAAGTCTTACACGTGTGCTGATTTTTGAAGTAAGATCTCGCAACAAATCATGGAATGGGTGAGATGGTCTCTTTCGTTAAGCTGTCAAATCTAACGAACTACTTTCCCATTCCCAATAGGGATTTTTGGCTGCATTGTCTAATGTCAAAGCAAGGAAGACTGGCATTTCTTCTTTCTTTCCTTCCCATTTTCTTTTGTATAAAAGTGACTCTGAAGTTATAAATACATGCTAGGCAATGCAGCTGAGTACATTGGCTATAAATACCTGTAGAGTGCTTTTCAGCAAGATATTCTTCCAACTGCATCCAATACAAGTCATCTCTTATTAAAACACTATAATGGAAGTTACTAAATGTGCTTTGATATTCTGCTTCTGCAGGTTCTAAGATACTATATTTAGATTACAATCCCAAATCACTTGTGAGTGGTATGAAGACTGTTTTGCCTTCAGGCTCCTTGCTTTGGTGTTTTGTCAAAATATAGGAAGATACTGAAGATATTCAGTGCTAAAATGACACAATTTCTAATTTAACCAGCTAAACAACCCTAACTAGTATGTAAAGGCACTGGAGAACAGAGGTGGATTTAAAAACAATTGAAAAAAATGACACAGCAAGACTGGGGAGGGAAGATAATCTTTTAATTGGGCTTTCTCTGGGCACCCCTAGTAGACTCGGCATGCCTTCCAGAGTACTGGGGTTGGTAGAATGTGAATAACACTATGCAACAAAAAAAATTCCCCTGCTACTGGGTTGAAATATGTTCTTTATAGTAATTCATATGTGCTGAATACAGAACTGCAGTCGGATTTGCTCTGGCATGTCAGGAAAAAAAGTTATGTACGTGTAAAGGTTATCAAGGAAAATGCTATTAACTATGTTGAAAAGTGATTATGAGAAATTTTAGGGAAATTAATGTGCATACTTTGGGATGAAAACACTAAATATTATAATTAAGAAGTGAATTATAAATGTTTATTTACCTCTGAAATGAGTCAGGGACCCTTAGTTACACTAAGATTGACAATGGCTTGGTTTAAAAGTGTATAGAGCTTCTTGCTTTCTGCTTGTGAACATCTTCTGTTGCTCTCTGCAAAAACCAACAGTAATCCCCTATCATGTTCGGATTGAAGCTGCCTTGATATCTTGCTTCTATGGTGGACTTCTCCTGGTGGAATCTTTCACCGTGCTTGTCACTCATGGCTCCCATATATGACGGAAAGAAGGTGACATGCAAATGCAAGAAATGCATCTTTAGTGACATTCGGCAACCGAGGTGCTGGAAGGCTGTTAGCAAGTTGTCCACAATTTCTGCATAGTTGTCTGCTCTGTAGTTCCCAAGAAAGTTGTGCACAACAAGCACAAATGCATTCCAAGCTGCTAGTTCTCGTTCCGTGAGCTCTAATCTGAATTGTGGACATCGGATCAACTTTCGTATTTCTGGTCCAACGAAGACTCCTGCTTTCAATTTTGTCTCAGTTTTCATCTTTCCAAACTTGCCTTTTAAGTACTGAAAACTATGATTTGTTTTATCCATCACTGCAACAAACTGTTTCATGAGACCCAGTTTGATATGGAGTGGAGGTAGGTTAATCTTATTACGATCCACAAAAGGTACATGTTGAACGTTGCGCTGTCCGACTACAGGTAAATTTCTGGGTGGTCAATTTTTCACTATGTAGTGATTCTTGTCATCGCAAGTAAGTTCCACTCCTTCAGTCTGGAACCCAACAGTTCAGACTTTTCTTTCGACAGGGACAAATCGTGAATCAGGTCGTCCAATTTGGCTTGGCTGATCAAATGTGGCTTTTTAATGTCACTGTCGGGATCATTCGTATATTCCATTGTTCCAGCGCCACTGTCATTACCTTCAGTATCACTTTCTTCGTTGTTCATTGCATCGGATAAAGGGGGAATTGGCACTGGGTAATCTGTACGATGCGCCACAGGCTTTAGAGCAGACTGACAATCCGGATACACAATTTTTGACTTGTTCTTCTTGCTGTACCCGGATATGATGGTCAAGCAGAAATAGCAATCCGAATGGTGATCTTTCTTCTCTCGCCAAATCATGGGAACAGCAAAAGGCATTCGATTTCGCTTACCGTTTCACCACTGGGTTAGGCCGGAGTAACAGAATGTGCAACAGAGATGAGGAGCCCAGGATTTTGTTTGATTTCTGATTTCACATCTGAAGTAATGTTTGTAAGCTATACATAGCTTTCTGGACATGTTCTTGCGTTGGTCAGATGTCGTATACTTGCCACAAATGTAGCAAAAGCAGTCCAGTTCACCCCGCCCATCTGCCCAGCAGCCCAATGGAGTGCTTCCTCCCTCCCCCCAGCACAGAGTTCACCCACCCCTCTGCAGCATGAATGGCAGCCTCTAAATTTTCACCATCACTGCTCTAATACTTAACCCCACTGCTATTCTATTTGTTGTTGTGAGTCTCAAGAAAGAGAGGCCCTCTGTTGCTATCCATTCTCCATATGAATAATGACCTTACAAAAATGGGGTCCAGACTGAGACCTAGAATGGGTATGGATGGCCTAGCTCTCCCTTTTCAGTCTTATTGTCTTCCATGTGCAGAGAAAACAACACAATGGAGAAAGGAGTGTGTGAAGCTAGAGTGCTTCATCCTTTTCATATAGAGCGTAAATAAATTGTAGTACCTGAATAAAGCTAATATGGATTGTTAGATAGACAAAGCATCTGCTTTGTATTGTGATACTCTACACCAGGCTAGTGTGCCTTTTAAAATGGGAAAATTTTAATTGTTCAATGGAATTTATCCATGACACAGTAGCTAGTGTACAACATGCTTCACATTCCTATGATTTCAGTATTAATCACCAATAGAGCTAATTTGGGACTTAGTTTATTTCAGTGGTTCCCAATGTGGGGCACATGCCCCACAATAGGACTCCAATTCCCAGAAGCCTAAGTCAGTACCTTGGCTGATCAGTGCTTTGGGGAGTTAACTTAAGCTTATGGGCATTGAAGTCCAATAAGGTTGAGAAACACTGATTTATTTGAACCCAAGGATTTGCTGCACTGAAGTTAACTAGCCTGTACACAAAGGGTCAAACTAGAGAGTGAATAAAATTCTGTATCACATTTTATGGTAGCATAACATGATTGGCATAGATCTCATTGGCAAATTGCTGCAAGTTAGGGAGGGAATGGGTTAATCCTGAGGAATGGATGTTTTCCTTAATGTCTAGTTTAACCCACAGATACTTACTGTAAAGTGTCATTATTCTTTTTCTGAGGTCATACACACCTTAAGGGCAGATGAGTTTACAGTCTCCTGAAGGGCAGACGGAAGCATTCAGTTACTTGGCTGAAAATGAAATACTTGCAGTGGCTTGAGTGAAATGGAGCTTATCAGAAAGGCTGAATACAGTGCAGGGGACCAGAGCCTTTTGTAATAGATTTCTTTTCATACCTGCAGGAAAGGAAAATCACTTTTGCTACTTTTGTTTAAAATCCTTTGTGAATTACTGCTCCCTTGTAAATTTACAAAGGATTTTAATGTACAAAGAAGGCAGCCAGAGTGGAAGGTAAAAATGGCTGAAATCATGTTGCTTAGCTTAGTAAGTTACACTAGAGTAGACTTACTAAATCAGTGGGGATTTGATTAATCAAACCTCTGTACATTCATTGTTTCAATGGGCTTTCTAGTTGTTATTTACTAGAGATGTAAGTTGCAACCACAGCAAGACTTTTTCAAACAATGGAACTTCGAGAGGAATTGACTCACCAAATCCACACTGGGCCTGGTGTAGTTCAATTTACTATGCTAAACAACAGATTTTAGCCAATAAATTTTAGCCAATATAAACTAACCATTAACAAATCTAAGGAGACAAAGAGCGAGAGGGAACAATAATCTCAGCAGAGCTGGAAGGGACCCTATAGGTTATCAAGTCTAGCCCCCTTCAAGGAAGCACTATGAGAAATCAAATACCCAACCTTTTTATCCACAGCCAGATACCTAAACCACTGAGCTATCCAGAAATTGTTGTCTTCTATTTAACAATCTCTAGCAACAGATGTGCACATTAAATAAAGGTCAGTTTGAGACTTCTACATCAAGTGGAGAAACTAAACCAAGAGGTCAATGGTAGGAGTATATGAGTAACCATAGATATTCCCATACCTTAGACCAGTGGTGGTAAACCTCTGGCATGCGTGTCAGAGGTGGCACTCAAAGCCCTCTCTGTGGGCACCTGTGTGGTTGCCCTAGCACAGAGTTTACCCTGCCCCTCTGCCCAGCAGCCCAATGGGAGCACTTTCTCCCTCCCCCAGCACAGACTTTACCCCGCCCCATGGCCCAGCAGCCCAATAGGAGCATTTCATCTCTCCCCTGTTGTCGTGTTGGCACTTGGTAATAAATAAGTGGGGTTTGGGTTGCAGTTTGGGCACATGGTCTCTAAAAGGTTCACCATCACTGCCTTAGACTGACATGTGATGAGTGCAGGTCACTAGAAATGTTAATGGGCTTTTAGAGATGAATACCAAGTAGCAATGGTTATGGTCTCTAAGAATTTCTCTTCCTTCTCAGGAATTTTTAAAGGAAAGTGTGGCTGCTTCTAGAAGTGGTTCAGCAAAAATGTGACTAGTAATCTTAGAATCCAAATATCCCACTGGGGTGCTGAATGTTGTCAAACTTGTTTCAAAGTCACCTTTTAAAAGCAGACCATTTACCTGACTATAATGCTAATTGGCAAAACTATGCATTATAATGATAGGACACTGAATTAGGTTGTTGGTCCCAAAGCAGTTGGCTTGCAAAATTGCTTCTCCCCTTAAGTGAAAGAGAGTTATGATTGTTCTACATAAAGTGGAAAAATCATTTCAAATTGTTACAAAGCTGAGGATAGCACTTATTTTTTAGTAGATATAGGTACCTCAATATTTCTGTCATCATTAAAAATGTTTCTTGGAAGTGCTTGACCATAACAGTGTCACTGAAAAGATAATGATATAAACTAACAATTAACAAATCCAAGGAGACAAAGAGCGAGAGGGAGCAATAACGTCCTTAGGCTTCCATCATTCCCCATTCTTCATTTCTTCGCCCTGTAATGATGCTTGTAAATTATTCATTCTAATCATGAGCTGTCATTTTCCTGGCTCCTTCAGAGATTAACACATCATCCAGTCAGGGTTGCTTTGCTTTATGCTGCTGTTTATTCATGGGATATTCACTCAAAATAACAGGAGACATCATTATTGATTAATGATTTTATTTATTTATTTTTCTTTCAGGCTTAAACAGTGCACTTCTGATTGAGAGTGAGGCTTTTGTCTGACTCTGAAGTTTTTTGGGAATTGGGGCAGGAATCAGGAATGAAGTTTGGCATTATATTCAGTCCCTCTTGGGAAAACTGAAATAGTTTAAACATAAGTAAAACATACGTTTGCAGTAACAACATTATTACTCATGTATGTGGTCAGAGATGGGATGTAACAGGTTTTCACCAGTTCGCCACAACCGGTAGTAACATTTCCCAGTGTCCCAGAGAACCGGTAGCAGCTTTTGGGGGGAACCACCTTCGGGGCTTACCTTTTCACTGGTTCCCCCACTGTGCATGCACGCCAAGCACTTATTTATTTATTTATTTAGATTTATTGTCCCGCCCCAATCAGGCGAACCTGACTCTAGGCGGCTTACAGAAAATTCATAAATTAAAACCTTGAGGTTCGAAATTACTTAAAAAAATCAATTAAAAAAGAATTAAACCATGAATTTACAAAGATCTAAAAGATTTAAAAAGGTTAAAAAGTTAAAAAGAATTAAAAAGTTTAAAAGAGTGAGGGAGGGGTGGCTGTCCCATCAGATCAGCCACCCAACATGGGACCCCATATTCCTGGAGCCCCACACCTGCCCTGCCAGCCAGGTTTTTAGGCCCTTCCGAAAGGGCAGGAGCTCTGTCTGTAGACGTAACTCAGTTGGCAGGAGGTTCCACTTGATGTGCATGCATGCCTATAGTGCTTGGGCATATGCATGGCCTCCTTGCTGTCCTCCTAAGCAGGGGGGAGGAAGAGAAGCTGCTAGCTGCTGGTTTGTGTTGTGGGTGGGTTGAGGTGTGTGTGTGTGTGTGTGTGCATGTGTGTGTGCGTGTGTGTGTGCTTATTTTTATTTTATTATTTATTTTCATTTGGCCCCGCCCACGACATCATGACATCACGATGTTAGCTCTGCCCACACTGTGATGACATCACGGTGGGGTAGTAAAATTTTTGACATCCCACCACTATATGTGGTGCCACAAATCTTTCACATCAACTTTGCTATTCCAGTTTCTGGATGTACCTTAGGTGTCATCTATGATATGAAACAAAAAAATAATAATGGGGTGGGGATTCTGAATATCTGCCTCAGTTTAATAATGTCCTTTCACATTGGGGACCCACACATGAAGAAAGAGAAAGACTGTGAGTGTCATTGTACAAGCCAATAAATATTTCATCTTAGATAACTTGATTCTAAACTTTCAATATCCACATTTTATCTATCACTGAATGCTATGACGCTGGTGCCTTAATTAAGACTGGGTTAGTATGGTTATTCTGTATTACTGAGCCATTGGTATTACAGGTATGTGTTTGCTCTTCCTTGAACAGCTGGTTGTAATTATCTATGACAAGAATGCTTTGTTATGGTTTAAGCAAGGATAGACTTACATAATCACATTTTCCTGTTTAAAATGCAGGCGTCTGCATGTTTTACTTTTAAATATAACTTGCATGCAAAGCAGAAGCAGTTGCATCAAGGCTAATGTTAATCAATTTTATTACCATGGATGTATATTGCATTTACAGTTCTAATAGCCTATGGCTTCACATGGCATGCTTTAAAGTATGTGATGCAGCAATTTTATATTACAATTTAATTGTTTTAGTGATTTGCCTGCAGCAGCTTTGAAGAGGCTTGTACTTGCATAAGAGTTATTACAATTTGCTAATATTTTTTTCTCTTTATAAGATGCATCTATATGCAAATGTGCTTCCCACTTAAGCACATTCACAGTATATAAAAATCATCTCAGAATAAAGGTAAAACTGGGTTGTAAGTTGACATTAAGTTTGCTTCCCATTTTCTACCAATATACAGTATATATATTTCAAAATGAGGTGCATTCATTATTGTATTTCAGTTTTTTTTTCATTTTATACTCCCAGTTCTTGAAACATTCTGCCAGTATGTTAAACAAGAGGTTTTCATGGCTATCAATAGGTTGCCATTTATTATTATTATTATTATTATTATTATTATTATTATTATTATTATTATTATTATTATTATTATTATTATTATTATTATTATTATTATTATTATTATTATTATTTAAAAATTAGGTTATGAACACTCAGTGCTTCTTCCAGTTTGCCCATCCTGTTAAAACAGGGGTTTCCAACCTTTTCAAGCTGGGGGGCGGGTCATGCTCTCTCAGTCAGCTTTGAGGGCCAGATGGCCATTTTGCCTTGCCTGCACGAGGGGGGGGGGCAGCCATTTTGTCTCAACAGCTTCAAAGTAGTGGTCATTTTGTTTTTCAAATGCCCTTGGAGGGGTAGGGGGCAAATGAAATGGTGTTACATGCCATATCCAGCCTTAGGTTGGGAACCCCTGTTTTAAAACCCTGCCCAAACAAGGTTTTTTAACCCTGCCGCCATGACCACAAGAAGTCTGTCAATTTTGCCCTTCCAATCTGGTCTCCCATTGGGTTTTCTTTTTTTCTTCTTCTTCCTTAATTTCAATTTATCTTCTTTCTTTCTTTTTTTACTTAGCTCTGCTGCCATTGCCAGTCACCCAATAGGCACCCAGCCTTTATTCCGAAGTGCTTGTCCCACAAGCATCACCTCTACCTCCACATTTGGTGCAGAGCCTTACATAGCTGGACCAAACTCAGGTGCAGCCCTGACATTGCTGTTCCATAAAGTTCTCCCTTGCTCAAAAGCCAGTCATGTCTGACTCTAGGGAACAGTGCTCACTTCCGTTTACAGCCAAAGATTCAGTATTGTCTGAGTCTGCAGGCATTTCCGTGGTTATGTGTCAGGCATGACTAGATGCTGAAGCAAATGGAGTGCTGTTACTTTTCTTACTGAAAGTGGTACCCATTTATCTACTTGCAATTGCTTTCGAACTGCTAGGTTCACAGGAGCTGGGACAGGTGATGGGACAGGTGATGGGTACTCAGATCTTGACCTGCTGACCTGCTGACCTTCTTAATGGCTAAGCAACGACAGCCCATTCCATACCCACCATAATGTGCAATGCAGGGATGGAGGAATCACAATTTGGGATCAAAATTGCAATTTGAGATATGCAGATGATACCACCCTAATGGCAGAAAGTGAGGAGGACCTAAAGAAGCTCCTGATTAGGTTAAAAGAAGAGAGTGAAAAAGCTGGCTTGATATAAAGAAAACCAAGATAATGGCAACAGGCCCTATCAGTCCCTGGAAAATAGATGGGGAAGAAGTAGAAACAGTGACAGATTTTACTTTCCTAGGATCAAAGCTAACTGCAGATGGTGATTGCAGCCATGAAATAAAAAGGCGACTGATTCTTGGGAGGCAAGTGATGAGAAACCTGTGGAACATAGTGAAAAGTAGAGACAGCACCTTGCAAATAAAAATTTGTATAGTCAAAGCAATAGTATTCCCGGTGACAATGTATGGTTGTGAGAGCTGGGCCATTAGGAAAGCTGAGCACAGAAGAATAGATGCCTTTGAGATGTGGTGCTGGAGGAGAGTTTTGAGAGTCCCCTGGATGGCGAGGAGGACAAATAGGTCAATCTTAGAAGAAATAAACCCTGTGCGACTGAACAACAACAATACCTATTATACTGCTGCAACAGTTAGTTGACATGAAAGCAAACAAACAGCTGAACTATTACAGCATTATGACTGTCATGATCTAGGGTGGGAGAAAAACATTTTCAGGCTTCACAGAATCCTGAAAACATTACGGGGCAAACTATATGTACCAACACATGTGTGCACCCAGAATAATACAGCAATTCAAGAATCAGTGCAAAATAAACAACCTCTCTTGGGTGGTTTAAAATGACCCAGATTTCAGCAAGATAATGCGCATCTCAGCTGTGCATCATGTTACTCTCAATCTGAATCAATTTCAAGCCTGGGAAAACTGACAGAAATGTAGACATTTTTGCCAATCAAGACACACCCTTACATGATTTGCTTTCTGTTCCTCCCCTTAACTGTGTTTCAGCTAGTTCACTGTTCACAATTCAAATGGCTGTATTTACAGACTGGAGTCTCCAATAAGCACTTTTAAATTGTACAGGTAGCTCGGTTTTATTTCACTTGTCTCAAATGTGAAATTGATCTCAGGTGGTTTAAATGTTACAAAATTAGTGAATAAATATGTCTGACAAATGTTAAGCTATTAATTTAGCTTTCTAGGTAACTGCAGCTAATATGGTAAACCAGGAACATATACTGGTACTATGCGAAAACATAGATAAATTAATCCAAAGCACCTTCTTTGGGTTACTGAGATAGGATCCCTTGGTTCATATGCTAAATTTGCTTCCTTTTTAGTCTACCATTGTTTATGGTAGCTTTGGATTAATCAATATTTCTATTCTGTGGCCTAGTGTTAAGCTTATTCTGACTGAACAGAAACCATCACTGTGGCAAGCAAAGGCAAAAGGAGAAAAAAGTATTAATTATTTAAAGAAAACCATCCAATAGTGCATGAGGAAATTATAGTTTAAGCTATCTACAGAAGCTCTTAGAGCTGTCTGCTATGTTTACTTTGTGGGAAGAAATCAACTAGACATTTTTACTGACTTGATGTTGATTATTTTTCTGTTGTTCTATCTCACACACTCTCTATTTTTTTTAAAAAAAAATTATTACTAAAACAATAAAAAAAGAAAATACAATATATAATACTATATAGATTCAAACACAATACAAATACATTCTTGCACCCATCCCTCGGGGGCCTTCCAAGTTGCTCATAAAATCCACGAAGTTCAACTCATCTCCTATTTCCAAAAACTATGTTTCTTGACCCGGTTTCATACCATTTCTCTCATAATCCATAAACTCACCCCAAATACAGTAAAACATCAGATAACGCTAAAACTTGGTTCCACAAGTCTTGGTGTTATCCGATCATTGTTAAAATCCTATGGGATGGATCAGATAACGTTAAAGCTCCATAGAGATACATTGTAACCGCACAGGCTTTAGCGGTTGTTATCCGATCCATCCCATAGGACCTTAACGTTATTCGATCCAATTCTCCTCCCCAGATTACTTAACATTATGTGATTTTAGCGTTATCCGATCCAATCGTTATCCGGTGTTTTACTGTATCTTTAAAATCATTTAAATTTATCAAACCTTTTGTTATTTTTAACTCACACAACAATTTATCATTTATAGCCATGTCCCATAGTTCTTTGTACCAATCTTCATACCACTGATTCAGTTCCGTGAGTCCCGTTCTGGTCCTGACCCCTTTTGGCACACAAAGTCCTCATGAAGCTGCTGCCCTCCATCAAGATGGATGATAATCCAAGTAAGGACCATCTCTCTCACCCACCAATCTTTGCAATGCATGACTATTAATTAATAAATCTATGAACAAAAACATAGTTACCATATGTCGAATGTATACAGAATTTTAAGAAGAACAGGAGATTCCAGGACACATCCCCCACATGTCCTAAATTTAGAGAAAATGCTGTAATAGTAATTTTTCGAGACATAAAATATATATTGCATTGCAATTTTAAGAGGAAAGCACAACATGAGCTTTACATTTTGGTAAAATGCATTTGTGGCAGCAATGGAGCATTACCTTTTCTTTTCCAAGAAAGATCTTGTGAACTCAGAAAGAGAGCAGATGATATAAAAGCAGCTTAATGTAGAAGGCACACATTCTCCTATTGGAAAACTAGGTCATGTCAGTTTTCAAGTGGAAGTAGGCTGATGCAGTAGGCTTAGAGCATTTTGAGTTTTCTCAGAACCATATATTCATTATTTCTCAAGATTTATTAATTTATTTTTAAATCTAACCCACTCTTCAGCCTATCGTATATCAGAGTAGTTTAAAACAATGGAAGTATAAAACTAGAAAAGCATTTTTGGCCACCTGAAATATAGGAAATAATTTTCTCACATTCAGTAGTGAAGAGCAGCCTTTTTATAACTCTGGTATACAGTGGAAGAAAAAAACAGAATTTACCTTGAAAATTCACCTATTTTAAGCTTTATATAATATCGTGGAGAAGTAATACATGCACAAAAATGCACCTTTTATAAATGCAAGCAATTCATTTTGTTTGGGGGGAAAGCAAAACATGATTTAATATAGGAGGAAGTATGTACAGTAGATGACATGTTAAAAAACTGCCTTCTTCAGCCACTGAGTCCTATTTCTGAAATATGCTGAGACAAGAGTTCCAAACACATACCCTCATGGTTTGTTCTATCACACAATCAACAAGGAGTCTGAAAAAGAGAAGTGTCTACACACTTTTAAGTTATCCATGTGGGCCAGAACTCAGGAGGATGCTAAATGCCTGAATGGGGTTAAAGATGTACAGACAATAATATTGCAATGCATTACAGCAGGAGTTTTCAACCTTTTTAAGCCGGCAGCTGCATCACACTCCCCCAGACAGCTTCGGGGACTGGATGTCCACTTTTGCCTTCCTCCACCATATGGCACTTCCTGGTGTGGTGGAGGCAGGGGGGGGCACATGAAATGGTGCTGTGGGCTGCATCCAGTCCATGAACCACAGGTTGAGAATCCCTGCATTACAGCATGTAGGAAAAATGCAGGTGGGATTTGGAGATATGCAGCAAAATCTCAAGAAGGTTCCACATCTCTGGTCTACATGCAACAACAGAACTGATAATAATAATAATAATAATAATAATAATAATAATAATAATAATAATAATAATAATAATAATAATAATAATAATAATAATAATAATAATAATAATTTTGTGTCAGAAATTATTCTGTTTTGAAAGGATTTTTGCTGGAGAAACTCTGCTCAGGGGACGCCCGAATGAGGCTCCTTTCATGTCCCCAAGATCTTTTCCCACCAAAATGGTCCCTGTTTATCTACTTGCAATTTCTTGCTTTCAAACTGCTAGGTTGGCAGGAGCTGAGAAAGAGATGGGCACTCAAGTCAACATGCTGTACCCACGTCTGACTTGCCAGCCTTCCAGCTAAAAAGGCCAGCTTCATAACCACTGAGCCAATGCAGTTCCCTTAGAACTAAAAATGAAAAATTAAGGAGCAAAAAAACCAAAAACAAAAACCAACACTACAATACCATGGTCTGAAAAACAGTTTAAATGCTCTGGACAAATCAACTGTTTTGAACTGGAACCAGAAAGACTATAGTGTCAGCACCAGTGTAACATTCCTTAGGGAAAATGTTTCAGAGTTGGGTTACCACCACTGAAAAGGTCCACTTTGTGGGTCCTACTGTCAAAGCCAGCTCTTTTGTACATACCATTCCTTTGTACATACTACACTCTGTGTCTAATTAAAATTCTTATTTCCTTTATATCTTATAGCTATAAGCATTTCTTCATAGTTAATGGAAGCTACAATCACAAGAAATGTTTAAGGGTGAGAGGTCAACATTAACTACAATCTTCTTCTTTACTTCCTCTTTTACTTCTTGGAGTGTTGAGGGAATTAGCTA
This sequence comes from Furcifer pardalis, assembly GCA_030440675.1. Classification (NCBI taxonomy): domain Eukaryota; kingdom Metazoa; phylum Chordata; class Lepidosauria; order Squamata; family Chamaeleonidae; genus Furcifer; species Furcifer pardalis. Next base: position 46,702,536 of record CP126895.1, read on the forward strand.
CAATGCTATGGTATTTCATTGAAACTAGAACAAAGTATCATCTGAAAATGCTTTTTTGTACATCCTGGCTAAAGAATGTCCTCACGTTATTAATTTGAGAGGTTTAAAAAAGGAATGATTCTTGCAACATATATGGTTCTCAGGAAAAATTAATTTAAAAAAACTATTTAAAAGTTCTGTTCATTAAGAGCTTTAGGCAATTTAGTCTTTCTGTATTTTCTACTGCTCTGAATTAATTGAAGAGATTCACCTTAGAGAAGTATAAAATCCCAGGACTGTTATTTAAAACTTATGCAAAAGTAAACCTTACTCAGCTTGAAGAAAGCTGAATAATAAAGAGAATCTTGTGATATCTGTTCTAGTATTGTACTTTGTAGGGAAGGTATCTATGGCAAACTTCCAAAGGGTGGTGGCTGAGGCAAAAGACTCGGCTAATACTAGTTGGCAGAAGCTAGAATGAACTAGTTTAGAAAGTCCCTGAATTGTTCCTATCTATTTGGCCTGTTTAGCTCCACAAGTTCAAGATATACTGTCTTTATCTATTTGGCCTGTTCAGTTATTCATGAGCTCAAAGTGTGCATTACATGTGCTTCCGCTTGTGTATCTCTCACGCATCCAGGCTTATGCACCAATCATTGATTTTTATAGCATGTACAAGCCATGTGACTGCATGTAGGCACGCGTAGGTTTAGGAATTCAGAAATAAAAAGATTTGAGGCGGTCCATTCTGGGTCGTCTCCTCCCATGCCTTAATCGTGTGTGTGTGTGTGTGTGTGTGTGTGTGTGTGTGAGAGAGAGAGAGAGAGAGAGAGAGAGAGAGAAAGAGAGAGAGAGAGAGATCTCCACAGTACTTTTATTTGTGTAATGGGAACAAAAATGTTGTTTTCTCCCCACAACTCCAGCTTCTCAGAGCCTGCACTGAAATGTGGGAGTTAATTAGAAAGAGAGATAATGTTTTGGTATGCAAGTATGCCCTTTGTACATTTTATTAAGTGTTCTCTGCTGCTTAAAGATGTGAAACTTTCAGCGCTGTCTATTAATTTGCTCTTGACAATTTAAACCCAACAACTGCCTCTCATCTGTTATTTACTAGAAACATTTGGGGTGATGAGGAAGCACAGCTAGAGATACAGTGTGGGATTTAGATTAGATTTTCATGTAGAAATGTAAAATAATTTGCTGCTCATATCATTTTTCTGAAAACTGCCTATTTCAGTCTAGTGCACTGTAAGCATTTATCAAGATGCTGACTATTTCCCTCAGTCATTTTTTTATATAATTCACTCAGAGTGCAGACAATTTGCACAAAATTCCTGAATGTTGAAAAGAAGAATAGATTTTCTCTTGAGTTAACAGTGTGCCTACAAATTCTCTGTGTTTAGAACACCTCAAATGTGGTCTCTTATTCACACAGCCACCTGAGTTCCAGTTATTATATTTTCTGATAACACAACTACCTCCTACTAAGTATGTAAAATAGCATCCTACAATACCTACATTTTCTAATAGGAAACAGAAACAACAACAGGGAATCTTGCTATTCCGTGATAAGGAGAAAATGTCCCATTTTTTCTGATGAACTGCATAGTGATGAATTAGAGTTTATATCACATTCCATTACATATTCTGCAGACTTTCAGAGCAAACTTTCAGGATGACGTGTGTAGGGAGGCACCTTTTCTTCTTCCTGCAGCATATCATTCCATATGCAGAATCCAAACTTCATATAGATTTTGTTCCAACTAAGATTGGTATCAATGAGTACAGTAAAACCTCTTTAAGTATAATTTGGTCATTTGTTATTTGTATGCCTAATTTACAGCTTGGATCAGGAAGGGTTTTTGCACAGTTAAATCAAGACTAGATTTTTCTTTACTTCCAATCAGAATTTTCCTGGTTTTCTTTTACAAACCATTTGCCTTGTTCTCCCATGCATAGATTTCACCAAACTACCAAACTTAAAACAGTCTTGAATTATCCCATCATGATAGCATTTTTGTTGATTGTGTGTGTGTGTGTGTGTGTGCGTGCGTGTGTGTGTGCACGCACACAAATGGACTGAAGGAAATGGAAATTGTAGCTGACCTCAAAGGCTATGCCTCTGTGTATAGAATTTTAATATTTTAAATTCAGGTCAGCCCCTGGATAGAGAATTCCTAATTAATCATTTGCACTTCAAGGGTGTGGGAAAGGTGAGATGATTTGGGACTCCAAATTGTGGTGGTGGTGGGTGAATTCAGATGAAGATACTTTGGCATTATTCCTGACAGCAGCAGTTTTTATTTGGGTGACCTTGTACAGTCCATCTGCTCCTATGGCCATGATTGGTTACTATAATGTAGGAAATGTCAAGCTCCTCTGTCTAATTATTTAGATCAGCACTCAACTTGACTTCAACAAATTGATGTCACCATGTTGATTTCATTTCCTCCATGAAGCTGACATCTGCCTTTTTAATGTTTAAAGTTTTTGCTTATATCGAAGGTCTGCAAGGGATTCCTTCCTCTTCCTGTCAAAATGGCTAGCAGTCTATTCTCTCTTTCCCTACAGAATAAATGTTGTCTCTAAGGGCAAAATAGTGCAGAAATATTCCATTTGAACTCATTTCTGCTAGAGCTTAGTAACTGGACGATGCTCATGGCTTCCTTATAAAGAGTTGCTCTTCAGCCATAGGTAAGCAACAATGGCTTATCTGTATTAATGGTAACCTGTGTGCTATCATAATTTTCAAAAGGACAAAATACAGCCCTTCAAACAAATTCTGTGATGGCTGTTTTTTCTTGCTTCTCCCCCATAAAGTTTGCACCAATGTTTACTTTCTTGGTAGTAGTGGCTTCTCATTTATTGGTAGAAGACTAAATTATTTATTTTATTTATTATTATTTATTTATTTAGATTTATTATCCCGCCCCAATCAGGGGCTGGCCTTATTCAGCTTATACAGTGGGGCAGTGACTGAAGCAGTGACAGTATCTCTCCTCCCATTGGCACAACGGCTTCAAAAGCACTGGAGCAAACCATGATTTTAAAAGAAGAGAGCAGCATTGCTTCATTGTTGGGCAACAAAGACAGAGAGAAGGAATAGGACAATAAGAGTGATGAGGCCTGCTGCCACCCACCACCATTCAACTTTCCTTAGAGTAACCAGTTTCCTCATTGACTTATTGTTTTTCTCTGTGGTGGTAGAGCAGTGCTGCTCTCTACTTATATACAACTCTGTTTAGTCCTTCCCTAATTAAAATATCGGGAAAGGCATAAGGAGGAAGATCCTTACACAGGAGATATGTAGTGATGGCAACCAAGAACCCTTGTGTGCATTGCTTCCTCCCACTTCCTAAAAAAGGAGGAGGTTTAGATGGTCACAGCTTCCAGCCAAAAGTAGTCCTCTGGGGATCCAGTGCCCTATGGACAGTGTTTCAGAAAACTGGGTAACATGGAAGAACTCCTCACAGCTCAGCATGGAAGAAATAATTTGCTCTGTGAAGAGCTGGCTTTTGACAGTAGGACCCATAAAGTGTCAAGTGGCCTTTGCCACCTCCACCACTCATCCTTTCCTCAGAGCTATGTGCCTTTGATCTGATAGCTGTCTTTGGTAAGGCAGTGATGCTACTCCGCTCTCCCCTTCAATGCCCTGACTTGTGGGTTCACTGCCTTTTGGTTTCTGCCTGTGCCTTTTCCAGTGTCACCATGATGCACTTCTAGTTGAGTGGGTGCAACAAATTGTTCCCCTCTTCAAATATTGGGTAAACTTGTGCTGTCCTCACCAAGCAATTTCATAACTTTTTAAAAGGGCAAAGTTCGACATTTCAGCAAATTCTACAGCCATGTTTTCCTTCCTTCTATTCACATTCATTGCACAGTATTAAACTTTTAAGAGCCCCAGCACCTATCCTTCTGTCACTGTCTCCTTTGTGTGTTCATTTATCATTCATACTTCTGAAGAGCTCAGATTTAGAAACGTTATATGGTTCCTATGTGGCTTTTGAATCCAGGCAGTTTACAGGACCAGTCTTTTTTTTTTTTTTGTCAAACAAGGTCAAGTCATTTTCATACCCCAGGGCAAAACGTTCTCTGTCTTTCTTCCAATTTGTTCAATCCAGCCACGCTTTAGTTACCTTTGTGAAGCCACACAATCAATAATTTATAAATGTAAGCCCAGCTTGTTTCAGTTCATGCCTATAATTTATGCAACAGACACAGGGAGTGATTGTACATGAAAATAAATTGTTGCTTCTATGCCTGATACATTCAGTTCATTGACTTGTGCATAACACTACAGTAGAAATAATGGGTAAAAGAAAGTCTAATAAAGTTTATTCAGGGTGTATACCAGTGGTTTTCAACCTACAGCCCATGAGCCAGAACTGGCCTGCAGCACCATTTCATGTGGGTCACCACCACCACACCTGAAAGTGGAAGCAGGCATGTTTACAATAGCTGTAAATGCGTCCGCAGCTGTCGTAAATACGGAAGCGGGTACAATTATTTCCACTTCTGCGGGCATGGTCCAACCCACTCAGGTGTCCAGGGGGCATGGTCAGGCCCACGCCATGAAAGGTTGGGAACTCTTGTTGTATGTGGTTTCCATAAAAGGCAGGAATTCTTTAACATAAAACAATTCTCATATTAAGGATAACGAAGAATTGCCTTTCTAATCCTAAAGATTTACCTCTGAAATGTGGTCCTTTCATAGCTTGCATGAAAGCTAAAGAACTGTACTTCAGTTATTTCTCAATTTCAGCAACAAAAGCTAAGGTCAAGATAGATCCTGAATGGTGCTCAAAGCTGACTTTTTACTTACGATGATGGTGATGTTGCTATTGCTGTGCCAAAAGTTTACAAATCAAAAAATCCTTGTCAGTGGAGGCCTGTATTCTGCCCTTCCGATCATTGCATGGGAATTATCTGCTGCCAGCTCAGTGGGTGATTTACAGTCTGCAGGAAAGCACAAGAGCAATAAGTGTGACATACAGCTTCAGATAGTGGAGAGATGGTGCCTGCAGCCTATAGGCAATAAAGTTACACTGAAGTGACTATAATGTGGAACACCATGTTGCATAGACTCCCAAATTCTGCAATGTATCCTTATTCAATCAGCTGAACTCTCACCAAATTCACTAGCTGTTTTTACTTGTATGCTTGCACTGTAACTAATAAAGGTCCTGTGAATGTAACTTGAATGTAACTTTATTGTCCATCTTTCACACCCATACATGGTGGTTGGGAATACAAGAGCAAAGATTATCCAGACTTTGGGGTTCAGTGACACCTCCTTAGAATTTTCTAATTCCTTCATTGCCACCTTTTTGAGTCTCAGTTTTTTTCTGATTCTCAGCTGCAAACTCCATTTGGATTGATGATTGAATGAAGGCAAACCTTCACTATTTCATTTCTCTTATTCTCAACATTAAAGTTGGGTAGTTCAACTCCAGTCCTGTTTTGCCACTTCTTTAATTTTCACTAAATAAAATGACTTTTGAAGTCCTTCCTGCTTTCTACCAATAAAGTGATCTCAACCTCATAGCTTTAAAGGTAAAGGTAAAGGTCATCCTTGCTCAAAAGCCAGTTGTATCCAACTGTGGGGTTCAGTGCTCATCTCTGTTTCAACCAAGAAGAAGAAGATGCTAAACTACATAACTGCTACCATGGTGTGTAATATGGAATGCTATATTATAGAAGCATTGGATGCGATATTTGTGAGCAGTTTTTGATGACTGCTATCTTCTATTGCAGGGGCATTTATGGAACAGAAGCATTAGATTGATTATTTTTATCTATATGAGCAACCAGAGTACCCTTTTGCATTGGCTATTGAGCTTCACTGATGAAAAAGACATTACAATACTGTGAAAATTTTGTTAAATTTAAACACTCCATTCCTAAAAGTTTGGTGCTTGTTACCTCACTTAAAGAACATAATATGTTCCACAGGATTGCTCTTTAAACGAGTTTGATCTTTAAGCGAAGCACCATTATAAATGACGTATTGTGACTTCTAGTGCTGGGGGATTGTGATCCCCGATTTATTTTTTAAGCAATTTTTTTTGGTTTGTTTTATTTGTTAAGCAAAGTAAACCTTCAGAGAAAATTCTGATCTTTAAGCGAGTTACTCTTTAAGCGAGGCACTATGATATTGTGACTCCTCAAAGTCCACTTGAATACAGAATTTCAAAGAAAAGCAAGGAGAGATAAGGAAACCTACCTGAATGAACAGTGCAAAGAAATAGAGGAAAACAATATCAGGGGTAGGACTAGAGATCTTTTTTAAAAAATGGGGAAATCAAGAGAACATTTAAAGCAAAAATGACCATGATAAAAGACAAAGATTGCAAGGAGTTAGCAGATGCAGAAGAGATTAAGAAAAGATGGAAAGAGTACACAGAGGAACTCTACTAAAAGGACCTCAACACCCCTGATAATCACAATGATGAGAACATTGAACATGAGCCAGACATTCTAGAGAGAGTCAGAAAGTCCCTAAAAAACACTGCAAACAACAAAGCCAGTGGAGTTGATGCAGAAGCGTAGCGTGCCTTGGCGGGGCCCCGTATAAAAATTTGTTTGGGGGCCCTTAGGAAGGGTAAAGATTTCTCACAAAAGAAAAAAAATTGCATAAAATTAAAAGAAATATTTATTCATCATAATTATTTATCTGTCACTTTTTCCAAAATTTTTACAAACAATTCAAATTAAATATACACTCTCCTTGCCTTTTTTTCGGCAAACTGATTTATTAAATCATTTATAGCTGATGATGACTTTAGTTTTTCTAAAGTTTCTGCCTCTATGGACAATAGTGACAGGTCTGACAGGCGTTCCTGTCCCATCGAAGTTCTTAGGTAATTTTTTATCAGCTTTAATTTTGAAAAACTTCTTTCAGCAGTTGTGGTTGTAACTGGAAGGGTCAAGAATAAAAAGCATGCTGTTATTACCTCGGAAAAACTGGATGCAAGTCTATTGAATTTTATCAGCAATAATTCAATGAGTTCCTTAATGGAATGAATTTTTTGAATTTCAGATTTTAAGCATGTTTTTAGAGCCTTTAATTGATCATAAAGATTAACTGAGATGTCTTTACTGTATTTAGCCGACAGTTTTCCGGAAGCGTTTAATATCTTTTCTTTTGAAGATGACAGGAGTTTCTCCGGTTGTAATATTTTGAACATACTACTCAGGTCGCAAAGGCTTTGAAATCTTTGTTTAGTTTGAGAAATTAATATATCTAAACAGCAATAGTATACATTGACTTTGAAATAGGATTCCGGGTCTGAAATTCTCTCATCTTGTGATAACTCATCAAAAAACCGCTTCGTTATCTTTCGCCTTTTGTTTTTAAAAACAGTTGTTACCCTCCACTCTTTTGCTAAATCTTTGGACTCATTTTGAAAACTATTGAATGAATTTTGATTTCTTAATTCGCACAGTCTATTCAAAAGATTACTTAATAAAATACTAGTTTTCTGTAAGTCATTATTTTCATGCTGTAGAGCTTTAGAAACAGGATTAATGATTTCAAATAGTGAAGAAAAAAATGTGACAAGCACTAAGAAATAATAACTCTCTAAAATGTTAATTATATTTTTACATTCTTCACGTTCATCTTTTTTTTTTGAAATTAAATTTAGTTGGTACAAAGTTTTCATGATTAATAAATAATTTTTATTTACCGCTAATAAAGTGTCGTTCCTTGAAGACCATCTGGTAGGACATACCTTTTTAAGGGTAATTAAATATTTTTCAGATGAATTGTCACTTAACATTGCCCAGCGTTGTATACTATTGCCAAAAAAAATTATATATTTTTTCTAAATTATCGAAAAAAGTCGACAATTCACAAACATGTTTTGCAGCATCGTTTAAAACTAAATTTAATGTGTGTGCAGCACAATGAACATAATCGGCATTCGGAGCATGCTCTTTTATTAGGGTTTGTAATCCTCTTTAGGCACATTATCATCATTTTCTGTAATTGAGATGTATCGAAAAACTACAGAAAGTTGTTCAATTTTTGACAAGTCTTGTGTTGTATCTAGAATTATTGTCAGAAATTGAGCTTTTTTAATTTCTGAGATAATATTGTTCCTAACTGCGGTACCAAGCAAATTAATAATTTCATTTTGAATCATAGGGCTTAAATAATTTATTTTGCCTTTTGGTTTTAGAAGAAGTTCTTTTAAAGTTGCATCATAATTAGATAGCAAATGTAAAATTGCCATAAAATTTCCAGAATCAGAATCATGGCCTCTTAAAGGTAGATTACAAGATGCTAAAGTAATTATAACATTAATTATACGATGCAATACATCTCTCCAGAATGTAATTTTACTATTGATTTCACTTTGCAATAGAGTATCGATGGTATTTCCTTGTAACCAATTATTATAAGATAGGGATGCATTAATATGCTGCTATGACTTTTCATGGTCAAGTATAGTTTGCGTAAAATTGCTTCTAATGGAAACACCGTTAACCCATGCAGAGGAGTACGATTTGCTTTGACGATCTGCTAATAACCAACAGAAGTGGCAATATGGTTTGTTTAAAACATTAGAATAACATAACCATGGTCTTGGAATTTTTATGCCTGCCTTATTGATATATGAATAATAGTAGACCGAAAAAGGTCGGTTACTTTCTGAATCTTTTGGAAACGGTCCTTGTGGTTTAAATGGATCCAATTTAAAAATTATTTTTTGTTCGCATTCAGTTGGACTGTCACCAAAATTTCCTCTATCTGATGAAACTATATTACAATCTTCAGATATCTCAGAATTGTCGATTTGGGTTTCTTCTATTTCCGGATAGACATCTGATGAAGAATGTGCTTGGGTTTCTTCTATTTCCGGATGGACATCTGATGAAGAATGTGCTTCAGAAGAATCTGAAAATATAATTGTTAAAAAATAAAAGTGAATGTTTTGATAAATTTCAAAAATATATGTTAAATAAATTACTATACGTAAGGTTATGGTTAAAGAGTGTTCAGATGTACGCAGGCTCTATGCGGGTTGTGCACATGTTAGTACAAAATCACCTGCGCGCAGCCCATGGGTTACACCCGTGTGCGATCCGAACGTGGTACGTGGCCCTACAAAATGAATAGAACCCGAGCTCGTGTACGTCTGAACACGCAATTTACGATACGGACTGATAGACAAACAGACAACAAATTGATCCTATAGGTAAGTAGAGTTCCGTTTTTTTCGTTTTGAGGTACGGAACCCTAAAAACAAAATTCACCCTTCGCTACAGGTAGATAAGATAAATGGGTTGGGTAGTACTTACCTTTGCAATCTAAATCACTCACAGGAGCTGGTGTCTGAAAAAATGAAGAAATTTTGGGCACTTTTTTTATGACCTCCTCCCTTTTCTGTTTACTTTTTCTTTTCGTAGCTACGCTGGGATAATCTCTTTTCCTTTCACTCATTGTTTTTTACAAATCGCTACTAATACTACTAAACCAGAAGAACAATTGTTTGTATTGTATTACAATGTAATGCACAATTAAATAAAATGCGACAATAAACACTGCTCTCCGTCTGTGGTTTATCATCGTATCATCATATCGTATGTACATCGATTTTTGTGGGATTCCCCCGTTGAAGTAAATGATTTAAACGGGGAAATCCCACAGCCCGCGATAACTGATGTAGGGTGTTGCCAACTTTTGAACCCACGCTTTACGTGGGGAAAAAAGAAATTGCTTTTTTTGACTTTTGTCATTTGTGAAATAAAAAAAAAATTGGGAAGTTTTTATTAATTTTTGCTTACGCACGTTGGGGGCCCCCGTGGCCCAGGGGCCCCGTATAATTGATGCGGCAGATACGGCGGTAGCTACACCCCTGAGTTGATGGTATCCAAGTTGAACTTTTCAAAGCCCTGCAAGAAGATGGAATCAAATTATTACATTCTATATGCCAGCAGATTTGGAAAACACAACAATGGCCACAGGATTGGAAAAGATCTGTATACGTTCCACTCCCCAAAAAGGGTAATGCCAAAGAATGTTCAAATTATCGAACAATTGTGCTCATCCCTCAAGCTAGCAAGGTGATGCTCAAGATAATACAGGATAGACTGCAACAGTATGTGGAGAGAGAATTACCAGAAGTGCAGGCGGGTTTCAGAAGAGGCAGGGGGACTAGAGACCACATCGCCAACATAAGATGGATCATGGAAAAAACAAAGGAATATCAGAAACAAGTCTACTTCTGTTTCATTGATTACACTAAGGCTTTTGACTGTGTCGACCACAAAAAATTTGGCAAGTAATTAAAGAGATGGGAATACTGGAACACCTTATAGGCCTCATGAGAAATCTGTACATGAATCAAGAGGCAACGGTTAGGACAGAAAATGGAATGACGGAGTGGTTTGGAATAGGAAAAGGAGTAAGACAAGGCTGCATTTTGTCACCCTGCTTATTCAACTTATACACAGAACACATAATGTGCAATGCAGGGATGGAGGAATCACAATTTGGGATCAAAATTGCTGGAAGAAACATCAACAATTTGAGATATGCAGATGATACCACCCTAATGGCAGAAAGTGAGGAGGACCTAAAGAAGCTCCTGATTAGGTTGAAAGAAGAAAGTGAAAAAGCTGGCTTGAGACTCAAAATCAAGAAAACCAAGATAATGGCAACAGGCCCTACCAGTCCCTGGAAAATAGATGGGGAAGAAGTAGAAGCAGTGACAGATTTTACTTTCCTAGGATCAAAGCTCACTGCAGATGGTGATTGCAGCCATGAAATAAAAAGGGGACTGATTCTTGGGAGGCAAGCGATGAGAAACCTGGGGAACATAGTGAAAATTAGAGACATCACTTTGCAAACAAAAATTCGCATAGTCAAAGCAATGGTATTCCCTGTGGCAATGTATGGTTGTGAGAGCTGGACCATTACGAAAGCTGAGTGCAGAAGAATAGACGCCTTAGAGTTTTGAGAGTCCCCTGGACAGCGAGGAGAACAAATAGGTCAATCTTAGAAGAAATCAACCCTGACTGCTCCTTAGAAGGTCAAATAATAAAGATGAAGCTAAAGTACTTTGGACATCAAATGAGAAGAGAGGATTCACTTGAGAAAGCCTTGATGCTTGGAAGGGTCAAGGGCAAAAGAAGAAGGGGACGGCCCAAGATGAGATGGCTAGATGGTATTGTAGAGACAATGGGCACAGAGCTGAGCGAGTTGAGGGGGATGGTGGAGGACAGGAGTGCCTGGCGGACAGTGGTCCATGGGATCGCAGAGGGTCGGAATCGACTGTGCGACTGAACAACAACAACAACAAAGTCCATCTATGTTAAGACAAACATGTATGAAACTTTGGCAAAAATTCTTATCTCTATTAACTCAGGATTTTATGTTGCTAATTTAATTCATGTTTTGGTGTACCACCATGTTTTCTGCATGAACAAACCAGGAAGCCTGTAATTAACCATGGTTAAAATTTCATTTTGAAGTTTCAAGTGACAATGATGAATTGCTGAATTCATTAAAAATAGTATATTTTCTGAAATATTACATGCAGCAGCAATTGTGGAAGGCAATATTGCTAAATGGAAAGTTTCCTGTTTGTGTAAATAGTCACATGACTAATAAGTAACTGGCACTTTGACAATTAGCTGAATATGCTTCTTTGATTGTAAATTGTGCATATGGTAATTCACTACAGGACATTGGCCCCAAAGTCTGTCAATGTCTTTACTAATCCATACTTTTTCATTATACAGATGAGATTTGTTATTCAATTAGGTTTCTGCCAGCTAATAATTGATACCCAGCAAAGTGTGCAAAGCTAAAGTAATTTCAATTTTGAGAGGGAGTAAACTTTCATTACTATTCATTGTGCTGCTATTCAGTCTACATTGCTAACATCAGCCCTTCTAGAAATATTGGAGATATATGAGAAATTTTAATGATGACAGCAATACTTAAGAAGCATGCTTAGCAAAATAAATGTGGAGAAGGAGCATCATAATAATTTTGTTCCCTTTGATTAAAATGACACTTTATTTCAGATAGCTTGGGGCAAGGAAGACGTCTGGTTGTGAATTTGAAACCACAATTAACTTTTTATATGCATGGCGTATATCTCCCTTTTTCTGTCCCCCACCATTTCCTTGTGGTGATAATACAGTAGTTCAACAATACAATGAGCATCAGTACTACAATGCAACGATGCCTCTATGCTTACAGTGATTTTTCTAGTTGAAATATAATTATCCAATAGAAGTTGGAAAAAGGTTTATCACCTTTTAGTTATATACTGATTTCTATTTGATTCACTTCCATTCTACAGTGCATGTTGACCAAAGCAAGTTATTACAAAGAAATAATTAGCATCCAGTTTGATACAACATGACAATATACATGACAATCTACATCATGTTATTTTAATGGGGTTTTTGGCTATCTATATCATACCATAACATTTGTGTAGGATCTCTACCAGCATACTACACTGACCATACCTGTTTCAGGAGCTAAACAGGGTTACTACTCAGAATAAAAACAATGGGAGAATATCAGGAATCTCCAAAAATTGCTAGGAAAGTATCTTCCCTGAACTCTTAGAAAAGCTAATGCAGTTTCTCAAGTGGCTAAGATGCTGACTGAGAGGTGGAAAATCAGCAGTTCGATTCCTGAGTACTGCAGGACGGAATGAGCTCCTGTCTTTGTCCCAGCTCCTGCCAACCTAGCAGTTCAAAAGGAAGGAATTACAAGTAGATAAATAGGGACCACTTTGATGGGAAGGTAACAGCATTCTGAGCACTCCAGTTTCTAGTCATGCCTGCCACATGACCATGGAAACGTCTGCAGAAGCAGACAGCACTGGCTCTTCAGCTTTGAAACAGAGATGAGCACTGAACCCCAGAGTTGGATACGAGTGGCTTTCTAGCAAGGGAAACCTTTACCTTTACCTTTAATGGCCTAAGAGTCAGGAGACCTGGGTTTGATTCCCTGGTTCTGGCATGGAAACTCAGTGAAAGTGTGGAACTGGTTAAAGCCAATCCTTAAATACCACACTTACATTGAAAACTCTGGTAGAGTCAGTATTGACTTGATGGCACATAACAGATACAAGATGAACTCTACCTAGGTGGACTACAGCTAGTACAAGATCTCTTTCTATATTTCCATGTCTTTTATCCAAAGAAGAAATACCACAATCCACCTAGATGCAAACTTACTTGAAACCATGGTCAAAGAATGGTTGAGGGCTAGGGTTGCTTGATGGGAAAGATGAGATGATGCCCCTTCTCTATCCTATAGGCAGCAGTGCACAACAAGTACACTCACACATAGAAACACAAAAGGACAGACTGATCACAAAGACACTAACAACATGCCCAGTGCTATTTATTTTGCACAATATCTCACCTTCTTCTATACATGAGTGTAATTAGCATTGAAATCCATTTCGTGCATCTTCCCAACTTTTGGATATAAATGGGGATGGCATGAAAATTTTAGAACTGCCAAATATGGTGTGTCCATAACAGGCCCAACAAAACATGTAGAAATGGAAGCCTTATAAACAAATAGGATAGAACAAGGCAACTGCACTGTTGGACAGTTCCTAAAGTACAGTACTGGCATAATTAGGGCAGCCCATCTGCTGGCAGAAAGTGAACCACCTCAGTTGGCCTACTGGACCCACCCAATAAATGGCATTGGTTTATCATTACCAAACATCGTACAATAAAACTATAATTTGTTCCAGTAGTGAAGCAATTTGTTTCCCAAAGGTCTCCTTAAGACTCCCTCTCCCCCAATAATTCATGCAGTGAAATTACCATTATGCTAAGAGAAAGGTGAGAAAACCAAAACCACATAGGCAACACTGATTCCTGTTGCTATTCAAAAATGAATGACTTTGCCATGTAGATTATAGTGGGCAAGTGCAGGACATGCAATGTGGGTGTCAGTGCAACCAAACTAATTTATGTGCTGAATGCTATATATATGCATCATGTTCTAGTCCATGCAGTAGTGTGCTGCTGCTACTGTTATGTGCCATCAAATCAATGCTAACCAAAGTGGACCTGAGGACTTGCAAACTGTCCTGTCCTTGACAAGACATTCTGTGCTACTGCACTGTTTAAATACTTCTCTTGTGAAATGCTTGAGAATGTTTGCTTTCTATTTTATTTCCCTTCTAAAATATATTAGAAATTATCCCTGAAATGGTGTTAAAACTAATTATTTGCTGAACTGATCATAACAAAGTGACCCAGGGCTTATAATAAGGAAGTAGGCCAGTTAGCGATAGCTATTATTTATCATAACAATAGAACTTTTGCTTTCCCATACAATCAGGACTAATTTTGTAATAAATCACCTAGAAGATACACAAAGCTCTGAATGTGATTCAAACAAAAACAATCATTAAAAAAGAAACAGGAAAACAAATGTTCTAAAACTTTGCTTGTAAAACTGAACAAATATAGAAAAAGTGTAGAATTATGAAACTACAGTAATACCTCGGATAACGCTAAGACTTGGTTCCACAAGTCTTGGTGTTATCCGATTTTTAGTGTTATCCGATGCATGTTAAAATCCTATGGGATGGATCGGATAATGTTAAAGCTCATAGAGATACATTGTAACTGCACAGGCTTTAGCGGTTGTTATCCGATCCATCCCATAGGACCTTAACGTTATTCGATCCAATTCTCCTCCCCAGATTACTTAACGTTATGCGATTTTAGCGTTATCCGAGGTAAACGTTATCCGAGGTATTACTGCATATGTTTTAAGGAGCCCAAATCCAACTCTTTTGAGAGCAGATGTCCATATCTACCCCATACTTGGCAGATGGCCATTCAGTCTTTGCTTACAATCATGTAGTTGAGAGTTCATCAATCTCCAAAGTAGTTGTTCTGTTGTTAAAGTGCTCTTGCCATTGGAAAGTTCTTCCTAATGTTCAGTGAAAATTAACTTTTGTGTAATTTGTATCTGAGTCCCACCAATATAACAGCAGAAAACAAGTTTGCTCTGTCTTCTTTGCAGAAGTCGTTAAGAGGTGTGATGATGGCTATCACATAACCTTTCAGGTTGTTGTAGGTTTTGTTGTTGTTGAGGATGAGAAAATCCAAATCATGCAGATGTTTCTCAGAGGGCTTGTTTTTCAGACCCTTTCCCATGGTAACCATCCTCCTTTTCTTAAACTGCATTGCCCAAAACAGGACACAGCATCTGGATAAGAGCTGAACAAAACAGGCTAAAGTGGTACATACTGGTACAATTACTTCCCTTGACCTGGGTATTGCATTTCTGTTAATGTACCCTAGAATTGCACTAGCTGTTTTTTTTTGTTTTTTTTTGCAGCCACTTCACACAATTTTAGCCATGCTTGTTGACTGCTAAAACTCCCATATCCTTTTCACACATTTGGCAAAGACAGGAGAGAGGGGCTTTACTCTGGCTGCCCCCAGGGTGTACCAAAAAGCCAGATTGGCCCCTTCCCTCATGTCCCTCCCTCCTCAGGCACAGACTGTCCTTTTGGTACAAGCTTTTAAGTAATAAGCTAAAAAAAAAAACCTTTACTTGTGCATTTTTAATTTCTTAAAAATGTTTTTAATCTTGGTTTTAATATTTAATTGGTTTTTAATGCAGTTGTGTAAGTAATATACTAAACTTGTTATCATTGTACACAGAAAAAACATCCTTGAAGATTGTGGTATTTTTGAACTACAATTGGGTGTACCCTGGATAATGGCAACCTTGTGCTAGCAGCTAATCTTTCTCACACTAAGTCAGACAAAAGGAACTACAGAATGAATTCACCAAAAGTGGCTTCATTTTGCAGTTTCACAAGTGCCACAGAAGAAGAAGAATTGTGCAGTTTAAACTGACGTGAGCCATCTTGCGTCTTCTGGCAAAAGAAGGCAGTGTATAAATAATATAAATGAATTAAATAAATAAATAAATAAATAAACCATGTCTTACAGTGGTGGGATGTCAAAAATTTTACTACCCCACCGTGATGTCATCACAGTGTGGGTGGCGCTAACATCATGATGTCATGATATCGTGGGCGGGGCCAAATAAAAAATAAAAATACAAAATAATACAAAATAATAAAATAAAAATAAGCGCACACACACCTCAACTCATCCACAACACAAACCAGTAAATAAATTAAATTAAATTAAATTAAATAAATAAATAAATAAAATACATTAAAATACTCTTCTTTTGCTGCTTGGCACGCATGAGCAGTAGGGGAACCAGTGCAAAGGTAAGCCCCAAAGGTGGTTCCCCCAAAAAGTTGCTACCGGTTCTCTGGGACACTGGGAAAAGTTACTACCGGTTCTGGCGGACTGGTGAGAACCTGTTACATCCCATCACTGATGTCTTATCTACATCCACTTTTTCCTGCATGGATACATTACTTGTATCTCTTTTGATGTATGTGAGAATAAATATTTTCTTTCTTTCTTCCTTCCTTCCTTCCTTCCTTCCTTCCTTCCTTCCTTCCTTCCTTCCTTCCTTCCTTCCTTCCTTCCTTTCTAATACCTCAAGATTACAGAAAGTGAAAACATCCTCTCTGGCACATCAGATATGACAGAAATAAAAACAGAACAGCTGTGGCAGCATCTTACAGAATAACACATTCATTTCAATACTAGTTTTCACAGATAGCATTTCACTTCCTCACAGTAATGAGTCGTAATTTTTATAGGACTGGGATCCAAGTGAGATGGAAAAAGGGAAAACACAAGTACATTGAGAATGTACAGTGCATTGTTAATACCAGGAACAATCAATTACCACCCTTTAGTACGAATTCTACTATGAAACAATTGTATGGTTCTCAGGAAGGGTACTGAGGGTTAAGTCAAGGAAAGTAACTACTGTATTTTGGTTTTAGATAGAGTTTAGATACAGAATGAAGGGGTTTAGTGGCTAAGACACATGAAAACCAGAAGAGTGAAAGGTCAGCAGTTCAAAACCTAAGTGCTGTGCAATTGAGTGAGTTTCTGTCATCTGTCTCAGCTCCTGCCAACCTAGTAGTTCAAATGCAAGAAATTGCAAGTAGATAAGTAGGTACCGCTTCGGTGGGAAAGGTGACTGTTCTGTGCTCTTTGGTGTCTAGTCATGTAAGCCACAAGACCATAGAAAGGTATGCAGGTGCAAACAGTTCTGGCTCTTGGACTGTAAATGGAGATGAGCACCACCTCCTAGAGGTGACTGGCCTTCAAACAAGGGACACCTTTACCATTAGATCCTGAATAGTGTACTATATTGATCCATGTGTTATATACTAAGAATTGTACTGTTGAATTAAATCTGCTAGTCCCTAATGTGTTGCTTTTGTCCTATTGTTATGCAATTTGAAGCAGTCTGCCTCTTTGAAAACTGTGTGCAGGTTAGAATCTTGAAGTATGCCCTAGACTTTCTAAACCAGAGCAACGTGATATAAAGCTGTGTTACCTGAAAACATTCCAACTAGTTGTCACTCAAGCCTTTCCTTGAGAAGACTGGTCTTGTCACTTTGGAGCACAGCAGAGTGACTTTCAAATATCATTATTGTAAAATGTTGTATGTGGGAGCGCCCCTTGAAAAGTGTGCTGAAACTGGTTGATGCAAAATACTGTATAGTAGCTGACCAGTGTATGTTGCCGTCAACAGGTTAACAGGATTTTAATCTTTTCAGAATGACAGACTGCCATTTTCATTCATTGGCTGCTTGCCTTTCTTCCATTACAACCCAATTTCCTCCTTTCTTATTTAACCTTTTTTTGTGCACTGATGTAATATTCCCTTCCCTCCGTGCTAGGCTGATTCTCAGGTTGCAACTATGCACCTTTTTAATTTAACTGATTTCCTAGGAGGTGGATCAGTCCACCTCCTCACTGCTCCAGTGGCCTTAGTGGTTTCAAAGACCCCAAAGTGCAAAGGATTAGCTGAAATCATTGCCACTTTTTCTCTTGGGGAAAGTGGTTAAATTAAAATAAAACGTGACTCTAGCCTTTGCTGACTTTACAATGTTTCACTGTTCATTGCTATGCTAGTTTCCATTGCAACACCGACAAGGTGCTGCTACCTTTGCAATTATTTGGAGCAGAGAGTACTATGAGCAATGGACTTGTTTTAAGGAGAAGTTTTTCTTCTTTAGGATCTGAATTTTTTGAGTAGTTAAATAGCAGAGGTCCAATGATAAGAAATTTCTTGAACACTGAAGAACCAAGTTGTTGACATTCAGATGTGGGGGCCCTATAGGTCTGCCTAGAGATTCCATGTCAATACTATCATTGCCAATTTTGTTCATCCCCCTTCAGCAGCCATTCTGAGAGTCAGCTAGATTTAGCATGTCATGGAAGTATGTTTTGTAATAATTTCAGAATTTGCTGCTTCTCCTCCGCCTCCATCTCCTTCTTCTTCTTCTTCTGTGGCTAGGTCAGATGTTAAACTGCCAAAATAAAGCCACCTGTGGTGAATTCATTCTGTAGTTCCCTTCACCTGACCTAGTGTGAGGAAGATTAGCTGACACTACAAGGTTGTTGTTGCCCAGGGTATGTCCGATTATGGATTGAAAATACCACAAACTTTGAGGAAGCTCTTTCTGTATAAAGGTAATGGTAAAGGTTACCCTTGCTTGCAAACCAGTCATATCCAACTCTAGGGTTCAGTTCTCATCAATTTTTCATAGCCAAAGCGCTATGTACCCCTTCCTATTTCCTAATTAGAATTCTAATGTACTGTCTTTCTAATATACACACAAAACAAAGCAAATAGTAAGAACCACATTTGTGAAGTTGAAATTGCTCATGCAAACAAATTGTCCCGCTTAAGCCACATCAGTTCAAGCTGAACTTTATGGCAGGATACTGGAATTTGCCCTAATCTATGCTAATGTTATGGACAAGAATGCCCTTATGACCTTGGATGAAAATTATTGAAATCCTGGAATTTTTCTAGGGTTTCTTTTCCATGCGTCCAGATCAGAAATATGTCATCGATGTACCTCAAATCAATAAGTGGTTTATGGGTACAGCAGTTAAGAAAGTGTTGTTCTAGATCAGCCATGAGTATATATAGCATATTGTGGAGCCGTGCAAGTACCCATGGCAGTTACATTGATCTGAAGGTAGTTTTTATTGTTGAAGGTGAAGTAATTGTGTGTAAGTACAAAGTTACATAGGGTGGTGATTGTGTGTACTTCATCTTTGCTTCAAATGGTGTTCTTGATGGCTTGTAATCAAGAACTTGAAAGTGCTGCAGTGTATTTGTTTTGGTGTTTATTCTCTGATATGTCTGAAACACAGACTAACATGACTACTATTCCAATGAATTATTAGTTAGTTACATGAGGTGAATCTCAGTGTGTGACATTTAGAAGCCAGTGGACTTCACCTGTAGTTTGTCATCTTCAGTGTGGAGAAAAGTGATAAAATTTGACGTTAAATGAAGATGGTTATAATTCTACAAATGAAATTAAACTGCGCTGAAAATTGCATATTTGAAAATGAACTCTGCCCTACATAGTGTAATGAAAATGCATCATTTAACTTTAATTCTCTTACTTATTTTTCCATGGAATTGTTTCTTGAACTTTGTTCATTTTTCAAAAGATAATGCTCCAAGTCTGTGTGGTTGCATGAGCAATATTCTTTATTACTGAGACAGAAGGGTTTTTTTTTACCAAAAAGTTTTCTAAGTGTGTCTCAGAAAATTAAATTACAAAAAAATATATAAATTTATAAATTAAGACAATTATAATGATTATTTGCTCTCTTTTTATTTACATTCTACTTTCTCACACAAATGTCTTCAAAGTAGCTGATAACACATCAAAGGACAGCAAGAAATATAGCAATCCAAAATAAAGTTTAAAAACAACAAGATATGTAGCACTAAGTTTTTTTAAACCTAGCTCTAAAAGTTATTGCCAGCTAGGTAGATCCACTGAAGCAGTTACTGAATGGTGAGGCAAAAGAACATTTGTTAAATTTCTTGTTCATGTTGATTTTGTCTGTTTTGACACAGCTACCTGTGTTATGAATTTTTAAGACATGGGAATTCCTGCCTTGCAGTGTAAGAATGAAAAAAGGAATGGTTCTTCCCCAACCCTAGTATTTTTTAGTGTAAAATGGTTTTAGGGTATGCTATGCAATGCTAAGGACTGCAGTACCTTAGTAGTTAGATGCTGAGCTTGATGACAGAAAAGTCAGCAGGTCAGCAGTTTGAGACTCAAGTGTTGTGCGACAGAGTGAGCACCTGTTTTCTGGCCCAGCTCCTGCCAACCTATCAGATCAAAAGCAAGAAATTGCAAGTAGGTAAATGGGTAGCACTTTGGCGGGAAAGGAAACAGCATTCTGTGTGTCTACAGACCACGAAAATATTTACCGACACCCCTGGCTCTTTGACTATAAATTGAGATGAGCACCACCCCCTAGAGTTGGAGACAACTGGCTTTTGAGCAAGGGAGACCTTTATGCAACACTAGTACCCTTTAGGACAGGGATTTTAAACCTGTGGCCCATGGGCCAGATGTGGCCCATGGCACCATTTCATGTGGCCCCCCACTGTCTCCACCACAACAGGAAGTACCAACTGCCAGGGGAAGAAGAAGCCAGGGCAGGATGAGGACCTTGTAGCCCCTCCCCCTGTGCCTATACCAACTGCCAGGGGAAGAAGAAGCCAGGGCAGGATGAGGACCTTGTCACCCCTCCCCCTGTGCCTATACCAATTGCCAGGGGAGGAAGAAGCCAGGGCAAGATGAGGACCTTGTCGCCCCTCCCCCTGTGCCTATACCAACTGCCAGGGGAGGAAGAAGCCAGGGCAGGATGAGGATCTTGTCGCCCCCCCCCCCTGTGCCTATACCAATTGCCAGGGGAGGAAGAAGCCAGGGCAGGATGAGGACCTTGTCGCCCCTCCCACTGTGCCTATACCAACTGCCAGGGGAGGAAGAAGCCAGGGCAGGATGAGGACCTTGTCGCCCCTCCCACTGTGCCTATACCAACTGCCAGGGGAAGAAGAAGCCAGGGCAGGATGAGGACCTTGCCACCCCTCCACCTGTGCCCACCCCAACATATTGTAATGTAATGTAATGTAATGTATTGTCTGTAAGCCGCCCTGAGTCGCCACGGCGAGTGGGCGGCAATATAAATTTGAACTAATAAATAAATAATAAATAATAAAATAGCCATCTGGCCCCTGAAGCTGTCTCAGGAGGTATGACCTGGCCCTTGACTTGAAAAGGTTGAGAACCCCTGCTTTAGAAGGTAGACTACACAGATATTGCACACACCACTGAGAGAAGAATTAAATTGTATTAGTTATTCAAACCCTCCCCCCATCTGAAGTTTTTGAATATCAGTAAAGCAAAGCAGGAACAACTGGCACAAGTTGTACTATTTGTGTGATCTAAAGAGATTGGTCCTATCCAGTCTTCTTTTCTCAAGGCTAAACATTCCCAGTTCTTTCAGTCTTTCTTCATAGGGTTTGGCTTCCAGTCCACTGATCATCTTGGTTTTCCTCCTCTGAACTTGTTCCAGCTTATTGGCATCCTTCTTAAAGTGCGGTGTCTAGTCCTTGATACGTACTCTAGATGTGATCTATCTAGTGTTACATAGAGGGGGGCTAGTGCTTTATGACTTTGTAGACTATGCTTCCATTAATGCAGCCTAAATAGCATTTGCCTTTTTTGTAGCCACATCACACTGTTTATACAATTTCCTTAGTGCAGACCTTTGTACTGATTGATTGATTGTATTTATAAACTGACCATCTGGGGTATTTTCCCACTTTGGATGGTGTACAACACTGACATTTTTACAAATGAACATACCACAAGCAATAACCCCAAAACCACAATAATCTCCTAAACATTAAACAATTAGCAAACAATATTCAAAGCAAAACCTACCCCTGTTAAATTTCATTCTAGTTTTTTTCAGCCCATTGTTCAAGCCTATGAAGATCTTTTTGAATTCTGCTCCTGTCTTCCATAGTATTAGCTATCCCACCCAGGTTTGTGTCATCTGCAAATTTGAGACGTATTCCCTGCACTGCCTCATCCAAGTCATTAATGGAAATGTGGAGGAGCACCAAGTCCAGAGCTGCGTCTTGTGTACTCTTCTTACCTGCTCCCAATTTGAGAAGGAGGCATTAATAAGCACTGTCTGAGTATGATTCATTAACCAACTCTGTATGTATCTCATTCTTGTGCTATCCAGGCTGCTTGTGATATCCAGATTAGTCTGTCAGGATTTGTTCCTGACAATTCCATGTCGGTTTCTAGTTATTACCAGATAGTTTTCAAGGAGCTTGCAAAGTGACTGCTTTATAATAAGCTCTGATTAGCTTCTACTTTCTCAGAGATAAATGAAGACAGTATATCATATCTACAGTATAATAATTTACTCTAAGTATAATTCTCTTTATACCTCTCCAGTGATCTTTCAATAAGGAAATGTGTGTGTTCCATAAATACTGCAGTTGTAAACATTATCATCAGGTAGAATTTTTCTTTAAACAAATATTGTATAATGCATATACTTTTTAACTGTAAAAAAGCCCCAATTTATCTTTTTGCTGTATAATCTAATGATAATTTTAATGCTGATGTATTCCTCTCATTTGTTGGGTAGGGTATGTTATTAACTGAATTTTTAGTGATTATTTAAATTGTTTATGTTACCATAATTAAAGCTACAGTGCTCTTCATCCTTGCACTAAAATTAAGTAGAATAGAATTATCACCTTTTAAATAACACAAAATTAACTGCCATTAATGAGAGCTAAATTGCCATGTTTCACATTAGATAGAATTAGTTAGCTAATGATCTATAAATTTATATCAAACACAACTTAACTATATTACTTGCATAATAAAAATCTAATCTGAAAGTCTAAAAAGTCATTAAGATGTCACTATGGAAGCTGTATTTCATTGTCTATGATAACAATAATTGATGGCAGAATAAGTTAGACCTTGACCTAGCTTTAAAAAACTATTGAACAATTAATTCCAAAGTAAAAGAAGCTATACCACTTTGTATGTATAGTATTTCAACAAACTATAATGCACAGAATCATGCTAACTATGTATGATCTATCACTTCATTTCATATGTACATCTATTCACTTCCTGATTTAGATCAAGCTGAGATCCAGAATAAAAATCAGGACATTTAAACATATTGGCTGAATGTCTGGGACAATTTTTATTTTATTTTATTTTGGAAATTATAAATGTCTTGCTCCCATTCCAAGACCTCAATGGGTCCCAGGTAAACTAAGGGGGACTAGATGTTAAGAGAATGTAGTTTTTAATAATCAGAAATTACAGTCACTAGGATGATTTCACTGGTGGTTTTTGCTAATTAAAGACTTTCCACTCTCATTCTGTAGCTGCCACTGGTTTTTGATGATAGAATTGAGTATTCACGATCTGTGGGGGCCTCAGAGTAGGAGTGGGGAATATATAGTTTACACAAGTTACACAAGTAGATAATTTAAAACAATGTGTCATATGGTATATATACTCAAATGCCAAAGTCAGCTATGACTTCTTTTTGATGTATGCTTCATGAAATATATGAAATTGTCTTCAGTACTTTACTTACTTGGTTGATCCATACTTCACATGTCTAATTTGATGTGGCAGATTGAAGCATTGTCTTCCACAAGATTTTAGTGGCCTATTGCCATTGGGAAGCCCATAGCAGTGTCTGATGGCGCACGCAGGAATGAAGCCTGCGTTTTCAATGCTCTTTTAGCTATTTTAATTATAAAGACACAGCTGGCTGGGCTCATATTGAAGTTTCCCATGTTAGAGCAACACATTGGCGAGGTGCATTGCTCTCAAGTACCCAACCTCACTTAGCTGACCTGTGGTTCAGTATTTTATTAAATTTAATTAATGGTATTGTTTTATGAGCTCCCAAGTTGATCTTTAGCAACCCTAATAAGACTTTCAAGGTCGGTGAGATATTTAAGGAAGGGTTTACCAATTCCACATCCCCAGTGAGTTTCCATGGCTTAATAGGGATCCAAACCAAGGCATCCCAGGCCCTGAGTCCATTTCTCTATCTACTACACCATAATGGGTCTATAATTGCAAGATTACACTCCATAAATCTGTACATTTCCAACTTGGTTCAGCAGAATTACTATGAGACAAATCAAAATGATGAGAAGGTAGCTTTCAGTTAATACCCAGGAGTACACAGAAAGAGCCTCCTCAAAGATTATAGTATTTTTGAACCACAACCAGGCATACACTAGGCAATGCCCACCTTGTGCCAGCTAATATTTCTCACACTAGGTCAGGTGAAAGAAATTACAGAATGAAGTCCCTAAAGGTGGCTTCATTTTGGCAGTTTCACGTCTGGTCTAGACATGGAAAAAGAAGAAGTTAATACCCAGAAAAGGTATTAATTATGAGCTCTAACTAAGAACCTTAAGTCATACCATACATTCTCCACTCCCATAGCTAGTTTTTTTAATACTTATACATGACATAAGTTTAAGAGAAAAAATGAGTACGTAATGGTGCAAATTTCATTAGATTTGTTTAAAAAACCAAGAACTTTCCAAAATTCAAACATTTCCTCATAACTTGGGAAAATGGAACAGGTTCAAAAATGAATTTGTCTGTAAAGGAAGAAGACTTTGAGCATGTAGCTCTTAAAACTCTGGATATGATTTTTCTATATCCAATCATAAGAGCCAGTGTGTTGTGATAGGTAGAGAGTCAGATTTAGACCCCACCCAATCATGTTTGTAAAGGAAGGTGGCAGTTGTAAACCTCTCTTTGAAAATCTTACATACCTCAGAAACCCTGCTAGAGTCCCTATATGTTGAAAGTTATTTGATGGCAAATATGTCAAAGCAGAGTTATGATTCCTACCCTTTTCTCACGAGAGGTTCCCATATTTAACAGCAACACAGCAGGTTGCTATGAAGTGGTCCTCTCTGCCCTGGAAATATAGTAGTGCTTCAAAATTTGGCCAAAACAAATTATTGAGATTACAATTTTTTTCTTTAATGAATAGATTCTGAAATATTAAAAATTCAATGGTGAATGCAAAGCTGACAGAATCAGTCATGCTTAACTTACGCTTGCTGCACTTCTAGTCAGTAAACTTTTAAAAAAGTTTGCTTTCAGTTCATCATAGACACCACTGTCCATTAGCTTATTTTATTTATTTATTTATTCTTCAAATTTATACCCCGCCTCGCTCAGGCTAACCTGACTCTAGGCGGCTTCCATACAAACAAAACAATATCCCACCAACCCCCCCCTTATTGAGTCCTCTATAGCCGCCCAAAACCCCCAAGTTCTCCCTTCGAGGCCGGATGGCCGAGGGAGGCCCCTTATATCTTCCTCCCGGCCGGTGACGGGGGCCGGGAGGGTGCAGCGGCGGCGGCGTCGTCTGGCGCGTCGTCGTCGTCTGTGTTTCTTCGGGCCTCCCCTGGCCGAGGGAGGCCCCTTTTATCTTCCTCCCGGCCGGTGACGGGGGCCGGGAGGGTGCAGCGGCGGCGGCGGCATCTGGCGCGTCATCGTCGTCTGCGTTTCTTCGGGCCTCCCCTGGCCAAGGGAGCTTAGCTCCCCTGGCCAAGGGAGCCAAGCTTAGCTTTTTTTATTTTGCAATCCCATTATTAGTAGAGTCAAATGAAAATGAAATTGCCTTCATTACTTACTTGCTGAATTGTTTAAAATTGTCAAAATTTCCATGATATACTACTATTTGTATGATGATGGTATAGTGTACATTGTAGGAAGAAACCTATAACCAAGTTATTTTGCAAAAACTCTCAAATCTTACAAGAAGGCTTCAAGAAGAGTATGGAAATAAGATGCCATATCACAAGACGTCATCCCATTCTGCCCATTAAAGAAGTCTTCCTTCCACTTTGAATTCTGAAAATACTGTTAGACATCTAGTAACCATTCTAATTGTCTCTAGATGTGAGGAAGATGAGTAGTTTGCATCACAATAATTCACTTTCTCTGTGTGCATTCTCCTAATCTAAATGATGAAATGATCACTTGTGTGGTTACTGATTTATCCAGTAGCTTGGGAGCAACACTTTTGCCTCTTTAAAATGATGCCCAGATCATATCCTAATCATCCAAAACTGACAAATTATGGCAAACTAAGGGTTAACTCAAAGAATGGGATACAAAACTTGAATAATGAGACATGGATTGTGTACCAAGTTCTAAAACAGTACACAGACAAGTTGGAAGATTCAAGAAAGAATGAGTGAGAGACTTTCAAAGTTTTACAACTAACTATTTGGGATCATTGACACAAACAGAACAGCACCTGGTAAAATACTGGATGACAATCCTATCCTTTGCCTTGAAAGGAGACTTTCAAATATGAAAATTCTTTGGATGTTTGTCCAAACTGAGCTGTATTCTAACCCTGGAATTACTTTAAAATCTTCGAGGTAAATAACTATGGCTGAAACCCTGTAAGTGTTTGTTTGAGATTTACACAATTTAACTGGCTAATTTTGGCTAATTCAAGACATGTCAAGGTACATCTCAGTTGTACAATTAAGTGCACAAGCTAACACACAACAGACACAAACCAAAGCATTTCATCAATTAGCTGCTACATATTTTATGAATTTAGCATGTTAGCTTTTATGCACTACAACATTTTATAACAGCTGCATGCACTAATCAGCAGACTGATACATGATATTTTGCAATACTGTACTTGCTGAACAGCAAACTATTTTCATCTTAATACTTACACTAAAATGTGCAATGCAAGGTCAAAGAGTCATTTTTGTTCTTTAAAATATGTTGTGTCTACTTTATCTATAGAAACAAGAGCAATTGCTGCTTCAAAGAAGCCACAGAGACCAATATAATTGTATCAATCACTGTTTCACTTCTTTCATTTCTCACTTCTTGTAAAAAACAGATTAAGGTAGCCATCTCTATTACGCTTGTTCTTAGGTACATAGCCAGCTGTTCACCAGATTGCAGCAGTTTGCGCCCTCTATTCATTTTACTTGGACTGGAATGATTTGAAGCTTACATGCCACACTATTATGACTTGAACTGTATTGTGATAAACTCACATGAAATAAATAACCTTTGATCCCCTCAGTGAGCATTTGAATAATTTTCTTTGTGTTATAAGGAGAGCTGCTGGTAACATTGGTGTGATAATAAATAAGAGAACTGATGTGAAGTTGTGTTAATGACAACTTCAGGAGACCTGAGATTACATTCCTGCTTAGCCAAGAAAACTCCGTGAGGGAAGTACTGTAATGGCAAAACCATTCAAAAAATTTATCAAATGCTTAAAAAACTTATTAGAGTTACCATACATCAGACATAACTTGAAGGCATGTGCTAACAACAAAATAAACAATTCAATGGAAAAGTGCTCTCTGATTCAATCAACTGTCTTACATGGTGCTTTCTTGGGTCCCACATATACACAAGTCTCCTTCACAAATGCATGTCTCAACAAGCACTTTCTTAGCCCTTTATTCCTTGGTTGAACATCTTATTCATGAAGTGAGGAAATCTGGTTGAGGATTAGAAGAAGTCACAAATTTAAACCTCACAGTTTCAGACAGTTGACAAGCAGTGTGAATGAAGTCTTATTACCCAATATTAGTCTTAAGTATTTCCCTTGCAAAAATAGGCCAAAATCCTATTATTTATGGTAGATGAGGCAATATGATTGCCATAAAATGTGGCACACAAGAATAAATCCCTACATTTACTTCTTATCTTGCAGTGATCTGCCACTGGTATGATTTGGTATGTCAGATTATTATTTATTTATTATTATTTCAAATCTATACTGCTGCCTACTCGCCATAGAGACTCAGTGAAGCTTACAAACAATACATTACATTACAATACAGTATGTTGTATTATAATGTAATGTATTGTATTCAGGGGAAGGGGGTGGTGAAGTCCTCAACCAGCAGCTGCTCCTTGAGGCCATCCCCTCACTCTGGCTAATGTTAGGGCTTGTTCTGCTAACCTCCATGACCAGCACTTTTGAATTTACATACATGGGGTTGAGTTGTAATGTTACAAGGATCTAGGGTTGATTCTGTCCCACTAAGATCAATTTCCTTAGAAAGGTGCTATATTTTATCAAGTGTGTATGTTTGCTTTGTTTTTAGAAGAGAAGCATTTATGCGAAATATGTCCTTGTGACAGCATTGGAAGTATAAAAAATATCAGTGATATATCTGATTCTGATATATATACAGTAACAGTAACTGGAGTAGCAACAGACACTTTAGTAACCGATCCTAAAAGCAGAACTCATATCTGATATCCTTCTAAGGTTGTCCACAGATAAGACTGTAGCTGCTCTGTTTAAATCAGTTGTTTGTTTAGATCAGCGATTCCCAATTTGGAGCACCCCCCCCCCACAGTGGGACTTCAAGATTTTTGCATTATCTATATACTGACCTGCTTATCTGTATCTAATATACTGAGCTGTTTCTCTTACCTTGGAATTGTTAAAAAGAAAATATGTTCCACTAAGATCCTTCTTTAATGTAAATTACTGCATTGCTAATTAGCCACATAATATTGTCATGGGGACCCAAAGCAGCACCTGCAGGCACTACTGTGCCTTCAAGTCCAGGCTGAGCTATTCACCAGAATATTTTTCTCATCTCCAAATACAACTGGCTGCATGTGGAAGACACTATTTTAGCTATGGAGATTGAGAGTATCCTTTGTGAAATTCCCTTTTCTGTCTGTCTTCTTTTGGTTAAACACATCGCCCATAACTGGCTCGATAGCTTAGTGAATTGAATCAGCTACGGAACTAGAGGTCAAGAGTTTGGTTTTCCACTATCCTTTCTGGGAAAAAGCCAGCCTTATAGCTTTGGGAAAGCTTGAATATGCAAGGGTGCTCTCACAAGAAGGGAAATGCAAACTGCTATTAAATCCTCAATAGCTAGGAGACCTTGGTATCATCTTATTCTACTACTTCTTCTTCTTCTACTACTACTACTACTTCTACTACTATTTCATCATCATCATCATCATTTGAGTAAAGGGAGGAAAACCTTTTTTTTAAAAAAAAAAAAGCAGAAGAGGAAGGAGCATTGTTGCTACCAGTATGGAAATTTTCAAGCAACAGCTTCTTTGTGGATGACACAAATCCATTTTGTATAGGCAAAGAGAGAAAGAATGAATGGTAGTGAGAAGGAAGAGAGAAGAGAAATGCAGAGTCATCACCGCTGCCGCCGTCGCCTCCCCCCCCCCCCCCGAGAAAGTTTCCCTCTGTGTTTATGAGACTCAGGTTCCAGGAAGGTGGGAACGATCATGATAAGAGAAAGATGGGTCTGGCTGGTCCTGAGTTATCTGTAGGAGACATTCCAAAGGAGGGGCTCGGTCATCAGGAGTGAGAAAGAGGGGCAGGGATGCTCTGGGATGTGTGACTCTACTAATTAACCCCTAAAGGCCTGGTGATTGGGTAACATCTGGTGGGGAGTTGGAGAATGGGATTTGGTGTGATGTAACTGTATAAGACTGCATGTACCACTTGGTGAGCTAAGCTGTGCTGATCCTAAGCTTTCTAATCTTCATATGCTGGGGGTATATGCACTCCCCTCAGCCTGGGAGGGTGCATCCAGGGGGAAGTAGGGTGAAAGGCCTGGCAGGATTCTAGCTAGGTTTTATTGTTTTTACACTCTTTGCCTATGTATGCTCTGTGAACATTTGCCCTTTTCAATAAACATCCAGACTACTGAAGACGGAGTGTTACTGTCTTGAGGCTGGCAAAGGAGGCAGTCGCCCTGGCAATGCTACCAAAAGGATTTCCCAGTCTTATACACTAGTACTTCGGATAACGATGAGACTTGGTTCCACAAGTCTCGTCGTTATCCGGGTTTTAACGTTGTGCGATGCGTTGATCGCACATTTTAAAAAGCCCTGTTTCCCTGGAGGCTGCAGCAAGCCAGAACGTCGGGATTTGAATCCTGACATTTTGGCTTGTTACAGCCCCCAGGAGGGTGGGGGAACTTTGGAAACAGCTTGGATCGGGTCTTCCAACCTCCCTGGAGCTGGCAGGGGTGTCAGAGCCCAAAATGGGTAAAAAAGCAGACTTATTTTTACCCGTTTCGGGCTCCAGGAAGGTCGGAAGACCCGACCCAAGCTGTTTCCAAAGTTCCCCCACCCTAATCTAATCCTGACATTTTGGCTTGTTACAGCCTCCAGGGAGGTGGGGGAAGTCCAGAAACAGCTTGGATCGGGTCTTCTGACCTCCCTGGAACCGGCAGGGGGGGGGGGTCAGGGAGCCCGAAATTGGTAAAAAAAAAAAGGTCCATTTTTTTTACCCATTTCAGGCTCTCTGACCCCCCCCCCTTTGCTGGCTCCAGGGAGGGCGGAAGACCCGATCCACAGCTGCTTTTCAGCCACCCTGCTGCTAAGAATGACTGCATCAGATAACGCTGACAGTTAGTTGTCCGATGCAAAATTTCTTTAGAAATCTTGCATCGTTATCCGATGTCAGCATTATCCGATGCAGTCGTTATCCGAGGTATTACTGTACTGCAATTGTAGCCAATGGCTTCTATAGGCCGAAAGTCCTTGTGTTGGTGCAAAACAAATCCTTAGATTTTTCTTAATCGTCTTTACAACTGCAGAATCTTGAAAAATCTTGCTGAGGATCATTGTAGAATGTAGCATAGCTGTGATCATATTCCAAGTAGTATTCCTTACACCTATTCTTTGCATGGTGGTCTTCCACAACAGTGTGAAGAGGTCTTCTTTAATAGAAAGGCCTTCTGTTATGGGGTTCAGGAGCTCCCCAAATGTTAGGGAATGGTGTCCCAATCATATTCTACCTAATAAGCAAATTATGGCTGCTTTGTGAATAAATTAGGAAACCACAGCCAGAAACTATTGTACTGCATTTTTCTATAATGATATTTTGTACTTTTGTTTCCCTCTCATAGCCTCCTCTGTTATTTGGAGATTAAAAATGGCATAATTTTTGCTACTGTTAACAGGTTTTTCATAGCCCTAAAATGTCTTCCCGAGGAACTGAGAAAATCGTGTGGGTTGCAAATGACAGTGAATTCATTTTACGAGTGTCGTATGCACAGAAGCTGGATTGGATGCAACAATAAAATTGCTTTAGTGAATTCCCTAAAGGGAAAAATTCACTTGCTCTAATTGTGCCAGGGAGCAAAGCATGTTATCTTAAGATGAAAATTGCATAGTGATTGCAAAACAATAAAGCTTCAGTTAAACAATGAAGGACAATGAATCTCTATGCTCTATGTTACTTTACTGTCAGTATAAATGGAATAAGCTGAAATTCATTGAGAATAGACAGATGCATATATTTAGACAGTCTATTAATGTAATACAAGCAGAATTAAGGTGTTTTTTTTAATCTAAACCAGAATAACTGAGTTTATAGTGGCCTTGCACATTTGTCTTGTTCAAACAAAGTAGAACACAGGTTCTCACTATTGTTAGTGGGTTTACACATGTCTGAACATATGTGCTCATTTCCCCCTGTTTACTTCTCTTTTACACACCAGAAAATATTTCATTACTTCCCATTTATAGAAGTTAAATATATAAATGAGAAGTAAATCAAATCTTTTTGTGAGTTCAGATGGTCTGATGGCCCTGCAGGTTCAAGTGCTTAGGGGTCACTCTAGGAGGCCAAATAGGAATTTATGTGCTTGGCTCCTAATTGGCAGATTGGAGAAAGGCAGCTAGGTCATTTTTCACCTATTCTACTCTGGTCTGCGGGGCAGTAGGACCTATTTTAAGGGGGGTCATCTTTAAATAAGTCACAACATTATTATGGGGTGTAGTGCAGAGCACAACTCAGAGCACAACTCAGGGTTGCTATCAAAGTAATAAGTAACAAAACTAGACACAATATCATAAAATATCATAAACAGAAACCGAACAACAGGGGAGTTCAAAAAAAGTCCTGGCAAAAGAAGAATTCAAGGAGAGTCCCAACAGTAGCACCTCCTTATCCTCCTCCGGGAAGGATGGGGCCCAGAGGTCAATTGTTGGGAGCATCCTCAACACAATTCATGCAAATTATTTATTTATTTATTCACATTTTTATACCGCCCTCCTCACCGGGGCGACCCAGGACCGTTTACAACATCATAAAAGCATAACATAATACAACCCGAACCCATTATCTAAAACTTCAAAGTTACAATTATAAAAATTTTAAACATTTTTTAAAATTTATAAAAATCAACAGATTTCAATAATAATTTTAAAAAGTTAAGAACAACTTAAAGATAAAAGATTAAAAGACCAGGGGAGAGAGGGAGCTCAAACTGACCAGTGAGTTGGGGTCATGGTACCGCCAGGACCCCATACCTGTCCTGCCAGCCATGTTTTTAAGATCTTCCTAAAAGACAGCAAGTCCATCTGTAGATGTAGCACAGTTGGTAGGAGGTTCCATAGGGCCGGCGCGCACACAGAGAAGGCCCCCCTTCTAGTGCCAGAGAGATGTGCCTCTCTGGCCGATGGAACAACTAGATAGCCTCTCCATTCCGCTCTGGTGGAACGGACAGATGTTCTTGGGGTGATGCAGTCTCTTAAGTATCCTGATCCATTACCATATAGGGCTTTAAAGGTGATAACCAGCACCTTAAATTGCACCTGGAGGCAAATCAGCAACCAGTGCAGCTCCCGAAGCAGAGGCGAGGTATGTGCATACTGCCCACACCCCATCACCACCCGGGCAGACACATTCTAGACCAGTTGAAGCCTCCGGATGGTTATCAAGAGCAGGCCCATGTAGAGCGCATTACAATAATCTAGTCTGAAGGTGACCAAAATGTTCATGATCATGAGCAAGGAATCCCGATCTAGGAGCGGACATAACTGGCATATTACACAAAGTTGTGGAAAAGCCCTCCTGGCCACGACTGCAACCTGCTCTTTGAGCAATAGTTGTGAGTCTAAGAGGACACCCAGATTATGCACCGGGTCTGTTTGGGGCAAAACTGCCCCATCCAGAACCAAAGATGGTAGCTCCCGTGATAGCCCAGTACCCCTGACCCACAGCCACTCAGTCTTGCCAGGATTCAGCTGAATCGCGTTGTCCCCCATCCAGACCCTGACAGCCTCCAGGCACTTGGAAAGGACTTCCGCTTTATCTCTTGGATCACCAGAGGCCGAGATGTATAGCTGGGTATCATCAGCATATTGATGATACCTCACCCCATGGGAATGGATAATCTCACCCAGCAGTTTCATGTAGATATTAAATAGGAAAGGTGAGAGTACTGAGCCCTCGGGCTGCAGTGGACACCATGGGACAGTGCTATAATATGACCCAACATTTGTTCATGCAAATAGATTTGGAAACAATTGCAGTTATGTCCCACAGATTCTGCTGGACCTATGCAGTAGCTGGCAAGGGTCAGCATTGCACAGGAGATTCACTAGTCCGGTCCAGATAGGTGAAGAGGAGTTTACCTAGTCTACCATCAGGTTGTGCACTACCAGCCCCTCCCCAGGTCAGGGGTTTTATATTTCTATAATGTTGTGGCCTGAGTTTTACACCAAATTTGATTGTGTCCTGCCTCTTTATTTCGGTCATGCAGAAGGAAGCTCTCATGCTCTCTAAGATGGACCCATGTCTTGTTGGTGAACTTTCTGAAAAGCAGAGCCTGCTATATATGCAGTATATTTGCAAACTCATTTCTGGTTTGTTTTTTAAGGCATATTTTCCCCAGCCTAAAAGTGGTCAGGGAAATCAGAGACTGAGTGAAATTGTTCCCAAAACTTCCAGAAAATGCAACTGTCCTGATTTCTGGGATTTTTTTAAAAAAGTGTATCAGGATGTAGGGATATGTACAGGGGTTTCATATGTAGTCCATGGAATGCATTTGCTCATGCCTGGATTAAGGAAATAGATTTCATGCTGACTTGAAGAATCAGAGGAAAAGGGAAGTGGGTTCTAAAATTCATTAGGTTCTAAAATTCATTATGTAGTTTCCAGTCCATGTTTTCCTGTTAAAACTAAACCAAGCAATGTACCCATAATATACATATTTGTCACATACACATTAAAAGTGTACTTTTAATATGTGAAAGAGCCTGTAAAAGTAGGCTTTAAGTTGGGGAACTTGAGTTACTCATATATGACCATCAATGCAAATGTTAATTAACAGTTTCTCCAAAGTCACCTAATTATCTGCTACAGTAGATTTTAAAGAACATTTAAGTTAGAGTAACACAGTTGAAGGATGGCAAGATTTTTTCCCTAAGACATTAAAAACAGAGTTTCAAATTTAGATGAGATTGATTTGTGCTATCTCAGAAAGAGAGATTCCCTCCTCCCAAATGGTAATTATTCTTTTGATCCTGGCTACATGTTTCTCCATTAAAATGAAGAAAAAGATAAATATCTTCACTGAGATAATGCAAAAATAAATAAATACATGTAGATTTATTTTATTTTATTTATTTGTCCAATTTGTTATCCCGCCCCAATTAGGGCGGCTTACAACACAAACCAGAAAAGACATGGTTTAAAACAACAGTACATAGTAAATACATGGCCAATATGACACTCTAACGTGCCTCATACATATTAAATACCTCTTCTTGAACCTTTCTCTTCAGAAGAAATAAAAGCACTATGAGCATTCTTTTTATGCAGCTCTCAAGGAACAGTTTTCATAAAAGTAAAATGTGAAACAGTAAATTATACGGGAATAAGAACAAGTATGGCATATGTTTAGCAAAAACAGTTGAGAGGGGAATTGTCTTTTAATTTTCAAGATTATTTAAACAGATATGCTGTATTTTGTTAGTCTATAACAGTGGTTCCCAATGTGCAGCACATGCCCTGCTGTGGGACTTCAATTCCCAAAAGCCTAAGTCAGAACATTTGCTGATCAGTGCTTTGGGGAATTGACTTAGGCTTCTGGGAATTGAAGTCCAAAAAACAGAAGTTGGGAACACACTGATCTGTAAGAATAAAAGTATTTTTCAGAAGAGAACAGCAGAAATTCAACTAAACCCAAAAGATAAAATGTCAGTTTTCAAAGTACTATATCTTTGATTGTACGATACTTTTATATCTTCTTTTGGATTAATTCTAAACTCTAGTGTTATCAGTCCTTTGGTTCTTAGATTTCATTACTCTGTTGGAGACCGCAATCATAATAATAGTTCTCTGAGCAGGCTATGAGTTAATTGTGTTCTCTGGTAAGCATGTAATATATGAGCTTCAGTGTGCACATGCTCATAATAGTGGAAGTTTCTGTTACTACCTATTAGAGATTTTCCTGTTTATTTGTGTTTTTCGGATAAACATACTGTGTTATGCCACCATTAGAAGGGCAAAGCCTGTTCTGATGGACATTAGTGAAAGTCTAGAGATAGTACATATTTTAGATAAACACTGAAACCAAAGGCACTTGATATGGATGAGTATAAGAAATAAGGTCACCCTTGCTCGAAAGCCAGTCGTATACAACTCTAGGGTTCAGTGCTCATCTTTGTTTACAGTCAAAGAGCCACTGCTGTCTGTGTTTGCAGACGTTTCCATGGACATGTTGCAGGGATGCCTAGACACCAAAGTGCATGGAACACTGTTTACCTTTGCACCAAAGTGGTACCTATTTATCTACTTGCAATTTCTTGCTTTCGTACTGCTAGGTTGGCAGGAGCTGGGACAAATGACAGGCACTTTCTCCATCATACAACATTTGGGTTGCAAACGTTGACCTGCTAATTTTCCAGTCATCAAGGTGAACATCTTAACCACTAAGCCACCACAGCCCCTTTTCATGTACACTACTCAGTATAAAATAACAGCTACTGGGGCATTTTTATTTATAATGTTTATTTAAAGAACTGCAACTGCAACTACAGATAGTTACAGTTAGATCCTTCACAACTCAAAGGAGAGCATACGGAACAAATTGAACATATATTCAGTAGTTTGAACACATCACTGGAACTGTCACAAAGCTACAGGCAATGTCTAGTTTTCAGTGATCTGTTTGATGCTACTATTCGACGACAGAAATACAGCTAG
The DNA here is from genome assembly GCA_030440675.1 of Furcifer pardalis. Lineage (NCBI taxonomy): Eukaryota > Metazoa > Chordata > Lepidosauria > Squamata > Chamaeleonidae > Furcifer > Furcifer pardalis. The sequence continues at coordinate 46,738,551 of CP126895.1, forward strand.
AGAAATCAGAAAGGAGACCTGCCATCTCTAAACCACCTAGAAATCTCTCTATTTCAGTTAGCAGTCTCATTCTTGATTTGTACAAACCATTACAGGCTTGTATTTAAAAATAGGCAAGGAGAAGCTTATAGAGATAGCATGTACGCAGATCTGAGAATATATGAATTACAGTGGAACCTCATACAATAATTGCTCTGTATAGCAACAAAATCACTTAACAATTAGGGGTTTTTTTTTTGGGGGGGGGGAATGGTGTCCCCGGATAAAAAAATTCCCTATGGAAAAAATTGTACAACAATTTTTCAATGGGAAAAAATACTTAGCAAAAAAAATGTTGTGCAATGCATCACATAGGGAAAATCGCTATACGGTGCATGTATCATATAACAATTGTTTCATACAACAACAAGCCCTGTGGAATGGATTAAAATAATTGTATGAGGTACCACTGTACTTGGTTTTAGATCTCAATTATCCTGAAGAGGTGCATAAGGCATCAACAATTTGCACTGGCACGTTTTTAATGAGCAGTGGAAACCTAGACAGATCTCCTAGTAGCGTGATGGCGAACCTTGGCACTCCAACTGTTCTTGGATTTCAATTTCCAGAAACCCAAGTCCCTGTGAATCCACACGAATCTGTTTACTGTGCAGTAAACCCAATTGAATGGATTCACAGAGACTTGGGCTTCTGGGAATTGAAGTCCAAGAACAGCTGGAGTGCCAAGGTTCGACATCAATAACCTGGTTAGTTTTATCCTTGTGAGATCTGTGTTCTACTCTTGCTTGCCTCTGCTGCAAGTGTCAATAATGCAAACATTTTCCTGTCAGTCCCTATAGTTTGTAGGCCTTATAGCAGTTATAATGGAAGAAGGAGTTTCGGGGACCATAAAACTCAATTAAAGAACCTATGTGAGGAAAAGGCTTCAGAAATTTCTCTTGCCCATGTGACACATTGCCACTATTACCATTGCATTATTTAGAGAAAAACCCTCATGTGGCCTCATGTAGCTTGATCATTATTTCACACAAACTGCTCATAAATAGTTAGATGTAGGATGTAATCCTTACATTGGGCTTACAAAGAACTAAAATATTTGCCAAAAACTGTTGAATATGCTGCCACCAGTGTAATTGTTCTATTTGTGAAAGTGTGTGGGCAGAACAGCTCAGTGAAGATGGGGTTATGAATGGGGCAGAGAAGCATATGTGTATGAAAGGCCTCACAATTTTTCATACACATAGAACACAACAATAATCTATTAAGGACATAACGGCACGTCAGCCATAGAATGAGAGCAAAGCATTTCTTTCCTGACTGAATTCAGTGGGAATGGTGGGAATGTAAATGTGTATCTAGATTTATTCCCGAGGTCATTGGATTAAAGATCTATGTTATAAATTTGTTGAAACAAAACCTTCGATTACAAAATGAAAGTATTATCCTGTGCAATCCTATGCACTATTGTTGCACTAAAATATCTCTCTCGTGATATTTTTGACCCTTCTCAGATAATATGAGGAAAAAGAAATTACCCTTGAACAGAATTTCAAACTGGGAGATATTGTGGAGTAAGGATCAGGATTCTTGGACTTCCCTCACTTGGAAGGTAGTTGAGAAGTGTGTGGACATTCTCAGTGTTTTATTGTAAAGCATGGCATTAAAATGACCCTTGCTGCCACCACCACCTAGAATACATTGCCAATGTGGTTGCTGCTCTGAGAATAGTGGCACAAAGCTGGACCACAACCACAACTATTGGTGAGCCCTATCTCTGGGAAATTTGTTGGGGATTTTTTTTCTTCCCCTGGATAAATTTGGCAAAAGCGTCCTCCAAATTTGGCAAAAGCATCCTCCAAAGCATCCCAGAAAAGGGACTGAGATTTTTGAAAAGTAATTTCTGCACTGACGTAACAGGAGAACAAAGCCTATATTTAAACACGTTAATTTTGGAAGTACTATATCTTGAGCTTATGCAACATGCCATATTGACTCTTCATGGTTAAGTTGGCTTAAGCTCCAGCGTTCTTGTTGAGTCAGTAGAGAGGCATGTGGTATGTACAGAAACTATTTGTTAATTTATTTTTTGTAAACCTCTCCCTGATGATCTGTTGCATGTCCTTTGAAACTGGTGTTGCAGGAAATGTACACAGGTGCTTTATTAGTGCAGAGTATTGAACACTGTGGGTATAGTTTGCTCTATGATGACACTAACAGAGGGTTCCGTGAAATGTATGTGTATGGAACTGGTTGCTCAAGTACATCTTTTTAAACAAATGGATTACTTGATGTTATAAAATTTCACTTGAAATGTGTTTAAATTTTGTTTCTTTTTCTTTACTTCCTCTTTTACCCCTTCTGGCTCTACAACCAAATACAGTGGTACCTTGCTTAAAGAGCATAATGCATTCCATGGGATTGCTCTTTAAGCGACTTTGATCTTTAAGTGAAACACCATTGTAAGTGACCAATTGTGACTTCTGGCGGGGGAGGGGGAATTGCAAACCCCAATTTAGTTGTTAAGTGAGTTTTTGGTTGGTTTTAGTTGTTAAGCAAGGTGACCATTAAGAGAAAATTCTGCTCTTTAAGCGAGTTAGTCTCTAAGTGAGGTCCTCTTTATGTGAGGTTTTACTGTACTTAAATTACTGAGCTATCCAGCCAGCTATATTTGTGATTTACAATACAATCCAAGTCACAGATAGAGTAGGCCAATTTGAAGTGGAATTTAGGAAGGAATTAATTCACCAAATCCTCACTAATTCAGTGGATTTGCTTTATTGTGTCTTACACCACAAAGAATTTCAGCACTAGTCCACATGATAAATTTTCCAGGATTTTACCAAATGGAATGGTCAGAGTTCAAATTTAAATATATAAATTTAAATTTATTTCATGTTTCTCTTTCCCTTTCAAATTAGAAGGCTTTACAATGCTTGGCATCAGGAAGATTATGCTCCATGTATTTTAAAAATATTTAGATGTACTGTTTGCCCTCTCATTCCCATATTCTGCCTTTTTTGTTCCTTTGAATTAAAATCATAGTTAAGGAAACTCCATCAGAACATAGTTTCATCACCTTTTATTACATCATGCCTTAGTGAATGATTGATGTAATAGTTACCATTTTTCTGATAGCAGTTCTTTAAAAATATAAAGTAAAGAGATTTTAAACATTTGCTCATGGATGTCTTCTTAAGATTAATGGCCTACATTCTTGCTTTTTTAGCTTTGCTAATAATAGCTGTGGAGGACAAGCATATTTAAAACCATATTCTCCCGTTAGTCTTGCTTTTGATCTTGCAAGAGATAGAATGAATATAATGTATTTTTAAAACTCTTCTCAACACTACAATATGGGGGTGGGAATCCTAAAACTTTAATAAGCTTCAGCATGGAATATTAAATTCTAAGTGAGCATTTATCATACTGATCCATAAATCAACTGCTGCAAGCAGCTATCCCCTTCCCCCCCTTTTACATGCACAGACACTTACATTTACTAAATGTAACAAAGGGAGGATAAGATGCTCTGAATTAGATGGTAACTGTAATCAACCTGTGATTGCACAGCATTCTGGCAATCAAAATAATATGAACATAACACTCTGACCAAACAGTACCGGTGGGTTTTTTCTCTTACTTTTTCAAGAGTAAGACATTGTGTTGTGAATACGTGTTGTGGCAATACTGTTATCATGAATAATGTTCCTCTTTTGCCTTGCTTTCTATATTCATTCAAGATAATTAGAAAGTAATCTGAATTTCTCAAGATCCAAATGGATTTTTGACATACAGTATTTTACTTAATGATCCCATGTTAACTAACAACCTCATTTACCATATCGTGAAGGATTTGCTTTGTTCCTCCAGAGAGAAAGTTCTGTATGTAAGTAATGCTGCAATCATTATCAAAATCATAAGTGTGTACCGTCAAGTCAGTTGTGACATGGGGACCCTTTTCAGGGTTTGCAAGGGGAAGAGTACTCAGAAGTGGTTTATCATTCCCTTCTTCTGGGACATCCAGTAACTGCAAGGTTGGCCAAGGCCATTCAGCTTGGCTGTTCTGGGATGCACAGTGGGGTATGGAACTTCCATCCTCTGGCTCTACAGTGAGAGACCTAACTCACTGAGCTGTCCAGCCAGCTGTTGCAATCATATACATAGCTGAATGATAAGCTTGGGAGTAAGTAACTTTAGAAGAGACAAATATTGTCATGCTCACCATCTCTAATGGGACTGTGGTGGCTCAGTGGTTAAGAAGCTACCCTTGTTAGCTGGAAGGTTGGCAAGTCAGCAGTTCAAGACCCAGGTACTGAATGATGGAATGAGCACCCATCTCTGTCCCAGCTCCTGCCAACCTAGCAGTTCAAAAGCAATAAATTGCAAATAGATAAATAGGGACCAATTTGGTGGGGAAAGATCTTGGGGACATTAAAGGAGCCTCATTCGGGTGTCCCCCAAGTGGAGTTCCTCCATCAACCCAGAAAGCACCTCTGTGTGCTTCTGACACAAAAAAACAACAACCATCATCTCTAATAAACCCCTAATTTCATACTTTTCTTTGCCTCTACCCAAATTTTTCCAGGTCATTAAAGTTAATAAAATGTGTTGTCATGAACAGTGTTTCCCTTTTGTAGAACACTTCACAAAATTAAAAATACTGTGGTACCTGACTTTAAGAGCATAATGTGTTCCACGGGATTGCTCTTTAAGTGTGTTGCTCTTTAAGCGAAACATTTGGAAGAAGCACCACCACTGCCATTGTAAGTGACCGATTGTGACTTCGGGGGGGGGGGGATTGTAAACCTTAATTTAGTTGTTAAGCAACTTTTTGGTTGCTTTTAGTTTTTAAGCAAGGACAACCATTCAGAGAAAATTCTGCTGTTTAAGCAAGTTAGTCTCTACGCAAAGTGCTCTTTATGTGAGGTTTTACTGTACACTACAAATTGTGTTAGTGTCCAACATCAGGTTTTGTACATTCATATTGTCAAGCCCACCTTTAAAATACTATCAGATTTTTCATCCTCTTTATGACTCCCATCACCTTTACTTCTTTAAAATAAAGACAAAGGAGAGGAGCTTTTCCAGGGTATTAGGAAGAAGCATCTGGGAAAACCTGCAGGAAGCAGACAGCTGAAAGAAACGGGGTAAAAAAAATTCCAACCTCTGAGGGCATCTTAGAGAAATGAGCCAGTATTGTTCCATTTTTTAAACAGACCTTAGACAATTTCCAAGTTAGTCCAAAGTGCATTCAGTTCCTCTTTATCAAACTGTATCCTTTGCCAGTTCCATTTCCAACTTTCTGTATATACTTTCTTCACAATGACCATCTTTTCATGGTTTGGTATGTTCTCAAACAGGCTTCTCTCACCAACTATGAGGCAGATTGCAAAGCTTAATATTTGGGCTTTCTAGCTCTGAAATCATTTTTGGGCCTGTTTGCAAAAGTTAAACATCAGCTAAACAATTTACTCAAAGGCAACCAGCTCATAAACTACCCCTCAGCAATCATGGGAGGTGTTCAATGCCTTTTTAAAAAGCTATTAAAAAGGAATTAACATGAGTCTTCTCAAGGGGACAGTATGCATAAAACTGATACAAACCTCTGGTGAGCCAATTGTTATGTACTGAAATGAACTTGTAGGCAGTGCTATTATTATGTAACAGAATTGTTCACATGGGCCTATTGTGTTTAGTTCCTTCTTCATTCAAGGCAGGAGGTAAGTGAGAAGACTCCACATTGGCAGCTATATGTGTGTAAATATTGCTTGCGCCCACACTGAATTAACAAGATATATGAAAGCAAATTAATTGTTTACCTAAAAGCACCTCCTGGATGAGCCTGAAGCATGAGGCTTTGGATACATACTCTCAGTTTTATATTAAAGACAAATAAAGATGGTAGAAATCATTCTGATAATATTTTGTATTCGGTTATGTGGCAAAAAGATGGGCAGGCCATATCACCCGCCCCTGAAGGATAACCAAAACATAAAATGGACCTTTCAGCTAACAGACTGGATACCAAGGGACCACAAAAGACCACTAGACCGATCCTGGAAATGATTGGATGAGCCAATGGTAAAGCTGTTTGGCCAGAGATGGAAACAGAAGGCAAAGGCTAGAACATTTTGGATTTCAGTTGATTTGTGCTTAAACAGATAAGCAATGGCAAATCGATATTAGATTCCAAAGTTGGATATTGGAAGATGGTAGAGCTTCCTTTCTTCACCTGGCCATATACTGTACTAGATTTTTCTAAATGTAGATAGAAATTATATTGTCTGAAGTATTAAATTTGACAATATGCTCTTTTAAAAAACAGGTCAACTGTTTTTATCGTTTTGATGAATTGCTGAAACTTGGTTAAAATGCATGATTGTATTTGGAAAAAAAACTGGCATAATTTGGCAGACTGTCACAGTGTAGCAATAAACATACAGCAAATGCAATAACAGTAAAGCAAAAGTCTAGGCTGAAACTGTGCAATACCTGATTTTAGTCTTTGCTTGATAGATGCTTGTACATTACTCCTGGTTTTTCTTGAAAGGAACAGGAGGCATTATAGTAACATCTCCACTTTAGAGAAATGTATTCCACAAATTTGGTTTTTTTTAATGGATTTACTAAAGCCTTATGTCATAAGTTAAAGTATAGAAAGAGGTGCAATCAGTAATCTAAAGTCTGCATGTCCCTGAGCTTGCAATGTTTAAATGAAAGACAGAAAAGGGGTCAATTCTCAAAACTGGACAGAGAGAACAAGATGGTTTTAAAATGTGCACATGTGCAAATCAGCTGATGTCTATATGTTTAGAAAAATGTCATCACGGGGGGGGATTAGATCAAACCCATATAATTAATTTCTGGATGATAAGCCAACATTTTTAGAAATCCTATTGCATTTCCAAAGACTTGCATGGGCAAAATGTTGGGATTTTAAAATGTTGGGATTTTATGATCAGACAAGAGGAAATTGTCATGGGCAACCATGAGTATTTGCCAACATGCCTCATGCATGATGGACAGGCAAACAAGGGGTTGGCCAGGTACATGACCAGCACCTCATCACTTAGCTGTGGCAGCTTCCCCTTCTGCATGTATAACATCTTAACAGCAGAATTTTTTTTGGAATAGTAGCCATGTTAGTCTGTGGTTCAGGCATATCAGGAAACAAAAAAATAAAATAAAAACACTCCAGCACTTTAAAGACTAACAGCTATATGTTTACTGTGAGCTTTTATGGACCAAGTCTATTTCTTCAGACAAAGGAGTAAAACTTCCAGGCATGGTTTATATACACCAGATGCAGGGGTCAAAATGTCACAAGGCAAATGGATCACATAGCAATGAGGTAAAGAGTAATCAAGCAGAATGACAGACAAGCATGCTTCCTACAGCTTCCTACAGCTAGCTGTAACAAATGATTATTCAGATTACAGTAGAACCCCACATAACAAAAAAACTCCATTCCACAGAGTTCTTCGCTATGCGGGTTTTTGTTGTTGTTGTTGTTATGCAGTTCCCTATGGGAGATATCCTGCATAACAGAAAAAATGTTCATTAACTGGGGTTCCCATTAAGCGACTATACCCCGATTACCAAAAAAACCCACATAACGGAATTTTTTTTCGTTATGCGGGGTATCACCATTGTATAACGAACGCTTCATTGTACAAATTTTTCACTATATAATGCGATCATTATGCGAGGTACCACTAGTTTTAAATCTCCTCCTTTCAATCTTAAAAAATATGAAGTTGCCAAGCAAAGCATACGCTAATGAGTTCAAACTCTTACTGGTTTAACCTCTTAATTGTGTGGGCACATCCTGTTGTGCTCATGTTGTAAAAGAGAATTTGCAGACATTTTAGTGAAGGTGGTATAGTACACCAAAATATAGTATATAAAATATCTAGCAGTATATAGCAATCTGTGTATCAAATCTGATAATGTCCCAGAAACCCTTGGTTAATATTTAAGCCTCTGTGATGGGTGCCCAACAGATGGATGTATTTGATTTCTGCTGTGTCTTTTTGGATCCTAATCTTGCAATTTCCCTGTTCCAGAATTGGAACTTTCAGGTCTTGGATAGAGTATCCAGGTAGATTGAAGTGGTTTGAGACAGGTTTCTCTGTTTTGCCATTCTGGATATCTTATTTGTGTCTATTAATTCTTTTGCACAAATAATTAATGGACACAGTCTTTGTGCAATCTTAACAGCAGTTTGGCTACCATTTTTCACTAGTCAGGTTGAATTTGTTATTTACGAAATCAAGAATTATTTTGTCATGGGCAAATGAAAAACTCAACAAGATTGGACCTTTCCATCACCTTTTCACCAATGTAGCTCTCTCTCTCTTTTATAAAGTTTGTTTATTTTATTTCCTATCCATGCATGTCATGCTTCCATATATGTTAAAGAAACAATGTAATAAACTCTATGTCATTTTGCAGGCTTAGGAGCTTTGTTATTATTCTTCTTCTTTCCTGAAGTTTTCTGTTGACATCTCTGTACAATCATAGATATAAACAACACAAACCTTTCTGAAATAGGCTTTAACCTCTGCAGCTGGAGCAATTTTTAAACACTGTTCTTATTACAGGAGGTTAATGATAGGTTTAAAATCTCCTTCAAGGGGATGGCAAGATTAATTGCCTACTATCATATTACGATAGCTAGCTAAACTTAATCTCTGAGAAATTGGAGAAGAAAATAACATTTCCCATAGAGCTCTCTGCTAAGGAGCAAACTCTTTTCTGTTCCTGAGCTCCTCAGAAAATAATTGTATGGACTACATTCTTTTTTGGTCATTTAGAAGCTGAGACAGGAGATGAACAAGTCTTCTATTTCTAAAATTGTCCTCCTATAATTTGCACTGGTATGTTCCTGTGTGGGTAACTGTAAAGGTAAAGGTAGCCCTTGCTGGAAAGCCAGTAGTATCCAGCTCTAGGGTTTGGTGCTCATCTCTGTTTATAGCCAGTGCTGTCTGTGTCTGCAGATTTTTCTGTGGACATGTAGCAGGCATAACTAAATACCAGAGTGCACGGAACGCTGTTTACATTTCCACTGATGTGGTCCCTATTTATCTACTTGCAATTTCTTGCTTTTGAACCCAGTGGTTTTTGGGTGATCCACAGTTGAATAATAGAAGGTGTGCTTTCCATGCAAAATATCCCAAGCCAAATTATACGAATCTCCAGAAGACATCACTGTTTAGAATTGTCACATCAAAAACCGGTATATCCATGATGTTTCCCAATATGAATGTTCAGGAAGCGAAAGAAAACAAAGAAGCAGCAGATCTTCAGGGTTTCATGGAGGAGTTTCCTCAAAGCATTTCAGTGCCTCTTCCTGCCCTTCTGGTCCAGTTATTTCACCTTAAGTGACCAGTAGTAACAATTGGCATTTTCTAGTTCCTGTTACATGACTGCAGTGTTCTAGCATTTTCTGAGCTTTACAAATTCTTGGTCTTTAGTCATTTGCCTTAACCACCCTCTCTTTCCAAGAAATACTTAAAATGCTGTTCTGAATGCTTTGATTAGTTTTATGGTAACCTGTATTAGAATCCATTATACAGTAGCACTAAGAATTCTTAGCTCATACATTGCACCTTCATAAAGCTAATTTTAAGATGTTGTTACATATTAAATTGTTCATCCAGTACTGGTGACTTACTATCCTGCTGCCCTTGTGATCTTTTTGAGCATGTTAAAGGAGTCATGGATATTCTTCAGGTTTATGTACATTGTTAAAGCCACCAGTTTTCTTTTAGTTTCTCTAATTTTGTTTACAATGTTGCTGGTGTCATTCACTGCATTTGGTGCTACCATATTTTTTCCTTGCGAACTGCTGCTTTGTGAATGTTAAAAGTACTAGTTTAGATCAAACTACAATCTGACTTAGTTTAAGGTAGCCTCTTGTGTAGAAAAGGGACTGTGGTGGCTTAGTGGTTAAGATGCTGAACCTGACAACAAGAAGGTCAGCAGGTCAACAGTTCAAGACCTGAGTGCTGCATGACGGAGTGAGCTTCCGTCTCTCTCCCAACTCCTGTCAACTTAGCAGTTCAAAAGCAAAAAAAAAAAAAAAAAAAAAAATTGCAAGTAGATAAATAGGTACCACTTTGGTGGGAAGGTAAACAGTGTTCCATGTACTCTGGTGTCTAGTCATGCCTACATATGTGTCAGACACCGGCATGTCCCTGTAAGGGCCCCTCCCGTTCAGTTCCTGAGGCTTAGCTCATTACTGGAACTTAACCCTTACTTAACACACTTGGGAGAGCTGGGCAGCGTAAAAAAAGAACTCTTACTATGCTCAGGCAATAGAGAAACACAAGGGAGGTATCTGGTAGCATAGCTTTGTGTGTGTGCCAATAAAAAGAAAACAATCTTCAGAGAAAAACAGCTGCTTTATTCGTCAGGTTCATATAGCATAGTCCATGGAAAACATAGATATAAAAGGTCAATAACATAAAATCAATCCAGGTAACAGTCCACAGGTTAAGTGATCATGATGAAAACAAAAGAATAGTCCCACACCATAGCCAGGGTCTTAAGCCATTGAGATCCAAACACGAACTAACTAACTTCTCTGCAAAATGGAGATTCTGCAGTCCGGTGGTTACCCTTGGCCAATCAGGGAACAGAGGAAAACATTCTCAAAACAATGATTGTTTACACACATGTATAGTTAGTGAAGTCAAAACATGCTAGCTAGGGAGATAGCACAGGAACCCTGGCTGAAAACAAACCGTCTCGTGACACGTAGTCTTGTGAGACAGAGAGAACAAAGGATTTTTTGAGGCCTAGCTAAAAACTACAACCTCAAGCCTTGGGAAACATTAGGAAATATGTCGTTTCCTGACAATATGTCCATGGAAATGTCTGCAGATGCAGACAGCACTGGCTCTTTGGCTATAAACAGAGATTAGCACTGAACTCTAGAGCTTGATATGAATGGTTTTTGAGCAAGGGTGACCTTTACCTTTACCTGTGTAGAAAAATATTAGTTAACAGGGAAGTAATCCTCTTTTCTGGCATTTAGGAAGGGTCTGAAAACTTGGCTGGCGGGAATGGTGTGGGGTTATGATGGTTCATTGACCCCTCCCGCTGGCTTATTTAACATCTTACACTCACTCTCTTATCACTCTTATTCCGCTTATTTCTTTGATTAAAGGAATGAAAGGTTGTTTTAAATGGTTTTTAATCTTTTAATTTGTTTTTTAGAGTTTTTAATTGTGTATTGTATGTCGGTTGTGATCAGCCCTGAGTCGCCTGTGCGAGTAGGGCAGAATATAAATTTAATTAAATAATAATAAATAATAATAATTTCTATTCTGTTCCTTCCAAAAAATGAAACATGAACTGGCTTATTCCTTTCTCCTATTGTCTGGATATCTCTGCATCTGAGAAAAAAGAATCACATGCCAAATTGTTGAACGTAGGAAAAATATACAAGATATATAAATATTGTTTCAAACTCTGACTGAAGAATTTGTTGGCGTCATTTTAAAGTCCAGTATGATAACAAGGTGAAAAAGTGCTTGTGATCAGTGCAAGGAGGGAGGGAAAATCACCACTATACTGTTCATAGAGTTTGCATTATTTCTGTGTTGTGCTTGTACCATCTGCCTCTTGGTACTTTATTAGTTAGCTTTCTCAGCAAACCCTGCACTGACAAACAGTCTAACCTAAATACCTTTTCCGCCTCCTTTGAAATGGAAACAGGTGGAAGAGCTATGCCATTTTTATTTTAGAAGACTGAGTAATTTGACAAACATAGGAACGGCTCTTTACTTCTAAGAGACCAAACTTCACCAAAGACATTTTTCAAAAGAGACAAGAGGACAAAACTACCTGCAAAATGAAAGCAAACAAAACTTGCTGTCATTTATGATCAATACTCAGATCTTATATAATGAGGACTTTTCAAAGATACTTTAAAGTTCTGCAGTCAGGTAGAAAGCTGTTCTTGTATGTTGTAGACTGTTGCCTCTACACACACACATCTGACCAAGCAATGACATTTGAAGAGGCATTCATGAACATAACAATTCACAAATTAAAATTAAAAACTACCTTAATATGTGAGTCATAATGGATTTTTAAAAAAGTGTGGTTGGACATCATTTATTCTCTACAGTTATTAATTTGTTTCTGTTCTTTGAGGTTGACGCTGAACTTGATGGCCAGAAGAAGATCTGGTCATCAGTTTGATACCCAAGTGCCACGTGACAGAATGAGCTCATGTCTCTGTTCCAGCTCCTGTTAACCTAGCAGTTTGAAAGCAAGAAATTACAAGTAGATAAATAGGTACCTCTTCAGCAGGAAATGTAACAACATTCTGTGTATTCTGGCATCTAATCATGTCTGCCACATGGCCACAGAAATGTCAACAGACGCAGACAGTGCTGTCTCTTCGGCTGTAAACAGAGATGAGCACTCTACCCTAGAATCATATACAACTGGCTTTCGAGCAAGGTGACCTTTACCTTTACTATTATTTATATGTCATCTTTCTCCCCATAAGAGGCCCGAGCAACTCACAGCAATTAAAACTATGCAATGGTCACAATTAAAAACACCTAAAGAACTGTACTAAAAATATTTTAAATATTTATAAAAATTGACTTCCATTGAGAACATTCTAATACACATTTTTAAAATATTGTAAAATTTCTAAATACAGCATCTGGTTAAAAAAAAACCCACCATACACTTATTGCTTAAAGGCCTGCCAGCAAATGTAGGTTTTCAGGAAAGAGACCACTTTGGCTTCTTGGGCCAGCCGGTTCCAAAACATGGGAACAGCCACTATGAAAACTATTTCTCATGCCCTCACTAAATGAGTCTGCAAAGGTGGTGAAACTATTAGAACACATAACAAAGTGAACACATTAAGATTTTTGATGTTTCCTTCTCTGTAAATATACAGTTGTACCTCGCTTAAAGAGCATAATGTGTTCCACAGGATTGCTCTTTAAGCGAGTTTGCTCTTTAAGCGAAACACCATTGTAAGTGACCAATTGTGTGTGTGTTTGGGGGGGGGATTGCGAACCCCGATTTATTTGTTAAGCGAGTTTTTGGTTGGTTTTATTTGTTAAGCGAAGCGAACATTCAGAGAAAATTCTGCTCTTTAAGCGAGTTACTCTTTAAGCGAAACGCTCTTTATGTGAGGTTTGACTGTATTTATTTTATTTTATACCCAGCTTGTCTCATCATTGAATGACTACATAGTTACATGGTAACATTTTTATAAGAGAGTGGAAATACTGTAAATTTAAAAGTGCAGTTACAAATATGCTGATTAAGAAAATAAATATATTGCCCAGCCCATCAAAACCCAAGGCAAGAAAATCCAGTTTAGCTAGGGAAGGTCTTGAGGAATAAAAAAATATACCTGCTTGTTAGCAAAAGAAAAATAAAGATGAGGTTCTCCATGTCTTGAGAGCAGTTTTTGATGAAGCTGCCTCTTGCACACCCAGCAAATATGTTTCTAAGGATGGCAGGAGTGAAAGAAGGGCAGTCAGGTGAGGGAGAAGAAACAGACATTAAAGATCTCCACCCGCAATTTGAATTCAACCGATAGCTAGTGATGTAACATACTTCCTGTAAACAGACCAGATCAATAGTCTGACTTCAGCATTCTGGACCAATTTCTAGATTATGTTCAAAGGCAACCTGATATGGATCAAACAGTAAGTCGAACAGGATCTAACAGGAATGTGAATCGTACATGATGATTTCTTTGGTTCTGAGCAAGTTGTCTCACTATGATGAGACACCTCAATTATTATTATTATTATTATTATTATTATTATTATTATTATTATTATTATTATTATTATTATTATTATTATTATTATTATTATTATTATTATTATTATTATTATTATTATTATTTGTTACCCCGCCCCAATCGGGAGAACCCGACTCTGAGCGGCTTACATCAAAATAGAAATAAAAACATAAAACAATCTATATCAATAAAAACATCAAGAGTTTAAAAAGTCATCAAAAGTTAAAAACAATACACAAATCCCACATTCAGACCCAGGGGTGGCAATCCATTAAATAAGCCACCTAGTATGAGAACCCACATTCCTGGGTCCCCAAACTTGTCCTGCCAGCCAGGTTTTTAAGCCCTTCCGGAAGGGCAGGAGCTCTGTTTGAAGGCGCAGTTCGGTGGGCAGGAGGTTCCAAAGGGTCGGGGCGGACATGGAGAAGGCTCTCCTCCTAGTACAGGCGAGGTGCGCCTCTCTCGCCGAAGGAATAACAAGGGAGCCTCTCCGATCCGCCCTGGTAGGACGGACAGATGTTCTTGGGGTGACGCGGTCTCTTAGGTATCCTGGCCCACTACCATATAGGGCTTTAAAGGTAATAACCAGCACCTTGAATTGCACCCGGAGACATACTGGCAACCAATGCAGCTCCCGGAGCAGCGGTGAAGCACGAGCATACTGCCCACACCCCACCACTACCCGGGCTGCCGCATTTTGGACCAGCTGGAGTCTCCGGATGGTCATCAGGGGCAGCCCCATGTAGAGCGTGTTACAGTAATCAAGTCTGGAGGTGACCAACGCATGTGTGACCATAAGCAGAGCGTCCCGGTCTAGGAGTGGGCGTAACTGGCGTATTACACGAAGTTGTGCAAAAGCCCTCCTGGCCACGGCTGCCACCTGCTCTTCGAACAGTAGCCGTGAGTCCAGGAGGACCCCCAGATTACGCACCGGGTCTGTTTGGGGCAGGATTGCCCCATCCAGAACCAAAGGTGGCAGCTCCTGAGTTAACACATGACCCCTTACCCACAGCCACTCAGTCTTGCCGGGATTCAGCTGTAGCCGGCTGTCCCCCATCCAGACCTTAACAGCCTTCAGACACCTGGAAAGGACTTCCACCGCACCGCTTGGGTCCCCACGGGCGGAGATGTATAACTGGGTATCATCTCCATATTGATGATACCTTACCCCATGGGAACGGATGATCTCACCCAGCGGCTTCATATAGATGTTAAATAGGAGTGGAGAAAGTACCGAGCCCTGAGGCACCTCATATTGCAGGGGCCTAGGGCTGGACTTCTCCTTCTCCAGGCACACCGACTGGGACCTGCCCCTCAGGAATGAGGAAAACCAGGACAACACTGTGCCCTGGATCCCCAGACCCTGGAGCCTTCCCAGAAGGATGCCATGATCGACAGTATCAAAAGCCGCTGAGAGGTCGAGAAGAGCAAGGACAGACGGCTCCCCTTCGTCCCGGTCTCTCCAGAGATCATCCACCAATGCGACAAGTGCAGTTTCAGTACCATATCCGGGCCTAAATCCTGACTGAAACGGGTCCAGATAATCAATGAAATGCTCAGAAGTCCCATGAGATTTCCTGCATCTGGAGCAAGGATTCTCCACATGCGGCCCATGTACCAGATGTGACCCATGGCACCATTTCATGTGGCCAGCCACCACCACCTCCACCACACCTGGAAGTGCCATCAGGTGGAGGAAGGGCAAATCCCAACATAGTGAACATGCCTAGCAACTTAGTATTCAGTACAGTATAACAAATTAACATTTTTGTTGTTGTTGCAGATGGGATTTATTTATTTATTTATTATTCACATTTATGTATTGCTGCCCAAATTGAACGAGTGACTCTGGGCGGCATAACAACAGTGAAAACGTTACAATCATAAAACATTAAAAACCCTTAAAAACCCTTAATAGACCTTAAATATTAGCCTTCCCTCCCCATCATTTACTGAAAAATTATGGCTAAAAGAACAACTAAAAGGCCTATACTATATAAGCCAGCAGGGTGGAGGCACCATGTCACTGGTGCCCCACACCTGCTTTGCCAGCCAGGTTTTTAGTTCTTTCCTGAAGGGCAACAACTCTGCCTGGAGGTGCAACTCAGTTGGTAAGAGGTTCCATAGGGCTGGAGCAGACACAGAAAAGGCCCTCCTTCTAGTGCTAGAGAGTCGAGCATCTCTAGCTGATGGTATCTTCAGAGAGCCTCTCCAGTACAATCTGGTAGGATGGACAGATATTCTTGGGGTGAGGCGGTCTCTTAAGTATCATAGCCCACTACCATGTAGGGCTTTAAAGGTAATCACCAGCACCTTGAATTGCACCCAGAGGCACACTGGTAACCAGTGCAGCTCCCGGAGAAGTGGCGAGGTACGGGCAAAATGCCCGCACCCCATCACCACCCGGGCAGCCACATTCTGGACCAGTTACAGCCTCTGAAAGGTCATCAAGGGCAGCCCCATACGGAGCGCATTATAGTAGTCTAGTCTAAAGGTGACCAGAGCATGGGTGACCATGAGCAAGGAGTCCCGGTCCAGGAACAGATATAACTTGCAGATCACATGAAGTTGTGCAAAAGCCCTCCTGGCCACAACTGCCACCTGCTCTTTGAGCAATAGTAGTGAGTCCAGGAGGACCCCCAAGTTACGCACTTTGGGGCAAAATAGCCCCATTTTTCTATTTCAGGGGTTCACAACCTTTTTACTCCATGGGCCTGACCACACCTCTGGACAGCTGAGGAGGCTAGACTACGGCCCCCAGAAATGGAAGCCTTGACATTTATGGAACTCAAAAATGCATCCACTTCAGTGTTTATGATAGCCGCAGGTATGTCTACATATGCATGGGTGCATTTGAAGACTGACATAATTGCATCTGTTTCCATTTCCAGTTGCAGTGGTGGCAGCACCACATTAAATAGTACTGTGGCCCAGGTCTGGCCTGTGGGCTGTAGGTTGGGAACCTTTGCTCTATCTAATCAAGATTCATTACCAGTCCAGGATGAGTATCTTCTTCCAATATGCAGTTATGTTTTCAATATCACTTAATATACAGGACAAGAGGGACAACTTTGAATAGTCTGGAACAAGTTATCATTCATAAATAAAACAAATGCTCCAAAATATGCCAAGTTATTGAAAAATCAAAACCAGAAGTGGTTGGATGTTCACTTCCATTTTCTTCTGGCCGGGCTTGTGTCCCATTTGTTTGCAAAATTGCTGGTCACTGAGGCTTCCAGGAGGAAAAAGTGATTTTTAATGCATATTTTATTTCAATGGGAACATTGTAGTGTCTCTTGACCCATGGACCATGCTTTGTTTACTTAGAAATTGGAAGTAGGGAGTTACTTGAATATCTCAAAGTAATTCATACAATGCAGACAGTAAATGAAACAGAAATCTAGCAACAAGGCCTGAGATCAGTCTAAGTGACTCTTCCACAACCTATGACGCATGGAGGAGTTGAGCAGAGAGCCAAAAGAGCACACTTTTTGTTTTAGGACAATCTGATGCTGCTTTAAAGATTAAACTGTTTAGGTTCCTCCCCTCCCACCCTCAGTTTGTACATGTGTAAACCAGCACTATGGTGACTCAAGTGGTTAAGACACTGAATTCGATGACTGGAAGGCAGGTCGGCAGTTCACGATCTGAGTATAATGGAATGAGGGGACTGCGGTTGCTCATGTGGTTAAAATGCTAAACTTGAAGACTGGAATTTCAGAGTTCAATACCCAAGTACTTCATGACAGAGTGAGCTCCCGTCTCTCTCCCAGCTCCTGCCAACCAAACAGTTCAAAAGCAAGAAATTGAAAGTAGATAAATAGGTACCACTTTGGTTGGAAGGTAAACAGCATTCCATGCACTCTGCTATCTAGGCATGCCTGCCACATGTCCATGGAAATGTCTGCATACAGCGTGGCTCTTTGGCTATAAACAGAAATGAGTGCTGAACCCTCGAGTTGGATACAACTGGCTTTCAGTAGGTAACAACTTTGGAAAGGTAACAACTTTTACCTTTACCTAATGTGTTAACAGCATATATATACATTACATACAGAGGAAAATACATTCAGAATCTTTCCAATCAATTAATACTGATGGAAAGTTCCTTTCTTGGCCCTCATTCTCAGTCCTCAGATAGCAAACCTAGTATTTTCATTTGAGTGAATGTGTGAGCAAAAGTTGAATCAGATTCATCGTATAGTTATAGAATTTAGCAGATTTTCACCAATACATTTACAAAGATAGTACAGACTACTCCATTGAGAGTAAATATTTCTTAATAATGGCCAAATATTTTTTTCTATACAAATTAAATCACTTGGGCATTTACTGAACCAGAAGAGTAGCAAAGTTTGTTGGTGACAATGCTGTATTCAATCAGGCTTCATTTTTGAAAGGGCTTTAAGCCAATGCCTGTTGATATAGAGTCTCCACTCCCCAAAGCATGTTAGTTCTCTATTGATGGGTTTCAACTGGCTTTTAATTTCCCCCCATTGAATTGTTTTTTTTAATGTTCAACATATAAGTTGTCCTTGTTCAAAAGTCTTATCGATCCACATGAATGCTACATTAACATTGGAGTCAACTTATCAAAATAAATGTCACTCCACAAATGTACATAAGCAATTTAAAAATCAATTGTACAAGTCTCTGAAGTGAGACTTGTTTGCTGTGTGAAAATGTGGGACTATGTTTAACTCCTTTCCCCACTATCCCTCGAAGTGCATAAATATATGTTATTTCTTGCCATGTTGAAATATTAGCACTAAGTGCATGTAACAGTTTTACAGAAAATACTTGAAGATTGGCAGGTGTCCCCTTGAACCTTAGAACTCCCTAACAAAATCAATCTCAGGTCTTACACTTAAAAATTTCTTACCCAGTTCTAAGCACTTGTTTGAGCATAGCCAGCTAGTCCTAGTAAATATATAATGTATTTTGCTGCTGTCCTTTGATAATGCATGCTTTGTTTTCTACCTTGCTCCTGATCTGTGTTTCTTAAATGTTCCTTCAGAGATAATGCCAGGGCCTGTATATCTTTACTGTTGATCATATCTTCCTTGACTAAATGGATAACTACACAAAGGGTGTTCAAAGATGTAGAATATAATCTGGCACTCAATAGTTTCTCATGCTAAGGCAAGAGGCAGATAAACAAGCTTTGCATCATTGTAGAACTAGCAGAATATATAAGAGGATGTCAGATGGCTTGTAAACCAAATGGACTGCTCTTTAATTATATCAGAATATTGTGTATGGAGTTTATCACAATGATCATCAAGTTATAACTGGACAATACAGCATTGAATCGTGCACTGAGTTTTTGTGGGAAGTGAAGCTAATATTTCAGGAGGTGCTAAGCTCTCCTTTTGAAAACAGGTTGTTCCCTTATAAAAGCTAGTCACTCTGACTAAGCACAACACTTGTCAAGAAAGGGAAAAAGTGATGGTGTCCAATTCCTTCTTTAATGGATCAGCTTACATTACTCTAAAATGGAGCAGAATATGGAAGGGGGACACAAAAGACAAATCAGGCAATTTGATCAGCACTGGTGGCTTGTGGCTCAATTAGATGTACTGCCCAAAATTATAGGTTAAGATATCTCCTTCTACTTTAGTCTGCAGTTGCCTATATTGTTAAGCTTATATAAGTACAAGTCATTCTTCCCTTGTGCACATAGATCGATTTTTTAAAACAGTGACTTCATTCAAGCCAGTTCAGAGTCTTGACATACATCTCTAGCAGTGATTACCAACATGTGGCTCCCACTGTGGGACTTCAATTCTCAGAAGCCTGTCAGTACATTGGCTCATCAGTGCTTTGGGGAATTGACTTAGGCTTCTGGGAATCCATAAACCCTCAGAGAGGATTCATTTCTTGCCCTACTTGAAAATACCAGGGATTGGACCTTTTACATTTAAAGTATTTACTGCAAAATTTGGGAAAAAATATTTACTGTGGATTATACAAGTCCCAGAATTCCATGCTGGCCAGGCCGCCCTGTGGAATTTTTTTAGTTATGATAAAAAAGAAAGAAAGAAACTTTTCCAAGTTCTGATCTGTTCTGTTCTTCCTCTAAGTTATAGCCTTTCATTTAATTGTACACAGTGAGCATCCTTTAGCAAACGTACTACTGCTCTCTGCAACATTTGCAATAACCAGATTCACTGCAAAGGCAACCTCCTGTAGAGTGCATGGAAGGAAGATAATCTGAACATAAATTATCATCATTTTCCAGGACAGAGAACATATGGCCCATTAGCTAAAACTGTGTTATAATTTATTAAATCATCCAAGTCCAAGGTAAGTTCTTCCAAGGCTGCAGGGGCTATCCATTCACACATGGAGGCATTTAGTACCTCTGAGATTCATTCATCAATTACTCCTCATCCAGATGTGCTCGACCATACAGGACTAAAGTCAAGGACATATGGAAGTCTCCAAGGATTGGCGCTTGTTCAAACTACCATGAGGAAGATAACTGTGAGCAGTCATGCCTCCAGTTTCAAAATTAACTGCAATGGCTCATACTCCATTTTTGAACTAAATGTGTAGTACTGTTGTTGTTTGGTTTTTTTAATCAAATGCAGAGTGAGACCCTTGTACTTTATGAATTGTGTTCTCTTGCATGAGCATGATCTGATGCTATTCTCTCCTTAAAGGATCTCCTGGTCTCACATCTTTAGAGATGTCAGGAGTGGTGGTGAGTTGAGATAGTAATTTGAGTGGCCCTCCCTAGGAACATTGTATCTCTAGTATTAGCGATATGTTTTTCATTGGCCCAGACCTTTATTTTTTTCCCCCTATTTTAAAACTGTGTTTAATGTACTGTGATATTTGGTTGCATAAAATGTGTAATAAAACAGAAGAAAACAATACTGTACAAGCATATGCTTTGATATCTTGTTTTAATTTTTAAATCATTGGAAACTGCTCTGATCTAAAAACATATGCTTAACTCTCCCAGAAAAAGTCTGTTTAGGACAAGGGTGGAAGAAATCATTCTCATGGCTTTCCTTTTTTTTTTTTTTTTGCTAAGACACTGATTGGGAGGCGGAAGGTCAGCAGTTCGATTCCCGAGTACTGCAGGACGGAATGAGCTCCTGTCTTTGTCCCAGCTCCTGCCAACCTAGCAGTCTGAAAGCAAGAAATTGCAAGTAGATAAATAGGGACCACTATGGTGGGAAGGTAACAGTGTTCCATGCACTCCGGTATCTAGTCATGCCAGCCACATGACCATGGAAATGTCTGCAGAAGCAGACAGTGCTGGCTCTTCGGCTTAGAAACAGAGATGAGCATTCAACCCTAGAGTCGGATATGACTGGCTTTCGAGCAAGGGAAACTTTTACCTTTGAAGTACACAAAGGTACTTACTGGGTTGAAAGGATTTTTTCTGGAGGAACTCCACTCAGGGGATGCCCAAATGAGGATCCTTTCATGTCCCCAAGATCTTTTCCCACCAAAGTGGTCCCTATTTATCTACTTGCAATTTCTTGTTTTTGAATTGCTAGGTTGACAGGACCTGGGACAGAGATAGGAGTTCATTCCATCATTGCTAGGTTGGCAGGAGCTTGGACAAAAACTGGCATTTATTCCATCATGCAGTTCTCAGGTCTTGAACTGCCAACTTGCTGAACTTCCAGCTAACAAGGTGAACTTCTTAACCACTGAGCCACCATAATCCCTTCTTTTGGTTAACAGTGAATTTTAGTGGCAAACTATACTGTATAATTTTGGTAGCATACTTGGAAATGTAGTTTAATGCTACAGGAAATTCTTATTTTAAAGGGGATTTTCATTATTTCCTACTGAATTCTACTTAATGATTCTCTCCTCTTTTTGAAATGGTAATTCACAGTATGGGTTACCCCTGGATTTTAACACTATAATGGAGATCCAGTCCATGGTAAGTTAGGGAATTGGCCTCAGGTATTAACATGGAAACAAAAAAAGACATTGCTTATTGGAAGAAAAAAAACTGTTTGAAACCAACCTGTACATCATTTTGTCTATACATCTGCAAAAATAAGACATATGTAGAAATATGAATACAGTAAAACCCCGGATTACAACCGGGGTCCATTCTAACAGCCTCTGTTGTAAACCCCCCCCCCATGTAACCCGAAACATCCATAGGGATGCATTTGAAAATTTTAAAAATGGTCCTGAATTGATCGTTGTAAACTGAAACAAATGCATTAAAATTTGTAAACCAGGATGGCATTTCCATAGGATTTGCAGTTGTAAACCAGAGCAAAATTAAACCGAGGCGGTTGTAACCCAGGGTTTTACTGTATACCACAAAACATGTAGTTTTATAAAAGTGGCCTTGATGCTTTCCTCCACCCAAAGAAATTAGTCTCAAATGTATTCTAACACACACACCCCAAAACACACACACACATGATTTTTTTTAATTACCGGATCCTTCTTTGCTTTAACTACTCAATTTATAGTTTGTAACAAAGCTGCAGAGTTGTTTATTCGTCAAATTTATTGCAACAAGAAAAATATTTATCTGAACAAGTGTGTTACTGTAACTGTAAATAATGATTCTACTTGACTTTAGCAACAAAGAATGGGGAAGGTTAATGGGTATGATATATCTTTTATGTTTCTGTGAAAATGAAATGTTCTGCACTGTTAAGATTTACAGTGAAAGAATCAAAGCAGGAGTCATTTCTGTGGACTGTAAATCCAAAGAGGAATTTTAGTAACTATAAATATACCACAAAACAGGGGGTGGAATTTTTGTTCTTAATTGACAGTATTTATGTTTGAAAGCGCTGGTGATCTCTTTGAGCATGATTACCAGAAGGTCAGCAGATCAGCAGTTTGAGAACCAAGTGCTGTGTGACAGACTGAGCTCTCATCATCTGCCCCAGCTCCTATCAACCTAGCAGTTTGAAAGCAAGAAATTGCAAATAGATAAATAGGTACCATTTTGGGTGGAAAGGTAATAGTATTCCATGCACTCCAGATTTCACAAAACTGAATAGTGAGAATGTTAGACTAACAGATCCATCAATTCCTACTTCTACAAGTCAAGTCTAATAAATAGTATCTAGAGTATGTGTGTATGAGGAAGAGGTGTCATTATCTTATATGTGTCTTGGTTTGCAGGCAGGAAGATCTTATTCCTGGTACTGCTTCTTTCTTTCATCTACCTGCTATCTGCAAGTACAACTGGGAAAGATTTCTCTGTGGAAATTGTGAATCTTTTTCCAGGAAGTGTAGATAATATTAAACTTGATGGACCAGCAATACAGTCTCAATATAAATAAGTTTTCTTGGGTGTGAGGCAGTGGATGGAATAAGGCAATAAGTCTCAGAGAGTTGGGTTCAAACAATGCACATAAAAGAAACAGTGAAATCATCATATTGGGGCCAATGGAGAGGCCGCCGTTGTGCCGTGGAGAGGCCACCGTTGCGCCGAGCCCCGGGACTCTATCCACCTGTCCCCGGGGGTTCCACCCTGGCCAGGACTTAAAAGCCGCTACGGCGGCAGGACATTTTCGAGCCTCAGCCACTGCCAGAAACACCTGCGGCCAGGAGGAGAGGTTGCCGTTGCGCCAAGCCCCGGGACTCTATCTACCTGTCCCCGGGGGCTCCACCCTGGCCAAGACTTAAAAGCCGCTAAGGCGGCAGGACATTCTCGAGCCTCAGCCGGTGCCAGAAACACCTGCAGCCGGGAGGAGAGGCTTGTCATTTGTTGCAGGATTTAGCAATTTTTTTTTTGTTTAGTTTTCTGCTTTTGTAATTTTTGTAATTTATGTGTAAACTGGATTGATTTTTTAGGATGTAATTGCAATTGTTTGTAATTGCAATTGTTATTAGAGATTTTTTTTTTTTTTGGTGGGGGGATGTATTTTGATATGTTTTTTGATGTTATTCCTGCTATGTGATATTTGTAATTTACTATATGATATCTGTAACTGTTTTTATGCTATAGAATGTGCCATGTAATTGTAACTGTTTCTTCTGTAAGCCGTCCAGAGTCGCTGTGCGAGTGGGGCGGCATATAAGTCGAAAATACAATACAATGCAATGGCAAAATGAGCAAAGAAGGAACTCTGATTCTCATCATAAAGGAGGCAGAAGAGGCCATGCCAGATGGATTGGCTGTGCAGGTGCACCTTGATAATATCCTCAAGGCTGTGGCAGTCCATTGCAGTCCTTAAATCCTACATGTCTCATTTCATAAGTGCTGCAGAAGATGGCTCAGTGATCATAGTGTGTGGGTCATTTAATGGCAAGCTGGAATCCACTTAAACAAATCCACACCAATGGCATTTTTCCTGCTTCAGGACAAAATACGTTATTGGATACGAGTTGCAGCTCAGGACGACAGTAACAATGGTGCTGATGACTCTGCTATCCTTAAGAAGCTTAAATTTTGATGAATATCTGCTAATTTCCTATTAAGTTGTTCTTTTTTATTATTATATTTGTACATTAGTAGAAGGCGCACACATAGAGCATATACTCAATAGTCAAGAAAGTGTTTTAACATATTTCCAGTGCCTTCTAAGCAGAGCACTCTATGGTGAAAAAGTCCTGTTTGTTCTTTTCTAAGTTCTGCAGCTAAATAATGCAAAATAAGGGAATGCTTAATTAAAATTAATAGAAAAAAATCTCTGAGAAAACAAGCTGCTCTTTTTTGTGAGGCTATAACAAAGTGCCTCATCTTGACTTCACTCTTAGGTTAACACTAAATAATGCAAACAGAAATCTGTGTTCCTTTCAGTGATGGGATGTTACCGGTTTGGACAGGTTTGCCTGAACTGGTAGCACCCCATCAGGAGTGGTTGCCACGGGGGAGTAAACCCCCGGGCAACCGGTTCGGTCTCCTCTACTGCCCCATCCAAAAATGTGATGCATTTGATGCATGCACAGTTCTAATTTTTAGTGTGCATGCGTCAAATAGAGGTTTTATGCATGCACACTAAAAAAGGACTGAGCATGCATCAAATGGAGGTTTGATGCATGCACAGACATTTTAAAAAATTATTTTATTTTATTTTATTGCCTCCCCCCCCCCCCATGACGTCATGATGTCAGCTACACTCACGATTTCCATGATGTCACAGTGGGATAGCGGGAATTTTGACAACCCACCTCTGGTTCCTTTCTATAAAGAGGAACACTGGCAGCATTTTCAGGTTGTTTTTTTCCCATAAACTGATGAAAAATGCATCTAAGAAATGTGCAGTTCTGACTAAAAGAAGCCTTGTCCACCATATTGTGAATTCTTGGTATGGTCGGAAGAAAATTCTTTGGTTACTTAAACCTCAAGGGCTAGTAGTCATCAGCAGATGTTATTTCTTCCATGTTTGTAATCTTATGTTACATTTGCCAAGAGACAAATCCATAAACTTCTTCTGATTTGGATATTGATGTATAAGGTACCACATCTATATGGCACACTTTAATTTTGTGGTAAATGTCCTGGAAAAATCTATCTTATCACTAACCTCCCTATTACTCTGTATCATTAAATATATTTGCACCAGGGTTGCACTTAATCTATCACTATTAAACATTCGTGCAAAAACATATCTTAGAAATAAAGTGCCTTAGAAATATTTACAGAAACCTTTAACTGTGAGAACATTCTACTTTTAAAAATCCACCAAGTTGCTATCCTTGTAAACCTAGTAGAGCCAGTTTTTTTAATTACAGATTATTTCTTTACCATCTTGTATTTGTGACATTTTTGTTGTTCAGTTGCACATTCATTTCTCCAATGAATCCTCACTTCTCATTTGATGTCCAAAGTACTTTCGCTTCATCTTCACTATTTAACCTTCCAAGGAGCAGTTGGGGTTAATTTCTTCTAAGATCAATCTATTTGTTCTCTTCATTGTCCAGGGTTCTCTCAAAACTCTCCTCCAACACAACATTTCAGAGGCATCTATTCTTCTGTGCTCTGCTTTCCTTATGGTCCAGCTCTCACTGCCATAAATTACTACCATGAATACCATTGCTTTGACTATGTGAACTTTTGTTTGCAAGATGATATCCCTGCTTTTCACTATGTTCCCCAGGGTTCTCACAGCTTGTCTCCCAAGAATTAGTCACCTTTTTATTTCATGGCTGCAATCACCATCTGCAGTGATCTTGGGTTCTAAGAATGTAAAATCTGTCACTGCTTCTACTTCTTCCCCATCTATTTCCCAGGAAGTGATAGGGCTTGTTGCCATTATCTTGGTTTTCTTTATGTTCAGTCTCAAGCCAGCTTTTGCAGGAGTTTCTTTAGGTCTTTCTCACTTTCTCCATTAGGGTATCATCTGCATATCTCAAAATTGTTGGTGTTTCTCCCAAAATTTTTAATTCCAACTTGTGATTCATCCAGCCCTGGATTGCACATTATGTGATCTGTTAAATAAGCAGGGTGACAAAATGCAGCCTTGTCTTACTCTTTTTCCTATTCTAAACCATTCCGTCATTCCATATCCTGTCCTACCTGTTGCTTCTTGGCTCTTGTACAGATTTCTCATGAGACCTATAAGGTATTCTGGTACAGTAAAACCTCATATAACACTAAAACCTGGTTCCACAAGTCTTGGTGTTATATGATTTTTAGTGTTATCTGATGCTTGTTAAAATCCTATGGGATCCATAGAGATACATTGTAACCACACAGGCTTTAGCGGTTGTTATCTGAAGCATCCCATAGGATCTTAATGTTATCTGATGCAATTCTTTCCCCCAGATTCCTTAATGTTATGCGATTTTAGTGTTATTCGATACTAATGTTATATGAGGTATTACTTGTATTTCTATTTCTTTAATTACTTGCCACATTTTGTTGTGGTTCACATAGTCAAAGGCCTTGGTGCAGTCAGTTAAACAGAAATAGACTTGTTTCTGGTATTCCTATGTTTTTCTCCATGATCCAATGTATGTTGGTGATTTGGTATCTAGTCCCCTCCCTTTTCAGAACCCAGCTTGCACTTCTGGTAATTCTCTATCCATGTGCATGATTGCTTTGATGACACAAATATATCTGGTCCTTTGGCAACATAGGAGACAGTCCCGGACTGTCAGCCTTACTAATTTTACCAATAATTGATTAACAGTCCCTGCTAGATCTGTTTCTACTAGCCTGTCATTTATATTTCTCACAACATCTATAGGATATGCATACATCCAGTGGCAATGGGGATTTTATTGCTCAGGGTGGAAGCATAAAACTGTGTCTTCAAAGTAATTAAGTAATTTCTACCTTGCCTCTGATGTTTGGACCAGGTATTTCATCCTTTTATGAAAATGTCTTTTTTTTTAATTGCTCTTTTGTAAATAGGTACACTTCTTATGGTGGATATTCCATGAAAGGCATCTGTGTCACCTTGTAAAAAATTGAAACAAGCTCATCAGCCCCTAAGACAGGGGAATTCCTGGGTAGTGCCCCAGAAAAAAACAGACCATATACCTGATGTGTGACACTCTTTTAATTTACTTGCCTGCAAGAAGCCTGGAATAAAAGAGTAGCTTAATTAAAAAAATAGGAAAGTTGTCAAAAAATGTTTTAAAGTTATTAAGGACAATAGGGTTAAATTTTATAAGCTACAATTGTACACCCTTTGAGTTGATGAATGGCTGAGTAATTTTGTATTTTTATAATGCAGTACAATGGCTGCACTTTATTCGGTGTGTATTAGTAGGCAAAATAATGGCAATGTCTCCAGAGAACTGGGATCAAATCCCTGATTGTCTAGGGAAACCCATGAGGATAAGGACTGGAAAAATCATTCTGGGTTGAAATGATTTTTGCTGGAGAAACTCTGCTCAGGGGGTGCCGGAATGAGGCTCCTTTCATATCCCTAAGATCTTTTCCCACCAAAGTGGTTCCCTATATATCTATTTCTTGCTTTTGAACTGCTAGGTTGGCAGGAATTAGGACAGATGATGGGTGTTTAACGCGTCATGCAGTACCTGGGTCTTGAACTGCCAGCTTTCCAGCTTGGCTAGGTGAGCTTCTTAACCACTGAGCCACCACAGTCCCCAACAAAATTAATACCGTATATGCCGGTGTACAAGACAACTGGGTGTATAAGACGACCCCCCCAACATTTCCACTCAAAATATAGAGTTTGTTATATACTCGCTGTATAAGACTACCCCCTCTTCCGCACACCTTCCACACACCAAATAAAATGTAAAAGAACATCAGATTTTATTTTAACATGTTAATTTATATTTAAATGCTTATGACATGCAGAAAAACTGTCACAAAGACAATTCACTAAAGCTGAATGGAACAATAAACCTATGGGAGCTGCCATGCTGTTTGTTTTCTAATCTGTTAACCAAACTGGAACTGTCAATGATAGAAGGAAGATAACAAATAGAGGGAGAGAGCAAGTGCCAGGCAAGTCCCTAGCAAGTTTGCTGGTATGACAGTTTCCCTTTAAAAGCCTTCAAACTTCTGTTTGTTATCTGATATTAAAAGTTGTTATCCGATCCATCCCACAGGACCTTAACGTTATTCGATGCAATTCTCCTCCCCAGATTGCTTAACGTTATGCGATTTAAGCGTTATCTGAGGTAACCATTATCCAAGGTAAATGTTATCAGAGGTATTACTGTATTTTATTCAACTGAAGTGCATCCGGTGTACAAGACGCCCCCCACCCACTTGGAGGCATCTTTTTCAGGGGTAAAAAGTCATCTTATACACCAGCATATACGGTAATACTTTCTTTTAAAGATATGGTTTTTGCAGTGGAGGATTTTTTTTCCTTGTAAAAATTTCAAGACAGGATTGGAAGGGCTGATATCAAGTTTTGCACAAAAGAAAAAAAGATACAAGAAGAAACTTCATTTTCAGATGGCTATTCATTCGTCTTTCAAAAGTACAGCCAAGATTTTTCAACGCCTATTGTTGCTTCTAAAAGGAGATTATGTCCTGTTTAGAAAGCCACTGTACTCTTTTTAATCTTTTATTGTCTGTAAGTGAAATAAAAACTTTTTTTTTTTTTTAGTAAAAGGAAAATAAATTGAAATACAAATGTATTATTCTGCCTCTTTTTTTGGTCTGGTCTGTCAGAGAAGAAGAAAATGTATGGGAGGGAGAGATGTTCCATCTCTATTAATACAAAGAAAAAGTTGTACAAAGGCTTTTTTTAATGTTCTAGCATCCCTGTGTTCTCTATGGTATTATTTTTCTTACATCTCTCTTTTCAGCAGCCTTCTCATTCACTGTATTGTGAATTCCCAGAGTACTGAAACTCAAAAGAAGCTTTCAGTGCTGATGGATGGTGCAGAGAACATGAAAGCAACACTGGAAAAATGCAGATAATTTGTTGGGTGAAGCATGTTGTAGGTATCCAGTGTGCTGTGGTGGATAGAATAATACCCTAGGACCCAGGAGTCCTGGGTTCAAACTCCAATTCACCTCTAGAAACTTACTGGGGAAATAGGAAGACACAAAACAACAACAATGTTGTGTAGGAAGAGTTCATCTATGTAAAGTATTGACACTTCCTACACAAGTGTTCATGTCTTTTACAAAACTGCTTATCTCAGATTTTAAGTACTGAGGTTAGTCAGGGCCTTGTATTCAGTTCATTTACATTGATATTTGGAGTATTTTTCCTGCCCTTTAATGCATTTCTTGATAACCAATACAAACCCCCTTCTTTGATCATTTTTCTGGCCCTCTGCCCTGCTTCTAGAAAATTGGGAAAAAATATGCATTGTTTTGCATAAGGTCCACCCAATGACCTGCTTCAGTTAAAGCAGTTCTGAACCTTTTTAAGCTGGGTGCCAGGTCATGCTCCCTCAGACAGCTTTGAGGGCCAGACAGCCATTTTGCCCTTTCTCCACCACATGATACTTCCTGGTGTGGTGGAGGCAGTGGGGTGCCACATGAAATGACACTGTGAGCCACATTCAGCCTGAGGGCCACAGGTTGAGAATCCCTGTGATAAAGCATTTAACCATATCTTCTTATCCTCTCCCTCACACAGTATTATTCCACTGTGGTTGTTAGGACAGAGTCAGAAGCAAACTCTGATAGTTTCCACTATCAGTTAACCATGGTTTATAATTACTGTATGACCAAATTGTAACAGCAGTTCATCTCAGCACAGCTTGAGGCTGGTTTGTTTCAGTAAACCATGGTCAATGCTATCCACTAACAGTTGTTCCTCTTGCAGTTGTAACACCAAGCTTCAGTTGGAAGCAGAAGGGAAATTTCTGATCTGATTTTATTTTTGTGATTGAGGTTTGTTCACAGAAAGCGAAGTCATGGTTTAGCATTATGTTTAAGAACACTAATATCCTTAGAAAAGAGACAGACAACTTTTGAAGGCCTAGAGGTCACACACACACACACCACCAGATCTTGGAAGACTGCACACCAGTACCCCAAATCCCCATTTTATTTGATAGGATGCTTACAGTTTCCAGGTGGTGGGATTTTGAAGTCTTCTTAGCCCATGGGGCTCTGTTTTTCTCAAAATCAGAAATGATCCTAGGCCTGAGGAGCCTTTGATTCATATTTCCCATGAATCCTATAGGACACAAAAGGTTTTTCCCCCCCACAAATAATTTTGTGAAATCTTTCAGAGTATCTAGGGGATGGGGGTGGATTGTGCTAGAGGCTCAACCCACCTTGGGCTGATCCGTTTAGGCATGACTTTTCATAAATAAAAGTCTCCCAATAAGATGTATCAATCAGTTCCTTGGAGAGAGATAATATATAATAATAGATACCATCCATTAGAAAGATCAGATTTAGGATGCAATACTTTAACTGGAAGACAGAAAAAATGCAATGATTATGATCCGAAGTGTTCTTTGTGTCTGTATGAATCACACATGTGGGTTCTTTCTGTGCTCGTGTGAAACCCCTTGGAACATTCCAGAGCCTAAAAGACTATTAGACTAGCTAATAAACTGAGAGTGCAATTATGTAAAAAGGAGCTTCCAAGGAGCTTTTAACTGTTTAAACAAGTAGAGAATAGACAATGCTGTCGGCTTCTTTAATCATTTTGTCAATATATATTATGAACTGCCAATATTAAAAGGGAAGTATTATCACAAAACTTTAAATGATCAAAGAAGGAAGCATTCAAGTATCTAGAGCAGGGATTTCCAAACTATGGCCCATTGGTCGGATCAGGCCCCCAATGCAAATTCATCCGTCCTGCGAATCCCTCATTGCTCCCAGAAGCGGAAGTAAAACACACCCATATGCCCATAGTGACTAGCCCCCTGACCCACATGACCGGCCCACAGCCCGAAAAGTTTGGGCACCCCGATCTAGAGCATAATTGAAATGACATTTCCCTTCTTTCTTTATTTTTTTAATCATTCTGTTTTGTAAAATATGCAATTATAACAATGTCATGGTTCCAAGAATAAAATATGTTCGAACATGAGCTTTGTCTTCTTTCCCTTTGTCAGCCCAGGCACAATTTAGTAGATTTGTTGAGAAGTAGGTACAACATACATGGTATAGTTATGCTGAGCCTGCACAGATTAGACTAAGTGAAATCATAAGAGCTATAAATTTAGCAAAGTGTTCATTTACTAAATGATTGTTTCATGCTGCCACAAACAGAAGGGAACAGTGCCTAGCTCTTAATTTCTCCCCCACAACACAAATAAAAACTTCAGTGGTGAAAAGGTTCATTTAGTGTTTTTGAGTTCTTAGCCTGATTTGAGTTCTTCGATTAATTAAGCAAAGACTATTAGATATTGACTACCAGACCCTCTGGTGCAGCCAATACAACTTGTTCTCCTCTGAATTTGGGGATCATGCTGCAGCAAGCCCAAATGGCTCCCTGTATGTGTAACCTGACTCTCCTTCCCTGTGTAACCTGACTTGCCCTCTGAGATCCTGTTTGGTAGATTCAATAAAATCTCATATGGTGATAGATTGTGTCTTTGCAGGGCAAAACAGCTGAAACAGTTATCCATGTTCTTTTATACTGCCCTTTTTACAAGGAAATCCACTTCAAATACAATCTTAACCAAATTTAGTGGACTCCCAGACTCCTCTAGATTTCTACTTCACTTCAACTATTGCTCCACCGATTACATGGAGCAAGTGACGACCTTCCTGTCATGTGCCATCCAACTTCATGCATCCAGTGGGAGATGATGACCTTTGGTTTTCCATGTTTTAATTACACCACTCCTCATTGTCCTAACCATTTTTAATACCACTGGCACTTGTAGTGCCGTTGTAATGCCAATAAAGGTTTATGTATGTACATTTTTTTTTAAAAAAAGAGTTCTTAGCTCAAATACACTATACAAAAAAAGGAAGTGGTTTATTTAGGGATGCAGTACATTAAGTGCAAATTACCTGTGAGGTTTTTTAAAAAAACATTTATCCTTTTGCAGAGATCCAGTCCTTAAAACAGTATTATTTTCTATCATGTAATTGTGCATGAATGATTTATGGATGCTGTTCAAAATAACATAAAAGTTTAGCATCTTGTGAATTTTCATTGCTATTTTAATCTTATTTGGTGGTGCTCGCTTGATAATGTTTTCAAATAACACTACAGTATCTCTATTGAATTTGGTACAAAAAGAACCTGAAAAAAGCCAGTTTTGTACCATAATTGATGAGCTTCTCAGAGAACTTTAAATCTTCCTTCCCTTTCTTTCTTTTTTTTAAAGAAATAACCTGAACTGACAAAAAAAGGACATCTAGTATAATAAATCTATCTTTATATAAATGGATGCAAGTTAATGAAAACTACTATTTTATTTTCTGTATTGGTTGCTTAGTTTTCAAATTGCACCAGAGTATGCCTAGCAAATCACCAGAGATTTAGTGAGTCAACTCCTCTCTAAATTGTATTGATTCATATTAGACGGGTTTATTATAACAAGTTGCAACAAGAGTAGGTAGTTCCATTTTAATAAATTAAACTTATGGAGAAGTTACCATATTTTTGGACCATAAGACATGCCTGACCATAAGACTCACCCAGTTTTTAGAGCAGGAAAACAAGAAAAAAAATATTCTGAACCTTCGGACCATAAGACACACCCTCATTCCCCCTCCCACCTTTGGGGAGGAAAAAAGTGTGTCTTATGGTCCGAAAAATACAGTAACTCATTAAATCCTCACTTTTTAAAAGGGTCTTCTATAGTGTGATATACACTACTGCCTTAAGCAACAGGATTTCAGCCATTTTAGTAGTGGTGGCCATGTTAGTCTGTGCAAACATATCAGACAAGAAACAAAATGAAAAAGAAAACAATAATGTTTTGATGTCTTAAGGGAAGCTATATTTTAATGTGTGCTTTCACAGATCTGCTTCTTCAGAAATAAGTGAATCTTTCTTAAAGAAGTATATATTTTGCTTTGGGAGGTCAGCAGACTTGCAGTTCCTTGGCTCCCAGATCCTTTGCCTTATTCCTTGTACCAAATATCTCCTGGCTTCTTCCTGGTTTCTAAAGGATCTCCTGCCTTGGTCCTGATTCCTACTTCTGAAGACTTCTGTTCATCTCCTGGTTACTGTGGACTACAGTTGTGGTTTGACTGGATCCTTGATCCTTGAGCTCCAGCCTTGCTCCACATGTTGAAGATACTCTGCCTCAACAATGAAGGTCAGCAGACTTGCAGTTTCTCTGCTCTTTATTCTCCTGCCTTGTTCCTGGATTCTGGAAGATCTCTTGCCCTGGTCTTGGTTTCTAGAAGATTCCCTGTGAACTGTTGCTATGTCTTGCCTGTCTCTTGGAAGTCACCTTGCTCCAGCCCCTGAAGATACCCTGCCTTGTCTGTTCTCCTGGTCATCTGACTTCTGGCTAATTTTGGATTACACTTTCCTCATCTGGACTAATTCTGCTTCACTGACTTGATTTGATATTGGAGTCCATTACAGTTATTGTTTGGCCTGTTACATGGTTGTCCTAAGTCCTAGTGTTTATGTTATCTGCCAGCCTTCAAATCCCCAGACCTTGACAGAGACTACCAGACCTATGTGAATGACACTACCCATTGGTAAAGTGGAAAAATCCTGGAGTTGAAAAATTGGCTATCCTACTGATAATCATAATTTCATGACAGAAATTATTCTGGGTTAAAAGGATTTTTGCTAGAGAAACTACACTTAGGGGATGCCTGGATGAGGCTCCTTTCATATCCCCAATATTTTTCCCCACTGAAGTGGTACCTATTTATCTACTTGCAATTTCTTGCTTTCAAACTGCTAGGTTGACAGGAGCTGAGACAGAGACGGAGACTCAAACTGTCATACAGTACCCAGGTCTCAAACTGCCAACCTGCCGGCATTTCAGCTAACAAGGCCAGCTTCTTAACCACTGAGCCACCTCAACCCCTGGCTGTCCTACTGATGGCAAATGAATGTCCCTACACATGTGAGAGACATTTTCAGCACAGTATAGTAGTAATTGGTGATTTTGGAATAGTAATGAAAATACAACACGAGAGAAAGTAAGGAAAGCAAAGTGAATTAGTCAGCAGCTCAATCTTATTTCAGCAGAGAGAGACACTAGAAAGGAATTTAGTTTGTCTTTGTGTTCTTTCAGTTTTCAAAGATGTGCAGAATGTTTTGGCACAGTGTTTCCAGTCCAAGTCCTAAACACACAGAAAAAGATTAGTGTGACAGGAGGGAGAAGAATAAGTGAAAAGCAACAGACAGCAGCTCTTTTTGTGTCAATGATTTCCACTTCCTAACCACTGAACATAGGGATTTGCCAAAATATGAAGGAAGCTGAAAGGTTTTGGCTCAGTTGATGATGCAAGAGACTTTACACAATTGTTTGTCACCAAGCAGTTGAAGAAACACAATGTGAACCTACTGGGAAAAGACCAGAATAGTAGGAATGGACTAAAAATGGACTAAAAGTAGGCAAATTTCACTGTAAAGTGAATTTCCCATAGGAATACATTGAATGCAATTTCCCATAGGAATGCCTTGAAAACCAAAATTTGTTAACCAAAATGTGGTTTCCCATGGGAATGCATTAAAATCCAATTAATCCATTCCAGGAAACAATTGTTAACCAAGCCACTATTTTCTATGGATTTCTTTTTGTTATGCAAGTTTTGTGTTAACCGAACCATTTGTTAAGCGAGGTTCCAGTGTATTAAATTTAGATAGAAAGAGCAGTATGAAAGGGCTCTGAAATGACAAGAAACCCTTTAACACCATAAGGAATTACGTAGGACATTTGGGAGTAAGGTCAAAGCATAGAGTGATACAAATGATGAGAGTGGGGTATGTAAAGAATATATTCTGAAGCAGTTCATTAAAGAAGCAAGGATCAGAGGGTTATAGTAATCATGAATATGCTGATAATTTTTTTTTTTTTGAAGATAGGGAAAGAGAGAAAAGTAGATGTTTGACAAGAGATGGAAGAAAGGGAAAAATGACAGTGGTTTTTATGAGAACATAAATCAGGTTTTTAAAAAGCTCTATAGTTAGATCATTGATGGCTAGTAAGATAGTGCTTTGGGGGGGGGGGAGTTAAGAGGTGTATGCTAAGGTCAGACTGTATTAATCTAGCTGTAGGTTTTAGGATGTATGGCCTGGAGGCTTCTAGTAGGATATGGCTAGGTCTTTCTAGATCAGTCATACCTGGCCACAAACTGCTTCAGGGCTTCCTTTCCCTTAATTAGGTCATTTGCCTTGCTGAGGAAATCCAACTGTTATCACTGAGGAATGTAGACAGTGACTGGATGGGATTGTTAGGGCTGCATTGATACAAGTAATATTGTTTCAATAGATCCATTATAGTTGGTGCTTCTTCCTTATCTAGGTCAGATATGAAACTGCCAAAATGAAAATACAGTAATACCTCGGATAACGTTTACCTCGGATAATGCTAAAATCGCATAACGTTAAGTAATCTGGGGAGGAGAATTGGATCGAATAACGTTAAGGTCCTATGGGATGGATCGGATAACAACCGCTAAAGCCTGTGCGGTTACAATGTATCTCTATGGAGCTTTAACGTTATCCGATCCATCCCATAGGATTTTAACATCCATCGGATAACACTAAAAATCGGATAACACCAAGACTTGTGGAACCAAGTCTTAGAGTTATCCGAGGTATTACTGTACCTTCTGGTGAGTTCATTCTCTAGTTCTTTTTATTGACCTAGTGCAGGAATTCTCAACCTTTTTAAGCTGGGGGCTGGGTCACACTCCCACAGACAGCTTCTGGGGCCAGACAGCCATTTTGCTCTTCCTCCACCACATGGCACTTCCTGGTGTGGTGGAGGCAGTGGGGGGGGGGGTCACATGAAATGGTGCCACAGACTGCATACAGTCCGCAGGCCGCAGGTGGAGAATACCTGACCTAGTGTAAGAAAGATTAACTGGCAACACAAAGTTGCTGTTACCATGGTATGCCTAATTGTGGTTCAAAAGTACCACAATCTATGAGGAAGCTCTTTGAATTTAACTCTATGTACTACAAAAATGAGAAGGAATGTGTCTCTCTGTATCAGTTGTTGGGAAAAACAAGGAGAGTTCATTTGCACCCCTGTCAGGTCTTTGGGCTTTCTTTAGGCATCCAGTTGGCCACAATTAGAAGAAAATGGTGACTCTTATTTCATGTTTACTCCAATCCAGCAGGATTGTTAGATAGGTTTGTGAGCATTCCTGAACAATTGTAGCTTCTTGAAAAGGTGTGTGTAGTAATCTGAAAGTTTATACCTGTCTGGGAAGTGAACGTTCGAGACTCAACTATGGCTTTAGCAGTAACACTTTCTGACGAGTTATTTTTGTTTATTATTTATTATTTCACCCTTCATTTTAGAAGTTCAGGACAATGTTGTAGACAATGTTTGTGTGAGTGAGTGTGAGTGTTAGAGAGGTCATTCTTTCTGTTCCCTCCAAAACTCCAAGAACATGAAACCTAATCACCTGAAGAACGACATGGATATGAGGGGATTTCAAGGGTGTTAATGTCATGGTTATGTTGTTTCCTAAATCGATTAATCAATGTTACTTAATTAAAAGCTGTGGGCTGCAGTACCATCTTCGGTCACCTTCTGTAACCAACAGGCACACATGACATCCATTTTCCTGTGGAGCTTGGAGAGTTTCACACAGTTTTGCTCTCTTGAGAATCCCAAACTTTTCATAGTGGTGAGGGAGGGAGAGGGGGAAGGTCATATGGATTGATAGGTGAGGAGATGTCAGGTCTTAGGGACATGAAAGGAGCCTCATTCGGGCATCCCCTGAGCAAAGTTACTCCAGCAAAAATCCTTTTAACCCAGAATAATTTCTGACACGAAATTATAGTAAACAGAGAAAATGGATGATCAATCCACAGAGTGAGGGAATATGGATATCAGAAAGAGAAAGAGAAAGGGAGACAGAAGAGAAGTGGAAGAGGAAATGTTTTGCAGTGGGATTAGCATAATGAGATTCTGTTTTTTGTGAAACCATGTACTTCTACCATTAATGCAATAAAACCATACAACTACAGTATAATTAAATATATCAACAACACAGAAAACAGTGCAATGCTCTAAAGTGTCAGGTAAATTAATTTGTTAAAGCCAGATAATGATAGCAATATGAATGCAAGTTAAACTGCAGAGGACCGGCCGCTCCAGGAATGGGGTCCTGGTGGTGGGCATTTCACAGAGAAGGTCTGTTTCTCAGCTCCTGATCAAGCTTGGTATATTTGTTTTCCCTTTTCTGTTTTATTAAAAATAAAATAAAACTCACAGGAAAATTTGCTTTCTATGTTCATGGGCAACTGTATTAAACAAATCTCATTTCCTTGCAACCAAGCTAGAATGAAGTTTTTCGCAAATAGCAACATTTGCTTCTAGAAGGGAATAAAGATGATTTATAAGACTCTATCAATCAAACCATCAATTTACTAATTAGCTAGACACATAAAGCCTCCTTTCTGTCAGAATAATTGAAAAACCAGACTGGATATTTCCTTCCTTCCTTCCTTCCTTCCTTCCTTCCTTCCTTCGGCTTCAGTTTAAGAAACTGAGGAGGCTTTTTAAATTAAACTTTAAAACTAAAAATCCAGACTTGGGGATGGACCAAACAGGCACAACCAGGAATGAGTGGCATGACTGAAATCGAAGCAGTCTATGGCCAACTGGATAATATGGCAAACATGTTGTAGAGTACTTATGCTTTCACTTTATGTGGCTCAATAAGGAGGATCAACAATGTTGCACATGCACAAACTGTGTGCTGTATAGAACTTGCCTTCCTATTAGCAGAGTGTGGAAGGTAGGGATTTGAAAGTATGTCAGGGTCATGTTTTTAGAATGCCACAATATTTTTATAAGGAAAATGGTTCACCTTACCTTTTTTTTCCCTTCCAGCTTAGAAATCTATGTACAGTTGTACCTCGCTTAAAGAGCATAATGTGTTCCATAGGATTGCTCTTTAAGCGAGTTTGCTCTTTAAGCGAAACACCATTGTAAGTGACCAATTGTGGGGAGGATTGTGAACCCCGATTTATTTGTTAAGCGAGTTTTGGGTTGATTTTATTTGTTATGCGAAGCAAACATTCAGAGAAAATTCTGCTCTTTAAGCAAGTTGCTCTTTATGCGAGGTTTGACTGTACGGTATATATTTTCCTTTCCCCCACTTCAAGATGCATACATTGTTGCTACATTTTCCCATTAACTGAGTGCATTTTTCAACAAAAGTCTTGTGCATTTCTGAAATTTAGACAGGCTTCTATATGTGTTTCTTTCTCTCTTGGAAGCCTTGGAAATGTATTAATTTTGAAGACATCATGCTGTTCAACTTGCCATTCTCAGCAGGTGTGAAATTGATATTTCCATTTGCAAATGTGAACCCGATACATTTGTTTTCTATCCTCAAGCAGTTCTGCATTAGCCAAATTTGGACATTGTCCCTGGAATCTCAAAAACTGGGCGGGGGGAGGGACCACGGTATTTTATTTTGTTTTCAAAGATTTCACATTGGACTAGAAATATAAGAACATAAAATCACGCACACACCAAAGAAAAGACAAGTGTTCCATTCTTCTTTCTCTATCACTTATTTCAGAGGAAACTACAAAAGCTTTCCTACTGTTCTTACATTTCTTCTTCAGTTATATTCTCATAAGAAATTTCTGGCCAAACAATACATTCAAGAAAA
Source organism: Furcifer pardalis (assembly GCA_030440675.1). Classification (NCBI taxonomy): domain Eukaryota; kingdom Metazoa; phylum Chordata; class Lepidosauria; order Squamata; family Chamaeleonidae; genus Furcifer; species Furcifer pardalis. The sequence continues at coordinate 46,777,445 of CP126895.1, forward strand.
TGAATAAATGCATTGTGCAATTTATTTTATCCAGGGTTGTTAATGAAGTACTTCACCAATGCTGTAATTCTACTGGTAACATTTATGGAATATGTTTTCTTTGTAGATGGTATATAATACATGAAAGTGGCTGTCCTCATCCATTCACCCAATAGATGTTGCCACCTTCAACTTTCACATTTGGTCAAGTTATCTGGGGCTTATGGCCATTGTAGTGCAAAGTATCTAGAGTGCCTTAGGCTGAATTAGGAGCTGTCTTTTATATCTTTAAAATGTTTTTAAATCATTGAGTTTATTACTTAAGATCACATTATTTATACTTTTTCCCCTTTGAATCACACTATATAACCATTATTTTATGGTAACTATTAGCTATGTAAAACCCACCAAAGTGGTAGCTGTAAATAAGCAAGAGTGGCCATTACCAGGCCCCTACAACTAAGCTGGTGAACTGGGGTAATTTAATGATGCAGGATACTTAAATGGTTAGATGATTATTACATGGTTAGATGATTCAGGCAACAGATTTACAATGACACTGAGGATGTCATGTCATGTGCTTTCTAAATTATTAGCAGTGGATAAATGGCATGTGGGTCTTGATAGTTTGGCATATTCCCTTCTATATCCATTGGCAGGAGTAGGATGAAATATTCTGTATTTATTCTTAAAGGAAAAAAGTATATTGGTGAACTGTCTTGCCGGACATCCCGCTATGGTAATGGAGTAGACCATACAGCCAGGAACTCAATGCCCAGGGTTGGGTGGCAGTAAAATCTGACTCTCTAACGGGACCAATGGTTACAGGCAGATGAGCCCCTTTAGGTGGGGTGATGGTCTACCTAAGTGGAGGAAATGCCACTAGAAACCATCATATTGGGCCCAATGACAAAGTGAGTGAAGGAGGAATCACTTCAGTATTTTGATTCCCAACGGTCATGGAGGCAGAAGAGGTGATTATGTAATATTGTCTATTCTGTACTGAGTATTGTTTTTGGATTGTACATTGATTATATTGTGTTTATATTTATTTTGTGGTATTGCATTTTAGGATATTGTGTTGAACTGTATTGTATTGAACTGTTGTATTTGATTGTATATTGTGAGCCACCCTGAGTTGGTTTCACCAATTAGGGCGGCATATAAATCGAATAAATCAAATCAGTCAAAATCAAATCAAATCAAATCCACCTTAAACAAATTCATGCCAATGGCATTTTCCCTAAAAATGATTTTCAGGGCAGAAATTTAGACTTGGACATGAGTAGCAGCCAACAACAATATTGGTGAAAGTTTGTATACATTTTTTTCTTTTTGTCAGAGATGAAAGGGGCCTAGACATGTTGTTCTTTGTAAGTTCTACACAAGTGAAATCTGTCCTGTGATATGTTATTGGAAAATCTCCACTTTTTCTTTCTCATGATTAAAGGAAAATGAGCATGCTGATTTAGATGGCTTTGTGAATTTTAATTATAACACAGATTAATTCAGTTCTTTGCTGTATAAAGTGTTAATTAAAATAGTGTTTACTCGGGCATCAAACCTTTATTTTGCAAGAATATAATATTGGCATCTACAATGAAAATCATCACTAACCAGTTCCCTGGGAAGTGTGTGGCTTGAATAAATTTATTGACTTCTAAGAAATATATTAATAACAGGCGCTTCTACATCTAAAAGCATTAAATCCCACTCTGTTAGATTTATATCAGGAGTCTATATAAATGAGAAATAAATCTTCTACAAAGTTGTACAGGGCATCTTATTTAGTCATCAGTTTCATGAGTTATCAGATAACATTAATCATATGTGCCAGCCTATTTCTGTGTTGTGTAAAGTAGTCAATTTAACGAAAACTTCTCATACACCTATTCAATATATTATTCCTTTAACACAACATTTCTTGCAACTGATTAAAGTGGAGATGAAAGTAGGCAGCGATGTGGACATCAAATTCAGTTTTCATCAGTTATTTGTGTCATTGCATACCTTCATCTTTCACAGAGTGACACATTTAGACAGCTTTGAGAATGAGCATTGGTACTCATTAAAATATACTTAATTGAGCACAAGTTCCAGCCAAGTTTTAGTTAAGTCCCACTGATTTCAATCAGAGACAATTAAGTGTGTTTTTAGCTGTTTCACTAAAATCATGCAACTCAAAACACTCATTTTTCTTCTATATTATTTAATGAAGCATTTCACTATTCTTAGCAGAGTTATTGCAAGCATGTTGAATTTATTCTTAGTTTTCATATTATGAAAATATTTGTAATGAAATTGTGTAGGACCTATACAGTAGCCTTCAATGATATATTTCATCCAAATCACTTACTCTTACTTTTATTGAGAAACACAGAAATTGCTTCCTATTGGATCTTTTGAGCCCAGTATTGCTGACTTGTATACCATCCACAGAGTGTCCTGAGTGCTATGGGGCAGTATTATATATGTGATTGCTTTGCTTTAAATGACTGTGACAGAAACATTACAACTTTTGGAGCTAATGTTCCATGTTGCTTAATCTTATAATGTTTCTTCCGTATTTAATTAGATTTAAAAAACTTTTCCCATCCTTACATCTGTGACAGAAGCCCAAAAGAATATCCTGATTTTCTTAAACTGGGAATCCACCAACTTTTCCATAATGCATTTATCACAAAGGTGAAAATATGACCCTTAATTGCTTTTTTATTCTTTGTAAATTATAAAATGCATACCTTGTACTCTATCAAACTACTTTTCTTGATATATAAGGGAAACTTGCCTCATGTGACATCAAAGGAATGCATTTATTTTCAAATGCCAAGGAAAGGATTACTTTAGAAAGTTTGATTTATGTCCAGCCACTTTGGCTATTATTACAAAACTATTAATCGTATTCACTTGAGAAAGCCTCGATGCTTGGAAAGGTCGAGGGCAAAAGAAGAAGGGGGCGGCCCAAAATGAGATGGCTAGATGGTATTGTAGAGACAATGGGCACAGAGCTGAGCAAGTTGAGGGGGACAGAAGTGCCTGGCGGACAGTGGTCCATGGGGTCGCAAAGGGTCAGAATCGACTGTGCGACTAAACAACAAAACTTAATTGTATTGATGTTATTGAAACAATCTCTGCATAAGTAGTTGTAAAACTGCAGTGTGCATAAGCATACATTACTCAAAGGAGTGAGAAGTAATGTACTTGCTGAGATAGCATGTTAATGTGCATAGTACAGAAAGTGGAGCAGAATAATTTAAATGAGTACTAAAGAAATAATGGCCATCTGTGGAGTCTCATATTTATTGTCATGGCAATGCTAAAAGATAAATCTTCAATTTAGGGTTCTACTGGGTTAAAATGCTGGTTTAGTGGAACTTCACATATAGATTTCTTTGAATGAATTCTAATCTTAGACTCATAGCTGTGACCCAGGTTAACATATGCCTGCCTACAGAGGCTCAAGGGTTTGTTTTCAAATCTGGTTTTTAAATTCCTATCTAGAACTTCAGAATAGGTAGTTTCTGTTAGTAAGTAATGATTTGCCATGTTACAAGTGACACAGGTCTAATTTAAATGGTATTTATTATAAGGACTTAGAGCAACCTATTTACTTTGCATAATGCAAAAGCTGTGTTTTTATTAAAAAGTAAATCAGTAAGTTTTCTAATTAGCATTATGAATGTGTATTTATATGCTTGTTACATTTTACAGCTCACTTCATTTGCATGAAGTAATGAATATCATTAAAATATTTTTGAGATAGAATTACATTACACTTGAAGTACAGGAGGGGAGGAATGTGAAAAAAGATAATGAAGTACTTAGAGGATTTTAAATGCATATTGTGGTACAGTGACTAGTTTTATTTTATTTTTTTCATGATCAGACTTTAAGATATTTTCTCAATTAAGCTGAAAAATTGCATATGTTACTTAATGTTAAATTGCCTATCGTGAATTGAAGCACATCACTCTTCTTTCTTCCTGGCTGATGTCTTACCATCTTCTCATTTTACTGACATTCACAGACTATAATTAATAAAACAGATAGTACAGATGCATTTCAAATATTCTCACAATTTCACTGGCTAACTTTTATGTGCCCCTATTTACCTATTGATGGAATATTTGTTTACACAAATCTGTGTATTTACCCATTCAAATTATCTAACAAAATGCTGTTTTGTTACCTGCCCATACATTATCTTAGCAGAGTGTTTGGCATTTCTGTATGGTTGCTTGTTTCATATATTGCACCAATTGTTAGGAGACCCTGATGATATGCATATGATGTGGTCATTCTTTGTTTTAATTCTGTTGTGTTGTTGGAGCATAATCACTACCCTCTCCAGAAGACATGAAATGATAGCTGGAGTCTAGCTCAATATCAAGTGCACCAACCAAAAAAACCACATTTCCTTCCCATATGTCACTGAAGCAAATGTTTGATTGTTGTGTTGATCATACTTATCTTCATGAAAGTGACTTGTGGTTGTCTATTCATGAGTAAGCTTATTAATAGTGAGTAGCCTTGAATCTCCTTATTAAAGATGGGGGTGGGGTGGGGATGCTGACTTTCTCTTCTAAGCTCAAGTAGCAATACTTTCCCCAGAAGCATTTTGCCAGGTTGTGCTGTTTCACAGTAGGAGCTAGCTGTTCTTGAGTGATGTGAGAGGCAAGAGTATTGCGTTCTATTGCCTAATCATTATGAAAGTTGATGCTTACCATTAATCACTATTGTGATATTCATACTGCGTAGGTGGGATGACTTCAGTCTGTAGCGAGATCAAAATGCACCTGATCTCACATCAGAAGCAAATTCAGTGGCGAGTTTCATCTGCCTACAATTCAAATTACACTATCTCAAAGGAACTTTCTAAACCTTTTTATGAAGACAGAGTTTAAAATATATATATTGTACCATGGGACCATAAAATTCTGTCTGAATATCCAGTGCACAGGGGAATGATTGACTGATTGATGGACTGATTTAGGGTCATTGTTATAAATCCACCGTAACAGTGCAGAATCTTTTCCAATGACCACTTTACTACTGTTCTTTCAGTGTTCAAATATTTAGTGGTAGAAGAAAATGATTCATAGCAAATTTAACTCTGAAAAATATTAACATCTATCCTTAGAGTACCGCAGGTGTTGAGACTGTCCCATTTATTTGCACATTTTGTATATATCTCTGGAGTGTCTTCATTCAAAGGGGATTTCTGCTGAATCTGTAAATTATGTCTAGCATCAATCATTTTGATTAGGGTCTCACTTGACAAACCCAGCTGCTCTTCTTCCATGGCAGTTCCATATGTTTAGCACAGCTGTTCCTTCTTCTAGGTAGAATATGTTTGGATTCCTCTCACTGTCTGTGTCTCATCAGTTTAGTGCTTTATGCCTAGATTTGGTATAGCTAGTGAATGCCTTGAAAAAGTCCTCTACCTAGTTCAGAATTAGCCCTAGTGATCTAGTGGAATTGGCAGTTGTGTGCAGCTTGATAACTAAGATCCCCATACGGCTGTGGAAACTCACTGGGGGTGAATGGACCTGTAAAACCACTGTGCCTCCTGGGAGGAGAGCCAGCCTGTGTAGTCAATGGGAAGCTCCACAGTCCTGGGGTACACCCAGGAGAAGGGAATGGTAAAGTACTTTCTTATATTCTCTTTGTTCAGTCGCATAGTCAATTCCGACCCTCTGCGACCCCATGGACCATTGCCCGCCAGGCACTCCTGTTCTCCACCATCCCCCTCAACTCACTGAGCTCTGTGCCCATTGTCTCCACAATACCATCTATCCATCTCATTTTTGGCCGCCCCCTTTTTCTTTTTCCCTCCACCCTTCCCAGCATCAAGGCTTTCTCAAGCGAATCCTCTCTTCTCATTTGATGTCCAAAGTACTTTAGCTTCATCTTTACAATTTGACTTTCTAAGGAGCATTCTGGGTTTATTTCTTCTAAGATTGACCTATTTGTTCTCCTTGCTGTCCAGGGACCTCTCAAAACTCTCCTCCAACACCACATCTCAAAGGCATCTATTCTTCTGCGCTCAGCTTTCCTAATGGTCCAGCTCTCACAACCATACATTGCCACAGGGAATACCATTGCTTTGACAATACGAATTTTTGTTTTCAATATGATGTCTCTACTTTTCATTATGCTCCCCAGGTTTCTCATTGCTTGCCTCCCAAGAATCAATCGCCTTTTTATTTCATGGCTGCAATCCCCATCGCAGTGAGTTTTGATCCCAAGAAAGTAAAATCTGTCATGGCTTCTACTTCTTCCCCATCTATTTTCTAGGGACTGATAGGGCCTGTTGCCATTATCTTTGTTTTCTTGCTATTGAGTCTCAAGCCAGCTTTTTCACTTTCTTCTTTCAACCTAATCAGGAACTTCTTTAGGTCCTCCTCACTTTCAGCCATTAGGGTGGTATCATCTGCATATCTCAAATTGTTGATGTTGCTCCCAGCAATTTTGATCCCAAATTGTGATTCCTCCATCCCTGCATTGCGTATTATGTGCTCTGTGTATAAGTTGAATAAGCAGGGTGACAAAATGCAGCCTTGTCTTACTCCTTTTCCTATTCCAAACCAATCTGTCATTCCGTATTCTGTCCTAACTGTTGCTTCTTGCTTCATGTACAAATTTCTCATGAGGCATATAAGGTGTTCTGGGATTCCCATCTCTTTAATTACTTGCCACATTTTGTTGTGGTCGACACAGTCAAAAGCCTTAGTGTAATCAATGAAACAGAAGTATACTTGTTTCTGATATTCCTTTGTTTTTCCATGATCCATCTTATGTTGGCGATGTGGTCTCTGGTCCCCCTGCCTCTTCTGAACCCCGCTTGCACTTCTGGAAACCCTCTCTCCACATGCTGTTGCAGGCTATCCTGTATTATCTTAAGCATCACCTTGCTCGCGTGTGGGATGAGCGCAATTGTTCGATAATTTGAACAGTCCTTGGCATTTCCCTTTTTGGGGATTGGAACATATACTGATCTTTTCCAATCTTGTGGTCATTGTTGTGTTTTCCAAATCTGCTGGCCTATAGAATGTAATAATTTGATTCCATCATATTTTAGGGCTTTGAAAAGTTCAACTTGGATACCATCATCTCCGCTGGCTTTGTTGTTTACAAAAAAAAAAAAAAAACCCTGGAAAGGGTTGCCCTAAGTTGCAATTGACTTGATGGCATGCAATTAATTAATATTTCACTTGCTCCTGTGGAAATGGAGAAGGGAGATTTCAGGGCTAGGGTGGAATAGTTTGGTTTAGAAAAGGCTAGCATGCCTCCAATCTCTCATCCTTGCCCATTCCTTGCATTCCTGTGGGAATATATAAGGACAGGAAAAGACTATTACTAATGATGGAAGTATCTGTATAAGAACATAGGTCCTTTATAGATGAAGACACTGAAGAATGAATGTAACCACCCTACAATTTATCCTACTATAAGCCACAACTCTGTGTCTTCATGGAAGTTTTTGACCAAACATCACAAACTAATATGTCATAATGTTTAGGAAAATGTGAATCACAGATACAAATTCTTTTCAAATGTAGAAGAAAACTATGTTAGTTTAGATCACTAACCAAATCAGATTAGTGAAATAGCTCTTTCCCAAGTACTGTACCTTGTACAGTACAGTAGCAAATTATTGCTCACTCCCTAGGAATGCAGCCTTAATTATTCTAGGCACCAAAAGTCAGCATTGTAAACTGACTGTTCAGCACTAGTATCTGTCCCTTCACATACTATATATGTTTATGTATCTAGGGAATCTAGAGCTCTAGAGATAGATGACAACATAGTGAAACTGAAAGTGAATCAGGGAACTTGGGGAAGTGGGAGGCAGAGGAGTATTAATTATATAATACACAGTCCTCAAGCCCCAAAGAGTTGGAATTCTAGTCAGACACTTTTTCTGTTCAATGAAGCTTAGCTATCTGTAGGACATAATCTGAAGAGCTAATACAATTTCTTGGCCTTAGAGCAAGATAAGGTCTAGGAAGAATGTTCATTGATGCACCCATCTGATTATCCAATACAGGCCTCCAAATTCTAGTGCAGCTGAAATCATCACCATGATATAATAGGAAATCAAGCGACAGGAAAAGATTACATTTTGGCGGTCAACATTCACCATGCTAACTGCAGATAATTACAGGGCAAACTGTTTGAACAAGTCTCTTCATGCAAAGTAAGACTTATACATCAGCATATTTCTAGAGGCTTTTTATGTGACATTGTTTCTATTTTTAGGGACAATTGAAAATTCTGTTTTACAGCACTATTTGCATATAAATTTTCTGCCTAGAACTTTAAAGCAGCATAGGAGTGGAATAATGAAGAACATGGTATCAGTTCCAATAAAAACATAATAGACTGTTGTCATTATATATATAGATATATATCTTGGTGGCAGCTTTACATTTAAAATATGCTATTCAAATTAAAAACAGATTTTTTAAATATATATGCCAGTATGGTATGCAGTTTGGAAAAGAATTAAGCATTCCAAATTTTAGATAAATCAGAATAATGATCTCACAATAGTTGGTGGGTCTTATTTGCAAATAGTGCTGTAAAACATTTAGGTTCTGTAGGTCATAGAGATAGAGAGAAAGAGAAGACCACTTGTTGCTGCCGATTGCTCAGCCAACACTAAGGCCAAATTCCCTACATTGTTAGGCTGCTATCTAAAACCTAATCACCATCTGTATCAAAATATCATTGGGAATTCATTGCTGCCAATTTCATATTCAGAGGTCATATTTGAGACCCAAGTGCTGCCATGATGGAGTGAGTTCCCATCATCTGCCACAGCTCCTGCCAACCTAGCAGTTCGAAAGTAAGAAATTGCAAGTAGATAAATAGGCAGGAAAGGTAACAGTGTTTTGTGTGCTCTGGCATCTAGTCATGCCTGCAACATGACCACAGAAATGTCCACAGACAGCGCTGGCTTACTTTGGCTGTAAATGGAAATGAGCACCACCCCTAGGCACAGACACGACTGGCTTTCAAGCAAGGGAGACCTTTATCTTGATAGAATTCAACAAACATTTTCCCAAGTAGTTTTTCCAGAAAAAAGGTTAATGGTAAACAGAGTAGATTTTATCTGTCAAACTAATGGATCCTTCTCTGTCTCCCAAATTAAAAGTGGCCTCCTTCCAACCAACTTCTCCTACACTACCAAGTTTCAATTGCTTCAACCATTTTCTCCATTTAAGGTGTAGGGACAACACTTGGGCTGTGCAAAAGTGCCACAATCCCAAAATTTGGCATTCCACCTGAAGCTGGAACCACCTTTTGAACCTATTATCCCTCTCATGCAGTGGTGGGCAGTGAATTTTTTTTACTACCACACTGTGGAAGGAGTCAACATTGTGGGCGGAGCCAACATCATGACATCATGGGCAGAGCCAATTATGTGGGCAGAGCCAACATAAAAAACCCATGAAATAAGTACACATGAAAATACACATTAAATAGACATAAAAATACAAATTAAATACACATAAAACACATAAAAATACACATTAAAAATAAATATACATTAAATACACTTTAAAATACATCCACCCACCCCACACCCAAAGGTGAGTCACTTATCCTGGGGAGCAGGTTATAGGAAGCTTCAGGCTAGCAGTTCTCTTACTCCCCGCTTGGGAGGACAGCAAGGAGGCTGCACATGCGCACCAAGCGCTGTAGGCACACATGCACACCAAGCATTTGGCACACATGTGCAATGGGGGAACCAGTGAAAAGGTAAGCCTTGAGGTGGTTCCCCTCAAAAGCCGCTACCAGTTCTCTGGGACACAGGGTAAATTACTACCGGTTCTGGCGAAGTGGTGCGAATCTGTTGCTGCCCATCACTGCTTTCATCCCCCCCCCCGCCCAATTTACAATGATGGTCTGTGATGTATCGATCTCAGCTTGTGGTGCCTATGTTAATAACCAAAGCAACCTTAATTCTTGCCGTTTTATTAAAAATAACCTTGGAAATTATTCAAGCCAGTATACTCTAGCCAGATTGATGGGTGGTTTGGTTAATGTATTCTAAAAATGAGAACAAAATGTTGACAAGAAAGAATACTCCTCTGCACTCCTAGCATTTATTTGAAATATTCTTGATACAGTTCAGCAAAGTAGCTGCAAAACAAAGTAGCCTATAACTCATTGACCCAGATTTTGCAGTCTGTTATTAAACAATATTGATTTTTGCAACACAAATCCTCATTAAATTCTGTGTCTTCACAAGATGCATCTAGCTGCCTTTTTCACTGTAGATTTTCCTTAATTGCTATTGTGACAGGTACTATACACTAGCTATTCATTTTAAACAATAAAAAAAGCCTACTGTATTTGTATTGATAAGATTGATAATGGGAAGTACAGATGTTGATGAATTTTCTTAGAAAGCAATTGCATAGAAGAACATCTGTTTACAAAAAATAACAGCCTTCTTCAATGTATTATTATTTCCAAATCTCTCTCTCTGTGTGTGTGTGATACAGCTAATTGTGAATGTTTGGGATCATATGGTTTCATTTTGGTCACCAGCATGTATGATCGCCTAAACCATTGATGGCGAACCTTTTAGAACCCAAGGAGGAGGAGGTGTGTGGTTGATGTCACATGGATGCATGCGCACATGCAGTGCCTACACATGTTCTGCTGGCTCTGGCTCTGCCTTCTAGGAGGGTGGGTGGGTGGTCACCTCACATCCCCACCCTGACCTCCTGGGTGGGATTTCAGCGTCCCCTCTCATATTCCAATTAGCAGAGGGAGAGGGTTGGGTGGGGAAGCAGCACTGCCATTGGTGCCAGTGGTGTAGGGTGGGGTGGGGCTTTTTGCCCATAATGGTGCACGTGGCAACAGTAAGGGTTCTGCACCTCTGGCATGTGTGCCATAGTTTTGTCTACATTGACCTATACTGTTCCAAAGTAGCATTAACTAAAGTGACCTAGGATGAGATTGATGGGGTGTGGCATCACAGTCGACAGCTCACTCCTTCGTGTAAGACAGCCCTGCAGAACTGGGAGCACTTCTTATAAAGGGCTGTACTGCTAGCCTACTACAGCTCAAATTTTACCCCCTGTCTTTCTTCCAGTTTTGGCAGATTAACTATTTTTCCAGACCGTTTTCAACCCAGGGTCACTAGACACCTATCCCCCTCTGTCAATGTACAGTAGAAACACTCTCTCCTCTTCGGTTTTCCTTGCTATGAACATTAAAAAAAACCTACTTTATCAGATACATTGCAGATAAACCCTGTGTCAGAGAATCTCAAACAATATCCCTGTCTACTTTCAGTTTCTGTTAAGATAGAAGCCAGCACTATGCCAGTTGCAAGGAAACATCAATGGAATGGAAGAAAGAGTGGGGACTAGACAGGGGAAAAGGCAATAGAAATGGCAGAGGAAGGTAAGAATTGGAGCAATTTGAGATGTGTGGTCTCTTGCTCCCAAACCTAGGGTAAAGTGAACATTTCCATGTGAGCAAAAGCATTGCTCTAAATGCTATTCAGGTAGCTCTTTCATTCAAATGGAGCACAATCCAACCCTAGAAAATGTTCCAGCAGTAATTATATGATATGTATAAGTTTGTTTCTACAGTTAGGTAGCATGTCTCCCCTTTTCATTGTACCATAGCTAGAAGACCATCAATGACCTGAAAGATCCTATTTCCTCAGGACTTCCCAAATTTGCTTTCTTTGAGCTAAATTTTCTAAACTGCTGGAATGGATCCATATGTGCTTTTTGTATCTGTCGGCATTCTGCTAGATTACTAAAAAAGTAGGTACAGTACTGTCAATCTTTTTCAACCTTTTGAATGTGAAACTGATAGTGACACCCTGCTACCCATTAATAAAGGGAAATGTGACAGCTCTGGAATTCCTGCCCAAAAAGTGATTCTTTATAGCATGAATTATGGAAAGTGTGGCAGATTTAAAGTAATGAATGATAGATTATCAGATCTTGGCTCCTTTTTATTAAGAGAGGAAAGGAAAAATCCATACAGGTATGAAGCGCTAGCTCTTTTCAAGTAACAAGATTCACTAGAGCTCTACATCAGTTTTGAATAAGCTATACATTCTGAATCTTATTACCATGATTTAGATTGGTTTGTGTGAGGTCTAGGTTGAAGCAGAATGGCCAGATTCCATTTTGGGGCAAAGAAAACTGAATTTACAAATCAATCTGTATCCAAAATCCAAACAGATTTGGATGAGGCACAAATTACTTCAGATTTACTTACTAAAAGACTTTAAGCATGCCTAGCACAAAAATCCCTGAGGCTACCTACATGAAATGTGGTATGTTTACTCCTCTCTTTAAGACTTGTGTGTCCAAGGAATGGAAAGTTTACAGCAATTTTGATTCCCCAATGTAAGTCAAAAGGTTAGAAATCAACTCGAAGCACTCCTAGGCTCATTCTAGATACAATACAAAGCCTGGAATTGGCCCCCAAATTGGGGAAAGGGGACACTTATGCAAAGGCCTAAGAGTCACCAAGTCAATGTACACTGTTGCAAATTTTTGCATGGTTCAGCATTCTACAAAGTGGAACTATGTGAACAATAGCAGTATTAGCAGTTATGATAATGATACTAACATCTCTTGAATAGTTTATTTATGATCTATGGAGGAATTTCCAGATAAGACAAAACAAAAAGAGATAAAAACATTGTGACACCTTAATGACTAACTGCTGTAATATTTTCATGTGAGTTTTTATGGTACCAGTTCATTTCCTCAGACATGATCCACCAAAACTCAGTTTCAAAAAAGTATAAACTAGAAGAAAAACTATATAAAATATAAATATAATATTAAATATTAGAGTATAAAAATAAGATTTGATCAATCACTCACATTAAAATATAGCAGTTAGTTTTCAAGGTGCCACAAAATGTTTCTGTCTTGTTTGTTATTGTTATCATCTGATATGCTTGTATAGAACTACAATTCTCAACTTATGTTCAATAAAATGGGCAAAGCCAAGAGAGCCAGATGAATTGTTACTTCTTTGGTATCATTTGGTGCTCATAAAGGGTAGAATGGTAGACATTTGCTGTTTCTTGTATTTTGCCGTTCAAACTTTCAAAATGCCCTTTGAAGTGAGAAGAAGTTGATTAAAATGAGTAGCTCTGACTTCACATTAAAAAAAACATGCCATAAGTTGCTTAAATGCATACTTTCAAGAAGGGAAAATGTTCTATTCTTTGTAAGTCCATCATTGGGCTAGAGCATAGACATGTTATTGCCACATGTAAAGCAGTGTGTCTGCCAAAAAGAAGTTCCTATTCTTGTGTAGGGTCTCATTATGATCCACAACTCAGAAATCTAATATGATATGCTTATCTCAAGTATGCTGGAGAGAACTGGGAAAAGTAGGAAATAATAAGTTTAAAGCATTTGGAGAACTTCAACGGGATGAACTGTCAAATAGGGAATCTGCAAAATAAGATGGATACGCCTGCAAACCAAGTACTGTATCAAATAGATTTTGTGATAATCTTAAACTGTCTGTTGTAGGCCTTGAGTAGGCCATGCATCCTCCCTCTTTTTTATCTTTATCTTTTCATAGGCCTAGTACTGTATAGAGAAGCTCATGGTGGGAACAGTGAATCTGAGCAATTAGAAATAAAAAGCATGATAACAACAGTGATTAACTTTGCATTGTTCTTCTGGAGCAGGTGTTTACAAACTATGGTAGGTGGGCCTAATCCAGCCTGTGGCACCAATTAATCTGGCCCACAGTGAGTACCTAGGCACCTCCAGAACCTCCCACCACCACCCATACTGCTGAAAATACAGCAAATTAAAAAAAAAAACATGGTGAAAATGGGAAATGGTGGAGGCTGCAAAAGCAACCAGAGAAAAACACCATAGTTGCATCTGTCACTACCGCTGTGGAAACTGGAAGTGTCCAAATGCCACGTAAACCGTGGGAGGAACCATGCTGCTGGCTCACGCAGCTGTGTGTTGGGGGTGTGTTACCCAAAAATTTGGACCCCAGGTACGTTTCTCTGGCAGAGGTGTTAGAAAAACCCAAGAACTTACAACGAGACAGGTAAATCGATCAAAACAAGGTGATTTATTGGGAGCACAAGCAAAGGAGAGCTATTCAAATTTATAGTCTGGCCAGACCTACAATCTAAACAGCTACCTTCCCTCAATCGTTTTGAGGAGAAACCCTCTCGTGATCTCTGCTCACAAAATTTGGTGAACAGAAGATGGCCCCCACCCACCTGGAGGGGGTATTTAACTATTCTATCTAAACTAACTCTGCATGCAAGGGGAGGGGAGGAGTTTGGGAGGAGGTAAGGAAATTAACATATTTTAATTACATGTAAACATAAAACAAAGGCAGCTCTGAGGTCAGAGACTTCAGTTACACAAAAGCGGCAGATTACAGCTATTGCTGAAAAAACCGGTTATAGAGAGTTTACATTAGGTCAAAGGAGCATATTTGTGGTTGACAGGAATAGCCAATGGTGCTTTGAGGCGGGAAATTGCAGTTCCAACGTGGGTTAATGTTCCGGACATGAATGAATCACAGCGTTTGAGTCACTCTTAAGTAGAAACACAAAGAAAGGAGTTAGAATCATTATGTCTTGTTTGTTTAATTAAATGGAGATCTCTGTAAGAGGGAAACCAACAATTTAGCCTTTGTTAATCTGTTTGCTACGTTCGTGAGAGACGGGATATCTGCTTGTCCCTGTGCTTGTCAATTTACTTCGCTTGCTTCCCCCCCTTTCCCTGATCAATTTTGGGGTTCCATGGTTCTTGTGTTCCCCACAGAATTTTGTTTATGTTCTGCTATGTCTTTGCTTGGGTCAGTGTTTGAATTGAACTTTAATCAAACCAGAGGAATGAGTCATTCAGCTTCCTTTGTGAAGGAATTTCTGCTTATCAGAAAACGTCATCAAACCGGTTTTCACACCCTTTGACCCAGTACACAATGGACCTTATTTTTTTTTTTTTTACATTCCTTGCCAGAGTCTATTGACTATTGGGTAATCCCCCTTCCTCCTTGAGAGCATTCCAATCGTATGATTTAACTTTTGGCTTCTACCTTATTTTCCATGTGTGTGTGTTGTGATTTAATAAACGTTTTGATTAATTATAATGCTTTATTCAAAATTTTAGGTATCAGGTGGGTCCAGCCAGTGGTATGAAAACATTGGCCACCCCTGTTCTGGAGAGAGCAAATATTGGGTAGATGACACTACTTTCAGCCGCTGATGTCTTCTTCCCTTGTCAAGTAACCATGGCTAGAAACAGGAAGGCTCTGGTGGATACTTTGCCTTAATCCTTGCCTGGCATCGGGACAGATTTGGGTCAAAAGTTTGAGTTAGTTGACAAAATCATCCCAGCAGAAGGCTGAATAGACTTCCAGGCAGGTTCTACCTCACTTAAGAAGAACCGTTCTAAACTCTCAGCTAAGGAGCTCTAATGAGTCTCATTTCATCTTTTTTATTGTCCTCGGTGCCACAGGTTATTCATTGCTTCCTCACTTTACTCCTCCTGTGAGAGGCTATGTGTTTTGGTGATCTCATGGTATTGGGAGGAGGAAGGAAAGGTACTAAAGTTAAAGTAATCAAAAATTGTAAGGTGGAGTTGTTACTTGTTTTTTGAAGGGAGGAGAAGAAAAGGAAGTTCAGTTATTTTGGGAGTAAACATTACAGAAAACATTGAAAGAAAGTGAAGATGGAGCGAGAAGAACAATGGTTTCAATAGGAGTAAGAAATATAATTAATTTTAAAAACTGAAACTGAAGAGGGAAGGGATTTGAGGACCACAGAAGTGAACATAAAAGGAATAGGGAGGAGAGTAAAGGAAACTCAGTGGGTTCGGTTGGGATTGGATAAAAGACATAGGACATAAATGAGAGCAATGGGAGCGGTGGGGGGGAATGAAAAATGTCTTCTCTGCTTGCAGCTTTTTGGCTCAGTATTCTACTGAAAATAGAGAGGCTGAGTCACAACCCAATTCCTTGAAAGCCAGTGAATATACTTAGCTTGTGTAAACTGTGCAATAAAAAAATTTGCCACAATTTCTGAAAGAAAGAAATATCAGATATGAGCAAAGGATGATGTTATGACAGCTGATTATGCTAAACTCCTCTTCTTCAAACTAGTGTTCTGTGGCTAACTCTGTGCTTGGTTGCCTCCATTTTGTGATGGTGGGCCTCAGCAATTTTTGTTCTTCTCAAATGGAAGACAGCAGTTCAAGAATGCCTGCCTAGAAGTTTATTCCAAAAGATGTCATTGGTTTCCCAGAATTGAGATCATTGTATATAACTGCTGTTGATTATTATGTCAAATGAACTCATTATCTGACAAGTAGCAAGTCTTCAAGTCAATTGAACGTTGCTTTGAGGGGAATGGAAGAAAACTGTTTTTCAAGTCTGCCATAAAGAAAGCACAGCAAAACAAAAATCAAATATTCAATTTGAACAGGGCAGAAGGTAGATATTTAGAATTGCTCAAGTGTTTCATCTTTGTCTTGTCTTTTCCTTTCTTTTCTTTTCAGGTAAAAAGTGTAGTTGGAATTCTCTGAAAATAAGATTCATTAAAAAGTTGGATAAACCAGTTGATAACTCACAGACAGTCATTAGAGATGTTTAGGAATAATGGGGAACTTATAATCTTCTGTTTTTTTAATCATTATATGCCACGGAGACCTTGATTGCTTCTGCATGAACAAGCCAAAACTGGGAAATAAACTGTTTCAGAACAAACTGTGAGACTATAATAAATGCAACAGGACTGAATCTGTTATTAGGCAGAATGAGTCAGGTACCTCAGAAAACAAATCTGGCTTGTATGAGAGTACAGTACATCAATTTGTTTTAAACTGGTACTAATATTATTACTGTAGCTGATGAATTCATCTCTTTTCTGCCAGGCTGAAATGGGGAGTGGATTTTATGAGATGTTCTGTGTCATATCCAAATAACTTGACCACCATTGGATAGATCAAATTTAATTCTAATTGTAGAAAGGACCACATTAGTTTACAAGATTGGCCAAAATGTTTGCGAGGTAAATATGATCAACATGTTCATACAAATAATTGAGGCTTTCTAAAAAATTTCATAACATTGCGGAAATACACTATTATTTTAGGGTTTTTTTCTTACCCTGCATAGATGTCATGAACATAGGAGGCTTGTTTTCCTTAGATATCTCTCTCTCCCCCCCCCCAATTTAGTAGGCCTTTTTTCTTTATGGAACTTAGATGTAAGAAAGTTTTGCATTTGTATGGGATTCAGGCTGACATGTTTAAATATGGTTCAGTGTGAGTGGGTAAGCAGGTGTGTATGTAAAAAAAGAAGTACAGTAAAACCTCATATAACACTAAAACCTGGTTCCACAAGTCTTCGTGTTATATGATTTTTAGTGTTATCTGATCCTCTATGGGATCCATAGAGATACATTGTAACCACACAGGCTTTCGCGGTTGTTATCTGAAGCATCCCATAGGATCTTAATGTTATCTGATGCAATTCTTCCCCCCAGATTCCTTGATGTTATGCGATTTTCGTGTTATTCGATACTAATGTTATATGAGGTATTACTGTATGTGCATTGCTATGTACTTGTACAATTTAATGTAGAAGTCCATAAGTAAGAGTTAGGATGACTATGAGTGTTAATGATAGCAATAAGGAATGTGTGGGTGTTTTTCACTTCCCATATTTATTTATATCATTCTTGTTGAGAAATGGGGACTTGCAGGTTATCTACGCAATAAGATAAACAAGCCAGAACTCTATTTTGGGGGAAATATCACATTCTTGAGAGTAATGCCATGTGCAATTATGGGAAGCATGACTCAAACAGCTTTATATATTTAAACATTCCATTCAACTATTCATGGAGCAATCAGTTCAAAGTTAGCTGCAATCCTCTCAGTTTGCTTTTCATCTGCATGGTACTCTTCTCCATTACAGAGGCACACACTTTGAGCATACAGAAATATTTTCCCCCAGTAAATCTGAGTAAATAGTGCTACCTTGGATTTGTGAAAAGATGGATTTGTCTGGCTTGATATTAATAAATCAAATTGATGTAAGAATTCTTATGAACCAAACTTTAAAGCAGGAGTTCTCAACCATTTTAAGCTGGGTGCCGGGTCACACTCCCTCAGACAGCTTCGGGGGACGAAGTGCCATTTTGCCCTTCCTCCATCACATGGCACTTTCTGATGTGGTGGAGGCAGGGGGGGTCACATGAAATGGTGCCGTGAGCCACATCCAGTCCACGGGCCGCAGGTTGAGAATCCCTGCTTTAAAGCAACAAGGAGATTTTGGCTCTTTCATCTCCAGCTTAGTGATTTTACTAAGAAGCTGTTTAGGACAAACAGGCACATCAAGACTTAGATGACACCATGCTGTGCATTGTCCATGAAAAGATTTGTGACCAAAGCCAACCTACAAAGACTTGTCAGGATTGTAGTGCTCCTAGGTACCACACTTCTTTAATTAGTGCATCGAGCAAGGATCTGTTTCCTAGCAATAGAAGTACACTGCTGTGAGACATCAACATCTTTATTAGAAAGGGATTAATTTTAAGCCTGTTGAGGACAATGACTTCTGATAACACTCATGTGCAGTTTTGCAAATGAGAATGTTTAGCCATACCACTGCAGGTGGCAATCAAAAGAGTACTGGATGCCTCCTTTCAGTTCTAAAATACATGTTATGAATAGGGTTCCACGAGCTTAGTGGGTTGGTTTTCATCCAGTGGAGACAATATCATGGCAAGAACTTGAAAATATCATTGTCATATGCTACATATTGCTGTTTACTTATATTAAGGTTTTAATTAGGTAACTGCTTTCAACTCAGAACTGACTTATATAAACTTTAATAGGGCTTTCAAGATTAGTGAGAAGTTTAAATAATGATTTTTACACTTTTACCAAGCTCTCCAGTGAGTTTCCATGATCAAATGGAGATTTGGATCCAGGTCTCCAGAGTTATCGTTCGTCACTTTATCTATTGCACCACATTAGTTATTAACAAATAAGCAACTCTCAGTGTTATTGAAAGTTTCTTATTTGTGTAGTAGCCAATGTCAGTATTCCTATGTCAGTGTTTCAGTCTCAGTGTTCCTATTAGGGACTGTGGTAGTTCAGTGGTTAAGAAGCTCACCTCATTAGCTGGAAGGCCGGCAAGTCATGGGCGGAGCCAAAGTTATAAAAAACACAGAAAAATACAAATTAAATACAGTAATACCTTGGATAACTTTTACCTCGGATAATGCTAAAATCGCATAATGTTAAGTAATCTGGGGAGGAGAATTGGATCGAATAACGTTAAGGTCCTATGGGATGGATCGGATAACAACCGCTAAAGCCTGTGCGGTTACAATGTATCTCTATGGAGATTTAACGTTATCCGATCCATCCCATAGGATTTTAACATGGATCACCCTGGGTGCTCTCCTGGAAAAGTTACTACCCTACTGGGAGACCACCCAGAATTGTTACTACTGGTTTGGGCGAACCGGGGTGAAATGGCCCATGCCTACCACTGGGGAGTCCCCTGAACAAAAGTCTTCCAGCAAAAATCCTTTCAACCCAAAAAGCTTATTTGTGAGCTTCTGACATTATTTTAAAAAAGCGTGTTCCTATTCAAAATTTGACATAAAAAACTAAAGCTTTGCCCCTTCTTACAAAATATTCAGAGCAACAATAGGGGGGAGGGACTCTATATGTGAAATGGTTTTCAGCACGTTTCTGCTGGCTTTCATACATCAACATTTTAAAAGAAATTGATTTCTCATAACCAGTTAATGCATGGTATAATTGCAAAGTTAAAAATTGTATATCAGTTTGTCATATTGGTGGGGAAAATATATTGTTCATCTCCACAATGGAGATCATTTTACATAGGAGTTAATGATGAATAGCAAATAGCTGTTTTTATCTTTGGGATATACAGCTAAATATAAGATTCCAGTTTGGTTTATGAAATTAAGTGGCCCAACGATCAGCTTCTCATAAATTAGGAATGTGCACTTAGTTTTCAACTTTGCAAAATGAGCTATATCAGGAGTATTGGTACTTTTCTAGTACTTTTGTGATCAATTACTGGTTAGAGCATCAAAGTATCAACTTCTCTTAAGGTGAATCGGGTTAGAGCCCTGATGCATCTCACAACCAATGGGGATTATCTTTCCTGGTGTATTACCTGGACATATTTCTGGATGGTGGAAGAATCACCCACACTGGATTCTCTGCCAAGTCCTACTGGCTCTTTGCATTTTAAATGATCTGCCTGATTATTCCTTCCCTGGTACAAATTCCCTGGCAATTTCCTCATACACACCTGAAAAAGTACATTACTATAAATGGAAGCACACTGTAGCCCCTGCTTCTTGGAACAGGTTGATTCCAATTTGAATGACAAATATTCTGATATACAGTAGATAAGGTTGGTTGTTCATACATACTCCTACTGCATTCCAGAGATAGACTTTTAGCATTCACAAGAGTCCTTTTACTCTACTGCTATAGTTACATTTCTTTGACATTTGAGAGTGCAACTTTTCCAGATATAAGACCTTTGTGTTGTCTTGTGAGATCCCAAGAAAACACAGTTTCTTTATCACTGAAGAGACATGAGCCAGTATGTTTATGTGACAGTGGTGGGCAGGCAAGATTCTGAAGTTGGACATACTTTATGACTTTTGAAATACCACTGCCCCATGGACCACAGAGTTGCAGCATAAGTGTTATCAAGGCGGCATTAGTATTAACTGCTAATTTTGCTAATCAAGCTGCAAAAGTTTATCCATTCAATTGCAAGACATTGTTTGCTCTATTGATTCCAATCACACTGATTGCAATTGTGTGACCCCTGGAGACATTTCAAAATGTCAAAGAGAAAAAGAGAAGTTTTGAAAACTAACAGCAGCAGATTTTTAAAATAAGCACAACAAAGAAAGCTACAAATAGGACCCATTATTTGAAATACATCAAGTATACCACAGTTACTTGTATTTCAATATGCATAGACATAGTGTTCATTTATCTCTACTTCATGTACATATACACACTGTGCTGCCTTTGTCTAGGTATGGTTTGGACAACCTCTCTTCCACTATGACCTCTCAAGTGTTATTCCCACTGACACTTGTTTATTTAATATAAAAAACAAGCAGCAATATGTCACACATGTCATAATAACAATAGCAATAGCTATTCTATATTTTAGACATTCTTATGATCATGAATTCCTTTTGCATCCAAACCAGCAGCACCACCCAAAAATTGACCTATACCACTGACTGGGTGCATAATAAGGAAGTTAAACGTTCATTTGCAATTCGTAGAATTATTTGAACTGACTTTAACATCTTCTAATGGATTTCAGGATTGCCCATCCATCCAGCCGGGGCAGGATGAGGACCTTGCCGCCCCTACCCCTGTGCCCACCCCAACATATTGTATTGTAATGTAATGTAATGTATTGTCTGTAAGCCGCCCTGAGTCGCCACGGTGAGTGGGCGGCAATATAAATTTGAACTAATAATAATAATAATAATAATAATAATAATAATAATAATAATAATAATAATAATAATAATAATAATAATAATAATAATAATAATAATAATAATAATAATAATAATCCCCTGCTTTATGTGTTGGCCCAGTCAGAATAAACATTTCTTGGTGTGTAACGGTTCGCAATGAGCTAGGGCTGCTACACTGGTTAGTGGTTAAGATGCTGAGCTTGAAGACCAGAAGGTCAGCATGTCAACAGTTCAAGATGCAAGTGCTGCATGATGGAGTGAGCACCCACCATCTGTCCCAGCTCCTACCAACCTAGCAGTTCGAAAGCAAGAAATTGCAAGTAGATAAATAGGTACCACCTTGGCAGGAAAGGTGCACTCTGGAGTCTAGTCCTGCTTGCCACATGGCTACGGAAATGGCTGCAGATGCAGACAGCACTAGCTCCTTGGTTGTAAATGGAGATGAGCACCATACCCGAGAGTCAGATACAACTGGCTTTTGAGCAAGGGAGAACTTTACTATAAAATTGTTGATGTTATATTGTTCTGGCTCCCTTGTTCCATTCTCTTCCTGTAAGAGGCTCAGAAGCTACTGGGTTAGATCCATTCAAATGAAGAACACATATAAAACACCCTCTTCCTAAAAATTGGAGGTTCCTCATATGAAATGCTATGGGTAGGTCTGCAAAAACTCAAGCAAGGGGTAGTCAACCTTGGTATCCCAGGTGTTCTTGGACTTCAATTACCAGAAGCCCAAGTAAACACACCTGCTGATTCAGGTTTCTGGGTCCAAAAACACCTGGGGCACCAAAGTTGGTCACCCCTGCTCTAGCATATCTTACAGGCATGCCTCAGCGAACTCTAACATTTCCCCCCAATAGACCCCAATGCAGAGACTCAAAGAAGAGAATAATTACAAGTCCCCTAGAGTCAAACCCCTCTCATTAAGTGGGATTCAAAATCTCTATAACTCACTATGTGAATTTTGGGAGGCGGGGACCTTTCCTTACTTGTAGTTACATACATGTGCATGCTGTTTTCATTATGGCACATGCGAGCAACCAACCAAACAGATCAGCAGCAACAAAAAACTGACACTAACCAACAAAGAGAGGAAACAACCACATAGCAAAGAGAGCCAAGGAATTCCTCTTTGAATTCATAGGATGAAAAGAAGGATTAGTTAGTGCTGGATAGACTGACAGCCATCCCAGCTCAGAAAGGCATCTCCCAGTCACTCCAAATACAGGCAGCATGTGAGGTTATCACTCCAACTATAGGCAGCATGTGAGGTTGTAAATAAAATTTCTAACAAAAGCTGATAAAGGATATGCCCAAATTCTAACCAAGAACTGATTACAGGAATAAATGCAAGTAATTGTTTCTTCCTCAACTCAGAACCTGAAAAGTTATCTGCTAAGAAGGAGAATAGAATAACATGATGTAATCAGCCATAACTTATGGTAGGGTAATGGTCTGAAAACATTTAGTAGACTGAAGCTGATGAGAAGTACCTTTGAGAGCAGCTTGTGATTAGCATTAGAGATGGAGACCCAATGTTTTGTTTTTTATTTTTATGTTGTTTTTGCTGTTCGTTTAGTTTTGTTCATATAAGAGATAAAAACACACAAGATGCTGAATATATGCATTTGCTTAAAAAGGAAATCCTAATTTATACATTTACATTTGTAGGTTGAATATAACCATTTGAAGAGCAATGCAGATAATTATGCAGATATGACAACGAAGCTTGCCTTATTATGTGATTATAAAAGTTTTCATTGTGCATCTGGAGGAGGCCAGCTGTTCCACAAACCAAAGACAGACCATTGTTACTTAGTAACAGCTAACAGCTAACTCCTTTTCTTTTACTTCTGGTTAAATGACTTAACTATTAAGCTTAAGCCACAAATATATGTTACCAACAGATACATGACCCTGTGTATTTGATACTAACAGATACCATCAGATACCATCAGATACCACAGTACTCAGCCTTCCATCCTTTTGAGGTTGGTAAAATAAATTAACTTGTAAACAAAGTGCTGTGGGATGAGAAGGTCTCCCTTGCTAGAAAGCTAGTCATAGCCGAGTCTAGGGTTCAGTGCTCATCTCTGTTTACAGCCAAAGAACCAGCACTGTCTGTGTTTGCAGATGTTCCATGGATATGTGTCAGGCATAATTAGACACTGGAGTACATGCAACACCAAAGTTCATCTACTTGCAATTTCTTGCTTTCCAACTGCTAGGTTGGCAGGAGCTGGGACAGACACAGGAGCGCTCTCCATCATGCAATACTCAGGTCTCGAACTGCTGACCTGCCAACCTTCCAGTTATCAAGTTCAGCGTCTTAACCACTAAGCCACCACGGACCCTGGGATGGTATAAAAGTGTAATTGCTATTGCTATAGTGCTCCCTTTGAAAATTCTGAGAATTTTTTTAACATTTCCAAGCATTGGACTGTAATAGATAGAGATTGTCAGGGTTTCAGATTTACAGTATAAAATAAGATGCCTCAGAGAATGCATGAGGAGGCATAATCGGATGCTTCAGAGAATGCTTCAGGAGACATGTGATCAGTAAAGATATTTTAAAAATGTGTTAGAGGTATGTATGCATGATTGAACATGCACCAGAAAGTCTAAGCAAGTGAAAGAACCCATGTGAGCAAGAAGTAAGATATCATACATAAAACTGACCTTCTTTGACCCAGAATGTCTCCTCAGTTCTTCTCTCCCTTTCAAAGAAACAAAAATTTGGTAGTGTTTAAGGGGGAGCATATTTCCAAGTTCCACTTGTACAGATGCTAGTGAATGCCATTTTTACAAAAACAAGTGTCTCATTTTTACACTATCCTGTTTTGGTTAGAGATGTTTTGAGTAGAAAAGGGATCGAGAAATTACAAGAAATGCCACCATTAAAGACTTCTGATATGCACTATGTACACACTTTGTGAGACAGGTTGCAGACAGACATGCACACAAAAAAATTATTATAGCTGTATGGTGAAAATACTATACTGGGGGTCACTCATGGGCTATATGTGGTCTCCAAGTTCTTTTTGTGATTGCCCAGTGTCTCCCACTGTTCTCTAATGTCCCATATGCTCCCACATGATCCTGCCAAAACATCTAATCTTAACCTCCTTTATAACAAAACATGCTCAGTCAGCACTGAGTGAAGTGCAACATAGTAGTCTTTATGATTTGTACATGCTGTCAACTTAGATTTATGGTGGCCCTACAAATTATTGGCCTCTAACAGTTCCTGTCATTTACAATGCTCCTCATCTCTTGCAAACTCAGGACCATGTCTTGCTTTACTGAGTCAATTCAGTTCATATTTGATCTTCCTATTTCTCCTGTTGTCTTCAACTTTTCTCAACATTACTGTCCTATCCAGAAAGTCCTTGCATAATGTGGAAAATACAACAGCCTCAGTTTAGTCATTTCTGTTTCTAAAGAGAGTTCAGGGTTGGTTTGATCAAGCACTCACATATTTGTCTCTCTATTATCTATAGAGCTCTCATTCAACACTATAGTTAAAATATTTTTTCCTGGTTGGCTTTCTACCTTATGCAGCTTTCCTACCTGTTTATAGTAATTGGGAACATCACACCATGGGTGGCCTTTGCTTTGGTATCTAGGTGACATTACACTTGGGTATCTTTTCTAGTTCTTCTATAGCAGGCTATCTCAAACTTTTGGGGGTGGGAGGCCAGATCACTTCTCTCAGAATGGCTGTGTGTGCCGGTCATGTGTTTCCACATAAGTTCAGCAAGTTCTTGCACAATTTCACATGAGAACTTGGCAAAATTGTGTGATAACTTGCCGAAATTGGATGAGAACTTGCCAAAATCTCATGAGAACTCACCAAAAATGCGCAACAATGCCAAAAATGCACAATTTTACATGAGAACTAGATGGAAAAAAAAACATGATTTTGTCAGTTTTCAGCACTTCTGGGCAGCAGCAGGAATAAGGAGAAAATCGTGGGTCAGATGAACAGGCTTCAGGGGCCGGGTCTGGTCAACAGGGTGGAGGTTGAGAATGCCTGCTCTATATGACCCCTTTTTATATTTAACAAATTAGGAATGTATGTTCCTTATCATAGATTTCTGGAAAATATTTAAAGAATGAACATGTGGGAGCAAAAAGTTGTATCTTATTATTTATTTATTTATTTATTTATTTAGTCAAATTTAATATCCCGCCCCAATCAGGCGAACCCGACTCTGGGCGGCTTACAAACATTGGTGTTAAAAGAAACAAATTAAACAATACAGAATCCTATGGGGCATATTACAATTAGTTTAAAAATTAACTTAAAAACATCGACTATAATCTATAGGGTACTAAAAGGAATTTAAAACTTTAAGACTAAGAAGTTAAAAAAGATTAAAACATTGAGAGGCAAGAGGGTGGCTGTCCAATCAGATCAGCCACCCAACATGGGATCCCACATCTTTGATGTGTTCGTACATTACATTAAAATTGCACATACACACTGCTATATGCAGAGTTTTTCTGCTACCTTGGACACCCAGGAAATGTTTTTCTACTTTCAACATCAATCCAGATGTTCATTTGGGGGATATTTTTAGATACTATATTGAGGTCACGATACTGTCACTTGGGCAGAGCCTGCTCTTCCCTCTATATGCTTTCACTGGATACATATGGTGAAGCATATCTGAAAAGGGCTTTATTCTGCAAAGGAAAAACAGAATTCGAAGTGCTTTTCTACATTGCAATATCTATGTGTTTTAAGACATCATCCTTAGTATGTGAGAACAAAACTGATGTGCAGATACTTCTTTTGTTTTAGACGGACAATGCTGTCTTCCTAAGTAGGAATCAATCAAATGTGGGCTGATACTTCATTTAGTGTCAAAGAATTCAATTTCCCACTTATCCAGCTAAAAGATATATAAGAGGGAGAACAGGAAATGACACCTTTAGTTAACATATAATTTCATATAAAAATGTATGGATTTTTCTTCCACCTACATCATTTTTACTCTGTTGTAACACATTCTATATCACTTTAAAATGAGCAGTAAAAATACACTGAAGTAATTCATTCTGAACTGATCCCAATTTTAAAATAACAAAAAAGTAGATTTCCTCCCATTGATTGATTAATATATATATATTAACAATGTGTGCTTTCTATCCTTATTACATAGTACAGTCAAACCTCGCATAAAGAGCGCTTCGCTTAAAGAGTAACTCGCTTAAAGAGCAGAATTTTCTCTGAATGTTCGCTTTGCTTAACAAATAAAACCAACCAAAAACTCGCTTAACAAATAAATCGGGGTTCACGATCCTGCCCCCACAATTGGTCACTTACAATGGTGTTTTGCTTAAAGAGCAAACTCGCTTAAAGAGCAATCCTGTGGAACACATTATGCTCTTTAAACGAAGTACAACTGTATGCACTTTCTCAGGCTCTCTTTTGTGTGACAAGGTAATAGACCTTCAATTCATCTTTCTAATAAGGAAAACCTGCATCCTATCCTAAGCATCAGATCTTGTTCTGTAAAATATACAAGCAGAAACAGATGTTCTTCCATTTTTCACCCCTAGCAAGAGACAGCCAAACTTCTGGGTCAGTAATTCCCATCACATTTTTAGTTATTATTATGGAATTTTATAATACTGCTTAAACTTTAATAAATACAGTATATATTATGAAAATAAAAGATACCTCATTTTAATTATTAGGAGAAGTATTTGACTTTATATGCAGAGTGTAAAAGCCTGAATACACAATGGAGAAAGGTGGAAATATTACTGGTTTGGAGAGGCACACCAGCTCAGTCCCAGAGCCCTGGTCCATATTTCTTCCTAGTCACCAGAAACCCTTCTACTTTTAGAAGGTTGGGAGCTCTCAATTTGATTCACAACATGTGATTGCTTTGAATCTTTGAAAGAAAGATTAATCAAATACATGCTCCCCACACACAAAGTGCTTTGGCAAAACACCTCTCCCAACTCTTTACCTTATAAGGGAGGATAAGGAGAGTTTGTATATATGCACATATCTGGGCACATAAGTAGTGCAAGCACTGACAGCTCTCACCAAAGCCTCATTTTAGAACCTATTTAACAAACTCTTTGGTCAGCAAGATAAGATGGAGAAATTAGTTAATTGAGGGAGGAAAATCTTCTTAAGGTAGTTCTTTGAACAGTGGCACCTACAGGTGTTGAGATAGAACTGTATTTAGAAAACCTTTAATCCAGTTCCTGTGTGGCCATTGAAATCAAACAGCCCTAATTCCCCAGTGCAACTTCACAGTAAGAAAATATGAGTTTATTCAAATTTCTCTCACTGTGTAGATGCTCCCCAAGCTCTTTTTCTAATGGAGGAAAAATACTGTTGGCGCACAGAGAGCAACAGGGTTCTCTAAAATAAACAAACAAACTTTAGAGAGAACCCATTATTAGACCTGAAAGTGTGTTAATGTTGCAGAGAAATAATTGAAACAGTCTTTTTATGTTCATGAAATTAAATTTCAAAGGAATTCCTTAAATAAGAACCAAAGGCCAATCACAAAGCAAAGCAAGCTAATTTACATAATCCCAGGAATGAGAAAAAACCATGCTGTTGCACTCAGACACTTATATTAGCTGAGAATATCCCTCCAGAAAGGTGATCTTTGAGGTCTATTTTAGGCCTCACTTCCTGAGAACCTGATAAGCAATTCTATGGAATTTTTTACTTCTAAAAGTCACACTTTGTCCTGTATAATGGTGTTTGACTATTGGCTACAGAAGACTTACCAGAGAGCAAACTCAGTGTGTTGCATTGCTGTGAAATCCCCTGGGAAAAGGTAGCTACCTGTAAGGTGTTTCTCTCCCTGATCGTGAAAAGTACACAGCACCTTAGAGGTCATTTGCCCTCTTTTCCACACTGATGTGAAGTCTCAGATACAGCACCCACTTTGGATACAGAATGTCTCAGAGTCAGTCTCCAGAATATCCAGTTAAAATTATCACTTAGCAGAAGGTGAGAAGAACTTTTTCCTGAGATTATGGAATGCCATGACCGAAGGAGAAAATAGTTGCCTAGTTAGACAAATATAGGGCCGAATCTTCATTCCTTTTTTTCCAATGGCAACCAAAATGACACAGTCACTTTTATTTACTAGAATTAAGCTACCCTTTTAGCTACTTTGGAATGAGGTGGCTCAGTGGTTAAGACACTGTACTTGATTACTGGAAGGTCGGAAGGTCAGCAGTTCAAGACTCCAGTTCTGCATGATGGAGTAGGCTCCCGCCTCTAGTCCCAGCTTCTTGAAAACAAGAAATTGCAAGTAGATAAATAGGTGCCACTTTGGTGGGAAGGTAAACAGCTTTCCATGCACTCCGGTGTCTAGTCATGCCTGGCACATCACCAAGGAAATGTCTGCATATGCAGAAAGCGCTGGTTCTTTGGCTATACATGGAGATGAGCACTAAACCCTAGAGTCAGATACAACTGGCTTTCAAGCAATGACAACCTTTACCTTTACCCTAGTTACTTTAATTCTAGTAAATAATTCTAATTCAAAACACTCTAATCAATAATAAAAATTATTTATTAATAAAGAGTTTAAAATTATTATTTCAAACTCTGCTATTGATAGTTTTCCTACATGAAAAACAAGATTTCCCTGAGCACCAGCAAAGGAAACGTATAGCAGTCAAGGCTCTTGGTGCAGAAATTTCTTCCCTCTTCCCATCAGATTAATGTGAATGTGGCATACATAGGTAGACCACTTTTTACTTAAAGCTGGCATTTATAAAGTGGATGTGGGTTTTCTCCCCTGTATAAAGACTACCTTGATCTATGATACGTGAATCATTAATCTTCTTCAAAGAGAAGAAAATGTATGAGAGTGGAAATGGAAGATGGTGTTGTTGTCAGGAAGATGATGATGATGATTATGTGTATGCCTCATTTATGGAGCATGATTCCTAGGGAGGTGGAAAAGGAGGTTCTGTTGATCATTTATGTCATCACATGCATGCTGAACTGGCTTGTTTAAATGAGAGATTGTTTATCTGTCACTGCAGTGTGCCAGAACTAATTTTTTTCATTCCTAGGATTCTTAAAGGACCTATGATATAGGACAATGGTGAGTGGTCCTTACAGAACATAACTGTAGAAGGAAGTGGTATCTTTATCATTAATTGATTGTTATGGTTACTTCATTTTTAGTGGTCTGATAAATGTATTACCTCCTCCTACATTTGTGTTAAAGGATCTATTCATATGGATTTTGTTTATAGGTATCTGAAACAACCTGTTTACATAGGCATTATCAATGGTGACACTGTCAGTAGAAATTAATTGGTTGTATCCAAATGTATTCAAATCTAGGGTTCAGCCATTATCATCTGGATCTTATGCTGAGGGCATGCTGTTTGCACAAGTGGTCTCCATTAAGAACATCTTCCCTCTGTTTGAAATGGGGAACTGCAATCTTGCATTACTGTACTGATGGTTTTTGTTTTGGTGCTTCAATATTGGCCAATGAAATGAGGAAAATATAAACTAGTCAAGTAATTCTTATGAATTAGTTAAATTTTGTTTACTTCTGTTGGTATACTGTAAGGATGAGTATATCTGGGACTAAACCTTGTTCCCTATTGGGAATTATCTTACAGAGATTAAGTAATGCCTTTCTGGTAAAACTATTATTAATAATTAATATTACCAAAAAGTAAAAACTTATGTTTTGATTTTGACCAAAATTATATATATTGATGCTTCCTTGGCAAAATAGTTTCTCCAGGAAGATAGAACACACATTTATGAAATGTGAATTTCTGTACTCTGCAGTATTTCCGTGGTAACCCACTTCTTTTGAACACCAGATAACACCAGTGGAGGCTGCTAGGGGTGCCTGCATCTCTCTTGACACCCGAAGGGGTAAAAGTGGTAGCAAAGAAGAATAAGAAGCAGTGTATTTGGTATAACTGACCTGGTGACTAAACTGATCTCGTACTAATTTGATTAAGATGTGAAGAACCAAACAATTTGTGTTTCTTTTTTAAAAAAATAATGTTCCTTCTTTCTTTTCTTTTCAATAGCATTATTGCTTTGGGCACATGACACTGAATAATTTAATAATGTGCTATTAAAAGTTTAGACTTAATTAGGAAGAAGATCAACATTCTAAGTGAGGGAGAGAAAGGGCACACCACAGAAGTCCAAAGTAATAATTAAAGTTGATTAAAATCAAAGATTGTATTATGTTGTTGTTGTTGGCATTATACCATAAATGCCATGTACTTGCTGAAACTGCAGCATCAACACTGAACTTCAGTGGCCACAAGAGCACCAGGGCTAGGCTACCATCATTAATTTTGAAGTATTTCTCCTCTTCTCTCAGCAGGCTGATCAGCAGAGATTTGTACTTTGGCAGAAAGAGCTTCTAAAAGAATTTAGGCTTTGTCTTCTCATTCAGTTCTCATAATTATACACTTGTGGGAACTTAGGCACAAAATGGTTGCAATATATTTCAATAAGCCATGGATTCTACTTAGATAACATAAGGCACAAAGATTCAGCTCCATTTTGCAAAGTTTTATATCCAAATGCAGTCACCCTGCTTGGTTGGTCTGCCTGCTTGCCGGGTGGTAAATACAATTGTATCGTGATCTCTTTTCTTCTACCCAGCTGCGATGGTTTATTAGCCATGTAATTTTGTTATCTTTGCTTGTTTAAACAGTTGAGAAAACTAACAAGGCAGCTCAAAATGGAGATTGATATCAAACATTTTTCTTCAAAAGCACAAGTTCCCATTCAACTTCACTGTTTTAAAAACAAATCAAGCAATTTTAACCTTAATAATTATTTTATTTTTTTCAGATGCTTGTCAGATGGGCCTTTTTAAAATAACCACAAGTTTTATTTCGTTTTTCCTTTCCACACATTTACATTGTAACCTGCCCTGCCCTGAGAGCTGCATGTTGAACATAATACAGTAATATCTTGGATAACGTTTACCTTGGATAACGCTAAAATTGCATAACGTTAAGTAATCTGGGAAGAATTGGATTGAATAACATTAAGGTCCTATGGGATGGATCGGATAACAACCGCTAAAGCCTGTGTGGTTACAATGTATCTCTATGGAGCTTTAATGTTATCCGATCCATCCCATAGGATTTTAACATGGATCGGATAACACTAAAAATCGGATAACACCAAGACTTGTGGAACCAAGTCTTAGCGTTATCCGAGGTATTACTGTATACAAAATTGAAAGCAAAGCACACCCAGCACACCTTTTATGGTGCAACTGAAAACCTGACATGCAGGGACTAAAACGCTACCAAATGAAACTGTTTAACCAGCTGAAATGAGAGGTGGGGCATTCTCC
Source organism: Furcifer pardalis (assembly GCA_030440675.1). Classification (NCBI taxonomy): domain Eukaryota; kingdom Metazoa; phylum Chordata; class Lepidosauria; order Squamata; family Chamaeleonidae; genus Furcifer; species Furcifer pardalis. Next base: position 46,809,338 of record CP126895.1, read on the forward strand.
CTCAGCAAAGTAGGACCTCTCTGTGTCCATGGAATTTTTCTGGTGGGCTTGAAGTACTTCCAGAGCGGATTTTAAGAAGCCACAAAAGAGTATGCGTAAAACACAGAAAAAGTCCCAGTGTGTTCTACTAGTATGCCAGTGTAACACTTTAGCACCTTTTTATAGATATTCTGCTGCACATATGGACATCAGATCAGATTGGCAAACGTAATTCAGGCATAAAGTAATCATTCAGAGGCAATCAGAAAATGCCTGTAAAGTCTAATTCAAAAGTAATAATGACCTTGAATGCCTCTACTTCATTATTATGATTCGAGCAAAATTAGTATAGACAATGTTAAAAGTAAGCAGAATCAGCAAAAGAAAACAAGATATTATACATTTTAGACCGTATCTTTCACATAGCAGACTAAAAAGGAGATAGGTGTCCATACTATTCCCCCCCCCCAAAAAAAAAAACCAACTAAGGTTTACAGTTGCATCTACTTGCTAGCTACACTATCATAACTCTAACCAACACAAAAATCTACATGAACAAAACAAGGAAAAAAGCCACATTCTAGCATCCATTACCTATTCATTATCTGTACAAGCATTACCAAGAACATTCCAGCAAGATGTTGCACTTGCTGTAAATGTGAGCTACAGTTAGATCTTCTAGTTCAGCCTTGGATGGCTGGGCATGAGGGGCAGTTCCATCATTATGCCTACAATTCTGTAATGCCTGAATAGAACCTATGTATCTCCTAAGCAACATTTGTCAAATTAATGAATAATGGATTCAGGATAAATTTTTAATGAATAAAGGCGATAAATTCTGCACGAATCTCCCTGGAACATGTTAAATGGTGCATGCAGATGCATGTGTTTTGGGAAAATGCTATCATTTTTATCAACTAACGACATATTTATTTTCCTTTCTCTTAAAATAGAATATTAATCAAATGAATCAATAAAAAGAAAAGACATTTATCCCCACTTGCAAGTGATTTTATGTTCTTCCACTTCCTTTTCCCAAACCAGGATTCTGGAATGGCTGGATCTTCTGACTGGCTGTTTAGCAGAATGTTTATGGTTCAAAAATAAATGTGCTCAGTCATAAATGGGTGCATGGATTTTGTTTGTGCTTAACATGTAATTGCAAAAAAGTATTTCTGAACATCAGACTGATAGGAAAATGTTTCTTTTTCTTAGTTTGTATTTGTACTCATTTGTAGAAATTAATTTGGCTCAGTTCAGAAGTAATCTGAAATAATATCCCTTTTTAGAATATTATTATGCTATACATATTACTCATTCCATGTTTGAAGGTGTTACTGTATTTAATGGGGGGGGGAGGGACCCTGTGATACTGGGTTTCTGTTACATGTTTTCTCATAGAGCTTTGAAAAGCAAAACCACTGCAAAACTATACTTCTGTATGCTAAAATATAATTTCACAAAGAAACTCAATGTCTTTTAATGTGCATGATAGTCAGGAAGTTTCAAATATGGGTTACTACTGTGAAGAAATATAAAGGGAAGTTTAATCTCTTAATATTACAATGAACAACAACGATTTTGTTACTGAGAATAACATATGTGATTTACAGGATATTGAGTGTGCTGATTCTAAATCTGAACTCAGAATTTCCTTTTCACATACAGATTTTAAGTCATGATATAGCTGTGCAAATGGTTGGTAATTGTGTAATGTATTTTTTTACATGAGGACATTATAACAGTTGCAGCTACCACTGAGCCTGCTGCCGCCTCAGCTGAATCATGTCCCTTGGTGGCATGCACATTTCAGCAGCGGCTGGGCATGTCTGGGCAAGTCAGTGAGCTGATATCAGAAACAGGTACCGTATATAAGATGAGATGGACCAAGGGCTTGTCTCTAGTGCAAAACCATTTTATTGGATAGTACAGTTAGGACATAGTGAATCTGTTTTGATCTAAAGATGAGTAGGCACATCTGGGTTAATAAACCAGAAAATTTTTGCTACACTTGTAGCAAATATACCCCACGCGATCAACACAAGAACCTAACCAAGGGGGTGAGATTTGCTAACTTAAGATCCTGACATCCTAGGCAAAATCAGACTTCAGATTTGGATTCAGCATACTAGGACACATGGAATAGACCAGGTAGCAGACAATATTTATTTATTTTGTGATGCAGTGTATTGTCATTGTATTGGAAAAGATAGTGAGTGTTTTATAAGAATGTTGGTTGGTTGAATAGTTAATTAGAGTTGAGATGTTTAACATCTGTGTTAGCTCTAATTATATTAAAATTATCATTTAATAAATCAACAGTATAATGTTATACAGATTGTTCTCACATAAGTACTATTGAGTGTAGCACCTCACAAATGAATGGCTATAGAAATGAAGCCTATGTTTTTGCCTGTGAAACTTTTGAGATGCCTCTTTGTGTTCTATGTATGACAGAGATCACATCCAACTAGAAGTATGCATTTGAATGTATTGGTGCTTCTACTGTCATTGTATGGTGTCAAATCCAAAAATATATATGCCTGTCCTTACTGATGTGACATATGGATTCTGTGCAGTGATGGGATGTCAAAAATTCTACTACCACGCCATGACGTCACGGACGTCATGGACGTGGCCAATGTCATGACGTCATGACGTCATGGGCGGAGCCAACGTCATGACATCATGATGTTGTGGGCAAGGCCAAAAAAAAATAAAAAAAATAATAAACACGCACACAGACCCGTAATTAACTTAAAGAAATAAAATAAAGAAATAAATAAAATAAAAATTAAATAAAAGTACAACCACCCACCCAAAACACAATTAAATCACCCACCCACCCACCCAAAATATAAAAGCCTCACTTACCTTCCGTGGCCGCAGCCAGAGCCGGGCCGAAAAGGCAACGGCCCGAGGAAGCTCCAGGCGCCCGACAGAAGAGGATGCGGCGGTGGCGAGCCCCGCCGGGTTTACCCAGGGCATGGGGGTTTGTTGGGCCCAAGACCCTAGGACGGCGTGGCGCGGGCGGACGGCGCGGCGCGGGCGGACGGCGCGGCCAGGCACCAACGTGCCTGTGGGAGCCAGGTAGCCGGCTAGGGGAGGTGCCCTTCTCTTAGGGCTGCCGCCGCTGCTGCCGGAGCCAGTTTGCTTGTGTTTCCGCAGTGAGAGGGAGGACGAGGTGAGAGCCGGGGTATGTGTGGGGGGCAGCTCGGCCGTCTGGAAGCCTTCCCGGTCGGTGTCGAATTGGGGGGGGGACCCTCCTCTTGTCTGCCACTCCCGCCATTCAGCCTCCGGCAGAGCGACGAGGTCGTCTCGCCCGCCCTGCCACCCGTTTGTCCTCCCTGTTTCTGCGGGGCAGGGTGGCCTTGTCTCCCCCTTGCGAGGCTGGTGGTTCCCACCCTGACCCTTCCCTTCTCCGAGGGCTGCATTTTTGCTGAAATGTGAAATTCAGTTTCTTCTGTAAAGTCGGCCCTAGTGGGCTGTAGAGCTGGAGGCTGGGAGGGGGGAGATAAATGAATGGACGGGGAACCTCCCATCCAGCTTCAGAAGATTTTTTTTAAAAAAATTGGAGCCATTTGGCTCCAATTTAGTGCGCATGTCCAGAAACTCAATTTGACGCATGTGCAATGCGTCAAATTGAGTTTCTGCGCATGCGCAGTCAATTGGAGCCATTTTAGCTCAGATTTTTTTTAAAAAAAATTCTTTCGGTGAGGCGTCCGGAACCGGACGCCTCAAAAGTGGACTCCCCTCCCGGAGAACTCTCCGGGATTAGTCTTACCGGTTCCAGAGATCCGTCTGGAACCGGGGACATCCCATCACTGATTCTGTGCCCGTGGCAGAGAAGTACTGTATGAGTTTTCTTTTCAAATGTGATGGAAAACAGAAATATCTAGACATCCATTTTCCAACACAGCTTGTATCCCTGATTGCTGAAGAATATGCTTACAAATCTCTTTCAGCACAGAGTAAAAGTTACAAGCAAAAAAAATGTGCTGGACAGATAACAAAGGCCTTCACAGAAAGCAGTTCACAAAATATTAAAAGAGAAACTCTTTTCTTTCTTCTTTCCTTCCTTCATTCCTCCCTTTCTAATATATTTTCTCAATTGTAATTCCTTTTGGGGGGGGTGTGAATGTATAATTATATTACAAATGATCTGCAATGCTGCTGAATAGGTTGATTCAATGGTATGTGCTTTTTTAAAAAAGCATTTGAGTTGAATGTGTGAAGAAAGATATATGTTCCAATTTGTGTAAGTGGTTTGCTTTTGCAAGCAACCTGCTTCACTATAACTTAACAGGTGAAGGGAAATATGTTCAAATAAAGGAAATGTACAGTGCTGTGGAATCCATCAGGTATGTTTATAGAGGACCAACTTAACATTTGAAAGCATAATATGCACCTAGGAAATTCGCAATCATAATTTTCATTGTCATGGCATACACTCAGTAAAAAACAATAATTAATAATAATTGTGTGCTGCTAAGTCAATTCTAAATAGAGAATACACAGAAGTGGTTTATTATTTTCCTTCTTCTATGGGCAGCCCAGGACTGTACATCTTGCCTTTTCTCCCTGGAAGCACAGTGAGGAATCAAACTTCAAACCACTGACCTACCAGGTCAGCTCATCCAAGAAAACAATAAGAATCCTGAGTTCTGCAGAAAAATGTGTGTCAAAAATGATATATGATGTTGAAGTAACATTATGATGTTATCTTCACTACTAATTGTATTTCATTTCAGTTGCTATCCAGCATCATGTATTAAATTTAAGGCAAGCATTTTTATAAAGATAGCATACGGTGCCTCAAAAATGTGCAGTGATTTAGTTAATAGAGCAATCTGAAGCTCCAGATTTAATGGCTGGGAGCTGAGAGGGGTTAGGACAGTGATGGTGAACCTTTTAGAGACTGAGTGCCCAAGCTGCAACCCAGAACCTACTCTGTGCTGGGTGGAGGGAGGAAGCTGTCCCATTGGGTTGCTGGGTAGAGGGGTAGGGTGAACTGTGTGCTGAAGGGAGGGAGGAAGTGCTCCCACTGGGCTGCTGGGCAGGGGGATGGGGTGTACTCTGTACTGGGATGACAGTGCACATGCCCATAGAAAGGGCTCTGAGTGCCCCTTCTGGCACATGTGCCATAGGTTCGCCACCACTAGGTTAGGATAAGATGGAGGTCTCCCACTAATAATGTTTTGTCAGTGCATGGGACTATGCCCAGTAACAGCCCAGCTGCAAACACTGGAAGCTCTGTGGGTGCAAACCTGTAGCCATTGGTGTTCTTGCAAGGAGTAGCTTGCAAACCCCCCCCCCCCCATCTATTTGATGAACAGAACCAGAGCCATTCTGAGACCTCTGGGGTTCTAACATAACCACATACATTGATTGCTTTCCAGTTGAAAATAGTCTCTTGTCATCCCTGAGCTGCTGTACCAAAACTCCTCACCCATAACAGTTAACAATACTTAAAAACCATTTTAATTTGTCAGAAATTGACAAGATCTTATTTTGAGGAGGTTCACAGAACAAACAGCTGCATTCTTTTTCATTGATTGCTAGAGAAATAAAGGATGTAAGATATTTACATCTCCATTCACAATAATTTCTACATGGGAGATAATGAATCTTGATTTATGTTCCACTAGTGAGAGCTTATTGATGGGAGCTGTTGATTAGTAAGAGATACTTAAAAAAAAGGATACAGGAAAAAGAGTAGTTTGAGAATTGACACAATTAAGTATAACAGCTCCTTGGAGCGATTGTGGTGTGCATCAGTCTGTAATTAGAGGATTTTAAAAATACATTATTCATTCTAGTCTCTAATGATTCTGTTGTGAGAAAATCCCTGCAAAACTTGTCTAGTGTTTCCTTCAGTAAGATATACCAACAGAGCATCATTGAAGCCCATTTTACTTGGTTTAAGGAATCTTATAGGTAGTGGGAAATGAATATAATAACATCCATATTTTACAGTAAGGAATTGTTTTATCACTTCTATCACTCATGCATTCCTAAAATTTAGAAGAAGTTGCTTGTCGCATTAAAAAAACACACACACTTCAGACCTTTGCAAAACCAAGCAAGAAGCTTCACATGATATTCTTGTAATGTCTATAATATTTAATAAAGAAAGGCTTACAAGCTGGTTTATAAACTGTTAAAGGGCAGGAGCATGGAGATGGACTGAAACAAAATATTTGGGATATAGAAAGTCTTAGGGTCCTATCCAATGGTATCAGTCAGCAGTGGAGCAGCATTTACCAATACAAACCTCTCCATCTGTGGCAGATGTAGAATTCTTTGGTCCTGCGGACATGCCACGATATGACCAGATGGCTACTGGTGAAATGTTGAATACATACTCGAATAATTTTTCACATTAGTCAGAATACCATTGAATGGTCTCACTTTCCATTTATTGTATATTTCTAGAAGTCATATACAGTCAGTCTCTAATGCACTTGAGTGAGCTCTTCAACAATTAAATATATTCTATATATGGCCTTCACTGACAAATCATTTAAAATAAATGCCATTATTTGTTTGATGCCATTTTGATAGAAAAACTGTTGACTATCTTCTTTAAAATAAGTAAGTGGACTTGACCAAATAGTACATACACTTCGAATGGGGTTTCCAGTGGGTTAATTATTAGTTTTCCAGCTGCCTATTTAATGGTTTAAGTATCTGGCTGCAGAGCCAGAGGATGAGAGTTTGATTTCCACTGTGCCTCTGAGGTGAAGAGCCAGCCTATGTAGCCATGGGCAAGGAGCACAGTTCCAGGGCTCCTCATAGGTATTTTCTAACTAGAAAACCCTGGAAAGAGTTACCATAAGTCAGAATTGACATGATGGCAAACAATTATTACTTATTTATCATCTTACCTATTTATCGCCAGGAAAATACATGGTGAAAGAGAGGTTCTGTCTGAAGAAAGCCTAAAAACTTATTTTTGACTGTGCAGGAACACCTGATATGTACATGTATATACAAAACTACAATTATGCATACTTGGGTTTTATTTCAGCTGGGTTGAACCAAAAGAAGGTTGATTCTATTGAAGCAATTAAAGGAGAGGACAAAGGCCACTGCAGATAGGCCTCCTGGAATGTATAATCATGATGATTTTTTTTAAAGTGTCAATTTGTTTTCTTATCTGTCCTTTTTCACATCTTTTTCTACAGTGACTTTTAAAAAGAGCAAATATCTTATGATATGTCACTTTTTTGTGTTTTTGCAATTATTTTAACTGTATCTTGAGCTCTCGTTTTCCGCTGCATCATGTTTCTTGTACATGATGTTTTTATGCCAATTAATTTTTTAAACTTGAACTTACGATATAATACTAAAACAAAAATGTAGTATCCATCTATTCTCAGAGCGGAGAAATGCATCTGTTTTGAGAAGTTGCTATGGAAACTAATAAAAACTTTTGATGGGACCATATATATAAAAATGTCAGTTCATGTGGCAAAATTTTTCAATTTTCTGGTTTAATAAAAAATAAGAGTCTTTTCTTAAGAATGTAGGACTAGCTTCTTACATTATCTATATTATTCTGGCAGCTTGCATAACAAAGAACATTGCTAATAATGATATGATAGAGATGGAAGGTATACAAAAAAAATTGAATTGGATACCAGAAGCATCTTGTATCAAAATATTATGCACTGCAAAATTACAATTCTTAGAATACTGAATGAAATGAGAGAGAAATATTGTTTTTTACTAGGGATCACTTGTGACACTTTAAAAAGAAGGGGAAAGAAATTGGTGATGAAGTATCAATAAATCAGATTTAAACAAATGCAAGAAAAGATGGGAAAACTGCAAACCTTATTTACAATCTTTTGGCAGTTCCCAGTGTCTGTAGTGAGACAGACAGACAAGGAGATGTGCCAGTATGAAGCAAATCAACTGCTTGGCAAACTACCCAGGGGAATCTTGTTCAAAAGGAATAGAAGCATCACAAAGATAATCTCTGATTTAGGTTTTGACAGGTTGGCAGTTCAGCATTCTCCACTGTAGGAGCATTTATTTTGCTGACTTCAGCATAGGAGCACTAAATTTGCCCATGGCTATACATCACAACATAATGCCACTTCCACTCCTAGAGCAGTAGCTCTGTAGGTATTAATTCTTTCCTTCTCTCCTTGGGCTATGCCAAGTGTAATTGCTACTGCTATTGCTATGATAGGATATTGTGTGTAACAAAGGGCACATCTTGTACAATCAGTTTGTACCAATAAATAAGCTATAGAGTTGGAAGGCTACTCATAGCATTCAGACACTTAAACTTTTTGGCAGCCTCTTGAAATGACACTTGAATCCAATTCAGGTGTTTTCTTAATCCAGGGGTCCCCAACCTTAGGCCCATGGGCCAGATACGAAACATGGAGCCATATCATGTGGCCCCCCACCCCTCCAAGGGCATTTTAGAAACAAAATGGCTACCCCTTTGAAACTGTTGGGACAAAATCACCACCACATTGTGCAGGCAGGGCAAAATGGCCATCCGGCCCTCAAGGCTAACAGAGAGTGTGACCCAGTCCCTGGCTTGAAAAGGTTGGGATCCCTTGTCTTAATCCAGTGTTTCCCAAATGCTGGTGTTTGGACTTCAGTTCCCAGAAGCGTAAGCCAGTATAGTGACTGATCAGTGCTTTGGGGAATTGACTTAAGCTTCTGGGAATTGAAGTCCAAACACCAGCATTTGGGAAACACTGAAATCCATTCAATAAATACCCATGTTCAAGGTGCATTCTGCCTACCAGTCACCATGTATGATTCTGTGCTATGCCACAACAATCAAACTGTGAAAGCTACCCTTTTAAAAAACAGCATGAAATGATACCAGAAAGAACCATTAGAAGTCCTGAATAAAGAAGATATTTAGCTGATGCTGATAAATATCAGAGCCAACCAGAGAGTGTTCCCTTGGAGAGACCACTCTATAGTATAACCAAGATACAGCTGCTAAGATTCTCTGACGAATTTTTTGTTTTAACTGTTTTCAGTGATGCTACTCTCAGAAGAGTTTATCCAAATGATCTCAAAGTCCAGACTGATTAAGTCCTTGTTGGCACTGGTTAGGCCTTTGATGGTGAACCTTGGCACTCCAGATGTTCTTGGACTTCAATTCCCAGAAGCCCAAGCACCCTGTGAATCCACATGAAAGGGTTTACTGTGATTCATCTGGCCCACGCTGCTCTCATCACTCCCGGAAGTGGAAGTAAAATGTGTCGGTACTGGTATTGCTGTATGGTCATGGTGAAAGGCTGGGATACTGCTGATATCTGTCCACACACATTGATGTGTGCACAATGTCTGCTGTGAGCCTCATGTACATGATAACCTGTTAGTTTTGAAGCCAGTCTCATGCAGCAAAATTGGATAGATTTATCTGATCTTTGGCACACACACACTATAGTTTATGTAGCCTGAAGCCTGCATTTTGTACAGCTGCACAGGTCAGCTTTGCTACAAATATTAATATTTCTTTAAATCAGAGAACATTTACATGTAAGTGTATAATAATTCAAGCAGCTTTGTAATCCAGAGATAGGCCTCTGATTTGGATGATGTATTCTATATATTAGGCTTCATGAATTACATTTGGCTCTAAATTAGGGTTATAAATCTTTGATGTTCTTTGCTTGTTCTGGTTTCCCTCAAGTCATTTTCCATAAGTGCATAGTTAAAGTGATTATCTCTTATTTATTGCATTTTGGATCATTTTTGAATAAGTAACTATTCCAGCTGTTTAAAAACTGTGTCATCACCTGCAGTTTCCTCTTTGTTAGCCCTAAACCATTTCCTTCACTGTGTGCACAGATCCCTGCCACTGACATTATTAATAATAAAAAGTTTAGTAAGTATTGACGAAAGACTGTGTTTCAGCATGGCAGGCTAGCAATTTCTATCAAACTGAGGGCAAATACAAATCTGTTTACCACAGTACTCATTCAGAACTGTAGGTTTGACTGTAAAGGCAACAATTGTAATCTAAATGTTGATGTCATGTTAGGTGAGAGGAATCAAAGAAAAGGTGTTTTAATCATTCTTGAACAAGGCACTAATCAGGGGCTTTTATGATGGCAACAGCAGCTGTTGTCATTTAGTATACATACTGTTCACCAGAATTTTTTTGTTTTACACAAGGAAATCTGAAATCTTAAAGACTCAAGTTGGCATTTCATCTGTCCAATTTGTTTTAGATACATGCTTCTCCCCCTCGTCCACTGCGATGTTGCCACGTGATGCTAAGGTATATACTCTATCTTGTTTCACTGAAATGCCCTGGAGGAACAGGAGTAAAATGTGTCCTTTGGAGATTTTACAGTATAAAATCAATAAACAATATGCATTGGGGCACATAGAACACCTCAATGTGGAATGGCGGACTCACTTTTTGGGGGTAATTTTGAGCTATCATATTTTTTTAATGGCTGAATTCTGAAATAGCTGGGATCCTAATCTATCAGTGTAATATTTCTGATGGATTTGGGGGGTGGAAGTGATGATGGTTGGCACTAATGAAACCCAGACTTTGGTAGTCATTCCCAATGTTTTCCTCCAACGAGAGTGGGAATCTGGGTGGCTACTTCATACCAACAGTATTTTTAATCTTCAGCTTCCTAGCTGGTTTGCAGAGCACTGGCTTCTAAGTTGTTTATTTATTTAAAGCATTTTTATATCATTAATGAATCACTGTGACTTTTATTGTTTCATTGTTGGTCTGTGGGTTGCAAGTTGTTTAAAAAAGAATTATAAAACTGTTGAAAGGAAAGCAGAATTATGTGACAGCAGGAATATAGGAACTCATAGTATCGTTAAATAAATCATTAAATAAAATGCTTCTCCCCCCCCTCCCCAAAGCAAGCCATGATAGCCTTTGATATAGCTCCATATTTTGCATCCCTTATTTCAACCTGTGAGTTCCAGGATTTTCCTGCAGTACATTTTCTGATTCCTCTACATTGATCATGCTGGCTAAGGCTTATGGAATACCCAAAGTCAGAGAACACAGTTTAATAACATAGATGTACTGGTTAGGTTCTGTCCCCTATGTATTTCCTTAAATAGCTTCATGTGGAATCTAAGTGAAGGAAGCCCTTGTTAAGATTCAGGGGAGTCTTATTGTTCTACAATGTTGCTGATCATGGATGCAGATTTATTCTGTGTTAATTAAAAAGTAGAGGGGTATAGAAAAGCCATAGGAATTCCTCTTATACTGTCATGCCATTGGTTCATATCACTCAGTATTATCATCTCTGGTTAGCAGCAGCTGTCAGGACTTCAGGCAGATTTCTTTCCTCACCTTACCTGGTGATTCTTCAGTAGACTCCCATTGAAATACCTCCCACCCGCATATCCAAGGGAAATAGGTTCCAAACTCTTCCATGGAGACCTGAAACTGCTGAAAACAGTGAACCCTGTATTATAGCCCACATACCTGAGTCATACAAGTGGGGTTACTGCAAACACCTCTGTTGATCTTTCAGGCTCTCTCAGGAAAATATTTTTCTGAAAACAATCAATTTCTTTTCAACATCACGTTATAGATAGTTGTCTCTAGTAACCAGATCTGGAAAGAGTCTTCTTCTCCTTCTTTGCTTCCTCTTCTATTCCATCGGGTATCGAGGGAGATGCAAGGATCTTGCTCTGGCACTTCTAGCGGCTCCACCAGTGTTATTTGGTGTTCTTGTAATATTTATCTGATGGCATCTCTCCACCTTGCTCTGGGTCTGCCCCATGGTCTTTGAACATTTCCTCTTTCCACATATGCCTTGTAAGGTATGAAATTCCAAGACATTCTCTCCAAATGGGCAAACCACCTTATTTGTAGTGCAAGATTGGCTCTGTTCCTATTCTTTCCCTTATAACCTAATTCCTGGTTTTATCCCTTGTAGTCACACCAGCAGCCTTTCTCAGACATCTCATTTCCATGGTGACCAACGTTTGCTTATGTTTTGTTGTAAGCATCCATGGCACTGGTAACATAAGGTGTGAATGAATATATTTGTATGAGGTGTTTCTTTGTGTTTATTGATATTGCCCTGTGTTGTAAGAGCAGGGCTAGCTGTCTTAATATTTGGTTTGTCTTACTGCACCGTATTTTAATCTCTTCATCCATTTTGCCATTTTCAGTAAATGGAAACTGCAAATACATAAGTCAGATATTTTTTCATTGACTATTTTTGGGCCCATGGATAGATGAAACTAAGATGCTGAACCCACAGATACAGGAGGCAATCTGTATTCACTAGGCTTTGTTTACAATCAGCTTTGTTTACAAAATCAGGCATCTTCTGGAAAGATGATTAATGTGACAAATAGTTGAATTTGAGAGAAAATACGATAAGTTTTCTTTTAAAGTTTTAAATGATCAAGTTAAAGTAATGATTTTTAACTGTACATACAGTACAGTAATACCTCGGATAATGCTAAGACTTGGTTCCACAAGTCTTGGTGTTATCCGATTTTTAGTGTTATCCGATGCATGTTAAAATCCTATGGGATGGATCAGATAACGTTAAAGCTCCATAGAGATACACTGTAACCGCACAGGCTTTAGCGGTTGTTATCCGATCCTTCCCATAGGACCTTAACGTTATTCGATCCAATTCTCCTCCCCAGATTACTTAACATTATGCGATTTTAGCGTTAACCGAGGTAAACATTATCCGAGGTATTACTGTATAATGTTTCTGCTTTAATGTTACTCCATTACTTTTGTATTGGTGGTTTAAAAAGTTGTAATACTTGTTTCATTTGGCCCAGTTAAAGATTTCTGAGCTACATGTATATATGCATTGCACCAAATAAATACTGCATGCTAATTTGATATAATTAACATTTTATTTTGACGCTTTTTCTTTCTGTTCATTCTCTGTATTTAAGCCATTCAAACAGGCACTTTAAAGGAATAAATCAAAGGACCTTATCTAAAACACCATTTCAAGAAATTCGCATCATCTAAAAAGCTAGTCTTTGTTATTTAACTTTAAGTTCAGGTTACACAAAAGAAGTAGGTATGAAATAATCATTCTAGGATTGCCTTTCAGTAACTGTCTGACCCATGATTGATAACTAACTGGAAAACAGTTTCAGGAAATGGTGTTTAAATGTAATAGAAAAGAAAAGACTAATAGCTATAATCCTCAGATTGCTGTGTGCCAGGACTTGCTATGGTTACATATATATGACAGTTTGTCCTTATACGGAATTTTTGAAGTGGTAGCTCTGTTAGTCTGTGCAAGCATATCAGACTAAATAAAACAAAACAAAGAGAAAATAGACAAAAACACTGTGTCATCTTAAAGATTAACTGCTATATTTTAATGTTAGTTTTTTTGTGAATTAAGTCCATTTCTTGAGACCTATGAGTAAGGCTTGGCCCCATAACCAGGTGGGAATACAGAAGTACACAACAGTTGGTTAGCGTATTAGATACAATTTGCATATTGAAGTGGCTTTTTACACTTGGTAATGCCCAAAGATCCTTGATAAATATTCAGATTTATTTCTGTGAAGCTTTGTCCTTCTATGGTATACCATTGGGGTATCCAATTAGGCAGTGTTCCTACATGAGGGATTGTTCACTCTATATTCAAATTGGCTGTGGGCATTTCTTCTGTTGGCTGATGTGCATTGTTTAATTTGCTCACAAAGATACTTCATAAACCATTTTGATGTAATGAGCATTATTAGCCTTCTTCTTGAAATCGCCACCGCATAAATGTGTTGTGAAATAGCAGTGATCGTAGATGGGTAATTTCATGCCTCACTGTCATCCTCCCCTTCCCCATTATAAAAACCAATGTCACAATTTGTTGTGAATTCTTTAGAGCCACTCCCCATTGCACATGAAAATGTCCGTGTGCTTCATTTACTGCTTTGATTTCATGTCCTTTATATTTTGAGTTGAAGCTGTAGTAAAGCTGTAAGATAACACTCTTAAAAATATGCTCACAAGGTATCTCTTTCAGGTATTCCATCTAAAGATGTGTAGAAGAGGAGTATAAGGGAGCAAACAAAGTTGAAAGAAAACAAAACCAAGCATAAGAGCACCATCTATTGGACTGTAAAGAATGGCACCAAAAGTGGCCACTCGTAGCCAAATAGTAACATCTGGAAAGGTGAACAAGTTGGGAATGGAAGAGAAAATAAAATACAGTTTTGTATAAAATGATAATCACTGACTGTCAGGTTACATTTCTTACAAACACATTCCTTCTGGAAGTACAAATGTACTCCCTTACATAATCCAATGGAGACTGTTCAAGCTCAATGTATGCAACCTTTAGAAAAGAAAAAAGTCATTTTTAAGCCATTGAATATCCTATGTGTTAGACTTTACTTTTGTTAAACAAGTGGAAAAGGGAAAAAAATAGGATGACTGTCTTGTTTATTTCATAATTATTAAATGATTCAGGATACTGGAATGCCTAGTTGTCTATAATTATAATTGCCTAAGAAACAAAAATATTTTTAATTCAGTTCAGACTATCCATATACTATACTTAAAGCCAACAAGGAAATAAGATATCTCTGAGGCTACTCTTACCTGGATATAACATCCATTCAAATCAAAGGGGCTTACATCTGAGTAAGCATATAAGCTTATGTTGTAACATGATAGCACAATCATAGGCTTCATCTGAATATATGTTTCAAAGAGAATTGGAGGTTTTAGCATATTTTGTAGAAACTTTTACACTACCATGTCAAATAATTTTGTCTTCTGTTTTGACCCACCCCCACCCCAGCTAATGTAATACCACTCGTTATCACAGGGATTATTGGGGGTGGGGGGGAATCTTATATGTGATAGTAAAGTATGCATTATGTGAAGCTGATAAGCAAACTGATGAAGCGGGTACAGTACACATAAAAAAGGAAGTTGTGGAGCCAGAGGGCCATAAAATGCAAGAGGAACTTAATACAGTACTCATAAATAAATTGGGAGGCAGGGGATCAATGTTGTACACTGAGGCTGTGTGTGGCTGTGAATTAAATAAAATAACTTTTTTTCTTGGAAAGAATGAGATTAATAAATACTGTCAGAAAAGATAAAAGGCAATTCCCAAGTTGGTAACAGAAAGTCTTGCATCCTATATTATCTAGCAAGTACTTAAATTTAAAAAAATGGAAACAGAAAAAAATGAAGGTGAAACTAGATGCATAATTGAATACAGAATAAAAATGATCACATGGCTCAATAATTAAACTGGATAAAAAATTAATTAATTAATTAAAGTATTCATGGGGGGGGGGGAACCTGCCAGTTTTCATTTCAGTCCAATAAAAAAAAAAGAAAAACATGGTTGGTGGCACAACAGGCCAAAAGGATACTGTGAGAAACTTACAAATTATGAAGCCTTAACAATCTCACAGTTCTTCTGAAGCAATTGAATCAGCTCTAAATATCCCCTATTCAATTTTAAATGTGGGAAATTACAAAACAAACACCAGGCATTACAGTGTGGGGGATTACAATGTGGGGAATTTGTTTGCTTTGTAATTCCCCACATTGTAATTCCCTACATTTAAAATTATTTTGTAATTCCCAACATTTAAAATTGAATAGGGGATATTTAGAGCTGATCTGAATAACAACCAGAGATCATCTACCAATGCCAGCTTTGGGAAGCGGTATTGATTGGCGTGATGATGTCATTCTGATTGAATCACTCTATGACTCTGTGTCTGGTGTATATAAACTCATGCCTTGCTATTTCATTCCTATGTCTGATGAAGTGGACTTGTTCCATGAAAGTGCACATTAAAAATATAGCAGTTAGTCTTTAAAGTGCTGCAGTGTTTTGTTTCTAGTTTCTGATATGTCAGATACAGATGTATGGCTGTTGTAGGATGACAGCAAATAAAGGGTAAAGCCAAAGATAGGACATGCTAGGTATTTTTTTCTGAATTTAAAGCACCCCAAATACTACAGCCAGCATAACCAGTGGTCATGCTTACTGAAAGATTCTGGAAGCTGTAATAAGAAAATTAGTTATTCTCTCCTCAGGGAAACCTTGTTCATCTTTACTTTTCACTTTAATAATACAGTAAAACCTCATATAACACTAAAACCTGGTTCCACAAGTCTTGGTGTTATATGATTTTTAGTGTTATCTGATCCTCTATGGGATCCATAGAGATACAGTAATACCTCATATAACATTAGTATCGAATAACACTAAAATCGCATAACATTAAGGAATCTGGGGGGAAGAATTGCATCAGATAACATTAAGATCCTATGGGATGCTTCAGATAACAACCGCTAAAGCCTGTGTGGTTACAATGTATCTCTATGGATCCCATAGAGGATCAGATAACACTAAAAATCATATAACACCAAGACTTGTGGAACCAGGTTTTAGTGTTATATGAGGTTTTACTGTACATTGTAACCACACAGGCTTTAGCGGTTGTTATCTGAAGCATCCCATAGGATCTTAATGTTATCTGATGCAATTCTTCCCCCCAGATTCCTTAATGTTATGCGATTTTAGTGTTATTCGATACTAATGTTATATGAGGTATTACTGTACTTGGCTAAGCCATTGTTTTCAGGTGTTCTGTTATGGTCAGAAGATATCACAAGGACAGCGAAGTTCATGGCTTCTGGGCAGGATACATCTCCCAGATATAAATGTACAGAGCTGGTCATTGTTGCTAATGGCAACTTTGGAGTTGAACAATGGCAGTCTGGCCTGGTTAATGCTGTGTCTGATTTTTGGAATATAAATGTTTTCCAGTAAATGTCTCACTTGAGATAAAATCATTTGGTTTGAAGGCATTGATTTTTAAGAAACCCAGCACTATATGCTGTACTATTGGTACCAACTATAATAAACATTTGTTAAATACTTCTACTGTATAACACTGGGAACACTTGTGTGGATATGAAGTGGTTCAAAATGAACAATCCTAACGTGTGTCATGAACTCTTGCTCTAGAGAGCCATAAATCTTTCTTCAGAGTGTTCTCAATATAGTGGAATATCAGTAACATCAAAACATAACTAACAATCTGAGCCCTCATTATTAATATAGACATTTCTGCCTCACCTTTCTGTCTCAGGATAACTTGCAAAAAATTAATTAATTAAAATTACAATATTGTATGAAATAATGCATTCAAAAATTATAATTGTATGGTACAAATTTGATATACAGCCAAAGGATACATTTTAAATAACTTCAGAGGGCAAAACAAAGATATGCCTTTTCTTGTGTTCATGGTTTGCTGTAAAATCAGCAGCAATCCTGTACATATATGTCAGTGTCTTCTGCAGCTGGTACAACTTAGTGGGCTGGGCATCCTGGCTGCAGAGCCCAAGGCTGAGAGTTTGAATCTCCATTGTACATTCTAGGAGAAGAGTCATAAGAGGGTCACCAAAGGTCAGAACTGACTTGAGGATGCATCATCATTATATGTGTTGTTGCTGTGGTGGTGAAATGTAACAGTAAAGACATTATAACAATTACACGATGTGATCCCCATCCCCGTCTGTGAACAGCTGGGGCCAAAAGAATAAAACTACCAAAACAATTCACCCTGGTGGTACAAGCAGCTCCATGACTGCATTTTGCCCCCACCCCTGATCTTATTTGGTCTAGTTTAGTAATGGTTGCCCTTGTTTGAAAGCCAGTCATATCTGACTGTAGGGTGCGATGCCCATCTCCATTTACAGCCAAAGATCTAGTGCAGTCTGTGTCTACAGATGTTTCCATGATCATGTGGCAGGAAGGACTAGACACTGGTGCACATGGAATGCTATTACCTTCCCACCGATGCTTTACCTTATTTATCTGTTTGTAATTTCTTGCTTTCAAACTGCTAGGTTGGTAAGTGTTGGGACAGAAACTCTATCATGTAGCATTCATGTCTCAAACTGCTGACCTGCCAACCTTCCAGCCACCAAGTTCAGCATCTTAACCACTAAGCCACCAATTTCTTTTTTATCTAATCATCATAGCTATGAGTTGTGGAGAAGAAAGTAACAGCCTTATAATATTTAGGGTGCCAGAACATTCTAGTCATATCGAACTGAATGAGAAACTAGTAAAGGTAAATTTTTGAAGCAGTAGTTGTGTTAGTCTGAGCAAGCAAATCAGAGAGAATAAATCAATCAATCACTTTATTACAGTCTACGACCAGCACAATAAAACGAGACATAAATATGTTTTAATAAATTTAAATTCTTAAGACAAAAAATGTTGTGGCACCTTAACAACTTATCAAGAGTGACACCTCATGGTATCAACATTTTTTGTCTTTTTGTTTTGTTTTGTTTACTCTCTAGAAAAAGTAAAGATGCGTAATCGATATTGTGGACAATAAGCTACCGTTAGGACAGAAATTGAGGCAGGATACATCAATAATTTAACATATGCAAATGACACCATCTTACTGGGAGAAAACAGCAATGATTTGGAAACGCTTTTAATGAAAGTGAAAGAAGAAAGTGCCACATTACAAAGACAAAATTTATCACTACAGAAAAATTAAATTACTGTAATGTTGACAATGACAAGATTGAAATAGTAAAATACTTTGTATATCTTGGTTCAGTCATCAATCCAAATGGGGACTGCAGTCTAGAAAACAAAAGACAAATGAGATTTGGAAAGGAAGCAATGAAGCAACTAAAAATGATTATCAATTGTAAGAATGCTTCACTGTAGACCAGGGTTGGCCAAACTTTTTGCACCATAGGGCCTGACCATGCCCCCAGAACAGTTGAGTAGGCTGGACTGTGCCCCCCAGAAGCAGAAGTGGGTGCATTTACAACTGATATAAATGCACCCATTTCTGCATTTATGTCAGGCACAGGCGCATTTATATATGCTCAGGCACATTTTACAGCTGATGTAAATGTGCCCACTTCTGCCTCCAGGTGCAGGGGAGATGAAGACGGGCTGGTTGGAATGGCATTGCAGGCCAGGTCCGGCCCACAGGTCATAGGTTGGGAACCCCTCCTGTAAACCAAGAACAAGATCACCCACATTATTGTATTCCCTATTACCATATAGAGGTGTGAAAGCTGAACAGTAATGAAAACTGACAGGGAAAAGAGTTATTTATTTGAAATATGGTGCTGGAGCTCTCAGGATACCTTGGCCAAATAGACAAACAAGTGGGTCCTAGAACAAATCAAGCCTGGAGGCAAAATGATGAAATTTAGTCCGTCTTACTTTGGGCACATCACGAGAAGGCAGGATTCTCTGGAAAAAATAACAATGCTGGGAAAGGGAAAGGTGACCAGAAAAGAGAAAGACTAAATATGAGATGGGTTGACTCTGTGAGTGAACCATAGGCTTGGGTTTGCAACAGCTGAGCAGGATTGTTGAGAATAATATTTTGGAGCTCTCTCCTTCATAAGATTGCCATAGGAGAGAAATCAGATTCCAGTCTGAGGCTGAATGGGCCTATTTTTATCTGAAGAATGTATGTACAGTACTGTACTCCCACCCTCACTTTGACAGATGGCTGAACTAACTGATTAAAAACTCTGTTCGTTTGAGCAGTGTACCTAGGAAAATGTGCACATTTTAAATGAAAGTGAAACAATGCTTAAACACATTTTAGTCAATATGGAGTTGAATTCAAGCGACACACGTGATTTTAAAATGAATTCAATGAGCACATGAAATTTTAATAAATGC
Organism: Furcifer pardalis; assembly: GCA_030440675.1. Lineage (NCBI taxonomy): Eukaryota > Metazoa > Chordata > Lepidosauria > Squamata > Chamaeleonidae > Furcifer > Furcifer pardalis. Next base: position 46,828,999 of record CP126895.1, read on the forward strand.
ATCCAAATGTGCACAACTGGGAAGAATAAGTGATGAAATGGTAGTGATCTTGTTCTATTAAAAAATAAAAAAAACGAAGAGTGGAGAATGCAGCAGATGTGGAGGTACAAAAGGGATATGGATAACAAGCAGGGATGTTTGTTGATGGGGAAGTCATAGATTTGCACATCTCCTGCCATAGAATAAGATGTGGGCTTAGAATTTGAGTTCAGTTTCCAAGTTGCATTCTGGAGTTTTCTTTGCATTCAATGAGCTGGTTTGTTCTGAACCACATCTTATCCTGATTATCTCTTTTCTATGTCATGTTTCATCCTGGGAAAATGTGAAGGAGAATATTAATGTGTTTTCATGGGCTTGTCCTGCTTACGCTGAATGCCTATTAGCATGCTGTCTGCACTCGTTCAGCTGGGACACAGAGCAATATAGCACAGAATGAATTTCCACACAAATCAGAAGCAGAGAAGCACGGCACATCATCCACTGAAGTTTATGCAGCCAGGCCAGTCTGAACACTACAGAAACATTTTTTCCTTGAGATTATTAAACAAATTATTCATGAAGGTCTATTCATGAAAGGCATTAAATGCAAACCGTCTGCTCTACTGAGTAGGCTAGGCTAGCTGGTTGAAACAAAAGAGCTCTTAAGAGGGAAAGAGAGCTCTTCCACTGAGATATATGCCTCCATTTGCCAGCAGTGCCCTGTTGTGTTCTATAAAGGACAAGCAGGCCAGTCTGTCTATTTGAAGAGGGAATGACAGAAGCTTCAAAATTTGGGATACAGTTGTACCTCGCTTAAAGCGCATAATGCATTCCACAGGATTGCTCGTTAAGTGAGTTTGCTCTTTAAGCGAAACACCATTGTAAATGACCAATTGTGGGCGGGATTGCAAACCCGATCTATTTGTTAAGCGAGTTTTTGGTTGGTTTTATTTGTTAAGCGAAGCAAACATTCAGAGAAAATTCTGCTCTTTATGTGAGTTACTCATTAAGCAAGACACTCTTTATGCGAGGTTTGACTGTATTCTTTTTTTTAAGGAGGGAGAGGTGATTTTAAATTAATAGGACATGTTACCTCTGAGTTTAATTTTTATAATTTATTTAAACACAGGTAAAACATCAAGAATTCCAAGACCAAAAAGAATTTCATCTCTGCCTCCTGTGGTTTAGGAGGCAAATGAGAAGTGGGGACAGGGAAATGTTAAATCATATTTAATGTCTTAATAAGCTTGTCAATATAAAGAGGTCTATGGTATCATTCAACTGTTTTGTGAATGGCAGCTGTTAATAAAGTACTGTACAGTAATACCTCATATAACATTAGTATCGAATAACACGAAAATCGCATAACATTAAGGAATCTGGGGGAAGAATTGCATCAGATAACATTAAGATCCTATGGGATGCTTCAGATAACAACCACTAAAGCCTGTGTGGTTACAATGTATCTCTATGGATCCCATAGAGGATCAGATAACACTAAAAATCATATACAGTAATACCTCATATAACATTAGTATCGAATAACACGAAAATCGCATAACATTAAGGAATCTGGGGGGAAGAATTGCATCGGATAACATTAAGATCCTATGGGATGCTTCAGATAACAACCGCTAAAGCCTGTGTGGTTACAATGTATCTATATGGCTCCCATAGGATTTTAACATGCATCGGATAACACTAAAAATCATATAACATCAAGACTTGTGGAACCAGGTTTTAGTGTTATATGAGGTTTGACTGTAACACCAAAACTTGTGGAACCAGGTTTTAGTGTTATATGAGGTTTTACTGTATATGGCCTGTTCATCTTGGGTGGTCCTACACAGCATAGCCCATAGCCAAATCGAACCTCCCAAGACCCCTCACCACATCAAGACAATGATCTTTGGGGGAAATATTCACCATAGAGATTGTTTACCACACATATATCCTTATTATTATTCAAATTACAGAAGCCACATTACTATGCCTACCTGAATAGTAAGGGCACCACATGACACTGACAGTGGCATTTGAATATTACTGGAAGAAATGATGCAGCATTTATCTATTTGTGTTACGAACTGTGTGCCATCAAACCTAAGTGCTGTGTCAACACTGAGCTATGAATTGCCATTAACGTTCACAAACTGCATACATAGATTTATCCAAAATTAGTCTGCAGGATACACACAGAAGTGCATTTATCTGTTTTTAATATGATATTGGTCACAAGTGAGCAGAGAAAAATCAAAATGATAAATTTGCAAATGTCTCTCCATTCATGGATGCAATGACATTCAGGCTGTAAGTGCTACAAACCCATTTTGCTTCTGAGTGGAATCGCACAATGCCAGGAAATAATCACAGAGAGAGGCTATTAAATTGTCATGTTTATGCTGTGACACTGCAGCTTCATAACTCTGTCATCTCGTATTGATGCTATGATTTTTCTACAAACATTGAAACTCAATGTCCTCAGTGGCAGAACTCGGCAGTTATTCCTTGGTAGTCTTTGACTTAATTCAAGGCAATCTACTTCTTTCTCTTTTTCCTACTTGTTGAAAGGGAGGTGGAGAGGGAACCTGAATCTCATCTGTCTTTGTCGCTTTCCTCCTCCCTCGACACTTCTTGTCTATCTGGAGGGCTGTGAATGGGTTTAGAGGAAAGAACATGAACAAAGCAAGGCAAACGTAGATATCAATCTGTTCCTATGCTTTAAAAGCAGTGCAGAATTGCACAGTATCCTTAATATCACCTAATCTTGGGGGCTTTTTCAGTGTCTGAATAAAGGTCAACTTTTCTGTAAACTCAGCTGTACTTAAAATATAGGCATAGAAAGGAGGTTATAGGAAAGAAGACCTGTAGATATTTTATTTTAAAATGGTACTTGGATAATAGCTAGTTTCACATCAAAATGCCTCTAAACAGCTGACTTAATATCCAACAAAATAAAAGCTATGAGGACTTGAAAGTCAGCTCCAATTGCCAATTTACAGAAGTAAGCAGAGAGAACCTTTATTTTTGTAACATGTATTTGGACTCTGGCTTCTACTCTCTGGATTAGGCCCAGGAAACATAGCTTGCCCACCTTTGGCTTGTGCAATTTTGCAACTGTTTCCATCATGGGTGCTTTTTGCATTTTAAAGAATGCAACAGAACAAGGTGAAAGAAGGAATTTTTTTTAAGTGCATGTATGGGTTGTTTCAAGAAGACACTACTGTATTCATTCTCAGCTGGTTACAGTTGTCCTAGAAGTCATTGTTTGCTTCATTATAATGTGGCATTAGAACCTGAATGAATGGAAACTTCAAGCTCTGAGCTCTGGGGAGAGTTGAAATATTTTTTCTGTTTTTTCTCCAGGCACCAAATTGAGATGCTATTATGTAATCAAGGATGGCAAGGTGAAAGTTGTACATATTGATATCTACAATGGGCCTTCCTTACAGTTAGGTGTCTCTGTCTCTTTCTCTCTCTGTGTGACTCTACTGGCTAATATTGGTAACACACCTTGGAAATACATATACAGTAATACCTCAGATAACATTAGTATTGAATAACACTAAAATCGCATAACATTAAGCAATCTGGGGGGAAGAATTGCATCGGATAACATTAAGATCCTATGGGATGCATCGGATAACAACCGCTAAAGCCTGTGTGGTTACAATGTATCTCTATGGATCCCATAGGATTTTAACATGCATCGGATAACACTAAAAATCGGATAACACCAAGACTTGTGGAACCAGGTTTTAACGTTATTCGAGGTTTTACTGTACAGTAATACCTTGGATAACTTTTACCTCGGGTAACGCTAAAATCGCATAATGTTAAGTAATCTGGCGAGGAGAATTGGATCGAATAATGTTAAGGTCCTATGGGAAGGATCGGATAACAACCGCTAAAGCCTGTGCGGTTACAATGTATCTCTATAGAGCTTTAACGTTTTCCGATCCATCCCATAGGATTTTAACATGGATCGGATAACACTAAAAATCGAATAACACCAAGACTTGTGGAACCAAGTCTTAGCGTTATCTGAGGTATTACTGTACAGTAAAACCTCGCATAAAGAGTGCCTTGCTTAGAGACTAACTCGCTTAAAGAGCAGAATTTTCTCTGAATGGTCGCCTCGTTTAACAACTAAAACCAACCAAAAACTCACTTAACAACTACATCGTGGTTCACAATTCCCCCAGCCAGAAGTCACAATTGGTCACTTACAATGGTGCTTCACTTAAAGAGCAAACTCGCTTAAAGAGTAATCCCATGCAATGCATTATGCTTTTTAAACAAGGTACCACTTTAAATTATGTGTTTTAGGAATTTTTCACTGAATATTTTTGGACCCATGGATGACTGAAACTGAGAATACTGAACTTGCAGATCCAGTAGGCAGATGCAGTTGGCAGCCCTTACTTTGTTTTAGATACAGATTCATTGCACATATTAAGTTTAACACAGTCAGATTGTTGCTATTATTGTTGCATACTTACATTAAAACAAATAGGTGTACTGTATTCTTTTATTTTTTACAATATTGATTTTTTTTCTGTGTCTAAATAACTTTCCAATTTCTTCCTTCATTTGTTTTTTCCAAAGACCAACCATGGTTCAAAACTTGCAAACAACCTTGGATAACAGTGTCTTAGGTTAAACAATTGATTGTCTTTCCTACTTCTATGGCTGAACAGCTTTAAGATAAATGTTCTTTCCTGGTCACATTAGTATGTCATAAAAATAAGAAAAAAGTAGGGAAAATATGTTCCTAAACATTAGCTATTTGAGTGGAAAATATTTATAACCTTCATTTCTTCATAATTAACCATGCAAAAGTTGTATAATTTTGGAAAACATTACAGTGTAGACTTCATTTGTCTATATTTTTAGCTTATTTTCTTAATTTTAGTCCAAGTAAGACACGTGAAAGAATTAAATTAGTGTTGTTTTACTTCAGTGATGGATGCAGAACATTGTCTGGAAGTTCATGCGCATATTGCTTTCCCTAATGAATGGTACATGGGCCGCATTGTATGTGGGGCAGTCGGAAAAACTTTTGTCAATTTTATGGTGTTTTCACTAAAAACACCTTGTGTGGCTGCCCAGTTTATATGTTAAAGGGTGTAGATATTGTACAGCAACATACACAGAGAAAACAAGAAATGATATATGCATCCATGCTACTATAGCAAAAAGAGATGATGTTTCTGTCTGCATTGTGTTTGGTTGATCATGGACCTGTACTGATTTCTCTAATAACAGAAATACAAAACTTCACTAAATCAGTAATCCCAAACCTGTGTTTACAAAATGCTGTGTGTTTCATCTGTTCTGTTTCTGACATGTGAATAACATTCTGCCTACATCTTTTCCTTCAGTACTTGCACATTGTCTCTTGCTCAGTGAATAAGAAACTGAACTGAACAATATTTCCAATTCTGATCTCCTTTTAAGTCTAGTACTGTTTTCCAGTAGTCCACTGCATTTCACGGAATACATCTGGTGGATTATTCTGTCTCATTTAAGTGCTAACAGAAAGGTAGGCAAGGAAATATTGCTTTCGTAATAATCCACAGCTTATAGTCACTAAGAAAACTTGATTTACTGTGCTGTACTTATTCCTTAGAGATATAGTGTAAGCTTTTATCAAGGTTAGGGTGAGATCACCAGGGTGGCCAGAGAAAGTGTGTTGACAAGAAAGATGATTGTGCCTTATCTACCAGAAAAAAATGTTTTGACTGATGTATAACTTTGAGCAAAATTTGCCATTGTTTATTCTCCCATATTTGCAGAATTTATTCAGTATATTCAGGATTCAATATAATTAGATATATTGTTTCAGAACATTAGAATGGTCAAGCAGTGAGACACTTTAAAACTGTCTTGTTCAGCCTGTGGGGTCATTTTGATGGACTCTTCCCCCCCCCCAAGTGATGACACAACTTAACTGCTTTAACAAACAAAATCATCCACACACTGAAAACATTTTAATTTTTTATGTGATGCAATGCATTTCCACTGGTTTTAGGTATCTGACTGCAAAGCCAGAAGTTAGGACTTCGATTCCCCATTGTGCCTCCTGAGAAAAGAGCCAGTCATGAAAACCTGCACAGTCCCAGGATACCCCACTATAAAGGAAATGGTAACCCAATTCTGTCTCTTCTCTCTAGAAAACCCTGGAAATGGTCACCATAAATCAAAATTTACTTAAAGGCATGCAATTATAAATAGAGTCTTTTTAATAATCCACTTCCTCTGTTCCAGCGCTGAGGCGTAGAGGAAATGTTTACCGGTAATTTGCCAAAATCCTGAAGTGGCTTTCCTATTAAGATATTCCCACTCGATGCCATACCTAATAGGGGCACTTGAAGCTCTGATATACCACTTGTATGTAAGGGTCACACAAAATGGCATATGACACTTCTGACTCATCCCAAGTGACTCTATTTATCCCACACCAACCTACTCCAAAAGAGCATGTATAGACAAGCTTTAAAAACATATACATTAGAGATATTTTACTAAGGATATTTTCAATCACACATAGAAATATAGTGTCCAAAATTGCTACTTCAAAAAATAATTTAAAAAAATAAAGCATTTTTGAGGAAGATAATTGTATTAGTCTATTCCTTTAAGTCCTGGAACACAGAGATATACACAATACACATTTCTGCATATTTATGTATAATTTTGAACATACTGTATATTGCGTTTTTATAGGGTACCAAATTATATATCATGCGGTTAAGTGTGTTACTTGGAAAATTGGCCTAAATAAAATTTTGAAAATGAATACTGGAAGAGAGTTCATCTTTCAAAGGCAAGGAGGCCTTGATATTGGCAAATGATAAGGAAAACAAGGTCAGTAAGAAAAAAGAACAGCAAAGGATACCAAGGGCTGTAATGTGCAACATGTTAGTTCATTGATCTCACAAGACAAGGAACAGAATTAAGATGGAATGGCTCAAATACATTCTGTCCCCTCCACCTTTCCTTTTGTTTCACTCCATAGACACAATCCTTTTGAAAGTGGTTGGTTAGTAAAGATTTAATATACCAAAACTGAACAATTAGAGCTACTTTGAGGAAATATATTATTTTACTTTCCTTATTGCTTTTATTATACTTCCCACTTACATTTTCTTGAGCAGGCAAAGAGTCCAAATTCATATTTTGTCCAAACAACCATAGTTACCATTGCTATAAATGCAAAATGCTGGTGAAATACAATGGTCTTAGTATCAGTGTTTTCTCCATTTTTCTCCAAATGTCTTTTTCAGCCTTTTCATCAGTAATTTTAAAATACAAATGTCAAATAAGAACGAGGGAACATCTCATGAACTTCTGCAATTATGGATTACAAATTTCTAATTGTGTGTCAAATCTAATTTTGGAGAAGTCAGATGTCATCTGCTACTTTAGCCTTTCAAGTAAAATTCTGGAAATACCAGAATGTGTTATGTTACTTAACCATATCCTCTGTTGAATATGTTTAATAATATTGGATTGTTAGAATAGTTAGTGGACCAAATAGTTCTGTGATTATCTTCCCTGGTATCACCTAAATGGATAGAGACAGGTGGTTGCCTATGCTGCCTTCCTTGTACAAGCAGAGCTAGTGGGCTGTTTTGAAGTGTGTGCTCAATGTCTTTGAAATATTGTGTGTCCCAAAAATCACCATACACAGGAAAAATGGGACATTGCAGCTAAATGTACCTTTGTGTACATAATATTCATTCCAAAGTTTTACAAAATATTTACAGAATATTCTCTCTGTGTTGGTCACCTCTTTCTACATACACATGAAGTCTTCTCCCCCACTCATGATTCCAAGATACAGTTATACCTCACTTAAAGAGCATAATGCGTTCTACAGGATTGCTCTTTAAGCGAGTTTGCTCTTTAAGCGAAACACCATTGTAAGTGACCAATTGTGGGGGGGGGGGATTGCGAACCCCGATTTATTTGTTAAGTGAGTTTTTGGTTGGTTTTATTTGTTGAGTGAAGTGAACATTCAGAGAAAATTCTGCTCTTTAAGCGAGTTATTCTTTAAGCAAGATGCTCTTTATGCAAGGTTTGACTCAGTCACTTAAAGAGCAATCCTGTGGAACGCATTATGCTCTTTAAGCGAGGCACAACTGTACTATTCTGGTTTCTGATCCTGCATGTTTGTAGTCTTGTCTTCTTTTCTGCAGTGCCTGTGTGACCAACTAAACCAATGACACAGACTCTATCTATTTCAAAAAAAGATAGTAGTTGTTCAGAATCTCCAAAAATAGGCTAGACAGGCCAGGTTAAATTGTTTGAAGGTGGGTCAGACTTCACCCCATAACTTCTGAAAATACTGCTGGAAATGAAGAGAAGTAAGCAGCTGAACAGGTGCTAAGAACAAGAGAAATATATGTTGGAGATGGGGTTGGGGGTAATATTTAGGTAATGAAACAGCTGTGCAAGGCTTAAGAAAAAGTGTTTTTAAATCATATGTAAAGCCTACCTAGTCTACCAGCATGTTTTCCTCTGCTTTACCACCTCTAAGAAACCCACAAATAGGGAATCAAAGCAAAAGCCTTCTTAAACTTTGTTCTGAAGTAATTGGTATATAATTGGCATGGTATTTAAAATTGCTGTAGAGTGGTGGTCATCATCATCCATTTTTGCAGCATAGATTTCCATGTGCCCTTCTACATAGCATTCCTTGATTTGGATACAATTTGTTCCTAAGCTGTGCAGGCGCAATTAAGAAAAGTGCAAAGACTTTTGGATCAAGGATCCATATGATTCCTTTTGCATATTTTCTTTCATTCTCCTCAATATCTTTCTGTTGTAACAAGCTTGCATCAGCCATCTTTGCCTAGAATGCTGCTAATAAACCATTATTATTATTATTCAGGTGCTGTATCCATTCCAGATATTAGCTATCATCATGGGAATAGTCTTCCTTTTCTAAACTCCTCGGAACAGTTGTTTTGAGGACATGCCACAACAGTATCTCAGGTACTTCAGCCATGAAGTTTAACTATGTCCAGGGCCTCTCTTTCCAGAGATCTTTCCTTGCAGATAAACTTGGATTACTCTATACTTTATGTTGTTCCTCATGATATGGCCATGGTATTGGAGCTTTCTTTGCTTAATGGTCTTAAAAGAGTTCTTGTTCTTTATCCATTTGGTGCAATACAGCTACGTTAGTCACATGGTCAACATATTATATGCTTAGAAGCTATCTGTAGATCCACATTTCAATAGCTTTGATTCTCTTTTTAAATGCTTTAGTCAACGTCCAAGCTTTGACTGCATATAGCAACACTGGGAATTTGTGATATCTCACTATTCGGATCTTTATAGTGAGAGTTAGATCTCTACTGTAGAACATATGTCGCATCTTTATGAAGGTGGATCTTGCTTTTTCTATTCATATTTTAATCTCTACTTTGGGATCCCAATTCTCATCTAATATATTCCCCCAATAGACAATTTTACCCACTCTTTCAATTTCTTGCATTCATGCCATTAGTTTGCCATGAGTTGGTGTTTGGATTAATAAACCATAGATCCATTGAATTTGTGGTGAATGCAAGCAGTTGCAAAAAAATTCAATGGGGTGATGATCAGTGCTGAAGTTGTTTTCCTTATGATCATAAATTGCAACTTTCCCCCTTGGATTTCGCCACATGCTCTTTCACTTTCATATCCTTACACAAGTTGCCCATGTGGTCATCTTAAGAAGTGAGTTTATACTTCTGAATTAATAAGGCAAAGTGTTCTGCTGATGTGGTTTTTTAAAAAAATATTATATTCCCTCTTTATTCCCAAAGCATTTGTAAGACAGTTATCCTACAGCAGCTCCGGTAAAAGACATGTGGAAAGATATATACAGTATCTACCTACCTGGATAGGCAGATAAAAGGATGGTGTGTGTTTCAATGAAAATTCAATTCCAACATTACTTGATTTATTGTATTAGCACATCTCTTCCCCCCACCCCGCAGCCAATGTTTCTAATAATGTATCAAGGAAATGAGCAATATTAATTGTATCTGTCGTGTGGAACAGGTGAATTTATAAGAATTATACAGGAACAGAAAATGAATTACAACTATTTGCAGTTTTTACTGAAGCCAGCATACATTTTGGCTAAAGAGCAAAATTCCATATATTTAGTGCAAAACTCTATATCTTTAGTATGACTGTCAAAACAGTATGTCAGAAGAATAGTGGCAGAAGGGAGAGACTGGTATTCCAGGCTGCTGCCTACATGCTATTCATTAAACACCCCCAATTACCCGTGATATGGGTTTTGACCAATATCTGCAGCATCCACCCAAACAGGTGGGGCCGGATAATTAAACAGGACAAATGAAGAACCCTGCAGAAATCTATACTGCAGTGTTAGTTGTCGCTGTGCGTAAAATTCCTTCACATTCCTTTTAGCAGGGACTAATATTTCTTTATTGCAAAGTGCTTCAAGAAAAGACAGTATGGAAGAAAATTATAATGGATGAAGTCTTGGCCACTCCTTTTAATTATAGGCCAGACATGGCCTAGAAATGTCTCCACTTAGTCCACGTCAAAATGGCTCTTACATGCACCTACATCAGAAACCTTCTAGCATAAGCAATTGACTTCAGGGACAGTGTTCAACTACAAAATATTTAAACAGCAGGTTGAGTCAAATTTTTACCCAACCATGAGAAGCAAGCTCTCAAACTGTTTACACCAGACACAAATTTATTTATTTATTTACAGTAGATTTATATTTATTTATTTGTTTGTTTGTTTGTTCTAACTTGTTATCCCGCCCCAATCGGGTAAAACCCAACTCTGGACGGCTTACAAAACAGGTTAAAAATACATAACAATTACACTTCTATACCGCCCCATAGCGCAGTACATAGTTGAAGACCACCGATCAGAATTCAATTCCCTATTAACAGTTAAAAATATAAAAATACAATATTAAAAGTTAGACTAAAAAGAAATTAAACATTTTTGAGTTACCACCTCAATCAATAGACTCTGGGTGGTGTATACAGGCCAATGAACACCTCAATGGCCGCTCAGCTACAATTAACAAACAATATAAAAATCAGTTGAAAGACTTTGTAAGTCTGGACCAAATGTCTTATTTTAAACCCAGGTATTTTTGCCATTTTAATATCAAAAAGTAGAATAATCTATCTTTGACATTTGACTACTGTACTGAAAAAAGATACTAAGTACTGTAGAACAAAAAAGTCAGCAACTTTGGTTTTCTTACATTATAAAGATGTAATACTAGTTTTAAAATGGAGTCCTTACTCTCTTCAGGTATTAATTTAAACAAAGGAGGTGAGCTTCCCTGTGGACAGATTACTAACCTGTCCTAATGGATTTATATACAGTGTAAACAGAGAATGATAAATGTTAATCAAATGAAATTGGAGTTGAATGGCTTTATGCACAATTCTGTGGTAGTTCACATGAAAGGAAGTCCTGTTGTGTTTAGGTGCATAATGGTGTTTTAATGCCTTTACCTACAGCTTAGCACAGAGGGATGGTACTTGTTTCTAGCTGGGATTTGAGGTGGCGGAACAACTGAGAAGAATACAAATCAGTGCTAACCCTCCATATCTACACCTCTTAGACGCTGAGGCTGCCTTTATACGAAGGACAAAGAAAGAGAGCCACAAATGTACAGAGAGAAGTGAAATATAAATGGCAGCAAATTGCATTGGTTACAGGTTAGAGACAAATGGTCTGGACAGAAGAAAGGGTTCACTAATGGTATAGCCCAGTAATTCTCAACCTGTGTTCTGTGAGCCGGATATGGTCCATAGCACCATTTCATATGGCCCCTCACTGCCTCCACCACACCAGGAAGTGCCATGTGGCGTAGGAAGGTCAAAATGGCCATCTGGCCCCTGAAGCTGTCTGAGGGAGCATGACATGGCCCCCAGCTTTAAAAGGTTGAGAACTCCTTGTATAGCCTGATTGCTGACAAATTCAGCAATTAAGTCCTTGTGCTGGGATTATATTGGCAACTGCAGGAATGTTGTGTCCACCACAATAAAGAGAAATTATGGGCATCACTTTGTCAATTTTAATATACACTCTTTGTGGGGATCTCTATTTTAAGAAGGAGGGTGTCTCTCAGCCCTCTTTGTCCTGAAATATATTTGTCCCGGTGTCTCTAGCACATACTACAGAAATACATTATGCACAAAGGGAGGGGGAAACAGATAAGAATGGAAAACAACAGAATTCCTACCCACAAGGTCACCCTGAAATACACAGCTCCAACGTTCAAGCAGTAAAATTTCTTCTCAGCTCTTTCAAGAAACAGCTAATTTCTGCCTGTGCAAGGAAAAATCCAAGGGGAGGCAGAAGTGGCAGTCACTGAGGGCATGTGTACATTCTTATGTACATTCCAATGTACTAATCAATGCTGTGTTTTGGCTTTGGAGGTTGACTTTGACTTTTGATGGATATACTGATAGGTTTTGTCTACCTCACTTTGCCCACATACTAGAATGCAAATAGAGCACCAGGAAGCATGGATGTGGACATCTTTAAATAAAATACCTCTAGGATTTCAAAGGATTTTGTGGGTTCCTGGTATATGTGTAGGATGTTGTTTGGTTTTTGAATAGGTGCCAAACATTACATGGTACTGGAAGAAAGAGACGTATGTAGAACAGAATAGTTTTCTTTATATATCCCTTATTCTCAGCTGCAGTGTGGTTGTGAAACATAATGGAGCATTGAACTTTGACTGGGAAATCAATAAAAAATGAAAAACTAGGTAAAGTCGTAATATGTAATCAACATAAAGTCATGATGAACACCACATGATGGATGGTCCAGATGAATGTGGGAATTAACCTTTGCATATACAAAAAGGGCAATCTGACTGTGAGAATAAATGTATGCATATTCAAAAAATCATGCATGCATTGTATACAGATTTAGCATGCACAAGGTGCAGTATTTGCACAAGAGCTAGAGAAAATCTTGCAGGAGGATTTGTTGCTAATGTTTCCTTCTTCCATGATGACCATTCCTTCTACATTTTTACATTTTTTTCTAGCTTAGTCTCCTAGAACCTTGTTTCTAAATATTTTGTGTGCCATATTTTTAACTATTTGTATCATTTCCACATCAAGAAATGAACTCTTTCACTTCCACACTCTTTACTCTTTCATTGTTAGGGATACAAAGAACACTCTCTGAATTCTTTGCTTATACCCATCCAGGGTGTTGCAACCATGATAACAAACTTCTGACCTACATGAAATTCCTCACTACCAGATGAGACAAGATAAGGACTCCTGGAAGTTTGTCCCCTTTGTCAAGGTCTTACTAACTTCCATAAACAGGCTGCTCCATCAAGCAGGGACAAATTAAATTGCATACAAGTAACTACTATGCTAACTAACTACATCTTAATACAATTAACTCATGTGTTAATTCTCTATGTCCCCATCCAATGTATCTAGCATAAAAATATAAGTTGGATGGGAGAAATTCATATAGCAGTTTCTGGAGAGGATCCAAAGGGAAAAGATTTTAAACTCTGGTCAAGTTCAGCTGGGCCTCCTCCCTGCAGCCCTGCTGGATGTCTTCAGTTGGATGGCCAACAGGAACAAGGATGTTCCCTTAGATTTATTCAAGTCAAAATAAGATACTTTGAATGATTCAGGTAGCAGATAGGATCTGGTAGAAGTAAATAAAAGGGTGCGTGATAACAAAAAAAAACACCATATAAATTATCTCTGCTGTGTTTTGAAGATAACACTATCCCATCAATTCTTAGCTAATAAAACATTGCTTGACTCACAGTTAAATCACACCCTCACTTTTAGTGATGATGTAGATGTACAGTACTCATAAACAGGTAGTAATGAAGTCTTCACAGGTAACTACTGGGATTTTTTCATGGGTTTCTTGAAAATGTGGCAGGCATGACTAGACACCGGAGCGCACAGAACACTGTTTATTAGATAGTGATATATGAACTAAATTCCACAAAAGTTAACAATCAGGCAGAAAGCACTAGTGGATTTGGAATAAGCAGAAACCTCTTGTGTGGACAAAACTATTCTTCTGCTGGCACAACTGCCCTTGTGCTGGTTGATTTCAAATGTGCAAACATAGTTAGATCTGCCAATACTACTTACTTACTTTATGTACTTTACATAGTTTACATGCTTGCTTGCTTGTTTGCTTTCTTACTGTTCCATTCTTCTCTGTGGAGGCTACATTCAAACAAAACATAGACCAAAGATCATTGAGCTTATGCAGATACCCAGCAAGCTTAGGAAACTTGCAATATAAGCCAAAATGTGTAGGTGAACAAGATCTCTTTGATTCATTGTTTTAAGATGGATTTTATAGTATGACGATCCTGCAAATGGAATAAATCCATAGAAAAACTTATTAAGTGTAGTTAAGTTATAAATATGTTGACCCAAGTACAGTACTTATAAATGCATATTTTTGCAAGAGATAAAGGTAACATACACATGGGTCAATATACACAACATTTCATCCAAAACTGAAAGACAAAAGATGAAGCTCTACATTCTTCAGGTATGAGGTCAGCTTCTAGTCTAGTGGTTCCCAACCACACCCCACAGGGGGATTTCATTTCCCAAAAGCCTAAGTCAGTACATTTGCAGATCAGTGCTTTGGGGAATTGACTTAGGCTTCTGAAAATTTAAGTACAGAAACCCAAGGTTGGGAAACAATGTTCTAGTCTTATTTCTGCAGATGAAGCACACCTAAGCATTCAAAACAGGTTGACCACCCCAACAGGTTGGAGAACATATTTTCAAAAGCTGAATTAAAATCCTGAATCCATAGTGCAATATCATATAACAGCTGAGATAAAATTTTAAACTTAAGTTTAATGAAACTTTGGCTGAGCAAGGATCTTAGCATCTTTGGAAAAGTATACCAGCTACCTTACCAGCTACCTTACCAATCAATCTGAAGTCAAGTAATGATGTATATAAAGTAAAAATAAAACATTGATATTAAAAATGTTCCCTGTAATTTCTGTGAATGTTTCCCACTTAAAAAAATGAAAATGAAAATATTTCACATATAAAAGTAAGATTTGCAAAAGCAGATTCAAAATGTGCATTAAGGCAGGCTTTTCCAAATAGTTGACATCAGAGTTTGGATCGCAGCATTATTGAGCATTTCTTTCTGATACGATTGCAGTTAAAGTGACTCACCAGTGATAGATACTGCAATGAATGAAATTGTATTCCAGGAAGCATCTTCATGAAGGAAGATGATTCAGGCAAGTACATTACATCTGATTGAGTCAGATACAATAGGACTTGTTTGCATCCTATGCAAAAAGAAAACTTCATACAAAACTGACAACTTATAAAGGCTAAATTGCCACTCAAACCAAGAGCTTTCTCCCCAATGTACTTATTGGTTTCTCTGTTTTATAAGTTACCTTAGTGTGTGCTTTACTTCCAAATTTTATGTGCATTCAAGATTAAATATAAGAAATATTTTGAAGACTTTTACAAAATTCAATTATATTCTTTATGTGAAATTTATTTTTAAGGGAAAAAACCCTGCATTGTTGTATCTCATGACGGGAATTGCTCTGAGGGATATTGGAAATCATTATTCAGGTTTTATATTCTGTTTTGAATGAGGATCGGACTTCCCATTTGTTCCACCTGCCCAAAATGATACAGAGCTGAAGGGTTTCAGTTTGATTTTTGGGAAGTGAAGATAATCCAGACAACATAGGCCCCTCCCACTGCGCCTACCACCAACTGCCTGGGGAGGAAGAACCCAGGGCAGGTTGAGGACCTCGCCGCCCCTCCCCCTGTGCCAATACCAACATATTGTAATGTTATGTAATGTATTGTTTGTCAGCTGCCCTGAGACGCCACGGCGAGTGGGCAGCAATATAAATTTGAAATAATAAATAAATTAATAAATTAATTTCCAAAATGTTGGAAAAGATTTTACAATCCATCTCTTTATAAATGAAGAATTTAGGAGTGGACATTGAAGGGGGGTGGGGACTGGGTTTTTCTGATCGGCAGCTCTAATTTCCCAGGGGGGAGGGGAGAAGGATGCAGTGGTGGGTAGCCAAAAAATTTAATTACAACACTGGTTGGGGCCTATGTTGTGGGCGGAGCCTGTTGTGGGTGATCTAGCCATTCCTGTCATATGGCCATGTATACATCTGCAAACACAGGCAGCACTGGCTCTTGGGCTGTAAATGGAGATGAGCACTGCACCCTAGAGTCAGATATGACTGGGTTTCGAACAAGGGAGACCTTGAACCACTTGCAGAGACAAAACCTGATGGGGCAGGGCAGGGAGGTGGGCATGGCCACCCAATTTTACTACTCCCCCTTCTGGTGTGTGTGTGTGTGTGTGTGTGTGTGTGTGTGTGTGTGTGTGTGTGTGTGTGTGTGTGTGTGTGTGTGTGAACCTGTTGCTGCCCACCACTGGAGGGATGTCAGAGTTTGGCCAGCACTCACAGAACATGCTGCGATTGGGTTAGCTTGTGTTTTTCCATCCTTCATCCTGCATGTACCAATCTTTGATCCTCCTTTCCTATCTCTTTCCTATACCAATATTTTTTATTGTATTTTAAAATTATTTTAGTCAATAATGCATGCCATCAATTTCAACTTACAGTCACCCTGGTCCAGAGTTTTGTCTGCATTACTTAGCTGCCTCCTCCCTCTGATTCCCTTTTCTCTTGCCTTTATCTGTTTTGGATTGTGCATTCATGCTGATTTGAGTCAGTTATGCACAGCAAATAATAGAGCAAAAGCATCCCAAACACATCACAGGTGCCATCATAGCAGATGGAAAGCAGAGCAGCTTAGCTAACAATAAATGTTTGTATGTAAAATTTAAAAGTAACTGACACGGGAACCCCCAGAATGTACCTGTCTCCATTCTGTCATCCCTAAATCACTCTAAAGGAGCTGGTATTCTTGTTAAGAAAACACATAAACAAAATGTATGACTGCTTTTAAGGGAGCAAGGTGGTTGACACAAAAAACACTGCTTCTATTTGTCTGAAATTTGCCCGTGCTAATCTCCTCCAGGGGAAAGATAATTTTATTTTACCTTCTTTTTGCTTACATTGGGGGGGGGGGGGACTAAACAAATGTGCTTACAGACAATTTGCTGTTCCCATGCCAATCAAGGAAAGATTTAGTATTGTTTATTGATTCATATCTTGTCCTTCTACTTAACAATCTTAAACGGATAGTCCAAGAGTTCTAGAGCAGTGACAGTATTGCCTATCAGTAATACTTATAGAAGAGAACCTGTGTAATATTGGGGAAATAGAGTAGGATTCAGGAGAGTGGTGTTCAAATTTCTGTTCAGCCAAATAAATTTACTGAAGAGTTGCCATGACACGGTAGTGGGCCAGGATACTTAAGAGACCGTGTCACCCCAAGAACATCTGTCCATCCCACCAGAGCAGACCGGAGAGGCTCTCTGGTTGTACCATCTGCCAGAGAGGCCCACCTCTCTGGCACCAGAAGGAGGGCTTTCTCTCTGTTGGCTCCAGCCCTGTGGAACCTCCTGCCAACTGACCTACATCTCCAGACAGAGCTGCTGTCCTTTAGGAAGAGTGTAAAAACTTGGCTGGCGGGGCAGGTATGGGTCACTGATGGCACAATGTCCCCAGCCTGCTGGTTAATTTAAGCCCCCTCTCCCTTTTAATCTTTTAACTTGGAAACTTTTTAGTTTTAATTTGTATTAATTTTTTGATCTTTTAAAATCTTTTAAATTTTTTAACCTGAATTGTTTTTATATGATGTCAAACTGCCCTGACTCACCTCGGTGAGGAGGGCAGTGTAGAAATTTGAATAATAAATAAAATAAATGATAAAATCATTCCTTTAATTTTTCAAAAACCTTGAAAATCCCGTTGGTCACCATACATTTGATGTGGCTACTGGCACTTAATATAGCAAGAATACTTAGAGATTTCATGCTTCTGTTGACCTAAAATATTTTTATTTAATTCTTTGTGTAACTTCAGTTTGTTTTGCATGAGATTTTGAAAATCTTTAAAACTACCAGATTTGTGTATGTGTGAGGGTGGAATGGATGAATGGATGAATGTTCCCTTCATGAATTAGTATTTTGAATTTTTCTAGTTGCAGCTGTAGGCTGTGTGGAAATGTTTCTTAGGTAGAAGTCCATCCATCCATACTGTCTTTCTGGCCTCACAGGAATACTCTGGCTTAAATATATGGATGACCTTTCCCATCAGAGGAGGAAGGCTTTAACCATTGCCTATTAGTAATGGATTATGCTAGACAACACAGGTTCTATTAAGTAGGATCCTACCCAGTGGTGGGCAGCAACAAGTTTGCACGCCTCCAGGGGGTAGTAAAATTGGATGGCTTCTGGGCAGGGGGGTGCAAAATTGGGTGGCCTTCAGGCAGGAGGATAGCAAAATTGGGTGGCCATGCCCACCTCCCTGCCCTGCCACATCAGGTTTTGTCTCTGCAAGTGGTTCAAGGTCTCCCTTGCTCAAAAGCCAGTCATATCCAACTCTAGGGTGCAATGCTCATCTCCATTTACAGCCAAGGAGCCAGTGCTGCCTGTGTTTGCAGATGTATACATGGCCATATGTCAGGCATGACTAGATTGCCCATGACATAGCTCTGCCCATGATGTAGGCTCTGCCCACAACATAGACCCCACCCACAGTGTGGTAGCAATTTTTTTTGCTACCCACCATTGACCCTACCTCTGCATTCTTGGAAATCTTAGTAGTCTACATTGCTAACAAGTGAAAAATACCAGAAATAGAATTTATTTGGCTCTAGTCCTATAGGATTCCTTTTTTAGATGAACAACAGGACTGTGGCATGAGAGTTTTAATTTAAAAAGCTTAACACAATCATAGCGGATTTCCATCAGCTTAAGATACCCTTCTTTATTCTGGAAGGGGGTAATATGTTTCAGTGTTCTCAAATGTCTGAGGACAACAAAGACTCAAATTTCAATGACAGATGGATCAACATGTCAGGGAAAGAAATATCACCTTTTAAATATATTTTGTTGTATAGCGGCACATATTACATTTTTTCTCTTTTCTCTGTTTGCTTCATAATGTCAAAAAGAGGATGTCCTCTTATCTGCCTCATTAATCGTCTTTGACATTGTTAAAGGCTTTATCCACAGC
Organism: Furcifer pardalis; assembly: GCA_030440675.1. Classification (NCBI taxonomy): domain Eukaryota; kingdom Metazoa; phylum Chordata; class Lepidosauria; order Squamata; family Chamaeleonidae; genus Furcifer; species Furcifer pardalis. Next base: position 46,848,170 of record CP126895.1, read on the forward strand.
AATCTTTCTTTAGTGTTCTATAGTTGGCCCTGTTTCACTTTGGAAATAGAAGCACAATGTTGCTGAAGCAGACTATGTGATCTGAAGATATATGTTGGTTGTCCTCTCTTTGATCCTTCAGTGTGCTTTATGTGAGGCCCACCATTATATTGTACCTTGCCAATCTGTGCTGCTCAAGTGTGACAAGTTTACAACAAAACAACCTTCAATCTAATAGACAGAAAAGACCTTCATTCCGCCATGGCATAGAAATGACTGATGTTATGATCACTACCATCATTCTGCCATCATATTAATTGCAAGGACTTCAGTCACTCTTCAACATGATTGCACTAAAACCAAGTTTGATCATTTAACGGTCAGCTATTAACTGTTTCAGTATGACCTTCTTGCAGTCCTTCTAATGGAAAATGGATTGGCAACCATAACTAGGAACCAGGACCAGACTGAAGGAGTTACTTAAGTTGGTCAAGAGTGCCTTGAGTTTTGTTTCTCAAATACCAGTTGCCACAAGCTCAAATTGCCAAAGATATTTTCCAACTGAAAGGAATGGTTTGTGTTCTTGTCATAGTCAAGTGTAGCTATTCACATGCCAGCTGGTGAAACAAAAACAGGACTTTTACCAGTCAAGTGGGACTGAGAGATAGCTTGCCATTTCATCTAAACTCCAGCTCATTCTGGGCAAGGAAAAAGGCTTTATGAAGGTGTAACTCTTTAAAGTGAGCACCAGGTTGGCCAAGCGCACATAGTTAAAAGTATGTATGATCCAGTTGTATTCTGGGTTATAGACATTTACAGTCTACATGTATACTGTACATAATGTAACCAAGGTTTCACTCAAGAGTTCCTAATACTCCATTTTGCATATATTTTGGATGTAATTACATTAGTAGCTTAAAGTAATTAGTGAGAGATTGGTTTATTATGTCGAGAATTCCATTTAATTATTAGACTAGATTTCATGTCCCTTCAAATTGTAACAATGGTCTATCTATTTAAAAAATTGTAACTATATCAAAAGTTATTTAATAATTGTAAGCAAAAGCAACGTAAGTAAAATATGTTGCTGTCCAGAAGCAGCTTAGCAAGAATTCTTCTGGAAATAAAGTTTTAAATATGTGAATAATCCAAATGTTGATATAGAAATGGAAGACTGTCTCACCCTAAAATAGTACACAAGACATTGAAAAACAGATAGATCTTTCCAAATTCAGCAGCTAAAACCTCTTCTAATTTGCTTTCACTTCCCATTTTAACACAAATGTAGCTACTTGCTGAACTGAAGACACATATTTCAGACCTATGCATCACTTCAGAAATATGCAGCCATTTCAATAAGAGATGACCCAATCATATTAAATCATGGACATTTTGAACTTTGTACCATTAAATAAAGCCACTTTTATGCAGTGTTTTAGAGAATAAATAGTACACATTGACATTAGGAAACAAAGTCCATTTTTAGGGAGAGAAAAAGGGTGGGTGGGGATATTTTTCAGATATGAATGTCAAACACAGTACAGAACACAACAGAAGAGGAGATGGTACATTCCCTCATATGAAATGAAAAATAATAAAAGATTTTAGGATCCCAAAATAATCGTCTGATTTTTTTTCAAATGACTATAACCAAAAGTATTGCATTCATGGAATGATTTAGTTAATACCCAACGTATGCTAGCAAGTCAATTATAGCTTAGACTCAGTAGCCTTATAATGTGACTTCATTAAGTGCAAATTAACCAAACCACAACTTCACGATGGTTGTATTAATACATTAGTACAAAGCCGTTTTTGTCTCTAGGTAAAGGTAGTAGTATCCAACTCTAGGGTTCAGTGCTCATCTCTGTTTATAGCCAAACAGCCAGCGCTCTCTGCATCTGCAGATGTTTCCATGGACATGTGGAAGGCATTTCTCAACACCAGAGAGCACAGAATGAACATGGCCCTATTTATCTACTTGACATTTCTTGCTTTCGAACTGCTAGGTTGGCAGGAACAGGGACAGAGATGGGAACTCACTCCGTCATGCAGTACCCATGAATCAAACTCTGACCTTCTAGTCAGCGAGTTCAATGTCTTAACCACTTAACTGAAAGCTGATATATACACCTTTTAAACTGTTAATATTTACTGTGGACAGCTTTTGATATATTTTATATTACGCTTATTTGAAAACTAATGACTGTTTTAATAGGGTGAGGAAAATCCTCATTTGCATGGAGGCCATTCCTGTTTATGTAGCCTGCAGAAACCATCAATGGCACTATCATAAGATTTTGCCTGTCTCCAGGAAAATATGTGATGTCCTGGGAAGCAAGATTTGGCAATTTGCTGCTTAAAAACAAATGGGGGTGGGGGAGAATTTTGCTGCCAATGAGGCCAAAGTGGCTCTTTTGGTATGAAAACTGTGTATCTAATTCTTCAACTTAAATAAAGCAGCAATTAATTATTTTAAGATTTGTACAGTTGTACTCAACACCATTCTTGCAAATATATAAATTCTGATTGAGACACAGCATGAAGACAATCCAGGGCACAATTGACACCTCTATATCATATACCAGGGGTGACCAAACTACACCCTGTCGGCTGGATCCACCTCCCCCCCCCATGCCAAATCATCCGTCCCAGAAGCTGAAGTAAAATGTGCATGCGTGTTTTACTTTTGCTTCCGGTGTGAGGAATCACATGACTGCTCAACCACATGACCGGCCCGTAGACTGAAAAGTTTGGGCACTCCTGTCATATACTGTACAACCAATACATAGAGTTTCTCTCTCATTATCTCTCTCTGTGAGTCAGTGTTCTGCGTTCATTTAAAATGCAAATATGATTTGCTTATGCATTGAATTGAGTTTTAGTGGAATACTTGGCTTTATATAACCCATGAAGCCAAAATTGTTTAGTAAAATGACATTTTAAAATTCAGTATACTGTATTCAGAAATACAAGTTGCTATTTCAGATGCAATGAGTTATATTTTTGGGTGGGAGAGTATGTCTCTGTTGTTAAATAGGTGTTGCCTTATCAATTACATTTCCTGTAATCTTCCTATTTACAATTGGAAATATATTGCTACAGTTTAAACTTGCTTCTCTGAAAAGTGAACCCCATGGAAGTTTGAAGGTGCTAGTTGTTTAAATCAGGATAGCTTATTTTGCAGAAAAGCAACAGTACAAAATATTGTCTCCAGTCTGGTGTCAAAACTCATTGCATTCCAAATCCATTTTTGACAATTCACATTGTCAGAAGAAGAATGTCATCGGGTTCTTTTTTTTCCTGACATAAGCCAAGTGTAACCACAATTTAAGATCATGGATATTGCCAAAGTATATTGCCTAGCTATAGATCAAAACCAGGAGGTGTTCAAGTTCCTGATAATAAGGACATCAGTTTTAGTTATTTGGGAATGGAAAAACCTGAGAGTCTTGGAGAATGTTAGCCTTTTCAGGTTAGTAGGTCCTCATGGACCAATCAGAAGGTCAACATTTCTGTTCCTTGGCAGTTATACAAACTAATGAACTGATTTCAAGCCTGTGATTTAAAAATACTGGGCCTGTTTGACAAATAGCTGTTGGATCACATAATAAAGTCCTGGAAGTCTCTTCACTTGGGGTTGCAAACACTTTATGCAGCTGTAATTTTTATGTGGTGTAATTGATAAGCAGAGTGGCTCTGGGCAGTGATTCAAAATGAATGGGTGAGAGGAGAGGGCCAGGAGCCTTTGCATTTCAGGGTTTTGAGAATGACTCGGCATTTCGTTCTAAGGGATTAAGTTTAATGATCTTGATAGTTGCTGACATAGTCCTCTCAGTATCCCTTCTTTATAATTAAATTGAAAGTTCAGCACAAAGAAAAGCCATGCTCTGTCAAGGTGGCGCAGTTCTGCCTTGCCTAGAAAAGGCCAGTTAGGCATTATTCTGCTTCTGTCAGTCCTGGGACACAATGAAAGCAGAAACCCTTCTGACTGCCAAGTCTAGCTGTACATTCATTGGGATACAATTGATAATGAAGAGGCGTGGTCAGGAAAGATGTTGTGTTCTGTGAGCAATTTTATTTATATGTTTTTAAATGCATCATGGACTGGTATAGGAACATATTGACAGGATGTTATTGGCTTGTGAGATGAAGTTCCTTACCTTGCTGCCTTCTGTATATCTTGACAAGCCTAATTTAGCTGTCTGAAACAAATATTAATGGCTCTGCTTTTGAATTCCAGGGGCCGCATAAATGCATTTCATAGCTGGAATATGAAAAGACACTAATTTGCTCTGTGATTGGAAGTAACTAGTTATCCATAATGATTTATTTCTCTTTTCCAGTGGTGATGATATAATTACTACATCATGATCATAACTTCTTCTTCTTCTGTGTCTAGGCCAGATGTGAAACTGCCAAAATGAAGGCACCTTTTGGTGAGTTCTTTCTGCAGTTCTTTTCTCCTGACCTAGTGTGAGAAAGATTAGCCGTCAACATAGGTTGCCATTACCAAGGTACGCCCAATTATGGTTCAAAAATACTACCATCTTCAAGGAGGCTCTTTCTGTGTACCCCATGAATATAACTTAATAAAGAATACAGTAATGACTTTTGAAGCTAAGTCAGTTTGAACTAAAAGTATAACCTCACTTAATGGAGGGGAAAAGAACTATCACATAATTTATGTGCTGGTTCACAGAAGTTTGAAACAGGGAAAAGACACTATTTTATGTTAAGACATTTTTTGCAAAATATGGAAATCGCAATTCCCAAAGCACCTATTACCTTGCTCTTCTGCTAGAAACACAAAGGCCATGGTGGTGAAAGAATTCTCAACAGGCTGTCTCACTATGTCAAGATGGCCAGTCTCAAGCAAAACTTCAGCACCTACAAGAATAGTCACCTCCCTATTTGTGTTGGGTCACCCATTGTGGAGTACAGGATACAGTGATACACTCAGACTCTGAATGCCAGGGTTCAAATCACCACTTGGAATAACTGGCAGCTGAATTTAGACCTTTTAAAACAAGCAACTGTTTGGGGAGTTTTGATACTATATGTTGTGGCCTGGGATCCTGGGTATGAGGAGGAAGAAGACATCCAGCCAGCCTGGCTGCCTGCTGCTGGCTCCAGCTTGGACTCTGAGGCCGAGGGGGACCCCTTGCCAGTTCCCCAGGCCACACCCAGCTCAGATCAGGAGGCCGAGTTGGAAGAGATGGATCTGGCACCAGCACAATAGCTAGCTGTCACCTCAGAGCCGGCCCAGCAAGATCAGGCTAGGTCGGAGGGCCGGAACCGGACAGATGGGTTGGATGCTAGCAGGCAGACTACTTGGGAGAAGGCTGGCACACCTACTCATTACAGGAATGAACTGAGGCATCAGATTCAGCTGAGGAGGAGGAGGGCCCGGGCACGCCTCCTGAACAGACCCTCAGCTGTGAGGTCTGACTCCTCTTAAAAGAACGCATGCCAGCATGCCCTTTGTTGGACCAACTTGTCAACCTTGTGGGCCTGACACCATTATCTTAGCTTCCTGACTTGATGTACCGGACTCTAGACCTCTGACTGATCCTGACTATGTTTCCAGGAAGATCCTGGTAACCCTGACAAGACTCATCTGGCTACTGACCCCAGACTGGTGATGACGATTCTGCTCCAAGGCCTGAAGTAAAAGGAATCTCCTCTTCCCCCACTGCAGCTCTACCCAGCTGTTGAGCTGCTCTGGTGCCAGGCCATGACACTATATCAATAACAAATAGCTTTTCAAATTAACATAAATTTTGAATTAGTCTATTAAGAGGAAATTTTGTCATGGTTTGGGAAGGCAATATCCCAGTGATGGGCTGTTACCGGTTCAGACTGGTTCGCCCGAACTGGTAATGCCCATCCGGAGAGGATCGCCGGGGTGGTGGTAAACTCCCAGGCAACTGGTTTGGTCGCCCCTCTGGACCCCCTCCGGAAGTGTATTTCCAGGCAGCTAAAATGGCTGCCCGGAACTGAGTATGCACCAAACCTCCATTTGACGCATGTGCACTAAAAAATATAAGTGTGCATGCGTCAAATGGAGGTTTGACGCATGCGCAGTTCTGGGCAGGCATTTTGGCTGCCCGGAAAGGAAGGGCTGAGGCAGTGCCTGGAGAAGCATCAGCAGCAGCATTTCCTCGCCGCGCCGCCATGCCGCTGTATCAGTTTTCTGCTGCACCTCCACGGTTCCTGCCTGCCTGCCTAGTGCCTGCCTGCCTGCCTGCCTAGTGCCTGCTCCCCAACCCCAGGCCAGGTAAGTGACGGGTTTGTGTTTGGGGTGGGTGGCTGGGTTATGTTTAATGTGTATTTTTATTTAATTTGTATTTAATTTATTCATTTTATTTTATTTGGCTCCACCACAATGTCATGATGTCATGACATTGGCTCCGTCGAGGATGTCATGACATTGGCTCCACCCATGATGTCGGCTCCGCCCACGGTAGGGTAGCAAAATTTTTGACAGCCCACCACTGCAATATCCCCACCCACCATCTCTAAGGTTTTTTTAAATAAAATAATCTTAAAACTGAAATAGCTACTAGAGCAGTGGTTGCCAAACTTTTCAGGCTGCAGGGCAGTCACATGGTTCAGCGGACCAGTCACGTTGTTCCTCCCACTGGAAGCGGAAGTAAAATGCACCCACGCATGTGCAAAATACTGTTGTAAATGCATCCACAGTTGTCATAAATGCATTTACGACAGCCACGGTTGCATTTATACAGTGTTTTAAGCATGCATGAGTGCATTTTACTTCTGCTTCTGGGAGCGGCACAGGTGCTGTGGGCCAAATCTGGCCCATGGGGCCTTCTTCAATGTTTTAAAAAACCAATTTCTTTGTGGAGTTTGAGAATCTGGAAAGCAGACATATCCCTTCCACCATGCAAGGATGGACATGTGTGGCTCCTGGAGCTCTAGAGTTTGTTACATTTGTTTAAAGACACAAGGAATACTTTCTTAGTATCACCTTAGATTGTGCACCTGAAGATTTCCTTGTAGTAGCAATAGCCATAGCAGTAAGACTTAAATATCTCCCCATAGCATTTAGAGCACTCTCTGGATCATTCTCAAGGTAATTAGCATTTTGCCTCCCAACACAATGAGTACTCATTTTACTGACCTCACAAATATGGAAGGCTGAATCAACTTTGAGTCCCTAGGGATCAAACTCAGATTGTGAGCAGAATTTCAGCTGCACCATGGGAGCTCTGGCTACTTACTTCATACTGCACATGTACATTTTCTTTTCACCTCTATCATTTTTTGTTTTGCATCTTTAATCTGAGTAGTAAAAAACACAGAGGAATTTCTAATGGCACACACATTATAATATCCCCCCCCCCCAGACTTGGCTTGTCTTGATACAGTTTATCTGAGGTGTGTCTCAACAAACAGTATTATTACAGGTCTTATGTAGAGAACTGACTCTGCAATTTCATGTGATATCATCCTCTTCAATGATTTAGGATTTTCTCTCTTTACAAATATGCTAAAACTCACTGGCTTTCGTTGAAATGAGTACAGTACTTGCTTAAAAGGGACAGAGACGAAACAGTGCCTCTCCCTTAGAATTTACTGAATAATCTCGTCATATGTTTCAAAGCATCCAAGGTGCTCATCTGAAATCTTCTTTCTTATTTATGGCAGTTACTGCCAACTAAATTAATTGAAAATTTATTTCTTCATGCATAAAAGGCTAATGTCTCCCTTTAAAGAAATAGCCATAAAAGGGGTTATCTAACACACAAGCATTTGAGAAGGAAAAAAAAACCCTCTGAAGTCATTCTTACCAAAATTGGCAATATAAGAGTTAGTTATACAAATACAGTACAGTAATACACCGGATAACGATTGGGCCGGATAGCGCTAGAATCGGATAACGATGCAACATTTTTGGGAAAATCTTTCATCGGATAACGATTGTTTTAGCATTATCCGAGCCAATCGTGTGTGGGGGGGTTGGATTGGGTAGAATATCTTAGCAAGTGCTAAGGTTTGTTTCAGATGGCGAGACAAGGCACCCGCTCATGCGCTTTTGTTGCACGCCAGCGGGTGCCTGCTTCCCACACTGCACTGGCCCCTTGCCGCTTGCTAAGGGGTCAGTGTGGTGCAGGAAACAGGTACCCGCTGGCGCGCAACAAAGCACACGAGCGGGTGCCTTGTCTCGCCACCCGACACGAACCTTAGCCCTTGTTAAGGCTCGTATCGGGTGGTGAGAAGAGGTTTGCCCCCGAAGTCAAGCTGACCCTAGGCTAGCAACCACTATCCTAGGGTCAGTTTGACTTCAGGTACAAACCGCACAGTTTGTCCCTGACATCAGGGCTTTTTTTAAAGTGTTGTTCGATGCATGTGTCGGACAACGCTAAAAATCGGAAAATGTCATGACTTGTGGAACTAAGTCATAATGTTATCTGGTGTATTACTGTACTGCAAAGGTTTCTTGCATTTGTTTACTATATGTTTAAATACACTCTCTGAAGAGATGCTATGCATCAAAACTAATTTTTTTAAACATTGAATGGCTGTTTTTACAGCTTCCCACTGGTGGTCATTTTGTAATGCTTAGGCAGCTATATGTTATGCCATTCTCAATGCATTCTGTGAAGTGCAGTGAGAAGCAATGGAAAGGTTGGTCTCCCTCTTTCTGTCTGCCACTTTTGCTTCCAGGAATGATTTGAGAGTGACACTTTATTACACGAGATCACCACTAAATTGTTCCATGAGAAGGCAAGCAAGAAAATCTGGATATCCTCAGGCCACAAGCTTTCCTTTTAAAGTTAAAGGATGAAAACAAATATGAAAAATTCTAGGTAAGATCATATGTTACCATTGTGTTGAAGATTCCTTTTCTCTCAGAAACCTGCAGATCTTATGCCCTGTTTTCATAAGAGAAAGATTTTTTTTTGACAAACTAAACAATTAATTGTCGGAATATCCTACCTATTCATATTGGAAGCAAGGCTTGTTATCTAAGCTGAGGTTATCTGGACTACATGTTCTGTGTCCAAATTTCTCTAAGTACTTGAAGCCAGAAGTTGGAAGTATGATTTCCCCACTTATATATATTTTTTCCTGGTATACCTCTTTCATAGCAGAGGACAGCTTAGAACACTGATTTGTTTCAGAGATACTGTGGGAAGCCTTCTCCAAGTGAGTATAATTCTGCAATGTCATTGGGAACAATTGAATTATCCAGGTAGACACCAGTCTGGCCACGTTATCCTGCTATGGTTATAAAGTAGGCCATGGGTGCCCAAACTATGGCCCACATGCCCAATTAGGCCGCTGTGGTGAGTATCCAGGCTCACTGCAGACTGCTCCCCCGCCCCTGCCCCCTGACGTCAGCAGCAGTGGCAGCAGAGGCAATGACCGTGCTTTGTCCAGGCTGCTCCGAGCAGTCTCTTGCTCAGTCCCATCCCCTCAGCAGCCTTTGCTAAAGCTGATTGCTGCTTCAGGGATATTTCCGGAGCCTCCTGTGTTTCAAAATTCGCAGCACTAAGAGAGGCCCCTGGCGCACTTGGGATGATGTCACCGCAGTGATCCAGGTTTACCCTTATAGTGCTGTGAATTTTGAAACACAGAAAGCTCCAAAAAATTTCCCAAAGCAGCTATCGGCTTTAACAAAGGCTGCTGAGGGAATGGAACCAAGCAAGACGCTGCTCAGAGCAGCCCAGACAAAGTGCGGTGCCAAAAGTGTGTGCCAAAAGGGCTCAGGACCAGAAAGTGATTCACAGAACTGGCTCAGTGGTATGCGAGTCACGTTGTGAGCACATGGAAGGCAACTGAATTATATTATTGGGGCAAACTTCATGGCTGATTTGGCTATACTGTACAGTAATGCCTCACATAGCGAGCATTTCGCATAGCGAAAAACTCGCTTAACGAGCAGACTTTTCCCCAATATGTCTGCTTCGTTGAACGAGCAAATATTCGCTTAACGAAAAGCTTCGCGTTTGCGGGGTGTTTCAGAACGCAACGGGGGACTCCCCCACCGCATTCCAAAACACCCTGCAGACTAGAGCGTGCTGGCTGGGTGTTTTGGTTGTCATGTTATTTTCTTTTTTCCCTCTCGCCTGCCTTCCACGGCTCCCAAGCCAGCCCATTATAATGTGCGGTCGGGAGCAGAGGAGGCGGAGCTAGGACTGCCATATACTGCGCGCGCGCGTGCACACACACACACGCACACACACACACACACACACACACACACACACACACACATGCCTGCCTGCCCCCCCATGAGGCTTCCCTGAGAGGCTGTTGGGTGGGGGACCGCAAGGTAGCGAGCGGGAAAAGGGAGGAGGCGCCTGCCTGTCAGGGGAGGGGAAGAATTGGCGCAGCTGTTTGTTTGTTTATTTACTTGCTGGCTTGTTTGTGCACTCCCAAAGCCCCACCTCTCTCGATGGTTCTGCTCCCAAGGCAAAGAGGCGCGAGGTTGAGCCTGGCGTGCCCCCGCCTCCTTTCTGCCTTTGCGGAGCAGGTTCCAAAGGAAGGCGGTCCTTAGCAGGTGGGACTCGGCCAGCTCTGGGTGCCCTTTTACACCGGAGAAGTGGAACTTGCTCTGCAAAGGCAGAAAGGAGGCGGGGCTGCGCCAGGCTCAACCTCGTGCCTCTTTGCCTTGGGAGAGAGGGGTGGGGAGAGGGGTGGGGCTTCGGGAGCGCACAAACAAGCCAGCAAGTAAGTAAAGAAACAAACAGCCACGCCAATTCTTCCCCTCCCCTGACAGGCAGGCGCCTCCTCCCTTTTCCCACCCACTGTTGACCTATTCGTCTGGGCTACCTTGCGGTCCCCCACCCAACAGCCTCTCAGGGAAGCTTCGTGGGGGGGGCAGGCAGGTGTGTGTGTGTGTGTGTGTACAGTATATGGCAGTCCTAGCTCCGCCTCCTCTGCTGCCGGCCGCACATTATAATGCGCTGGCTCGGGAGCCGTGGAAGGCAGGCAGGCAGGCGAGAGGGAAAAGAGAAAATAACACAACAACCACTTGCGACGACAGGGCTTGGGAAGCAGCGGCTGCCCCAGCGAGGCTGAACGGGGCAGGTACGCAGGAACCGTTCTCCTCAGGCGGGAAACCTCGGGGGCTGGTTTTATAGAGGAGGCCCCAAAAGTGCTCCCCGCCCACCCCACCCCCACGGGGGTCCCGTTGCCCTGCGTTGACACCCACTTTGCAATCGGGGAAGATCCCCGTACCCTTTCCAAACACCCAGGTGATGCACATGCACCGCAGGCAAAGTTAAGCGAAATACATTTCCCTATGGGAAACATGTTTTGCTTAACGAATTACTCATATAACGAGCAAGTGTGTGGAACGCATTATGCTCGTAATCCGAGGTATTACTGTATTTGGATTTGGATATAGCAGCAGAAGAAGATACCACATTCTCCACATGGCCAAATTAATCCTTTTTCTAATTGAAAGAAAGCAAACCCAGGAAGGCATGAATCATAGATGAACGTAAACCATCTCTTGTTTGGTGCTTCTCAAGTCACTGGATCTTTTAAGTTTTCAGCTGTTAACTGATATATCAGTAACTACAATAGCAATTGTTTTTCAGTGTTCTACCAGTGAGTAGTAGTTTCAGAATTACATTGTGTCAAAATAACTTTTATAGAGAAAGATGACTCTTTATAACAAACTTTCACATGGAACATGGCAAGACTTTTTAGCTTACACACATTTCTAAGATGTCTAGGCTTTAAAAAAAATCAGTATTAATTGTGTTCACAGACTCTCTGGAGATTGTACTGATTGCTTCAATTAAATATTCTTGGGGATCAGAAAGGAAATTTAAAATAGATTTTTATTAGAAGTACAAGTTCTGTTACTTGCTGTTTTGCATGTGATTTCCTGTTACTGTCCAAGGAGCTTTTGAAAGTTTACATAATAAGAAAGCTGAATGATAGATGATAATTTGTGTGGGATAGTTATTTGACCTAGGTCGCTTTGGAATTATTGTGTTAAAATTGAGTTCACAGATCAAAGTAAGCGGACGAATTATGAAGAACTGCCAAAATCAATCTAACAAATTTACCTTAAGTGTTGAGACACAGACACGTTTTAGAAAAATGCCTTAAATATATTTTCTCCGAGTTAAGTTTCCCCAAATTTTGTAATGTCTGCTCCCAGGCATTTTGTTTGGTTTGGTTCTTTTCAACAAATTGCATCCCAGGTCTCTATAATCAAATCAAATTCAAAGCAACAAATAAAGATACAAACAGACATGTCAACAAACTTGTGGAATGAACCTAACAATAAAGTAGAATAAACAGTGCATAGAACATATTTTGTGTTGCAGCAAAGAAGGGATTTGGGAATTCTAGTTAAGCTTTTGAAACATTTAGCTGTCATTGCAAAACTGAAAATTTCTCCAAAATAATCTTAAGAGGGTTTTCGCTGTTTGTTTTTAATTCTGTTGGCAGCTGTTGTCACAGCTGCTGCTATTTCACTTCCAGTTTTTCACTTGAAAGGGTGAAGCACTTGAAAGTTCATAGGAGGCACCTCTGAACTCAGAAGGATGTTCAGAGGATATACAGAAAGGCTAAGGTTATTGGCCAGTTGAAAGTGGTTTCTTATTTTAAAATATGCCTCTTCCACCTCCTTTACCTTATCAAAACAAAAAATGTTTAACTATAGTTATCATGGTAGACGAAAGCCAGGATGGCCAAGAACTAGAACTAGTACAAGATTTCCCTTAACTCAATCCTTTTCCAAATACTATTTATTTATTTATTTATTGTTCATACTTGATATCCCGCCCCAATCGGGTAAACCCGACTCTGGGCGGCTTACATCCCAAATCATAATATAAAAGCCTTAAAAATTCATAAAATTCATAAAAAATATTTAAAACATTCAACAATAAAAGCAAATAAACACATAATAACTAATAAAATATCAGATTGGGGGGGGGGATGGCTGCTCTTAAATTAGCCATCCTGGGTGGGAACCTACATTGCTGTGTCCCCACACTTGGCCCGCCAGCCATGTCTTCAAGCCCTTCCGAAAGGGGAGGAGCTCCGCCTGCAGGCACAACTCTGTCGGGAGAAGGTTCCACAGGGCCGGGGCGAACACAGAAAAGGCTCTCTTCCTGGTGCTCGTGAGGCGAGCCTCCCTGGCCGATGGAGTAACAAGAGAGCCCCTCCGGTCCGCCCTGGTGGGACGGGCAGACGTTCTTAGGGTGACGCGGTCTCTTAGGTAACCTGGCCCACTACCATGTAGGGCTTTAAAGGTAATGACCAGCACCTTGAATTGCACCCGGAGGCAAACTGGCAACCAGTGCAGCTCCCGAAGCAGTGGTGAAGCCCGAGCATAACGCCCGCACCCCATCACCACCCGGGCTGCCGCATTCTGGACCAGCTGAAGCCTCCGAATGGTCACCAAGGGCAGCCCCATGTAGAGCGCATTACAGTAATCAAGTAATCAACCAATAAAACCAAATACTAGAATTGGTTTTATTGGTTTTATTAAAAGAAAAAATGCACACACAAAACAAAAAGACAAAACATTGGGGGAAATTACAAAAGCACACAGATGTAGAATATAAAGTAAGCACATATGGAAAGTAACAATCTTTCTCTCATCATCTAAACTTATTCTGGTGTTTAGATGTTTTTCAGATAGAGAGAAATTTTTGTCCCAATTTTTATCCATATGACAGCAAATTTTGAACCCCATCCTGCTACCTCCAGTGGTTAAGTTGCAGTACTGTAGCCAAAACTGCTCACATTGTGAATTCAATCCTATTGGGCTCAAAGTTGATTCAGCCTTCCATACTTCTGAGGTTGGTAAATCGAGCATTCTGTATGTTGGAAGCAAAAATTCTAATTACATTGTGCACTAGGGATGGTATAAGTGTAAATGATCGTGTCATTGCTTCCTTCTCTGGAACTTCACTTTTGTGTGACATTAAGCCATTCACTCTGGATGACTCCTTGATGGCTCCTGGATGATTCTTAATACCTTTCTTCCAAGAAGACACAGTCTGAAAGAATATTCAAACTCCTGACCTATGTGTCAGATTTTCTCTTGCTAGCTCTTCATTGTTATTGCAAATGCATTTCTGGTCTTTCTTGTTTAGAGGGACAGATATTATTTCTCTCTCAAATGGCTGAGAGATCCCTCATTAATCTTTCACAGTTATTCCGAGCATTACCAGAGTGTTTTTGTGCCTGAGTTAACCCTTCTCTTTCCTGGCAAAGGTCTTCATTAAACGTTCTAGCCAGTCTCAAACTTGGTTCATATGTCAATGGCACCATGAATCTAATAAATCATGACTTACATGAAGAACATATAAAGCTTTCTCATTGCCCTCATTCTGAATGATGCTGAAAGGAGAAACTTCACAAGTGTCCAGGGAAATAAGTTGGCATGTCTGCTAATAAGCCTGTCCAGTAAGCACCATGCAGCAGAAACTTTTGTTAAACCAATCCGCATCGGTTAGGTATGAAGACTGGAGTAGAAAGCTCAGTGCAATGTAACCTAGTATGACAGTGTAAGCATATATTTAAATGCCAGCTTGAATTAACATTTCCTTAACTGGTGTAACCAGTATGTCTCTGGGTGCAATTCAAGGTGCTGGTAATTATCTTTAAAGCCCTGCATGGTAGTGGGCCAGAATACTTAAGAGACTGCCTCACCCCAAGAACATCTGTCCGTCCCACCAGAGCGGACCGGAGAGGCTCTCTAGTTGTTCCATCAGCCAGAGAGGCACATATCTCTGGCACCAGAAGGAGGGCCTTCTCTCTGTCCACTCCGGCCCTATGGAACCTCCTGCCAATGGAGCTATGTCTCCAGATGGAGTTGCTGCCCTTTAGGAAGAACTTAAAAACATGGCTGGCGGGGCAGGTATAGCGTTCAGAAGGCACAATAACCCCATCTTGCTGGATGGTTTAAGTCCCCTCTCTCCCTCAAGATGTAGTAATTTGGCATTCTTTTAATTTTTTTAAGATTTTAAATTTTAATCTTTAATAGTTTTAAATTTGAGGGATATTTTTATGTTTTTATCGTGGTGTTCCTTATGACTTGTAAACCGTCCTGAGTCACCTTGGTGAGGAGGGCAGTGGATAAGTATGAATAATAAATAAATAAATAATAAAATAAAATAAACTTCCAATCAAAGTATTGAAGTATGAATAGAGAACACCTTCATTTTGCATAAATATCTAGTGTAAGGTGAGGAGTGAGTTGCTCCGCCCCGTACAGTACATGCGTCTGTGCTACATTAACTTATATGGCATATACAGTCAATGCACATTTTCCCATCAGCTATCTATTCACATTCTGGCCTGATTGGAAACAAATGGATAATGGCTTCATCAATGAGGTCAGATTTCTTCTTTCTCTGAAACTTGCCAGGAGCAAGAAGTGTTTCATGCATTCATTGACTTTAATGCCTCTATTATCATGCTTGCTTTCTTCATGTAATCTACTCAAAACAAAAGGCTTTCCATTTTTTCTATCTCCCGTCTCTTTTCAATAATACAGTGGTGCGAATAAGGGCAATGAATTCACTATATTTCTACAATAAATTATTGCTTAATTATTCCCCTCCATCAAAAATCAACAAATAATATTTTATCACAATAGTATTTCTTACCTCCACAAATGCAGATGCTTGGAGTAAGGTCTCGGTAGCCAGATGTAGAAAACAAATGTTTACACCTAATTATACCTGAGTGTTATATATGTAGTATGTGTATGTAAATAGATTACATAGCTAATATAGAGCCATATTATGTATTATTACAAAAAAGTCTATAACATAAGCAAGTTGATATTTCTTGCTCTATAGTTCAACATGGAAACTGAAACTCTGCGGCATCATTACACATGCAGAAAGCAAATTGTGCCACTTTCTTTGTCTTCCAGCTGGCAATTAATGAATCTCTACTGGAATTCTCTAGCATGAATCAAGTTAGCAGGTGTGAGTTCCCCTGAGGATCCCCATGGCAACCTGTTAGTTACATACCAAAAAGCACTGAAAATTATCCTGTTTGCTTTCCACACATGTAACAAAACAAAAGGATTTCAACCATAATCTGTAAAGGAAGGTATTTCCTTTATTTTCTTTCATATATTTTAATAGTGGCATGAAAACAGTAATCTTTCTGAAAGTGTCTTCGTTGTGATGAACAGTATAGTCCTAGTCCTGTCATTGAAACATGGTGTGGGATTGCTCAGGGACCTATCTGAGTATGGATAGCACACTCAGCATATAATTTACTTGGTCATACTCCTGACCAGGTAAATTATATGCATTATAAGTATGTACCCACTATATGAATATATGTACCTGTCTAATTAGCTATATGCCCTTAATTCAGAACTGTTAAGTGAGATATTTAAGAAGTGGTTTCATCTTTTCCATTTCCAAAATGAGTTTCCATGGTTCAGCTGACCCTGACCATGACTCCTAGTGAGTCACTCCATGATACATACTAGGTATCTATCTATCAATATATCTATCAATCACTTCCTCCTCCTCTTCCTCCTCCTCACCATCTGCAACTCATATCTGAGAATGCATTTTTTCCTGAAGCAGGAAAAATGACATTGGTGCGGATTTGTTTAAGATGGTTCCCAGTTTGCCATGAAGTGACCCACACACTATGATCACGGAACCATCTCATGCGGCACATATGAAATGGGGCATGCAGGATTTAACACTGGGACTACAATGGGTTGCCACAGCCTTGAGGATATGGACAAGGTGCATCTTCACAACCAGTCCATTTGGCATGGCCACCTCTGTCCCCATGACTGTTGGGAATCAGTAAACCCTTGCTTAACAAGTATAATGCGTTCCACAGGATCTCTCTTTAAATGAGTTGCTCTTTAAGTGAAATGCATTTTCCCATAGGAATGCATTGAAAACCAAATATTCTGTTTCAGACCTCAGAAAAAAGCCCCAAAACCATTTTATATGTTCAAAATACTTTACATAGTGCAGGGACATGGTAACTCAATCAATAATATTACAAACATCAAACTTCAACTTTTAAAACATCATACATCAAGAATAAAGTAAAAAGAGAGAGAGTCTTTTACTGGGTACCTGTTCAAAACTCATTAATAAAGGGCTCTTTAAAGGCATGCAGTGCAAGTCAACATATGATACATTTCAAGAGGGGAAGATGGCAAACTGCAACTGTCCAACTTTTTAAAAACTGTGCAAACACATTTAAACACTGTTTTTAACTGGAGGAGGAAGAGGAGGAGGGTAACTGTGCAGCACTAATACAACCAGGTTCTTCCTCATTTCTTGGTTTTTTAAGGAACCTGTCACTAAATCAGCAGAACATAAAACAAATGCTTAACAACCACACCATGGTTCTCCATTCCAAAAGCACCAAATCTATCCACACAAGCTAATGAAAATCCCAAATATCAGTCCACACAGTAAAATCTGTCCACACAGTAAAATCTGTCCACACCAGCCAGAAAACACATAGCATGCACAGATGCTCATGTACACAGGTCATGTGCCAACATAGGAACCAAACCAAAAAGCCAAACACACAGTAAAATGCATGCCAAGGACATGTAGAAACCAACATAGAAATGCCCCCTCACACAAACAGACAAAGCATAACGGTGATGAAAAGCCATGCAAAAATGTTATATACAGTCATACCTCGGATAACGCTAAGACTTGGTTCCACAAGTCTTGGTGTTATCCGATTTTTAGTGTTATCCGATGCATGTTAAAATCCTATGGGATGGATCGGATAACGTTAAAGCTCCATAGAGATACATTGTAACCGCACAGGCTTTAGTGGTTGTTATCCAATACATCCCATAGGACCTTAATGTTATTCGATCCAATTCTCCTCCCCAGATTACTTAACGTTATGTGATTTTAGTGTTACCGAGGTAAACGTTATCCGAGGTATTACTGTATACAAATGCCCCTCCAATATTTCAAACTAAAAATGCTCCAAGAACAAACAGAAAATGGCTCCCACACTATATTTTAATACAGTAATCCCCCAAAACTCCATTAAAAAAAACTCCAACCCCCCTCAAATCCCCACAAACGTAGAATCTAAATACTCCCTACCTTTGCACTGCTCGAGAAATCCAAAACTGCTCCAAAAAAACCAGCAATGGGACTCCAAAAACCATGTCAAAAAAAGTTCCTCCTCCACTTTCTGCTGACACAAAATCTCCCAGGCACAATGCAGCATAGGAGGGAGAAGTTCCAGTTGCTGTGTGATTTTTAGTTACTGCGCGAGGGCACTATTTCTTAACAATTTCCAGTCTCTGAGCAAATTAGTCACTCTATGAGCTGGTTGTTTTATGAGGGTTTACTATACCTATCGACCTACCTATCTAATTTTTCATTTGTTCATATTAACTTGTATATACAATTTCAAATCAAATCGGCATATCCTTTTGTCCTTTTTTATAATGTGTAAGTAGTCACCCCAATTTGTATTGTTGGATATTATGAATGTAGGATTCCCCCCTCCCCAATCTAATTATAGGTTTACATATTATGCTATTGCTTTTTGCTTTTGGTGATACGTTCTCATGCACTATGTACGTAGGCAATTTGGAGATGTGCATACAGCATAGGATCATTAAGCCTGAGACCACGTTAAAGTAATGAGTAATGCATATGCAAATTACATGCAAGTGCCAAGATTGCAATTTTAATTTTCATTCTTTATTAGTGAGATTTATAGTTGGCTTAATTTGTATTAAAGTATTTTAATCTGCTGACTTGTACTATAGCTAGATTCTATTATAGATTATGTTTCTATGACTTTTTTGAGGCAAGTGCTGTAATTTGGATTTTTCCTACGATTTGAAGCTAGACGCAGTTAATTGCTATGAGATAATTTCATGTATATGACAAAACAGATAAGATTTTAGTGAATATAAAATTTAGGTGGAGGTCACTGTATGACCCTGTAACTAAAAAATGTTTGTATGCATTGTGTATTGTAAATATACTATAAACCACAAGAATTAGGATGAAAGAAAGGTGGTGGTGGGGAACTTAACAAATTAAGAGTTTCACCAGTGCAGAAGAAGGACTTCTATAGCACTCTCAATGAGCATCAGGTTAGTTGCACAACTAGACCACGGCTTCAGATATTGTGGAGGACACTGCCCAGTGCCCAATCACTGTGTTCAAAGAAGATTTAACTACCAGTCCATTCAACTTTTGTGTACAAGGTAGGGCATCCTTGACTGTTCCACAATGTAGGTTTTCCAAGGCAATATGCTATCACTTTCAGGAACACTTTAATGGGCAAAATCCAATTTCATGTCTGCAGACTTCTACCTTGTCCTCCTTCTTTCCTCCAGAACCCCAACCCTACATTGGTTGTTTTTCCCAACTTTACCGAGCAGATTCTCAAAGGTTTTATAGTCAGTTTAGTGAGTTGGTGTAGGTGAGTGTGAAGTGAGGGGTGGTGGATGAGATTGATTCCCCACTGCCCGCCAGGGCAAGGGTCAGCCTATGTATAAGTCTACAGTACTGACATAAACTTGCAACTGATAAGCCACTTCTGAGTGCTTTATGCCTAGGAAACCTGTCAAGGGTTACCATAAGTTGTAACCAACCAGATGCCTATTTATTATTATTACCTTGAAATTCTTATTTCTCAGCATTGCTGGTGGATTGAGATAGATCAATAGATCAAGCCTAAAATTTGCAAGTGAGATGGCATTTTGGCAGAAAAAATAATTTTGAATTTCAGGAAGCAAATTAGAAACTATGGCCAATTGTTTAAAATTGGTAACCAAAGATTTTTGGAATGACTCTAACTGCTCAAAATAATATAGGAAGGAAGGTGATCTGATCATACTTCTATATTCTTTTAGTTTCTTGCCTTAATCTTCTTGTACTTTTAACAAGCATCTACTATTATTACTACTAATAATCCATCAATAAGCCACCTCAAAATAGAAATGGATAGATATGAAATAAATAAACAAATAGTAGTAATCATCATATTCATCATCACAACTGCTACCATTTTTCCTGGAACATTAATATTCCTTTGGAGTATTTGTTGCTTAGCTCCATTACTGTCCATGACATGAACAAGAAAGGATGAGTTTTGAAACAATTTTATTTCCTCCCTTTCGCATGTGCTCTTGATCTGTTCATAAGTGCAGTTAATTTAAGAGAAGATGACTTATGATGTATTGCTGCTTAGCTTGTACGAATAGAGTGACTTCTAAAAATGAAAAGGATGTTCACATAAGCTGATCTCATCTCCTTCCTCAATCATTACAGTGTTTGTATTAGTCAACCTTTCATATAATTTTTTTAAGTAGTAGCCGTGTTAGTTTGTGCAAGCATATCAGAGTAGACCAAAAAAAAGACAAAAAGAAAACACTTTGGCATCTTAAATACTAACTCCTTAAAGGCTAACTCGTGTATTTTAATGTTAGCTTTTGTGGACGAAGTCCACTTCATCAGACAGATAGTAACAGTTAAGTAACCAGCAGTGGTAGTTAAATCAAATTTGGACCATCTCTCTTCATTCTGTTAAAAAGAAACAAAATCTGTTTCTTCATGGCCAACTTTGTGAAAATATCCTGTAATTCTCGAGATCTAATTTTAAGCAATTCAAGGCATATGTAAAGAACCAGGGCAACCTAATAATCCTGCATACATTGATTGTATATCTGATGGATCTTTGAATATAAACTTTGTAGCTAATTCAACTATGAAAAATTATGTGTCCATAATGAGGAGTTCCATATTTCATTTGAAACTTTTCTGTAGTGGACAAAGAAAAAATCTGGTCCTTTTCATCTCTGTAAAAATATGTTTTATATCATTTCTAAGGTATTCACTGGTGCCCATAATTCACATGTGAAAGGCCATTAAATCCTTTTTCCAATTTAGTTTAGAAAGGAAATAAATCAAAATGTATGCTTTCCTATATTAATTCTTCCTTTGTGTAGTGCAACTCTTCTCATGGGTTACAAATAAGCTTGAAAAAGCTATCCACTCGCATGTCCAGATAATGAATTACAGTAGTTCCTTTTTCTTTCATATGCTTGTACATCTATTTTCCTGACTTATTTATATTTATTTCCTTCGACTTATTATCCCGCCCAATCGGGTCAAAAACCCAACTCTGGACTTCTTATGTGTAAAAAGTGCAAGAAGGAAGATTCAAATAGATACAAATGCACATTTCCCACTCTCCTTGTACTCCTTGATTTCTGCCTGATAGCTTTACCTGTCACTGTTAAAATCTGTGACATTATACAGTCTTTCAGACTATATTATTCTGATCACTGATTATTTTGAGTCTACCGTTTGCCTTCCCCCTACTCCTCTTCTTCCTTCTCCTCCTCCATTTTATTAATAAAATGATACAGTGGTGCCTCGCTTAAAGAGCATAATGCATTCTACAGGATTGCTCTTTAAGTGAGTTTGCTCTTTAAGCGAAACACCATTCTAAATGACCAATTGTGGGAGGGGGATTGTGAACCCCGATTTATTTGTTAAGCAAGTTTTTGGTTGGTTTTATTTGTTAAGCAAAGCGAACATTCAGAGAAAATTCTGCTCTTTAAGCGAGTTACTCTTTAAGCGAAACACTCTTTATGCGAGGCACCACTGTACTTCCTTCTTGTGCATGTATGCTGTAATTTTGCAGCATATGGGTCGCCACTCAGAAAGCAATTTTCCCCTAATTCTGTATACTTTCTATAATCCTGGTCTCATTTTTCTTCCATAAAATAATAATCTCCATCTAGACTTCACAATTCACAATTCATTTTTGTTTTGTTTGTGTGTGTAGTCCCTACCATGAAGATATGTCTTTGAACTTCAGTGTCTAAAAACCTGGCTGGCAGGGCAGGTGTGGGGCTCCAGGAATATGGGGCCCCATGTTGGGTGGCTGATCTGATGGGACAGCCACCCCTCCCTCACTCTTTTAAACTTTTTAAATCTTTTTAAACTTTTTAACCTTTTTAAATTTTTTAGATCTTTGTAAATTCATGGTTTAATTCTTTTTTTAATTGATTTTTTAAAGTAATTTCGAACCTCAAGGTTTTAATTTATGAATTTTCTGTAAGCCGCCTAGAGTCAGGTTCGCCTGATTGGGGCGGGATAATAAATCTAAATAAATAATAAAAATAATAATAATACATTGTATGTAATTACTGGAATTAGACTCTGTTAATGCAAGTTTCATAAAGAAGATGCAACACGTGAAGCAACTCTATGCTCTTCGATATACAGTAGTACAATATGAACAATATCATAAGCATATCTGACTCATATGGACAGCCTTAGAAAAGCTCGTTTCCAAATTTCATATGGGTTTGATGTGGAATTTAAATCCTGTTTTTCTCATCTTGAATATAAATCAAGGCATTTTGCTTGCATGAACATTAGATAGGTTAGAATTTCCCTGTCTCAAAATATTTGTACAGCTGTGTAATACTCTGAGCGAGCTACTGCATATTTCATCTACAATTAAACCAAGATCTGACATTTAGAATGTTCATGCATCCTCAGTGAATTCCCGTATCCCTCTAGGCATGTATAGTTGCTAATAAGATGCACATTTACTTCCATATGTGTGAAGGAAAAAGGAGAGACCACAGTCCTTTGGAGAGTATTGTTCACTTCATTCCCAACACCATTGGTTTATGGGCAACAGTGTTATCATGTAGCCTTGTGCTGCTTTCTGGGAAGGAGGCATACTTGCACAATGGGATGTCAAAAGAAAACAATACTCATATGCTGATTGGATATATTTACATTTAATGCAGTATAACATTAATTATATGATGTATAGGAATGTGTACTATCTGCCTGCTTTGAACATAAAACTATGGTTGGATATCTACTGTATATGATTCTCTCTCTCTCTCATGTGGATCAATATCTGTATAAAGTAAAAAGCTGCACAAACTAATTTCTATTATATTCTGGACACTGATAAAATTCTGTCTCTATTTTTGTGAGTTTGGGAAGTAGATATTCTCACAAATTGTAACTTTGCAGTATTTAACTGTCTGTTACTTCTAAATGATTTTTGCATGCCTTTTGCCCATTGACTGTTTGACTGAGAGGTAAAAATGACCTAGATATTTTTGACATGAATGTGACATATTCTAATAAAAGTATATTCCTCAATAAAATGTTGTTGTGTTCGTTATATGATAACAGCCCTAATGACATGAGATCTTTGAATAGCCTGTCTTCAGCTGCTCAACAACTGTAAACACAAACCTATGGAGTCCATTTGTTTCATATTTGTCTTATTTTTTCCCTGTTGACATCAACCTTTTTCAGCATTATTCTCTTTTCAAAGAATCTTGCCTTCTCATCATGTGCCAGAAGAAAGACATCTTTAGTTTCATCATTTTCCCTCCAGAGACAGTTTGGGCTTGATTTGCTCTAGGACCCAATTGTTTGTCTTTCTGGCACTCCTAGGTATCTTCAAAGCTCTCCTCCAGAACCATATTTCAAACAATTTCCACCCCTATCTGCTTCCTCTACTGCCCAGTTTTCACACTTGTATATATTAATCAGGAATGCAAGAATGTGGATGATCTTGTTCTTGGTCTCCTGATAGGATTTTGACAGATTCAGTCTCCTTGGCTTGAAATATTTCTATCAGTATTCAGTTTACCCTGGTGATTTATTTCTTCTTAGTATTTTCACAGAAGCTTTCATTTTACTTTTTAGCACTGCAGGTTCTGTGTCATAGAATTCTTCTTCAAAGAAGTCTGCCATCTTTTTATTTCCTCTGCATAGGTCTTCGTCATAGCATAATCATTTTGCCACCTTCCTGTTTATTTTATCCTGGTCAGTGAAAAATATCTTCTTCCAGAATGTACTGTTTTGCTGCTTGTCGGGACATTCCATTAACAAAGATAATATGATGTTGCACAGTGTATGCACATATCCTTTCTTGCAGAATGGAAACTCTTCTTTAGTCACAAAATTAAGATAGAACAAAATGAAATTTGGGAAACATCTGTCAATGTATTCCTTTTAGCCTTGATCCACTAAACAGTACTCCATGAGTTTCTTCACTTGAGTGGTATACTATATTTTATTTTTTGTTCCACAGTAAAAATAACATAAGATATATTACACTGTTTCTTACTTTTGTGAATTCTTGTTCTCCCATTTTCTTGTTTGAGACATTGTGATAGTTGGTGAAAAGGAGAGCAATGAGAGAACACAGAGCTTTAAACATTATGCAGTGTTTGACACTGGATTTCTTAAATGCCACTCTAAATGTCAGCAGTTATTTCCCTTATAAAATATTCTATAGATAGACTGTAGTTTTTTCACCCCTAAATTTCAATTGCCATCCTTTCAAACTTCCTTCTAAACTTCTTTCAGCATTGAGTATAGTAGAAAATGTTGCATGTCAAACATAAAGAAATAAGATTTTTTTTACAATTAAATTTTCTCAATGTAAAGCTTATTTACATGCTAGAATATTTAATTATAAGGGAAAATCACATGTTAGAGCCTTTAATGGCTACTTGTTTTAAAAATCCTAATTTTCACCAGGGCTGTGTAGTCGGTAGATAAATGTTTCGACTCCGATGTTTTGTGTACTTCTGACTCCAACTCCGACTCCAGGTACCCAAAATTGACTCCGACTCCTTGACTCTGACTCCACAGCACTGGCAGGGCCGTGGAGTTGATAGATAAATGTTCCGACTCCTACTCCTCAGTTTTGCGTACTTCTGACTCAGACTCCGACTCCAGGTACCCGCAATTTCCTCCGACTCTGACTCCACAGCACTGATTTTCACACAACCATCTAGTTCTTTACTTTGATTCTAGTTAATAAGGACTTGTTTAAATCCAATTGTCGGTTACTGCTTTTACTCTTCCCACCAGGAGTAACTTTCCTAGTATCACCTTAGGTCAGTGATGGTGAACCTTGACACTCATTTACCAGAAGTCCAAGCCAACACTCCTGCTGATCAGGGCTTCTGGTAATTAAAGTTCAAGAACATCTGGAGTGCCAAGGTTCACCATCACTGTGTTTAGTTGTGCACCTGAAGATTTCCTTGTAGTGGCAATAGTCATAGTAAAATAAAGGTCACCCTTGCTCAAAAGCCAGTCATATCTGACTCTAGGGTTCAGTGCTCATCTCTGTTTCATAGACGAAGAGCCAGTGCTGTCTGCTTCTGCAGACATTTCCATGGTTATGTGGCAGGCATGACTAGACACTGGAGTGCATGGAACCGAAGTGGTCCCACCGAAGTGGTCCCTATTTATCTACTTGCAATTTCTTGCTTTCAAACTGCTAGGTTGGCAGGAACTGGGACAAAGATGGGAGCTCATTCCGTCCTGCAGTATTCTAGTAACAAACTGCTGACCTTCCGCCTTCCAGTCAGTGTCTTAGCTACTTGAGCCATTGCAGTCCCTTATAGCCATAGTAATTAAACTTATATACTGCCCCATAACGCTTAGTGCAGTCTCTGGGCAGATCACCAGTTAATTAGCATTTTTGCTCCCGATATGCTGGGTACTCATTTTACTGATCTCAGAATGATGGAAGGCTGAGTTATCCTTGATCCTGGTCAGGATCAAGTTCACAATGTTCTGGCTGCAGTGTAGCAGTTTAATCAATGTGCCACCAGGACTCCTTGTAGTCAGAAATATTCTGGAAGTTTATTATTTTTGACAAGTATTTCCCCTATTTCTCACTGTGTAGTTCCAGCTTCTTCAGACCAGAAAGTCTTGGTTTCATATTCCTGCTCATTAACAAGATATTGGTGTATGCTGACTACTCCCACCCACAAATGCAATAACTACCTCTTTATTCAGTGGCATTTCAATACTGAATTTTAATATAATTTCTCTTATTCTGGACAATCAGATTTATGTCCGTATTTAAAAATTGTCAGTCCCGTTTCAGTTTTCTTTTTCATTGTTCAAGGAATGAGCCTTTTCAGAACATGAATGACTAAGGGAATGTAGTTCATCTGTGACTGTGGCTTTATATTTCTGGAGGACTGGTTTTTCTGTCTTGTATAGTTAACCCAGAAATTACTAAATTTACTGAAATATACAGGGGCAGAGAGTGAATAACTTTGAGTTGACATCTGCATAATGAAGTGGCCTTGTAAGATAATCGCAGGAAAAAGAGAGACAAGATCAGAAATTTTCCAGTATAACAAAAGGCAATTTGATAATTAACTGTGACACTTGCTTCAGTGAGAAGAGCAAAAGGAAGCTATTCTTTCAAAGTGTATGGTGAATTGCTCCAGCTTTTGGGATGCAAAGGAGAGGAAAATATTATAAACTGAACACCTGCAGAGAGAGAGAGGAAAAAACCCCCACAGAGAGAGCTTTCCTTCCTTGCACTCTATTCAAATTTTGTGGAGTGAGGAATTTAAGCATCTTCATCAACAGTCCTATTCCAGGCATTATAATTTGGCTATAGAGGGAAGCATGTTGAGTATCCCATTTAGTTATTTGTTTGCACTCCTACATTTGTAGAACTATGAGTCAGAAGAGAGAGATCTCTTCTGGCCACAGAAATTATTTCAATTAGAGACTTGTTGGGGGGCTTGAGCAGTCTAACTAGGCAGTGTTGCCCATCTCTTGTCAACAATGTTAGGCTGGGACTAAAACTCACCAAAGTGTCCATCAGATTCCTTGGGCAAGGTGAAAGCAGAGGGCACACGTTGTGGTCCACCTAGCCAGTGGGTGACATAACTAAGTGGCTTAAAAAACTGCACACAGATGGACTTGATTTCTCAGGTCCATTTGCATGTGCAGAATGTCATTGCAAAGATGTCTACCAATGTGTGGACTCCTCGCTAAATAACGATTCCAAGGTATCCAAGGAAAGACTCTTATTTTCCAGAAGATTCTACTAGATTTAGAGAAACCTTGCATAGTTTTTCATCTTCATACTTATCACCCTCCACATGGAGATGGTGGGGCTAGAGCAGTGATGGCAAACATCCTTGGCACTCCAGATGTTCTTGAACTTAAATTCCCAGAAGCCCTGATCAGCTGGAGTGCTGACTTGGGCTTCTGATAATTGAAGTACAAGAACACCTGGAGTGCCATGGTCTGCCATCACTGGGCTAGAGTCTACATTTATATGCATTTTGAGTTCACCCAAATTATAATACTTTATTTGGTCTACAGGGGATCCAAAAGGTAGACCAGAGAGAGAGAGAGAGAATCCTCTAGCAATGGAGATGCAGAGAAGAATCTCTTGCCTTGAAGAATCAATGATCATTAAGGTTATATTGGTAAGACCTTCATGAAACTCCTAGAGTTGTTGGGTTCAGAGGGTTAGGACAGAACATCTGAGAACTTACTGCAAGCAAAACTAATCATGTGGAAGAACCTGGGGAAAACTACTCATTCATTCATTGATTTGAAGCACTCACACTGATTAGTAAGAAAATTCACAAAAGGGTGGGCTGTTCTTTTTGATCTTAATACAAAAATAAAGATGAAGGTCATTTTTTTCTGCCAGCACAAGAACTTTTACGATGGGTTCAGGGTCACACAAGTAAATGTGAGGGTATATGTAGCCCACGAGCCACATGCTGCATACATCTGGTTCAGTGACTCCTCAACAAGTAGTAACACTATTTTCAAATAATGTAACATTTTTATTTGAATATAAGCAAAAATATTGCATTGACTATGAGACATGGAGTACCTGATAATCTGCAAGTGATCTGAAGCAAAGTAAAATAAATGATCAAGCTACTGACTTGCATGTTCCTATTTATTTTAGAAACATAACCTTTTAAAGTAAATAATAGTTTATGACTAGGCTAGATGCCAAATACTTCCCTGTCAGAGGATTTCACAAGTACTATATTATTCTTACATAGGAGAAAAATGATCATGGAATCTGCCAAGCCTATTATAGGGTGCACAGAAAATTTATTATAAGGCTAGGCTTTATCCTTGAGTTGCAAGAAAAAGTAGAAATATGGGAAATTGTATTCTATCAGGCTACTGCTACTCAGCTATTTACTGAGGTGTGTTGGTCAAAAGATTACAGCCTCAGTGATTTAGTATTTCTTGAAGAAACATAGCCACCATGAAAATAGTTTCAACCATCAGCAATGTGGAGATTCTAAGATAGTATATTTTCCATTTCTCCAAGATTTTTGTAATGCAGACAAGGCAAAGGTGACATAAGAGGATGAGATTTTGTAATGGAAGATTCATGAGTAGGGCATGCTTCAAATAAATGAATTTACCTAGAGCATCGTGTGTTGAAGAACAAGGAAATACTATGAAGAAAGACTAGGTAGAGTGTTGGACAAAGTGGCAGCTTGTATGGTTAGCTGAAGAAGTCTCCGAGTTCAGTGGGATTTAGCATCAAATTATACAATGCACATGCAACCTGACATCCATACTGAGGTTTCTTCCAATATTATACTTTTCCTGAAGACTTTCTTTTTTCACCTTTGAAAGGACCATATCTTAGCACAGGAATAGGTAATATAATGGATCCCTGAGGTTTTTGATGACCTTGCCTGATTTGGCTGTAGGGCAGAACACAGTAAAACCAGCTAAAGTTGTGTATTGCAGCAAGACCTGGGGAATGGGTGTAGTAAGTGGAAATACTAGTGTGTCTTCATCTTGGTCTTCATCTTGGTTTCCAGTGACATATCATTACACTTGAGAATCTTGTCTAGTTCATACCTGCATTTTTGTATGCTTATTACTAAATATAATAATTATTTAGACAATGAAAAATGCCAATAAGAAAAAGATGGATTCGTTTGAAATGCGATGTTAGAGGAGAGCTGTAGACTCTGTAGATTGCCAGAAAGACAAGTCAGTGTGTGATTAAATCAAGCCTAAACTAAGGTTATTGTAAAGGTCTCCCTTGCTTGAAAGCGGTGCTGATCTCTGTTTACAACAAAAGCGCCAGTGCCGCCTGCAGATGTTTGCACAGCACCCAAGTCTCAAATTGCTTACCTGCAGATCTTCTAGTTGTCATGCTCAGTGTCTTAGCCACTAAGGCACCATGGCCCCTAAGGTTATTGTATATGTCCTTAAAAAACAACACTGGAAAATAATTGTGGGAGAGGTTAAAGGTAGTAAGGAAAGAAGAGCAAATATGAGAAGCGTAAGTTTCCAAGAACTGGACAGCCGACAACAAAACCTTATGGTGATAATTCATAGAGTCATCACAAATCAGCAATTATTTAAGGGCACATAATACACAAAATATTCATGCTAAAATAAAACTTGTAGTACCTAACCTTTGTCCATTATTCAAATAGTTATAAACTACCTGATATGCAATTTGGTATAGTAGATAGAGGAGCAGACTAGAGGTCAGGAAGCTTTGGTTCACAACCCTGCTCACACATGGAAACTCGTTGGGAGAGTGGAACTTTGTAAGTCCTATTAAGGTCATTATAGGTCAGTTCTGATTAGACGGCATCAGTTACATGGTAAATTCCTGTGAGGGAATAGCTGCACTGCCCAGTGAAAATAATTGAAAATTTGAATTTTTATAAGAATCTATAAAATTATTACTGTGAAATCTATTATATAATGTTTGTGTGCCTCTAATTTTGGAAAGTGGTACAGACAAGAAGGGACACTGTAACCCTGAGAAGTGTATGTTTGACTTCAAATGAGGTCGAGGGAGGAAGAACAGTGATACAAAGAAGGACAGAAGAAAAGGATGCAAGATCAGATACTGGAGTCATACAGCATAATGTTTATTGATGCTGAATGTCAAGTTCGGCCAGTGAGCAGCTGGTGTCACTTACACTAGGTTTTAGAAAAGGAGAAAATGAATGTAGGCAGACATTACATGAACTTAAATAAATAAATAAAGGAATCAATAGTTTGACTCTAGGGCCGTGATGGAAAACCTTGGCACTCCAGGTATTCCTGGACTTCAATTACCAGAAGCCCAAGTCAGCACTCCTGCCGATCAGGGTTTCTGGGAACTGATGTTTAAGAACAGCTGAGTGCCAAAGTTTGCCATCAGGGCTTTAGGGAATGAATAAGAGCCTTCAAGAGGTTCCTGGCATTTTGACCATATTAACTGTAGTTGTCCAAGTATTACAAAAGCCACACTTTCAAGTGACAATTGGGTAGAACCAAATTCCCTAACCTCATGCCCTCAAGACATACGGAACTAGAAGTTCCACAACCCACATGCATCATGGCTATTGGAGATACCGGATAAGAATGATAGGACCTGCAATCCAATATAGGGGTATAGTCAGTGATGGGATGTCACCGGTTCCAGACGGATCTCTGGAACCGGTAAGATGAATCCCGGAGGGTTCTCCGTGAGGGGAAGTCCACTTTTGGGGCGTCCGGTTCCGGACGCCTGACCGAAAGGAAAAAAAAAAATTAAAATCAGAGATAAAATGGCTCCAATTGACTGCGCATGTCCAGAAACTCAATCTGACGCATTGCGCATGCGTCAAATTGAGTTTCTGGACATGCGCAGTCAATTGGAGCCAAATGGATCCAATTTAAAAAAAAAAAAAAATCTTCCGAAGCTGGAGCCGCCTCTTTTTAGAGTGGCTCCGGCAGCAGCGGCGGCAGCCCTAAGAGAAGGGCACCTCCCCTAGCCGGCCACCGAGCTCCCACGGGGACGTTGGTGCCTGGCCGCGCCGTCCGCCTGCGCCGCACCGCCCGTGCCGTCCGCCTGCGCCGCGCCGCCCGTGCCGTCCGCCTGCGCCGCGCCGCCCGCCCGCGCCGTCCTAGGGACTTGGGCCCGAGAAACCCCCATGCCCGAGGAAGCTGCCGGCGGCCGGCGGAAGATGATGCGGCGGTGGCGAGCCCCGCCGCGCTTACCCAGGGCATGGGGGTTTGTCCGGCCCAAGTCCCTAGGACGGCGCAGCGTGGGCGGACGGCGCGGGCAGGCACCAACGTGCCCGTGGGAGTTCGGTGGCCAGGCAGGGGCTGCAGGCGGCTGTGGCTGCCGTGGCAGTCAGGGGCAGCGTGCCTTGCCGGGTGGCCCCGGGCCACATGAAGGTTCGTCAGTGCCAAGGAAGGTAAGTGAGGCTTTTATATTTAGGGTGGGTGGGTGATTTATTTGTGTTTTCGGTGGGTGGTTGTACTTTAATTTAAATTTTATTTTATTTATTTCTTTATTTTATTTCTTTAAGTTATATACGGGTCTGTGTGCATGTTTATTTATTTATTTTTTATTTTTGGCCTTGCCCACAACGTCATGACGTCATGACGTTGGCTCCGCCCATGACGTCATGACGTCATGACATTGGCCACGCCCATGACGTCCGTGACGTCATGGCGTGGTAGTAGAATTTTTGACATCCCATCACTGGGTATAGTTTAAGTGTCTCAGAACCATTATGAGCTGAGCTGTTGACATTTGATTTGTTCATGAGCATAGGACTTTTTAAACTGGTGGAAACTATAGGATTTATTGATATTTATTTATTTATTCACATTTTTACCCCACCTTTTGATGTGAGCAAAATGATGCACTTTTAAATTACTTTTAATTTAATTATGTTTTGACATGATATCTTGTTGCTGTTGCTCCTACTATTGTTGCTTCTGTTATGTGTCATCAATTTATGGCTTCAAACTTATGGTGAGTATCAGTTGGGTTAGTTGATCCAAGAAGTCATTTCATCAACTGTTTTCTTCAGTTTTTGACCATTCAAAGTGGTGGTTTCCATTTTAGGTCAATCCATCTCTATGTGTGTCTTCCTCTTTTCTTGATACCTTCAACCTTTTCCAGTATTATGATAACTTGTTTAGCTGTTTTTTGATAGAATTTGAGTGATGTAACATGTCATGAGTTTCAGTTTCAATAGTTCCTAGTTGCATTCTGGAACAGGGTAATTACAAAACAAGAATTCAGAGAGAGACAATGGAGATTAAATATATACACATGCTGGACACTCATCACAAAGTTTTGAATATCAGCCAGGGGTTCCTGGGACATTTTCAAATTTAAAAATGCCACAAGGGGTTGCATTCACCTTTTAGAACAGATATAAAAATGTGGAGAGGGAAAAAGAGAGATGTTTCTCAGGTCAGTTGACCTCTGGTATAATTATCCCATAAAGCTTCCTCAATTAACTCAGATGTGTAATGCTAGAATGTTTATTTTGCAAACCTAACTCCTCAAACTGACTTCCATCAGAGATTCACTGCTGTAAAAAGGCAAACTGATTGCATTTTATTACTGGTTGTAAATAACTCATTGTTTTGCATATCCATCTCTTGAACCAACAAACTTTTTCCAGCTACTCTGGGCCTCTATATCAGATGTATAAATGTATACCATAACAATCTGTTCTTATGTATGATGAAGTGGACTTGATCCATGAAAGCTAACATTAAAATACAAGAGTAAGTCTTTTAGGTGCCACAACATTTTTTGTTTTGTTTACTCTCTGATATGCTGGTGAATAAGTGAACAAAGATGAGAAACAAAAAACATCATATTACTTTTGTGGGGGATGGGAATGTTAGCTTTTGTTCACAAACATGTACATACAGTCATACCTCAGATAACGTTTACCTCAGTTAATGCTAAAATCGCATAACGTTAAGTAATCTGGGGAGGAGAATTGGATCGAATAACGTTAAGGTCTTATGGGATGGATCGGATAACAACCGCTAAAGCCTGTGCGGTTACAATGTATCACTATGGAGCTTTAACGTTATCCAATCCATCCCATAGGATTTTAACATGCATCGGATAACACCAAGACTTGTGGAACCAAGTCTTAGCGTTATCTGAAGTATTACTGTATGTGTTGACAGATGTTCCATACATTGAAAGAGCTGAGCATTTTCCCCTAAATTCTTTTGCTCAAATGAATTTGTTATTCTTTAATGTACTGTACATTGGGACTCTTTGTTGCAGCCTTTTCTGGTGGTATTTCTGTTCCCCTTAGATTGGTGGATTTGCAGTTTAATCACATTTCTCTGTAATGCTCCAAAGTTGCTAGCTGATGGGAATTGAATGAAGGTCCCTGAAGCAGCAGTGTAAGGCCACTTGTACAGCTGTTCTGGCTTCATTGTTGCTAACTTTTACCAGCTTTGCTTCCTTCTCTTCTCCTTGTCACAAATCAGTTGGAAGAAAGCCATTTTCACCCTCCAGCTGCACTAAAATTCAATAACTGTCACTCTGTTAATTTCAGAAGAAATGAAGCACTTAATGTTTTAAATGTAATGTAGTTTGAAGATTATGTGAACATGTTCATATACACACTTTGCAACAACACCATTATGTAGGACAGTGGCAACAATAGCTATCTGTATAGTATTTTTAAGCTACTGGACTGATTAATACACTGCTGGCTACTGATGCTATACAGAGGAAGGGTTAATTATTGTTTTGTAAATAAATTCATTTATGGTGTGCCAGTAATTCATTCCCAGAACAAGCACCTTGTTGCACATTCTATATTGCATTAATATAAAGCAGGTTTCAAAGACCCTTATGCATTAGTTAAATAGGCTTCTTCTATAGAAAATATAAGGGGACTGCAGTGGCTCAGTGGTTAAGATGCTAAACTTGACGACTGGAGGGTCAGCAGGTCAGCAGTTCAAAACACAAGTGCTGCACGACAGAGTGAGCTCCCGTCTCTGTCCCAGCTCCTGCCAAACTAGCAGTTCGAAAGCAAGAAATTGCAAGTAGATAAATAGGTACCACTTTGGTAGGAAGGTAAACAATGTTCCATGAACTCTGGTGTCTAGTCATACCCACCACTTGTCCACAAAAATATCTGACAATCCTGGCTCTTTCACTATAAACAGAGATGAGCACTGAACCCTAGAATCGGATATGAATGGCATTCAAGCAAGGACAACCTTTACCTTTACCTATTGGAAATGTGCTAGCCTCTCAGTGGTTTAGGTACGGTTGGTAGTTTGATTCTGCATGGAACCTCCTTGGAGAAGAGCTAGCATCTATTGCCTGGGCAAGCTCTACAGTCCCACGCACCTCCAGAAGAAGAGAATGGTAAACAACTTCTGTGCATTCTCTACCTAGAAACCCTAGAAAGTCACAATATTATTTTTATTATAATAGGAAATGCAATAAAAGCCAATACAGTTACATAAGGAACCAAAATCCATATATAGTAAAGAAACATCCAAAGCAGCTACTTACCTTCTGTGTTTTCCCAGTGGCCCAATTAATATCATAGGGTGGCACTATATTTTCTTTCCCATCATGAGTATGGGTATTGATATATGCTGAATTATGCAATGACCTTGTTTATATCAAAATCTCCAAAACAAGATAATAATTCTCTGTCACCCATGTACCAGTGGCAGTTCAAAGAGAAAGCCATCACAGAACAAAAATGAAAACCACTTTCATGTAAGCCATATGATATTTGTGCTAGGAGGAGATCCGGTTCCGGTAGGGTGAGGCAGCAATTTTTTCTCTCCGTGCTGCTCTAAGCCTTTTTATCTTTTAAATTAGTTTTTACAGTTTTAAATAGCTCTTTTAAACAACTATAAAGTTTTACTTAGATTTTAAAACAATCTTACTTAGTTTTTAAAACAATTTTTTTCCCTGCAGCTTTTAATACAAGCCTGAAAGGTCTTTTAATACAAACCGAAAGGTTTTCTTTTAGATCCAAGCTTATTTTATCAGTGTTTTTTAGCCTTGTACTTTGTGAGACCTGCCTCCCTGGCATTTTATCAGGGAGTTGTTAAAACCATGTTTTGAGCCGTTTGTTGGAAGTGTCCTTGAATTTTTCCCATCGAGTGCGAACCTGTAAGAACACTGACTCAGGAATTAGCCTAGCCCAAACAAATTATTCGGAGGTGAAGGTGGAATTCGGGCAACAAAAGGAAAGAACAAAAGAAAAAAAACCCTGCCAATTTAGAAATGGGAAAGAGAAAAAAGCATCAAGGAGCCAGCCCAGGTTCACAGCATCTTTTAAAGTCAGCCAAGCAACCAAAAATTGTTGAACTCTTTATGCAAGAAGAGACAGTAAGTAAGAACCCCCGGATCCCTACTCCTAATGCACCTAAGGCTCTTGCCGAGTCTGAAGCAGGGAAGCAGCAAAAGGGTGATTTAATAGACTGGGCGGATTTTGTATCCACTCCCCCTTGCCATCTCTCCCATGCTATCAGCCCTCCATTCTCTCCTAAAAGTGTGCAGGGTGGGGAAGGAGAAAAGCTCAACTCGGCTGAGCTTATGGCAACACAATGTCTCCTTACAGCTCAGACTGTTACTTCGGTTTTTGAGCAGCTGGCTGTCATTGTGAAAAACCTGGACATTTTAAAATCTGATTTTGAAGCCTTTGCAAGTAAGCAAACAGAAAGACTGTCAACATTTCTTAAAGCTCAGTCCCAAATGGATAATCTAGCCAAACAACAAAAGGAAAATAAATCTCAAGTTAAGAAAGAGGGCAACCTATGCATTGATAGAGCATGGCAAGTGCACAGTGAAAATTGTGAAAATACCTCACTAGCCCGCTCTTTGCAACCGAACTAGGTTGCCCTTCATATAACTATGAACAGCCTTAATTCCAGTTGGTGGTGGTCTAGAAGAGCAATTATAACTTCCCTGGGACAACTTCTACGTTGCCATCTTAACAGTTAATATGGTCAATTTTTAAGGGGGGCTGTTTGAGTTATTAACAGTGAATGGCCTTTTAGGCTTCGTCCACTTGAATAGGAGTTCACTTTTTGAATAATACGAATTATATGTGACGGGATCAGGACTGTAGAGATGTTTAGTTGGAGAATGCCCAAAAAAAGGTTGGGAACCTCTAGCAGAACATTTCTTGATCACAAACTCTGCTGCAAAATTTTAAAACTGGAGACAAGGGGAGAGAAAAATATCTAACATAATGTGTTGTACTGCAAGGAGTTATCCTGTGCACAGGACATGAAAGGGAGTGGAGGGGTTAGTTTTGATGGAATAGAACAGCATAGAATAATAGCATGGAAACCCTGAGAGACAACTCTTCAAACAGCCCATTGTACTCTGTTTGACATGGCAAATTCTGGAAAGCATAGAAAAAGCTATCTCATGATGCATCCTAATAAGGTGGCAGGAACCAAGGTTAAACTTGTCTGTTGTGATTACTGATAAATAAAAGGAAAAACATTTCTTATTGCTGACCTCCCCTCCTGCATACGCTAGAAGCTTTCTTGATATGAAAAGCATCGCTTTAAACAATGGCAGGCAAGCAAGGAGCTACCAGATAACTGGACACAACCACACAACTCTACTTCCTGGCAAAGAACATCCATGGCCTGTGTGGAAAACAGACTGCATGCCAAGGTAGGAAGATCAAGGGCTAATATGAGAAATTGGGGTTTCCCTGTAGATGACAGCCTGTGTGAATGCGGAGAAGAACAAACTATCTCCCATATGGTACAATGCACATGGTGCTCCTCAACATGCACTAAGAAGGATCTTATGTTGCTAAGAGGAAATGCTGTTGATGTGGCCCGATATTGGGCAACTGTCATCTAGCTCTTTTAATTTTGTTTTAGATGTGTTCATTTTAGCTTTATATGTGATTATAAGCTGGTGGTGCATTGAATAAAGAAATACTTTAAAGTATAAGTTGAATTCCTGTAACTAATCAAAAACGTGCCAGCATGCATAATCTTCATTTTTCATTCCTTGCTTAGTGCCGAGGGAAGAAAGTGGATTTTATGAGGTTTCAGTGAGTAATATATCTCCATGATGGGCTATTGCAAGAAATCAACCAAATGAAAATGCCAGTTTGCAGAAACTGTGAAAACAGGTTTTATCTCATTTAGGTTTTGTTTTTATTTAATAAACAACCACTTACCTTATGTAATAGAATCATGTAAATCTAAGAGGTAAAATGCTTACTTAGTGTTAATTTCAAGCATATATAGTTGACTCAATCTAATTAGAAAGATCGCAGAAAAGCAGATATCCTGTGAGGACGATTTTCAACCCAGATTCCTGCACAAGATGTTCCAAAGTTTCATATCTAATCGATCTTTCTTCAGGTGTTTTGGGGAAATGCATGGCACAATATCCAATAGCTGTGTTTATGGGAATTGCTGCTGGCAATGGATTTCTGTTCATGCGTCTTCTTCCTCATTTTGGAAAATGTGAGAGTTAGAGCTACATGGGCAAATACATTATTTCAGTTCTTGGCAATACCTTTAAGATTACCTCAGATCTGAATTTTATTTAGTAGCAAACCAGCAGCATTTTCAGGGAATTGTTTGGTAACATGGTGATGTTTACATCAACAGTCAGCATTTCATTTCATCAACACCTTTATTATAGTCAGCGAAATGATGCAAGTTACTCAAATTAACTCACTTGCTCTGAGAATTAAATGTGTTTTTATCCAGCTTGGTTTCTAGTCCCAGGTGAAAGTGGATGAATGACTAGATGAATGCTCTGAATTCTACCATTACAGAAGTAATTGTTATTTCACTGCAGGTGTGTATTGCCACATTTGCAATAAGAAAGATAACACCAGCTGGGAACTCTCTAGGAATGAGCAATGGTTAACCAATCCTTAAACATCTCATGTATATTTAAAGCCCTTGTAGGGTCATCACAAGTTACAAGTGACTTAGTAGCATGAAGTGCACACACTGCAGGGGGTGCTACTGTGGACTATGACATTTAGACAAAAAAAAATGCATGTCCGGTTCATTTTCTTGATAGCAGAATCAAAATACAGTCAAACCTCTCATAAAGAGTGCCTCACTTAAAGAGTAACTCGCTTAAAGAGCAGAATTTTCTCCAAATGTTTGCTTCGCTTAACAAATAAAACCAACCAAAAACTCGCTTAACAAATAAAATGGGGTTCTCAATCCCCTCCCCTCCAGAAGTCACAATTGGTCACTTACATTGGTGTTTTGCTTAAAGAGCAAACTTGCTTAAAAAGTAATTCTCTGGAACACATTATGCTCTTTAATTGAGGTACAACTGTATGATTAAAGCTGTGGCAAAGCTTGAGACATTGGTAATGTGTGAATGTGAATGTGTACGCATGCATGTGTATATGTACTCTACATTAGAGAACAATCAATCAGGAAATGTTAATAGGTCAATTCATCTGCTTCCATGACTTAATAGATGTTGATTGAAAAAGAAAGAAAAAACAAATTAGCAACTCACCTTTCTACTTCCCAGTGACCTGCCAATGTCCTTGTAGGCATGAGAAAACATAACATTTTATGACATTCCTAGTTAGCAAGGCAAACTATTGCTAAGTACTTCATTGTTTTATATTATCATGAAGCTTTATATATAAACTATTAATATATTAGTGCTATATAATGCAAAGCTTTGACATAAATCATGATTTGCTTTTAAGGAAATCTCCTAAATATTCCATTTCATGATACTGAATAATTTAATAGCAGCTAGGTAGTAGTTAATGCAGCTGCATAGGTGATGGGGGGGGGGGACAGGTTTGACAGCTTGTCTGAGGATATTATGAAAATTGAGCTAATCATTTTTGATAGAATATTTGGCTTGTGCACACATAAAAGCTCATGTAATTGCAATGTTAATGAGAAACTTGTTTCTCGTTGGAAAATATTAGAACTACTTCCATTTCCAAGATTTCAGTGCTGCTTTGAATAATAAGGTAATGGATTCCGGCCCTGTAGCAATTATTTTAAGCTGAAAGATTACAAAATAGCCTATTCCTAATATTCTGCAGTAATTTACCTAGATCATGCAGAATTATCCCTAGTACAACGATGACAAACCTTGGTACTCCAGCTGTTCTTGAACTTTAATTCACAGAAGCCCTGATAGCAGAAGTGCAGATTTGGGCTTCTGGTAATTGAAGTCCAAGAACACCTGGAATGCCAAGTTTCACCATCATGGCCCTAGTAGGATGTTTGTTTTCTGGCTTGTGGAAAAAGAAATGTGATTAAATTATATGCAGGTACAAATAAACACTTGTACCTTTTTTAAAAAAATCCAGATGTTGTTAGACTGCAACATCAGTTTCATTAGGTCAAATGAAATAGAAGGCCAACAACATCTGGAAGTCCACAATAGGCCATCCCTGCAATAATATATCCTTGCTATTTCCTGAAAAATCTGAACACTTAATAACTTCAGTACCTTACAACCACATACTGTAATTAACCAGAGGCAGACATCTAGCTGCAAGTTGCAATTGGAGTAGGTCCATTGAATCAGTGTGAATTTAATGAGTCAACTCTTCTGTAAGTTCCATTGAGTCAATGGGCCAACCCTGGTTATGACTTACTACTGGATTTTATCTGTAATATTGTACAGTCACACCTTTCAAAGCTGCCTACAAATGCATGTACAGTGGTACCTTCCTTAACAAACGCATCATATAGTGAAAAATTCTCAAAATGAAGTGTTTGTTATGCAATGGCGATATCCCACATAATAAAAAAAATTCTGTTATGTGGGGGGGGGGTAACTGGGGTATATCTGCTTAATGGGAATCCTAGTTAACAAACATTTTTTTCCATTATGCAGGGTATCTCCCATAGGGAACCGCATAATGAAAAAACCTCATAGCGAAGAGCTCTGTGGAACAGAATTTTTTTTCATTATGCAGGGTACTACTGCTTTTTAAAATCAGGGTATGAGACCATTACACTGGTCATATCTGTAAAACTATCAGTCCATCCTAGGTTTTTTGATACGGCATAAATGCAGTATCAAAGTGGACATTTTCCACGTTAAAAAATACAGTTCCTTGTATTTCCAGTTAAACAAGTAAGGCAGCCAGATTTAAAGAGAGCTCTGTCTGGAAAACAATCACCAATTGCAATTGATATTGTTTGACTTGACTGACTTGGTGCTATACAAGTTCAAGATAACCAATATTTTTCTTGTTGTTCTGTCACAAAGTCAATTCCGACCCTTTGCGACCCTATGGACCATTGCCCGCCAGGCACCTCTGTCTTCCACCATCCTCCTCAGCCTGCCTAGCTTTGTGCCCATTGCATCTACAATATGATCTAGCCATCTCATTTTTGGCCACCCCTTCTTCTTTTGCCCTCCACCTTTCCCAGCATCAAGGCTTTCTCAAGTGAATCTTCTCTTCTCATTTGATGTCCAAAGCACTTTAGCTTCATCTTTACTATTTAACCTTCTTGGCAGTCAGGTTTGATTTCTTCTAGAAGCGATCTATTTGTTCTCCTCGCTCTCCAGGAGACTCTCAAAACTCTCCTCTAACATCACATTTCAAAGGCATCTACTCTTCTCCGGTCAGCTTTCCTTATAGTCCAGCTCTCACAACCATACATTACCACCTGGAATACCATTGCCTTGACTATGCGAATTTTTGCACTACAGTGTCAGTAAAGCACTGCAGAGTGGACATTTTTTGACATTGAATCTGTGCATTTTGACAGGAAGTGAAAAACGGGCCTTCAAACAACATTTCGAAGGCTGGTATCAGTGATTCCTAAATGGAGATTCCCCAGGTTTCCATGGACTCTAACTTCTGAAAGCCTTGACTATTGGCTGTAGTGGCTAAGAACTATAAATTTTAGTCCAAGACCTCTGAGCCCTAGGTTTGGTTACTATGGGTCTGGAGAGAGTGTGTGCACACAGCTCATGGCTTTATTATCCATGCAATTGGGAAGGCTGGAAAAAAGTAGTAATGCTGATTCATGTTTAAGGAGTTCTGCTGGGTACCTGCTGGATTTCTTCAGAGTTTTATATAAGTTTTCATGAACATTAGTCAGCCATCCATAAGGGACTATATGATATGTAGGGAAATAATCAGCCTCCCAGTACATAGCAGAACAACTTAAGTAGTCCCAAACTGTGGTCAGTAATTAGTTGGTCAGTTTTTTGTGTTATTGGGAAAGCAGAGATGAGAAAGTTCTCACTTTCATTCTTCCAATGCTTGTCAGAACCCCACCAATTTTCTTTCCATCACAATTTCTTATTTAGTGGCACTTTGAAGCTCTTTTTCTTCTTTGCACAGACATCCATTCAATGTACTTTTTCACAAGACTCAGAAAGAGGTTCCTGGCATCTTCTACTTCTTTTGTGTCCTAATAAAACCCTGGACTGCCAAAATGAACCCTTTCTTGGCCTTGTTGCTGCCCAAACTTAAGTCCTCATTGATGCATGTACCTCATTGGGGTACACAGAAAGAGCCTCCTCAAAGATTGTGAATGCAATCAGGTGTACTCTGGGTGGCAGTCTTGCCAGCTAATCTTTCTAACACCAGATCAGATCTTGGCACCTAAAAAAATGGACTCCAGTTTACAAAAGCTTATGCCAAATAAAACCTGTGAGTCTTTCAGATACAGTCAGGTCTTCCTGGCTAGATTTCATTACAACTATATAGGCATTTTTCAGTATATACACATTTTGCACATTTACCTATTGAAGATAGTGGATTTATGCACTTTTGAAACACCCACATTATATATAATGTAAAATATATATTAATGCTTAGGTTTAAGTTTGCATTAATTACAGTGCAATGTATTGTACCTCGGAGTTATAAATGCACTTAAAAGATACAAAATAATTATTTATCCATGGAATAATTACTCTAACAAATTCTGATTCCATCCCTAATTCCAAGGATTACACCCTGCTTCTGTGCTACAATGCTGGTGATACTTGTCACTACAACTACTGTATTGTACTTTCAATTTTCCTATTCACTTTTGGTGATCAGGAGCCAGTGTTCCTCAAATGGACGAGCTTTGACCTCTATTATAGGCTGTTTTTCTTTCAACTAACAAATGTTTTTCTTCTACAAATCATGGATTTTTTTTTGTTTATAGTCAAACTTATAGCTCCATCTTCCTTGATTTACATTTGCTACATTGAAGGGTGTGAATAAAAGAAGTGTAAAACATTCAGTACTGATGTATATATTCAACTGGTATTCTATAATGTATTTTGCTTATTTTGCTTGCTTTTCCTTTTTTCTGAAAATGTCAAATACATAACACAAGTGGTGAAGCAAAGTTAGTTCTTTTATTATACAGTAAAGTTATTATTTGCATATATGTAGCAAAACAGGTTTTATAGGGGCAGAGATTAAAAACATGAGATTAAATTTTGGCACTACTTATTTTTCCATTTTTTATTTTATCATTTAGGAAAGGCTAATAACTACTGGCAAACATTTCCCTATTTTGTATTCTAATTTTAATGCTACCTGGCACATCACTTTACAATTATTATACTCCAGAGTCCATGGAGAAAGAATTACTACACAGTAAATATAATAAGAATTACTACACAGCAAATATAATATCTTATTTTATCTCATTACAGCTCACAGCTTTACATGTTATTGTATTTCCCTTTCTTTCCCTCATTCCTTATACAAAAACACGAATAACAGTGCAAATTTCTAATTATTCAGAAACTGAATAAGCTTATTTACCTGCAGTTAACATTAAACAATTTATTTTCTTATAACAATTATAAGGCGCAGCAGAGGAAGCATGAAAACAAGATCTAAAGAAAGTAAAAGCAGGTTAATAATTTCCTCTTGCTATTTCCTTTGCTCAGTCTAGAATTTTAAAAATCTCATTGCAAAGTTGTCAGAACAATAGAGATGGAATGTCAGCCCAAACTCTGGATTTCTAATTTCGAGATCCAAACTGTTGCTAATTGTTGTTTCTGTGTAGAATGCATAGAATTACAATGTCAGATGACTTCTATTCCAGGAGAACATTTCTATAAGTGTAAAGAGGAGAGAATATTTGCCCCATGGAAATCTGCTCTGGAGCAAGGCTTCTGTTTTAGTCTGAGAACTGAAGCTCTCTGTCTTTATTTATATCATAGTGTTGGATATATAAAAATAGATAAAATTCAAAACAAAATAATTAGACTTTTTTTTACTAGACATGAGCTGCTTCAATAGTGTTTTCTCAGCCATTTATTAGATCATCATTTTAACATATGGTAGTGCAAAAATTGTATGCACCTAAATGCTGCATTAATTGAATTTTTCCACAATCTCAGAAAATTTTTCTAGTACAGTAATACCTCGGATAACGTTTACCTCGGATAACGCTAAAATTGCATAACGTTAAGTAATCTGGCGAGGAGAATTGGATCGAATAACGTTAAGGTCCTATGGGATGGATCGGATAACAACTGCTAAAGCCTGTGCGGTTACAATGTATCTCTATGGAGCTTTAACGTTATCCGATCCATCCCATAGGATTTTAACATGCATCGGATAACACTAAAAATCGGATAACACCAAGACTTGTGGAACCAAGTCTTAGTGTTATCTGAGGTATTACTGTATCTAACTAGTTCCATTTTCTTTGATAATTCTCTGATCCTCCTACTTCAACTCTAAGTCTATTAAGTGACTTCCAGATGGACCAGCCAGAATCTTGTCCTTGTTGGAGATACTTTTGGTATTCATCCAGCCTTCCAGAAGGAACTGGAATACAGATTGCAAAGGCAGAGGAGAAGGATAGACATAACAGAGCTCCCACTCAAAAATGTTATTGCTAATTGGCACAAACTCTGTCAATTCTCTTTGGAGTTGGTGGGAGAAAACTGGGGAGATTTCAAAAATAAAGTACAGAAGTTTAATTATTACCTTAATACTCCTACAGTTATTGTGTGGAAACTGGTACTAAATTTCATGTTCTAACATCTTGTTCTTCATTCATGTCTTGCTCAAACTCTTGACTGCCAAAATAAAGCCACTTTCTTTGCTTTGTCATTGCTAAAACCTAAGTCCTCATCAGAGCATGTAAGGAACTGTGGTAGCTCAGTGGTCAAGAAGCTTGCCTTGTTAGCTAAAAGGCCAGCAAGTTGGCATTTCAAGACCTGGGTAGTGCATGATGGAATGAGTACCCATCTCTGTCTGAACTCCTGCCAACCTAGCAGTTGAAAGGCAAGAAATTGCAATTAGGTAGGCTCCCCCCCCCTGTATACTCCAGCGGGGGAGGGGGGCTTTTTCCACCCTGACATTCCAATGATGCAACCATGCCCATGCACAACTGATAGGGGCCAGCTGCATGGCCTTATAGCCCCAGGCTGCCCCCTGAGAAATTCCTTTTCCTCTCCTTAGCCTGCCCACCCGCCTGCCTGTCCGTCCTGTGAACAGGAATGCTCCAAGGTCACCATATTTTTTCAGATTAGCCCAGATTGGTATCAAGGGCTAGTCTGTTTTTCACCTATCCCATTCCCTGATGGCAGGGCTTTTCAGCAAATTTAGGGGGCTGTATAATTAAACTGGTAATGTTGGCTGGTAGTGAGTGTGTTGGGTGCTATCAGTGATTTCCACAGGGCATCATTGACAAAGCGGAAGTCGCATCCGGTGCTGGAGCCCTGTGAACCAGCCTGGAGGCAGCTAACTCCACGTGGCAGACATGTGGTATGACCAAGATCCACTCTTTGAGGGGAA
This sequence comes from Furcifer pardalis, assembly GCA_030440675.1. NCBI lineage: Eukaryota > Metazoa > Chordata > Lepidosauria > Squamata > Chamaeleonidae > Furcifer > Furcifer pardalis. The sequence goes on from CP126895.1 coordinate 46,892,466, forward strand.
GTGGAAATGACCATATGCATGCCCACCCTGGTAAGCTAGCCCACTAATTACTAGCTGGTGCAGTAACAAGCAGGGAGCTGGGTCTCACCCTTCCAGTGCAGGGAGGGTAGACTGTCTTCCTTTGCCCTGGCATCATGGTACATACTGTTTGCCTTACCCCTCCCGCAAGTCCCCTCAACTGAACAATCAATAAACGTGGTCCAAGCCTTTAACTGCAGCTGTTTGTTTCTGGTGTCCTTATTTCATGATGGGGGTGGAAATAGGGACCACTTCAATGGGAAAAGATCTGGGAGACATGAAAGGAACCTCATTTGGCTGTCCTCTGAGCGGAATAATGTCTGACACAAAATTATTATTATTATCAGTGCCTCTCTCTGGAAGGAATTGGCAGATCAGCAAATGAGCCAGACTCTATGTCTCTCCACATTCACACCACGTGTTGTTGTTCACCAGCAGTCTCTACTTGAGCATGTTGGTCTTGTATTTAGGGACTCCAACCCTCAGCCTATTAAGGGTCCTCCAAGTGATGTAGAGGAGATTTATATCTTCAGCTATATCCTCCTTTAATCATGTACCTTGCCCATGGAGCTCCTTCCTCCATGTTCTAATAGATGAACAAAGAATATGTACCTGTTAGAGTCCTGGTCTCCACCTAACAAGAAGTGTAGAGGGTTTAAAAAAAAAGGCATAGGTTTCAATTCACAGCTGGTTTTTATGTCTACAACAATGGAGGACCAAAACATCCTTCACATCTTTGTTTTGAGGGCATGATTTCTGTAGTTCCTGTTACCACCTTTGTTTTATTTTTTCCTACATCAATATTGAAGTAGGAAAAACCCACAGGATGTTAAAACATGATTTGTCAAACTAAGGGTACAGAACTGTTGTTGACAATTGTTTAACTCTATCATTATCAAATGAACACAGTTTTCTTCAATAGTGACACAGAAAGATGAAAGATAACTCTGTGTCACAGTAAAGTTTGATCACATGTCATTATTAGCATTTTTGAGCATTTAACATGGAATGCATTAAAAACTCCAGTATGTTACTCCTTAATAGCACCTGGATGTTTCAACTGTTCTTTGAGCTAGCACTACCAACTTGATTGCTCTTTGACAATATGATTAACATTTATGTGCTTTATTTTAAACAACAACAATAATAATAGACTTTGTGGCCTTTGAAAACAAAATAGGTTTAAACATAAGAATCTCATATATTGTATATGACTTGCTAGTTGTAATCTGAAATACAGTAGCTCCCATGTGACAAGCATTTATTTCACTGAATATTGGCCCATCCAATGGAATCTAGTTCGTCTGATGGCTGGATCTTACATCAGCACTTGCAAGTAGGAGAAAAGACTAGACTGCATGACATAGTACCAGTGTTCTGGGTACATGTTGTAAATAACAAACTTGTTTTTAATGTCTCTGTCTGACAATGTGTTTATAGCATCAATAAATAAACAAAAATAACGTTCTTCAGTGTCTGTGAATGTTCCTAGTTTATTATTTTTTTATTATTTTTTGCCGGGTTACATGGGAAGATTACAGGGCATCCAGATGTCATCTTCAAGGAAAGAGAAACTAAGTTAAAATAATTAGACTTTTTTTTTACTAGACATGAGCTGTTTCAATAGTGTTTTCTCAGCCATTTATTAGATCATCTTTTTAACATATAATCTTTGTCCTGTAATGTTTTTTGCAAGAATGGCAACTTTCAAAATTTGCGAGGAGTCTCCATGTAGACTGAAATGGTTTGAAGCAGCCATTCCTTATGCCTCATTTGTCAATGATTTATTTTGCACAGAGATTTCTCATCTGTCCTATGTAGAGTGTAGAGAGGTATTGCTTGCAAAAGATGGCATTGATCACATTAGCAGAGGAACAAGTAAATTATGTTGATGTAGAATGTGACATTGTTGGGTGTCCTGTGATCATGTTGCCACAGTAAATGTGGGGATAGAGATGGCATCTGGATTTGTAGCAGTGTATACTGCCCATCACTGTATAGTATTGTGTCAGTTGTTGTACACAGATAGTTGCTTGAGTCTGGAAGTTTTATATAAGAAAGTATAGGCCTGCTACTAAGTGCTTGGGAAAATGTAACATTCTTGTTAAGGTTGGAGATCACTTATGATGCATGTCAATGGTCTCAGTTGCGGGCTGAAAGTGACAACTAATGGTGTTTAGTTGTTTTCTCTGCCTTGCAGTAAGGAGCTTCTGGGTATTTGTCTTGCCTGGTTAATTTGTTCCAGGTGTGTTCAGAATGGAAGCTAGAGGCATGAAAGTAGGCATATCAACAAATGGGTTTTCAATACAGTGTGATGCTACGTTATCCATATAATACAGGAGTTCTCAACCTTAAGCCAAGGGCCTGGTTACTCTCCCTCAGACATCTTCAGGGGACGAACTGCAATTTTGCCCTTCTTCCACCACATGGCACTTCCTGGTGTGGTGGAGGTGGGGTGTCATATGAAATGGTGCCACAGGCCACATCCGGCTGGCGGGCCACAGATTGAGAATCCCTGATACGATACCTTCACAGTGGTGTGTAGAAAATGCAGAGTATTCCCATCCACCACATTTTTGGGTCCCTGAACTTTTTCGGTGTGGATAAGATTGCTCATTTTGGTTTATTTCCAGCTATGACAACTTAATCCATCCTGAATATCAGCCAGGAGCGACTTTATCTGCAGACAGGTTCTCAATTGGATCTTTTTAAAATGTAAAAAAACATGGAGAAATGTCCTTCGTTATCCCCTCTTTCTGGTTCCTGGAGAAAGTTTTTAAAATTTTCTTTATTTTTTAAATAAGTGATGCAGCACATCTGGATTATCCTAATAAAGTCTTTAAAAAGCATTATTTCCTTTGCCCCTCCATGCATGAAAACAGCCAAGTTATTTTTAGTTCATAGAATGCATATCCTGTATTTTATGCACTCAACCCATAATCTCTTGTGTTTTTTCATGTTACAGAAAAATTCAGGGCTATAGCCCTCCTGAGCTTACAGGGCCCCCCCCCCCCCAATAGTGGTAAAATGATTTGCCTAGAATGGCACAGCAAGGTTCTGAGTCAACTTTTAACCAGCTTATGTTTTGAATCAAAGCTTCTTTTTGTGTTCTGCTAAAGAAATATAATTGAATGCAAGTGACTATGCAAAGCTTGATTCCTAAGCTTAGTGCTCCTCATTGTCTTACACTTTAACTCCCAGAGACCTCACCAATATCTTGGCAGTGTTAACTCAGGCTGTAGCCTACAATTGCAATTATAATGCCAAGATTTGGCTTTCTAGCATAGGCCAGTTTTGAAAGAGAAGAATGGGTTCCTTTCCCATTGGCAGGAGGGAATATGGGCTGACATGTAGGGAGCACAACAAAAAACAAGAGTTTCAATCTACACTTTAATAATATTAATTTAATGCTATGTTGAACTGTTTTAAAAACTTAATATTCAACAATCTCAGTGATGCATATAGCTGGAGAAAAAAAAGAGAGAAACGAGGAATATTGTAGGGGCAATGACTGGGTGTACAGTAGATAAACACATACCGATGCATAGCATTACAATGTAATCCCAGATCTTTGTATAAAACGTGTGTGTGTGTGTGTGTGTGTGTGTGTGTGTGTGTGTGTGTGTGTGTGAGAGAGAGAGAGAGAGAGAGAGAGGACCATAAACTCAAGTTGTAGTTTAACTTTTTACCTATAGAAGGAAGAATGGGTTTCTCTCTCCTTCTAGTCTAGCCTCTCTCCATTTGCTGAAATTTAGATTATAAAGTCTCTGCTTCTTTGCTATTGCTTTGTAATATGCTATAAACACTTATGATGATGATGCACAAGAAACTACGTGCTTAAGGGTTTTTGTAAAATGACAATTCTATGATCATAAGCGTAAATAGTAGGATGCTTTGAAACACAGCTTGAAGCACATTACCTTTCCACGGTATTACACTACAGAAATCTGCCATATGTTTTCATTTGTCAAAAGGAGGAGGCGTACACAAGAGTATAAATGGAATGTATTTGCTTTGAATTGGTGAGCTTAATGAAATTCATTAACTTTCATATGATTTTCAGACAATGAAAAGAGCTAAGCCAACAATAAGTTTCAGTTCCTAACAAATTATTCATCCAGCTGGACTATTTAATTAAACCATGTCTGCAACTATTGGCTATTTGGGTGTTTTTCTCTTTATCAGATTTCAAATATTGCACAGGTCTGTTAATGTAAAAAGAAGCACGCATTAGCATGGTCATAATCAGCTACAAGACCTCTGAATGAACCTTTTATTATTTAAAGAAAGTTTCCTGTTCTGCTTGTAAATATTTGGAAGCACTCTACTCACAAAACTTAAATATTAGTTTACAAATAATGCAGAGCATAATGGTTTATTTAATTGCCAAGATAAGTAGAGAAGCTTGAAAGCCAGAGGTGCATAATGAATGTGGTAGATAAATATAGCTTTATTATTTAGAAATAAGTTCCCTTGGAATACAGAAGGAGAAATAAAAATACAGTAAAACCTTGCATAAAGCGTGCCTCACTTAGAGATTAACTCACTTAAAGAGCAGAATTTCCTCTGAATGGCCGTCCTTGCTTAACAACTAAAAACAACAAAAAACTCACTTACCAACTAAACCAAAGTTCACAATTATAGGTACGAGTACTATGGTAACATGCTGCCATGATTTTGTTGTGTCAGAGTAAATAAAAATTACAGTAATACCTCGGATAACGTTTACCTCGGATAACGCTAAAATCGCATAACGTTAAGTAATCTGGGGAGGAGAATTGGATCGAATAACGTTAAGGTCCTATGGGATGGATCGGATAACAAACGCTAAAGCCTGTGCGGTTACAATGTATCTCTATGGAGCTTTAACGTTATCTGATCCATCCCATAGGATTTTAACATGCATTGGATAGCACTAAAAATCGGATAACACCAAGACTTGTGGAACCAAGTCTTAGCATTATCCGAGGTATTACTGTACTAGGTAAGTTCTTAGTTATAATAAACTGAGCCTCTCTTGAATCAGTGAAATACCTCATTGAGGAATTTTCAGGCATCAGAAGATTCCTTCCTGAAGACAACAAAAGTTTCTTTTTTACTCCCCATTGTCATTCTGGGACTGCAGCGGCTCAGTGGTTAAGAAGCTCGCCTTGTTAGCTGGAAGGTAGGCATGTTGGCAGTTCAAGACCCAAGTACCGCATGATGGAATAAACACTCATCTCTGATCCAGCTCCTTCCAACCTAGCAGTTAAAAAGCAAGAAATTGCAAGTAGATAAATAGTTACCACTTCGGTGGGAAAAGATCTTGGTGACATTAAAGGAGCTTCATTCAAGTGTCCCTTGAGTGGAGTTCTTCCAGCAAAAAATCCTTTCAACCTAGGAAGAACCTTTGTGTGCTTCTGACACGAACAAAAATTATCATTCTACTTTGTGTAAATTACCTCTGTGCAAAACTACTGTCTTTTATTTATTTTATTCTGTGGAGCAGCACAAGCAGCAAGCATAGAAGGATTGCACAAGTGTTTTATAAGGTGCAAACAACCCCCTTCTGGCCTTCATGGTCCTTTAAAATTAATGTAAGAAATCAGGAGCAATCAACATTTTGCATTAAAAAATTCTTTTAATCCTAATGTTCTCAGTCTTTTCTATCTGCAATACACCTTGCTTTCTGTTAATTGTTTGTAGTTCACCATTCTTAATAACTGCCTGTAAACTAAATAAATGAAAAACTAAATAAATATATTAAATAAATAAATCTGCTACACTGATCTCATGTTATTACTGGTTGTAAATAGCACACTGATTTCCAAACCAACCATAGTATATCTTTGTACCTCATAATTATAAATTGATACCATGAAGTCTCACTCTTACGTCTGATGAAATGGACTCGATCTACAAAAGCTAACATTAAAATACAGGAGTTAGTCTTTAAGGTGCCACAATGTGTTTTTTCCCCCTCTGATATAAATAAATCATGGAGTTGTAAGTTAAAATGTGAAAAGGAATGGTGCATGCTAAACTCAACTAAAATATCTCATTAAGGAAAAATAGCAATTTATTTTCAAAATAAATATTAAAACTATGAATATTATCAATTTATAGCTTTCCTCAATGTTAACCAAAAACCTGGTGGATATTGAAAAACATGACTGCTTTGATTTTTTAAAACGTAGTTATGGAAATTATTGCAAACTGACAATTTCTTTGGGTTTTTCCTCTTTCAATCTGTAGTAAATTAGCCTATGGTAGATATGGTGAACAATTCAAAATTATAAAGATGTCTTACATGAGGGATAAGAGAGCCTGTTTACCTTCTGTTCATGTTATTGTGTGGTCATTTAATTTGAGAGGGGAAACGTGAGACGCTGATGAAGAAGAAAAAATCCAGTGTCACAAAAGTATAAAATATAAATGCATTTTCCCTGTACAAAGTAATAATTTACAAAAAAATAACATGGGAAAATCAGTTGTGCTTTGAGAAGTTATTGTGTTAAATCTGGAAAATAGATTCAATCAATGAAGTGTGAAATAGAATGATTTTAATCCTGTTTGAAGTGCAAATCTCAGTGCTACCCTAGCTGAAGAATTTCCAACTAAGTCTCTGTAATATAAAATGTCATATCATCCAGGAAATGAAAATAATCATGCAAAATGCTGCAAAAAGTAGTATTTAATCTGCAATTAATATTAATTAAATTATTATTGAAACTTAAATTTTCACAGCCAAAAAATAACTCGTATCCAAGTTTCTAAATAGTAAATAATCTAAGTTTGCAAAAAGAAAAAACAACAGAATTTTTGGAGATGATAATAAGAATCATATCATTAAACTAATTGATCACATGCAATTTATTTGGCCTGTTTTATATGTGAACTAATGAACCATAGAGCAAACAGTGATATTTAATCTCATCATATCTTAGTGCAGGGTGTACTCTGCTTGCACCTGGTATGTTTTGGTAGTGAATCAGTTTCTATCTTTCTTTTCTGTTTCTTTTTTAAAAACTGGAGGATATCACATGTGTATATACTGTCAAACCTTGCATAAAGAGCACCTCACTTAAAGAGTAACTCGCTTAAATGTTCGCTTCACTTAACAAATAAAACCAACCAAAAACTCACTTAACAAATAAATCGGGGTTCGCAGTCCCCCCCACAACTGAACATTTACAATGGTGTTTCACTTAAGGAGCAAACTCGCTTAAAGAGCAATCCTGTGGAACACATTATGCTCTTTAAGCGAGGTACAACTGTACTAGGATTCCAGAAATCTGCTATGAACTTGGCATAAGAGTTCATTCACATAATGGGTACACCAGCTTACTAGCAAATACGATAAACATACAACATGTCTTTACTTTGCAATACATGTTTAACAAAATAACAAAATTTAATTAGTATATGGATACTGTATATCAGGAGTTTTCAACCATTTTAAGCCAGGGGCCAGGTCACGCTCCCTTAGACAGCTTCGAGGGTTGGACATTTATTTTGCCCTTCCTCCACCACATGGCACTTCCTGGTGCGGTGGAGGCGGTGGGGCCCACGTGAAATTGTGCCGTGGGTCACATCCTGTCTGTGGGCTGCAGGTTGAGAAGCCCTGCTGTATATACTAGTAGATTAACAAACTATTTGAATGGGCAACAAAACAAAACAACAAAGAAAAACAGCAATGAAGAATTGTGTGATGTGATGCAAGACCAAATGGGTGAATGAGCAGTTATTAGAGACCCTGTCTGGATATAAACAACTTGGGCTGCAGAGGTAAAATTTTAGTTGGAAAGTATCTCTTTGGACCCTGAGGAAAATAAAATACTGAATAACCTGAGGAAGAAATAGAGAAGGAATCAGTAAAACTGTGGGGAAATTGATGAGAGAAGACAGTTAAGAGGAATATTTATGTTTGGCTTGAGACCCAGAAAAACCTCAATACAAAACCATATGATTTCTGAATTGCCTGCTGAATGAAGGCTTGAGATTCAACTATAGAAACAGTGGTGCATGAGGCAAGCACATGCTCTCTCTCTCATTTTGTCTTCATTGTTGAAGGCACAGAGAATGCAGTCCTGTCTAGATATGCAACATAGATAGATATTACTTTTAAGATATTTGATATCAACAATCCAGTTCTATCCCCACCTGGAGCAGATCTCCTGTAAACTAATAGATCTTAATTCCCCATTTCAAATCCAAAGCACCTTAAAATATCTAGTGTGTCACAGAGGTAAGTTAGAAATCTAGATTATTTTCTGATTCATATTTGTGTGTTTTCTTCCTGCTTACTGTCCTTGGAAATGTGTGACATAAAAATATCTTAAAAGTAATATCTATCTATGTTTGCTTCCAACTTTACATTCACTTTCAATTCATCTTGATAGTAAAGACATGAATAATCTCATGATGGGTCCCAGCACTTTATCCCTTTGTCAGTAGCCAGATGACCAAGAGAGAGGTTGGCAGATGAGTACAATGCTTAGAAGAAAAGGTGGAAGAAAGAATACTGAATTAAAAGGAAAGTATATCTTGGGCTGAGGATAATTTAAGATCACATCATATCACCCAAAAGGTTTGAATAAGATTGTTCCATTCAAAAGTGCTTTTGTGGTTTTAAAGGCAGGGTGGACTTCATGGCAGTTAGAATGACATTTGAAAGGCATAACTCTGAAGAACTAGACTACAGCCCATGGTTTGTTAAATAACACTTGTTAGTCATTAGAGTGCCATAAGAGGGGTCATTTTTGCTCTCTGATTATATTACAACCAAGGTCACACATTGATTAACAGAAGTTCAACACTGGTACTTTAGTCTCTCACACATCTAGCCTTTTTTGAAGCAACAAGGTATGAGGATTATATCAACAAGTACATAAAAATAATAGCCCAAAGTATAATGCCAAAAATAGAAGACTCATGGTGTCTTGGTAGAGGCCTCAGGCTAATCAAGATAAAAATGTGATAAATTGGGGTGACAGGTAGAAATAATTACTTTGATACTCAGCCACACTGCTTCTATTTGCCTGCGGTGGGTGAATCCCAAAGTAATTGGGCTATGCTAGGGTTTTAGAGAAGCATCTCTGTAAACTTCCCTTCTCTCATATTCCTAGTCTTCAGACTCACATGTTCCAGGGAGACAGGATCAAAACTTGTCAAGGACATATGCCTTCAGCTTACACACCTAACTCTCCAGTGGATAACTTGCAAAAACACTCACACAATATCAATCTGGAAGCTGGACCAAGGCAAGATCTGGGATTAGTATGTTGTATGATAGTGTACCTTTGAGACACACTTAACCAAACTGGTGAAAACTTTTAAATGTATTTTTATTTAAAGAAAAGAAGAAGAAAAAGTTCAAAATAAAAGCACTATCAAAATATAAAGATCTAAAAGTAAACTGAAAATTTTCAACAATAGACCTGTAAGGTGAAGTCATTGCATCTTGTCTATGGAAATAGCAAGAAAACACAGTTTCCCATAAAATAAGAAAGCTAACCAACCAAGCCTACTTTTATTGTCATAGTTCCAGAGTACTATGTACAAAGTACTGTACTAGAAGTGAAAGGCACAGCATTAGGTTTAGCAACCTGATAAACAGCTTCTCTGTCCACTTTTATATCCCACACTCTCTTTGAGATATTTCTCCAATCAGATCTCCTTACAACCAGAAGCTCCTAGATCTAATCTCTTTTTTCTCACCCAATCTGTTGTTACCAGTTTTCTACTAATTAACATCTTCGTCAGTGACCTTGAGGAGTCCAGCTTCCCATAGAGATAGTGACTCCAGTTGTGTTTATCTCATGCTTCTCATGTATCCCCTTCCCTCTTTGCTTTGTAGCCAAGCAGTTTCAAGCCTTCGAGAAAGGTACAAAGAAGACAATGAAGACTCCATTTTACTAGTTTCTTCACAGCATCTGTTTCAACCTTATTCTAGTCTGGCCCACCTACATCCTCACCTACATTTTCCCACTGATATTGCAGCTTTTCTCTAGTATTAACATCTGCTCTTGAAAGAAACATCTCCTTCTGTCCTTCTCATTATGCACCCTATTATTCTCTCTTCTTTTTTAACCTTTCATGGTACCCACTTACCTATTTTGCAAGGTAATAATATTTTTTTGGTTGCTAAGCATCCAGGAGATGGTTTATTACCATCTTAGTATTTGTACAACAGTATTCCAGAATGTTCAAAGCATTGTTGGGAAGAAACCCAACATGTCCCTTCACAAAGAAAAACCTGGAATAACCCTGCAAAATATATTATCAATATACTACCAAGGGACAGCATGTGGGTAAGACTCAGAGGCAGTGGAAACAGTAATGTAGGCATACATTAATTCTTAGCCATGAAAAGTTAATCAGCCTAGAAAATTGGCAGAGAGCTGCATCATGATACCTGTCTATCCCCACCAAAATGTTCCAGTCTGTTGTCTTGCAGGGACAATTTGAAGCTTTTGGAGGAGAAACATGGATATTCTACTTAGCAGTGCTAAAAATCTGTAGCTGGCCAATACATCTACCTATGCCTGCAACCAAGAAAAAGACTTCCACTTTGGAGCATATTGGTGGGAGGGGGAACACATCACAACATTATTTCTTCTATTTACATTGATGAAGTAATAGTTCATTTCATATTTTGCACTTTTACATATGTTTTGTTAATTTTTACTTTAACAGTTTATTTACCTTTTAAAAAGCAAAAACAAAAAGATACTTCTTTGACTTTTCTTGTGACACTTGAGGCAGGAAATTACGCATTGCCAACTACAACTGGCAACTACAATTTTATTTGCTCCATAATATTTGCTTGGACTTTTATTGATTCATCCCACAAAGAAAACCAAAACAAAGTTTTACAAGAAAAGCAAACCTTTTGTATTTATGTTCTCATGTTTTGCTGGATGGAATTGATTCAGGAGATACCGTATTATCTCTTGGAAAGCTTGTTAGCGCCTAGTCTGGAAATGAAGCAGGAAAAGAATGGCATAATCTTTTCCAATGGAAAAGAATGGCATAATCACAGAATGAATGCCTCAGCAAGGTTGAAGGCGACCTGAGAAGGCAGAACTCCTTCCAAGTTGAAGCTTTCTTGGAAATAACTGATGCTAAAGGTTGGAATGGGCCTTAGGCCAACCAAAAACACAAATTTGTCTGACTAAAATAACAACTCTGAAAGAAAATATTCAGCTTTAACAGAAGAAATGTACCCTGAGCACATAAAAAATAACACTTTTTAAAAAAGAAGTCAAATAAGCAGAAGCGTAGCTTGCCTTGGCGGGGCCCCGTATAAAAATTTGTTTGGGGGCCCTTTATATGCGGGACAGTGCGGCGGCGCTAACGTCATGACATCATGACGTCGTGGGGGGAGCCGACGTCATGACGTCGTGGGCGGGGCCACAAATAAAAATAAAATAAAATAAAAATAAATAAATAAAATAGAATAGAATTAAAATAAACAAACAACCACACACACACCTCAACCCACCCACCCACCCAAACAACCACAACACAAACCCGTAAATAACTTAAATAATTAAAATAAATAAAGAAATAAAATAAAAATTTAATAAAGATACACCCACCCACCCAACACACACATAAACCACCCACCCACTCGAAACACAAAACCCTCACTTACCCTCTTGGGGCCGATGAGCCCCCATGGCCCGGGGCCGCATGGCAAGTCATGCTGCCCCCGACTGCAGCCTCCTCCTCCTCTTCTGGAGCCGCTTGCCGCTGCTGCCGCCGCCGCTGCCGCCGTCACCACCGCCGGACCCGGAGGAGGCGGTGGTGCACTCTGCCAGGCGTCCCCAGGCCATTTATTTTATTTATTTATTTACTCCAATTTCTATACCGCCCTACTCGGCTGGGCCGACTCAGGGCGGTTCACAAGCAAAGAGTAAACAGTAAATTCAAAGACACATCACATAAATATACAATATATAACTCAACATCGTTCCATCACAAAAGTTCAGTAAGCATCAATCTCAACAACAATAAAACTACAAAATTCATCAAATATGCACAAAAAATTTAGAAATTGTCGAAAGTCCTGGCACCGCCGCAGCCCTTGAACATAGCCTCCGGAAGAGGTGGAGGGAGTCCCGGCTGGGCACGGCGGTAGTCTCTTCCCCCGGCCGCAGGTGTGTTCCGTGGCGGCGGGGCGAGGAATGCTCTGCCGGGGGAAGTCCTGCCGCTACCACGGCCAGGGAGGCTCCTTTTTCCTTCCTTCCTCCCAGCCGGTGACGAGGGCCGGGAGGGCGCGGCAGCAGCAGCAGCAGCGGCGGCGTTTTCGGGCTTCCCTCGCCTAGGGAAGCCCCTTTTATCTTCCTCCCGGCCGGTGACGAGGGCCGGGAGGGCGCGGCAGCAGCAGCAGCGGCGGTGGCGTTTTCGGGCTTCCCTCGCCTAGGGAAGCCCCTTTTATCTTCCTCCCGGCCGGTGACGAGGGCCGGGAGGGCGCGGCAACAGCAGCAGCAGCGGCGGCGTTTTCGGGCTTCCCTCGCCTAGGGAAGCCCCTTTTATCTTCCTCCCGGCCGGTGACGAGGGCCGGGAGGGCGCGGCAGCAGCAGCAGCGGCGGTGGCTGCCATGGGGGTTCGGCAGCAGCGGACAGCCCGGGCAGGCCTCAACCTGCCCGTGGGAGCTGGGCGGTCCCAGGGGAGGTGCCCTCCTCTGAGAGCCACCATCGGAGCCGCTCTGAAAAGCTGCGGCTCCGACTCTGAAATTTTATTTTTTAAAATTGGAGCAAAAATGGCTCCAATTTAGTGCCCATGCCCAGAAACTCAATCTGACGCATGCGCAATGCATCAGATTGAGTTTCTGCGCATGCACACTAAATTTTTGCTCCAATTTTTTAAAAAGAAATTTCCTGCCGGTGAGGACCATCCTGCAGAATGCAGGATGGTTGGCCGCCCTACCGTTGGGGGCCCCCGTGGCCCGGGCCCCCCGTATAATTGATACGGCTGATACGGCGGTAGCTACGCCTCTGCAAATAAGGAAAATGCTATCCCTCAACACAAGGGAGAAAAAGAATTAAAATTAAACACATACACAAACAACTGGTCCTCCTAAAAACTAAGAAAAGTCAGCAAACAACCAAAGGCCAGAAAGTGGTGGAGATCACAGCCTCTTCTGTCACTTCATGCCTTCTGTTCTCTTTTTGAAACCAGCAAGAGGCAGAAAGCAGGTAGCAGCAAAGGTAAGTCGAGAAAGGAAAAAAGCAAACATGCAACAAAAGGAAAATATCCTTCAAAAAAGTAATTCCAAGGAGGCATACTCACACAGAGATGCTGCCTTGCAGAAGCAGAAATAATCCTAATAACTTCTGGACAACCCGTTCCCACAAAAATTAAGGAGAAAGTGCAAAAAGAAAAGTATCCAAGTTGAAGGCACAGGCAAACAAGTAGGCAGGCAATAAAAGCATTCTGAGATGGACAGCACCAAGCTCTTAGCAAACAGTAAAACAATTGAAGCAAAGGAGCACTTAGTTTTCAGTTTGTTTAACAAACAAAATGTCCCCTCCTTTTGAATGTTCTGATTGGCTACTAATAGCAGCCTTCATGATGCTATTGCAGGGGTGCCCAAACTATGGCCATGGGCCCTATCTGGCCCCTGCTGCCAGTTCATCCGGCCTGCACCACCCTTGTTGCTCCCGGAAGTGCCCGTATGGGTGCATTTTACTTCCACTTCCGGGAGTGACAAGGGAGTGACATTTTACTTCCACTTCCGGGAGTGACAGGAGGGCTAAATTGGCGTCAGGGGCCGACACACGAACATGCCAGTGCTTTTCTGTTTCAGTATAAATAGTTTTTGAAAATACACTAAGTTCTTCCAAAAATCTCCTCTTTATGAATTTGGGATAGTGTGCTTGTGTATTCACAATTCAGAACAACAATAAATGGCCTGATATTCCTGTACAATATTCTTCCTGCATTACCAGCAAGAAAAAAGTATGGCAAACTATACATAGGAAAGGGCAGTCTGAATGTTGACAACACCAATGTCAGCAGTCAATAAAAAATTAAATAACCCATTAAGGCTGTGTTTAATTGAAAGGAACCCATCATTATCATGCCAAATGAATTTCCTATTCCATTAACTTCACTTAAAAACAAAGCCAGCTGGCTTTTCAGCCATGTTTCCTAGGACTCACTTGCACATGACTTATTAGTATTTTATTTTAATGCAATGTTATGTTGTGGACTATGTAGGTAGGTTGTTTATTTTAGCTTTTGGGGCAGTTAGTTGGATATTATTGTTGAAACACTACTCTTGGTTGGCAAGTTACAACAATAATATTCAACTAACAGATCTAATCAATTATATCTCCACATGATTGGGGAAGGGAGTGCACAATTATATAGTTGTAGTTTAGATTTTAGTTTATGTTATAAATTTTAAAAAAAGCAAATTCTTGTCAAGCGTTGTTCTTTCTGGGAAGCTTTTCCTGAGCTTGTTCAATAGTTATGAAATGGCTGGTTTTCCTGTTAAAAAGAGTCATTTTAAGTTACCTTTTTTTAAAAAAAACTACTGGAGGGATTTGATGCAGATAAAAAAGAGGTTAAGCTTATTACTATTCCTTTAAGGTAAAAAAAGGCTTTTGAAAATATGTTTTAGCAGTTTCTTATCTTCTGAGAAAATGGTCATTCATATTGGGGAGGGGAATCATATCTGTACTTAAAAATACATACTCTCAAAAGTCTTAACCAAATGTCACTAGATTTGGCACATGGCCACATCAGACCATCTACTTCCATTTGTTTCAGTTGTCCCCATTTTCAGACTTACCTTGAAGAATGTTGGTTTGCTGAGTCACACAGGTAACAGTCTGAGGCTGCTATGTGCCCAATTTGGGGCAGCTATAAGAACACAAAAAACACAATAAAAAACAATTAAACATATTTTACCAGGATATTGGGATAAAAAAAGGCCTGAGAGGATCTGAGAGGTACTCTTATTAGCGATTGCATCTCTGAAGGACATTCTATACACTTACAGATCAAAAACTATTTGATGCTGAGCTTTATACTGTAGTACCTTTTATTTTACCTTTGTGTCTTTGACACATTGAAAAGGTTGTAAAGCTGCCCAGAGATCAAGCAGAGTGATGCATCTGTCTGCAATGTTTCCTCTCAAAGGAATGCCTAGGTTATAAGGTTGTTCCACCAAAAAGACTAACCTCATTGTTATTGTTTATAGAACGGCAGGACCATGGACAGCCATCACAGCTTTATTGCAATACCTTTTCAACAGAATGTCAGCTTTAATAATATCTGCTTCCTGTCTGTCTAATTTTGGAAGGCAAGCAGCCTGTTGTCCACCCATGATTTGCTGCAGGCAGAACAAAACATAAAATGTGTGCCAGCTATCCGCAGTTATCCAGTATTAATCTATGTTAAAAACCCAATGTGTTCATGAGCTGCTTTTACTGATAAGTAATATTGTGTGATCTAGTTAAGACTAGCACCACTGCCAGTCTTAAGAGAAGGATAAAAATGTCCCCATCACCCTATCTGTTTCCTCTCAAACTCCCTCATTTATCCTCCTGAATGGTCTAAGAATGGGGAGGGATCTTCTGAGATTTATAGCTTCCATCCCCTTTCACCCAAATTTAAGGGGCAAAGCAGCTGTGTAAAGATGATATAAACTTTCATGGTGGCTTTTATCTAGGCCAGAGTCTTGTAAATAAATAAGAAAGAGATTTTAGCTGTGTGCAAAGGTCGTCCTAGTGTGCTGGCATGGTAAAGGTTGCCCTTGCTCGAAAGCCAGTTGTATCCAACTCTGGGGTACAGTGCTCAACTCCGTTTACAGTCAAAGAGTCAGCACTTTTTGTGTCTGCAGACATTTCCATGGTCATGTGGCAGGCATGACTAGACAACGGAGCACACGGAACCGCTTCTTACCTTCCCACCGAAGTGGTACCTATTTTTCTACTTGAGATTTCTTGCTGTTGAACTGCTAGGGTGGCAGGAGCTGGGACAAAGATGGAAGCTCACTCCATCAGGTCTCAAACTGCAGACCTGCCAACCTTCCAGTCATCAAGTTTAATGTCTTGACCACTAAGCCACTGCAGTCCCTATTTTATATAGCACCCAGTTTAATCCTCAGTTCCACCATGCACTTAAGACACAGCTCTTCACCTTAGACTTGTGTCCTTTTGAAGTTGATTATGGTGAATCTTCTGTGTAGTTGAGCATGCAATAGTAATTGTCTTGTTCTTGGTTGGATTTGATGAAAGCCAGAGGTTTTAAAAGCATTGCTTTGTTAGTGCTTGTGTTTGATAGTTTTACTCTTATAAACCACTCCATGATTTAAGAATATTTATGAATACTGTATGATAGATTCAGCCTGTTTAGTCCAACATTCTGTTTTCTATACAGTACAACCTCGCATAAAGAGCACCTCACTTAAAGAGCAGAATTTTCTCTGAATGTTTGCTTCGCTTAACAAGTAAGACCAACTAAAAACTCACTTAACAAATAAATCAGGGTTCACAATTCCCCCCACAATTGGTCATTTACAATGGTGTTTCGCTTAAAGAGCAAACTCGCTTAAAGAGCAATCCTGTGGAATGCATTATGCTCTTTAAGCGAGGTACAACTGAAGTATCAAAAAATGTCTATAAGAAGTCTTCCCTCACCATGCTTAGCGGTCAATCCTTTGCAAAAGCCATTGGAGTTCATGGTAATCACTGAATCTTATGAACTCTATGGTTTGGGCTATGCAAAATGTAATATGCTTAATGTGCCTTTTTTCCTAAACTAAAATGGGTCCTATTCAGTGGTGGGCATCAGCAGGTTCGCACCAGTTTGCCAGAACCTGTAGCAGAAATTCTGGCTGGCCCCGCCCATCCAAGTTTTGAAATAAAGTAATCCTAATTCAGGTACAATGCAGGGCTTTCCCCCTGGCCACACCCACCATACCATGCCCACAGAGTAGGTAGGAAAAAAAATTGTACTCCACCACTGGTTCTATTTGTCCCATAGCTGAATTTTCCACAGTTTTACAATACCTTTGCTTGTTTGCCTTGAGAGAAGAAGTTGTGTTAATGTATGCAAAAATTGCATACCTCCTATATCTTGTGACCTGCCATTTCTCCCCCCAAAAAATGCAGTGTTGGGGATTTTTATTTGACTGTGTTTTTCAATGCCTGTTCCTGAAAGTAGCTCAAATGACATTACCTATGATAACTCTTATGTGCTGAAGACATGCAAATGATTCAGTTTTCCTGTATCCTAATTCTCATTGAAGACATTTAGTATTTTCTTTTTCCCCACTGGTTCAACCTCTTCTGTAGCTAAATTTCTGATGCAGGTGCCAATACAGATTATATTTGTTGCATAAAATGAAACAAGAATTGCACAGGCGTTTCTTCACTGGCTCATTTTGGTCATCTGAAACTAAACACAGGCTTAATTTGTTTTCTGACTTCCTGAGGACAAGCACCACTTACTATGTGAAATGGAACAGAGGCTGGTATAATTTTAGTGAAATGTCTGTGGGTTATTTGCTACAAAACAATGTAAGCCTCTTGGAATGGCAAAACCAATTGGGTGTGTGTTCTTTGCCTACAAGCTCGAGATATGCAAGACTCACACTAAATTCCAATGTTTCCCCTGCATTGTAAAGCATGGAATTACTGAGTTTTGGGGACTGCACAAGATTTTTATCCCTGGTATGCTGTGTTGGGCATTTCTTGGAAGCTTCTCAAATAACTGGCTTTGGAGTGAAGCTCAGAGGAGTGCTATATAGTTAATCGGAATATATAATGTGGGATTTAATATGGCACCTAAAATCACCTATGCATCACCTTTGGGTCTATATGGAGATGAAGTAGGAAAGCTCTCACAAGACATAAATGTGTGGGGCTGTGAGAGAATAATGCTGAAGCTTTGGCTAGCTTTTGTACCTTATCCAGAGTAATTTGCCAAGCAGACGAACAAGGAGGGTTTTGATTTCCTCTGTCAACCGTGCATGATTTACAATAATGTGTTAGATTAAAATAGCTAGACAGTTTATGTTTTGGTTAGCAGATTACACTTTGAATTAATAAACATTTCCCATTTGAACCTAAGTACTCTCTCTGATCTTTTATTCACAAGACACAGATGCAAACTGTTTGCTGACTTATGATGGTAATGGTTGTAGTTAAGTATAGAACAGGTAGTTGCTTGATGCTTTCAATAGAGAACAGGATGAGCACTAGCTATACTGGAGCACTACAAAACAGCAGTCCTGATCATAGTCCTCTATGATTATGACAGGTTCTATTTCACGGTGCTTCATCTCAATCTGCTTATAAATGTAGATAAGTATCTCATACTGTGTATGTCTATCATAATTGCTTAAATGGAAAATTCTGATAGGCATTAGTTAGGGGAAAATTGGATGCATAATAGCTAGTCATTCTTCATGAATTTCACCAGGATCAGCACAATATCTAAGTAGGGAATAATATAAAATAATTATAAGCTGCAAACTGTCATGTAAACTAATGGACAATGTTAAAAATCAGAAACTCACTACATAGTAAGATAAACAATTAAAGGTAAAGGTCACCCTTGCTCGAAAGCCAGTTGTATCCAATTCTAGGGTTCAGTGTTCATCTCTGTTTCATAGCCAAAGAGCCAGCGCTTTCTGCTTCTGCAGACATTTCCGTGTTCATGTGGCAGGCATAACTAGACACTAAACGCTGTTTAAGTTCCCACCAAAGTGGTTCCTATTTGCCTACTTGCAATTTATATAAGCCATAAATGCATGTATGTATCTATCTTGTATATATCAATGCATCTCCATAACCTTTATTCACATGATCCAGAAATTTAGACAGTCAATTTATGGTGGGGGGACAGGATCTATCTTGTTGTTCCCACCACTCATGTTCTATGAATAGAGCCTTCAAACACATAAGACTCAGAAAGGTTATGAGAAGTTTGCTAGGCATTTTGTTGAAAAAGTAACTCATCTTGACTTGGAATTTGATGTCCCAAAATCTATAGAAGTGTACAGTACTCAGGTATTTTTGGATCAATTTCTGTTATTATGGCCTGATGATATGGATAAGAATCAGTTCACCCCATCATATGTGTACCTGACCCTCACCCATTGTGGTTGATAAGATTTAAATTTGACTGGATGGATCTAGGAAATAGTAAGTGCCTTCTGACAGAAAGGGATAGTGTCTTCTGCCTTGAAAGATCTTTCTGGACCCAGAGATATGTGACAATTGCCATCCTATTGCAAATATCCTCTTTCTGGGCAACGTGCTTCAACATGTGGTGGCTGGGCAACTTCAGACTTACCTGGAAGAAACTAATTATCCAGATTTATTTCAGACTAATTTAGTTGCCCTGACTGATGGCATGATCCAGGCTAAAAACAAGGGTCAGTGCAACCCTGTTAATTTTTCAGACTCTGTTAATGTACAGTGAGCTGTCAATGGAACAAGGCTGGTTCAATAGACAAAGGACAATCCAAGTAGGTCTGGAGTCAGAAAACCAAGGCAGGGAAACTAATTGTCAGGAGACTCACATAAAGCGCCATAACAGATCAAAGTGTTTACACACACACTCTCTCTCTGTAAATTGTCCTGAGTGGTAGGGTATAAATGTGAATAAATAAATAATAAAACACTTCATTATAAACAGTAAAAATGGAATGGGAGTGGAAGTGCTTTACTCCAGAGGTGCTTTACTCCAGTGGTTCCATTCATATATTCAGAATCATTTCCAAAGAGTGGCATTGGGGAGGGGGGCAAACTTCTGCAGCCTCATATAGATTAAGCTGTGGACTACCACACGGTGCCATTTGACATCCCAGGCTGCTTAATATGTATATGAAACTGCTGGGAGAGATCATAGGTGTCTTGGGGCTGGGTGCCATCAAGAGGCTGATGACAGCTGAGGCTGTGCAGGTGCTGCATCAATGCCTGGAGGCTTTAATGGGTTGGATGAATGCCAGTAAACTGAAGCTCAATACTTTATGAAAGGTCAAATTTGTACACTGTATGTTGTCAGATTTTCTCAGGAATTTGTAATTTTAGATCACCTTGGATCTAGGCTGCAGGTATATTTCACCTCCTCACTTATTAAATTATAATTCATTTGGAGTAAATTACTGTATATTTAGAAATGAGAAATGACTTTTGAAATGTAGAAAGCTAAACCAGAGCCTAGTTATATCACAGGTACTAGTCCACTCTTCAATATTTGCTAACAGTGATGGTTGAGAAATATGTTTCTCATGGGCCTTTGAATGGTAAAGCATTCTATGGTTATGAAAGATGAAAATGTTTGGTGGGCTTTAGTTTGTTACTAATTTTACTAATTCTATTTGTATTTTTCCTGTTTATAATGTTTTATTATTTATTTATTAACATTTATACCCCACCACTCAGGGTGGCTTACAGAGAGAGAGAGAGAGAGAGAGAGAGAGAGAGAGAGAGAGAGAGAGAGAGTATACACACTTGGATTTGTTAGGGTGCTTTATGTGAGTCTTCTGACATTTAGTTACCCTGCCTTGGTTTTCTGACTCCAGGCCTACTTGGATTGTTCCTTGTCTATTGGACCAGCCTTGTTCCCTTGACAGCTCACTGTACATGTATAAGGTTTGTCATCTGACCTTTAGTGTATTGTGCTGCTAACCTTAGCCGCCCCGAGTCACTTGTGAGGAGGGTGGCATACAAATATGTTTAAATAAATAAATAAACCTAGATCCTGGTCAATGGCAAATAGTCAATTTCAGCAGCCAAGGTTATAGCTTCAGGCCAGACTTTTTAGTGAGCATAAACCCAATTGTAGATGAAGCACTGGCTCTGATGCACATTTAAGAACATACAAGATGGGCCTCAAGAAAGAAGACTGAAGCTTTTCAATAGAAGAATGTAAAACTGTGATCCACACCACTGCTCCATATAAAAGCTGGGAAATTTTAATTTGACTTTGAAACCCTTTGCTGCAGCAGGAAGAAACCTACTTCCTTTGATCTGAAAGAAGTGTTATATCATTTTTAGCAATGTTCAGCTCCAGTAGTTTAAACCAGTAAGAGTTATAAACTGTGTAGAACATGCATACCAGTTGGTACATCTTTTGGTCTGCTTTAGCTTTTTTTCCCTCGGGCAGTTTAACCCAAGAAACAGGTTTGGAAGTTGGAACATACCTTTCTAGTCTGCATTCTGTGGAGTGGGCATAGCAACATTAGTTTACCTGAGAGGTTAAATCGTTTGTTTGACCAGGTGGCCATTAAACTCTCACATCAAACTAGTTTGTTGGACTTTGAAAAACAGTTAGCTGATTACTGTTTTCTCTGACTAGACCAAGCTTACATATCATCTGTATAGAGAAGACTAGAAACCTTTATCAAACCATGACTACTGGCTGGCCTTGCGATGTACTGTAGAAGTAAAGTGTCATCTGTATATAGAAGGCTAGAAATCTTTATTGACACCATTTGTGAAGGATGCAAATCTCACAAGCTCAGTACCTGTGGTAATTCTCCAAGGGAGATGTTCAATAGTGCTCAACTTCACCTTATTCCCTGGAATGTATGGATCACATTTGTGAGTTGGCTTTCAGAGCCACATCTCACTTAGACAGGGATGTTGCAATACAATGCATTAATCAAGAATAGCAAGCTGGGTTCATTTGTTAGGTATGCTAACTTCTTCCAAAGGATTTCTTAGGAAATAGAATTTAGTGCTAATTTAAAATCAATGAAAGCCACAAATAATGTCCTTGCCAAGGAGCTGGGATTTTTTTCAGCAGTGTGTGAGGGAATCAGACAACAATCCAATGTAGATCAGTCTGCTTTGGATCCACTCTGCTTTTGATGTATAACACCGGTAAATATAACCTGTCCCTTCAAAATTACAGCAGAATAGAAAGCATACAATTTCCCAATGCCAAGAACTAGGCTTATGGGACAAGAGTTATAAGGGTCAGATCTTGAACCTTCCTCATTAATGTAATTAATAATAGTCATCTTCCAGGAGGAAAGGCCTCTTTCTGTGCTTGACATAAAGCAAAAAATACGGGGGGGGGGGGGGTTGCATTTATCTCCCTTTCACCCTACAGGTGAGAACATTTTCAGAGCTAGGAGAATCTTTGATGGACTATAAAGTCATATCTTTTAAAAATCCAAAATTGAAACAACTTGAGATTTATAATGACAATTCATTGTATGGATAGAAACCACCCATTTACTTGAACAATACTGTGGTTTCTAAAAAACAAAAGGCATTTGTTTGTTTTAGTTTTCTTTCAGTTCATAACTATTGCAGGTTATGTATCCATGATCGGAATTAGAAGTTATCATTGACTGGAAATTTGAGGTTCTCTTGGCCGTCTTGAGGTGGCAATATATCAGTCATTCACATGACCATTTGTCATGTCAAACTGTAATAAGTATCAAAACCATTAAAATCCCTATTAGCAGCAGTAGTTTTTTAATACTAGCCTAAGGGCACAACTAGGCTGACATTTGTCCCATTGTTTATGATGGAGATCTCACTGTTAATTTCAATGTTTCCTTTTTTTAATGACTGTATGAAATAAACCTAATTGCAATCTGATGGCACCTTTGTCCATGAGTACTCTGTTCATTTGGTTTGCCGGCAGAAGTTGTTGGTTTTTCCCAAACTGTTTTTGTTTTGCTTTTTACTAGCATAGTGTTCTTGTTTCCTGGCAAGTGATTACCTATAAAAGTGGTGGTGAACCTATGACATGTGCGCCAGAAGTGGCACACAGAGGCCCATTGAGGGGAAACCTCGCCCTACCCAGCCTGTCCATTGCCACTTCCCCACCACCCCTCTCCCTCCGCCAAAGGGGAGGCAAGTGGGGAGGCTGAAATCTTGCCTAGGAGGTAGCAATGGGACCAGATGAGGTGACCAGATCCTTCCCAACCCCCTACTAGGAAGCAGGGGCACCCACGATGGGGTCAAGTGCACCCATGGGGGATCAGGCACACTTGCAGGGGGGATGCACATGATGTCGCTGACACACCTCAACCAACGTCATGCACATCCACCCACATGACTTTGCCTAAGCCACGCCAACAACATCACATGAATGTGTGGGCACTCACAGTGCCTGCTCACATGCTGCCTCCTCCTCTTTGGGCACTCAGTCTCCAAAAGACTCACCATCACTGACCTATAAAAATCCTTTGGGGCAGTGGTGGGGCATGCTCTAATCAAAATGAGAGTGACATCTTCAGTGAGGCAAGATGTTGTGGTTCAACATTATTTCTTTCTGGTGTTTACCCTTAGGGCTGACACTTCCTGGGAAAAGATTATTGTTATTTCTTTAAAATGCTACTTAGGGTGCAAGTGTGAAGTACTGAAAGAGAAATATACCTAATTTGATCCTCTGCTGTTTGGGCACTGGCAACACACTGTCCCAGGGTGATTAAACAATTATGTGTGGATTATACCGTAGCAATGATTGTAGCTGGAACAGAGTGCCAGAGTGTAGTGTAGAATGCTTTGTGCCAACGTCCCATTTAGTTGCTTCTCATGATAACTAAGGCAGGCAGGCAGGCAAATTTTTCTTATATATGTGTGGGCTTTGAGAAACACATATCATCACACAACAGGGTGTTTCTACTGGCAGATTAAGGAGGTTGTATTCCTTCTTCTGCAGCCATATGTGTAGCCTAGAAATCTGACCTGAAGTCTGCAAAACCTAACTCTGTTTTTAATTGTTGCCATGGATGCCTAAAGAAATCCCAGCATTAGTCTTACTGTGGTGTTAGTTTTGGACCATACAGCAGTTCTCCCTTTGACTGTATCAGCAGGAAGATTCAGGACTAAACAGTGTGACTGTAATCTGCTCCTGCTTTAAGAACTCAGAATCAGCTTGTCCTATTCCTTCCAAAACATGGATTCCAGTCAAGTCCTAATACTATTAAATGAACTTATTGATGAATATGGTCTATGTATCTAAGCTTTCAATATTTTATAGGCGTGGTAAATGAAGCACTAAACAGCTCAAAATAATCTCAAAATACACCATGGCCACTAGGTCTTACTTATATACAGCCAAACTTCACATAAAGAGCACCTCGCTTAAAGAGTAACTCGTTTAAAGAGCAGAATTTTCTCTAAATGTTTGTTTCGCTTAACAAATAAAACCAACCAAAAACTCGCTTAACAAATAAATTGGGTTTTGGAATCCCCCCCCCCCCACAATTGGTCATTTACAATGGTGTTTTGCTTAAAGAGCAAACTCGCTTAAAGAGCAATCCTGTGGAACGCATTATGCTCTTTAAGCGAGGTATAACTGTATCTGTATATTCCTTAAATACTACTTTTAAAAATTAAAAACACATTGACCTCTCTGAAAGCCAGATTCTTTCCAGGATAACAAATGTGTGGGTGTAGGTTTCAATTGACATAAATAAATAGATAGCCATTGGGATGGCATGGAATGATGAATTCTGAGCGGAACTAACTGAAGGCTAAGTGGTCTGGGTAGTCAAACCTCTATTAATCATGACTGAAAATAGACTAGACACTAGATGACAGCTTCTTCCATATTGCTTTCTCATAGAAAAAAACACTAAAACTAGAGGACAGACAATAGCCACATTCCTTGTTTGCAATGTTTACAAGTTTGCTCAATTCAGGCAAGTCTTTCATCACAGTGAAGGTTATAATCTTGTTTATTTTTTAATTTTATAATAAAATTAGAAAGATTTTCTAATGCATGCAGATGTATAAAGTAACAATAATATCTATGTGCTTCCTCCATCTATGGGACTTTATAAATATTATATTAATTTCTATAGTCTTACCCCCTCCTACCTCCAAAAGGATAATACTGTACATCCTGTTCTGGCTCCCTCCCTTTGTGTTTCACTAACATGTGATCCAATAATTATCTCCAGAAGGGTATAGTCTTGTGTACTGACAAAAATATGCAGAAATAAATTTAAGATTTGAAACTTTTAAAGAAATAAAAACTGACATGTTTGCTCATTTCTATCCATAAATAACTAGCAATCAAAAGGCCCAAACTATTATATGATGTGTTTTTCAGTTATACAAATGCCCAGTCTTTCCTTTTGCCTTTTAACTGGAGGCAAAGGAGAACTATGTTGAACCTTGTCTATGTGAAATAACTTTAACAGTTACAACCAAAATCTCTAATAAAAGAAATGTAATATATGTACTTCTTACTACTATTGAAGAGCTTTGACATTCTTCTGAGGGTAGATAATTTATAACAGAAAATTCACAATTGGTTGATACTTAATTTATTTGATTAAAAGTCCCCATTGATTATCTCATCTAGTTTTATATTGCAAAAATATTACTGAAGGAAACAATAAACAGGGTGATAAGATTTGCTCATTGTTCCATATTACCAAGAAGGAAAACAAGAATTGAAACCCTGTTACTTACTATACTTGAATTTGTACCAATGGAACTTACAAAAGATTTTGCTCACCAAATCCCTGCTGATTCAATAGGCCTGCTCTTGTGCAACTTACTACGCTAAGCAACAGGATTTTGGACAATGATTTGTTGTCAGTCTTGGTTGTACAGTCAATTAAACCAATTCAGAATATGTTTCGAATCAGGGATTCTCAACCTGTGGCCTACCACTGCCTCCACCACACCAGGAAGTGACATGTGGTGGAGAAACGGTAAAATGGCCATCTGGCCCCTGAAGCTATCTGAGGGACCATGACCAGGCCCTGGCTTTAAAAGATTGAGAACTCCTGTTTTAAATCAATAAATCAGCTTGATTTGTAAAGTTCCAAATTTATTGTGTATTTCCAGAATGATGACTTCTCAGTGATTTTTCTTTCTCTTTTTTCTTTCAGCGGATGGATGTACTGATTGGTCAGTGGATTATAAGAAATATCAAGTTTTAGTGGGAGAACCTGTTCGTATAAAATGTGCATTATTTTATGGATATATAAGAGCAAATTACACTTTAGCACAAAGTGCTGGACTCAGTTTAATGTGGTACAAAAGCGCTGGACCTGGAGATTTTGAGGAACCTATAGCTTTCGATGGAACCAGAATGAGCAAAGAGGAAGATGCAATTTGGTTCCGTCCAACAGTGGCACAAGACAGTGGACTTTATGCATGTGTTATAAGGTAAGTTACCTGATATTTCCCTAGGTAAATCGGAAAGTAAAAAGAAGCTTTATAAAATGCATTTTTTGCTTTCTCCTGCACTTGAAGAATCTTTTTCATGAAATATCTCTTCATTTTGAGTCTAAGAGATTTGTATGTATCCTGTGCTAGCACATCTTCTACATATTTATATTTTCTTTACATTTTAAAGAACATATATTTGACATATACTATCCACTCAATTCCAGTTGGCCTTTAGCAATGCTCCTGGCCTATTGATGAACAGGTTCCTACAGGAAAAGAACACAGCAAAGGAAACAATCCATGTAGTACCCAAAACAACAGTCGAATAACCTCAAACACTCTTGCAGTGTTAATTTTGTACCATCATCCCACCACCACAAAATAGGAGTGCATGAGCTACACAGATGGGTCAGTTAGTTCTCCCCAATCTAGTTGTACAATTAAAGATGATACTCTTTAAAGAGGCATTTTGGGACATCCTCCACAATGCCAGTTAATTATTTTACATTTATTTTATGGTTTGTCCCAGACATTGCCAGTGGAAACTAGTTTGGTTGGGTAATCATTTGTTGTTGTATTTGAAAAAAATCCAAATGTTGTACACCACCCAGAGTGGGAAACTACCCAAATGGGCAGTATATAAATGCAATGAAGTAAATAAATAAATAAAATTTTGTTACTCCAGTCTGACGGGATATGGAGTACATCAGGGCCCAAGCTCCTGCAAGAAAGATATAAATCACACAAGCAACCACAAAATTGGGTGTTTGTTGAAAACTTGAAGATGTACAGGGGGATCCATCCGCTAAGCAGGAGAGATAGATGATTCCACAGGTTCAAAGAACATGGATTTATATAGCATGAAAACACACACACCTGGAAGCAGACATATCAAATGAGACAGAGAGTTCCATTAACAAATCGGGCTTTGTGGTCTGACATTTAGCTTGTATCGGTTATCTGAAGTTATATCTCTTGCACTTGCTAAGCAAAGCATAGACATCGAAAATTAAACTTTCTTGCGGTTTGGCCTTTTGCAGTTTTTTTCCACTTGTAAGCCCTTCTAAATTTTCCTCTTCCTCGGCCTAGCCTCAGTTTCACCCTCCTTCCCCCCCCCCCCCCAAAGACAAGTGTATGCTGTGCAGGTGGATTGGATTGAAAACTGCTGTTCTTTGGTATGCGTGCATTGCAGTCTTCAGATTAGAATTCCCAGCCAGCAGGGAGGATCATCTGCAGCTGTCCTCCTTGTTTCCCAAAGCCACGATGTGGGTGTCACACATTGGCTCTGGTCCGTCTGTACCCCACCATCAGCATGGGGACTGCTACTTTGCTAACAACAAGAGGGTGCCCAGGTAAGCCTGGAGTCCCCATTCTGAAGGGTTTTGTTTTGAATATGTTATCTTTAAAGTGCCATTGTTCTGGGTAGAAATATAACCTGAGTTATGATGTTTCTGTACCTTGAGGAAGGAAAGAGATGTTGCTGTTTACACTTCTTAGATTCTTGCTTATGAAATTCATAATTCCCTGTTCCATTTCCTTCTCTATCTCTGCAGTGATTCATCTTGAGCTATATTTCTCTGCCTATGGAGAAAACGGAGGCCATCTGGGCTCCTGCTTAGATTTCTGAAAATCATCCAAGAATATAGAATTAAATTTAGAGATAGGCTAAATGACACACATAAAAATGCAGGAAAAGTCTTGCAGAGAAAAATGCACAGTTTGTTGCTAAATGGGTTGTAACGTTTAGCTTATTGCCCTTTACAAGAAAGACTGCGGCCTCTTCATTGACACATCTCTGTAGATAGGATCCATTTACTTGCACATTGCAGGTTGCATTATAAATTAAAGCCCAGGAAGTGTGACACAGAAGAATGTATACTTGCTATTAAGGTAGACTGCATTCTGAACAGGGAAAAGAATTATAGAAACAGGGGGGGGGGGAAACCAAGTGACATTTTAAAAAGCTTGCTGCTCATTTTGAAATGATTGTTGGAATTTGCATGTTTTCTGTAGCTTGTCATCCTGGTACATACATTCTCTACAGGAATAGGCATTTTCTCTATTACTATGATTATTGCTACTATTATTCACTTCAGACAGGAAACCCAATGTATGAACATACTAAAGATGAATAATTGCTTAGGCTCGAGTGCACACCATAATGATATAGTTTGATCATATAATGAAATAACAGCATTTGCACAGAATTTCGACATGGTGTTGTATCTGATCTCAGTTTGTTCTCTGTATAATTTTGTATAATTCTCACTGTTCATACAGAAGTCTGTAGTTATTTAAGATAAATTCTGAGCTTTTAATGTTCACATACCAGAGAAAGCTTCATGCTTCTTTGCTTATGCAATTCAGGCTCTCAGCCTAGAAACATTTCGGAATTAGATGGCAAGATGAAATAAAATTACTTGCAACCATTGCTTAAAATGTGTGAAAATTCACTGACATTCTGTCATCGATGAGAGAGAGAGGCAGGTTCCAGGTCATTTGTGTAACAGAGACAGGATTTCCCTTCATATTCTGATATAAGTATAATTTGAATCTTCTCTTCGGATAACAGGTAATACAAAAAATAGCTGCAAGCATTTAAGAGAAGGAATCTGTAGAATTATTAGGACTATAATCTCTCTCTCATACCCTGAGGAAATACTGCTTTTTCTTCACATTAAGCATAAAACATTTTCTTTTAATGAGACTTTTCACTGGATGAGAAAAACTGTTTTTCATTTGCAGAAATATGTTTGTATTGCTAGAATATACACTGTGAATTGAGACAGGAATAAAGAAGACACAGAAAACAGGTTGCACAAAGCCAAAAGGAAAAAGGAAAAAAGAATGGGTCAGCAAAGGGGGTACTGATGTGTGATGGTGCTTACCAAATCTAGCATTCATAGGCTGTCAAAAGAAAGGACTGGAAAATAGTTCACCCTTCCCATCAGACCAAGTATGAAGGGTAGCTTTCATAAGCAGTCTTACACAGGGCTCACAGTTCCAGATGAGTGACCTGGCTTAATCATAAAGGTCCAGCCATATCCTGCTGATAGATAATATGATGTTAGAGGGCAGGTCTCTGCCATGGTTAGTCATGACTCATGCCTTTGGAAGCTTGTTGATATTTGTCATGTCCTTGTTGGAGGAATCCTCCAGCAAGGATGAACCCAATACTCCTGAGCTCAGAAAGAAAGAACTGCTCAGAGTCAAAGACCATGGAACTTTGGGACCCTGAAGTGTGCACCTAACTGAGCTCATAGACAAGTTAGATGAAGAAATGGGACCTCTGTCCATTGGTATAGACCAAGGGTGCCTAAACTATAACCTATGGGCTGGGTCCAACCAGCGGGCTGGATTGCTGGAAGTGCCAAAATTGGCATATTTTTGTGCCAAAACATGGTGAAAACATCCCGAAAAATTTTAAAAGGGCACAAAACTGCTCCCCCAATGCTCCCTCCTCCAAGGGAAGCATTGGAGGAGGGCAAAAAAACCAGAAATGCGGCACAATTTCACATGCCTCTGCCAGTGCCACCGGGAGGAACCATGTGACCAGCCCACGCAGCTGACTGAGGAGGACATGGACAGGCCCTGGCAGGAAAAGTTCAGGCACCCCTGATATTAAGTCCCAAAGCACAAACTTGGCTGCAAGAAAGGACTTTTCAAGTGAAAGAGCCTCCTTGGGAATCAGGGACTTCTTTGGAGCAGTGTTTTTTCCTCTCTTTGAGAAACTGGGGCAAACGTCTGTTGCTGAATTTTGCCCCTTGCTTCCTAAACATTTGCAGGTGAACACTGGGAGGGGGGGTCTTCAGTAATCTACCTATAATAAACTATCAGCTAGGATTGCAGGCTACTGGAGAAAATGCATCTGATAGTCCCTTTGTGCTTAGGCCCCAACCAAACTCTGGATTCCTGAACTGTTCCTGACTACTGGACTATATTTTAGCACCTTCCTTGTTTCTATGGTAGGTATCCACCTGTGTTTAACATTTGGACTGTGGACAAAGGCTCTCCATACCTTTGGTGTTTACTTTGATGAGCTCTTTAGTAGCTGCACACTTTCATCATGCCTTTGGTTTTGAGTTCTACTTTAACAATTGAACAATTTTATGCTTCCTGCCTGCACACCTCTGAAAATGGTGCTGAATTAGCCTATCCCGCAAAACTGAGTTGTCACTTTTGCAGAAAATGAGACTTTTATTAACATTTCAATAAGTGTGCGCACACAGCTTATACATTATACAAGGCATAGGGAACAAGCAATTAGATTATACAACCAAGCAGAACCAAATAGTCAAATTAACATATTAACAGGCAAAACTCCAAACAACTTAAGTAACCACCTCTGAGGACCACTTTCAGCTACCAAGAGAGCATCTCTCGTCCCTTTACTCTCTGTATGTTTATATATGTCTCATTCTCCTGGCCCTACTAAGTGTTCTGGCACTTAGACAGTTTAGTACTATAGCATTTAGTTGTTAATTATCCTTAGGTGGTCCCTCATTTTTCTCTGCTTTAAGTCTCTTTCTATGTGGCCCTTCTGATTTAGCTTTCAGACAGTTTAGCACAATTCAGGCTGACTGAGATGATAATAAGCATTTGATTGTTCAAAACTATTCAGTTTCTAAGTTTTCGCTGTCACTGAGTCTTTGAGATTTAATAGTTGTGCAAGACACCAGTGCAATTCCAAACATCAAGCCCTCATTCCAGATGCAATTGGCCAAGAATCTAGCCAAAATTTCAAGAGCATATTGTCAAGTGGCAAAAACTGACGGGTATATCCAGTAGTCAAAATTAATATGACACCCTACTCAGGTAGTTTCACCAATTTTCTAAAAGGTGGGCTGCTATATGCACCCTGCTGTGTTTTAGTAAACACTTTTTTTATTCCCTGTTGAGGTCTACACATACCCTGTTTCCCCGAATATAGGACCTCCTCGTATAGTAAGGCACCCCCCTATTTTCCCCACTTCAGAAATATAAGGGCCTCCCCAAAAATAAGGCACTCACTTAAATCTTGCCCTGGTGATCCACTGTATCAGCAATAAATGTGTACTGTATTCTTCTTTGTCATGGAAAAATAAGACATCCCCTGAAAATAAGATCTTGTGCATATTTTGGAGTTTTTAAAAATATAAGACAGTGTCTTATATTCAGGGAAACACGGTAGCTACTTCTTAGCCTAAAGAAAAGGCTTGAATGTGCTAGATGCCCGATATGGTAAAGGCAAAAACTTAAAAAGAGTTTATAGTAGGCAAGGTGGAGGCATCTTTTGATTTTGGTGTCATGTGTAACCTCTTTTTGTCACTTTTTAGCCCTAAGTGCGACTCGGTTTACTTTTCTTTTGTCTAGGAAAGTGAACTTGGATAGCCTTTTCTTTCCCTTCTCAGTTTGTTTACAAGAACAGGAGAAGGTCTGAAGAGCAGATATTTCTCTTCACATGTAGGCAATGAGAAAGAATCCTGTAAAATTTTGCCTTCTTACACATGTATAGAGCCTATGTCAGTAAGAAACATTTTATTTTGAGATTTGCCATGGCTTCACATGGGGAAGAGTCAGGGCTAGCCACTCCTTTTGACCAGATTGATTATTCAGAACAACAGAAGATGGCTATTGTATGTTTCTTTAAAATTCCTTGGTGAAGTCAGTTTGATCCACAACTTTATTCACCAAAGAGTTGCTTTGTGAATTAAAGAAGCTGTGGAGAAAGGTGTCATTCAGATTATGAACTCTTCTTGCTTAGATCAAGAACCATACTCTTATTTGATTTTTGGTTCAATGCTTAGGCCATATATTTTTTGTATTGTTTATTAATTTACCTCCACTAGGTGAGAGCCTTGTCAGGGTCTGGGGGCTTGTGTGGTCCAACTAGGCAGTGTTGCCCATCTCTTGTCAATGATGTTCGACCAGGACTAAAAATCAAGAAAGTGTCTTCCGTTGGATCCCTTGGGCAAGGTGAAAGCAGAGGGCATATGTCAAGGTCCGCCTAGCCAGTGGGTGGCATGATATCCTAATGGCTACCCCCCTCCCCTACACATGGAATTGATTTCTCAAATTCATTTCCATGTGTGGGATGTCGTCGCAGAGAAGTCTACCAATGTGTGGACTCCTCACTGAATAACATCTCTAAGGTATCTAAGGTAAGGTTATTAATTTTAAAAAGTGACAGAGAACAAGCGTCAGCTATCTGGCAGCAGATTTTAACACTCCTGAGAATTGGATATTTAATATAAGCATCTGTACTTTTAAAATGCTTGATGAAGCATAAATGTGACATTTTAAAGGATCGCTTAACTCTATGCATGTCCCTAGGCAGGAATGCCTGTGGAAGTGGGGGAAACTTTAAAAGGGTGGTGAAGACTGTAGCTGGCTAGTTAAACATGCTTGGTTTATGAGCATTCTCATGGAACATTCATTATGTTACCTCTAGAAAGATCATTTTGTATTTAGAAGTTGGAGTCTGACTGAAGGCAAATCACTCCTTTTGCTTTTACCAACAGAAGAATGGAATATAAGGAGCCCTGAATTAATAGAAAACAGATTTACAGTAACAGATTGCCACTAACTTGAAAATATCAGCAAGATCATGATAGTAGATCCATGCTTGGAAAGATTTAGAATCTGTGATTAGTAGTTAGAAAAACGTTCAGTCCCTTCAGTTTTATTGTTTTTGTTTTGGTGATAGTTGATAAATCTTTAGCTACTGTTGCCTTTCTAATGCTTAGGAAACAGTAACTTGTAACCAGTCCTCTTGTATCTATCGTTTTTGTTTTTTGTTTTTTTGGTGGGGGAGGATGGCCTCTTTAAAGTGAAGTTTATGGTTAAACATATAGGTTTTTTTGACAGATTAGTTTTTTCCAAATAATTATAAACAATAACGAAAAAAAGCACACAAATGCAAAATATATAAAATCACCAAAATGACAGAATTCCAAAATCAGCTGAAAAGAGATTAACCAGAAAGCATGTAAATGACACAGAAACAGGAATCTAATCCTGAGATTAAAAAAAATTATGAAACATACACAAATCTTTTGAAACAACAATAACATAAAAGTAACTACTATGTGCACCCATCATCTTAGGAGGAGGCCTTCAGGTTTGGATGTTTGTCTTTCCTGAAAGTGTATATTAAGACTATAATTATCTATGCACTGTGGCTCACTAAATTAGTGAGAACAACAACAATACCTGAGCATGTGTAAGAATGTCATTTCCTATCAGCTCCAATGTTTCTCTATTTATGAGACAGAAGAGAGCACAAATGCCATGTAGCTCAATGACAAATGATGTTCCTTAGCACTCTCAGAGCCGTTCAAGCTCTACAGATAAAACCTTTAAGGTTTTCCCTGTCTCCAAGGAGTCCTTCCTGCTGCTGACCTTCTCAAATAGGGTACAAATTCACATAAAATAGAATGAAACACTTAGGGGTGGGATTTCCAGGTTTTCTGAATTACTGTTTTACATTTTGGGAGTTTTATAAACCTTGGAAACACCCTACAAACAGCTAAATGCGATGAACTGGGGAGACATATCCTAAATTTAAAGGCTCTTAGGCTTAGATAGGTGTTTTGTTGTTCAGTCGCACAGTCGATTCCGACCCCCTGCAACCCCATGGACCATTGCATGCCAGGCACTCCTATCCTCCACCGTCCACCTCAACCTGCCCAAATCTGTGCCCATTGCATCAACAATACTATCTGGGCATTTTGTTTTCTGCTGTCCCCTTATTTTGCCCTTGACCTTTCCCAGCATCAAGACTTTCTCAAGTGAGTCCTCTCCTCATTTGATGTCCAAAGCATTTTAGCTTCATCTTCAATATTTGACCTTCCAAGGAGCAGTCAGGGTTGATTTTTTTCTAAGATTGACCTATTTGTTCTCCTCACTGTCCAAGGTACTCTCAAGACTCTCCTCCAACACCACATTTCAAAGGTGTCTATTCTTCTGCGCTACACTTTCCTTATGGTCCAGCTCTCACAACCATACATTACCAGTGGAAATACAGTTGCTTTGACTATGCGAACTTTTATTTGCAAGGTGATGTCCCTTCTTTTCACAGTGTTCCCCAATTAGGGAGCCTAGCTGCTCCCTGACTTTCTGCTTAGAAATGAAGGTCCCAACTTGCATTCACACACCAAAAAAGCTTGAGAGTCTTCCAGTTTAGACCTTTCTCACAGGTTCATCATATTTAGGAAATAGGAAGGTATTAGAACAAGCATTGAGAATAATACTATTTGTAGTCCAAACATATAAAAATACCATCCCTAGAGAGAGCCACCTCAAACAGCAGATTATGGGCAGCAAGAAATGGGCTTGGAAGAATATGTGCTGAAATCTTCATAATCCATTTTGCCTTTTGTAGAAAAAGTTGTCAGTTTTGCTGAGAACGAGATATTAATTAAGATCTTGATAAGCGTGGGCACACAGCTCATACAAAAGGAAGGCAAATGCCAATGGCTTAAAATTGGCAAATATTTTTTTTAACCCAGCAACAAATTGGTTTGCTTTAATTCTCTGTATTTGCATTGGTTTGTTTACTGTCTTATTTTTCTGTAAAGTTTCCTCAAAAATGCGAGGAATGATTTGTACTTTCAATAATGTCCTTGATAATCTTCTCAGATAAGGTGAAGAATAATATTATTCCTTATCTTTTACTTCAAGAACAAAAGAAGTGAAGATTTAATCCCTAATCATGAACAGGCAGTACATGGTTAGTTAATTCCAAAATAACTGACTGGCTTTGACTAGCCTGAGTGAGTGGATGGGCACCATTGGCTGTTTCTCCAGCCAGGAGCAAACTATTTACACACAAATATGATTGTTTTGCAAAACCTGGAACTGGGAGGGTTGACTGGCTGGAAGCAATGTATCCATGGCAACCCCTCTACTTGAGAAGGCTTTTTGGACTTGGTTCACAATGCATTTTTGTCTTATATAGTACCAGATACAGTTTTTTGCATGATAGTTTGAGGAGCTACAGAAAGATTCACCTTAAGCAGTGGTGGGCTTCAAAAAATTTAACTACCACTCTGTGGGCATGGCCTACTCTGTGAGTATGGCCTACTCTGTGGGTGTGGCCTAGGGTGACCATAAAAAATCAATGTTGGAATTTTTTCAACAGGAACCCCACAAAGTGATCAGCCTTTCCAGATTTTAAGGTAGTTAAACTTTGAGCACAATTGGAGCATGTTAACCCGTGCCACTGGGCACTTAAAGTTACAAAAAATGCGGGTTTTGGGCTGACTAGCAACATTTTGGGGCCGTATCTCCGGAACTACTCATTATTTTCTCATGATTTATGTCTCAAATTAAAGGCAATATTATTGTAACTAATTTATATTCTATATATATTTATTGCTACTTCTAGTCGAACCGAGCTATAATAGCTTCATCATCATTATATCATGATTTTCATGTAAATTTAGATTTAAGGAGACTTTTTTTATTTTTTGTTGTTATTTTTACATCTAATTTCCAAAACCAATATTCGTTGTAATGTATATTATTAATTTTTTTCAGATTAAAATAAAAGAGTAAAACAATGGCTTCCACCTCCGCCATAAGAAGCAGAATCAAAGATAAGATTATTCATTGTAGGCTATCCGGCTCACCAGATAACTGGTTGTAAATTGCCCTCTAATCGTCAAGTTTTGGCCACTTTGTTCTACAATTTGCATACCCTGAAACTGATTCAGCAAGAATTACCATACAAAAAGTACTTGTTTTTTGGGGAAAAGCTCGGATTCCTACAAAACATGTGAAAGATGCTATTAGTAAATTAGAGAAACTTCACGCAGAGCGGAGAAATGTACAAAAGGACCTGAATAAAAAATTGGAAACTGCAAAGAACAAAATCAAAGAGTTCACCTCAAAGGTAGATTATATCTTTGTACTTCTCAAGAAACCGAAGAACTTCCTGGACCATCTCATAGCAAAAGGATGAAGCATGGGGTTAGGGAAATTTTAACCATGAAACTATCTCTGTTGTTGCATCGGTGTAAGGTATCTGACATAAATGCCACACAAATACTCATAGCTACCATAGAAGCACTTGGGGAGAATTCTGATGAGTTCAAAGTGTCAAAAACCTCCATCCATGAACAGCGAAAAGTAGTCAGAGAAAAATACACTGAGAAGATCTTGGAACAAATTGATATCCCAGAGAAGGAAGCTGTTGTAGTTCATTGGGACGGAAAAATGTTACCAGACATTCTAAAGACAGAGCAGAAAGAACGAATCTCTGTTTTAATTTCTTATGGTGAAAATGAACAACTGCTACAAGTTCCTGTAGCAGACAGCAGCACTGGTGAAGAACAAGCCCTGGCTGTTTATGAGTGTCTCGAGGAATGGGGTGTCTCCCATACTATCAAGGCAATGTGTTTCGACACCACTGCATCAAACACAGGAATGTTCAAAGGGGCCTGTACAATTTTGGAACACATGTTGGGTAGAGAGCTGCTTTACCTAGCTTGCCGCCACCATATTCTTGAAGTCATGTTGAGAGGTGTTTTCGAATGTAAGTTTGGATCAACAACTGGGCCTCAACCCGATATATTCAAGATTCCAAAATGCATGGGCGAAGCTCAACAAGAAACAATATGACACAGGTATAAGCAACGAAATTGTGAAAAAACATCTACTTTCTGAAGCAATTGCCAACATAACTGTGGATTTCAACACTAAACTCACGGAATCACAACCCAGAGATGATTACAGGGAGCTCCCAAAATTGGTATTGGTGTTTGTAGGAGCACTGAATGGAACGGAAGTGGGATTTAAATCTCCAGGTGCCATCAGTCATGCCAGGTGGATGGCCAAGGCCATCTATTGTATGAAGATATTCCTATTCGTTGGACAATTCAAACTGAGTGATGAAGAACACAGTGCCTTAGAAGCTGTCTGTATTTTTCTCATTAGAGTGTATTGCAAAGCTTGGTTCAATGCCCACAAAGCACACGCGGCTCCCAAGCAAGACTGATCTCTTGCGATGTTTGTTGGACTATCAGGTGATTGACAAGGATATCTCTGAGAGAGCTCTGGTAAAATTCTCAAACCATCTGTGGTATTTCAATGCAGAATTGGTAGCCCTCATGTTCTTTGATCCTTCAATTTCAGACGAAGAAAATCGGAAATGGCAAACAAAGTCCTCCTAACTCAGACCAAGACCGAGACCGAAAATTCAAGAATTGTAAACCCCAAACTTCGAAGACACCAGTTGGAAGAACTGGTTAATGCAGGGTTATCTGATTTAATTACCAAGAGTACCATGAATTTCTTTGAGCGTTTCCAGATTAACGCAGGTTTTCTCAGAGAACCCCCCAGTACATTTTAAGGAAGGATTGGGGGTTGTGAAATCACTAAAGGTCGTTAATGATGTGGCAGAACGAGGAGTGAAATTAATTACATACTTTAATAACCTTCTCACCAAAGATGAGGAGCAGAAACAATATGTTTTACAAGTAGTACACAAATGCCGAAAGCTGTATCCTGATGTTTCAAAAAACATTTTGAGCAAACTTTTCGAATAGATTATTCATTATTGTATCCTTCTTAAAGATGGTAAACAATGTAATGTCCCTATTTTCTTATTTAAATACATTGAAATATGTAAAAAACAAAACATTCTGTCATTTTATTCCATCAAAATTAATTTCATACTTTGAAAAATATAAAATAATTCTCATATCATAAGTTCGTTAATAGAGGTTCCTAGTCACGTTTTTGATGACAAAGGCTGTTATAGCTTGGTTCGACTAAAAGTAGCAAGAAATATGTATAGAATAGAAATTACTTACAATTTTGCCAATGATTTGAGACATAAATGATGAGAAAATAATGAGAAGTTTAAGAGATACGGAAGAAAGACGTTGCTAGCCAGCCAAAAAAAATCGAGTTTTTTCAAACTTTGAGCGCCCAGCAGCACGGGTTAACATGCTCCAATCATGCTCAAACTTTGGCTATCATAAAATTGGGAAAGACTGATCATTTTGTGGACTTCCCATTGACAAAATTCGGGAAATAATTTTCTCCCATTATCAGTGTGGACACCCTAGTGTGGCCAGATGTTGGCCATGTGACTTGTTGGGTATGGCCATGTGACTGAGTGAGTAATCTAGTCATGCCTGCCACATGACCATGAAAACACAGACAGCACTGGCTCTTTGGCTGTAAATGGAGATGAGCACTGCATCCTAGAGTTGTATACAACTCACTTTTGAGCAAGAGTAACCTTTACCTTTACTAACCACTTGCAACTAAACAGTGCCAAACTTCACAGCAAATTTGAATACCAATCAGGGATCTTCTGTTATTAGGTAAAGGTTGCCCTTGCTCAAAAACCAGTCATATCCAACTCTAGGGTTTAGTGCTCATCTCTGTTTATAGCCAAAGAGCCAGTGCTGCTTTCTGTGGTCATGTGGCAGGCATGACTAGATACCAGAGTGCACGGAACACTGTTTACCTTCCCACCAAAGTGGTCCCTATTTATCTACTTGCAATTTCTTGCTTTCGAACTGCTAGGTTGGCAGGAGCAGGGACAGAGATGGGAGCTCATTCCATTGTGCAGTACTTGGGTCTCAAACTGCTGACCTGCTGATCTTCCAGTCATCAAGTTCAGTGGCTTAACCACTTGAGCCACTGCAGTTATTACCGGTTGTAAAAAGCCACACTGATTTGTAAACTTATCTGTTATGCTATCCCACCATTGTGTGCCCAGTGGACTCAATTCACAAAAACCCACATTAAAATACAGCAGTTAGTATTTAAGGCACCACAATGTGGTTTGTTATGAGGGAGCCTAAGGGGGTTTCTCTGGGAGGAGAGAGGGAGAAATGAGAGCCATGGAGCTCCCTGGGCCAACTGCAGTCTACCTCAGAGCAGCAGTTGGACTTTAAGGTGCCACAACCTTTTTGTCTTTTTGTTTTGTTTAATTCCTGATATGCTTGAAACACAGACTAACATGGCTACCAATTCAAAACTTTCAAAATGGTAGCCATGTTAGTCTGTGTTTCAAGCATATCAGGAAGTATGCTACGGAACCCAGGATAGAGAGGACAGTGGGATGGCAGCAGATCTGGGATACATTGACCAAGGGACGGTGGACTCATCGCCTCATCCCGCACATCAACAAGACAGCATGGAGAGGTGGATTACTACCTCACACAGCTGTTGACGGGACATGGCTGCTTCAGAGCCTACCAACACAGCTTTAAGATGGATGATGATGCTTCATGCCCCGTCTGCCAGCCAGTGCAGGAAGATGCGGAGCACGTGTTTTTTCACTGTCCATGCTTTGATGCAGAACAGGAAATTGTACAGAGGCATGTTCGATGACAGTTGATTTTACTACCCGCTCTCCCTAACTGGTCCAAACTGGTAGGAGCCCACCACTGACCTTTCCTTAACAGCCTTATTCAGTTTGTGTAAACTCAAAACTGTGGTTTCCCTCATGCAGGTAATCCGTCTCATGCTTGGTCTTCTCTTTACCTGCTGCCTTCAACCTTTCCCAGCCTTAATATCTTTTCCAGAGAATTTTGCCTTCTCATGATATGCCCAAAGGAAAACAGCCTCAGTTTCATCATTTTGCCTCCAGAGATCATTCAGACTTGATTTGTTCTAGGATCCACTTGTTCATCTTTCTGGCAGTCCAGCATGTCCATAGAGTTCTCCAGCACCATATTTGAAACAAGTCAAGTTTTCCCTCCTGGTAGGTTTCTTTATTTTCTAGCTTTCACGTCCATACACAGGGATAGATAATAGAGATTATTTTGGTCTTGGTCTTCAGCGATCATTCAGTGATAATTCAGTTATCATTTTTGATAATATTTTCTAATCCCTTTATTATGCCCTTCCAACTCTCTAATTTCTGTTGTTGTTGTTTTTTGGCTACTGTCTACATTTGAGCTGATGACTAAAAAAATTACACAAAACATTTAACTAGTTCAGTTTCCTCATTGCCAGGTTTGAAGTTGTATAGTTCTTATATAGCCATGCCTTTTGGCTCCTTGATGATTAATTGCAGGCTCACTATGATTCTTTCTCTTTCAGGTTGTTTCAAATCACTGCTGTTTTCTGAGATTAAAATGGGATCATACCAGTGATGGGATTACCCCGGTTCCATCCGGTTCCCCGGAACCGTTAGGAACAATCTCGGAGGGTTCTCCGAGAAGGTAGCCCATTTTTAAGGCGTCCGATTCCGGACGCCTCACCGAAATTTTTTAAAAAAATTTGGAGCAAAAATGGCTCCAATTTAGTCCGCATGCGCAGAAACTCAATCTGACACATTGCGCATGTGTCAGATTGAGTTTCTGTGCATGCGCATTAAATTGGAGCCAAATGGCTCCAATTTAAAAAAAAAATCTTTCGGAGCAGGAGCCACCCCTTTTTAGAGTGGTTCCAGCAGCAGCGGTGGCAGCCCTCAGAGGAGGGCACCTCCTCTGGCCGGCCACCGAGCTCCCACGGGCACATTGGTGCCTCCCCGGACCATCCGCCGCTGCCACACCCTCCTAGGGACTTGGGCCCGACAAGCCCCCATGCCCTGGGTAAGCCTGGCAGGACACGCCACCGCCGCATCCTCCTCCACCGGGCACTTGCAGCTTCCTCGGGCCGGTGACTTTTTGGCCCAGCTCCGGCTATGGCCACTGGTGGCCAGGGCCTGCGGGCACCAGTGGCTCCAGCCCCTGGCCGCGGCTGGAGCCACCACCAGAGCCACCAGTGCCTGCAGGCCGTGGCCGCAGCCAGAGCTGGGCCAAAAAGTCACCGGCCCGAGGAAGCTGCAACCGTGGGAGCTCGGTGGCCGTGGGAGCAACATGCCCATGGGAGCTCGGCGGCAGCTGTGGCGACCATGGCCGGTGGCTGCAGGTGGTGGCTCCTGCGGCCTTCGAAGGAGGAGGAGGCCGCAGTCGGGGACAGTGCGCCTTGCCGGGTGGCCCCAGGCCATGGAGGTTCGTCGGCCCCAAGGAAGGTAAGTGAGGGTTTTGTATTTAGGGTGGGTGGGTGATTTATATGTGTTTTGGGTGGGTGATTGTACTTTTATTTAATTTTAATTTTATTTATTTTACTTCTTTAAGTTATTTACGGGTTTGTATTGTAGCTGTCTAGTTGGGTGGGTGGGTTGAGGGGAGTGTGTGTGTGTGTGTGTTTATTTTTTTTAATTTTTTAATTTTATTTTTGGCCCTGCCCACAACGTCATGATGTCATGATGTTGGCTCCGCCCATGATGTCATGACATCATGATATTGGCCACGTCCGTGACGTCCGTGACGTCATGGCGTGGTAGTAGAATTTTTGACATCCCATCACTGGATCATACACATGTCTTAAATTATTGATATTTCTTCCACCAATCTTCATCCTCTTTCATCTGAATTTAGTCTGGTTTTCTGTATGATATGTTCTGTGTACAGATTGAACAGAAAAGGGGAAAAGTGCATCCCCTGTCTGACATCTTTGCCTATAGGAAACCATTTTGTCTCTTCATATTCTGTTGTAACAGCAACTTCTTTCCACAATATAAGTTATACATCAGCACAATCAAGTGCTGAGACACATCCCCTTCTTTCAGAACAATCCATAGTTTCTCATTATCCACATAGCCAAAAGCTCTGCTGTACTTTACAAAGCACCAGCTGATTTGTTGAAACTCTTTGGTATGCTCAAGTACCTAATGGATATTTGCAATGTGATCTCAAGGCTGAGCAAGTAGACATTCTGCAAAGGCTGAACAGTCTCAAGAAAACTCTCTGGGCTACTATGGCCACTGCTGAACCACTTATGGAGCTCTCAACACCTAAAATGCCATCTCAGCAGAATTTTTTGGATAAGGAGAAAGAAAACATTTTTGAAACCTCTTTAAAAGCACCTCACCTAAACAACCACCCTTCACAAAGTCATTTGGAGTCCACTGAACAGCCAAGAGAA
This sequence comes from Furcifer pardalis, assembly GCA_030440675.1. Lineage (NCBI taxonomy): Eukaryota > Metazoa > Chordata > Lepidosauria > Squamata > Chamaeleonidae > Furcifer > Furcifer pardalis. Next base: position 46,934,507 of record CP126895.1, read on the forward strand.
GTAATAGACTATATTCAACCATCAGCAACTGTTCCGGCCCCCAGCCTTCAAAAGGAAACAGTCCTTCTTGAGAAGGAAAGGGGTCTCCCTAACATGGTGGGCACAGGTCCGAATGGTTTGATGACAGTACAGACAAGGGAACTACGGTCACAGCCATTGGCTAGTGGACCCTGCCATCTGAAACTAGACTAATGAGGTACCAACGGCTGCATCTTCCACGATGCTATGGGACAGTTAGATCAGATCACCAGTGACTGACTACAAACAGGAAGTCCCTGCCAGACAGTGATTGAGGACAGCACTCTGTCCAGAGGGAGGAGGGGGGTTCCTGAGACTGTAATTGGTGTTGTGATGGGCATGGGGCGTTATTGCGGGTACCCGGGGACGGGCCGCTCTCGGGGAATGTGGGTCAGATGTTTAATTGCTGTCCCTCATTCTGGTCCCCTGGCTACACCTCTGGTTCCTGGGTACCCTGTACAGAGTGACTCCCCCCCCCCTTTTAGGCTGCTGCTGGTAAGTGCCAGGTCGATGTGTAATAAAGCCTCCCTACTTGCTGATTCCATCTTGGGGGAGCGGGCTGACCTGGCATGCATCACCGAAACCTGGCTGAGACTAGAGGATGGTGGACCTCTGTCAGATCTATGTCCAGACAGGTTCGGTATTTGGTACCAGCCTAGGGAGGAGGGGAAGGGCGGGGGCATCACCATAGTGGCCAGGGAGGCCTTGGTAGTTGCCAGAGCCACTGCTCCACAAGTTCTGGGTTGTGAGGCCCTGTTCCTGCGTGTGGGCTCTAAGAGTCGGCAGGGAATCCTGCTCCTGTACCTGCCTCCCTGCAGGGTAGCGGGTTCCCTACCTGAGCTCCTTGAGGACATCACCATGCTGGCATTGGAGTTCCCCAGACTAATGGTCATGGGGGACTTCAATTTGCCATCATTAGGGATTGGCTCTGAGGTGGCTCGGGAGTTCATAGCTTCCATGGCAGCTGTGGGCCTGACTCAGGTAATTCAGGGCCTGACCAGGAGCATGGCCACACCCCAGACTTAGTTTTCTGTTTTACAGAAATTAGATTTTACACCTGTGCCATGGTCAGATCACTTTCTGGTGACTTTGGACTTCCTTGGGGCAAGGCTTCTCTGTGGGGAGGTGGGGCCTATTAGATTGGCCCACACCCGACGACTGATGGATCCTGATGGATTCCAAAGGGAACTGGGGGGTATTCCTCTGGACCGGAATAGCGATTCACCTGAGGCGCTGGCTGACCTCTGGAATGACAGGGCGATGGCGGCCTTGGATGTAATCGCTCCACTATGGCCTCTCTGTACTCATGGGCACCATTCATCTCCGTGGTTCAGTGAGGGGCTTAGGGTGCTCAAACAGGCTAAGAGACACCAAGAGCACCACTGGGCAAAGACATGGAGTGAGTCTGACCAAACACTAGTTAAAGTTACTATTACAGCCTACTTAGTGGCGATTGAGGGGGTGAAACGCCAGTATTTCACCTCCCTCATTGCCTCTGCAGATAACCGCACAGCTTCATTGTTCCTGGTGACAAGGTCCCTCCTTGGTAATGGGGGGCAGGTCCCAGGTGGCAGGGGTCAGCTGAGGCTTTCGCTGATTATCCGACAGAGAAAATCGCTCAGATTCTCTTGAATTTGAATCCTGGTGTGGAAAATGTAGAGCTGGGGTTGCCTGAGGTACAGTCTGGCCATGTTATCTGGGATCGGTTTGATCCAGTTGTCCCTGAGGAAGTGGACAGGCTCCTGGTAGCTGTCCGTGCTACTGCCCACACATTAGACTCTTGTCCAGCCTGGCTTGTTAAATCAGCCAGGTTGGTGGCTGGCGGCTGTGTCGAGGCAATTATTTATTCCTTGCTTCGGGAGGGTTTTTTTCCGGCACCTTTAAAGCATTATTATTATTATTATTATTATTTGGATTTCTATACCGCCCTACTTGGTGTGACCAACAATATATAAAAAATGTAACAGTATAATAGCAAGATAATATTCCAATCAGCATTACAAATATGATTCAGTGTCATAAATACAAATATCAAGTCACAAATACAAATACAAATATCATCAACTTTCACAAGTATAACGTACGCCCGCCAATAGCTGTTCCTAATCAGCTGTCGGGGAATAGCTGTTCCTAATCAGCTCTCCTCACCCCCGCCGCCAGTCTTTTATCGGCCTCCGGGCCGAGATGGAAAGAGGTCCCGGAGGGAGGGCGGGGGGGAACGCCTCACCGGCCACAGCTGCGGCAGCTTGTTCCATCCCCGGGCGAGGTGGAAAGACCCGGGAGAAGCGGGAGCGTCCTCTCGTCGCCCCCCCTGCCAGTCTTTTATCGGCCTCCGGGCCGAGGTGGAAAGAGGCCCTGGAGGGAGGGAGGGGGGAAACGCCTCACCGGCCACAGCTGCGGCAGCTTGTTCCATCCCCGGGCGAGGTGGAAAGACCCGGGGAGAAGCGGGAGCGTTGGTGCGCCCCCTCCTGAAGAAGCCTTCCCTTGACCCAACCATAATGGCAAATTTTTGACCTGTATCCAACTTACCCTTTTTGATTAAAATCAATACTTTAAAAGGCAGTAGCATGGCGACTACAGGAGATCCTGGATGAAGCGGATTATCTAGACCTATTTCAGTCAGGATTCAGGCCCAGATATGGTATGGAAACTGCATTGGTCGCACTGGTGGATGATCTCTGGAGGGAGCGGGATGGTGGACATCCATCCATCCTGGCTCTTCTTGACCTCTCAGCGGCGTTAAATATCGTCGACCACGGTATCCTTCTGGGAAGGCTCCGAGGATTGGGGATCCAGGGCACAGTGTTGGCTTGGGTTTCCTCATTTCTGAAGGGCCAGATCCAGTCGGTGTGGTTGGAGGGTGAGATGTCCAGCCCTAGACTGCTCCAATACGGGGTGCCTCAGGGCTCGGTGCTCTCACCTCTCCTATTTAATATCTACATGAAACCGTTGGGCGATTTAACATCTACATGAAACCTACAATAGGAGGAGAAACCACAAACTCAGTGAGGAGTCCCAGGTACTCCAGCTTCTTCCCCCACAAACTTCCATATGCATCTGGATTGTATCTGTGGTAAATATATTTGCAGCATTCCCAAGGACTGCTGCAAATTGAACAAGAACATTTTTGTTACAGTTCAGTCAAAATTCTACATTGGCTTAAAAGAGTTATTTGCAACAAAAAAAATAGTCATTAATTATGTATCGGTTGTATAGGTGTCCAGATATGCACATTTTGCTTTTTACCTGTATTATGTAGGGATAGTTTACTCACATCATGGAGACACTAAGAAGAAAATAAATACTTCTTGTAATGCCTGGAGGCAAAGAATATTGTGGTGTGAAAATTCCTTGGTGATGGATTCAATCAGCCTAAATCTATGAGAACAGAGAATTTTGTGAGTGCATGATGAATCTTCGGGGGGGGGGGGGTGTCAGGAAGTCAAGGACTGTCTCTTTCTTCAGCACCCAAAATATGCATATGTAGAAACACACTTTAACTATACAGTGGACCTTTGTTTACCAAGTGGCTCGCTTAACACAAAATTTGTATAACAAAAAAGAAATCCATAGAAAATAGTGGCTCACTTAACAACTTTCCCCCCTGGAATGGATTAATTGGTTTTCAATGCATTCATATGGGAACCCATGTTTCGGTTAACAAAGTTTGGTTTTCAAAGCATTCCTTTGAGACATTGCATTCAATGCATTCCTATGGGAAATTTGCTTTACAAATTTTTCTTAGTACAAAAGGTCCCGGATAATGCATTAATTTTGTTAAACGAGGGTTCACTGTATTTTTGTGCACTGACTGAAGATGTATATGCATTTTCTTAATTTCAAAACTTCTAAATATCTTTGCAGTCAGGCCAATTGTTTTTTTTTATTATTTAAAAAAAACCTTGCATAAGAGAAGCAAGTTTAACATCTTTGTCTTTAAAGAACAAAAGTAAAACTATATAATTTAGTGGTATGAAAGGTTATTGTAGGTTCTCTGCTATTTGGCTAATTGCAAGTGTTGATTCCAGTGAGTCATATAAGGCTATTTTAACTAGGCAATTAGCAACTTCCTTTTAAATCTGTTCCATCTGTTCCAAAAGGTAAAAATTTCCTCAAAAATAAGAAAAATCATCTTGCAACATTTGAAAATGATAGAGTTTCTTGCCACTAGGAATAAAATACTGTACTTTTCAAAAAGGTTGTGGACTGAATCCAGCCCATGGTGTCAAATCATCCTGCCCTCACCGTCGCTCCAAGTGCCACAGCCGTGGATGTGTTTACGGCTGCTGTGGGTCTGTTTATTGCAGCCGTGGATGTGTTTATGGCAGCGTTTGGGGGGGGCACCAGTCCAGCCCCCTCAACTGAGAGAGCGTCATCCAGCCCCTGACTTTAAAAGGTTGCCACCCCCTGGTTTAGAGGGAGAGGATGCCTCAAGTTGGAATCATAAGGATTGGAGTCTCCTTACACAAACACTTCTTCTTATAATAACTAAAGTTCAAGGTAAAGGTCACCCACGCTTGAAAGCCAGTCATAGCTAACTCTAGGGTTCAGTGCTCATCTCTGTTTATAGCCAAAGAGACAGTGCTACTTATTTTTATGGATGTAAGGATTTCTCTTCCTCTCAACTTTTTTTTAGAAAAAACTAGTTTAGCTTAGAAACTTACGTGAAAAAGGAGTGTCTTTCTGTTGGCTAAAACTGCAATGTAACTGTAAAAATACTGGTGCATGAAAAAAACTGGACTGGGTGCCATTCTTGAGCCACTGCAGTCCCATCTCTAAAACTGCTCTGTTCAAACAGAAGCAGACAAACCAACATGCTATGCTGTTTTTTGTTGTTGTTCAGTCACACACTCGATTCCGACCCTTTGCGACCCCATGGACCACTGTCCGCCAGGCACTTCTGTCCTGTTAGTTTCATCATTTGCTGAGGTTTTAATTATTACTGGAATGACCTCTGGCAGAAAGATGGTTTTGTGTGTTTGGTGCCTTGGATTCAGTACGTCATTCTGGAGAGGTTGTTATCAGTAAGTAGTCCTTGCCAGTTTATCACTCTTGTGCGTATAAGAATCAGGTGCCAGTGTGCCTTTCCCAGTGAAAAGGAGAGTAGATCATCCTTTCAAAATCAGTCTTTTTTTATTATTATTCTTAGAAAATTTCAGGTCATAATGATGTACAGTATCAAACAAAAGCTTGTTCCCATTCCTTTATCTTCCTGATTTCTGTGTCTAATGAATCTGTGATTATTGCAAAGCTAATATTCAAGTTCATTTAACATTCATGCAGTTTGGAAAGTAGGTGTTTATAAATACCAGTGGTGGGATTCAGCAGGTTTGCTCCAGTTCGCCAGAATCAGTAGCAGAATTTTTGGCTGGCCCCAAGTTTTTAAATAATCCAGGGCTTTTCCCCTCGCCACGCCCACCATACCACACCCACAGAGTAGGTAGTAAAAAAAAAATTTAAGCCCACCACTGCAAATAGCCAGTTGACTTACTATCCTCCCTAGCACTTCCTCCAAACCAACAGTTTCTGCAGTTCTCAGAGGTCATCTAAAAAGAACCTGCAAGGGTTAAAAGACTCAATTTCTTTCCTTATTCTTCTGGCAAGCATATAGGCTTAAAGAAAAAAAATTGGAAGCATGACTAGTGGTTGAAATTACTCAAGAAATGGATCAAAGAAAAAATCAATCTCCCTAAGGGCCCCCCAAATATAAATGCAGATACCAAGTCTTGCGCATACAATTTCCCACCCAATTTATGGTACAGTGGAACCTTGGTTAACATAATTAATGCATTCTCCGGAGCATTTCTTACAACCAAATTTCCCATAGGAATTCATTGAATGTAATTTCCCATAGGAATGCCGCCTGGAGTTGTCTTGGCAAGGGGGCGGTGGTAGAAATGTGAGTAATAAATAAATAAATAAATGCATTGAAAACCAAAATACTTTAACCAAAATGTGGTTTTCCATAGGAATGCATTGAAAACCAATTAATCTGTTCTGGAAAAAAATCTGCAAACCAAGCTACTTTTTTCTATGGATTTCCTTTTGTTTTGCGATTTTTATGTTAACCGAGCTGTTTGTTAACTGTGGTTCAACTGTATTTGACTGGTAGCCACACAACATTGTTTATCATGTATGATGTTCCTGGGTTTTTCCACTGCTTCTTCCATTTTGTTTTATTTGATAGATAGATAGATAGATACAGTGATGGGATGTAACAGTTTCTCACCAGTTCACCAGAACCGGTAGTAACTTTTCCCATTGTCTCGGAGAACTGGTAGCAGCTTTTGGGGGGAACCACCTTTGGGGCTTATCTTTTCACCAGTTCCCCCGCTGCATATGCGCGCCAAGCTCTTGGTGTGCATGCACGCCTACAGTGCTTGCCGTGTATGCATGGCATCCTTGCTGTCCTCCCAAGCGGGGAGGAAGAAGAGAAGCTGCTAGCCTGAAGCTCCCTATAGCCTGCTCCCCAGGGTAAGTAACTCACCTTTGGATGTGGTGTGTCTGTGTGTATTTTAAAGTGTATTTAATACCTTTACCTATATTGACGTACTACCACAGTTCCTAAAAAGGCCTGGCGGCCAGCAGGCCTAGCAGCCTGGCTTGGGGTTTTTAACTAAAGTCTTAGAGTTACCTCATCAATAAGCTACACCTGTGCTGTTCCAATTGGAAGACCCTCAAGGAGGTACAGCTGTTTTACATTTACAGTAAGGCATATTACCTTAGAGAACTGGTTAGGCAAAGACTTAGTACCTAACTTCTTTAACTGTTGAAAAGTTGAAAAGTGCCAAAATGAAGCCATCTTGTGGTGAATTCATTCTGTAGTTCCTTCCATCTGACCTAGTGTGAGAAAGATTAGCCAGAATAAGCTTTAAGCTCTGGTTTAAAAGCTCTGGTTGATTTGTGTTTGGGGTGGGTGGGTGGGTGTACTGTATTTTAATGTATTATTTATTTATTTATTTATTTATTTATTTATTATGATGTTGGCTCCGCCCATGACATCATGACATCATGATGTTAGCGCCGCCCACACTGTGATGACATCACAGTGGGGTAGTAAAATTTTTGACATCCCACCACTGGATGGATGGATGGATAGATAGATTTAAGAGGAAGTAACTGTTGCTTTTAAAATTGTTTGTGTGGAAGTGCTCTGAAGTGACTGTGTTAAACAGGGGTGGCCAACCTTTTTTCACAATGGGCCTGGCCACGCCCAGCTGACAGCTGAGCAGGCCTGACCACACACCCCAGAAGTGGAAGCGGGAGCATTTATGGCTGTCATAAATGTGCCCACTTCCACATTTATGACAGCTGTGGGTACATTTATGCAGGTACAGGTGCATTTTACAGCTGACTAAATGTGCTCACTTCCACTTTCGTACAAAAACAGCAGGAGAAATGCCTGCTCTTTCTTTTATATAAACTGTTGCACAAGTAAGAAACTTGGTAAGATCTTGTGAGGATTCATTTTCCTTCTGCTTCCCAATGGAGCCAGCACTGAAGGGTGGGAGTGCATTCAGCCATTTATGATTTTCCTTGTAGATTGTAGTCAATAAATGTTGTTTATTTCCCAGTAAATATTGTCTGTGTCTAGGATGTTGGGTGTGAGTGTAAGGCCCATGGTGGTTCACTGAGGACAGGGGACTCTTAATTACTAAGGGCACATAATTGCAAGTAGATAAATAGGGACCACTTTGGTGGGAAGGTAGCAGCATTCTGTGCCTGCCACATGATCACAGAAATGTCTGCAGAAGCAGACAACACTGGCTCTTTGGCTTTGAAACAGATATGAGCACTGAACCCTAGAGTTGGATACGACTGGCTTTTGAGCAAGGGAAACCTTTACCTTTACCTAAGTATCTGGAATTACAATAGTTTTCTAGCCACACTTGTTTAGGCTGAGGAATGACATGCAGGTGTGACATGGTTCCATCCAGTAGATGTGTTCCAAAAGTAATCAACTTAGACAATTTGTCCCAAAATGAAACATTTTCTCACATTTCAGAAATAAATAAATTGAAAATTCAATAAAAGTGTGTGACAGCTACTGTTCAGGTCTAGGGCCTGGGTTGGCTTCCCTTTGGGTTTAAGCCCCCTGTATGTTCAGCCAGGTAAGTATTGAAACGTGGTTGTCATTGCTTTTCTTTTTCAAGCTTCTCTTATTTTACTTCATCTATTGTCTAGTCAATATATTTATATATAAGAATATGCTGCTGCTTTATCTAAATGTATACAGTACTGTACTTGTATATCGATAATTGCTTAACATCTGTAGATTCCACATGCTAAATAAAATAAATAAATCTCCCCAAGCTGAAATCTCTGGAGATAACCAGTGAGGAAAGATTGGGATTGGCAGAGTGCTATGCCACCAGTATTCATTCTGAATAGTCTATCTGGGAGTCTATACATGGGAGAAATCATGTCAACAAACTGGGTTACCTCTGTATACCACTTGACCTTGGTTTCAACAGGAGTACCAGCCAAATTGACCAGAAACAGTGTCATGATGTTCTGGAAACAAGGTCCAGTGACCTATGAGGATGGGCTTTCTTAAGTGCTGGGTTTCATGGGTTAAGAGATAGTATGTGCTTATAAGATGTCTTTCCTCTGGTTTTCTGCTTCATTTTCTAGTCATGCATACAACAATAGAATTAGATTTTCTTAAGTTCTTAGAAACCACTTTGTACATCCTGAACAATGGTGAACCCAGTTATCAGTTGAATTCATCATTCTGTACTGAATACTATTTCATTGTATTTTAGTCCATGCAAATTCCAATCTTCAAATAATATTCGTTAGGGTTAGTCTTTTGTAGTTACATTTCTTAAGAATGAAGACAGTTAATGAGATTTCTCCCCCCCCCCCTCCTGTCTTTCTTTTTGTCTTGATGTTACTTTTCTCTTAGGCTGGCCAATCATTGTGTGCTTCTGTACCTGATGTGTATAAATTGATGCCATGAAGTCTCACTCTTACGTCTAATGATCTGCAAAAACTAACATTAAAATATAGGAGTTACTCTTTAAGATGCCATAATTTTTCATTGTCTTTTGTTGTTGTTTTGTTTACTCTCTGATATTTTTGTCTTTAGAAGAACTAACATTTTTCATTCTACCTTTAGTCAGTGTAGCAATGTTCACCCTATGAAATCATGGAACAGAACTTTGGTCTAATCAATTCCTATGGTAACTCACCTTCGTCTGGATTGGGACCAAAATCTGCTAGCAAATTTGAGATATGCAGTTCATAGAAATCTCATATCGGGGGAGGTTCAGGTTTAAAACATGTATTTTATGACATGTTAGCTCATTTTTATCAAGGCATTTTAGCATCTATTTTGAAAATTTGAATGTTTAATATTGCATGCCAGATGAGTGGTATTGTATAAAAACCAATAAAAATTAAAATGCCATTAAAATTCCCATGATGGTAGTCATAATTAAATTTTGAAATGAAGCTTTGCTAAATCCACTTAAGAGCAGGCCTAATGATTGTTGCATAGATATTTTCTATACTATATGCATTTTTAGCTCTTAAACAAAGATTCAACATAAAAGTTCTATGGTATGCCAGCATAGGCCAATCATATGCTGTCATGTGGGTATCAATTGTTTATTGGCATATAAGTTGGGAAGTAAATTACCTAGATATTCTAAATAACAATATCCTAGCAAATGGTTCAATTTAGCCATGGAATCCTTTGGAGTTTATCCTGTAGTCTTAGACCTAAATAGTATCCCAAACCATAAACAAAGTACAGTAATACCTCGGATAACGCTAAGACTTGGTTCCACAAGTCTTTGTGTTATCCAATTTTTATCCGATGCATGTTAAAATCCTATGGGATGGATCAGATAACGTTAAAGCTCCATAGAGATACATTGTAACCACACAGGCACTAGCGGTTGTTATCCGATCCATCCCATAGGACCTTAACATTATTTGATCCAATTCTCCTCCCCAGATTACTTAACGTTATGCGATATTAGCGTTATCCGAGGTAAACGTTATCCGAGGTATTACTGTACAGTGGTACCTTGGATATTGTTTGCATCGAATAAGAAATTGGATAATATTGAGGAATTTGAGGCAAACATTTGAAACGGCTTGGGGGCAGAGATCTCCACAAAAGCGAGAGAGATTCTCCCTGCCTTCCTTCTGAAACAACAGGGTGGGCAAGACAAATCCCTCACTGTTAGTGCTTCAGTGTAGGATTTGTCTAACATTGAGGAATTCGTCTTGCCCACCCTATTTTTCAACAGGGGACACAGGGAGAATGTCTCTGTCTTTGCCTTTTGTCTTTGGGTTGGGAGCTGAACCGGAGCCCATACTCCCCCACCCCACCCAAAAGCAAAGACAGAGAGATTCTCCCTGCCTCCCCTGCTGAAACAACAGGGTGGGCGAGACAAATCCCTCACTGAAGTCCTTCATCATAGTTGTCACCATAGTTTGGCTGGAGTACCCAATAGGTTTTGCTGCCTATTTGTATTATATTGCATCATATTCTTTGTACTGAATCACTGTCAAAAGCTCTACACTTCTGTGCTCCCCTTAGATTGAGCTCATAAAATATCTGGCTTGCTTTTGACTTTCTTCTGAGTGACCATACCTAAACATATTGCCGTGCAACTGAACAACAAAATTTTATTCTTCAGGGTGTCCCCAAAGTTTCCCCACATAAGGAAAATGGGAAATTGTAGTTTACCATTCCCTTCTTTTGAGGATGCCCTGGGATTGTGCAACTTGCCCATGACTACACAGACTGGAACTTTTTGCAGGCAGCATAGCGGAAAATTGAACTCTCATACCTAGCTATCCAGCCAGCTATGTACAAATACTTTGAACGGTTCTGATACAAATCAAATTGTATCAAATTCAAATCACGTTGTGTCAAAGAGAACTGATTGTCATTTATAAGACAAATAATTTGGACTGAATTGAAGAAGGTGTTATTTGCACAAATCTAATTTTTACTCAAGCATTGCCTAATTGGTGTAAATCTCAGTCACAAATTCTGCAATTTAAAAAGTTAGTGTTGGAAATTGCTGTTTTGTATCATGCCATGACAATTCACAGTTGAAATGTATGCCAATTGCATTACACCAGCAGACATAACTAATAGGATTTTGGCAAATGTGTTGGAGAGTTGTAGCTGTTTTTGAAGCCAGAAAGGTGTCAAACAGCCTGAGGCTGTAACAGACACAGCCCTAATTCTACAAAAAGAAGTATGCTTGCTACAGTCAAAATCCTGCAATTTCCACATGTTATTGAAATGAAGGCTTTTAAAGTATTTAAACATGTCCATAGCCCATTACTGTACATTTCCTTTCCTTGAGTTCAACAAGCAGGACTTGATCCCATTTTTATGCATAAAATAATCATCCAAAGTCTTCTAGATCAGGGATTCTTAACCTGTGACCCATGGGCTGGATGCGGCCTGTGGCACTATTTCATGTGGCCCACCACCACCTCCACCACACTAGGAAGTGCAGTGTGGTGGACGAAGGGCAAAATGGTTGTCCAGCCCAAGAAGCTGTCTGAGATAGCATGACCTGGCCCCGGCTTAAAAAAGTTGAGAACTCCTGCTCTAGATTATGGTCCTTTCCTTCCAGAATAAATGTCTCCAGGGGAAAAAATCATTTTAGGAAATGCAGATTTTTGCATTTTGAGAAAAACTCATGTTTTATGTATATGCCTGTTATTATATACATCCTGTATATGCATACCTGCAAAAACACACACATCTTCTACATATTATGAGGAATTCAAATTCCAGGACCAATTTGATTCTGGTTTCACAGCTAAAAGCTCCCCCCCCCCCTTTTGATGTGTTCTATCATACCTTTTAAATATTAAAATATCTTTATATAAATGTCTTTATACAGTATTACAATGTTCCCAATACATAATAGCAGCACTTGGGTGACCTCATTGATAATAACAGGAGGAAAGCCTTGTTCTCTTTTGCTTATAAATATAGACTTGTATATATTTTTCAGCTTCTGTAGTTAACAAATATTAAACGGCATAAGTGTTCTGTTTTTATCTTTTTATTTCAATGGACCCCTAAATCTAAGTCTGAGTTGACTCCAGTTATCAAATCATCCACTGCTTCCACAAATATTTTCATTTCTCAATATTCTACAATGAAGGCCAGTGGAAAACATGATCAGCCTTTTGTGATCAGCTGATAGCCCTTTGAGCATTGTGGAAAATAGCTAGATGATGAGCTGATTAGTGTTTATGTTGCAGCAGGATATGGGAAATTCAGGTTCGAATCCATTGTAAACCTTTAAACCTACTGGATGGCCAATCATTTGTACTCAAAGGATTGTTATTGGACCAATAAAGTAGAAGGGGAGAGAGCTGTGTATTTTGACTTGGCTAAAGCTAAAAATCATGAATAAGGTTTTCCCATTTCTTTCTATAGGATTAAGGTTAGATTCTGTTATATTAAAACCATAATTCTCCTAAATAGCTACAGTAGTATAACATAAACAAGGTAACAAATTTCATCATGTTAAGAAATCAACATAGATATTATCTGTTGTGTGCTGAGCTATGTCTATGTTGGTTTTTTTACCTTGAGGCACTTTTTCTACAAAAGTAACCCTGAGTTATGCAAGACAATTTTGGCTTGTGTTTTTTTGTAATATAAGTTCAGTTTAAACAACAATTTAACCTCAATATAACTGTACCAAATTTGTTGTCTCCTGTTTAACATTAACTGTGTAGGAGTTTCAAACTCATTCACAGTTAACTAAACTGTCAACCAATATTTCTGCAAATAATTTTGTCTTTGGCAGAAACCTATAAATGTGGATCCAATCCAAACTTGTAAGCCAAAAATTAACCATGGCTTCAACATAACATTGTTACTGAAAAATAAACCATATTATGTTAACTGGGGTGAGGTTGTACAGTAATACCTCGGATAACGTTTACCTCGGATAACGCTAAAATCGCATAATGTTAAGTAATCTGGGGAGGAGAATTGGATCGAATAACCTTAAGGTCCTATGGGATGGATTGGATAACAACCGCTAAAGCTTGTGCGGTTACAGTGTATCTCTATGGAGCTTTAACGTTATCCAATCCATCCCATAGGATTTTAACATGCATCGGATAATACTAAAAATCGGATAACACCAAGACTGGTGGAACCAAGTCTTAGCGTGTATGGTAAAGAGTTAAGGGGCAATTAGATTTCTTCAGGGAAGAATAGTCCATTATTTATCAAGATCATGAACAACTTTCTGAATAGATAGACTTTGTATAGCTATTGCCGCTAAGAAGAATGCTAAGAAATTTAGAAGGATAAATACATCCATTTTTCACTGTCTTCAGAATATAAAGGCTGATCTTGCACAACATTCCAGCTTCTATTCATCTGAAATTTGTTTCCCTGAGAAAAGGAACAATGGCTTTAATTTTTTGCCACCTGACCTTTAAAAAATTGAAAATTATGAGCAGTGCTCCATTAAAAAACCAATTTAGCCCTTTAAAGGTCAAAATGATTGAAAACTCAAAATTTAAAGAACTGTAGCAAAGGGTCTCTACAATGATGTGTCTGCAATTTGTAGGGCTGTCACCCATTCATAAAACTTGACTCTCCCTCCCAGTATTACAGCTACTTGTTGACTCCCAATGACAGACAAATGGCAGGTATAAACTCTTGTATTTTAGTACTGACTTGGGTTTAGGATACAAGTAAAGGCAGAAAGGTTCTAAAATAAATTAGCCCAACTGGAGTACAAAAAAATGTTAGAAGAAATTAATTTTTAATATGATAGCTGGATTCCTACTACTTATGTATATTGGCATAAGCTAATGGTATTGATCCCACTAATGGGATTACCAGTTAAGAAATCATGAGACATGCATGGCCTTTCCAGTCCTTCCTCTATAAATAAGGAAAGAAAGTTTTGTTGTTGTTGTTCAGTCAATTCTGATCCCCTGTGAACCCATGGACCATTGCACGCCAGGCACCCCTATCCTCCACTATCTTCCTCAACCCACCCAACTCTGTGCCCATTGCATCAACAATACCATCTAGCCATCTCATTTTTGGCTGCCCCTTCTTCTTTTGTCCTCGACCTTTCCCAGCATCAAAGCTTTTTCAATTGAATCCTCTCTTCTCATTTGATGTCCAAAGTACTTAAGCTTCATCTTCACTATTTGACCTTCCAAACAGCAGTCATGGTTGATTTCTTCTGAGATCGACATATTTGTTCTCCTCGCTGTCCAGGGGACTCTCAAGACTCTCCTCCAACACCACATTTCAAAGGTGTCTATTCTTCTGTGCTCCACTTTACATATGGTCCAGCTCTCACAACCATACATTAGCACCGGGAATACCATTGCTTTGACTATGTGGACTTTTGTTTGCAAGGTGATGTCCCTACTTTTCACTATGTTCCCCAGGTTTCTCATAGCTTGTCTCCTAAGAATCAGTTGCCTTTTTATTTCATGGCTGCAATCACCATCTGCAGGGATCTTGGATACTAAAAATGTAAAGGCTGTCACTGCTTCTACTTCTTCCCCATATATTCTCCAGATTTAAAAAAATCTTCGTAATCATAAAGCTGCTTTTGTATCATACGCCTCTGATGAGGCTGACCATAAATCTGCTTTCACCACATCATGTTCCCACCCCCCTTTGGTAATTTTCTGTTCCTTTCTCAGTTTATTATTTGTGCAATACAGTACAATCCCATGCAAGTCTACTAAGAGATATTCTACTAATTTACAGTACAGTCCTACATATATGCTTGGGAATTAGCTCTGTTCACCTCTGTCAGACTAGAAAGATGTGTCATTGTATTATTATATCACTTACCATGAAGCGGCCATACTTCCCTCCATTAAAGTTGCTGCAGTGAGAATTCAAATATTAAAAAATGAGAAATTAATCTTGGTGAAAATTATCACCAGTGTACTTAAAATTAGAAAATTCTTTATTTACACTAACCAGAGTAAATCATAAAAACTTAGATGGTACAGCTCCCCACCACCATAGTTTTTCCTTAATATTTGTTACATAGATTTCATCCCTCTTGTTATCTTGAACCCTTTTATTCTCTTTAGACATAATAGGAAAGCATTATTACTCAATATACGAATATGGTATGGCAACATTCATTCTTCTCTTTTTTTCAACAGTGAAGAGAAGCTTTTTCTGTTTTTAAACTAATCCTAGTGTCCTCATGAGGCTCCAGACACGGAATTGTGGTTTATTTGACCTACTCCTAGTAAAAAGAAACCAGAATCTGAAACCATAGTTTCATCTGATTCCATCTAACTAACCGAGGCTTTTGAAAAAGAAACACAGTTTGGATAAGTGTTAAGCTGTATATTTATACTGTTTTTGTTCTTGGCAGTTTGTCAAGTGGCGGTTGAGATCACAAGGAGTTCTTCACGAGTAGATAGATAAGTGGAAGATATTTGAAGAAATGGGTAGCGTCAAGGAACATTTCTCCTTTTAAATATAGGTGAAATGGTTGTGTGTGTGTGTTTTGCTTTTCTATGAATTTTGTGTGTGTTCAATTAGCTGCTCCAGAAATAGTTGCTAGGCCTCTCCACATTGAATTCTGCTCAAATCATACTTTTCTTAAAGCATTTTTTAAATAAAAAAAATTCTTTGCCTCCAGTCAGATAATCTTAAAACCATGTTTTGTCCATCAGAAAAGGAAGTAGTTAGAAATACCTAGGAGACAGAACCAAAACATTTGCTCCAAAACATATTGTAACTCAGCTCTCCTCTGCCTCTCCCACCTGATTTCTCTTGCTTGGGGCTGTCTGATATTTTATAAGAATAGTTTCCAAACTAAACTCAATGGTTAACAAATAAACAGGCACACACACTGGACTAAAGCTACCTTATTCCTACAGCCAGCAGTCTGGTGGTCCTGCAGGCTAAGGAGTTTGGGAACTATTGTCCAAGAAGAAATTTAATTTTAACAAGGAAATGCTTATTGAAGGATTGGAACTCTCATGATGTTTAACAAAGAGTACCACATGCCTAAATGATAGTTTGGCTCTCTAATAAAGCAACAGAATGATCAGCATGCTTCTTAAGCTCATTTACCAAGCATAATGCACTTTAATAAGGGCAAATGTGAGATCAGGTATCTGAAAACAAAGATTAATTGCAAGATAGAGAGCTTTATCTATCCTAGAAAGCCATTACTCTAAAAGAGATTCATAAGTCATGGAAGATAACTGATTAAACATGACCTTCTAGTGTAGTGTTATTCCAATGGCTAAAGTAATCCTCACCATCAAATAGAATCATCAGACAGAAGTAGGGTGGGGTCACCTTTTCATGGCAATAGACAGGAACTGGGATGGAACAAACTATTGATTGTACCTAACCTTCATCTAGGTGAACAAATATATTTGAATCAATTTATTTCCCCCGCCCTCCATCACATACACACACTGTGGGAACGCCATTTTATTGTGGGATATAAAAATACCCCATATCCCCAGCGGTGTTTGTGGGTAAAGAACTGAGTAATTATATTTTGGTGACAATGATTTATTTATTAATCAAATTTATACCCACTTTACCACCAAATTGGTTCTCACTAGTTTACAAATTTCATAAAAGAATAAAAATAACTAAAATCAAATTTAATTATACAATCATAAATCAAAGGGAAAGCAACTGAATTAGACCTGAATAAACTAATTAACATTATTATCAGCATAGAAGTCAAGTGAATCCAAAGGATATTTCATAATAATCAAAGCCACAGGGCCAAAAACAGTACAAAATACAATACAATACATGTTCTCATTAGCTGGGACATTTGTTTTGTGTAGCTGTCAGTTCCCTTCCCTCCTGCAAAGAAAACCAATGGAATCTCTGTATCTTAAAATGTTACTATTCCCAATTCATGACAAGAAAACCCTTGTTTTTCACATGTCCCAATAGGGGGGAAAGCAACTGGTGCTGTTTATTTGTAGGAAGACTGCTATGGTAATGGTATTGTAGGACAATTTTATGCTCCAATAACAGAATCGCCTCTGCTGATGGAAAGGTTCCTGGCAAAGGTCATCACTTGTGTCAGTTATTCTACAGAGAACCAGAACATATCACTTTGATGCTGCAGCAGTTCTTGGAAAAAACATTCCCTACATATGATTTTGTAGTCTATTGATTTATTTTGTCTACTTTCCTACTGAAAAGTAATAGAAGTAATAGTGGACAGGATGCATGGCTTATTCTACTAAATGGTGACAATATAAGGCTTATGCTGTGATTATAAGACTTTCTGCCAATTTGAAGTAAGTAGAAAGAAAAGTTCTAGTACTCTTTCATTGTGTGCAACTTTCTTTTGTCTAGACCAGTGGTTCCCAATTAGTTTTTTCTACGTACCACTTCAAGAAAGACCTCAAACTTGCGTACCCCTTATTGCAGGAACGTTAAATATCGTGTACCCCTTATTGTAGGAACGTTAAATAAAAAATGAAATCAGGTGTATTTTATATTTATTATCATCAAAAGACATTCTAATGACAGAGAACACATGTTTCATTAATGTGACAAATGTGCACGTTGACAATGACGAGCAAATAGGCGGGAACGGGGGCGGCCGCGATCAGGTGATGCGAGGCGCGGGAGGTGCGGGAAAAACTGCCGCCGCGGGAGAAAGCACTTGATGCATACAATTGACTTACTTACTGATCGTTTAATTAAATTGAATAATTTTTTGGCAATTGTTATTGCATTATTGTTTTTTTAAGGATTTAATATTTTAGTTAAGAGATTGCTGTGCTGATGCAATCTTGCGTACCCCTGGGGGTATGGGTACCACTAATTGAGAACCACTGGTCTAGACCCAAAAAAGTAGAAGCCCTAGTGACAGAAGAGAATATAATCAGCTTGTGGAGGGAGGTATTCCATGCCAATGCACATTTAGTTGTACTGTATATTGTTTAGTCAACCGAAACTACAATTAATCTGATTTTCCAAATTCTGTAGCAATTCTGGTATTATTTAATGTAGTTGACCCCTGAATTACTACTTTGTCCCATCTCTGTTCCCACCTGTAGGATTTGATATCTCCTGCAACTCAACCCACCATGAAACAAGCAACTTCCATGCATATGTGCATTAAAGTGGCATTTCCCATACCCACCAGTTCCATCCAAATCACACCAAAATAACCCACATCGTAGTGAACACACATTTACTGTTGATAGTGCAGCCATTGATTCATTCTCCAGAGACGTTTTACTGATGGGATCCAAAGACTTGCATTGCTCCCTACCACATTTAATTATATAGTCAGCTGCCTTCTAATAGTTTTGTTTAATGAACTGTATGCAATGGGTGAAGTTTGACATTGGAATATCAATGGCTATCAATAGAATAGGGTTTGATCTTCATGCCAGATAACGTAGATGGAATATGTTCCTTTGGAGCAGAGCAGTAATCATCTAAAGCAGTGGTGCCCAAACTATGGCCCGTGGGCCCAATTTGGCCCACACATCTCATTAATCTGGCCCAGGCTGAGAACCTGGGTCCTCTCCAGACTGGCCACTTATGGCAGCAGTCACAATTTGTCTCCATTGCTCTGAGCAGCCTCTGGCTAAGTCCCATCGCTTGAGCAGCCTTTGGAAACATGGATCACTGCATTGGGGAAATTATCGGAGCCTTCTCTGTTTCAATGCACGCTGCATTGACATCAAGGGGCTCTCCCAGCACCGTGGATTTTGAAACAGAGAAGGCTCAAAAAATTTCTCCAACACATTGATCCATGTTGGCAAAGGCTTTTCAAGCGATGGGACCGAGCCAGAGGCTGCTCAAGCAGCAGGGACAAAGTGCAATCACCGCCGCCACATTGAAACTGGTCCCCGCAGTTGTGTGTCAAGGGGCACCACTGATCTAAAGGCAACAGTGGATCCAGGTGTTTTTAAAGACTGCAGTCCTTCATGATGAAACGATTCAGATTTCTATGGGTGGTTTGAGTTTATATCCTTTCTGGATCAGAAAAGAAACTGGTATCAAGTTGAAGCAGCAAAGTATTTTATGCCACTCAATCATTTTATTTTAACAGTGTTTTAATTTTTTTTAAAAAACAATTTGATTGTTTTGAATTTCTGATGACAATAAATAGTTTATAGTGAGATTTTAACTTATTCTGGTTCTAGTAGGATACTTTTTTTCTTGACTAGAACTCAGCTGAGTAAGCATTAAGCATTCACTGAAAACTAACTGTACTACATTTCGACTGAAGTGTTCTGAATTATTTTGCTAACTGTATTCCTTCTGGTTCTCCTAAGAAAATAATTTTAATTGTTTTGCTGTTATAATCTCAAATGGAAATTGCTTTATTAAATGCTTAAGGTATAACAGCATCTCCAAAATTCCAATGAAATTGCCAACCACAGATAGGTCATCTTCTTAAGTAATTATTACAGATTTTGCTTTATTATTATTATTATTATTATTATTATTATTATTATTATTATTATTATTATTATTATTATTATTATTATTACAAAAAATCACATCACCATTCAAATTTTCCTTTTAAAAAGTTTTGTATTTTTAGAATAGTCTTGATACAAATCTAACAAAGAAGTAATTCTGTGCAATATTCACACAAAAGAGATCAAATACATTATAAGCAGTTAGATTGAGATTCTTCTATGCCCATGGTGGCAAACCTATGGCACACATGCCAAAGGGGCACTAATAACCCTCTCTGTGGGCCCATGTGCCATCACACCAGCACGGAGTTCAACCCGCTCCCCTGCCCAGCAGCCCAATGGGAGTGCTTCTTTCCTTCTCCCAGCACAGAGTTCACCCTGCCCTGAACAAGGATGGAATCAGTGTAAGGCTACTTAACTTTTCATGGAGATTGGCAGAAAAGCAATTGTATTTTATTCTGTGCATCACAAAGCAGAATGGTAGTATGTATCATTTACATTATAGATTAATATGTTTTAAAGTGCATGCTTTGTTCTGAGGACCATTATAATGAATTATGTTAAGTTAGTTTCTTTTATATAACTATTGTGCTTGTTGAGAGGTCATTTCCAACTATGGCTGTCGCACTTGTATCCATTGCAATGTGTCCATGGCTATGATCCACAATGGAAACGGACAACTAATGAAACAAATGGGATTAAATATGTGTAATATTGTATTGGACAGTTATGTATATCTTTGTGTAACAGCAGAGAGCATAGTGTTTTTACCAATACAAAAAGATGAATACAAGTCATGTTTGACTTCTGCAATTACAAGAGGTACTCAAAGAGGTTACCATCGGCATCTAGATGCTTCTGATTACGGTGAACTTCTGCTTGAGCAACATTGACCATAGTATCCACTTGTATCGCTCTGCATGCTGTTTCAATTCCTTCTTCAAGTATTGTCTGTGTAGCTATTTTTATATATGGTTCACCAAATCCTTTAAGATTCCCCATAGGTAGAAGCTAAGAGGTGACAGGAGAATGTGAGGGGAGAACTCAATTACACGCTTTCAAAATGGTCTTATGCTCCTTGAACTACAATGGCACTTCTGCCATTTTCTTTACTGTCCTGCCTGTCACATGGTGACTCTAGTATTTATTTATTTATTTATTTATTTATTTATTTATTTATTAGTTCAAATTTATATTGCCGCCCACTTGCCATGGCGACTCAGGGCGGCTTACAGACAATACATTACATTACAGGGGTAGGGGCGGCAAGGTCCTCATCCTGCCCCAGCCTCCTCCTCCCCTGGCAGTTGGCATAGGCACAGTGGGAGGGGCAGCAAGGTCCCCACCCCGCCCCTCCCCTGCCCCCCGGCAGCCGGCACAGGCACAGGGGGAGGGGCGGCAAAGTCCTCAACCTGCCCTGGCTTCCTCCCATTTAGTAGTCATTTTTTGAGCGAACATCATAGTACACATTGGTACCATAATTCAGTCAAACTTTAAAATGTAAGACATAGATACCATCTCTTAAAATGCATATACATTTTTGGCATCCTGTGTATTTTAGCTCTCACTTGTACAGAGATCTGATATTTGAGTGTTATTCCATTGAGAGCAATAAGAGGAAAAAGCATGCATGGTTCAGGCATAGAAATACAATGTTAGACAGATTTTGAACTTAGCCAAACATGACTGAAGCTGGTATCTGGATGGCTAGATGATTTGAGATCAATTACACATACTCATCTTTACCTATCTTACATAGGAGGTGGAGGAAAAGCACGGTAGTTCTGATGTATGTTGTGGTGAGCTCCATGGTGGTGACAGAACAAGGTATAGATGTGAAATAAATAAACAAACAGCAGCAAGGAAAATATAAACTTGATCACAGCCATTTTCTAGAAAGGATGAATAGACTAAAAGCATCTTTGATTCACCATGGGAACAGTTCTACTGAAAGAGAAAATCTTGTACATATCTTTCTTAAGGAAACCTCATTCAGATTAATGGATTTTGCTCACTGCAAACATCATAAAAGTATGTTGCCTAACTCTATCCAAGGGTACTAAAAAACCAAGATGCTACAGTCTTGTACAAGGATACTAAGAAAATAAGTCCCACTAACTTCAATGGGGCTTTCTGAGTGTTTACTTTAAAGTATGCATGTCTTCTCAGAAATAAGTCACACTCTGACCTTGTGGTTAAGATGCTGAAACTGATGACTGGAAGTTTGGCAGGTCAGCAGTTCAAGACCTGAGTGCTGCATGACAGAGTAAGTTCCTGTCTTTGTCTCAGCTCCTGCCAACCTAGCAGTTTGAAAGCAAGAAATTGCAAGAAGCTTCATCAATATTGTTATGGGGCTAAAGAGGACTTTGGGTGCCAAAAGGGCTCAGGTTCAGGGACTTGTGGAACTGGATCACTGGTATGGGTGTAACACTGCAATGAGGAAGGAAAATGGAAGGCTGCTGTATTCTCAGGAACAATCTTCATAGCTGAACACCATGATGATTGCCAGTACTGTATTCAGAATCTGATACAGCACAAGAAGAAGATGTTGCCATTGGAGGGTCAGTTTTTATTTGTTTAAATTTTATTGTTATTCTCTTAATATTGTACACTTCCCAGATGGATGGCATGTAAATATAATAAATAAATCAATATAAAGCAGAAAAATAGACTGGCTTAGTCCACTTTGTAATATAGTGGAAGATCAAAAAGCCTAGACATCACACACACTTTAGTACCAATTAGTATTGATTATATAGGGCTTTATCTCTATATGAAAGTCTTCAACTCTTAGTTTGCTGTCAAGCTGAATCAAAATCTGAATCTAAAATTTCAAACTTCCTGCCTCCCATTTGTTGAAAAGCAAAGATCACTAATATTGGGGTTTTTTTTTACATAAATGGGAGAGAGATTCAAATACAATATTTCCTTGTGACATATGGAATCATTCCAGTTACAGACAAATAGAAGCAGGAGTTATGTAGGATCTATTTAAACTTTCTTGGCCAAGTGGGATTAAATTCCAGGCCTTTTCTGAAAGAATAAAGTCTGCCACATTTTAGCAGAGTAGGTATACAAAGGTTTGTGCAGGAGCTGTCTTTCCTCTTTAGGAAATTCAGTAAATAAAGTAATATATATATCAAAATGTTGGACATCATACATGAGATAGAACTAGCCTATGTAAGAAATAAGATTCCAGGAGAATATGTAATGTATGAGAGAAAGAGAGTGAAAGAGACTAAGAAGAATTTTAAGGTTTTGAGAGTATAGGATATGATGTGCTTTCCCTCCATTCCTCTAAATTATTCATATAGGGATTTCTGTGAAAATGGCATACATTATAAATGTATCAATAAACAAGAAACTTGCAGATTTAAGATGAATGAAAAAAACTGTTTAAGGTCTGTTCCCACCCCTTCCAGTGATTTTGCAGTCACATAATCCTGAAGTTTAGCATAGTAAATCAAAGCTTGAGTAAGCCTGTTGAATCAATGGAATTTAGGAAGGAGTTAGCTCACCAAATCCCTACTGATTCAATAGGCCTACTCTAGTTGCAACTTACTATGATACTATGTCATAAATCACAGCATGAATAAGATTATGGGACATTTAGCAATAGCAATTACATGTCTATATCATCTCATACCACTTGAAGCACTCTTTGGGCAATTAACAAGTTAATTAGTCTTTTGCCCCCAACAAGCTGGGTACTTATTTAACTGACTTCAGAAGGCTGAGTCAACCTTGACCCCATTGGAATCAAGGTCACATCATCACCAGAGATTTGGCTGTGGTACTTAACCATACCTAGCTGTTTCCAAGGAAATGCCCAATGTCCTTCCAGTTCCCAGTTATTCTACTGGAATACTTTTAATATTCCTTCTCCTTTTAAAGAGAGTTACTGAGCAGTACCCCTGTCAGTAATCATCCTTTGGATTGGAATTTGGCAGTGAATGACATATTTCTTACCTGTCTTTTAGAAAACTAATTCAGGGGAAAGGAAATACCTTCATGGCCTGCATTTTTCATGAATAATTTCCATTCCCTGTTAAAGTATTCACCTATACATAAGGACCATTTTCTAAAAATATATTTAGGATATATGTCATTGCAGACTACCATGACATAGCCGCTGACAGATGAACTTTGTGGGAAGTAATTTCATACAAATAAAAGTTACAAATGTGTTATTTTCCACCAATATTTGTGCTATGGGAACTAGAAAAAATGTTTTTGTAACTCCTTCCTGTCAGAGACATTATTTGTTAAATGTCAGTTATTTTGTTTTTAAATTGTTTTCTTTTTATACCAAGTGTATTTCTGTAGTTGATTCCTGTCTTACTGAATCATTATCAATATAATAGTTCTTCCCTTAAAATGTGCGTATAAAATGTGCCTAATGTATATTTTTAAAACCCACCTTATTCTACTTATGCAAATCTTTCTGACTTCTATTCTTTATTGGCCAAAGCTATCAACAATAAAATAATGAAGGGCATATTATATCTCTTTTCTGATTATGCCATAAAAGGCAATTCCAGCAAGACAATCCATTTCCCCCCAACATCTCTAGAATACTGAAATAATAAAATGACATCTATATTAAATAGACTGTGTTACATAATAAGTTACAAATGTTGGTTTATTTATGGGTAATTAAAATATAACTGGGGTGTTGCCTGAAATAGTGTTAACACTGGATAGGCAGCCTTGAAGAGGTCACACTCATTTTCCAGATTTGTTGGTATTATATATTTGTTAAAAATATGCCAGAATGTATTCACTATTTACACTCAAATAAGGGTTATTTCATAAATCTTGGTGGCAAATTGGTGCTCATTAGTGACCTACTTGTGCACACACCTGATGTGAACTGCTGCAAAAATGGCACTGGGCCAATTTGTGCCCACCCCTGTCGGATTTGCCCTCAGCTGCTGCTTGTAATGGACAGATACTGATTTCTACTTGCAGTGTGGTACAAGTCAATAAATTTGGGCCATGGTGGCTTAGTTTTTGAGACACTGAGCTCGATGACCAAGTGAGCTCCCATCATCTGTCCCAGCTTCTGCCACTTTAAAAGCAAGAAACTGCAAGTAGATAGACAAATATCACTTGGGTGGGAAAGGTAACAGCATTCCATGCATTTCACTGTCTAGTCATGTCTGCCACATGACCACAGAAATGTCTACAGACACTATCTACATATAGTGATGTCTCTTTGGCTGTAAATGGAGATGAATACCATCCCCTAGAGTTGGATACAAATGGCTCTTGACCAAGGGAGACCTTTACTTTTTATTTTATTTATTTATTTATTTATTTATTTAGATTTATTATCCCGCCCCAATCAGGCGAACCTGACTCTAGATTACAAGCCAATGAAGTCATCACTAGCCGTTTGCGTCCATTTTCGGAGCGGATCACTGCAGAATTCAGCTGTAGCCTGATTCAGTCATGCTGAAGGTGCAAGGAGAGCACACAGAATATTAGTTCCATCCCCTTAATCACTTTTAACACCTGACAAATGTTCAGGAAAGAAAATGAGAGAGACTTCCTGTCTCTTGTGACCCAGAGTGTGGCTATAACAACCTTATGTAATTTGAACCAAATGTGGCAGTTTATTTTTTTAGGTATCTACCTCTTCAGATGTCAATACAACATCCCAAAGCTATTTTCCATTAAAAAAATAGCCCTCTGCTCATGGGAATTTGTTCTCTTCTGTTGAAACATACATACATACAGGAGGTGCATTTGCATCTGTCTAATTTTGATCTTAAAATCCATTGGGTTGAATTTGTAAAGATGGTTATTCTTATACTGTATTTTATTCTCATATCTACATGCCTCCCAAAGGTCTTCACTGCACATATCACTACTCAGACAACTTGAAGGATGCATCTTAGTATGTATGTGGAGCTGTCCTCCTGGCATCTCTGAGGAGGACTCGCAGGTCTCTCAGATAGCTGCAGGTTAGAGAAACAATGTACTGCAAGGTACAGGAATGTATTGTCCTGTGTTGATATTATAAACCTTACTTTCTGCTTTAATGTTCAGTGAAGAATTCTATGTAATTTTATTCATCTAAGCCCTCTGGCAAGTGTAGCTTCTTGAAACAGACTGTTGTCACAAATTGCTCTAGCATTTCTTTTATTGAGAAGCTTGAATTGGATTAAGATATGGGAACAAGCCAATGCAGTATTGATTTTCATACCTTTGAAATAATGGATTTGACTCCGACTTTTAATGAGAGATAAAATGAGATAGAGTGGTGTAATCTCTTCCCCAGTTTATTTGCCTGGGGAGTTGGCAGGCCTATAGCCAAAAATGCAATTCTGAAGGGGAGTAAAACTGCACTTGGAGCAGTGCATAGTAAAGAATTGTGAAATAGTGGAAAATCTAAATATAACTCTGGTGTCTATAAATGCACTATGTCCCTATGACTTGAATTTGATTTTAACTACCACCAAGTAGTGTGACTACAGATCTTGGCAATTAGTTAGTCACTAATTTGATTAGGCAGTCAGGCTTATCCCTGGTTCCAGATATATTTTAATCACTGCAGCTTGCTTTATTTTCTGTACTGGGAGGTGATTAATGTATGGATATGGTATCTTGTTAGTCCTCTAAAAAGGCAGTTCTACTTTTCCCAAGAGTTAGAGCATTCAGGATTTAAGATAAGACTACTTGAACATTTCACCTTCTTAGTTTGGATCCCAAATATCAAGAGATGTGAGAACCAGGGCTTGACAGTTGCCTAGTTATAAATTTATGAGTAGATAACATTCTGCTCATGCTGAGAGGCATGCAGTATATTTTTTCATATGCTTATATTGCAGCAAGATAGCCTTCAGCTAATTATTATAGAGTGTCAATTCAATATGGCTAGAAATTTATTTTTGGCGTCCTGGCATTCTTTCCCCTTTGTCCAATCTGCTTTTCTTGAGACAAAAGCCTATGCAGTCCTAAGGAGGTTGATTGAGATCTGCATTGAGGGAAGTGTGCTATCCCAGTCCTCTCCATCATCATGTTTGAACTATCTGAAAAGGGAGAAGCTGTGATATTCAAGTAGCCTCTTCATATGAGCTTCCCTACACTGACATTTTGTCGCACACAGAGAGACTGCAGATACAGAGCAGCCCCACTCTCCTAAAACTGTACAATTTCTATGTTCAATGTGGTATGTTACCAGAATTACTGAGCTTCATTCTCTGTTCCAGTGTTTCCCAAACATTGGTTTTTGGACTTCAATTCCCAGAAGCCTAAGTCAATTCCCCAAAGCACTGATCATCCAATGTACTGATTTATGCTACCACTTTACCCCAAAATCTGGGCTCCCTTTACTCCAATTCAGGAACACAGCAGGGCCCGCAGGTGAAGAGGGTGAAGAACCTAGCCCCACCCTTTATGGGACGTTCCTCTCAGACACGGCAGGCTTGTGAAGATATCTTCAGTCTGAGCTGCTCCTTTGATTCCGCCTTCGCCTAAGCGATCTCACAAGGTCTTGCAATGGGAGTCTTGCAAGTTCCTTCACTCCTGTAGCATGGTTTATCTTGATGCTTGAACCAATAATCTCGTTCACAAAACAAAATGTCAGTTTGTCTTTTCATGGAAGAGAAACCAATCCTGGCTCCATCCCTCCTTTTATTATAGAAGCACTGAGAAGCAAAACATAATCCATTGAAATATCCAAATCGAAATGATAGCTAAACCTAAGCTAATAATCTCATAACACACTCTAGAAAGAAAATTCCTCCATTCCTGGGTTCCTAATATAAATCTACTCTAACACGCAACTTGCACTGAAAAATAAGAAAACGTGCAGATTCTAAGTATCATCCTGGATTCATCTCTCACAGAATCTAAGTCCAGCCTCGATGTAAATTCGGCTAAGTGTCAGCTTGGTGAGATTTCTTCTATCTCCCAAATACAGGGCCTGGTTTAGCCCCATGGATCAAAGCCACATTTCCTGATGTTCTCCCGATCTTATATTCAGAAGCACAGGGCTTTGCCTCCTTTGAAGAAACACTCGCTAACTGAACAAATTCAGGGGGTTTTATACACAATTTCCCCCTCTTCCTTCCTCCTAAGGAATTTTTGGTGGCCTTGAGGCTGGGTCCTCTCGCCCTTACTCTTTAACATCTACATGAAACCGCTGGGTGAGATAATCCGATCCCACGGGGTGAGATATCATCTGTATTCTGATGGTACTTAGCTGTATATCTCTGCCAGTGGTGATCCCAGTGATGCAGTCAAGGCGGTTAAGGTCTGGATGGAGGACAATACACTACAGCTGAAACCAGGGAAGACTGAGTGGCTGTGGGTGAGGCCAGGAGGGCCTTTGGGCAAGTACATGTTATTAATCATTTGCACCCATTCCTGGACCAGGAGGCCCTGTTCACGATCACCCATGCCCTGGTCACCTCCCATTTGGACTGTTGTAATGCACTCTACATGGGGCTGCCCTTGATGACCATCAAGCCCCGGGCTCCATTGCAGACATTAGAGCCCCGGGCTCCATCACAGATATTGAGGCCCGGGCTCCGTCGCAGACATCGAGCCCCGGGGTCCATCATGGACGTCAAGCCTGGGCTCTGTTGGAGACATTGTGGGTTTGTCTATTTTGGGTTTTGCTGCTGAATTTTTGTATTATATTTTTCCTCATTGAATTATTTATATTATGCTGTACTGTAATTATATCTGAGACTGTAGCTCTGCTGTAACACTGTTAGCTGCTCTGAGTTACTTCAGCAAGGAGAGCGGCATACAAATATAATAATAATAATAATAATAATAATAATAATAATAATAATAATAATAATAATAATAATAATAATAATAATAATAATAATAATAATAATAATAATAATAATAATAATAATAATAATAATAATCCAGAGACTGCAGTTGATCCAGAATGCGGTGGCCCACACAGTGGTGGGATGTAGTCATTTCGCCTGCACCTCGCCACTGCTGCGGGAGCTGCACTGGCTGCCTATATGTCTCTGGGTGCAATTCAAGGTGCTGGTTGTCACCTTTAAAGCCCTTCATAGTAGTGGACCAGGATACCTCAGGGACCGCATCGTCCCTAGGAAATCAACCCATCCCACGAGAGCAAACCAAGGGCACCCTTCAGGTACAATTTGTTGGGGAGGCTCACCTCTACAGCAGAAGGAAAAGGGCCTTCTCAGTCATAGCCCCCACACTATGGAACCTCCTCACAGTAGAACTGTGCCTCTAGTCCCAGTTGCTACCATTTAGGAAAGAATTGAAGATGTGGTTGGCAAAATGGGTCTGGGGGCTGGGATTGTCAACAAGCTCCCCTTTTTGACTCATCTGAGGCTCCCCCCTCCTGTAATTAATTTTTTAATGTTAAGGTTTTGTAGATTTTATATTTGTTTTTAGATAGTAAATAGCACAGTGGGGGGAGGGGTAATATTGCTTTGTTTTTAAGGGTTTTTAAATTGTTTTATATTGGTTTTAACTGTGTACACTGCCCAGAGTCCTTTGGATAGGGTGGTATATAAATCTATTAAATTAAATTCAATTCAATTAAATTAAACCGTCTCAAAATCTTTCAAGGTCAGGGCTTGTTGGCAAAGTGCCAAGCTCTCATTTTGTTTCCCCTCCCATCTTTTGGCAAGGTCAATGACCAATGGTTCAAAAGGAAAATGAACTCTGATTACAAAGTTCACTTCTGTACATTGAACTTTGAGAATCTCTCTCAGGTGTTTTTCTGTCCACTAGAGGCACTAATCCCAATGATGTAATGCATCCACGAATCACTTTGAATCTCTGTACTTTTAAAAGCTCTGTTTCTGAACCTTGGGAATCAGTGACAAATAACTTAAAACAAAGTAACTTTTCCAAGTTCATGATATAGGCTTCTGGGAACTGAAGTCCACCAGTGTTCCACAGAACATAGTTTGGGGAACACTTCTCTATACTGTAGTCCTCTTCAAGCATTCAATTGAATATGCATAGGGTTTAAAATGAGGATGTGTGCAAATGTATCACTGCATTCTACAGCATCAGAGACTTTGATGAAATGACTATAAAAGTATTAAGAGGGCAGTTTACCTTGATAAGAGTCATTATTCATGTATAGCTAAACAGATTGCTTTCTTCAATTGTGCAAAGTTGCCTAATACAAAGGTGTATAGCAACACTCAAGGGACAGGACTTACATTCACATGCACATCTTTGTGTCCCACTTTATCCTCTATGCCAGTAGTTCCCAACCTTGGGTCCCCAGATGTTCTAAGACTGTAACACACAGAAACCTTCACTTCTGCCTGTGCTGGCCAACATTTTGGGTAACTGCATTTCCAAGTGAATACCTGAAATGAGTTATTCTAAGGAATGATTATCCAGAGACACTGTGGGAAACATACCCTCAATGGAATAACACAAAATAAGGAGCCTTCTCCAACCCACCCTGACCCACATATGCTTTCAGTTAAAGTGTAAATACCCATACAAATAATATTAAACTTAATTAGCAAAACAGAATTTAGAATGAAGAGGAGATCATATTTACTAGATTCCTAGTTTTTCTGTTTTAATGATGTTTTTAATCTACATTCCTCTCAGATAATTCCTCATTCTGCAAGTTAGCCCAGTAGATATTGAATCATAACCTAGCATTTGAGATAACATTTCAAGACACTTGTCTTCATTATCTGTCAGTATAGCTAATGAACTAAAGTTTATCCAGATTAATTGCTCTCTCCTTAATTCATAAACATAGGAAGCTAATAGCCTGGTTAAGCCTCTGTTATATTAGAAACAGTAAGATATTGAAAAGGGAAGAGATTGTGAGGTTTATACTGATTTTGTGGTACACAATGAAAGTCCCACAGGGAGATTCCTTTTGGATAACCACTTGAATCAGAGCCTCCAATTAGCAAGAGGAAAATTGTTCATAATGATTCTTAATTTTGTAAAGCACTCCATGTTGTAGCCACCATATTCATGAAACAGAGCAAAATAGTAGGATGTCTCTTTCTCCCCAGAAATCATTTCTTTTTATTTGGCATGATATGGATGTTATCAATTAGAATGGGTTTAGGTTGATGTCAAATTGAGGTGTTTAGATCCTAAGAGAAGGTACATCCACTTGGCACGTTGAGCGGACAAATCCAGTAGCTGATGGATATTGACAATATGATTTCAAATGCCACTTTCTTTTCAAAAATCCAGTTTGAACATCAGGCATTTCTCATTCCCTATAAGATAGAACCTTTTGTTGCAACACCTGTAGCATCACTTTGCTTGCATGGGAAATTAGAGCAAAAGTCCTATAGTTCCTACACTCTGTCTTGTGGATTATGAAGCATATTGAATGTTTTCAGTTTATGTTTCATTATCCCCCCCCCCCCCAATATTTTCTTGGTATATTCTTGTTAGGATTTTAACAGATTCATTCTCTGGCTTGAAATAGTTCTATTAGTTTTCCAGCTATTGTATTGTATTGTATTGTATTGTATTGTATTGTATTGTATTGTATTGTATTGTATTGTATTGTATTGTATTGTATTGTATTGTATTGTTCAACTTATATTTATTTATTTATTTATTTATTTATTTATTTATTTATTTTATTGAATTTATTACCCCGCCCCACTCGGGAAAACCCGACTCTGGGCGGCTTACATCATAATAAATAAAAGTAAAAGATAAAAACATATAAAATCGTAAAAGTTTAAAAGTTATCTGAGCTAAAAACAGTGCAAACTGCACACCAGTATTCCCATAGATCAGCCCCAAAGCGGCACTCCTTAAATGAGCCACTTAGTATGGGAACCCATGTTCCCTAGTCCCCAAATATGTCCTGCCAGCCAGGTTTTCAGGCCCTTCCGGAAAGGCAAGAGCTCCGTCTGCAGGCGCAGTTCGGTGGGCAGGAGGTTCCAGAGGGTTGGGGCGGACACGGAGAAGGCTCTCCTCCTCGTACAGGTGAGGTGCGCCTCTCTCGTCGAAGGAACAACAAGGGAGCCTCTCCGATCCGCCCTGGTGGGCCGGACAGATGTTCTTGGGGTGACGCGGTCTCTTAGGTATCCTGGCCCACTACTTACAGTGACTCTGGGTGGCTCACAATGAAACAATATCTCAAAACTATACATATCATATCACAAAATATCAGATATCAAAAACATTAGAAGAAAATATTTCAAGAAATCCCCTGTCACAATTACAAAATACTGTATCAAGACATAAAAAAAACATTTCAAAAAATACTTCAGCACTTCAAAACAGTACACAAAAATCTCACAACTCAGCCGCCACTCACTAAGTCCATTTCCCTGCTACTCCTTTCCTCTTCAACTGAGCTGGCTGAGGGAGCATCCATATTGGTGGTGGCGGCGCTGTTGACATGGCTGGCCAGGCTGCACAGTTGCTGTTCCCCTCCTCCTCAGCCGGAGGGAAGAAGACCCACACAGCTGCTCTTGCTCTCGCTGGGCTGGGCTGGGCTGGGTGAGAGCAAGCACAGGAGTCCCGGGCTGGGAAGTGCTGGCCACAAAACAGCTGTGGCTGTGTTGGTGGAGATCTTGGTCCCGCCATGGGTCTGGCCATTCTTATCCCTTACCAGGCTGGGAAGGGCTATTCCAGGTTATGCTTTTTCTAATGCTTCAGAGCAGCTTTGCAGTTGACTTTCTAGAACTTTCCAGTTCAGTCATTAGCTTCACTTGATTCTTTATGGAGCATTTTTGTTGTTCAGTCATTGCCATTTGAAAATTAATTCAGGGAGAAAACTTAGTATGTAACATTTTGAATGCTGTCCTGATATTGTCTTACCAGACTCTATACTCTTTCATAACAAGAGGGTCTTGATTGTGTTTTTGAAGTGGGTTTACTGAATCCTACCAATTTTCATGTTGCTGCCTTGTTGTAACTAATTGTACATAATTGATGAGATGCCAGAGGGTACCATGGTTATGCAATTGGGTGTATGAGCCCCCCCCCCCAGTACACAATCAAATAGCCAGTCACAACTCAATGCACCAGGTTATGCAAACTATACAAACTTCAATAGGATTCTGGCTATTGTATATTAATTAGAATGTATTATTTCTGTTTTTGCTACAAAAATATACTTTATGGAAGAACTGAGTAAGATCCTTTCTGGTTCTTCTTTTATATAGTAAAAACTTTAGGGAGTTTGTAAATTGATGTATTATTATGATAGAAAGTACTTGTGATTTAAATCATTTACATATTGAGAAATCAAGTACAGTAACTGATTCACTGGTTCAGTTACTTTGGGTCAGTAGTCTTCCAACCCTTGCTTTGAATTCATGTGTTTGCCCTGGCCCTCTCCGTGCTATAGACTTTGACCAGAGCAGTTATATATGGGAGAATTTAAATTCTGATTGAGTTTGCACATTTCCTCTAGCAGAATGGAAACAACAAGATACAAACATTCAATGGAAGCAATATTGAAACTGGCAGATTAATCCATTCCTGTATAATAAAGGTGCAGTACCTTGCACACCATACTTATTATTTTGTTGAATTAGTTGTTGAAAAGAGCATTTACTGGTCCATTTTTTTCATGATATCTCTGCTGAGGTGAAATTGCCTTAGGAGGTCTTTGTCATTCTGTAGTGCTCCTATTTTATTTTAAACCGTGGCTTCACTGCTGATTTCCTTTCTAATAGGTAGGAGAGTTTTCCTATTGTTTGTGAAAGAAAGCTAAACTTCTATAAAACATTAGCTTAAAATATGGATAAACAGCTCAGGCCTGAAAATGTCACAACCTGTCCCTTACATGCACTCAGCAATTTGATGCTCAGCAAAATCCAAAGAGCTAAAATATGTACTTCAACATTTATGTCATATATAAGAACTTAGTTGTCTGGATAATATTCCATAGGTATATCACCAGTGGTGGGATGTCAAAATTTTTACTACCCCACCATGACATCATCACAGTGTGGGCGGAGCTAACATCATGGGTGGAGCCAATGTCATGACATCATGATGTTGTGTGGGGGGCCAAAGAAAACAAATTAAAAATAATAAAAAATAAAATAAAAATAAGCGCACGCACGCACACACACACACACACACACACACCGTAACCCACCTACCCACCCACCCACCCACAACACAAACCTGTAAATTAAATAAATAAATAAATAATACATTAAAATACACCCACCCACCCAAACATCCACCCACCCACAACACAAATCAACCAGAGCTTTTAAACCAGAGCTTAAAGCTTATTCTGGCTAATCTTTCTCACACTAGGTCAGATGGAAGGAACTACAGAAGGAACTCACCACAAGATGGCTTCATTTTGGCACTTTTCAACTTTTCAACAGTTAAATAAGTTAGGTACTAAGTCTTTGCCTAACCAGTTCTCTAGGATATTTAGGGGAGCAGGCTATAGGGAGCTTCAGGTTAGCAGCTTCTCTTCCTCCTCCCCACTTGGGAGGACAGCTAGGAGGCTGTGCATATGCGCCAAGCACTGTAGGTGTGCATGTACACCAAGTACTTGGCGTGCATGTGCAGTGGAGGAACCAGTGAAAAGGTAAGCCCCGAAGGTGGTTCCCCCCAAAAGCTGAAACCGGTTCTCCAGGACACTGGGAAAAGTTACTACCGGTTCTGGAGAACTGGTGAGAACCTGTTACATCCCATCACTGTATATCACCATTCATTCTGAATGCATGGTACTTTTTTGGAGTAGGTCTCAAGAGGTGCAAACCCCACCACCACCACCACCTTTTTTGGTCAAGGCTTAAGTCCAACGAAGTTCTATTACCAAAGATAAGCAATACTCCACAATTTTCACTCCCTTTATGAACATTCATCCACTCCTTTTACAATCCCTTGAACTCTCAACTGGGGATGCTCTTCAATCTTCCTATAGAAAAATGTGCATACAATTTGTCTGTGTTGGTAATTAAGGACAATACTGTTTTTGCATTTTGTTCATGCTGACTTTCAAAACCGAGTGAGAAGAATACCTTGTATGCAGTGATGGGCAGCCAAAGTTTTTACTACCACATGGTGGGCGTAGCTGACATCAATGTCATGATGTCATGGGCAGAGCCAATGTCATGATGTCATGGGCGGAGCCAATGACATAGGCGGAGCCAAGTTTAAAAATACATAAAAATACATTACACATAAAAATGCAAATTAAATACTGTACACATAAAATACACATAAAATGCAAATTAAATACACATAAAATACACATAAAAATGCAAATTAAATATACATGAAATACACATAAAATGCAAATTAAATACACATAAAATGCAAATTAAAATACACATTAAACAGTCATAAAACATGTAAATACATATTAAATTAAATTAAATAGACATAAAAAACACACAAAAGCACACACTAAATAAATAATCCACCCACTCACGAGTCACTTACCCTGGGGAGTAGAGCAGGCGGCAACAGCAGCGGTGCGGCTCGGCCTGGCCCAGCAGCGTTGCCTGGGTTGGCAGTGGCCCGGGCTGGCACAGCATGGCACAGCGGTGTGCCATGGCCTGGCCTGGTGCAATGACAAGTATCGGTGGTGGGCGTCAGTGGCGAGCGGTGAGGGTGAGTGGCAGCGGCACTGCAACAGGCAACTCAAGCAAGGGCTGACACCACCACCACACCTCTGAGGAGGCCGCTGAGGGCCTCTCCAGCTGCCCGACTCTGCAGCCTAAAATGGCTGCTGGTGAGTGCCCAGGCATTAAAATACCAATTGACGCATGCACACTGAGTACCAGAGGCAGCCGGTGAGGCGACCGAACCGGTTGCCTAAAAAAAAAAAAAGGTAAGCACCCAGGTGGTCTCCTGGGAAGGTTAGTACACCCCACCCCCCACCCCGGGAAACCACCCGGAATTCTTACCACCAGTTCTATAGAACCAGGATGAACCGGCCTATGCCCACCACTGCTTGTATGACCTAGAAAAACAACAACTCATCAAATATATAGACATTACTGAGGCAGATGGTTATAGCTCTGGCTAATATCAGAAAGGGAATTGGGGTGGCTAAGTGGTTAAGATGCTGAACTTAACAACCAGAAGGTTGGCAGGTCAGCAGTTCAAGACCTGAGTGCTGCATGATGGAGTGAGTCCAGTCTTTTTCCCAGCTCCTGCCAACCTAGCAGTTTGTAAGCAAGAAATTGCAAATAGATAAACTGGTACTGCATCAAAGGAAAAGGTAACAGCATGCCTGCAACTTAACATCTGCAGATGCATAGAGCACTGACTGTAAACCGAGATGAGCACCATCTCCTAGAGCCGGATACAACTGGTTTTTGATCAAGGGTGACCTTTACCTTTAAAACAACCCTGTTCAGGGAGGCATTTAAATATCACTAAAGCAGTACCTATTTATCTACTTGCAATGTGTTGCTTTCGAAGT
Source organism: Furcifer pardalis (assembly GCA_030440675.1). NCBI lineage: Eukaryota > Metazoa > Chordata > Lepidosauria > Squamata > Chamaeleonidae > Furcifer > Furcifer pardalis. The sequence continues at coordinate 46,970,349 of CP126895.1, forward strand.
GCTAGGGCAGCAGGAGCTGGGACAGAGATGGGAGCTTGCTCCATCATGTAGCGCTTTCTCAAACTGCTGACCTGCTGACCTTCCTGTTGTTAAGTTCAGCATCTTAACCAATAAGCCACTTCAGTTCTGTATAGTACTTTAATATTAGTGTAGTCCAATTTAATTCCTGGACATATGGTTAATTGGGAGAGGGAGGTTTTATTTCATTTTACTTATTAGCATGTCACTGTCAGGTAGGGCTTCTGTTTATTATTTTTTGGAATAGTAGTGCGTTAGTCCAGGCATATCAGAAAACAAAACAAAATAAAAATAAAATAATAAACACTGTTAGCTTTCGTGGACTTGATCCACGAAAGCTAACAATAAAAATATAGCAGCCAGTTTTTAAAGTGCTAGTGTTTTTTATTTTATTTTATTTTGTTTATTTTGTTTTCTGATATGTTTATTATTTGTATATCTAATATTAATTATCTACACTGCCCAAAGTGGAAATGTCTCCCAGATGGGCAGTACAGAAGTATTTTAAACAAACACACAAACAAACAAAGAATAAGAAAGAGGAATTCCTGCTGTTTCCTGGAGCCTTTTGGTAGTGAAAGTGCACATCTCCCCTGAGGGAGTCAGGAGAGAAGACAGTTAGTATCAGCCTGTTAGGCTAACCCTTTTTCTCTGTAAATGGGTCTTTCAACTTAATGAGTCTTAATCCCCTTTGATATGTCTTTTCCATGAAGACATGGCCTGAAGGAATAAACAAACTATACCCAGTCTGTCAGGTCATTTTTCTCTTCTGTCTCCTTAGTTTAGATATTAAATAAATTGGGATATTTTCCTGTTTCCATACTGACCATTTGATTGCACCTGGGTGCCATCACTGTTATCAACATATAACCAGCTTCAAAGGCCAAAGGATTCTGTTGGAAACATGTAAAATGACCGTTTGTGTACTCTGGGTTGAAAGGATATTTCCAGAGGATGCCCGAATGAGGCTCCTTTCATGTCCTCTATCGTGCAGCTCTCAGGAAATCGAACCTTGTCCTTCAGTCTCCAAGCACAGTGCTTTTATCCGCTGAGCCACTGCGGAGCTGCTTATGAAGAGAGCTGTTTATGATGATGAGAAATAAACAATTACATTCCTAGTGAATAATTACATACTGGCCTATACTGTACTACTCTGGCGATGCAGTGGTTAGACTGCTCTACTGCAGGCAAAATGTTGTGAGTTCGATCCTGATGAGGATCAAGGTTGACTCAGCCTGCCATCCTTCAGAGGTAAGTTAAATGAGTGTGCAGCCCTTTGTGGGTTAATTATCTGTAAATCACCCAGACAGTGCACTAAGCACCATAGGGTAGTATATAAGTGTTATTGCTATACTCCAACCTAAGTACAGACCTGCTTTCTCTATTTAGGAAGATTTTTGTAACAACTACAAAAAAGAAACACAGCCAAAACCTGTATTGTGCTTATTTAGGACTGGTTTTGTTTTAGCTTACCTTTGGAAGATTATACGTTATTCATTGATTGAATCATACGTTAATTATTATTATTATTTTGCATTGCAGAAACTCGACTTACTGTATGAAAGTATCCATTTCACTGACAGTGGGTGAAAATGATACTGGCCTCTGCTACAATTCAAAGATGAAATATTTTGAAAAAGCTGAACTTAGCAAAAGCAAAGAAATCTTATGCCCAGACATACAGGATTTTCTAACACCATACAGAGAACCTGAAATCCTCTGGTATAAGGTAAGGAGTATAAAAAGCTTTGGTTGCTTTTTTAAAAAGTTATAGGTTATATTCTGGTGCATTTTCACTCATTGAATGTTTTTCTTCAATGTTGCATGAAGCTTGGTGAGATTTAGGAAAGTATAATAAAGACGAGGGTAATCAAAAGAGAAACATGTCACATGCTATTTGCTGGGGAAATGTTACAATACCCCAACTCCTTTGATGAGTAATAACAGAAAGTAACAGTGAATCTTACACACACACACACATATATATCCAATCTCAAACAGATCTTCTGCCTCCCTCCCACCATTCTGCTCATAACTGAAAATCTGTAACACTGTGGAAATTGATGGAAGTGTATATAGATAACTAGGCTTAGTGGTTAAGACACTGAGTTTGACACCAAGAAGGTTGGCAGGTCAGCAGTTTGAGACCTGAGTGCTGCATGACAGAGTGAGCTCCCACCTCTGTCCCAGCTTCTCCCAACCTAACAGTCTGAAAACAACAAATTGCAAGTAAATAAATAGGTACTGCTTCAGCGGGAAAGGTAACAGTGTTCCGTGCACTCCAGCACCTAGTCTTGCCTGCCACATGACCACAGAAACATCTGCAGATACAAATAGCACTGGTTCTTTGGTTGTAAACACAGATGAGAACCACTCTCTAGAGTCGGACATGGTTAGATTTCAAGCACGGGAGACCTCTACCTTTATCTTTATACAGATAACTATCTAATAATGTTTTGAAGCTGTTGCAACAAGCCTTTAGTTTGCAGGTGTGTCTGAGAGTAAATAAGTTTTTTTTTTAATTTGATAAACAAAAGATGCAGCTAAGAATCACCTAAGAAAGGAACCAGGCACAACAAAAAAGATCTGTCTGTTTGGGGATGTGTGCCATTCCTCTAAGTTAGGGGTTCTCAACCTATGGCCCATGGCAACATTTCATGTAAGTGAGCAACAGCTCCAAATGCACCCACACATGTGTAAACACAGTTCCATCAGCCATAAATGCACTTGTGGCTGTCGTACACATGGAAACGGATGCATTTACTTCTGCTTCCAGGGGGCATGGTCTGGCTCACTTAGCTGTCCAGGGGGTGGTCAGGCCCACGGCGTAAAAAGGTTGGAAACCCCTGCTATAAGTACTTAGGCACATGTGTCCACAGAGCCTTGAAAACTGAAAGCACAGCCATGAATCTCTTTTTATCTGGGGCCACATTCTGCTGAAATTACATCAGATTCAAAATAGGTCTCTTTTTGTGACTTTGTGTTATCAAAAGAAGCCCTTTATATTCATATTGAAAATTATAATGGTTGTCAGTTGGAAAGGATATTCTGAGGCACAAGTAAGCATTATGCACGTAGACGCATCGGATTTCATCCTGCTGGTATCCTGTTGATGGATCTTTGATCCAGCAGATGCTTCCATCTGCTGAACTGAAAAAGAGGCAATTTTGAAATTCATTGTTTGAAAAAAAGGAAATATACTTTTTTCACATGTATCTAATACATATTTAAATGTGTCTTTGTGTGCATCAAAACAATGAAGATTACTGTTGTACAAGGTACAAGATTTAAGAGTAAAGCTATGAAACTGATAAGGGCTAGAAGAGATTGACACTTGCCTTGATTATTCTTGTTGTATTTTATTTTATCTTGTTTTTTAAGACTGGACAAAACTTTCCATTTGACTTTGAGAAATGTGCAATTAGTATAAGTTGCTACCCATAATCATGCAAGATAAAATAAACCGGGAAATAAGCCCAAGAAAAATAAGAAGATATTGGTTCAGGAATCTGGATGGTTCTTGCTGCTTTGTGTAATAGTGCTGCATTCAAAGTCAGTGTAGCCTGTGATAATGTCTAGTCTCTAGTAGGTTAGGAATAGCAAGAACAGTATTTAAAATATACATTTTTAAAAAAAAGCAAAATATCTACATCACTAGCTTCATAATTTGACAAATAGAAAATAAGAAACCTAAATTCTGTTGTTAGTCCCATTAGAGTAAACCAATGGAATCAATAGATTTTTTAAGAATTATCTTTGATTTTTAATTGTTTTGCTTTTAGATGTGTTAATTTTAGCTTTATATGTTGTTATATGCTGGTGGTGTATCTGAAACGAATAAAGAAAAGAAAGTGAAATCAGTGATAGATGGGACTAACAATGGGATTTAGCCCAGAAATGAATGGCAGAGGAGAAAGAGTAATTTGAAGAAAAGTCTGTGAAAGTGACCCAGTAATTTGAGATTTTTTTTTTAAAAGAAGTATTTTTGGAGTTTTCTCCAAGATATATAATAAAACAGAAATACTTTTTAAAAATCCTACTGCTTTACATTTAAGAAATACAGTAATACCCCGGATAACACGAGTACTGTATAGCGCGAAAACCGCATAACGTGACAAGATTTTCGGAAAAATCTTGTATTGAATAACGCGATTTTAACGTTATCCGGAACAAGCGTATGCGTGGGGAAGAGTTGGATTGGGTAGAACATCTACCCAATCAAAAAAAAAAAAAAAACCCCAGTGCCCACCCCCATGATGTTTGGAAAGGGTACGGGGATCCTTACCTCCGTATCCTGCACTAACCCCCATCGACGTGTGCGCGCCTGCAAGCCACCCGATGTTCCGAAAGGATAAGGATCTTTTTCCCTTTCGGAACATCGGGCGCGTGGAGCTCATCAGTGGGGGTTAGCACAGGATACGGGGGACCTCCGAATCCTGCGCTAACCCCCACCGACATGCGCGTGCCTGCAAGCCACCCGATGTTCCAAAAGGATAAGGATCTTTACCCTTTCGGAACATCGGGAGAGGAGAGGCGCCTCTCTGCGGGGTCTCCCCGGCCTCGTAGTGGCTCGCTGCGAGGCCGGGGAGATCCGGGTGAGGAGAGGCGCCTCTCCGCGGGGTCTCCTCGGCTTGGGAAAGAGGCGGCTTGGCTGAAATTCTCTCCCCCTGTGCAGGGGTGAGGATTTCGACCAAGGCGCCTCTTTCCCAGGCTCGCTATAGCAACGAGGATCACACGTCAAGGCAATTGCCTTGACGTGCAATCCCCATTTTGCTCGCCTAAACAAGGGTCGGCTTTTCCAAATTCCCCCCTCCCCCGGGGGAGGGGGAAATTCAGAAATGCCAACCCTTGTTTAGGCGCTTTGCGATGGGAGTTTGGGGATCGCACTTCAAGGCAATGCTGTATAGCAACGGGGATCGCACTTCAAGGCAATGCTGTATAGCAACGGGGATCGCAAAGCGCCTAAACAAGGGTCAGCATTTCTGAATTCCCCCTCCCCCGGGGAGGGGGGAATTTGGAAATGCCGACCCTTGTTTAGGTGTTTTGTGATGGGAGTTTGGGGATCGCACTTCAAGGCAATGCTGTATAACTACGGGGATCGCACTTCAAGGCAATGCTGTATAGCAACGGGGATCGCAAAGCACCTAAACAAGGGTCGGCATTTCCGAATTTCCCCCTCCCCCGGGGAGGGGGGATTCGGAAAAGCCAACCCTTGCCCAGGCGCACGAAACGGGGATTGCCTGTTAAGGTAAGGGATCAAAGCGGGGGGTGGCACCCCCCGCTTTGATCCCTTGCCTTGACGTGCAATCCCCGTTGCTATACCCGTTTGGTAAAAGAGGCTCCCGCTGGCGCGCCTTTTTGCACGCGTGCGAGTGCCTCTTCTCAGGTTTTTTTTAGCATTGTTCGATGTACACCCCCGGACAACGCAAAAAACCGGACAACGTCATGACTTGTGGAACCATGTCATAACGTTGTCCGGGGTACTAGTGTACTCTCTATATAATGGCGTATTATGACTTTCTATTTTTAATACGTTGTCTTCAACAAGTGTCCTTTCATTAAATGATCTGCTAGAGCAAGGTTCCTCAGCTTTCTGGAATATGGAGGCTACATTAGAATGCCCAATACCTTAAAAAAAAGCCATTTCCTAAATCAAAATGTAGCAAAATTATTAAGCTGAAAATTTAGATCAAAAATAAACACTCAGAGATCAATGAATAAATGTTAATGATATGGGTACCTGATCGATGACTAGCAAAGCACCCAGAATGGCCAAAATGCTAGACTGCAGGATAAGACCAAGAGGGGAGTGACAAAAGGAGCCATGGAGGCAAGAAGAAGCAATGTTGATGTTGTGGTTTTTATAAGAAAGGAACAGGAAAAACAGCAGTTGGTTTTGTTGTAGCTTGAGGCAGGAAGAAAAGTGTGGGTCTTAGGGAAAATGCCTTGAGGGTGATAGCAGGAGACAAACATGTTAGAGAGTTGCATGGAAAGAGCGTAGGACCGAATGCAGCCATGGGTCACAGGTTGGGTGTCACTGTGCTAGACATATGATAACACTCACTTTGTGTACCTTTTCCTTCAACCATTAAATAATTGTGTATCACTCTTGAAATAAAGCATATATAAACCAGCGAATTTAAAGACTAAATGGCTAAGAAATTTTCCTTTATTTGATTACATACTTGCCCTTCCTTAGAAAAGCCCAGTGTACCTCTGCACACTTAACCTCTGTATGAGCAACTGCCAGATACAAGTCTTATGGCCTTAAAGCAGGGGTGCCCAAACTATGGCCCATGGGCTGGATCTGGCCTGTGGGGGGAATTCATCCACTCCACAGGCTAGATTGCTGCCATCACTGGAAGTGCTGGAAGTGGATAAAATGCACCAAATAGTGGAGAAAACATGCTGAATTTTTTTTTAAAAAAAGGCACGAAAATGTTCTGACCTCTTTCCCTCCTCCATGGGAAGTGGCGGGGGTGGCAAGAAAGCCCAAAAATGTGCATTGAATTCATGTGCCACTGCTGCCGCTCAGCTGTCGGTGGGGGGTATGGTCAGGTCCCTAGTGGGAAAAGTTTGAGGACCCCTACCTTATAGGAACCAAATGCACTTTTTGATAGACACAGTGAAGACCAGCCCCTCTGTCAGGCTGAATACTATCATCACTTCAGGTGGCTTGGTGGTGAGTGTGGCAAATTTGCTGCATCCTACCCGCCCCTCACAAGAAGGGCTAGAATGTTTATGCCTTCATTGTCAGCTTACTTCCTAAATGAAGGCAAGAAGAACTGAGGCTGGGATTGCAGTTGCTTCCTTGCAAACCCTTATTCCTCTTGCCCTCCCCCAAAAGGAGACAGAGACAACAACATTCTCCCAGAAGACTGAAGGAGAAGAGAGGCAGCAGTGTGTGATTCCACAAAACAAACCTGTGAAAGGTGAAGGCAAAGACCTAGAGTGCAGGCTAGCTCATCTCTTTTATCTGCTTCTCGAGTCTGACTCTGTAGGCTCCCCACATAGGACCCACAAAACTAGGCATCTTGGTGGATTCCAGATCTATACAGAGGAAGCAAGCTGTCCTTCCTTTCATTCTCCTTGGAGGGTGTGCAGGCCCGTGATGCTCCCCCCCCCCAGGTGGGCAGAAGTATGTTACTGTCACATAACCAGCCAGCCCCCTCTGCTCCAGAAACCTCCTTAACCAAAGCCCCCAGAGGGCAGGCTGGCCGGCAATAAAACTTTACAGCCCTTAGCTGCTCCTCATCCATAAGGAGGTTTAAACAGGTAGCGTGTTCAGAGGCTTTGTGTGTGAATGCAATGCTTCTCTTACCCTTTTAGTCCAATGAAGACACGTTGCTCAAGCAAATGATGGTTTAATGATCAGTTATATTGATCAGGTTCATAAAGCATAAAAGTCAGTAGCATAAGTCAGTAGCATAAGTCAGTCCAGCAAACAGAGTTACAGTCCAGGTTCGTTAGGTAACCATTTTGAAAAGAAGAGAAAATCCCACATAATAACCAGGGTCTTAAGCCATTGAGATCCAAGATCGAACTAACTAACTGTTCTCCAAAATGGAGAATTCCTGGTCAGGTGGTTAGCTTTAGCCAATCAGGCAACAGAGAAAGATATTCTCAAAACAATAGTTGTTTACATTGCATGTGAAGACAAAACATGAAACTCAGCTAGCTAGAAAGATAACACGGGAACACTGGCTGAAACACGGTTGAAAAACAAGCTGTCCATGAGACAGAGAGGGACACAGGATTTCTATGAACCTATTTATGAGGCCTAGCTAGAAACTGCGATTTGCAAGCCTTGGGAAACATGAGAAAATGTGTCGTTACCTGGTAGCTACAATCCATGGTGTCATGCAGTACACACACCCCCATAGGCACCATCCCTCCCTCCCTGTCCAGCACCCTTTTATGGTAGCCAGCACACCCCTGAGTGTGTGTGTGTGTGATGCAATCACATGCTGCTGCTTCTGACCACCATCAACTCCACTTCCCCTTAGAACAGAGGTTGTCAACCTTTTCAAGCTGAGGGCCGGGTCACGCTCCCCCAGACAGCTTCGGAGACCAGATGGCCATTTTGCCGTGGCTGCCACACATGCCATTTCCAGGTGTGGCAGAGGCAGTGGGGCCCCCACATGAAACGGTGTCATGGGCTGCATCCTGCCCCCAGGCTGTAGGTTGAGAATCCCTGCCATAGAACATTGTCTCCCTTTCTTAGGACAGTGGAGTTAGGGTTAGGGTCATGGCACAAGATTAGAGAGTGAGTGGCCCTTTTTCTTCCACCTGAACTGAAAGGAGATACAGTGTTACCTCATACAACAATTTTAATCCATTCCACAGGGCTCATTGTTGTACAAAACAATTGCTATACGATACATGTATCGTATAGTGATTTTCCCTATGGGATGCATCGTACAACAATTTAGTTTTTTGCTAAATGGTTTTTCCCATTGAAAAATGGTTGTATGATTTTTTTTTCCATAGGGAAAATTGTTATGCGGGATGCCATTCCGTCGTCGTCGCCCCCGCACCCCCACCACCACCACCACCACTGTTGTGCAGTTTCATTGCTATACAGGGCAATTGTTGTATGAGGTTCCACTGCATTAAGCTGCCTTTGGTTACAAAATAATAGCTGAAATCCTGTTGCATAGCATAACAAATTGCACTTGCACTAGAGCAAACCCAATGAATCAGTGGGAATGTTGAAAATCAACTCCTCCATCAGTTTCACTTATTTAAATGGCACTCTTTTGAATGTGACTTCTGGCATATCTTGACCTTTTTAAAAAAAATGGAATCAGGGTTTTTTGAACTCAGTTTAACATTATGTGGTGTTTGAGTTGGTGTGTGCATCCGGTGTGAAATCTGTTGGATTGTTACCTCCTACCCCAGCCCTCAACAGTATAGTGATACTTAAGACTACACTGGCTTATAAAATATTGCATTTTAAACTGACATGACATTTTGGCTTTCCAAAGGAGTGGGCTTTCTCCCCTCCTACTGCCGAAAGAACAGATTAAGTCCCAATTTCTGTATTCTTCTTGTCTTTCCCTCTTTCCTTTCTGTCCCTCACCTCCTGATCTTGCAATATGAAGAGTGACATTGGAGACAGTTTTCTGTTTCAGTACTATGTCAGTTCACAGAAATATATATATAAATCAGAATGGAGGAGTCAACAGAGAGGGAAAATGAAGAAGTGTTACAGAAAAGATTCTCAGAGTGGAGACTTGAGAATAGCAGTTTAAAGGTTAACTATAGAGAAGTGAATCCAAGCTGAGACAGAGGAAGCTGCATTTGTTGTCAGCAACACACACATTCACATGTCGTCCTAAACCAATTTTAAAAAAAACTGATTCAGGAATCAGTGCAAAATAAACTTACCTTCCCTAGCCAGTGGTTTCAAATAACCTGCTTGACAACCAAGATGCAGAGTCCTTAGCTTTGCATCGTGTAGTGATTAATCTTTAAACCAATCTTGAGCCTGGCAGATCTGATGCAAAGGTATAAATGTAAACATGCCTTTACTACACTAAAGTATGTCATAACTAGAGCAGGCCAATTTTAATCAAAGTCATTATGGAGGGGTTGACTTACCAAATCCCCACTGATTCAATGGTCCTAGTCTAGTGTGACTTACTACACTAAACAACATGATTTCAGCTGTTATTAATTTGCCCAATGTGGCAGAATCCTCTAAAAGTTAGAATGTTCAAAGATTTTAGATGTTTTTCCCCCTGAGGATAATGTAGAAGACATCCTGCCAAAATTGTAGGGGGCAGAAGGGTATTAGCTTGTTTTCTTGTTCTTTAAATCTACAGAGATGCAATTATATTGCATCCAACAGTTTGTAGATCTAATCACATCTTATAAAGCTAACCCTGGGCAAGAAGAAATGCCAAGGAAAATAAAGAGACTGCTCTGCTTTATTCCAGCAAAGAGGATTTTTCCACAAAACAAACAAATAGCCTGTGGTGTGGTGGTTTTAAAGATTATAATGTTCAGCACCTCTTGTGTAATGGAAAAAGTAGTATTCAAATGTATGCATCTAGTTCACCCTTAAATAAAGCAATGTGAAAGTAGTTCACCATTTTAAATTGTACTATTTCCTAATACTGTATGTTCATTACAGTATATTTAAAATATTGATTTTTTTTACATTCACATCTAGATTATGAAAGAAATGCTAGAATGTGAATGATCTGTATAATTTCATGGATTCAGTCACAACCTGTGTTTTCCTTTTTGTTTGTCAATTCAATGAGATAATTTTAGGGGCATAATTTTTCCCCACTTAATATTTGTACTCTTTCACAACGTCATTCACCCCTTTTCCTTTTGCTGTAATTAACAATTGTGTTGCCTTTTTTCAAAAATTCTTGCAATATTTATTTACCTTTAACAGGTGTATAGCTCACTAAAATTCATCAGGTGAAGCCTTTCATGGAATGGAAAAGCAATAATTTTCAAATCTTCATCAGCTGAAGATTTCTGCTTATTATACAGCTTTTTTTCTGCTCCTAGAAAAATAGTCAAATCTAATTTCTGACTCTTGAATAGTTAAGTATAATCCTCTCACTCTTTTAATCAGAAATTTCAAACATGATGATAATATACAAGGGCCTTTTCAAATTTGTAGGGAAATTATGTCACTGACTTGTATCCACACTGTTGTCATGGTGATGGAATCTTTGAGCTTTTTCTATCCAATACAGACACAATTAACACTATGGTTTTTAGAAATCATAAGACGTCTCAAATGCACTTCAACAAAGAGGAAGTTTCCATATACTGGAGTCACACTGCCTGATCCTGGGTTCATATTTAGCTAGTGGAGAACACAAAGTAATCAATCCATCTCCTTCCATATATATATATATATATATATATATATATATATATATATATATACAGTAATACCTCGGAAAACGTTTACATCACATAACGCTAAAATCGCATAATGTTAAGCAATCGGGGGGGGAAGAGGATTGCATCGAGTAACATTAAGATCCTATGGGATGCATACAGTGATGGGATGTCAAAATTTTTACTACCCCACCATGATGTCATCACAGTGTGGGCGGAGCTAACATCATGTCATGACATTGTGGGCAGAGCCAAATAAAAATAAATAATAATAATAAAATAAAATAAGCACACACACACCTCAAACCACCCACCCACCCACAACACAAGGACAGCAAGGAAGACAGCAAGGAGGCCATGCATACGTGCCAAGCACTGTAGGCATGCATGCACACCAAGTGCTTGGCACGCATGCGCAGTGGGGGAACCAGTGAAAAGGTAAGCCCCGAAGGTGGTTCCCCCCAAAAGCTGCTACTGGTTCTCCGGGACACTGGAGAAAGATACTACCGGTTCTGGAGAACTGGTGAGAACCTGTTACATCCCATCACTGGATGCATAGGATAGCAACCACTAAAGCCTGTGCGGTTACAATGTATCTCTATGGAGCTTTAACATTATCTGATGCATCCCATAGGATTTTAACATGCATCGGATAACACTAAAAATCAGATAACACCAAGATTTGTGGAACCAAGTTTTAGCATTATCCGAGGTTTTTTTTCTGTATGCTGTATATATAAAGAGGCTCTGTTATCTCTGGGGTGCACATTTGCTGAGCAACTGTAAATGATTAATTTTCCCATTATATCCTACCCATCATGACATGATCACTGTACAATTGCATTCACTTTTAGTACTTGTTGAGATAATTTTTGTTATATGTCTTCACATACTTTTGACATAGGGCAACAATATGAAATATGAGATAACTATCTGCAAAAGTACTTGTATTTAATACCGTACAATACTTAGGTGTTTCAAACTAAAGTCAATGGCTTCCTTTGTTGAGTCAATCTATCTAACATTAAGTCTTCCTCTCCTGCTATTGCCTTCCAATTTTCCTAGCATTGTCTTCTAATGTTATCCTCAGTTGACTCGTTTTAACTTCTAATGAGAGTTCAAACTTGATTTAATCAAGGAAGCCCCCACCTGGATAGGCAATTTAAAAAATTAATTATTGCAATGTTCTTTACATGGGCCTGTCCTTGAAAAGTGTCAACAAGGAACCAGGTCTTGCCCATCCATTCCACAAAAGACACAGACACCAGTGTTGGTTGAAAACTAGGGCCATCTTTATTTAATGTGTTGTAATCCAATTGGGTGTTCAGAAGGCGTCTTCACAGTGTGGTCTGGGTAGTCCCTCTGAACAATACCCCTCCCCTGACCTGGAGAGCCAAATCCACCATTGGATTCCCATCCCATCTGCTACTGACCATCCAGCCGACGCACAGCCTGGAAGAGGTAGCCATCATCACCTGGTGTATACCCCACCCTGAGGTTTATTCAGTAACATGCACTATAATGAATGACCATTGGCCCTTTGGGGAGAAGAATTGACCACACTACCTGCCAAGGTGACCTAACACAACCACACTCTTCCAAACACCTATATCCCCTTCTGTGCATAACAGGATAAGTGAAAAAGCCTACACTATAGGCCAGTCTAGGTGTGAGCCAAAAAATCCTGTCTCGCCCAGAAGTGACCAGCTAACCCTCATCATGCACATCAGGGTGGGAGGGTCACTGTGAAGCTCAAACTGGATGCATGATGCTGTGAAGAAAACATGGTTATTTATGTAATTCTGGGACCACTCCTAAACACCCATTATTCCTCTGATTGTTCTTCGCTGGTGGCCTGATATGTCTTCTGAGTAAGGATTGGCAAACGTAATTATTCTGCTGTTGCAATCTTGATGATTGCTCTGCTCTTGTGGAATTCCCTTCCATTAGAGGTTCACCAAATCCCTTCTCTCTAACCACTTTGTAACTTGGTTAAAGCAGAGCAGTATAAATATGCTTTAAATAATATTCTTCCCCTGGTTTAGTTTTCATTCCTCACACAGTTTTATTATTTCTTCTAGTTGTCACCTCATGGTTTTATTGTTCTGTGTGTGTTGTGGTTTTTTTTACTACTTTTGGAATTTTGGATTTAAAAATTAATCTTATTTCTTGGTTTGGGGTAGTTGTTGAAAGATTTAAATCTTCATTGTAAACTGCCCAGTATTGGCTTTTCATCAAATGGGTAAAAAGAAAAGTAAATGAATAAACATATGAGAACCCAATAATTTTTTCTGTAAGTCCTTGGTATTTGTGCAACTCTTCTCAATACAACAGTTTTTGACAGGTTTCCCCATTGTCCAGCTTTCACATTTTTGCATAATAATCAGGTATACCATAGGATGGATGATTTTGGCCTTAGTCTCCAGCAATACATCCTTATGCTTATTTGTTTAATTTATTTATTTCATGTACATATTGCCCACCGGGGTGTTCACACTCTGTGGTTTACAATTCTAAAAATTCCTCCTTACATTTCTAGTTTTTTGAATGTTGAGCCAATTAAAAACATGGGGTTTTTTTTAAATCAAAACATCTAAGAAAAATGTCTTTAAGAAGTTCTGAATATGATACAAAGTAATTTCAGTGATGTAATCAACTTTCACTGGTGTGATGTCACCTTTAAAAGCCCTTAAGATGCTGGTTTAGAGCTGATATGTCAAATTTAAAATGTAAAGACTGTAATCACTGAGGGAATGTAATTATCTTTGCATAGGAATGCCAAGTCACAACCTGGAGACCAAGTATACTGTTCAAAAAGGACACTCTTGTTATCCGGGAGGTCAGAGAAGATGACATTGGAAATTACACTTGTGAATTAAAATATGGACTGTTTTCTGTGAGAAGAACAACAGAATTAACAGTTACAGGTAATCAGAGATTCTCAATGCCTTTTTTTATTTAGAGTAAGGAAAAAAATATTTTTGGTCTCTCCCTCTCCTAGCTGTTGTTGATGTTCATTGGCTGTGGGGACTGTCGTGCCCAAACTATGGTTAGGTTTCATATTATGGTTTTTCAATATTCTAATCTAAATTACATTTGAGCTTCAGTCTTTTTCCAAGGCTTGCAAGAAGAATGGACTTTTTAATGTCAAGTATGCTTGAAGTTGTGAAAAGGACTTTCAGTAGTATGAATAAATCTCTTCTAGGACAGATCTGTGTAATGAGATGCCTTTGAGGTGCAACTCTCTAAAGACTGAGAATATTCTGAGTAAATGTATCAACCAATTTGTGTTTATTTCAATTACTGTATGTCTAAGATTTTGACAAAGATATGAGGATAGGACAAATAGTTTTGGCTATATTTCATTTTGGCCTTATTTCTAATAAGAGTTGAATAGTCAAAAAATTTTTAGGGGGTGATGATTCTGTAAGTTTTAAAATCTATTCTCTTTCTGGAAAATGGGTCATGACAATGGGGGAAGGATAAGGCTATAACCTTCCTTATATTAACAAGTTTGACATGTAGTGTATTCAATTGTTTTAGAAAAAAATCTTTCAAAAGGACTGCTTGTATTATTTTACAGCCTTTGCAACCTGTTGAGATCAATGATTCTGAAAGCCTTCATTTCAAAGAATGATGAAGGCAAGTGTGAGTCTAGAAAATTTGTTATTAGATGACATTTCTAGCTACTATCTTCAGCTTGTTATTGAACAATTAATAGAGTGAGATCTTAAAACCCTTGTCTTCCTGTTGGATTCAGTGAGCCTTACTTCTGAGAAGACACGTATTGAGTTAATTGGCAAAGGACATGTGGGAAATAAAGAAGGTCCTCCAATTCTGGTCTCTCAAAAAGACCCAAAGACAGAGAGACAAAAGAAAGGAATATGTCAAAGTAAAATAAAATCACACACAACACTTCATCTCAATTCTTCAAATTTCTGTTCTTTCATTTTTTGTTATTCTTATTTCAAATTCCAAGCTGAATGAAATGGAGGAAGGGCTTTCACAAATTTTGTTGGTATACAGCATACTTTTGGAATCCTTACAGATAATTTCCAACTGATGTATTTCCCTGACCTATGGTGAAAGTTGCTGTAGTCTGTTCTCTGATTGTAAGTATCATAGATGTAGCAATATGTTTTTCTGAAGAAAAAAATAGAGAATGAAGTTCTTTGAGAAGACACAGTCTTCATCTTTCTAAAGGAGTCACAATTGTGATTTATTCTTTGTGAAGTTGTATTTTAACTATTTCTTGGGATCTTGTGTCACATCAAGTTGTACTGGTTATATTTATATAATTTGTAAAGTTTAAAGACCATAGAGCCTTGTTACGTTTGGCCTCACAAATTACTTCTGGGAAAATACAGTTTGTGATGAATCAACTAAAGTAAAATATAGGCTTCTCCAATTGGAATCCTAGGCTGTATGCTGGAAATTCAAATAGAATATTAGGCAGTTCACGTAACTGTGTCTGAATTAGGAATCATCTCTAGACATATGCCAAATACTGACATATGCCAAATACTGTTGAATTCCTCATCATTCTGCCGAGGAATCCAACAGTATTTGGCATACGTCAACAGTTTTCTTCCCAGTACTGCACATGAGTAAAATAAGAGTTTGTATGGAAAGTTTGCTAGGAATACTTTCAAGGTTATAAAGGCTTAGATCCACATGAGCTGTTCATATTTGTATTTTTCCTTTTGGACTGTTGTTATTTCTGATGGTTGATTACTGATGACTGTTGACCTTGACCTGGATAATCTTTGTTTCAAATACTACTACTAGTAGAACTATAACCTCTCTTCTCATGAGTCTCATCAAACAGTCAGGAAATATCGGGTAAAAGAAGTAGTTTGATATATGTATGTGTATGCTGGTTGGATAGTGGTTTCAGTTTCTGTTTGTGGAGCCAAAAATTTGGAGTTTGATTCCCCACTGTGTCTCCAAGGAGAAGAACCAGTTTGCATAGTTATGGGCAAGCTGCACAGTCTCAGAGCACCCCAAAAAGAAGGGCATGCTGTGTGCTCTATATTGTGTGTAAAGCCTTGAAAAGGCTCACCATAAGTCAGAATTGACTTGATAGCACACACTCATTGTCTTTATGCAATATTTTGAATGGAGTACTGCTGGCACATCTTTGGTGAAGATGAAATGGTATCCCTTCCTCCTGATGAGAATGCATTGCTTCTTGTCTGCTGCAAGATACTATCAAAGCATCTTTAATGTAAATATATTGAAAGTGTAATAAAATTCAGATTGCCTTGAAATCTTCTTGGCTGGTAATAAATTACACTATTAGGGCAGAAGAATATTGCTTTTTCACTAAAGAAACAGTAGTCATAACTGTAAATGGGACAGATAAAGTGTGATGACTTGTAACAATATGACTTTAGATAGATATAGTTGTATTTAACTTGCAAGAACTCTAAAAGAGCACTTTCCCTTTATTACACATTATGTTGCCTAAATGTGCTACATTAAATGTCACAGAAGTTTACACACTTTCGTAAAGGAAACAGAAATGCTTTAGATCACATCATAATGAAAAGAAATTAATTTCTTTTGTGTGTTCGGCAGAAGCACTCTCTAAACTGCTTAAATAATGTGGCTAATAGAGAGATACTTTCATGGCCCTTTTTATATGTAGATTTTGGGAACTACTGTAATAAATATAAGCATATCAAGCACTGCAACTATTAAAACTACTATTAAATGTAAAAGTCTTCCACATAATCAATGTCAGACATTCTCAGAGCCAGAATAAAAAGAAAGTAGACAAAAGGCTCATCAATGGAAGGATGAGATTCAATTATTACTCAATCAATATACTTCTGGTTTATAATTGGATGTCCTTCGCAAGCTAAAAATGTGTACACATGTGAAACAACACTGGTAAAATAATGTATAAAGCCACAGAAGTTGATAGCAAATACTTTTGTAGCTGTTAAGGAATGGCAAGAAACAGTATAGATCAGGAGTTTCCAACCTTTTCAAGCCGGGGGCCAGGTCACACTCTCTCAGTCAGCTTTGAGGGCCGGATAGCCATTTTGCCCTACCTGCACAATGGGGTGGCCATTTTGTCCCAAAATCTTCAAAGAGGTGGCCATTTTTTTCTTGGCTGCCCTTGGAGGGCCACATGAAATGGCACTGTGGGCTGGATCTGGCCTATGGGCCTTAGGCTGGGAACCCCTGATCTAGATTTTGCAACTGAACTATGAAAGGTAAATTTGACAGGGAAAAGCATCAGTAATATACATCAACTATCAGCTCAGCTTCCATTGATGGCTTCTTGGTTCTCTCCCTGCGGTGTCAACAAGGTTGGGATGCTAATCTTTGCTTGTCTCATCTTTTCCAGAGAAAATGTGAAACTCCAATATTATTCCATTCTCTCCTTGAAAGTGGAGGAGTCTGTGCAGCTCTCAACAGGAGAGAACTATGTTTTCTGCAAACTGTGCTTAAAACATTATTTGTGTTGAAGTGCTCTTTGTGCAAATGGTACTTAATTTGTGCAAACCATAGTTCTTGTCATGTTCCTCTTGTTAATGTTTTACTGCAAATGATGCAAATTTAATGATGGCTGCTGCTTTGTTATCTAGTTCTTTATGGGTTAGAAGAGTGGGTAGGGGGTGTTCCATCTTTTTAAAACAAACAGCCAGTTGTTCTGAGCTTCTTGCATGAATGATACTGGTTTTCTACAGAAACATATCACTTAGATTAAAGAGAATTTGATGAGTAAAGAAAATTCAATGTCTTGCTTTGCTTTCACACTGAGGCAGAGTCTTATGGGACTTGACCCCTGCCTTGTTGCAGAGTATTCTTGTTGTGAATTACTTCTCCTTTTATTTCAGCTGAGTAATTTGTCTCATCAGTTGCAAGCAATTTACTTCAAACCAATTCATACCCACTTCAATTTGTAGCCCAATATTCTGAAGTACAGTGAACCCCTGCTTTAAGGAATTAATCCATTCTGTGGGGTTTTCCTTATAGTGATTTCTTTTTTGTTAAAGTGAAGTGCAGTTTCCTATAGGAATGCATTGAAAACCAAATCTTGCATTCTGGAGCACAGAAAAATTCATAGAAAGTCTTTTATCTGTTCAAAACACTGTATAAACATGGTGAAAGAATCCAAAGTACACTTTATAATGAGTTTTTAACAGAAAAAAATTGTTTCTTTGTCTTATTTCCGAACTTGGTAACATTAAATTGGTTCTTAATGCATTCCTATGGGAAGCCATGCATTCCGCCCTTTAGTGGCCAGCACTGGTAATGACCTGCCAGTCAGCTGTTTTCCCCCATCACCACCCCACCACTTCTAAGCTGCCAAAAAGCTGAAAAAAATGGCATGAATGCATCTGCCACCACACACCAAGCACTGGGAGCAACCACAACTGAGTCCACTGTCAGGCAACCCCTAGAAATCCTGTCCGTATAGCGACCCCCCTCCCCGAAGCAGACTGTCACTTCCTATGGATTTCTTTTTCTGAAGTGAGTTTTCCGGTAAGTATGCTGGCCCACCCAGGCAGGCATGGTTGCCGCACGGTGGTGCTACATAGAGAGTCTTATTTGACGATAGTCCAGATATCAAAGTTTAAAAGGCAGGCTGAGATCTGAGTCAGTAGCCGGGTCTAGACAGGCAGTCTGGAGTCAAGCAGGATGTCAGTATTCACACAAGAGTTGTACCGATACTGGCAGGCTGCAAGAAGCTTGCTTATAAGCCTTCCAGCTAACCAGTATCAGCTTCTTTGGTGCTTCACTCTAGCCTGCCTGTGTCTCAGGTGTAGCTGTTTCCTAGACCAATCCCTGACTGAGGGATGATCGCTGACAAAGCCAGACTCATGATCTGACAAGTCAGTTGCTGGGGGGAAAAGACTTGGGCCAGGTGCAGGCTGAGATCCTTGGCTCAGGGTATCCTGGAGCTCGGGTACAGGCAGAACTGGTCTGGGTATAGGGAGTGCCCCTTGATCCAGGTCCTCTTTGGAGTTGGAGGAGGGCTGGATCACAACAGTAAGTGAGTTGTCCATAAAGTGGGGGTTAACTGTATTTTTATGTATTTGTATATGTCCAAATTGGGAGGGGGCGGTAAGTGGGGAAAAGAAAGGACTCCTACCTGAGATGGATTTGAATCTAGTAGCCTCAACTCTTGATAGACTTCTAGTGTCAAGGCAAAGCTCCTATCATTCTCTTTCCTTCCTATCCCTCCCTCCTAGATGCACAACTTACATAGCTTAGGTCCTGAGATCTACTCCGCTGAAATTTTGCACAATGACATACCAGAAAAATAGAGGAGTAAAATATAGTTTTTAAAAAAACTAACCCCCCCCCTAAACAAACAGTAAAGTAACACTGGTTGAAATCCTATAGTAATAAAATTATGCCTGTGCAGGTTCATGTCAAGTTATGGCCAGGCAGTCCACATATTTGATTGCACAACTAACTGTTCAATTGAGTATACAACTAACTTTGCACTTACCATGCAACTGATGCCACAACTGTAGCCATTGAACTGCTACCTGGACAAGACTTCAGCTGTAGTGCAAATTTCACAGTGGTTTGTGCAATTTCAAGTTATACAGGCATAGCTATACAATAGGATTTTAGCGAGTTCAATAAATCACTGGAAATGTTACACTGTGAAGAAGACTACACCCAGTTTTTCTCCTGTTTTGCTCTGCCACCACTTGTTTTTCTGTAACCAAATGATTACTCAATTCTAAAAATATCCAATGAACCAAGGAAAGTCTTTTAATCCTTTTTGACAGGAAAGAGTGGATAGGAGGAGAAATGGATTAATAGGAGGATATATGCATTTCCTTTAATGTCTACTTTGACATTTAATTGTCACTGAAAATTCAACGTAAATCCTGTGCTAACTCAATCTGGTATCCAGTGGTGGGCTCAAAAAAATTTTACTACCACACTGTGGGTGTGGTAGGCATGGCCAGGGGAAAAGCCCTGTGTTGCACCAAGAGTAGGACTACTTTATTTAAAAACTTGGATGAGCAGGGTCAGCCCAGATTTCTGCTACCAGTTCTGGCGGACTGGTGTGAACCTGCTGATGCCCACTGCTGCAGGCATCACACATTTTGTTTCATAAGCAAAAAAAGATGCAGTGGAGTGTGAGATTAATTAATTCATGACATCAGTTCTCATCTAAGCTCTGTATCCCCATACTTTTTGAAGATGCACTCTGAATATTTCTATAGCATAGCACATGTGCTTCCTATCACAGCACTGATTCTTCCATTTGTTATTATATGTATCTTCTCCTTTTAAACCCAGATTCAATTTTTCCCCATGTGGCTTCCATAATTTGGCTAGCTAGCATGGCCTTTCTACCATCTCGTCTCCAAATTCATAGAGGCAAAGATGAGGAACACCAGAAGCGTAGCTTACCTTGGCGGGGCCCCGTATAAAAATTGTTTGGGGGCCCTTTATATGCGGGGCGGAGCTAACGTCATGACATCATGACGTCGTGGGGGGGGCCAACGTCATGATGTCATGACGTCGTGGGCGGGGCCAAAAATAAAAATAAATAAATAAAACAGAATAGAATAGAATTAAAATAAACAAACAAACACACACACACCTCAACCCATCCACCCACCCAAACAACCACAACACAAACCCGTAAATAACTTAAATAATTAAAATAAATAAAGAAATAAAATAAGAATTTAATAAAAATCCACCCACCCACCCAACACACACATAAACCACCCACCCACCCGAAACACAAAACCCTCACTTACCCTCCTGGGGCCGCATGGCAAGGCGCGCTGCCCCCGACTCCAGCCTCCTCCTCTTCCGGAGCTGCTTGCCCCGCGCCCCCCATGTGCGTGCCCTCCACAGCGCGCTCCTGCAAGTCTCAGACGTCAGCCTTGCGGGGGCGGTGGCAGGCAGGCAGGTGCAACTGTTGCCACCACCGTCACCACCGCCGGACCCGGAGGAGGCGGTGGCACACTCTGCCAGGCGTCCGCAGGCCATGGAGGTTCGGCAGCAGCGGACAGCCCGGGCAGGCCTCAACCTGCCCGTGGGAGCTGGGCGGCCCCAGGGGAGATGCCCTCTTCTGAGGGCCACCATCGGAGCCGCTCCGAGAAGCTGCGGCTCCGACTCTGAAATTTTATTTTATAAAATTGGAGCCAAAAATGGCTCCAATAAAGTGCGCATGCGCAGAAACTCAATCTGATGCATGCACAATGCGTCAGATTGAGTTTCTGCGCATGCGCAGTAAATTTTTGTTCTTTTTTATTTTTATTTTTATTTTTTTGTCGTTGGGGGCCCCCATAGCCCGGGGGGCCCCATAGCCCGGGGGCCCCGTATAATTGATACGGCTGATACGGCGGTAGCTATGCCTCTGAGGAACACTAAAATTTCCCACCATGCCAGTTCCAATTGAAGCAGTACAACTGATTTTCAAAACTTCTTCTTGATCCAGGCATTCTTTGCACTGTTCTAAATATTCCAATGGGTTTCTAACAGCTACAGAAAAGAAAAAGAAGGATTTGTGTCATCTTTATCTGCAATGCTTAATCCCATCGCATGGACCCGAAAATGTGATGGAATAGAAGTGGCAATAAAATAATCCCTGACAATGTGTCAAACAAATAGGTGATATGATAGTTACACCAAGCAGGAAAAGTACAGTGCAACTTCTTAATTGATTTTTCACTGAATAAATGCTTTTTCATAATGTGGCTGTCTTAGTCACTTCTAATAGTACTTACTGTCAATCAAAGAAAAGGAGTATTCTAGCATGATCAATGTGTTAATGTGTTTCTGACACTTGCAGGGTTTTCTTTTATTAACAGCCAAGGGAAACAGCTCTGCCCAATCTTGAATATTATCCTTTTATATTAAGAACACCACATTGATAAACATGCTGGAAAGCAATCCTGATATAACAGATATCACATTGTGATGCATTTTGTGCAGTGACCAGCTGGGCTCTAGGAGGACACACAGTCTCCTAGCTTTCACAGCCACTCCAAATGAGGAACATCCTCCCTTCCCTTCCATATATCATGACATTATCTTGATATGCAAAAGCCTGGTTTCCTGCTTCTTCATTGTAAAAAGATATAAACTCCTGTTTGCTCTTGCTGTTCTCCTGTTTTACATCTAAGAATAAGCCTGGCTGGACTACATACTCCATGTTAGCTTGAAGAAGTAGTCGTGAACTACAAAAGCTTGCTATGTTTTGAATTGTTAAAAGTCCCCTGTAAAGTTATTATCTCTTTCCCGTATCTGTTTGAATTTCTGATGGGTCACACAGCTGGATTTTGTTTATTATCTTTATATGACATACTTACAGATATACTGTCTAGCTTAAATAAAAATAATTCTGATTGATGTGAGTTATTATTATTATTATTATTATTATTATTATTATTATTATTATTATTATTATTATTATTATTATTATTATTATTATTATTATTATTATTATTTCAAATGTATATTGCCGCCCACTCGCCGTGGCGACTCAGGGGGGCTTACAGACAATACATTACATTACATTAGAATATAGTATGTTGAGGTGGGCACAGGGGGAGGGGCGGCAAGGTCCTCATCCTGCTTTGACTTCTTCTTCCCCTGGCAGTTGGTATAGGCACAGGGGGAGGGGCGACAAGGTCCTCATCCTGCCCTGGCTTCTTCTTCCCCTGGCAGTTGGTATAGGCACAGGGTGAGGGGCGGCAAGGTTGATTTGATCGGCTTCATACCAGACTAATTATCTTTGATAATAAATGATATTTCTGGGCATCACAGAAATGCTAAAAAAAAATAATAATCCCTAATTCTAATTTGTGCTAGGCTGCCCATCCAACAATTTGTATGCACAAAATGGTGGGTGGATTGAACAGTAAATGAACTTATCAACTGGAAGGTCTGCAGGTCAGCAGTTCAAGGCACAAGTATTGCATGTAGGAGTGAGCTCCTGTCTCTGTCCCATCTCCTGTCAACCTAGCAGTTTGAAAGCAAGAAATTGCAAGTAGATAAATAGGGACCACTTTGGTGGGGAGGTAAGCAGCATTCCGTGCACTCTGGTGTTGAGGCATGCCTGCCACGTGTCCATGGAAATGTCTGCAAACACAGACAGGGCTGGCTCTTCGGCTATAAACAGAGATGAGCACTGAACTCTAAAGTTGGATATGACTGGCTCTTGAGCAAGGGTGACCTTTACCTTTACTATGTTAAAAGCATCACTATGGAAAATATCTGTTTGGCTAATAATCTTCTTGTTGAAATAAGATTTCACAAAATTAAAATAAATCCAGTGTTAAGACACCCATGATGCTTATTAACTAGCCTTCATAAATGTAGTTAAATGACATTGGATGCTAATGTTTCTTATTATAGCTGCAAAATTAGAAGATTTAATTTCAACTTTATGTTTCCCTAGAGTATGGTAAACTCAACAGCAGTGTCCTTTCAGCAACATTTATTATTTCCCCTCCTTTTCCTGGGATCTTCAGATAATTGGTCTATACAGAGTGCAGAATACTCCTAAGAGAGTAATTTGAGATTGTGTTCTAATAAACATGAGAACTAAAATGTTTATAGCCAAAGCCGAGTCTCTACTTGCTGGCACTGTTTCTTGAATTGTACTTTGTTTTCTATCTTATTGAATATGTCAATAATTATGTAAATGAAGGGATTATGCATTATGTACCTACAAATTCTCCAGGGTGAAGATATGTTTCAAACTGTAATCTAATGCATACTCGGCTTGGAATAAATTTCATTGAATTCAACAAGATGTACTTTTGAGTAGGCATGGGTAGAATTGCACTGAAAATATGTTATTGTTTGTATTTATGTTCCATCATGGAGGTAGGGAACTTTGGTAGATCAAGGGGCCATCTTTATTATCCTTTGATCCTACTGAATGGTATACCACATCTAACCTTTTCATATTGACTAAGACAATTAGTAGATTATCCCCCCCTCCCCAGTTTCTGTCACATATAATAATAATTTCGTGTCAGAAATTATTCTGGGTTGAAAGGATTTTTTGCGGAAGAAACTCCTCTTAGGAAATGCCCAAATGTGTCCCCAAGAGCTGGGACAGAGATGGGTGCTCAATCCATCATGCAGTACCCGGGTCTTGAACTGCTCACTTGCCGGCCTTCCAGGTAAAAAGGTGAGTTTCTTAACCTCTGAGCCACCGCAGCCCCTTCTGTCACCTATAAGGACCAGCTGAAACAAACCATGAATGTGTCAGGTATAAACTCACAAACTTGGGAGACAACAGCTGAAGATCACCCACTTTGGCACCATACCATCTGTGGTATGAAGAGGCTAAGCGACAAGCTCGGAAGCTTTGTCAAAACCAACCACATCCTCCACCATCTATTCAGTGTACTGTGTGCAGTCGCATGCTCCATGCCAGGATTGGTTTAACATGTATGAATCAAAATATATCTATAAGAGAATATTTTAAAAGAAAATATTGTTGGCAATTTTATTTTTGTGAGGAATTGCTTCTAAAGATAAGCAATTGCATGCAAATTTTTATGAAGACTTGAAGAAAAATAATGCAAATGAATGAAGAAATAAGAGGAAACTTTGATTTCTGCATAGAACAGAACTCTGACTAAAAACTAGATTGGTCCACTAAGATATTGACTTCTGAAACAATATACTATTTTAATTACATTTGTGGTACTAATAACGGGAGGCATGCAAACATGTTTCAGAAAACACTTTAAAGAAAGTAAATAATTTAATTTTGAAGTGTGCTCCTAATTACTAAACTTGCATTCACTTTCTCATTTTTTCCCCTAAATATACATCTTGCATAGTAGTCCCTTCAAGTTTTCTTATTAAGGTATCATTAAAAGATATTAATATTTGAAATAATACAATCTATTACATGTTGCTTTTCCCATTCACTTCTCCATTGTATGGGATAACAAAACAATGTTCCCATATTATTTTGGTCTTCTTTTGGGAGTTTGATAACAAATGGCAATTATTTTAATTCAAAAGAGAAATTTGAACCATCATTTTTTTCTGTGTGGTGCATTTAATTTATATCAAGAGCTGTATTAATTTTAAAAGATGGAATGTGACCTCATGAAAACAAATTTGATAAGTGATAGACTTTTGTCATATTCTTTGCCTTCTTTTTAATGAAATGAGAAAGGAAAGCTGAAGTTAGAAAAATATCTGTTTCCTCCCACCACCACTACCACCACCACCTCTCCACTAGTACTGCTCAGTTCCTCTTTTAGGTAAATCCATAGATATTTCTAGACTGATTTAGGATGGACACACATGGAAAAATACTCTTCTAAGTGATAGAAACTGTGATATAAAGAGATAAGTATAATACAGTAATAAATACATTCTGGGACAGGTTTTGAGACTTTGCACACCAGCCCCAATGTTTTCATTGTCCCATTTAACAGATTATGACCGTATCAGGCAATCACTGCATTAGTAGTTCAGGATAGTGTTGTGAATAGAGATGTTGACATTGATCAATGAAACTTGACTATATGCTGAATCCAGAGACAGACATTTCTTCCCAACCCTCAGCAGTATCTTTCCAACTATGCATTGATGGTTGCTACTTTCCATGGGGAAAAAATGATGGACTACATTTACAACAAAGAGAACCATGAGAACAATTGTTGGAGAATGATTAATGGTGGATGTAAATATTCTACAGAGATTAGACATCATAGGTCCTGCATCCCTGCATACTCTCTCTTCTCATAATGAGAAAGAGATACCAATACAGGACCTTCATACATTTCTTGCCATTAAATCAGTGACTGGGCCCAGTGGGTTCTTTTTAGAATGCACAAACAATACAGTCAAATGTGAAGGTATATCACTATTGTTCCCCTTCTGAAAGATTACCCATAGGAGAACATGAGAAATGTTGATGTATATCAAGCTAGCAGAATTTTAGCAGATTTGTCACACATGAAAGTAGGCTAAGGAGTAAGAATAACAATGCTATCATAGGAATTTATTATAGGTTTTATTTCATGATCGTTCTTATGGACCATCCCATAGGGTTGTTCAAACAAGACAAATACTGAGTGGTTAGGACAAAATAAAATGTTTGGGCTAGAGACTGAATGTTATATACATCATATTGCTTTTTAGCGGCAACTACAGTTCAAACTAGAGATAGCAATAAGTTGAAACTATTACAGTTGATCTTATTAAACTGCAGAACAGCTTTTTACATACTTTGATAGAAAAATGTTTAACTTACTCCCAGAGTAACACTAGTTGAGTAAAAATCCCCATTAAAGCAGTTGTTCTGTTCTGGATTACACCATCATGCAATCAATGACACAAATGTTTGTGCCAGAGATTGTACAATAATGGTCTTTTGAATGATACCTTTGGCCTTGCTCTAAAAAAGTGGAAATGCTGGATAAATGGGCTGTCCTCTAGTTGAGGGACCTTCATTGTTAGATAAAGGTAAGAATGATTTGCTTGATTTTAAGCACCTTCAGAAGATAAGATTCTATTTTTTAAAAAACTACTATGTCAGAAAATGTTCCTATGAGAGTATCTCCCCACCTCTTTGGACTTGTTTGAAAAAGAAATTTCTTTTATTAAGAATTTCAAAGAAGAAAATTCAAACAGGCTCACATGAGTTTGGCTTGGGGTTCTTATCCATATATTATAGTTTAGATGATTGAAAACATCTTCTCCTTTGTGATATAGTCATCTGTCTGGCCTTCTCTTTTGTGGTGTAGTTATCTGGCAGACAGGTTCCTCACAGTGCTTTTGACACTTCAATTTTAAACCCTAACCCTTATCCCACTTTCCACACATGTTATAGAATACTTCCTTTCTCAGACCAAGAATACAAGAATGCAGGAATACAAGTTAGACAGGGCCATAGCCAGGATTCTAGATGTGGATGGGTGAATATTTTTTCAGGACAGGCAACAATGACATATATATATATGTCATTGTTATATATACTCAGGGTGGTTGACACCCACCCTCACCAACCCCTGGCTATGACTTTTTTCTGATGTTCATCTGAACTCTGGATTCCGGTAACTTAAGTCCTGTATGTAGAAATGGTTAGAAAAGGTTAAAAATTGACTTTCCTAAAATCCAATGTACACATGTGGCAATACAGTACTCAGCTTTTGGGTTCTATAAAATCATGAAATCAAATATAAAATGGTCACTCCCCCCCCCCCCCGAGTTCCCCTTACTGCCACTTCCTCCATTAAATCATTCTTATTGGTATGAATTAATCAAGGAAATGTGAACTTTCAAAGAAACTGCAGGGTGGTGAAGAGCATTGTCAAAGACAGCAAAAGCCAAGACAGCACTTTGAGTCACCTTGTGAAATTATGGTGAGTTTCCAACAATCCAAAGAAATGCTAAAAGGTCTTGAAAATTAGTTAGAAAAATAAACACTGTTTTTATTAGCAAATGAAATCTTGGGGATAATGGAGCCCAAATTACAGTACAGCAGTCGCTTCAATTTTTTTCTCACTGGACACAACAGTACTGTCCATTATATACAATATAAGGCAGGGACTGTTGTGGCTTAGTGGTTAAGATGCTGAACCTGATGACTGGGAGGTCGGCAGGTTATAAGTTCAAGACCTGAGTGCTGCATGACAGAGTGAGCTCCCATCTCTGTCCCAGCTCCTGCCAGCCTAGCAGTTTGAAAGCAAGAAATTACAACTAGATAAACAGGGAAGGTAAACAGTATTCAGTGTCTAGTCATGCCTGCCACATGTTCACAGAAATGTCTGCAGACACAGTGCTGACTCTTTGGCTATAAACAGAGATGAGCACTGAACCAGTGGTGGGATTCAGCAGGTTTGCGCCAGTTCGCTAGAACCAGTAGCAGAAATTCTGGCTGGCCCCACCCATCCAAGTTTTGAAATAAAGTAGTCTTAATTTGGGTGCAATGCAGGGTTTCCCCCCCTGGCTACGCCAACCATACCACACCCACAAAGTAGGTAGTAAAAAAATTTGAAAATCACAACTGCACTGAACCCTAGAGTTGGATACAACTGGCTTTCAAGCAAGGTCGACCTTTACCCTAAGGCAGGGAAGGAACTGTACACAACTGAGGCATATTACATCTGACAATTCCTCTTAAATGTGTAATATTTTAAAGACCTGGGGAAGGTGCTTAGCCATGAAGAATAGATGCATGCAATTTTGGCCTTATACGTATTTGAGCATGATTAGTTTTTGCTGTGTCATACTCCGCTAGAACCAAAGTGCAGTGTACAGAATTATATCCACAATGTCTCCAATGTTTTTGTAGCTGCTTCCTCACCACCACAACCATCACCACTATGGCCTATTATGACAGTAGGTACAGAGCACTATAGAGGTAGAGCTGTGGTATTTAAGCTGTCAGCTAAAGTGAGACTGCTGCCACTTGTAGAGGTACCAAAAATATCAATCCTGCTGGGAAGAAAACAAACTTGTGGTAGAACCACTGCTAATGATGAGTACTGTTAGCTCTCCTACCTGCCATTGAAAAGTCCTGCAGAAAATCAGTGGCATTGTCCCCCATTTTTTCATCCCTCAAATTGGATGGAGAATTTCAAAAGACCCTTTTCCATGCAGCTCTAATGTAAAGCAAAGATCGGAAGAGGCAGATTTCTTCCTTCCTTGCTAATATGAACTTTCCCAGAAATCAATATAAGTATTACTAGTTTTGTTTATAACAAACCAGTAGCATTGCTCTGTGAAATGTACCGCTCATGCTTCATAGCAAAAGATCATTCTTTAGAAACTTGAAAGAAGCAATCGTTACACAGAAAAATGCAATTATACTTTCATATTTAGAAAAATCATGTCGTCGGTGTTCTGTCACCAGTTCATTGATTTTTAAAATGAAAAATGGTTTGAAAATTTTGTTGTGGTAATTCCTAGTAAGCACAAACATCATATATATACAGCTTAAATTGAACAACATCTTTGGTTTTGATCGATGTAAGCTAAATGGGTTTGCATTTATTTTTGTAAACGATAACATGCAAATAGAATACAATTATATTTCTGCTCATAGATATTGGGGGTCAAATCACCTACATTTGATTAAATTAGATGTTAAATTACCATTAATTGTACATGTGTAAGGGACTACGGTGGCTCAAGTGGTTAAGATGCTGAACTTGACAACTGGAAGGTCAGCAGGTCCGCAGTTCAAGACCCAAGTACTGCACAACGGAGTGAGGTCCCACCTCTGTCCCAGCTCCTGCCAACCTAGTAGTTCGGAAGCAAGAAATTGCAAGTAGATAAATAGGTACCACTTCAGTGGGAAGGTAAACAGCATTTTGTGCACTCCGGTGTCGAGGCATGCCTCCCACGTGTCCATGGAAACATCTACAGACACAGACAGCACTGGCTCTTCGCTATAATCAGAGATGAGCAGTGAACCCTAGAGTTGGATATGACTGGCTTTCGAGCAAAGGGCAACCTTTACCTATAGGTCCACACTTACATATGCATATAAACACATGCATACCACCACTAATATAGCAAAACAAATAAGTTTATACTACATGTTGAAAGAAAGAATGAAAGAAAGTGCATGCCCTATTTATTAAACATTTTTCCTGGTAGCTTGTTTTCTTCTCTGGAGATTTAGTTCTCCAGATGAGAACAAAAGTTAGCTGAAGTTCTCTCTTGCTTTATTTATATAACAAAAATAAATAAAATAATGAAAAATGCATCGTTTCACCCATAGGGATGGGCCAAGTGCAATCTGTGAACAGCATGAAGCTCCTGGGCACCCTGGGGCAATCACACCAACCATTTATTTTTTTAATGGTCCCAGTATCTATTTATGTCTTTGGGGGCAAGTTTCCCTTCTTTCAATATATATAAGCAAAACGAAGGGGATCATTACTTGAAAATGCTAGGTGGCTTTTTCAGCAAACCTCCCCTCATTTTTGAAAAACAAAATGGAAGTGAGGTCACAGAAGTGGGTACAATCCCCAAAGGACCAAAGGGTAGAGGGGCACAGACATTTGGAGGTTGCCCACCTCTGATTACAAGAATCAGCAGTCCAAAACTTAGCTATAAGCGATCCAAGCAAGACACAATCAAGACTACAACCAACGTTGCTGAATATCATGCATAAGATGTTCCACACCCTTTACAATTTACCTATGGACAGAAGTGGGGTAGAGAGGATACAATTCTTCCAGGCTTCACCATCATCTTCTTTGGAATTTCTGTCATTCACACAGGGCTTTGTGTTTCTGGAGGGACAGATAAAATTAAGATGAGTTCAATTAGAATTGAATAATCTAAAACTCTATTTTCATAATTCTAAGCCAAATTGGTTCATTTGATTAATTATTTTAGAAGTTTATGAAATTGTATCTCACTTTAATTTTGGTCGTCTTTGACTTCCACTGCTAGATTTGTGGGTGAATTTTGCCAAAAGACAGGATTAGTACCTCTCATACATACCTTTATATTGATTGGTTGTTTCCAGCTTTAACT
This sequence comes from Furcifer pardalis, assembly GCA_030440675.1. Lineage (NCBI taxonomy): Eukaryota > Metazoa > Chordata > Lepidosauria > Squamata > Chamaeleonidae > Furcifer > Furcifer pardalis. The sequence continues at coordinate 47,000,715 of CP126895.1, forward strand.
TCCAAGAATGAGAAGTATGTAACTCAGCTGCAGCACAATGGTCTGTTGCCGCAACTGTGCATGAAGCTATGAACCTGTGTGGGCAGCGGGCTGTTTTGCAGTCTCAGGTACTCAGTCACCACTTTTATTTAATCAATTCATTGAGGTACCTGGCTTGGAGCTGACCTGCATAATTTCCCATCACAAAGGTTTTTTAAAATAAGATGTAGAGAGTTATCATTACTTTTCCTATCGTTTTCCCTAAGCAAAATGATCTAGCCAAGACTTTGAGTAAAACAGTTCCTCAATCTTCTCACTTCTATGTAATAAAATTTGACATAAAATCTGTTTTTTTCTGTATAAAATGTTATATAATTACAATTTTCATAACTTAAGAAAATTCAGGATCTGCATGGGCTGCAGTCAGACTATGACTCTTGTGGAATTGTAAAAGAGACTTTTATGAAATCTCAGAAGATTACCTTGTTGAATTACAAAGGACTGCCACACCACATAGAGAATTACCAAGGCAGTCTTTTGTTGTGTCCCCCCCCCTCCCAATTTCTATGTTGTGCTTAACCTTTAGATTCATAGCTTGTTGTACATCCTGCAGGGCTTGCAAACTTTGAAACATAACAGGAGAAAATACTTTGATTAATAGAAGAAAGAGATCTTCCACAGTGGGTCATTAGTTCAAAACTCATCTTTGTTGATAGTAAGTAAAATATACTAATCCAGAACAGAAATTCACTCTTTAGCATTCATTAGTCTGGTCTCTTCTAATTATTCTGTGACAAATTTTAAGATAGCAAAAAACAAACCAGTTACTAATTGGCACCCTTGTTGGTAATCTCCACAGGGAAAAGGAAATCAGAACAGTTAATGAAGGTGCTTAGAAATGCTCCCTGAAGTACCTTAGTAGGATCGTCCAGGGAAGTTCACTCTGTGACTATCTCTGGTCCATAGATAAATGAATTTACCGCTTCTTTGTAAATATTTCTGATAAAGTTACAGTATTCCTGGGAAGTTCTCTTTGCTCAAATTTCTCCCACTGAGTTTGCTATTTCACAGAAGATAGATTCTTTTCCCATTCCTTCTCTTTGGCAGGCATTAAAAGGATGTTTGTTGTTAATAATGGCTCCCTTTAGTCACCCTCTGTTACATGAACAAGGAACACTACAAAACCCTGTTCTAGGAAGCTTTTAAAAAAATAATCAATTGTAGTCTGTTTGAGATGCTCATATACTTGTTTTCTGTCAGATAACACTGGGGATAAAAGAACAACGTATTAAAAGGGCAAGCAATGACTATTTTCTTAAACTCCCACCTAAAGTTTTAGAAGCCTATTCCTTATGAAGATATCACCTGTTTAAATAACAACTGAAAACTTGACATACTTTATTTGCTAGATGGGTTGTACAGCTGTGAAAATGTTCAGATCACTCCTGAGGAAGAAAAAAGGACTAAAAGAACATTAATATTTATTTATTTATTTATTTAATTTACTCCAATTTCGTTGATATTTATTATTGTGCCCTGCTTTACGTTACAGGTTCACAAGAATGTACTTAAATTGAATATGCCCAGACAGTTCCCTTGAGTTTATTTATTTATTTATTTCAATTTATATCACCATCCCACTCCAAGGACTCTGGGTGGCTTACAAAAATAAAAAAGCCAAAAGGATTACAAATGTTACAAGATTAAAACATATAAAATTTAAAAGAATTAAAAGATCAGAAGATTAAAAAATTAAAAGGTTAAAAGCGAGAAAGAGAGTTATTAAATCAACGAGCATGCTGGGGTTACAACTTTAGTGGTACCCCAGACTTGCCCCGCCAGCCAGGTTTTTAAACCTTTTCTGAAGGGCAGCAACTCTGTCTGGAGATGCAACTCAATTGTCAGGAGGTTTCATAGGGCCGGAGTGGACACAGAAAAGGTCCTCCTTCTAGTGCTAGAGAGATGTGCCTCTCTAGCCAATGGAACAATTAGAGAGCCTCTCCAGTCTGCTCTGGTGGGACAGATGTTCTTGGGGTTCTGACAGAGAGCTGGTAAAAATAGAACATACAGAGGGTGACCATTTTAAGAAATGAGAAAACTGCATTAAAATTGTAATATTCAATATATGCCGATAACAAAAGATGAACACAAGCCACCTTTGATTCCAGCATTTAATAGAAATGCTCAAAACTTATCAGTGTCCAGACATTTCTAATTACGGTGAGCTACTGCTTGAACAACATTGACCAAATTGTCCACTTGTGTCATTGCACGTGTCGTTTCAATTCCTTCCCAAATTACCGCCAGTGTAGCCAGTTTTTCTATGGTACATTACATCCTTTAAGGTCTCCCATAGGTAGAAGTCAAAGAGTGTTAAGTCAGGAGTACATGTCATTGTACTTCTACAACATTTTAGAAATTAAAACACCACTTTAAAGTTATCTTGGTCTCCTCGAAAGACAAATGTGCTTCCTCCATTTTCTTTCACTGTCCTGCCTGTTGTATGGTGGTGCTTACATTAATTCTTTTGAGTGAATGTCATACTATACATTGCTACTGTTAATTCAATCCAACTTTGAAAAGTAACACATAGATAACATCTCTTAAAATGTATATAAACTTTTAGTATATATTTGGGATGCAAGAGAGGCAAAAACTGTATCTCCGGTTTGGTAGTATACTTATATTAGTCCAGAAAACATTCATGCACATTTAAACTCCAATATCTTAAAAAAAAACCTCAAAATATCAGTGTAGTTGCTAAAATTCTGATATCAAATTTAATTTTAACAACTATACCCCTGTGTAACATGCAAATGTATTGTGGGTGTCATTTTTATACATGTATGTTTTTAATAAATTTAATTTAAAAATATATTAGTCCAGAGATTATCTTCTTAAAACTGTTACCTCTGTCTTCTTTCCTTTCTTACTTCCTAACCTTTAAGAGTTAAGTTAGACAACTAAGAAGGGTTAAATAAATTTTGTTTTATAAACATCCAGTAAATTTACATTTCATTGAGTTTAATCCAATTGTTGTTTCTGAGCCCAGTCCACTCAAGTTAACAGGATATTTTTGGGTGTATAAATCAAACACATCTTGTGAAGTTTAGCCCCCATTTTGGTAGGGGGGGGGGAGGCAGCACAAAATCTCGAAACTGGAAGTCCAGTTTTCCAAGGGAGTTATTTTGCCTGACAGATACATCAAAGACGAAAAGAGAGGAAAACAAAAGTATGTATGGTTCAATCCTATGCAAATTTACTCAGAAATATATCTTTCTATATGTAGAATGGCATAGCTATTTATTTGCATGTATCTACCCAGTTAATGACTTGTCTGATGACATCCATCCAGTTAATGACTACCCAGTTAATGACTGGTTCTCATTTATGTCTTCTGTGGGTTTCAGAATGCTGTAGATGTACATTTACTTTTCAAAAGCTAGAATAAGGATTAGCTTCTATTTTCTTGGCTTTGTGGATATTGAATGAACATGAGGCTTAAATCTAGCCTTTCTTAACCTGGGAAGTGTTTAAACTGCCAACTTCTTTTTTGTTTGGACTTATGTATTGCAATATGGCTTGGTGTACATCTTCACTTATTTCTTACATACTCAGGTTGATTTTAATTATTGGTGTGTTTTAGATTGATTCAAATCCTGCTCTTAATCACTAATTTTGGTCATGTCTGATGAGTCCAAACACTCTTGAAGGTTTGTTAGTGGTTTGGATTTGAAGAGACAGAAATAACACATCTCCAAAAGATTTGATGTATTTATTCTTCAAAGAAAGTAGATTAGGAGAGGGATAGACAGTATCTTGGGGTGGGGCTTTTTAACTATTAACTCTATTTTGGAAGAAAAAACAGTGATGTTTTTACTATGCTTCTCCAGTCTCAATTATTTGTGATCAGAGATGTTGAAGGATTTATTACAGTATATTGCAGGACTAAGCCCATATCTACTGCTTTCTGATAGTTCTCTCTCAAAGTCAAGGTCAGAATTGGGGCAGATGACCTATCCTGAACTCCAAGCTACCAGCCATATGAAGGAGCATTCATGTTAAGAAACAGTTTGATGGAACTAGTGATACTTCCTCATCATCTGTGAGTAGGTATCGCTAGATTCTTGCTTAGAATCTGCTGGAGGTTCAGGTTTTCTGCTTGTTACTGTATGATACACAGTATAATTTTTTTGCAAATGTCAAACAATAATGCATGTTCTTGTTGTATAATATTTGCATAGTGGTACAGATAGCATGTCCCAGACATTAATAGCAATAGTGCTTAGACTTATATATCACCCCATAATGCTTAGTGCACTCTGGGAGTGGGTGGGTTCACAAGATAATTTGCATTTTGCTCCCAACATGCTGGGTACTCATTTTACCAACCTCAGAAAGATGGAAGGCTGAATCAACCTTGATCCCCATCAGGATCAAATTCACAATGTTTTGGCTGCAATACAGCGGTTTAACCACTGCACCACCAGGGCTCCATTATGGCTGAGTATTGTGAAATGCAAGTCTCCCTCTGTTCCCCGTTTGTTTCTTTTTAGTTTCTAATGTACAAATGTTTGGCAAGTTTTATCAGAAGGAAAAAGAATGATTACTAACAAGGCCCTGATCAGGGCTTCTGGGAATCGAAGTCCAAGAACAGCTGGAGTGCCAAGGTTGGCCACCACGGCACTAGAGAGAAAGAATAAACTTCAATTTTCTTTGAGATGTGATATTTGAAAATCATTTGATCCATACCAGAAAAGGAGACAAATTATGTGTCCATAGAATTATTGATTTGGCTTCTGAGATGTTTGTGAAAAACTTAAACGCTTTGGAATCTTCAACTCAGTTTAGAATAAGACCACTTTTTAATTAGTCCACCAACCATTAACTAGCACCAACTTTAATTTAAAGATCTGTGAATGTGTCTCTCTGAGTGTGCATCCATATGCAGGAACATATGTGCTTCTCATCTGAATGAAGAATGTTCATTAAATGTCATACTCGAGTGTTTGTACTGAAAAGCAGCACCTCTTATAGGTACTAAAGCATATTGAAGAAGGGTGAGGTTTAATAATCTATTAATATTTATAACAACTAAGCATTTTTTCATATTACTGTAGAATTGGTCACAATTAATGCACACAGTGATAAATGTTATAAGGATGTATACAAAAAATGGAGCAAAGTGAAAGTAAGGCAACATGGATTTTGATGGAGATTTAGAAAGGTCCAAATGTAGTACAGTGATATACCAGGGATTCTCAACCTGCGGCCCTCGGCACCATTTCATGCCCCCCATCGCCTCCATCACACCAGGAAGTGCCATGTGGTGGAGGAAGGGCAAAATGGCTGTTTGCTCCCCGAAGCTGTCTGAGAGAGCATGTTCCATCCCTTGGCTTAAAAAGGTTGAGAACTCCTGGACTATACCTTCATGTGTCACAAAATCATCACACACTGACTGAATAAAGGCACTCCTGTGATTGATTTTCTTCAAAAAGAAAAGGCAGCAAATATGCTAATAGCACAGTTGGACAGAAGGCGGATAGCTGTATCTATTACCAGAGGGAGGCAAGGGATTTGCAAAGACTGAGGCCAGCTACCCACCCATCTTGGCCATGTTATTGCCTTATGTTTCAGCAATACAGCTCGTGTTTGTTTTCTCACAATCTGTGTATTCATTTTTGAAGCAACTGCAACTGAAAGGATTGGGTTTGGATATATTTCAATTCATGTCTCCAGCCACCTCTAACAAGCGTGTTACATTGGCACGGTTGATATTACACAGTCCTACAGTTTGGCACCATAAAGGGATGACCCTACTGTAAGACAAAAAGAGGCAACCATTGGAGATCAGCAATGGCAGGTCTTCTGTGCTTTGGTTCTTCCTAGTGCTCTAGCCATTTACTTTGCTTTTATGGCAGAGCTTCTATGCACCACAGAAGCTGTCTCACACACCCCTAATGAACATAATGGAAAATCCTACCAACAGTGCTGAATTCAGTTGCAAGTCTAATCAGTCCATCTGTGTGGAATGGAGGTGGCACCACCTTGTATTTTGCTCAGATAGCCAAAATTCCTTACTCATTTAAAAATAGAAGGCATGTAGAAATGTACAGTGGTACCTCGCTTAAAGAGCATAATGCGTTCCACGGGATTGCTCTTTAAGTGAGTTTGCTCTTTAAGTGAAACACCATTGTAAGTGACCAATTGTGACTTCGGGGGGGGGGGGAGTTGCAACCCCAATTTAGTTGTTAAGCGAGTTTTTGGTTGGTTTTATTTGTTAAGCGAGGCGACCATTCAGAGAAAATTCTGCTCTTTAAGCAAGTTGCTCTCTAAGCGAAGCGCTCTTTATGCGAGGTTTTACTGTAATGATATTTGGGACATATCATCAACATATTTTACCAGAAGATGTGTCAGACTTCAAAATGTCTCCTTGTCTCAAGAAAACAAACACATAATTCAACAAAATTCCTAAAGAAGGAAATACCCCCAACTCATGGTGACCAAAACGATTACTGGAATATTTTTCATTTCTAGTCTATATGGCTATTTCTACAAATGAACTCTTCAAACAATTTGTAACAAAGTTCACACTAAGTGTTAGAGTGGATTGGTTTGAACTGAGTAAAGGCTTGACCTTGTTTTTTAAAAGACCTGTTCTATAGTGTAGTTCACCGTCATAAACTTTTGACAGTAAAAACAAATTTCTCTTGCAAGGGAATAAGCACTTAAACTGGTGGCTCAGTGGTTAAGAAGCTCGCCTTTTTAGCTGGAAGGCCTGTGAGCCAGCTGTTCAAAACCCGGGTACTGCATGACAGATTGAGTGCCCGTCTTTGTCCCAGCTCCTGCCAACATAGCAGTTCGAAAGCAAGAAATTACAAGAAGGTAAAAAAGGACCACTGGGGGGGGCGGAGGATCTTGGGGACATGAAAGGAGCCTCATTTGGGAGTCCCCCGAGTGGAGTTTCTCCAAGAAAAATCCTTTCAACCCAGAATAATTTCTGAGATAAAATTATTATTATTATCAGTTAAATATATGTTTTTATGAGAGAGAAATTAAAATCAGTAGACATTTTAGGAGCTGCAGATTATGGCTGAATCACAGGCTGTCAGCTCAAAATAAATTTGAATTTCATGCTCAGACATTTAGTTTCACGCTCAAAAATAATTGTTCAACTGAGGGCTATAAACCTATGAATGCAGGATTCATTGAAACAGTTATGTTTGAAGTATTGCAAGAGTAGCTGTCTTAACCTATCACCGAAGAACCTTAAATTTTCAAGGTTTTTCAGCTGTGCAAACAAAACAGTTCTTCTAGCTTTTCAAAATTTTATTGAGTTATGTTATTAAATTATTTCCTTTCATTTCATTTCTTCACATACCATTATTCATGCAGTGTTCTGCGCCCAACATTATTACTTGTAATCCTGTGAGCAAATGTCAGTTGAACAGTTAAAGCAAACCTATGTTGTTAATCAAATTTACTTTTGGACTTTGCCAGGTTACATGCTTAAAATTGAATTAGTTTGTGCTTTTTGTCATCGGGATTATCAATGATAAAATACAGGTGAAAAATGGTAGAATGTGTATGTTTGTTTACATGTTACATTCTGTTACTAATCAATTCCAAATTAAATGTGGAATTCATAACAGTCAGGATACATAAAATGTGCTTCCTTGGAGACTGTGGTATTTTTGAACCACAGTCGGGTGTACCCTGGTAACAGCAACCTTGTGTTGCCAACTAATCTTTCTCACACTAGGTCAGGTGAAATGAACTTCAGAATGAACTCCCCAAAGGTGCCTTCATTTTGGCAGTTTCATGTCTGGCCTAGACACAGAAAAAGAAGAAGAAGCAGTCTGGGTGAATTCTGAAGTTGTTCCTATTGAGAACTTTCCGTTACCTCAGACTTATCAGTGGTCAGGGCTCAGGAAAAGCTTTACCTTGGATGCAAGGCTGCCTGCTATAGACTGTTATCTGTGATCAAAATAACATATCTATGGTTTATTTGTTACCTCATTTATTGTATTGTTTGTTTTATCCATTGTATAATACAAGCAATTTAACATTTAAAATATGTATAAAACAAAATGAAAGGAATTTAAAACAATTTAAAACCATGTATAGTAATAAATAATTGACATATTTTGACAAGTGGTACAAAAGTGTAGAATGACTCTAGACATATATTAGTGGATGTGCAAAGCCTATGTAAATAAGCAGGTTTCCACACTTTGTGTGGGGTGAAGACACCGCGGCCCTGGACTTCCTGGCAGCTGGGGTGGGTGCCAGGACCCTCTGTCACTGCCGGAGCCCTGGGCCCTGCCCCAGGCTGGAGGGTGTGAGCCTGACGGCACAGTGGAGACCAGGGGCCACCCCTCCCCCGTCTCCATCCCCCTCCTTCCCAGGTGCCCCCTCTGCACGGCCTGCATGGCCCCCTCTGCACGGTGTGGAGTGGCCCCAGCAGGGAGTCCACAGTCAGGGTCCCACGTGTGGTCCACCCCGCCTCTGAACCAGGCAGTGGCAGCTCAGCTGCCTTCGACGGCAGCAGCACACAGGAAGGCGGGAAGCAAGGCCAGCAGTCACCACAGCCCAGCACTGGCCAGGCCAAGGACCCCCCCCCACCCCCAAAAAAATGCCTGGCTGGTGCTGCTCAGACTGCTGGGCTGCAATGACTGCAGGCCTCACTTCCCACCTTCCTGGGTGCCTCTGGCACCACTGGGCTAGGAGGTGGGGTAGCCGCATGCCTGGGATCCTGATAGCATGGGTGAAGGGCTGGAGTGGGGCGGTGTGGGTCCAGTGGTGAGCCCACCATTGCTGTCCCAGGCATGCGGCCACCCAGCCTCATAGCCTGGCAGTGGCAGCTTATCCACCTTTGGCAGCAGCAGGGCCCAGAGGGGCAAAGCCAGTGGTCATTGCGGCCCAGTGCCCACGGCCGGAGCAGCACCAAACAGGCCTTGCAGAGGGAGGTCTTCAGCCTGGCCAGCGCTGCTCTGGCCATGGGCACTGGGCCACAGCGACTGCCGGCCTCGCTTCCCAGGCACCGCTGCCATCAAAGGCAAACAAGCTCCCACCACCAGGCTCAGAGGCGGGGGAGCCATGCGCCTGGGACCCTGATGATGGGCTCCCCACTGGGCCCGCGCTGCACCACCCCAGACCCTGGGCCTCGCTCATGCTGTCAGAGTCCCAGGTGCATGGCTACCCTGTCTCCTAGCCCGGCAAAGTCTGAAGGAAGGACTTTACTACCTAGGTGGGGGGGGGGGAGCCGGGGGGCAGTGAGTTTGGCCTGCAGCCCTGGGTGACTGAAACCCACCCTACGCCACTGGCGCCACCAGTCTTCCTTATTTCCTAATTGAAAGTTTGAATATGATACTCAATATGGTATTGCAGATAGAGCGATGGACTCAGGAGACTTGGGTTCAAACCCCTGCTTTGCCATAGAAACTCAGTAGGCTGGGTTGAAACTGGAAAAGTCATTTCTTAAATACCTCACATGGGGCAACTTTAAGTGATTTTTTACTTGAGAGCACATAACACAAACATGTTTGAATGTAGGAGTAAACCTTTGTGTTTTGTGGTTTTGGGGTTGGCCTTATAAAGGTCTCATCTCCCACTCATCAACTGTCCCTTGCTTTGTTCTGTCCATACTACAAGTCATTGTTTAATTGGCCAGAAATTCACTGTGCAATTGTTGAAAGCAGTATCTTGCTTTACTATCCTTTCTGAGTGGCTCCCTGGTTATGTAAGGAAATCTAAACAATTAGTGTAAAGGGGAAAATAAATTCTGATGCTTCTTATCAGACATGACCTAGCTACCCCAGTGCCTGAAGAATCATGAGCCCACCAGCCATGTGTTTACCCTTTCCTTTACATAGAAAGCTTTCTCCACCAGAGTTTTCATCAAAAATTGGTCTGGATAAGAATTGTTTGTCAGGGTTCATTTTTAATAAGAGTTTATTGAGGATGGAAAAACATGAGAAAGTTTGGAAAAACTTTCCAATATAGGTAAGAACCCAAATGTTTGGAAATCTAGATTTCTGTCACATCTGGGATGCTGAATTAGGGTTGACAGGCCTCTATCTTTTTCTTCTGAGAAATCCCTTAGTTTAACACCTGTATGTCAAGCAAATACGATGGATCCTTTCTGTCATGGGAAGAGCTGCATATATGGTATTTAACTCATTTGTTTTAATTTACAAAAACTAACATCATGTATTCAGGGTGAAAGAATAGAAAATATAAAACATACAAGGTGGAAGAATGTGAAACTGTCAGATTTTAACATCCCTGGAGCATTAATGCTAATAAGACAATGAATGATACAGTACAATATTTTCAAATTCCTGTCTCCAGTTAAGTACTTTACCCTTCCCTCTGGGTAATGAATATTTGGAAGGTACTATTAAAATGAGTGCTACGTCCTGCATTCAATTTGGAGTATGAAAGGAAGAGTTTGACTTTCTGGTTGTTCCTCTTTTCTCTGAGAAAACTCAAGAGTACTTTTCTTCTCACACCAAGTGTTCAGAGCATTCATTGCTACTCAAAGACAGTTGATACATACTTTAGAAACACTCTATTCTACCATTTAGAATCTGTGTATGAATTAGGGTGCGAAGATATGAGTAATTGTTTTAATGAAAATTTCACCTCTGCACTACTTTTCTATGAGTTCATTGTAAATGTAATTAGGTCTGCTACAGTCAAGTCTCTGTGAGTCTGCAGATAAGGTGTAAAAATATTTCTTTCACTATAATCCTTCTGCTTAAAGATGATAGGGAAGGCACAAATGAATATAATACCATTAATGTTCTCTATGAACTGGAACCTTTTAAATCATAAACTATCATATAATGTCTGTCTTAGTCAAATGTTCATGCCGTTTCACAATACATGAAGATGTTTTTTTTTAAGCAAGCCTAAGATATGTCTCTAGACTTGAAAAATGTCTGCAACTATGTTTTGCATCTTCTTACATAATGTGTACTTTAATGAGCTATTTATTTGACATTCCAGTAAAAGGGGAGGGGGTAGCCAAATAAAATGTATCTTCCTCATTCATTCAGTTGGAAATATCTTCAAGTATAGAACTTCTCAGCTATCTCTGCATATTTCAGTGACAATATCTAACATTCTGTGTAATTAAATGTGAAGTCTATGATTAAGTTTTTTTTTTTAAATCACACACATCCATCTGATTTTTCTTGGCCGTGGTTGGCCAAAAGATGACCAGGTTCTTAAATTATGTTCTTATAATTTTTAATGTTCAGGTAAGTAAAGCAGATTGGTTGCCAAAAAAAGATTAACTAATAACTTTCCATCTACAGTAATACCTCATATAACATTAGTATCGAATAACACTAAAATCGCATAACATTAAGGAATCTGGGGGGAAGAATTGCATCACATAACATGAAGATCATATGGGATGCTTCAGATAACAACCGCTAAAGCCTGTGTGGTTACAATGTATCTCTATGGATCCCATAGGATTTTAACATGCATCAGATAACACTAAAAATCATATAACACCAAGACTTGTGGAACCAGGTTTTAGTGTTATATGAGGTTTTACTGTACTTGTTACTGAAATACTGCAGGCTTCTTAACTAGGTCAGTTCTACATTGTGTCCTTTTATCATTTCTCTGCATTTTGTGGAAGGAACTAATCATACCACTTACTCTTTTTTCTTTTCTTTCTCTTTTCCTTCCAAATATAAAGACTGCATATGCAAAAATTTCCTACACCCACCCTTATGGAAAGTTCTAGAATCTAAATCTTCTCAAAAATATAAATGTCATCCAAAATGGTTAGATCTTCTCAGAAATGTGAATACCATCTCTTGTAAACCTAAGCTCATTTTGAGCATTTATCTTCTTGACATACTGTGAGGGTTGTCTACTCATTTGTGTCCTTTTTTATTATTTCCCCCTCTTTCCATTTCTTATAAACACCCCTTTTAAATCTTAACTCATTATTCAGGCACTCTGGTTTCTTTAGATGCCTTCCACTTTTCTTTGATTTTTTTGGTTTGTGATTGTGTTCTAGTATCTTGCTATTACAAAATTCCAATCCAACATAGATTCTTTTCTCTTTGAGTATTTCTGACTATGGGATTTGACTTAATAGTTTCTTAAATTTACTCAAATCAGCTTTCCTACAATACTTGCTACACTATTTCTTGCTCAGTATAACAAACTCCAAAATTCCCACTATTTCCATTGTATTGCTTAGTAGTTCTTCCCTTTTAGGGTCAGATTCACAACTGCTGATCTTCTTAAGAATGAATACATAAGAACAAACCAAATTTCCTGTTTTACAGTGTTTTAGGAAACTATGTTTTAAAAACAGAGAAATTGAGGGGGCACTAAAAATGAGAATTTCTAAAGCAGTTGGTGCTGTTTGGTGAAAAGAATCCAGATTTGGAAACCAGAGCATCAGTAACTATGGGGAGAATTTTGAAAGTACCTGTATGAAATAGCAACATGTGGTTCCAAAAGAATTTTACTGAAACTATCAGATTTTATATGGCTTTCTAGATCCACTCTGCTTTATTTATTTTTATTTATTTTATTTATTACATTTTATACCACCCATTTGGGAAATTTTCCACTCTGGGTGGTGTACATACAAATATCAGAAAGCACAACAAAACATACAACAAATCAAAAACAGACCAACCAAACAAATACATCTCAAAATAAAATAAAATAACTGTCTGAGGGTACAGAGGATCAACTGACTGGCTAATTAACACCTTGAAAGGCCTCCTTGAATAAGAAAGTTTTAAATTGTATTTTGATGCAGCTCCACCAGTACTGTGTTCCACAGCATTTCTGCCACCAACAAGAAGGCTCTATTTCTAGTTGTAGACTGTCTAGCCATCCTCGGAGTTGGCACCTAGAGCTGCGCAGACTGTGACAAACGAATGATGTGGGGAGTTGTTCTGAGGGGAATTGTTCTAAACTTATATGACCACTGCTCTTTAACCTAGCATGGGCAGAGCTCCAATTTGACCTCAATATGTTGGACAGAAAGTCAGAAAGTTTTGCTATTGTCTGCACATCTACACTTGCAGACACAATTTATCAGTTGGGTTGTGATTTCCTTCTTACTATTTTTCTTTCTTCTGTTCTCTTTGAGGCCTAAACCCCACTCTTGGTCAATGCAATTCTTTTTTTTTTTCAGTGACACCTCCCAATTGAGATGTGCAACAACTTCAATAAGTTGTCTGGGATGCCAGTTTGGTGCTTGGGAAAAAAAAAACAGTCCATGTCAGACTAGTTTGTAAACTGTCCTTCTGGGCTAAACTTCATACCCAGGATTATTATATCCTATTAACTTAAAGAGCTGGCTTTAAAAAATTCAATTTTTTCAAAAACTGATAAAAAACAGAACCTCATTGAAAGGATTCTTCCCACCAAATTTCAGACAACTACTGTGAATACAAGTAAATTTGGGCTATATAAATTAATTATGTACAGTAAAACACCGGAAAACGATTGGATCGGATAACGCTAAAATCGCATAACGTTAAGTAATCTGGGGAGGAGAATTGGATCGAATAACGTTAAGGTCCTATGGGATGGATCGGATAACAACCGCTAAAGCCCGTGCAGTTACAATGTATCTCTATGGAGCTTTAACGTTGTCCTATCCATCCCATAGGATTTTAACATGGATCGGCTAACACTAAAAATCGGATAACACCAAGAGTTGTGGAGCCAAGTTTTAGCGTTATCCGGTGTTTTACTGTATTGTAGATAATTGTTATTATTTTTAAAGAAAACAACAGGATACTACAGACAGCTTATTTGATTATCTCATTTAGCCATAGCTTCATTTCCAGCTTGGTAGATTAGATCAGCCATGAAGAGTGTGGGTTGAATAATCAAATGGCAACCAACTTTCACTGTTCCAGGCTCTAGCCAAATTCTTAAAACCTACAAGTTGAGAAAAATCTCACAAAACAGGAAAACAAAACAGTTATGTTAAGCTTTCTTCACTGCCATCACCAGTACAGTATACTTTTTCAGATGCTTTGCATTGTAGTCTGTTTGCAAGAGAGAGCAATTTGTGGCCTATAGGATGAATACAGCCTTCTAGGGTCAATGCAGCCATCAACATCCATCCACTCCCATTAACTCACCTCCTACAGTGGAGGGGAGGATTGTTCTGAAATCTTATGCTTTCTAGTGAGTTAGTAGGAAAGTTTGCCGAAGTTTGAGAGGCTCTGGCACTCTTGTGATACCTTACATAAACAAATCAGGGAAACTGAAGTCCAAGCATTGTCATTGCTACTTTTAGCATGCACAGTGTTTTGCCACATGAACAAAAATGATAGCAACTTTAATTCTACTAAGCAGTTGAAAATCTGTAATTAGGTTAACATAAGAAGGGATTAATAGGGGAAAATGCATTTTTCATGATGAACTTGTAAGGATTTAAATTTTAATTGATTCAAATGCAGAAGATTTATAGATGTGCTTAACCACCCCAGTAAAAATCAAGACAACTTAATAGTGCTTAACTGTGCTCAGTTATGTTTCTTGCAATGGAGATGGCGCGTTTTAACATTATACATTTTCTTTACTTCCGAAAAGTTGTCATATCAATATGGCACATTTCAGAACTATAGTAAAGGTAAAGGTTTCCCTTGCTCAAAAGCCAGTCGTATCAGATTCTAGGGGTCAGTGCTCATCTCTGTTTCAAAGCCGAAGAGCCAGCACTGTCCGCTTCTGCAGACGTTTCCATGGACATGTGGCAGGGACTGGAGCACATGGAACGCTGTTACCTTCCCACCGAAGTGGTCCCTATTTATCTACTTGCAATTTCTTGCTTTCAAACTGCTAGGTTGGCAGGAGCTGGGACAAAGATGGGAGCTCATTCCGTCCTGCAGTACTCGGGAATTGAATTGCTGACCTTCCGCTTCCCAGTCAGCATCTTAGCGACTTGAGCCACTGCAGTCAGAACTATAGCAAGTACTGTGCTGATACATTTTCACATGCCAATTATAGAGAAAACTATTTCTGGAGCTTTTGAAACTATATTTTATTTAGAGATGTGCATCAACATCAGAAAGAAGTTAAAAAATGAGAGAAAGTAAAAGAAAGTACAGACACAGGGAAGTTCAAGAAGTCTTAAGTCAGCTAAAGTATTCCTACAATGTCTCAGGTTTGTTCTGGTGTTTCATTGATTAAAAAATCCTGAAATCTGAGCACAAATACTTGATTTCAGTTGCTGTAGTAAAAGAAGAAAGGATCAAATCAGAATGAGCTAGAAGACAGATGAAAACTCAATGAGAATCAGGTCTTCTTGTGGAAATTCTTAATTGCTGGATCTTTGGGACAGTTGAAATCAACCTCACTAGAAACTATTTATTCCTCATCCATTCAGTCAAGAGCCATTTGAGCAAAGGAACAGTAGCACATAGTTTGTTAATCTGGCCATTTCTTAGAACTTTCTTGATTTTTTCTTTTAGGCAGCTACTTTGACCTTTCATTATGTTTAGGATTGAGTGTATAGGTATGTGAATGTGGGCTGAGTAATTGACTTTCTTGTATGGGCTTTGATTGGGAATGTCAAAATTGTGAAAGTAATCTTTCTCTCCACACCCACCACCCATCCCTGAATCATTTCCTTTTCTATCAGTGTTTGCTACTGGCCTTTATTTACAGAACATTTTAATGCTGTTGACACCAGTAGGTTCCATAGTATATTAGTGTGAAATGCACAGCATTCTATTTTGACCTAGGCAGGTTGTGGGCACCCCTGGGGAACCCAAGTACTGACAGAGGATCCTGAAGGACATGCTCCCTAGCCTCAATACATTCTTTTGCCCACGTTTATTAATTTTACTGTTTGCTGCACTGAAAAATAATCTGTTGTTCTGCTCAATTGCAATCTGTTATCTTTCATTATAACTCAGTTCAGGTATTTAAAAAATTAATAAATAAATATCAAAACATGAACAGAGAGAGAATTCTAGTTCTGCCTTCTGCTGTCTCTGTGTCCTTGAGTCGAAAAGAACAGCTGTTTACACAGGGATCCTCTACATAAAATTTGGGATTCTGAAAAAACAGGAATGTAGGGAAAGGTTCTACATATAGTAGACCTTCTTCCAGGTTGTCCTCTTTGCATTGAACATATAAGCAGGAAGGTAGGAAAGCTAGTGATTTTTCTGCTCATACTTTCAAATCTACCCTTTTGAAAACACTTGTAGGAATTATATCTTTATATGGCATCCAGCTCTTTACTGAATTAATGGCTGGGTTGGCAAAAAGTAGAAGTAGTATTGATTATACTATTGATGGAGGCCTTCATTTGTTTTGCTCTGAATGGCTTAACATCATTGTGAAGTCAACCACCTTTGTGTGATCTGTCTTAGATTTGTGTTGCCACCATGCAAACTATACACCAGTTTCGATTGATACCAGTAATTTATCTGCAGGTAGTCATCATTCCAACATTCTGATTATTTTGTTGTTTCCACTTATATACCACCTTGTAGTGCTCAGCACTCTCTGGGCATTTCACAAGGTAATTATGCAAATTACAGTTTGTTCCAATATGCTGGGTATTTATTTTACTGGCTTTGGAAAGATCGAAGGCTGAGTCTGATTTGCAGGGACATGAAAAATCTGGCTTCTGAATTGATAAGTTAGTCTGAACATTTTATCACAAAGAAGTGACAAAAAGTGTATATTTCTGAGTACTTGTAACTTTTATGGGTACAGATACATGTTGGAATCATCTATAATGACTGATGAATTTTATGCTCCACATGAATCCTCGGTTGCCATGTTTGGTGAGCACATCAAAGCCCCAGGTTAAACTTTGAAATGGAAAACAATTTAGGTGACTTATGTTTGTACAGCCATGAAAACTACATCTTCAGGCAGTCACAACATGATGTTTGATAGCTTCTGCTCATGCTGGTAGAATCTCACTTGCTTCACTGTTGAAACAGAAGAGGCAATGACTAGAGGGAAACTCATACTAAAGTTGTGGATAAACTTACAACCTCTTTTCTCCCTTCACAGCAGCTATGCAATGTTATCTGGTGGAGGATCTCTTGGAAGCTCACTCTGGTCAATTTACAAGATGTTTTAAGGATAGAGTCAATAATATTCCTTATCTGACATGATTTACATTAAACTATTTAGGATATATTTTATCCTGCTTGCTACTTCATTGTGGGAAAGTTTTTTCAAATTGGCACTTGATCACTAGCACAATGTTCAATCTCATCCAAAATGAGTGCAGTGACCAGAACTGTTTGTTGCTAATGTTTTTTTCTAAATATCTTTTCTCCTGCTGTAAATACAGTTTTTTCTATTGTTTAATTAGCAATTTCATTGTTTATCTCAAAATAAGTGAGAAATAAATAGATTACTGATAATTGCACTAGCCACAGAGTTTGTTCTGGTGGTTTATTTTAATAGATCTTGTGCATTGAATGGGCTTTTATTAAATATATTGAATGCTATTATGGGAATTAAGTTAACAGCATTCTAAGGTAATATTTGTATAAAATTTTGAGCCTTATGCTAACAAAACACGCAGAGGCCAATATTTTCTTAAATTCTTTTAAATAACTGTATTATACTTCGTTTTTGGATACTAAATAAGTTATTTCCTAATCCAGATCATCTTTTGGTCATGGGCAGTAGAATTTATGTATCATATTTGAAAGTAAGTTTGACAGATTTCAGCCAATCTTAAAAACATATATACTGTACTGTATATAAGATTGCACTGTTAATTAGGCATGTTGCCTAGGCAACTTCTTAGATTGTCAGAGGTGAATAATCAATCCTATAATTAATAGAAAAGGAAAACAGTCAACGTTTAATTGTTTTTATTGATAAGATCTGTAATTTAAGTGGTAATAAAATTGAGCAGTTAGTATTATGCCTTAAAATACAGATCTATACTGTGAGGTAAAATACTCTTAACTAGCACTTTATTGATTGCTTTCTACTTATATGATTAATGACTCATGAAGACGTAGCTTGAAAATAAAATGACAAGCAATTTTATCTTAGAAAATCAGAAAGAGAGTAATAGCTTGGTCATTCTATGTTTACAATTAAACTATCAGAGGAATATGGGGAAATGTACTTTAATTTCACCCCTGGTTTTTTGTTTCTCTACCAAGTTACATGTTTTGCCACTCTCTCTTGTTCTCATTCTGAAATAGCAGTGATAAGTCTTAGCAATAGTTTGGTTCATGGAGGCTCCAACTTGGAATGGAAAATAAATTTTGGCAGATCAGACAGAATTGGCAAAAGTGGCATTTGTGCACCTCCTGAGACGCTGAAAGACACTGAAAGGGAAAAACATATCTTTAAATAAATCTGAAGCTGAGAGTTCATATCCCTCTTTCCAACTCATCTGTGGCTTGACTAAACAGGAAGGTCATTTGTGATTGGACATTTCTGAGGCATTTGATTGGCTTGGAAAGTTCTACATGATGCATGTGAGAGATTCCCAAATTAATCTAGGCAATCCGTAATGACGCAGTTCCTTTTCTTAGTATTGTAGCAATCCGTTCTAAACAGGCAAAGGCTCAGATAATGATGATAATCTGTTATATAGAAAACTAAATGTTGGAAATAAGACTTACCTGCTAGAGGTTTGTTTTCTATGTAAATAAATGTCACCACACAACCTCTGGGCTGAATTTCTTCCTATGTATCCCTGCATGTTCAACGTGGTACACTCAAGAGATAGCATTTCTGCTCTAGCTACAATTTTTGAAAACCAGGTCTTAAAATGCCATAGTTTAAAACTCATGTCCAGTTTATTAAATGATGCATATTCATTCCTAGGAATTTCTCCCATTTCCTCATTTATAACTTGGAACATATATACTTTTAAACTTTTTAATACTCCAATTTAGAGGTGTGCCAGAGTCTAGTTTCTTTTCAAAATTATATTTTTCTGGATAAAGGAATTATTTTTTCTTAACTTGCATATTGGGTGATAGTTAGCCAAGCACAGCAGAAAATGGTTTTATGTGTTCTATACAAGAAACATCATTTTTGTAGATTACTGAGAAACTGTTCTTTTTATATATATTGAAGGGCTTACCTTTCAGCAGACCACCTGGAGGTCCATTAAACCTAACGTTGTTGTTGTTGTATTCATATTTCTATGCCGCCCAATCAACCCACGTGACTCAGGGCAACTCACAACAGTACAATACACAATAAAATTACAATAAAAACATTTGCAATAGCATTTGCAATAAAATACTGGTTGTCCAAGATACAATAGTTTCAAACAGCCCCAAACAGTCCAGGGGTTAGGCTGGCTGAGTTGACCAGGGAGGCGATGTTTGCCCCCTTCCCAATTGCAAACTACAAATAGAATTAGTTACAAAGGAAATAGTTTAGTCATCCCAGTCAATCTTCACTCACACTTATACATTTCCAACTACTGTATATGCTAGCGTATAAGACTACTTTCCCCCCCTGAAAAACATGCCTCCAAGTCGGGGGATTGTCTTATATGCCGGGTGCACATCAGTTGGGATAGACATAGCTGCCCATAGTGGCCTCCTGATGCTCGCCCGGTGCCCATAGTGGCCTCCCGATGCCTGTCTGGTGCTCATAGTGGCCTCCCAATGCCCACCCACCATACAGTATTGCGCTGTATCCAGCGTGGCTGCGGTGAGCATCAGCAGCAAGACAGGGGTACCAGCCTTTTTGGCGTGACCAGCCCGTTCTGCTTGGTGGGAAGCAGCAGTGCTCCGCCCCACCCCTTGTCTACACAGAGCTCACGCATGTGCACTTGCACACTAGTGCCGGCCACAGGGAGATGTTGAAATGAAATCTGATGTTCTTTTATGTTTTATTTGGTGTGTGGAAGGTGTGCGGAAGAGGGGGTAGTCTTATACGGCGAGTATATAACAAACTCTATATTTTGAGTGGAAATGTTGGGAGGTCGTCTTATATGCCCAGTCGTCTTATACGCTGGCATATACTATATACTTTTCATTCTATCATGCTAGCTAAATGAAGGCTTGGTGATAACAATCTTTTCTTTTACTATAGTGTTAGGAAAATAGCTTTCATAGTTTAGCCTGACTGCTGGGTAACTGAGGGTACATATAGTGAAGAAGGACAAGATAGAATCAGGTTGTTCTGGCGAGTTCAAGCATGTAAATTTCAACACCAGAGAGTCATAGGTGTTTCTTTGGTTTCAGATATGGCCCTGTCACATCTTCTTTTATTTTAGAATAGCTACATAGATTAGGCTTCTGGCATTTCTACCACATAAGCATTGATTTTGCAATGGACGTCTCCTGAAATGACCTTCCAGGGATTCCGATGATAGAAGAAAAACTTGTTTTATCTTTAAAAATTGTAAGATATACAAGAAATGTGCCACTGACAACATAGAATAATATTGAAATAACTTTTTGGGTAAAGGGGTGGGCGGGGTTAAAGTGGGAAATATCCCAGATGGACAGTATAAAAATTGTTATATGCTGGTGGTGCACCTGACACAAATAAAGAAAGAAAAGTATAAAAATGCAACCAGTCAATTAATCAGTACATACATACATACATACATACATACATACATACATACATACAAACATACAAACATACATATAGTCAAACCTCGCATAAAGAGCGCCTAGCTTAAAAAGTTACTCACTTAAAGAGCAGAATTTTTGTTTCGCTTAACAAATAAAACCAACCAAAAACTCACTTAACAAATAAATCGGGGTTCGCAATCCCCCCCCCCCACAATTGGTCATTTACAATGGTGTTTTGCATAAAGAACAAACTCGCTTAAAGAGCAATCCCGTGGAACACATTATGCTCTTTAAGCGAGGTACAACTGTATACACACACACACACACACACACACACACACACACGTATGTTAATGATCACCAATAAAATATAAATTAATGCCATGGGGTCGCAAAGGGTCGGAATCGACTGTGCGACTGAACAACAACAAAAACGATAAATAACAATCATGTTCAACTCCATGCATTTATGTTATATGCCATCACTGACAACCTTAATAGGGCTTTTGAGGTAAGCAAAGCATTTAAAGAATAGTATTACCTGTCGCACCCAAATCCATGAGTGTCCATGGCTGAGTGGAGATTCAACACTGGTCTTCTGAGACCTAGTCCATCATTCTGTCCCCAACAAGGTTTCATATTTTATCAATAACTGAGGAGATTTTCTCAAAACATTGTATGTAGTATTGAATCATATGCAGCCTGTATGCAATAAACACTGCATACAAAACACTTATTGTCATTATGGGCATTTGACAGTTAGATGAGTTAGGATAAAACAGTCATCAAAAGTAGATCTGCTCCAAATAAATCCTAGCCTATTTGCTCTTAGTCTAGTCAGTCTGTTTGAAGAAATCCTTCTATGAGGCTGGCTAACTATCATCATTGTCATCATTATCATTGCTGGCTGCTACTCATATCTGAGTATGAAATTTTTACTGAATAACAGGGAAAATATTACTGATGTGAATTTGCCATGAAGTGACCCACTCACTGTGATCACAGAGACATCTACTGTGTAAAATGAGACATACAGGATTTAACATCAGGACCACAATGGACTGCTGCAGCCTTGAGGATATTAGCAAGGAGCACCTTCACAGGCAATTCATCTGGCATGGCCTCTTCTGCCTCCATGACCATTGGGAATCAGAATAATAAAGTGGTTCCTCCTCTACTCATTTTGCCCTTGGGCCACTTTTGTCCTTGGTAGCTAATTATACCTAGTAGATTACTGGACAGTAATTTGCAGGATCGGTTTTAACATCTTTTGTGTATTGGTCTATTACATCTATACTGTAATCTGCACATATTAAACCTGGTGAATCAATAAATTAAAGTAAAACTGCCAGCAAAGGGCCCCACTAATTGATATTAGATGTTTATAAGTTCTGGAGGCAAGAAATCTAGTCATACCATATTATTGGTTTTTAGTTGAACAAAGAGAATCTTTATCTTGTTTACTGATCCAAGCAGCCATTTAGATACATATTCTGGCATTTCAATGGTTTGATTTGGTGTTGGGGTAAAGAAAACAGTGAATAATTATAGGCCATCAGTGCTAATGACACACAAAGAAATAAAGAAGACTTTATCCATTAGACTAGTTATTATACATCAGGAGTGGTAGGTGTTTCATTTCATAGAAGTTTTTATAAGGGTTTGAAAGGAATTTTTCATAGCTTTTAAAAAGAAAACAGTACTTACCTCTCACCTAGTATCAACATACTCATTTAACAAAGATCCCAATTTCATGTTTCTATATTTGTGACATGGATCCAGTGATGGGATGCAACAGGTCCGTACCAGTTCTCCAGAACCGGTAGTAACTTTCCCCAGTGTCCCGGAAAACTGTTAGCAGCATTTGGGGGTAACCACCTTCGGGGCTTACCTTTTCACTGGTTCCCCCCACTGTGCATGCACGCCAAGCACTTGGTGTGCATGCAGGCCTCCAAGCAAGACTCAAGTGTGTGCTTTCCACCTTCAAAACCAAGAGGCAAGTGTTGAGTTCTATATTACATGGCAAGGAAACTGATTACAGCATAGTTCAGCATCAAAATACCTCATGTGACACTTGATGGAACACTCTCTTTAAAGTAGCACTGCCTGAATGCCAAAGCCAAAGTGAGTACAAAGACAACATCATCAGGAAACTCACAAATTATAAATGGGGAACTGAAGCCTATATCACCTTTGGCCCTGAGCACCTCCACAGGAAAGTATGCTGCTCCAGTATGGAGTGCATCCACACAGACACACACAACAAGTGGACGTCACTGTTAATGAATCCATGCATCTAGTGATAGGATGCCTCAAACATACACCAGTTGAGAAAATATTCCCTCTTGCTAGTATCGCTCCACCTAAGATCAGGAGAGAAATAGCAGCAGACACAGAGAACTAAGCAAGAGAATGACTCTTGACACCGTCTGAACAGTTTTGAGCCTATAGTCCTCTGGCTCAGATCCAGGAAGAGCTTTATGGCAAGAACAAATATTTTTGAGGGTACATAAGAGCAAAACCAAATTAGAAGATGGAGGAAAAAGCTCACTAAACAAGGAATAACATTATAGTTGAGAAACTCATCCTCCTCTACGTCACTTGGTGGACCCAGAATTAGCTGAGGGTTGGAGTCCCTAAATGCAAGACCAACATGCTCAAGTGGGGGCTGCTGATGGGCAACAACACGTGGTGTGAATGTGGAGAGATACAGAATCCAGCTCATTTATTTGTCTGCCAATTACTTCCAGAAACATGTACGATGAGGACTTGAGTTTGGGCAATGACAAAATGAAGAAAGTGGCTTCATTTTGTCAGGCCAGGGTTTGATCGGGACACAAAAGAAGAAGAAGACTGACTCAAGATTTGGACTGCCATACTACATCATGTGTTAATTTGACTGAAATCCCGTTTACACAGTTCTACCAATGGAATGCAGAAGTCTTCAGCAGGGGCAAACTTTTTAAAAAAAATTAAACACTTGCTACTTCTGCCCCATGGCATTAACATCTTCCAAATAAAGAAAGAGATTACATGACAAGAAAAGGATGTCTTTGCTGGCAATTTTGGAAAATAAAACTTCCTCCTCCTATCCTGCAGCTCCCATGGCTTCCATACAATAAAAGGCCTTAACATGACAAACTTGGGATCCATGGGAAAAAATAGAAAATGTTTAGTTCCTGAAAAGTTGCCCTTGCAGATGACATCGTCAGCCTTCCACAGACATATTTATGCCAATAAGATTTCATCATATTTTAAGGGGGAAATGCTGAAAATATTTCCACAAGGGGAAAAATGTGAATGAATATGTGAACAATGTCAAGTAAGAAAATTATGCAGAAAATGTACTACTAGTAACTTTAATTAAGAACTTTTTGTAGAATAACTTGTGTGGAACACTATTTTAAGCAAACTAATGTACCATGTAGTAATTCATATTAAAACTATTAACTCCTTGTCTCAAAACAAAGACTTGAACTACAGCTTCACATGCTCTGCAGAAATCTTTGACGTTCCTGTTCACTCTTAAGACATGGAAATATGTAACATTGGAAGTGTTTCTTGTTTGCTGATTGATATGTCATGTCTTTGCTGGCTTCCAAAAATGTGTTTGCTCTTTTATGAACTTTCTCAGTTTTGTCTAGCAACATGATAGCTTATCATTAGTTCTTTTTTGATATATCACATCAGGCCATGAGAAATGTTGCCTTTTCAGCAACTTTAAAAGTCTGAATTGTTCTAGAACAGTGGTGACGAACCTATGGCACACATACCAGAGGTGGTACTCGAAGCCCTCTCTGTGGGCAATTGTGTAGTCACCCCATCACAGAGTTTGCCCCACCCCTCTGCCCAGCACCCCAATGGAGCACTTTCTCCAACTCCCCAGCACAGAGTTAACCCTGCCCAATGGGAGCATTTCCTTCCTCCCCTGTTACTGTATTGGCACTTTGTGATACATCGGTGTGTTTTGGTTTGCAGTTTGGGCACTTGGTCTCTAAAAGGTTCGCCATCACTGTTCTAGAATAATAATGCTTCCCTGGTTTACAACAAGAAAGAATATGGTAACTGAGTTCTGGCGTATTATCAATGAGCATTCCTCCAAATGTTTTGACTGCTTTGTTCAGCTTCGATGGAAAATTAAAAGTACTGTAATCAACATTGCTACCACAATGCAAAACTGCATACAGTCATACCTCGCATAAAGAGCGTCGCGCTTAAAGAGTAACTCACTTAAAGAGCAGAATTTTCTCTGAATGTTTGCTTCGCTTAACAAATAAAACCAAACAAAAACTCACTTAACAAATAAATCGGGATTCACAATCCCACCACAATTAGTCATTTACAATGGTGTTTTGCTTAAAGAGCAAACTCGCTTAAAGAGCAATCCTGTGGAACGGATTATGCTTTTTAAGTGAGGTACAACTGTATTTATATCTATTATACAGTATATCTATATATTACTGTATATATAATTTGCTATTTATAATTCATTATTTAAAATTTACTGAATGTGTTGCTATAGATCAGTGATGGCACTCCAGGTGGTCTTGAATTTCAATTTCCAGAAGCCCTGATCAGCAGGAGTGCTGACGTGGGCTTCTGGTAATTGAAGTCGAACACCTGGAGTGCCAAGGTTTGCCATCATGGCCCTAGGTACTAAGTCTTTGAATGGCAGATGGTAGGGTTCAATACTTTGGATAACCCCTATAAAGTTTAGACTGAAACCCTTAGTGGTTTCACTAGTAACTACAGTAATACCTTGGATAACGCTAAGACTTGGTTCCACAAGTCTTGGTGTTATCCGATTTTTAGTGTTATCTGATCCATGTTAAAATCCTATGGGATGGATTGGATAACGTTAGAGCTCCATAGAGATACATTGTAACCGCACAGGCTTTAGTGGTTGTTATCCGATACATCCCATAGGACCTTAACATTATTCGATCTAATTCTCCTCCCCAGATTACTTAACGTTATGCGATTTTAGTGTTATCCGAGGTAAACGTTATCCGAGATATTACTGTTACTCTTGTTTGGAATAGCAGCAGTTCCTCAAAGGGAAATAATAAACATTTGACATTCCTACTTCAACATTAACTGTCATTGTCATTGCATCCTAAGTAGAAGAAGAATGTTCTTCCAGTAGAAAGCCCTGGGACCACTCACTGTGGCTTGAAGCAGTTCAATACATCTCAGTGTGTTCATGTTCAGTGACACTTTAATTATTAAAAAAGCAAATTTCAATATAAAGCAGATTTAGCTACTTATTATTTCATCAAAGGGAGACATAAAAGTAGGTCAAACAATTTTCTGTGCAGTACTGCTAATGTGATATATAAATATCTTGCATTTGTGCATGTTTTAAAACTGGTACTGTGTTATGTATTAACCTAGCTGAGAAACGCTGTATACAAAACAGACCTTTCACTGTAGCAATAATAGCTTTTACACACGGTTGTCCTTCTGCAGCTCCAGAGTCCTGTGGAGCATTGTTGGAACAAGCAAATGTTATATGTTAATCTTTATTGGTCTGTGAATTTAATCATGCATAACCATGAAGAATTGTTTTTTTTTAATTAAATAGCTCCCCATCAATTACTTATAATTTTCTCAAAGGAACAGTAGTAAAGAGGTCAAAGTCTACTGTATGTCTTGCTGTTCAGTTAAATTAGCACATTCACTAATCTTCGTTTCAATTGTGCTAAATGTGAATATCTCTGCATCTTTAAAAAGAAAGAGTGCAGCCAAAGTAACAATAGAAATTGTCTGAGAAAGATTTTCCCACTTCTAGCATTACTGCATATGAGGTTTTGCCCCAGAAAGCTATTCCAGTGACAATGTTAATAATTTGTTGCATGTTTGTGAGGAATAATGGTTTACAAATTTGGAGCACCACAACAATTTTATACCAACTGGGAGTCAAAATAAATGTGCTTCCTTGTATATTCAGAGTCAGGTCGGCCAAAATGCATGTTTCATTGATTCCATTGCAGACTTAGAACCTCAGTATTCCTGAGAAACAGTATGGTGACCACTCTGGGTGTGATTTGGAATTGAAATTATTTGGAATTTGAAGCAAAACTAATCCAAAACACAGCCCAGAAGCCTGTAGTGGTGCTTGAGTTGAATGGGGCCTTTGTAATATACCAAATATTGTTTGGGCAGTTTGGAGTAGAAAGCTGAAAAAATATCAAACAAAAGACTTGACGTCAGCTAGTCACTCTTGGAAAATGAAAGTAATTACTGTATATACTCAAGTATAAGTCTAGTTTTTTAGCTCCCAAAATGAGATCCAAAAAAGGGACTCGACTTATACTTGGGTCAACTACCCGGAGGGTCTGAAAACCACGGTGGTGCAAATTCAAACATACATTTTTAAAAAGCAGTAACATTACTGTAAAAATGCAAAAACATACCTACACAAATGTCTGAATAAATTAATTTTACCATATTTTCATGTATTTTAATTACTGAAACTCACTAGCAGCTGCTGCATTTTCTGCCCCCAATTTATACTCCGGTCAATCTCTTTTCCTAGTTTTAGAGGTCCAAATTAGGTGCCTCGACTTATATTCGGGATGACTTATAGTTGAGTATTTGCCATATAATAATTGCCATATAATACTTGCCATATAATAATTAGGAAATACGGAGTCAGAGGAGAGGCAAACAATTTTTCAGCATTTAGCATAACATTTGTAGTTTAGACAAAAGATAGTTTTTTACTATTTTCAGTACCAGATATCAGTACCAGATGATATCTCACATTTTAAAACTCACCACTGTAATTCTGGAGTGCATGCAATGTTCCTTTTACTATACAGTACAGTTAACTTTTATTATACAGTTAACTGATGCTTTCAAATGATGCATTTTCTAATCATTGAAGATAATTTAAACTTGGCAGTATTGTTGGTAGGGATGTGTGTTGTATCTATGGGAAAAGTAGGATGCAAGTGTTCTGTTTCATTTTTCTAACTGGCCTTGGTTAGCTTTCTTTTGACCTTCAAAAAAATCCAACTTTCCTTTCCTTTCCCTAATAAAAGTATAAAGTGGAAGAAAAATGTCAAATTTTGACTATACAATTTAGTTTGATTACTTTCAATCATTAAAAAGAGCCAGCTGTAGTGCTGAATAGCAATTTGCTAATGAAGCTTTCAAAGTGGTGATCAAAAGTAAATTCTGCCACTTAAATCATATCCTTCTATGAAGATAACACACTGTGCTTGTTCAGCAACATGTCCATATTAAAGCAGATGAATTACATGTTCCAGTGGACTCTTTAGGACCTTTTCAAAACATGGGTCTAGCAGCTAATCTTTATCACATATGGCTTCTCAATGGTGGCTAATAAGTAAGTAAACTGTATTTTTGGTCTTGATTTATTTAGTTTGACCAGAAGTTGCATAATAAGGATATGGCCTGTCAAAATGTAAGAAGTTTCAAATGTACACCATAATTAACAGAAAGTTATACAGAGAGAGAGAGAGAGAGAGAGAGAGAGAGAGAGAGAGTAATACCTCGGATAACGCTAAGACTTGGTTCCACAAGTCTTGGAGTTATCCGATTTTTAGTGTTATCCGATCCATGTTAAAATCCTATGGGATGGATCGGATAACGTTAAAGCTCCATAGAGATACATTGTAACCGCACAGGCTTTAGCGGTTGTTATCCGATCCATCCCATAGGACCTTATTGTTATTCAATCCAATTCTCCTCCCCAGATTACTTAACGTTATGCAATTTTAGCGTAATCCGAGGTAAACATTATCCGAGGTATTACTGTGTATATATGTGTGTGTGTGTGTGTGTGTATATATAAAATCTGATTTTGTACCCCTGTCTGTTCAATCATGTAACCCTATTCATTGTTCCCTCACGTACAATTCTGTTTGACCAGCTCTCTCTTCCTTACTTTCTGTAGTGCCTCCCATCCCCATAGAAATGCTCGTTATGCAAGTTTTTCCATAGGGAAAGTCTGACTCGCATAGCAAAAAATTTTGTTATGCGAGCTAGATCACTTTTTGAAAAACCCACTCATTATGCAAGTTTTTCGCTAAGCGAAACACTCATTAAGCGAGGTTTTGACTGTATTCTGACTTTTCTAAATGCCTAGAGACAGTATTGTTAATTTAAGAAATTATTTAGTTGTAATTACCTTCCAGCAATCATAAAGCCCAGGACAATGCAAGGGATGTGTGCTCACACACTCTCCTTTTACTCTTTTCCTACACTTTTCCCATGTCATATATCTTTGTAATCAACTTAGTTCCAGTTCAGTGCCATCCGGATGATTAAAAGCCTTGTTGTACAGCAGTAATCTTCTTCCCCAAGATGGTATTGTTTTACCATAAACAATAATGCCATAAAGCCGAGAAGAGGACAGATCAGGGTAGAATGTTCAACTAAGATAACATTTCCCATCTATATGCTGTGGTTTAAATTATTTCTCATTATTTCTCTTCCTTTTGTTCTTGGCAGAGTGGAAGCTAGTTGAAAACTCTATCAGTCAGTACAGATATTTAGCCAATTTTCCTTACCGCTTGATCCAACACTAGCTGTAGCTCTTGTAGCACAGACTTCCCATTCTGCTGCAGTGGCATCTTAAGCAAACTTTAGTTTCCTGCCTGCTGCTCAGAACACTTCTGTCCCCATTTTAAAAACTTGTGGTCACTGGGTACTCACTTTACCAACCTCAGAAGGATAGAAGGCTGAGTCAGCCTTGTTCCCTGGCAGGATCGAACTCATATTTTGGCTGCAGTACAGCAGTTTAACCACTGTGCTACCAGGACTCTGTGACATAAATGTTACTAGAGATTGGTGTTTGGGTGTACTTCCATATAGCAAATGGGCAGTCCCACCTGGATCTTAAAATAACATTTAGTAATTATCCCACAGGTGACCAGGACTGTATTGATACTAAACTCTCCACCCTTCACTCTACTGTTATGGCAGAAGAGTGGAATTTATAGATTTAAAAAAAAGATCTGATATGGATTTTTATTTTGATGATGGATGGAATTTAAGGTAAAGGAACACTGCTTAGTTCTTAGCTCCCAGTGCAAAATTAGAGAGAGATAAATTCAAGAACTATCAGTCCCAGACTTAATCTGAGACAGATCTCACCAGAGCTTTTCTTCAAAGTTCTTTTTAATTAGACCAATTTGAAAGTTCTCAAGGGAGAGCTTTGGGCTGGAAATTTATCTTACTCTCTTACAGTGCCCAATAACTAAAATTCTCAGAGCAGTACAGAGGTAAATTAAAAATAAACACTTGTAAAATACCGAGAAAACAATGATTATAAAATAGTGCACACCAAACCCAAGATTTACCCAAATGCAAATGTTATTTTGTTTTTTACATACAAGGGAAGCCACATCCCTCTATTGTGTAGCTAGTTGTCACACATTATTTCAAATAATGCTTTTCAGACAGTGTTGTTAAGATCTATGCAACTGATGTAGTTCCAAGCCACTTATATTATTTTATGTATTTATTTGTTGAATTTCTATACCGCCCATCCGGGTGTTACCCCACTCTGGGTGATGAACAAACAGAAAACAAATAACAATACCAACAACAAATCAATCCCACCACTGACAAATACATCACAAAATATAATAATATAAAATAAAATAATTGGTGTCTGAGGACATCGGGACTGAACCTAACTGGCTAATTTATTGATAAGGGAACAATTCCCTGAAAGGCCTCCTTGAAGAAGAGTGTTTTAATTGTTTTTTAAAAGTAGCCATTGATGGGGCTTGGTGCAGTTCCACCAGTAGCATATTCCACAGTGTTGGTGCCACCACTGAGAAGGCGCTATTTCTAGTTAAAGACTTTCAAACCATCTTTGGGGTTGGCAACTGGAGCTGCAGTGACTGTGTTGACCAGGTGATGCGGGGAGTTGCTCTGAGGGAGAGACGCTCTGACAGATAATCCCTTTAGTTTAAAGGATAAATCAGCACAGAAATAAATTAGCAGAGAATGAACCCACACAAGACAAGATGATACTGATAGTGCAGGTAAAGAGGATTTTTAGCTTGTGGGACATTTTTCTCTCTTTTAAGCAGAGCATATCGAATCTGGGCATCCAACTTGACCAATCCTTGGAAATCAGATGCCATTGGTGGTCAAGACCACATTTTTTCTATCTGTGATGCATTGCTCAGCTATGCTCTTTCCTGGATAGGAAATCCCTGATGTCATTAATTTATGCACTTGTAATCTCCAGAATAAACAACTGCAATGCTGTCTACATAAGGCTACCCTTGAGGCTGGTATGGAGACTTCAGAGATTGGAGAGATTGGCCAGGCTGATTTCAAGCATTGGTCAGTTTGACCATATCATACCAATCCTGGCTAGTCTGCATTGATTGTCCATGGCGCTCAATGCCAGATTCAAGGTGTTGGTTTTCTCTTCTTCCGTGCCTAGGCCAGACTTGAAACTACCAAAATGAAGCCACCTTTTGATGAGTTTGTGCTGCAGTTCTTTTCACCTGACCTAGTGTGAGAAAGATTAGCCGACAACACAAGGTTGCCATTACCTGGGTATGCCCAATTGTGGTTTAAAAATACCATAATCTTCGAGGAGGCTGTTTCTGTGTTGACCTATAAAGCCTTGAACAGTTTGGAACCAAGGTATCTGAAGGAGCGCCTCTTTCTCAGGAGTTATACCCAAAGCACCCAAGTATGTATGCTCTGAGTGGTTACCCCTAGAGAAGCAAAAAGAGTAATAACTACATTGAGAACTATCTCTGCCATAACTCCCACCCTCCGGAATGAACTGCCAGTGGAGATTAGAGCTCTTCCTACATTATTAACATTTTGTAAGTTGTTCAAGACACACGTAAGTGTGTCAGCAAGGCATTCAAGGCCTATAAGATCATTAACTGTGTAGTGTTGGTCCTGGATTTTAAAAAATTGTTATTACTTTTGTCTTACAGCTGTTGATAGTGTTTACTGTGCATATCCTTACAGTCGTAAGATTATATGACAGTTTTTGGTTTTGTGTCTTTGGGTTATTTTTGGATGGTTATTATGTTTATCTTTATACATATTTTATAATGTGTATTATTTATATATTGTAAGATGTCCTGAGTGGTGCTTGCTTCAAAAGGGTGGGTAATGAATAAATAAATATTCTATCAGTCAGCCTATACTGTGCCCCGAATAATCACCCAGACCACTTCCAAAGGCAGTCAAATACAGTAATACCCCGGATAACGTGAGTACTGTATAGTGTGAAAACCGCATAACGTTACAAGATTTTCAGAAAAATCTTGTATCGAATAACGCGATTTTTAACATTATCCGATACAGTCGTTCTTAGCAGCAGGGTGGCTGGAAAGCTGAACGGGGTTCTCCGTTCAGCTTCCCAGCCACCCTGCAGCTACAGAGGCAGGGGTGGGGAGGCTGGAAAGCTGACGGGGGGCTCCCCCGTCGGCTTCCCCAGCCACCCCACAGCTGCGGAGGCAAGGGCGGGTGGCTAGGGAAGCCGACAGAGAGTCCCCGTCAGCTTCCCCTGCCACCCTGCAGCTGTAGATCGGGTCCTCTGATCTCTCTGGAGCAGGCAGGAGACACGATCCAAGCTGTTTCTGGGCTTCCCCGACGTCCTCAGCCAGTGCAGCAAGCCAGAATGTCGGGATTCGAACCCTGACATTCTGGCTTGCTGCACTGGCTGAGGACGTTGGGGAAGCCTAGAAACAGCTTGGATCGGGTCTCCCCACCTCCCTAGACCTGGCAGGAGGGGTCAGAGACCCCCAAATTGGTAAAAAAAGTCTGTTTTTTTAAAACCAATTTTGAGGTCTCTGACCCTCCCGTCGGGTCCAGGGAGGTAGGGAGACCCGATCCAAGCTGTTTCCAAAGTTCCCCCACCTCCCTGGAGGCTGCAGCAAGCCAAAATGTCAGGATTCAAATCCCGACGTTCTGGCTTGCTGCACCCTCCAGGGAAACAGGGCTTTTTTAAACATTGTGTGATCAATGTATCACACAATGTTAAAAACCGGATAACGACAGGACTTGTGGAACCAAGTCATAATGTTATCCGGGGTACAAATGTATATAATGCATTGTAAGAAATCTGAACCAGACTTTACCAGTTCTTAGGCAACTGTTGCAAGACTGAGAATCTCTTCAAGAAGGAGGAATGGGGGAAAATATTCCTTCCCATCCAGAGCTTTCACCTGCAATATTTCTTTGGAGAGAAATCTTGTGCAACTTCTTTGTTATATATGTGGTTTCCAAATATAATAGAAACATGTAGTACCTATGCAAAATGGTAGCACAGCTCTTTGAAGGAGCTATCTGGGTGCCCCGATCCTTCAAGGATAACACTTCATTCTGTGCAAAGTGTGCCATAGCTAATATTTGTGTGATGGCCAACATATACAGGAAATTGTGTTCACTGTAGGGAATACTGTAATGCACACAATGTTCACAAGTCAATGTTAAGGAATTAGTGAACCAATGCAGGAGCAAGAAGGAAACACTTTCTAATGCTACACACATGCTCATGCCATTTTCAGTTCTCCTCTCCTATGATTACAATCATATGAATGGGAGAGATTGAGGAACTTCTGGCTGGCTCACCTACAAAGGATCTGGCTATTGTGACCCTTCCCCCCCCCAAAAAAAAAAGACCCTGGGTTGACCACCTCTGAGAAAGAAGTTTAGGACCTTCTGAGGAACCCAATATATCCTAAAATTTGGAATACCTAAATTAGGGACTGCAGTGGCTCAAGTGGCTAAGATGCTGACTGGAAGGCAGGAGGTCAGCAGTTCGATTCCTGAGTACTGCAGGATGGAATGAGCGCCCATCTCTGCCCTATCTCCTGCCAACCTAGCAGTTTGAAAGCAAGAAATTGACCACGGAAGCGTCTGCAGAAGCAGACAGTACTGGCTTTGAAACAGAGATGAGCACTAAACCCTAGAGTCAGATATGACTGGCTTTAGAGCAAGGGCAACCTTTACTTTTAAGGCAGGGAAGTATTTTAGTGGATTGAAAGTAATACTATTTTCCAAGTTAAAGTCTAGAATGATACAATTCATTCTCACTTATACTTCTTAAGAGTCATGACTATACATAGTAATTTTATTCTCTTGTGCAAAAGAGAATGTTATTGTCAAGTTTTTTCATTAAGCATTTCTGAAATTCTGAGGAAGGGGAGGAGGAAAAGGAAGAAATTAAATTACACAATAGTTTCTGAAGAGATATCCCTCCCCATCTATTGTGATGAGAAATGATATTGTCTTCAGTAAAGTTAATCTGAGGTCCCATACTGCCCTTTTATATTGTTTCCATTTAGATAAAAAAAATATTAATACATAGCTATAGCCATTTTAATAGAATTACACGGCACATATTCCAGATACAATAATCAGTTTGCTTTAGCTCCCGAAGTATGCTCTCTTTTTTAAAAAGTCCTTTCAGAGGTTTTCAGAGTTTTTATCTTCTTTAATTCACTTTACAGAGGAAACCAGTTTTAAAATTAATAGTCTGAAGAGAAATTTATTGGATGTCTGAGTTAGCAAATGAAGAGACTAAGTTGTTTATCAGATGATTGTTCTGTTTCTATGTGGAAATAGAGCTATTCTATTCATTTATCGAGTATGGTTTAACAAAAGAAATGAAAAAGAAGTTTTCTACTTTGTTCAGAAGCAAGAAAATGTGTATAGGATAAAAGCCTTAAGACTAAATCTAATGTTAGTCTTACTTAGAGCAGACCCATTGAAGTCAATGAGACTTGTTCATACAATTGAAATTTTTTTCTGAAATAGCATATGTCCACTGTATGGGGCAGGTCCACTTTTGTCATTCCTTTTTTTCTCTGATGTCCACATTCTTGTTTTTCTAATTACTCTTTTGTATGACTTTCCAGTGTCTGGCATGTGTTTTCATTATTCTTGCAATGAATTTTGGACGACATTGTCTTGGTACCGGATGATGCAGTTGAATTATCAGTTGCTTCCACATCTTTGATAGGTATGTCTTTGATCACAATTCATGATGATACCAGGGCAGCATGGCTTAATAGTATCTACCCCTTTTTGCTTCTCATCTCTTACTCATTTTTTAATGGAAGATCAAAACTGTTACTGACAACTTCAGATCTCAGTACTTGAGTGCTGGCTCAGTCTTAATTTCCTTTGGGAATCAGATTGTTTGACACTAATAAAGTACTTTCAAAAACATGACTAATGCCCAGTGAAAAAAGGATCTTTTTGCTATGTTTTGTTTTCTACTGTTGACAGCTTCCAGTCTTAGCTTTCTACAGGAAAAACTCCTCATATCTCACATAGAAATCATATGGCTATTGAACAAACTCTTTCAAAACATGGGAGACACCATTTAAAAAACTTCCCTGTGATTCTATGTGTTGAATTTGTTTTCTGTTTGTTTGTTTGTTAGTTAGTAACTAAGCAATAAGAATGAATATTTCTCACCCAAGAAGCTCCTGCTGCCTAAACTTGTCTGTTGAAATTATTTAGCTTGGATTAATTGGAAATTTAAAGACTGCATTAAGAACTGAAGCATTGCTTGATCTCCCAACTCTTCCGTGAAGAAAACCCAAAAAGGTCCAATGTTTGTTTTAGGGAGAAAGTGTGGGCAGTGTATAAAGATGGATGGTTGAAAAGGGCAGAGGAGGGAGCAGGTTAAGAGGTGGTGTCAAGAATATTGTTGCTTTTGCTTTTTCCTCATGTGGACAGGAACACTGGAACAAAAGTCAGTTTAGGAGTGGGTTGGGGAAGTAGTATTTTCCACAAGTTACACTTAACAAAGGTCATAGAAAGAGTGAAATAATGTGCTTCCTCTGTGTCTTGATAAACATTGGTTTACCTTCCATTGGTTTTAGTTAATCTAATATAGGTATGACTACAGCTGGATTTAAGCCTTAAGGGCATGTATGTATAATAAAGACAGTGACCACTAATACAAAAATAAGACAGTCTTCCTATTCTATAAAGGAAAAAATGATGAATACTTGGATACAATATTATTATTATTATTATTATTATTATTATTATTATTATTATTATTATTATTATTATTATTATTATTATTATTATTATTATTATTATTATTAGTATTAGTATTAGTATTAGTATTAGTATTAGTATTAGTATTAGTATTAGTATTAGTATTATTATTAGTATTATTATATTTCGATTTCTATACCGCCCTACTTGGTAGGACCCACTCATGGCGGTTCACAAC
Organism: Furcifer pardalis; assembly: GCA_030440675.1. Lineage (NCBI taxonomy): Eukaryota > Metazoa > Chordata > Lepidosauria > Squamata > Chamaeleonidae > Furcifer > Furcifer pardalis. Next base: position 47,036,460 of record CP126895.1, read on the forward strand.
ACATGTAAAGTTACAAGTTCATAAACACAACATGTCAATAAATCATAAATAATCAATATCAATATCACAGAACATCAGAATATCAGTATCATTAGAGTAATAAAAAATTCAATAAAGATCAATGTCAAGTAATAGTCAAAATTTTCCATTTCTCAATCAGGTTTACACAAAAAACAGAACTAAACAAAAACAAAATAATTGCTAATTCCCACGATAGGGGCGGGGTCCTGGGGACAGGTTGCAGATGTTACTGGCGGGAGTGGCGGCAGTGCGAAAAAGTCCCACCGCACAGTGTCTCTTGGAGCCCCAGCTAGGGCGGGGTCCCTATTTTGCTCAGATTTTAATGCAAACTAATCAAACTCTCACTTTCCAAACTAATACCCAAGTCATGATGGGATTATTCTTTCTTTTTGGCAATATAATTGTCCAGATAAAATTCTATCCAGGAGGAAAAATTGAGTTAAAACTGGATATAAATTTTCCTGTGGACATTTTAAAAAAAACCACCAAATGATGTGGAAACAAAATAGAATGGACTTCATTTTGCACAGGCGCTGTTGCTTGTGTTACAAAATGGTCCATATAAGTCTTTTCTTTCCTACATTCTTAGCTCATCTTCCCTTTGCAATGCACAGCATTCACTATAGCTATAATGTTCATGTAATCTGACAGTGCTCTGTCCCATGTGTGTGCTGAGTAAGACTGGACAAGAATGTGAAGGGGGAAAATGTTTATTGAAAATATTAAACTTGTCTTTCACAATTTTCCTCCCTTTTCTAGGTTTCCAGCAACCTTGAACTCTTATTTAGATGATTATTTATCAGACAGGAAACAAAACAGAACAAAAGTAAAAACAAACAAAAATAAAGAGAAAAATATTATGGCACCTTAAAAACTAAGCACTGTACTTTAATGTGAGGTTTTTTTTTTTTATCAAATCCACTTCCTCAGACAAAGATATGTTTCTTGTTTCCCATTTTTGTTTTAGTGCAGAGCAAATGCTAAACTAAAGTATATATTGTCCAACGCCTATTTCAGTGAAAATACATTGTCATGATATATCTAGTTACAGACATTTCTTCTTTTTAATGAACAATAAATGAATGGTTTCTTGATTCATGAGGGATTTAGCTTCTGCAAAATTTGCACAGAAGGAATAGTTTGATCAGGCTGAATGGGCATTTGCTCTAACGTATTTTCACTTATTTTAATCTTAAATCATTCCCTCTTTTCTGCCTTCTGCCTCAATATTAAATCCTAATAATAAGGAGACCACAAGAAATAGTCAACAACTGAGTCGCCATGGCGAGTGGGCGGCAATATAAATTTGAACTAATAAATAAATAAATAAATAAATAAATAAATTATTGTTTTTAATTGAAGGCTACACAAAACATTCTGAGGAGAGATAAAATCTATCCCAAAGATGGATCATAAAACAGAAAGATTTTAAAATAAAAGGTCTAGGAAGCCAAACATTTGACTTTCAAGTCAGCTTGCTTCCCTCCACCCCATCACATACATAGTCTTGGCTTCTCTGACTCTTATCCCCTTCCTTTACAATTTTAATTTTCTTCCATGATCTTTCAACCAACTAGGAATATTTTTACTTGTTATAATAGTTGGTTGCTCCCATCCCTTACTTTCACTATTTTCATTCAAATATCTTTGGTTTTAATTATTGGTGTTGGGGGGGGGGGCAGCATTCTCAGGGCTTAAAAGCACAGAAGGAACTAAATATATATAGTCTGTATATGATCTCATTTGGAGAAAGCCTCTCTTTCCCTCCCAGATTGTTTTCATACACTGCTTCATAACCTTTCATGCCTGCTCAAAACCTGTGCTCTAGAGAGACAAGTTTCACAGTCTCTTGTTCATGAGAGAGAGAAATCCCTCTTCTCTTTTCTGCAAGATTTCTCAGAACAAGGGGTGTTGTTGAGAAATCTCATGGAATAAACATCAATCTGAGCAGAATTATTATCATTTGTGTGCTCAATGGGATCTTTTCCCCAAAAGATTCCCTGGAAGGGGCAATGAGATGCACAGAACTTGGCACTTTGAGGGCAAAACAGTGGGTCAGAGAAAGAAAAACAAACAGGAGAAACAAGACCAGGGGTTCTTTTTTGTAAGAAGGTGAGAAATCTCATTGCTGAAAGGGAACTTCCAGTGAGACTTTTCATCATGGGGAGGATTGGAGAGCAAGGCTTCCCCCCCCCCCCAAAATATTCTTCATGTCTTCATACTACTCTCTTGTTTCTAGCATTCTGGAGTTAACCAGCTTTCAATTATTTTTGTCAGTAGGATCGCTATTGACAAATACAAACACTGCATTTGCCAATACAGCAAGCACAGAACATCTTTAGGCATCTAACCTGAACTGGTGGTTAACCATCTGGAATAGGGGTGCCCAAACTATGGCCCGGGAACTAGATGCGGCCCCTGATGCCAATTCATTCAGCCCACGGACTCATGTATGGCCACTGTAAACATATTTACAACGGCCATAAATGGCAGGGGGGGGGGCAACCAGTCTGTCACACTCAACTGTTTGAGGGAGCATGACCTAGCCTCTGTCTTGAAAAGGTTGAGAACCCCTGCATTAGATGATGCATTGATGACACGGCTGCAAGGGGGAAGAACCTGACACCACTGCAGCAGCAACCATTTCAAAGCCTTTCAACATTTCTGGTCCATGTCAAGATCATGCTTAGAAAAAATATGGAGCAGGGTTATCTTTTATTTTTTTGGTGTTCAGTCGCACAGTCGATTCCGACCCTCTGCGACCCCATGGACCACTGTCCGCCAGGCACTCCTGTCCTCCACCATCCCCCTCAACTCCCTCAGCTCTGTGCCCATTGTCTCCACAATACCATCTAGCCATCTCATCTTGGGCCATCTCCTTCTTCTTTTGCCCTCAACCCTTCCAAGCATCAAGGCTTTCTCAAGTGAATCCTCTCTTCTCATTTGATGTCCAAAGTACTTTAGCCTCATCTTTATTATTTGACCTTCTAAGGAACAGTCAGGGATGATTTCTTCTAAGATTGACCTATTTGTTCTCCTCGCTGTCCATGGGACTCTCAAAACTCTCCTCCAACACCACATCTCAAAGGCCTCTATTATTCTGCGCTCAGCTTTCCTAATGGTCCAACTCTCACAACCATACATTGCCACAGGGAATACCATTGCTTTGACTATACAAATTTTTGTTTTCAATGTGATGTCTCTACTTTTCACTATGCTCCCCAGGTTTCTCATCACTTGCCTCCCAAGAATCAGTCGCCTTTTTATTTCATGGCTGCAATCACCATCTGCAGTGAGCTTAGATCCTAAGAAAGTAAAATCTGTCACTGCTTCTACTTCTTCCCCAACTAGGTAAAGGTAAAGGTCACACTTGCTTGAAACCTCATTTCCATGGTCATGTGGCAGGCATGACTAGACACCGGAGCACACGAAAGGCTGTTTACCTACCCACCAACATGGTCCCTATCATACAAATTAAAACCAATGCAAACAGTGAAGCCAGTCAATCCCTGCATAAACCCAGTTCCTGTACCTCAATGGCACAATGTGGCCTATTTAAAAATGAGGAAAATGCTTGTATACTGAGAATTCTTTTTTATTATTATTCTGGAGGATCAGCAGCAGCATGCTGAAAATAGAAGTGCTCATGAGGAATGATACATATTATTCCTGCCCTGTTTCAATTCAGTGTCTTAAAATGGAATTTTCTAAGTTGACACTCTTCTTTTTCTATTGCAATATCTCAAGCAGCCTCAACAGAAGATGTCTGTATACTGAAATACCTGCCTATGTCATGTGGGTAATTTGTTCTCATTTAAATATTGGCTTTTCCTAATCATCTTAAAGCTATAAATATTCAGGTGAAGAATGTAAGTTTTAGATGAAATCCTTCTGAAAACAATTCTAATTTTGAATCTGCTTGTTTGATATATGTTTCCATTGTTACCATGGATATGTGTGGGCATTTGACAAACTTCTCAGCAAGAACCATCAAATCTAAATGCCTGAAGGTATTATAAATTTGCACTGAGGACTTAGCAATGTCATAACTTTGTAGAACAATTTAATGGCTGTTATTTACTTTACCAGGGGGTATATAATTAGCATAAGATAAATTAGGTGGGAACTTGAAAAATTGCACCTCATGTCAGTATATCAGATATGTGGCTCTAATTTTTTTTTTTAATTCCTGGTAACATAATCTTGTGAAATGATTCTGTTCTCTCGAGGATAATATTTTTCCATTGTCCTAAATTATCTAGAAACAGTTAAGCTTTTTCATTTATGTATGTATTTATGAACTCTTACATAACAACAACTTGTTATTCCAAACTACTTTCAACAGTAGGATAAAGTGAGGGGAAGGAAATCTATTATCCTTATTTTCCTGGTGGCTGCTAGACCAAGAGCTAATGCTAAGGTTGTTGTTGACTGCAACTCATATCTGAGGATTCATTTTTTCCTGAAGCAGGAAAAATGTCATTGGCGAGAATTTGTTTAAGGTGGATCCCAGCAGTGGCGTCGCGCGGTGTTCAGCCGCCTGGGGCGAAGAAGAAAATCGCCGCCCCCCCCAGCTCCCCGCTGCTGCCGGTCCCCCCCCCCCCGGACCCAGGCAGAAGGCGCCGCCCCCCTGCTGAACAGTGGCGCGCGCGCCGCACACCTCTGCCTGCTCGCCCTCCAGGGGCACTCCGTCACCCACCCCCAACGAGCGCACCTCCACCTCCGGCAACTCGCTCGCCCGGCTGGCCATCGCTTCTTGCCTCGTCCTGGCAAGGAGGGGTGTGTGTGTCTGCAGCGACCTTCGGGGCCGCCGTGTCCCCCCACCACCACCACCGCAAACGCCTGGCCGGCAGGAGGCGGCCCCTTCGGCTTCCAGAGCCAAGCCGGGGGGCGCGCTACCCGGGGCGCAAGAGCACAGCTGCCGAAGGGAGGGAGGAAAGGACGGAGGTGGCGGGCGCTACCCACCCCCGGAGGAGGGCCGCGCGGGAGCGAGGGCCGGGGCCTGAGCCGGCTGGCTGCCGGGGCGCCGCCGCCGCCAGGGCGCCACTCGGGGGCTCTCCTGGCGGGCGGCCCGCATGCGCGCGCACGCTACCCACCTCCTGCCCAGCCAGCCGCCAGGGGCTCCCCGCCACGGCGCCACCCACCCCCGACGAGCGCCCCCGTCTGACGGCAAGCTGGGTGGGTGGCTGGGCGGGCGGAGGCGAGCAGCGTGCGCGCGCACGCGGGCCGCCCTCCAGGAGAGCCCCCGACGGCTAGCCGGGCGGGCGGGGCCCCTCCTTGAATGGTGTCCGCCTTAAAAAAAAACCCTTTTTCTCCTCCTCGCCCCCGACGGCCAGCCAGGTGGACGGAGGCGAGCAGCGCTCGCCAGCAAAACGGCCGCCCTCCGCCTGGGAAGTCCTGCTTCCTAAGCCCGGCCCCAGGCAGAGGGAGGCCAAACTGGTGGGGACATTTTGCCGCCCCCTGAAATCCGCTGCCCGGGGCATCCGCCCCCCCCCGCCCCCCCCACGCGACGCCACTGGATCCCAGCTTTCCATGAAGTATGATAACAGAGTAATCTCCCGTGGCACACATGAAATGAGACATAGAGAAAGTAACACTGGGACTGCAATGGATTGCCGCAGCCTTGATGATATGAATAAGGTGTGCCTTCACAGCCAGTCCATGTGGCATGGCCTCTTCTACCTCCATGACCACTGGGAATCAAAGTTGTTCTTCTGCTCATTTTGCCTTTGGGCCCAATGTGATAGTTTCCAGTGGCATTTCTTCCACTGAGGAGACCTAAAGGAGCTCATCCACATGTAGCTGTTGGCCCCTTTAGGGAGTCAGGTTAGTTAACTGCCACCTGACATTCAGCGTTGAGTCGCTGGCTGTACAGTCTACTCCATTACCATAGCAGGATATCTGGCCAGACATGCTAAGACATTTATTTATTTATTTGGTGTAATTTATATAGCTGCCCAATTGACGGGCGACTCTGGGTGGCGTGCAGCAATTCAATATAAATACATAAAATCCCCACAATCCCCTATAAAAACCTTTAAAATTCCTAAAACACTAAAAGGCTGCTAAGACATGCTAAGGTAATGTATTTTCAATCCTCTGTTCAACTCTCATTGACTGCCGAGTCCACAGATCTGACAACTGTTTCCAATTCCCATCCACAGCACTGTGAATTGTCAGGGCCTTCAAATCATTACTGCTTGGAAGATATCAAGCAGCACAAGGTTGGAGTTATCTCACCAAATCCAGTATCCATTTGTAGAACAACCAATGTAGCCCTTTTTAGGAGTCCATCTGCTATATTACTATGTGTTAAACACTTTGCAAGAACACAGTGCTCTTGGCATAATGAAAGTAGGGGGAAAACACATGTGTATCATGGGATTTTTACAAATCCTACTGCAGTATACATATTGTGGTTTTCATGGCAGCAGGGTAAGAAATCACTTTCCTTTTCTGTTTCCTTTTCTCCTGAGGAGAATAATGGGAGATGGAGGTGGAGAATGGGTTCCTGATGGTTGGACTATTAAATACATTAGTGCATAATTCAAGATGCCTGCTTAGAATGGGTCAAGGCAGGGCTAATCACAAAATATGGTATAACATGTACCAGTCTACCTAACTAATTTATTTCAATGACTATTGAGATAATGTATGTGAGGCTCATTTTATTACAGCAATATACTACCTGTATAGTTCTCTCTGCTCCCCCCCCCCCGGGTCCCCTTCCTTCCTGCCAGAAAATTCTATTCATTCAGTAGTGAGCTATTTCAAGATGGAGGATGCTTTACATCCGGTCAACACAAGCATTTCTTCATTAATGAATCAGTCTTTACCTTGATCCCGTTTAACTGGGGTGTCTGTGTAGACACGAGGCAAAATGCCTCCAGTATTTGCTAGAGACCCTGGAATTAGAAAAAGAAAGTGTTAGGAAAGCAAGAATAAAGGAGGGAAATATACATTAAAGGCACAGCTATCAGGGCATGATTCAGCAGAATAGTAGAGGAGTTGAAAGCAAGGTGGTAGCTGAAAGGGGGAAGTGATCAGGAGAACAAGAGAAGTAACAAAAAGAGGGATGGAGCGGTAACGATGATGGTGACTTATTATTTCTGCTCAAGTGGGGAATGAGAGCTTTGGCTGCTGCTACTCTTCTGCTACTGCTCCAATATCTGCATTTTCATAAATCTATAGGTATGGATATGCTATGAAGTGGCCCGACCTTTGCTCACCAAGAAATGTACTTCACATAGCACCTCCTTGTTGCCAGTGTCTTATTCCTCCCTCATCCTCATTCTGCCTTGCTAACCAGCTACCCCCATTACTAGAACCCCCAAGAAAAAGAGGAATTTTAGAAAGCCATCCTATTTGGGAAAAGGCAAGAATAGCATACATGATTCAGTCTAGATATGAGGATATGTTTATCATCTTTCCTAAGAGTCATAATTTTCTCTATTGATGAATGTGTCTCTGGTGACTCAATAAGCCGATCCTTACATGAAACATGTGACTACACATATTACACTGAATAGATGGTGGATGATGTGTTTGAGTTTGACGAAGCTTCTGTGCTTGTCACTTAGCCTCTTCATGTCTGTGGTGTTCCCCTTTGAAGTGATTGGTGGCAGCAGAGATGGCTTGGTGCCAAAGTGGGCAATCTTTGGCTGCTACCTACCAAGTTTGTAGGTTTATATCTGACACTTTCATGATTTGTTTCAGCTGGTCCTTATTATACTTCAAAGAAGCTCCACAAGATCTTGTACAGAACCTGAGGCTTATAGACAGGGGGCTTAATCCCTGTCTTCTGATGGCTCACTATATCTATAGCACTAAGCTGCAAAAATGGTATAGAAGGTGTGGATTAGGAGCTGTTGAAGTAATGTACAATAGTGGTGCTGCACATGTGTTTTCTTGTTCTATGTGACTTAGTCTAGAATCTAGTGTTCCACTTAGGCTCTTACAAGTTCCCTGTTGATTGTATTTGGGGGGGGGGGGTTCACCTGTTTATTTCTGTCTATTTCATGGGACCTGGCTCTGATCCTATGAGCAGGAAAGAGTTATGAGGTGTTGATGCACAGAACAAGAGAGAGAGAATCCTTATGGTTGGCACAATTGCTTGATAGGCTTGACATGTTATGAGTGTTTCGATGCAGAAACAACAAAGAGAATAAGAGGTGGAATCCTTACACTGAGCACAAATGTGTGATCAGTTTATGAAGTTTTTACTTCTCTCTTTATCTGTGTACAAGAGATACATCTCTTTTGCTTCCAGCTATTGAATAACAAAAAACTACCATGGCAACAGTACTAAATTTCCAGTATTTTGGAGTGTGGAAAAATAAAACAATTTGCTGTCATCACGTTTTGAGCCAAGTTTCTGTGTACCTCTTCCTTCTTTCTTGAGAGAATGTGAAGTGAAGCATGGAGGAAATATAAGTAATAGATGAAATGTGATAATTATCCACCCTGATCTATGTACTATTCAAAGGTACCCTTTCCTTTGCAACACACAAGACATAGCATTTATTTGTGTTTTGAAGTAATGAGTGTTGTTTATTGACATTCACTCCTCTTTGTGCTTTCTGTCATGTGGTGTTTGGTGATACTGTAAAGTACCCTTCCATCAAAGTCTCTGCAAATCGTTGTGTGTTGCAAAGAGAATTTCAGAAAGTTAAGGTGATATCCCTGTGTTATTCTGCAGTAGCAAGGTAGTAAAAAAATGTCAGCAAGGCAACACAACAAAATAATGGGCATATAAAGCTGACCAGTGTGCTGTGTGCTTTCATTCTATTCAGGTTTCAAGCCATGCCTTAAATCAGGGGTGCCTGAACTACGGCTTGCAACCCCAATTAGACCCCTGCATATCATTAATGCAGCCTACCTGCCTCATCGCCTGACGTCAGCAGAGGCAGCGACAGCGATCACACTTTTTCCAGGCTGCTCCGAGCAGCCTCTTGCTTGGTCCCATCCCCTCTGCAGCCTTTGACAAAGCCAACTGCCACATTGGGGATTTTTTCGGAGCCTCCTGTGTTTCAAAATTTGTGGTGCTAGGAGAACCCTCTGGCTCACCCGGGATGATGTCACTGCAGTGCGCTAGGTTTACCCTTCTAGCTCCATGGATTTTGAAACACAGGAGGCTCCGAAAAATCCCCCAAAGCGGCTAACGGGTTTGGCAAAGTCTGCAGAAGGGATGGAACCAAGCAAGAGGCTGCTTGGAGCAGACTGGACAAAGCATGATCGCTGCTGCTGCCACTGCTGAAGTCAAAACTGTCAGCAGCAGATACAGCTCGCCTTCAGCCCCCGCAGCTCTGTGTCAGGGGGCAGGACTGGCCTGCAAGAAAAAAAAGTTTGGGCACTACTGCCTTAAATCATTGCTGCTTAAATTGTCACTGCCTTAAATTGTCACTCTCCTCTTACTCTTTTCTGGAGCATGTTCTTCAAACCCACTCTTCATGCTCATGTTTATGGCTGCCTGCTGATCCCATCACCTGTTGCATTACCTCTCTTAGCATATCATCCGTTCCAGCAGGTGTTCAGCCCATTCGCATCTTGCCCTTCATGCCAGGTTTTCGGCCTTGCTGTGTACACAGAGAACTTTAGTTATGCACATTAGCACCTTCCCAACAAGAATGATGGAGCTTTGCAAAGCAAAGGAAGCTAGAACAGATCCTAGTCCATATAGCACTCTGAACTCCATACTTGGCACACTTTTAAAAGCAAATGTATTTTAGATAGGCTCATTGCGATCAGCTGTTTTTTCCATACAGTATTCTGAGCACATACAGTTCATTTTCATGAATGGAAGCTGAATATCATTATGGAGCAGCATCTGCTTCATTGCGATGAAGACATCTGTGCTATATTAATTCTTGACTGTAGAAGGTTAGATATCCTGTGCACAGAAGCACCAGGCTGTTTTATATTTTACTTAAGTTTGGTCTGTCTCTTTAAGTTTTCCTCCTGTATTCAGAGATTTGGCTAAGAAATGCACATAATGTTGCACCCACTATAAAGGGGCAGTTGTATTTCTATGCCTCTTCAAGCATACATCCCTCTGGAGAGGAAAGGCTGAGAAATTTATTGTACTGAGGAACACACACAAATGTGGTGATTTAGCTTGTTGCCTACAAAGAGCAAAAATCACAGGGCTTGAGGGTATACTTTAATTCAATGGCTTCAGTCAAAAGAGAACAAAAGGCATGGATAAAAACAGGAAGAGATAATTCATATCTGTGCACGCATGCATGTGTGCGCACACACACACAAACACACACACAAGTGATAAAGCCACTTCTGGAAAAAAGAACATCAGGAAAATCCTTCATCTACTCTGGTACAGTAAAACCTCATATAACACTAAAACCTGGTTCCACAAGTCTTCGTGTTATATGATTTTTCGTGTTATCTGATCCTCTATGGGATCCATAGAGATACATTGTAACCACACAGGCTTTCGCGGTTGTTATCTGAAGCATCCCATAGGATCTTAATGCTATCTGATGCAATTCTTCCCCCCAGATTCCTTGATGTTATGCGATTTTCATGTTATTCGATACTAATGTTATATGAGGTATTACTGTATCTCTAAAACAAAACCCAATATGATTACTGCTGAATTAGAATGGATGATGGGACTTGTTCTTGGGAATGCTTGTTCATGTTTGTTAGAAATTCCCCAGATCAACATCAATTTCCATATAAATGTAATTATTTTTAGAAGATCTGCCATTCAGAAACATTTACATGAAAAAGTATACACCATTAGAAAAAAAATGTTTAAAACACCTACACTAATAACATCTAAACAATTTATCCTAACTAGTACGCAGCTACTAACTTATCTGGTTGGACCACTCAGTAAGTGAGACATCTGGAGTTAAAGTCCCCACTGTGTATCCCAGAAGAGTCAGTCATTGTGACCTTGAGCAAACTGCACAATCCCAGGATGCCCCTAGAAGAATGGAATGGTGAATTACTTCTCAGTACTCCACCCAGAAAACCTTGGGAAGAATCTCCAAAAGTCAGAAATTACTTAATAGCAGATTATTATTGCTGGCTGATTATCTTAGTTGTTTAGCATCCGGGTACAGAGCCAAAGCTTGGGAGTTTGATTTCCTACTGCGCCTTCAGGGAAAAGCACCAGCCTGTGAAGTCATTAGCAAGCTTCTTCTTCCATGTCTAGCCCAGATGGGAAACTGACAAAATGAAGCCACATTTTAGTGAATTCATTCTGTAGTTCCTTTTGTCTGACTTAGTGTGAGAAAGATTAGCCAGCACAAAGTTGCAGTTGCCTGGGGCACACCTGATTGTGGTTCAGAAATACCACAATTTATTAGTTGCACTTGCTATCCCGCCCCAATCAGGTGAACCCGACTCTGGGCGGCTTACATCATAGTTAAAACATAGGGTAAGCCTATATTAAAAACTTAATATTTAAATTTAAAATCATAAAAAGTTAAAACAGTGCACACAATGCACACAGATTATAAGTTAAAAACTTAGAGGGTGGCTGTCCTTTAAATCAGCCACCCTACATGAGAACCCACGTTCGTGGGTCCCCATGCTTGTCCTGCCAGCCAGGTTTTAAAGCCCTTCCGGAAGGGCAGGAGCTCTGCCTGAAGGCGCAGCTCAGTGGGCAGGAGGTTCCACAGGGTTGGGGCGGACACGGAGAAGGCTCTCCTCCTAGTGCAAGAGAGGCGCACCTCTCTCGCCGATGGAATAACAAGGGAGCCTCTCCGATCCACCCTGGTGGGACGGGCAGATGTTCTTAGGGTGATGCGGTCTCTTAGGTATCCTGGCCCACTACCATATAGGACTTTAAAGGTCAAAACCAGCAGCTTGAATTGCACCCGGAGACATACTGGTAACCAATGCAGCTCCTGAAGTAGTGGGGAGGCATGAGTATACCGCCCACACCCCATCACTACCCTTGCCGCCGCATTTTGGACCAGCTGAAGTCTCCAGATGGTCACCAAGGGCAGCCCCATGTAGAGCGCATTACAGTAGTCAAGTCTGGAGGTGACCAAAGCATGTGTGACTATGAGCAAGGCATCCCGGTCTAGGAGTGGGCGTAACTGGCGTATTACACGGAGTTGTGCAAAAGTCTTCTTGGCCACGGCTGCCACCTGTTCTTCGAACAGTAGCCGTGAGTCCAGGAGGACCCCCAGATTATGCACCGGGTCCGACTGGGGCAAGACTGCCCCATCCAGAACCAAAGCTGGCAGCTCCCGAGATAACACAGGGCCCCTTACCCATAGCCACTCAGTCTTGCCGGGAGTCAGCTGTAGGCCGTTTTCCCCCATCCAGACCTTAACAGCCTCCAGACACCTGGAAAGGACTTCCACTGCACCACGGGCTGAGATGTACAATTGGGTATCATCTCCGTATTGATGATACCTTACCCCGTGGGAACGGATGATCTCACCCAGTGGCTTCATATAGATGTTAAATAGGAGAGGAGAAAGTACCGAGCCCTGAGGCACCCCGTATTGCAGAGGCCTAGGACTGGACTTCTCCTTCCCCAACCACACCGACTGGGTTCTGCCCCTCAAGAATGAGGAAAATCTTTGAGGAGGTTCTTTCTGTGTACCCCATGAGCAAGCTGATCCTGGGAGATGTAGTTCAGAATTATAGGATACTCAATGTGGTTGATAGAGTGACACACTAGGATTTAGGAGGCCTGTATTCAAATCTTCATTCAGCCATGGAAGCTCATTGGGGGCATGGAACTGATAAAAACACTCCTTAAACATCTCACATTGAAAACCCCATTAGGATTGCTATAAATTGGTCCTGATTTCACCGTTCTTTTTTCACACTTCTCCTTTTTCTTGATCATATAAAAATGGGAATTCAATGTTTGAAAAAATTTCAGAGATATTCTCAGCATGAGGTTCAGGATTCTTGTGTTTGGCTTCCCAGTTGGTTGGTTCAGCATGTGCATTAATGTCCTGTCTTTTATTAGGTAGTCGTATGTGTGGTGGCCTCCTCATGTTCCGATACTTCAGTTAAACCTAGGAGAACATATTGTAGGGTAACATGTCTGCATCTGTACTAGAACGAGTATAAGTAGTCCTTACTTATTTGGCTGTTCTCCAGAGGTCACATTTGTTGAATAAGGTCTAGCTGCTTCTATTGATATATTTTATTGAACACTTTGTATTATTGTACTCTGAAACCTTTGTAGACCTTGACTCGACTTCAGTATTTGTTTGCTTGCCAGTTGCACTGGACCAAGGAACTCTGTTACCCTTTTCCTTACAGTGTTACCTATCACCTAAGCTGTCTCCAATGACTAGCTCCTCTGCAAGCAGAACCCAATCTTGTTTGTTTCTGAACTGTTAAATTAGCTTGTCTGTTATCTCTTCTGAACATATGTTTCCTTTCAACTCGTATACTCCACTAATGAAGTACACTATTACAGGAAGTGGGATAGCTACTGGGATGTTGCTGTAATGTGCACTTCAGTAGCAGATATCAGCCAAAATTTGTTGTTTAGGGACACTTCAGTGGGAAGGTAAACAGTGTTCTGTGCATTCTAGTGTTGAGGCATGCCTGCCACATGTCCATGGAAACGTCTGCAGATGCAGACAGCGCTGGCTCTTTGGCTATAAACAGAGATGAACACTGAATCCTAGAGTTGAATAAGACTGGCTTTCAAGCAAAAGCAACCTTTACCTTTTACCATACATTCCAGTGGTACAAATGGCCTATTCTAAATATGATTTACTTTTCTATAATAAGTTGCAGTTAAGGTAGGCCCATTTGAATTAATGGAATTTACAACAGAGTTGATTCACTTGTGCAATTTACGGTGCTAAACAAGAGGATTTGGTCAAATATAAAAATGATACATTGATTATTTTGTTGTTGTTGTTCAGTCGCACAGTCGATTCCGATCCTTTGTGACCTGCCAGGCACCTCTGTCCTCCACTATCCTCCTCAACTTGTCCAGCTCTGTGACCATTGTGTCTACAATACTGTCTAGCCATCTCATTTTTGGCTACTTTAGCTTCATCTTTGCTATTTGACCAGCTAAGGAGGCAGTCAGGGTTGATTTCTTCTAAGATCGACCTATTTGTTCCTGTGTTTTGAGAGGTGTATGTGTTGATTTGCAGTCTGGCTTTCCTTACTTTTAGAGGGAATATCAACTTTAAATTTTATGTTTTTGTTTTAAAGGCAAACTTGCTTTAAAATAGGTTTTTAATCTTTGAAAGCTGCTACATTTATATTGTTTATTTATACAGACTTTATATTTATCACAGTACAAAAGCACTTTAGACACATCAGCTTCTCACCAAAGGTAGGCTCTCTAAGGAACCCAAGTCAATCTCAAAGAAGAAAGAGTTCTCATTTAAAACTTTCATTCAAATAGACATCTTGAACACAAGTTATTACTCACAAATCTGGTATGCTGCTCAAAGGTTTCCCAGAGTACTGAATTTCTCACTAGATGGGCAGAATATAAGTAAATAAGTTAGTAGGTAAGTGAGTGAGTGAATGAATCAATCCCCTAGAAAACACATTCTATAATCAGATATGTTCCAATGAAAACTACTTCTACCTAAGAAGAAGGAATAGAAAATCACAGGTATTGCTGCTGTAAATTTTGTTTGACAAAAATAGAGGCATCTCGTATTCCAAAATGGAAAGACTAAGAGGTACAACTGCAGTATTCATCAGCAAAGCCATAATGAAAAAGTTGCCAAATGGAAAAAAGTCACTATTTGTTTGTTTAATCCCCCCCCTTTTTTTTTATGCAAGCACCACTTGGGGCAGTGTACAATACTGTATATAAAACATATAATGCAACATTAAAAATATGATTTAAAAAAATCAAAATAATAACTAACATGTGGAGATGAAGAAAATAAAAACAAGAACAAAAAGAAAAAGAAGAAAATACCCCAACTAAGAAAAAAAGCTATAGCAATAGACCCCTACCATTAAAAAAACCCCACCCACTAAAAAAAACTTCCCCTCACTCATCTATAAGGCCACAGCTCTATCTATATTTAATTAAGGACAACAATAAACCAATTAATTATCAATAAACATATCAATCAAATCAATCACTAATAAACAAAAAAAAAACCTCATATAACATCTGGGAATTCCTCCATATCTAAATTATTCTGAAACACTCCCTACTGCCATTGTGACCTGGGGTCCTGTGTGCGAAGAGGAAGAGGACTTTCAGCCAGCCCAGCTGCCTGCTGCCAACTCTGACTTGGAATCTGAGCCTGAGGAGGACCCCTTGCCAGTCCCCCAGGCCATGGCTGGCTCAGATCAGGAGGCCAAGTTGGAGGACATGGACATGGCACCAGCATCGCAGACAGCTGTCACTCTGGAGCCTGCCCAGCAGGGCCAAGCCGGGTAAAGGATTAAAGTTTGACAGCTAGGCCATGTGCCAGCAGGCAGGCTACTCAGGAGCAGGCTGGCATGCCTGCTTGTTACAGGGTTTCATTGTGGCTTCAGAAGCAACTGAGGAGGAGGGCCCGGGCATGCCTCCTGAACAGACCCTCAGCTGTGGAGTCTAACTCCCCTTAAATGAGAGGCATGCTGGTTGGCCCTTGTCAGGCCAATTTGTCAGTCTGGTGAACCCAGCACTGTGCTCCTGGCTTCCTGACCTTCACTTCCTGGATTCTGAACATTGGATTGTGACCTTGACCACCTCTTGGATGACTCCTGCACCTCTAGTATGACTCCACTGGCTCCTGATCTCCAGACTGGCAACAGACTCTTCTCTGCTCCTTCTGAAACCTGAAGTAAGGAGAAGCTCCCCTTCCCTCATTGTAGCCTAACCAGCTATAGAGCTCTGCTGGTGCCGGATTCTGACAACTGTCATGTGCTCTCTCAAGCACCATCATCTTGTAGTCCCCATGAATGACTATTCTTTTATAAAATCTAAGCCTTGATTCAAAGACCTCACAATCGTTATCAAAGTCACCTTTATCATACTTCCCCAAATCTCCTAGTTCTCTTACATTCTTTCCCTTTGAAATGCTGTGTGCAATTATCGCCAGCTAGAGGCCTTTCCACCGTCTTGTTGCAATCTCAGTAGTGCCATCAATCCTACATTTCTTCCACTTCATATAATCTCCATCAAGGTAGGCCATCATGCAACTGGGAGGCAGATGGAAAGCACCACTTTCTCTGCTCAACAGTCTAAAGCAGAGGTGGCCAAACTTGATGTCCCAGGTCTTCATGGACTTCAGTTACCAGAAGGCCAAGTAAGCACCCCTGCTGATCAGAGTTTCTGATAACTGAAGTCCAAGAACACCTGGGGTACCAAGGTTGGCCACCCCTGGTCTGAAGGCTGTGAAGGTGAGCAGGGGGGAACACTGCCTCAAATGCAGACATCACCTCCAGCTGAATTACCACCATTCCAAAACACTCCCTCCCTCCCCTGTGATCATCAGTCATGTGTTTCCTGTGTGAATTGTCAGTTGTTTCATCTGTGGACCTGCAAGTCTGAGAGCATAACTACTCAAACAAAGAAAGGGAAAAAAGCAGGCATCATAATTGTCCAAAAATAATTTCTAAACTGAAATTCATGTTCCATAATGCTGTGAGGTTTAGGAGAAAACAATATCCTCATCCAGTCACTGGGGATAAAAAAAAAACAATGAGTAGAAAACAATATTCCCCACTCAGAAACTCCCCTAAAATCACAAAAAAAAAAACACCAAAGGAAGTAAAAACAACCATATCATGATAACAATATTCTATAAAATAGACAAAGAACAAAAAGAAAAACAGATAACCAAAAGTTAAATCCTCCTACACACCAACAACCCTGCCTCTACTGCTGCTCTTCTCTCTAATGCTCTTTCTATTTTCATGCATCTAATTCCTATAAGGAAGGTAATAAGGACATTTTTCATCCTCCAAGTCTCATCTTTTCCCCCTCTCCATGTTAATATTGGTTAGTTGGGAGTAGCCTGTAGTATCTTCATCAAAATGAAAGATTCTGCATTTTTGTGTTCTCAAGAATAAACATAGGGGTTTCCACTGTAGAGCAGAAACCCTTGTTCAGTTAAGCTCTTTTCTTATTCATGGTTAAATGGAAACATTTTGTGATCTTTTTAATTCAAACATGCTCAAGTACATTAAGAGAGCAAACAAATATAATCTAGATATGTTTAAGTCTTACTGAGTTCAATAAAGAAATTAAACATGTGTTTCAGTGTGTTGAAAACAACTTGACTTAAACATGCTCAATTTTGATTAGATCATGCCTTTGGTATTTATTTAAAGGCAGCAGGTTAAATTGTCCTTTCATACTGTGAGTTTTCATTTAGATAAACTGTTGTGTGTAATTGCATACAAGCTCTGCCCTCATGGATCTAAGTGAAAACAAGTGCAATGTGAATATTTAATTGTCAACTACTTTTTTGCAGATACAGCTATACAAAGGAGTAAAATCATGTTTAATTAAATTCACAAGCTCTGTTTTCTCCTTATTTAGATTGGTTTACATGCAGATTTGTATCTGTATTTGTCTTTTTTTAAATCTTCCCTTTTCTAATTATCTTGTACAGTGGTACCTTGCTTAAAGAACATAATGCGTTCCATGGGATTGCTCTTTAAGGAAGTTTGCTCTTTAAGCAAAACACCATTGTAAGTGACCAATTGTAACTTCTAGTGGGGGGGGGATTGTTAAGCGAGTTTAGGTTGGTTTTAGTTGTTAAGTGAGGCAATCATTCAGAGAAAATTCTGCTCTGTAAGCTGGTTAGGGTCTAAGTGAGGTGCTCTTTATGTGAGGTTTTACTATATTTAAAAAAGAATGTGCAAGTAATAGACTACAAATTAAGAAAGATGAGGCAAAAACTTTGTTTTGAACAGATTTTTCCTTTAACATTTTTTTCTTTGTATCCAACTTAGTGTCATACATAAACCACGTAAGTGAAAACACTTCTGATTCAGTTGATTTTGGTTTGTCAAAAGTCTAAGACACGGGTGCCCAAACTATGGCCTGCAGGCCGGATCCAGCCTGTGCTGCTCCTGGAAGCAGAAGTAAAATGTGCCCACACATGTGCAGAACACTGCCGTAAATTAACCCACACATTTATGACAGCCATGGGTGCATTTACAGCAACATTCTGCTCATGTGTGAGCGTGTTTTACTTCCACTTCCAGTGGGAGGAACCACATGACTGACCCACTGAACCATGTGACCAGTCCGCAGCCCATAAAGTTTGGGCACCCATGGTCTAAGAGATAAAAAGCCTTGAACACAAACAAATCTGACTATTGCTGCTGAAGGATTCAACTGTGCAGCTTCTTCCTGTGTTTTCGTGATGCTCAATATTTGACTATACTATATGATATAAACTTGTCATAGACTAGTACCATAAGGTCTGGCAGAGGATAATTCTGCCCTGAAAAATCACACTGACCAGGATCCTATTGATCTTGTGTAACATATACCTCTAATAGCCTAAATTGTGTGCATAATCATTGTGATTGTCTCCTACATGCTTGTGCATACCCAGGTCCCATACTTGGTTGAATATTCAGTTGCATGCTAGGGACATAAAAGACAACCAGAACATTTCAAACAAATCTTGCACAATTTCATTTATACACATAGGATTTCTCAAGAAGATTCTAGCCACTGAAAATACCGTATATGCCGGCGTATAAGACGACCCCCCAACATTTCCACTCAAAATATAGAGTTTGTTATATACTCGCCATATAAGACTACCCCCTCTTCCGCACACCTTCCACACACCAAATAAAACATAAAATAACATCAGATTTGATTTCAACATCTCCCTCTGGCCAGCACTAGTGCACAAGTGGGCATGTGTGAGCTCTGCGTAGACAAGGGGCGGAGCACCGCTGCTTCCCACCGAGCAGAATGGGCCGGTCACACTGAAAAGGCTAGCATCTCGCTACTGATGCTCGCCACAGCCATGCTGGATACCGCATAATACTGGATGGTATGTAGAATGAGGTGGGTGGGCATCAGGAGGCCACTATGGGCACCGGCCAAGCATCGGGAGGCCACTATGGGCAGCTATGTCTATCTCAACTGAAGTGCACCCGGCGTATAAGACGACCCCCCCCTTGGAGGCATGTTTTTCAGGGGGGAAAGTAGTCTTATACGCCAGCATATACAGTAGATTAAGAAAACTTAATAAAATTAACATTCAAGTGACACCACCCAAATGGGCTCATGTTTATCGTGCCATCTGATGCACCAACAATTTCTGATAGCATTTTTCAAAGAGTCTTTGTTGTTCTCACTTACCTCTTTGGATATTGTGGGGTCTATGTTGTTTGCATCAGATTTTATATTAGTTCATCCTGAACAAGTGGAAATTGATATCCGTATTTGACTTACCAGTGTGCAACCCATATAAATTAGCCTAGATAAAAGAAAAACTTCCTTTCTTTTGTGTCTTCCACTTCTGTCAGTCTTGGTTAAGTTCTTTCATAGTTGGAATTTCACTTAGGTTCATCATATTGATTCACTTTCTTTAGCTGGTTTTAGAGTACAGTACTTCTGTAAAGTCTTTTATTTCAATGTTTTACACTTCAGTTCATTTTGAGAGGCATGTCTCAGCATTTTGACTTCAATCTTCCTGTTTTGCAATGAGATAGAAACCAAAGGATTTTTCAAAGCTGTTTTAATGGTTTCAAGCTGATGACATCATTACAAGATATTACCCTCATATTTAATAGATTTTCCACAGTCATCAGTATGCCATATTTCTCAAACTTGCACATAGCCTCTGTAGAGTGTGTGCATCAATATGGAAACTATATTAATTAAATGATAAAGTTTCAGAATCCTTTGGTGACCTGAATTTATTTTAATTCTAACTTTAATATGGAACAGTTTGAAGTTTGTCATGCTGCTCCTTTGTGTCAAATTATGGTCCTGTCAATATATTGGGAACATATAAAGAGAACTTTCTCCTCCTTTCTGTTAATGTCAGTAAAATGGCTCTTATTTATGTGGCAGAAATAAAATTACACAGATTAACAAATCCCAAGAATATGAAACGTTTTCTAGAATGGCTTCAGTATAGAGTGATGGGATTGTTGATTGTCTCTATATAGTAGTTCTAGACAATCCTTTTTTCTTTTATTTTTACTTTTTTGTTTTCAGGGGCTGTGTGTGTGTGTGTTGCTTTGTTTTACAGTGACTACTAGGAAAAACGAGGAAAGAGGGACTAAAGCTATAAAAGACCAAGAAAAGGGTACATAAGCACCATTTGTGATTTGAGGGGGAACTTTATCCAAATTTCTAAGAAAAATAAAAGGAACTAGAAAGGTTAAGAGATGGGAAGACTGAAAATGGACAATTAAATATCTTGCAACATGGCCTCAAATTTAGATCAATAACAGGGCAATTTAAGAAGTTCTTCACTCTTTAATTCACATTCTCTTTGTGATTATGACTGGTCTTTGACAGCTTACTTCAAATAGAAGCCACTCTTATTTTGGATTCAAGAGCACTGGTGATCTGTTGTGTTGTGTATGACCTAGCATTTATGCTGTATTTACCCCATGACACTTTCCCCTTGCTCACACAAATAACAGACAGCTATTTGTGACAGCTAGAGCTGTGCTTGTACAAATTATTATTCTATAAACATAAACTTGTTTGAAACTAGCTAACACAAAGGACTGGTTCTGTTCCCAACTAATTTAGGTGCAGACAG
This sequence comes from Furcifer pardalis, assembly GCA_030440675.1. Taxonomy (NCBI): domain Eukaryota; kingdom Metazoa; phylum Chordata; class Lepidosauria; order Squamata; family Chamaeleonidae; genus Furcifer; species Furcifer pardalis. Next base: position 47,057,159 of record CP126895.1, read on the forward strand.
AATTAGGAGGGAGCCAAACTATGATAAAATAGAAAAATCCATGCATTCCAAAAGATCATCCTGTTTTACTGATTTGATTCACATTCAATGTACAGAAAAGTTAAAACCTTTTGAATATGTAACATATAGAGCATAGAATACATAGAGTAAGAATGTAGATTATTTTCTTTAGAATAATTAGCAAGAAAAGAAGTACAGTGGTTATTGTTTTATATATATTTTTAAATTTGGAACATGTTCCTTTGACAATAGTGTTTAATTCAAACTGAAAAAAACAACATTTCAATAAAACGTGTCAGACTGCTGACCCAAAAATATCACATTACCTTGGGATTTTATAACCTCATTCTCCTTCCAATGTGTTTCCATTTTGAAGCTTGGACTGAAAAGTTTTGTGGTGAAGGATGGACGAGTAAACATGAATCAGCATTTCTATGTAGGGCAAATAAAGTTAATGTTCATCATGTTTAAATTTCTGTTTCTTCTTGATACAGGTAGTAGAAAGGATTTCTCTCTGTTACATTCACCAAGCAGAAAGATGACTATTCCTAGTGCGGTTTTGAGAATAGGATGATATTTGTGAGTTGTCTTGAAGCAGTGTTTAACTAGAGTACTGATCATACCCAAAGATTTTTAATATCCCAGAAACTAGGTGGGTGGTCCATTTTCTGCCCACTCTTGTTTGTGGATTTTGCATAAGGACCATGCCACTTCTTTTTCTTTGTTGTTGGCCCAGGATATTTAGATGATGTGCCACCAGGATCCAGTCATAATTGTTCCTTTTTTTGTTCACTGGGTGTTCTGAATAGAAGAGTGAGGTTAGCTGTCAGATTCCACTCTAGTTAAGAAGAATGTGATATAAGTAGACATGTGGTATGTGTCAGATGGACAACAGACAGATGAACTGAATATCTAGCAGAGTGTGGGGTTCTAAAAGCTCAAAAAAGGAACCTTCTTGGGAAAGCAACTATTTTTTGAAGATGAATGTGGGACAGTGGATTGGATTACCTCTTTGAGAATTTAAGCTGTTCGTCTACCTATGCTTAACCTGTTTGGTTGCAAGTTAACGAAAATATTAGTTTTAAAAATTCTCCAGTGACTTCTTTCCAAACAAAGCCAAGAATGAGGTGGAATATGCCTTGGAACCTTTCATAGTTCAAACAAGTGAGCAGGATTTAATAACCATGTTATGGCAAACAATTTATTTATTATTTATTTATTTATTTAGATTTATTATCCCGCCCTAATCAGGCGAACCTGACTCTAGGCGGCTTACAGAAATTCATAAATTAAAACCTTAAGGTTCATAAATTACTTAAAAGTCAATTAAAAAAGAATTAAACCATGAATTTACAAAAATCTAAAAGATTTAAAAAGGTTAAAAGGTTTAAAAAGATTTTAAAAGTTTAAAAGAGTGAGGGAGGGGTGGCTGTCCCATCATATCAATCCTAGAATTTGCTTATTTTATGAGGATCGTGCTAGTTTTATTTTAATATGATGCAAGAATACATTTTTTTTATGTGAGAGTTTGGTCAGAGGGAATTTTCTGTAAACTGAAACCTTGTGGCTTAACATAACAAGTTATGATAGCGTAGGAGCACTGGATCAGTGGAGGGGAGTTGACTCATTAGTTTCCCTCCGATTAAGTGGGACTAATGAGTTTATTATGCTATGCCTCAGGATTTCCACCACAGTCCCCATCATACTCAAAATTGCACCCAGTGATTTAACCCAATCGAACAATACTGAGGAATGCTACTCAGACTTCTACTAAAGTTGTAAGTTCAATCCTGATCAAGTTCAAGTTTGACTCAGTCTTCTATCCTTCCACAGCCAGTAAAACAAGTACCCACTATGTTGGGGCAAATGTTAATTACATTATGAACTGCCCTAAGCACTTTGGGGTGGTAAGGTAAAGGTCACCATTGCTCAAAAGCCAAACATATCTGACTCTAGTGTTCAGTGCTCATCATTGTTTATAGCCAAAGAGCCAGCACTGTCTGCATTTGTAGACATTTCCGCAGACATGTGGCAGGCATGCCTAGACACTGAAGTGCACAGAACGCTGTTTACCTTCCCACCAAAGTGGTACATATTTATCTACTTGCAATTTCTTTCTTTCTTACTGTCATGCAGTACTCGGGTTTTGAACTGCTAACCTTCTGCCTCCCAGTCAGCATCTTAACAATTTGAGCCACTGCAGTCGTATGGGGTGGTATATAAGTATAATTGCTATTGCTAAGCTGGACCATTAGGAAAGCTGAGCACAGAAGAATAGAGGCCTTTGAGATGTGGTGTTGGAGGAGAGTTTTGAGGTTCCCCTGGACAGCGAGGAGAACAAATATATCAATCTTACAAGAAATCAACCCTGACTGCTTCTTAGAAGATGAAATAGCGAAGATGAAGCTAATGTACTTTTGACATCAGATGAGAAGAGAAGATTCACTTGAGAAAGCCTTGATGCTTGGAAAGGTCGAGGGCAAAAGAAGAAGAGGGCATCCAAAAATTAGATGGCTAGATGGTATTGTAGACACGGTGGGCACAGAGCTGGATGGGTTGAGTAGGATGGTGGAGGACAGACGTGCCTGGCGGACAGTGGTCCATGGGGTCGCAAAGAGTCAGAATCGACTGTGCAACTGAACAACAACAAAAATCTTTAGCTTTCACCATGGTTGGATGTCCTCCTGTTTGAAGAAGATACAGCTTCCCTTGAGGTAGGAAGAGTGAAATACTACACACATGGTTTACATTGAGAAAAATCCCATCTATGACCTCTCCTGTATTTGTTCTTTCCAAGGATCAGATAGCAGCCAGACATTGGGAAGAATGTCTTCCTGAGGTTTTGCTACATAAAGTAATAAAGAATGCTGGGCTGCATGGATGGGGGTAGGATAGGGGTAGGCTCAGCTTCACATAAAGGTGGATTGTAGGTTTTGGAAATGGTTGAAGGCATTCCGTAGTGCACCCCTTTTGCATTAGCATTTCAAGTCTTGGCTTTGGAAAACTCATCCTGTGTTACACTCTTCCCACTGTGCTTATCTCCAAAGGTAACCTGTGCATGTATAGCACCCACTCAGATATCCCTGTGTGCCACGTGATACACAAAATGTATGCCATGAGCAGCTTCATAGCACCCACTCCAGCCCTTCTGTTGGGTAAAAGTATGTCAGTGATCTGCATGTGATAGACATGGCATTTGAAACATCCATTCATTGTAAAAGAATCAATGTCTCCGCTGTGTCTTTTGTTACATACCAGTTGGCTGTCTTGTCCCTCTTTACCTAACAAATTCTGATTAATTTTTGCACACCTGCTGCCATAGTGACACTTCCTGCCTGTCACGGGTGATGGCTCCCTGCCTTTGCCAGCTAATTGCTTATAAAATGACATGATGGGAGCCCCTCAGCTAAATGAGTGAGATATATTTTATTTAAGAATAGCTGGACTGCTAGAGTTGTCTGACAGTAACTCAGAAGTAATGCTTACAGATGTGTTTAAATAAAGAAGGCATCGAAACAATTTTTGACATTCTAAGACTAATCTAAGGCATCAAAATTGTCTCTCACCAAGACTGTAAAACAGTTAGGCAATGAATTAAAATCAGTGTTGCAACTGAAGTGGATGTTAAAACTCCCTATTTTCCAGGACAATAGTTTCAAGTACGTAAACCCTTTTCTCCCCACTTTACACTGCTTACCCTTGAAACATCATTCTCAGCTCCTGTGCATCAGTGATATTTACACTTTCAACTAGTGAATGTCTCCTATGGGGTAAATACATTTAAATTGCTATATAGAAAATCCCATTTCTGGCTATGCATATGAGACTGCATATGAGTCCCATGCTAGGCAAAGCTTTTGATATGTGTTAATATTTCTCACCTTTCTGTTTTAAACCATGGCTCAATTTAAAGTACAGTGTAAGTAAGCTTTCTCTAACAGAAGACAAACTCACCTGGGGAAAGAGTAGACGTGCCAGGTGCCAGAGGCTCTAGTAATGATCCAGCAGGAAGGGATGTTTTTCAGGTCTTTCTCTCCAGGAGGTGAACAACATAGAGTTAGCATCAGCTGAAATCCTGTTGTTTGTTTATGCAAAAGCTGTTAACTTTTAGGGGCAAATGGCTATCAGTTTGCTGCTTGCTGAGTTATGAGACTTGTGTACAACAGATAATGATTATGGAGATTTCTTAAACTGATAGCCAGTGATATTCTTAACTTATTGCAACATTTGCCTCTAAAAGTTTTGCCTTTTCTGTCACTTAGCAACAGACTTTTGGCCAATATGTCAAAGCATAGCCTACATAAACTGCACACATGCTCTCTACAGAGAACCCAACAACGTACATGGAGTCAACTCATATGTAACATGGACAGTGGAAAATTTTGTTCATTGTGATTCATTAAAGTGAATGCATCTGAACTAGATTTCTTATTTCCTACGTGAAAGATGGGCAATTATTGAAGGGGCAGGTGCCTTCCCACGAGGCTTGGAGGACTCACCTTCCTTGCTCATGCCTCCACAATCCAAAAATGTTTGATAATTGCTGCTTTTCTGAAATATTCAGGCTTTTGAGTCAAGGCTGGGAATGGCTGCCTGAAAATAGGTAGTGTTTGCAAATTATGAGAGAAGTGTAACTCCTACACCCTTGACTAACAGAAGCCTTCAAAGCCAAGAGTATCACATTTCTTTGAAATTAACATTGTAGTCTTCTGATTTAAAGTGATCAGTGATGGGATGACAAAAATTCTACTACCACGCCATGACGTCACGGACGTCATGGGCGTGGCCAATGGCATGACGTCATGACGTCACGGCCGACGTCATGACGTCATGACGTTGTGGGCGGGGCCAAAATAAAAATAAATAAAAAATAAAAATAAACATACACACACACCCCTCCCTCTCAGCCCACCCACGCAGACACAAATAAATAAATAAAATAAAAACAACCACCCACCCAAAACACAAATAAATTACCCACCCACCCCAAATAAAAACCCCTCGCTTACCTTTCTTGGGACCCGGCACCCCGATTGCTGTCCACAGCCGCCGCCGCCGCCGGAGCTGCCTGCATCCCTGTGGCGTCCTCCTTGGGCCGGTACCTTTTTAGCCCGGCTCCGGCCATGGCGAGGGGCGACGGGCAGCCGCGGCTGCCGCGCCTCCCTGGGCCGTCCCCATGCCGCACCGCCGCCGCCTACAGCTTCCTCCTCCGCAGCGCGCGGCAGCCGAGCTCAAAAGGGACCGACCCAAGAAGGAGTCCACAGGGATTCAGGCAGCGGCAGCTCCGGCGGCGGCTGTGGACGCCGGGTGCAGGCACCCGGCCCACAGGCGCCCGGCGGAGGCGGCGGCAGCGGTGTACCCCGCCGGGCGTCCCCAGGGCATGGGGCTTGTCAGCAGCGGACGGCCGAGGCAGCCCTCAACGTGCCGCGGGGAGGCGCCCCCCTCAGAGGGCTGCTGCCGCCGCCGCTGCCCTGAAATTTCTAAATGTTTTGAAAATCGGAGCGAAAATGGCTCTAATTGACTGCGCATGCGCAGAAACTCAATCTGACGCATGTGCAATGCGTCAGATTGAGTTTCTGCGCATGCGCAGTCAATTAGAGCCATTTTCGCTCCGATTTTAATTTTTTTTTTCTTTCGGTCAGGCGTCCGGAACCGGACGCCCCAAAAGTGGACTTCCCCTCACGGAGAACCCTCCGGGATTGGTCTTACCGGTTCCAGAGATCCGTCTGGAACCGGTGACATCCCATCACTGAAAGTGATGGAATTTGTAAAGAGATGCCAAAAGAATCAGGCTTCCAGGTTGTTGTTGTTTATAAAGAAAACAGGTTAAGGTTACATGGTTTTGGTTAGGCCCTTTTTTAAACCCTGCATTCATGGGCCCTGAAGCCACCTCTCACTTCCCCTTTACCTTTTAATTCTCCATAGGATTTTCTTTTCTTTTTATTTATCCCCTACAGCACTGCCAGTCACCTGTAGGCATTTGGCCTCCATTCCACAGTAGTTGCACCTCCACCTCATAGTAAAAATGGTGTTGCAAAAACTCAGAAATGTCAGTTTTAACAACCAGTGATACATGTCTCAAATATGAGTCAAAGTGTTATACCCCTGAATTCTTATTCTTAGTTCAGCTTGTGGGGAAGGGATCCTTCCTACTCATCTCCCATAAACTAATTCTCCTGTTCTATCTCTCCTAAAGCTTTCCATTTAAAACCACATTCTGATCTGGACAAAAACCATCTGCTATTTGAAGCTTTGCTTATCTATAAATGGGACATCTGTTGTTTGAAGTCCTGATAATATCATCTGTGTTTAGTCTCCTTCCTGTCCTACTTAGGACCTTACTCTTGTCTGTTGAACTGACTGTTGAAACAAAGGGGAATGGATGAGTATAGGTATTGGTTACAGGAAGTAAACTAATTTCCTTTCATTCAAAAGTATACAATTGTTATACCTTACATACAAAGGTATAACTATTCATTCAAAGGTATACAGTTTGTACAAGCCATATTTGTTTGTACAAAACAAACATTCCTCTATACGCTTATTAAACAACACAAGGTGGTTGCCTTCTCTTTCTGTTAAGATCTATGTTTCAAAGCTACTTTACTCTCTAACATCTAGACTTTGTTTTTGGAGTCATTTTTCATAGATTGGTTTCTTGAGATCCTTGTTTTTCAGAGTGCTCTCTTCCACTGAACAAAACTCCAGCACCACCCACGATCATTTATGTTTCAGAAAGGCTTACTCTACAGATAGTGTACATTACAGAGACTCCTGTCCTGAATAAGTGTGGTAACAATGAAGTTTTCAGTTAACTGTATTAGGAGAGAAGGACTTTGGATTTCTGTATTTCTGAAAGCTTTTTAGACTTAAAAAGAGAGAGTCAGGAATTTTTTTTGATCACATCAATAGAATGTAATTCCTTTAAAGGATTACCTTTAGCTAGCTATTCTCACCAAAAATTAAAATATTAGAGAAATATTGAATATGTCAAAACAAATAAGAGATTTTCTAGTACTCTCTGGTGAAGCTGTTAAATAAGACAAGAAGAAAATGGGTTGGGTGTGTGAGGCAAAAAGGAGCAAGGTTAGTGAGTGGAAGATACCATTTATTCTGTTTCATTTACTCTTTGCTTATACTGCAGTTGTATGTTGGTGATTTCCACATCCTCATCAGCAATAAGGATTTGCATGCTCTTAGATATGTACATTGTCTTTGTCCAAATACTGTATATACAAATGAGCTGAACAAAGGGTAATTGTGTGTCTTCAGAGTGGCCATAAGGCACAGCAACAACCCTGAGACTTTAATGGGGCAGAATGCTAGATCCTTAGGTCCAATCTGTTAATTCAAACGATTCACATATCATGATTAGACATGGAGACAGAAAAGAAAAAAATCCAGAAAATGCTGGTTTGATGGGAAAGGAGAAAGATAGTATACTCTTTACCTGAAAAATGATCTTTTCCTGCCTTTTTTTCTGCAGAGTAATTGATTCAGTAGTCAGAGTCTATACCAGTGATGGCGAACCTTTTAGAGGCTGAGTGCCCAAACTGCAACCCAACATCCACTTATGTATCACAATGTGCCAACACAGCAACAGGGGAGGAAGGAAATGCTCTCATTGGACTGCTGGGCAAGGGGGGTGAGGTGAAATCTGTGCTGGGGGAGGAAGGAAGTGCTCCCATTGGACTGCTGGGCAGGGGGGCAAACTCTGTGTTGGGGTGACTGCACGGGTGCCCACATAGAGGGCTCCAAGTGCCACCTCTGGCATGCATGCCATAGGTTTGCCACAACTGGTCTACACTGTGGTTTGAGCAGCATAATTTCACATCCAAGAATGAGGAGATACGGGGAAAGGAAGACAAGTGTAGAGAAAAGCAGAATTGGATGGGCACTGATCTGCATGCTCTTAATGAAAAAAAAGTGAACAGATTGGGTGATCAATTTAATCACTAGCACCAACCGACTACATGCAGCTGAAAAGATGTACTGTACTCTGGATCACGTGCACCTTTTGGACAGTCCAACATCACAGACATCTGTGTTCGCTCTGGGTCACTTCGGTGAAGAGGGCGATAAATAAGTTTGATTTATAAATAAATAAGTAAATAAATAATAAATCTGGACTTTAGGGAGACTTTCATTTTATCTGGGGTAGGCAAACCTGCCTTCTTAAAATTGCAAGAGCCACTAAACATTATCCCTTCTATCTTCTCTGCATTCATCATCATTGTCCTCTTCCTGCCACTTCATCAACAGATATATTGTTCAACAACATACTGTATAGTTGAACTGGAATTAAGAGACAAGGACATCATTTCCTGTATCAAGTACTTTTTGAGGATGGGAAAGGGAAGAAAAAGAAACTCCTATTGGACTTGTAAACCCCTGTTTGTTCAAGTACAATCACTGTCAATGTGTTGTTTGAAGGACTTTAGTATTATTAAAGGGTCATCACTGAAATGGAACTTTTCAGTCTTGAGCTATACATCTCCCCTGTTCTGTTCATTCACAGCTAGTGCCAATAAATGGCAATCTAATTTAATAAGGAAAAACTGTAGCAATCTGTTGGATCTATCTGCTGATCAAGTAGAAATACAAATGAGAAATTGCTTTGTTCCCAACCACAAATGCCTTTCTTGAGAGCTATATCTGATCCTGTTGGATTAAAAAAAAAATCAGATTGGAAGTATTTGACATCATAGACAGTTCTATTTGAGGAACAAGACATACTATTTTTCAGTCATCCTATCATCAGTGAATGAGGACACAAAGTTCTGTAAGCAACTAGAATTGCAAACAACAATGTTTTGTAGTAACAAGCATCATAAAAGACTCTTTATTTTTGATAACAGCCTCCTTTTACCGTGTGCGCTTAACTGTATTACTTTCGACTGTGGAAATCAGTGAAAATAGAAAAATGAATGTTTTTACAAAGACCCCAGTTACCATGTCCTCTATATCTAAGAGTCTCACATCCATGAAGCAAGAGCAAATGGCTGTTCTACTTAAATACTAAAATGTTCAACTGACACCAGAATACAGTAATACCTCAGATAACGCTAAGACTTGGTTCCACAAGTCTTGGAGTTATCCGATTTTTAGTGTTATCCGATGCATGTTAAAATCCTATGGGATGTATCAGATAACGTTAAAGCTCCATAGAGATACATTGTAACCGCACAGGCTTTAGCGGTTGTTATCCGATACATCCCATAGGACCTTAACGTTATTTGATCCAATTCTCCTCCCCAGATTACTTAATGTTATGCGATTTTAGCGTTAACCGAGGTAAATGTTATCTGAGGTATTACTATACTAATTAATGAGAGCTTTCCCATCTCTCTTCCTGCAATATAACCCCACTGCATCCTAGAAAACCTCCCCAGCAAATTGGAAGATCTCCCTGATCTCCCTGTGATTTCTTATTATGCAATACAAATAGGAAGGAGAACTTAGAAATGGGGAAATTGCCTTCTTTTAATGCCCAGTTCCACATCCCAGACTTTTGCTGAGAAGATTTGGAGAGAAGAGGATGTAAGAGTACCACATTATTAATCACAGTTGTTAAATATTAACAAGTTACAGATCCAGGCAGGATGCCAGCAGTTAAATATTTTTGAAAGAAGTAATACTTCTTTGATTTTAGCTTACTACAAGGCAAATTCTTATGTAAAACTCTGCAAAAGTTTCCTGGTAGACAAACATTTTCGTGCATGCTCATTTGTAAAGTGAAAAACTACAGATTACTGTTATTATCACTGCTGTCAAGTATTCAAGCTGTGCTCCTTTTGGAATACTCAAAAAAAATAAAATAAAAAAGAAAGAAAGGTATATGAAAATTCAATAACAGGGAATGTGGGCTATTAACTTGTTTGCATATCTAAATATAGATAGGTTCACTGCCTAGGTGACTCTGACAATGAAGGCTGGTGCTCAGTAATTCATGTACTGTACTGTACATTCAGAACACACAGTGAAATCTAGATCTTGTTGAAATTCTTATAAATAATGTATTTGTACCCAAAAACAACTGTTATTGCACAGCATTTCATTATTTAGTTCCCTTTTTAAAATGTAAATAGAGTTGCTTTCTGTGACACAATTCAGCCGCCATCTTTATGAGGAAGTAAAACCAACCTACTGGTATTGAGATAGTTATTGAAGAAAAGGTTTGAGACCCAAAGGGGCAGGTTAATGACAGCCTGCTTATATTAAACTGCTCATCAAATTGTTACTGAAGTTTAATTCACAGTATTTCTGGAAAAGGTGCTACAGAAGAGAAATCTGATTTGTTTCCTATTTTTGCATTCCAGTCATGTATGATTATAAGCATGTCCTGTTTTGGCCTCTGATCAGTTTCCTCCTGGATGCACAAAAGCTTTCAATTTAATCTCTTCAGCATCTTTAGTTGAAGCATAGTACTGAATGATGGTTCTATTGATAGGTTTTTCCCAGAGTATGATTGATATAATTGATCCAATATTGATTTAGACCTTGTGCCATAATTCCTAACTGACTGGAATGCATCTTGCCTCACCGTTCCAGCTATTCTCTTTCTTTGTTGTTGTTTGACTGAAAATATCCCATTCCAGTCCACTAATTCACTAATGTATGTTTTTCAGTTTGCCTTAATTCATATTTCTCACATTCCATGTTCTAATTGTATGTGTTGTGCAGCATTGGATTTTCTTTTCACTTCTGTGCATGTCAGCTACTTGACATCCTTTCTGCTTTAATCTAGGTAAATCATTAGTGACTGTGCTATTCATACTTGTTATTTGCTCTTCCCCAATAGCTGGTTGAGTCTCATCTCCCAACACTATCACTTGTTTCATTTTGGGCTGTTTCATCATAGGGTTTTTTTCATGGTAAGAAAGATTCAGCAGTAGTTTATCAGTATCTCCTACTTTCAAGATAAGAAAAGTTCAGCAGTGTTTTACCATTGTCACATCTGGAAATGTTAGCTTTAGTGTCACCACCATTGTCTCCTCTGCAAATGACCCCTTCAGCTACCACTGTTGCCTCAAAACTGCTGCCCTCATCAGCACTGTACTATTCATTCTCTTAGGCAAATGCAGCTGTTTCCTTGGAGAGGGTGGATGCATACTTTGATAGCATAACAAAACCACTGACAGTTCTCTAAAACATATCTATACAGAGGAACATAATGAAGCTGCCAAGTTTGTTAACTGGGTGTTTTATTTGGTAAAAATGATTCTAAAGACACTTAAACATCAGGATTTCAGTGCAACATTCAAGCTCTGTAGTCTGTCTCCAAGATCATATAGTGCTGCTCATATTTAATTACACTATGTAATGAATGTGATCTGGATTTAGGCTATTGTAGAGAATCTAATTCCAATCAAGCAAATTGTATTTAAAATATCTGCTGCTGGATGAATGACAGTATAATGCTTTCTTGCTTTCTGATGAGGACATAATGATCTGAAGTATGTCTCATCTAGTTAAAACTACTCAGCTCATCTGCTTAACCTTTTAAAAGTTTAATATACTGTGACTGTTGATAAGAAATCAATCTTCTGACTCAATACAGAATCTGACAGTTTAAAACATCCTACAAGTTGCCTTAGGCTTTTGTATTCAAATAGACTTTGAGCATCCTCAGGCAATGTGTATGAAAGATATGGATGGCATTTTAATTTGAGCTAATTTAATTATTGGCATACCATACCTCCCCAGACTTCCATGGAAATTTGATAGCTATTCTTATATCGATAGTGTATAGGTGACATGATCACATGGATATCTGAAAACAAACTGTGGTAATAGATTGTCATTCCACTTCAGCATGAATATTTTACACAGGCAAGGACCCCTTCCCATCTAAACCATGAACTCTGTTGATATTCTTCAATGGGCTAGAAAACTGCTGCCATCCATTGGCCAAACACATCTAAAGCACGGGAAAACTCTTTATTACACAGACGTAAGTGAGTGATAACTGATATATTTTATTCAATGATCAAAGAAGTCTGACAGTTCATGGCCAAAGTTAAGATAGTCCAGTATTAGCTGAGGCACCTCAAAGCCATGAAATCAGAAATGAAGGTGAATGCCTTAACTTTTGTGCCCTGAGGTCTATAGTGATGTTTTGCACTGTGACAAATTTTATTTGCTCACAACATAGCTTTAACGCACTCATGCTTTTTCTTGCACTTTCAAGGCCAAATCCAGATTGTCTTTTGATGCCTGGCAACAAAAAAATAAACAAGCCCTTATCTTTATTTCATCTTGCATTTCTTTATGAAGCAATGCTATAACATTATTGTGTTAATACACTAAGCCTCAGAGGCATCTCCCTTAGCTTCTAATTGTCTGGCATTGTGGAAGCAACATGAAACAATGTAACCTCTGGTCTTAAACTGGCATTTTTATATATATATATATATATATATATATATATATATATCAGTAACCCCTGGTTTTTTAAAAGGAATTGTTTGAAAAGAATTGCATCCACATCATTTCCTTAATTTGAACATGACTTCTGTGACATCAGTGATAATTTGGACCTTTTAGTGGTGACACCATCACCATGGGATACTTCTGGACAAACTGTCTAAACTAGGACTTGGGAATGTTTTCTAAGGCACTGGATCTCCTCTTATGTGGGTTCTTTTCATCTGCAGCATTCTCAAATTTGACAGTTAAAAGTGATATTCTTTAAACAAAAATTAAAGTATTAATTGTGTCCGTTTTCAGGACTTTCTAACTGTTTGTACTCATAGCATTTTTAATAGATTGGTTTGAAATTTGTTACAGTTGAAGATCTCTTCAAGAACATTCCAATTTCAAAATTATTACATTAACACAAGGCTGCAATGATTCAAGTTTGTAATGTCAAAAACTGGGCGTGGAGAAAAAGACTTGCTTTAACACTAGTGGTTTCCCCATGTGCCTTCAATTAATTCAATTGATTTTTTTATATGCAACTTTTTTTCTTAAATGCATCCAATAAGTATCTCATAAAAGTTGGATAAATACATATATCTATCTGTTCTGTCCTATGTTCATGGTCTTGAAGAAAGACTGAGAACAAGACTCAGTACTGGTAAATACATATGCTAACAGGGAGAAGGGATTTCTAGCCCATTCTGTCCCAAATAACAACTCAGACTGATTTGTGTGTAATGCAGTTCCTTCAGTTTTTGACATCTGTGTTACATGTGTTGGAGTAGACATTTATAGCATGCAGTATGGATGTTACATGAATGAATGTTTGTTGCAGTTGCCATAGGCAACGAAGCATGTGCTATGACTGAAATATTAGTGTGTGTTGTTTTTTTTAATATATTCTAGGGAAGATATTTCTTCCATGCATGGTCAATGAAGTATAATAATCTAAGGATTATCTGTCGTGGCATTTACGGTATTGCTTTCAGCTTCAGACTTCGTCAAGAAAAATCCATGCTAACTAAAATAATTATCTACATAAGCATTGCCTTTCATTTTAGTGCCTGTAGAATTATGTGCCATCTTTTGTCAGTACCAAATGCTGTTTGACAACTTCAGCTTGTTGGCAGTAAATGAGAAACTGACTAATGCAATTACATCTGGTGCAGCAGAAATGTGTTACAATGCAAACTGAAGTGGTAGTTTTTGACGATTAATCTTAGCTTCCTTAAGCAGGTCACTAAAGCCAATGGATGGATGAGTAAGGCAATAGAATGTGATTGATTTAACTTAAAACATTATTCAAATACATTTTCTGAGCCACCTGAATAAAAAAATAAGTCAGGGGTGCCCAAACTATGGCCCATGGGGCGGATATGGTCCATGACACCAAATCATTAGTCTGCGTGCCCTCACTGGTCCGGGAAATAGATGGGGGACATGCCCACCAATACAATAATGCATCCAGAACCATTTCCGGGAATGACGCGGACACATTTGTGCATGCACGAAGATGTCTGGAACCACTTCCAGGAATGGTGTGGATGCATTTGTGCATGCACAGGGACATCTGGAACCACTACCAGAAGTGGTTCCAGATGTGCATGCGCAAACAGGCCCCTTCTGGAGGCGTGATCAAGCCCACTTAGCTGTTCTGGGGGCATAGTCAAGCCCCTGACACAAAAAAATTGGGCGCCCCTTGTCTATAGCATATTCATCTTCTTCAGCTGAAGATGAATATGTATGATCTATTTTTTCATGTTTTTGGTGATGTCCACGTCTCTCTGCTAGCCTCTGTATTTGAGTCATGTTAAGGTGAGGTTTCCTTCTCCCACCAATCACTAAGATTTTTAGCACTGTCTTTCAAAGATATAATTTGCTGTATAGAGTATGCTTCCTACAATTCATAACCTTGTCAACCAGATTCCAGTTTTTAATGGTGGCTTCGATCTTCACAGTTATTGGACAAAGTGTAAACTTTATTTTCACCACAATGAAGCTTAAAGATTTTAGTCCTTTAATGACAACCTCTCCTTTTTACGGTTATTCATTTAGCAAGCCCTTCCAGTAATGTTTTTTGCTAACAGTTTGGTCCAGACGACTGAGAAATATTACTAACAGAACACAAGCACATTTTAATCCTTTGTTATTTTATTCTTAGCTTCATAAAAAGTCACCCTCCAACAAACATGACCAAAGGTGTTAAAAGGTATTATAAAAAATGAACAGAAGTGAAAATGGGTATTTGAATATCCATTTTCAATTAATTTAGTGAACCATTAGAATGCCTCTGTGTTGAAATGTGTACACACAAATGGACACATGAGGATTAGCCATCTGTTTTTAGCTGGACTCTGAAGTTAACTATTAAATAGTGGTTGTTAAAAATGTGCCTTAATTGTTTGAAATTGTACAGTGACAAGACTATTACAGGGAAAAGCAAGGCATTAGATTGTGACCTTTAACTAAACAAGCATTTCTTGTAATTATAATTGCCCCGGGCTAGTAGATTCATTCATTTCCACAATAATTGTACACCTACTTGAAAGGACGTGTCATGCATCATGGGTATCCACTTTAAATAGATCAGCATGATTATATCTAATTAAATCACATGGAAAAGTGCATTCAAATAACATTGAGGAATTAAATACAAATTACCAGCCTCTGAAATATATAGTAGAAATCCATTTGGATTCCTTTTCACTTCAAACAGATTCATTTTAAACTCTTTTTGAATTCTTATTCCCTGACCTATTTCTTGTGTCTCTTTCCTTCCACTACTTCTGTTGGTTATTAGTTCTTAATTTTTATCCTCATTATGCTTTTTACATATTGTATCATCCTCTTTATTTTACTTTTTATTCATTGTGGAATACCTCATTGTTTATGTATTTACTTAACAGATATTAGCTGTTGGATCTTGATAACTTGGCTTTGATTTTTGTCAGCAGAACAAAATACCCAATTTCTATTTGTCACCTATGTCCAAACACCAAATTGAATCAGAGGCATCTGTGTGGTCTCAGGATGTTTAGTTGGCGGAGGGGGGAGGGGGGAATTAAGGAACCTGTCAGACATCTGAAAATTCATACAGTAATGTTCACAGGTTAATGTCTGTACAGCTTCTTGTTTAAACCTATAAGTAGTGGCAGCTAGTCTGGTGCAAGACAGGGAAATAAAATAAACACATACAGAGCCATGTACAGGCAGATTAAAAGTTTCAGGAGTAGAGAAATTTCAAGAGGTAAGTAACTTGTAAACAATGACTCCAAAGGAGCAGCTGGAAGCCAGCTAAAACCCATACCCTGTGTTTGTCTGTCCAGTAGAAGGCCATTTGAATTTGAAGCCACAAACCTCACCTTTCCATTCACATTGAACAAAAGAGCCAAATAGAGTGCATAAAACAAGACCATGTATGCCTGGGCTGAGCAAACTAAATGGCTCCAGGGACAATACATTCCCCTTCCTGGATTATGGAGGGCCCTATCAACACCCATAAATCTCAGATTCCCTTAAATTTTCTTATTAAAACCTATTTGGTGAAAAAAAAACCTTTGTGATTCCTGTAATCAATTTAAAAAATAATAATAAAATGTTTGGCATGCTAAATGTTTTTCAGAAATTTGAGGAGTGTTGGGGAAGGCTTTCCACGTGATTCTGAACTTTGTATGATGATGATTAGATGAGTGTTTCTCAAGCTTTGGTTTTTCGATTTCAATTCCCAGAAACCTAAGCCAATTTTCCCAAGCACTGATCAGCCAATCTACTGACTTAGACTTCTGGGAATTGTAGTCCACCAGTGTTCCATGGAACATAGTTTGGGAAACCTAGACTACCACCATACTGGAATTCTCTACAGTAGTCTCCATTAGCTCACTAGCACAGAGACCAGGTTGTTAGGGCAGCTAAAATAACACAGGCTCTTCCCTTTTGACCTTGCTCTTTCCCAGAGGATATTGCTTGCTTGCTCTAGTTTCAACTACTCCATCCTGTGCTCTCTATGCTCTCACTCAGCTCAAGGGGTGAATGGCTCATTAGGAAGAAAGAAAGAATGAGAATGGTGGGGGTAATAGGATGTATATGTTTTCTTCATCACTACATGAGGTGGAAAGCGGTGTCCTGATTTATTTCCTCAAGCAAATCACAGGAGCATTTTGGAGTTTGGCAAAGCCTTCTTCCTTGGCAACCTATTTGGGGCTCTGGGATTTCTCCCCTCCACAATAGTATACTGATACAGTAATACCTCATATAACATTAGTATCGAATAACACTAAAATCGCATAACATTAAGGAATCTGGGGGGAAGAATTGCATCAGATAACATTAAGATCCTATGGGATGCTTCAGATAACAACCGCTAAAGCCTGTGTGGTTACAATGTATCTCTATGGATCCCATAGAGGATCAGATAACACTAAAAATCATATAACACCAAGACTTGTGGAACCAGGTTTTAGTGTTATATGAGGTTTTACTGTAAATCTTTCAGAATCTTTTGACCCACAATAAAGTTGTCATCATTATCCTACCTAGAATGGGGTTTTCTGAGATTTCATCTCTAAATTGACTGACAAGAGAAAACAATAAGATGACTCTTAGATTATCCTGAACACAGTTTTTCATTGTCTATAAATGATTCCTTTATGTAATAAAATTATTTTATTAAATTTCCATATTACATATAGTAGAATTTTGAGTTATTAAATCCATACTTTTTTTCCTAGCTAGTAGGGAAAAATGAAACTGACACAAAATGCTTTGAAAGGGGGTCAGAGTTCAAGTGTTCCAGTCTCTCAGTGTCTTAAAAAAGCCCCCAGTTGACCTTTTTTTTTGTAGGAGCTTGTGAGTCTTTTCAGAAGGTAATCATAAATAGTCCCAGTCAATACAAAACACTGGCTGAAAGATACTGAACATCTTTGGAGGGGAGGGCAGGTTGTCACAGGGTCTTCATGCCTAGAATAGAGAGACCTGTGGCCTTTTATTAGAAATGCTGCGCATGAAAAGGCCAGGCAACAACAGTAGTTGATCAAGAACTCACAAGCAAGTGATCTAGTGCAGTAAGGTCCAAAGAAATGGCTACTGCCTGTATCTAGACAAATACCTAAAATGTTTTAGAGTTTCAGTGCTACAAGTATTCGAGAAACAAATTTCATGAGTGATGGTGTGGTATACATCTGGCCTGCTGCGATTTTGAAATACCAGTTTGATCGTTTAACATTCATCAGCAGCTGTGGTGCTTCCCAGCTGATTGGGAGGTGGGAGAGAGAAAGCTCCCTCCATCAGTTAAGAAGTCACTGTGACCACCATACTGTATTTTAACCCATCCCCAGCATGGATGGATGCTGGGTACAGGATAAAATCCAGCAGGACAATTTAGTTGAACCTTCTAAGGAGGTCTCAAAATGGGGCAGGTTAGGAACTGTTTGGGACTTATTGGCCCAATCATGTGATTGGACAAGCCACCCCAAAACCATTCCAGAGACTGCCCTATCTGGTCATGTAGACAGCTTCTTACAGTTAGAGAAAGAAGGGAGTTCCAATAGTTAAATGATGTCATATTGATGAATATTCTTACTCTTTCTGTCTCTCTCTTCCCCCTCCCCCATGGAATGTTGGCTCCCATAGGAATGCAATACATTCCCTGTGTACCACTACCATAAATATCAAAAGAAATGATGAAGGGAATAAAAATTCAGATATGCTATTAACTTTTGAAACATACAATTTATCCAATGAATTTGGATAATAATTCAGTGAAAACATGTTTCTGAAATGTTCTTTCTTCTTTTGCTTAAGCTACACTTAAACATAGTTTTAATTCCCTTCCGAGATGAGGGGCGGGGGATCTTTGAAAATTGTGCAATTATTAGCATCCAAATATTCACTAACTTGATCCCCCCCCCCCCTTTCTCCTTCTTTTTATTTTATTTGTGTCCTGCTACCATTTCCACCCCTGGAAGCATGTCAGACAATGGTTGGTCTGCTTTGTTATTATTCAAAGTTACTTTAATGTACTGTGCTCTATTAAGCTTCCCTGCTGTGCTAGATGAGGCGCTATTGTTTGTTACACTGTAGATTATTCTGTGTCACTTGACAGTAATTCTGCATGTTTATATTTGCACTCTTCCTGGGAAAAGTATATGGAAATGTGCTGGAAGCATGGTTGATTAAATCCTGCTGAAATCTGTCCTGCTGTGTAGGGTAAGGCTGATATGAAGAAAGGCAGGGGGCCATGTGGATGTAGTTCATCTCTCCTTCCCCACAGTCACGGTATAATTCTGCATATTCCTAGATAACTACCCCCTACCTTTTACTGGGCAGATCACTGCTTCTGAGTACTGTATCTTTCCATTCCCTTTCCTATAGATCTATCTGTTTTTCAGCCATGTCTACTCTGACAGAAAAGGTATAATGAAAATAAGGAACGAGTCTTTGCAATATATAGGAAAGTGATGTTAGTCAGTCTAGGTCTGAGAAACCAGACAAATATGGCAATGAAACGAAATAGAGGTTCTGGTACCTGAAGATGGCCTCTGCTTTGTTGTCTTCTGGTGTCTCTCTCTAATCAAATTCATAAGCTCCCTTTCAAGGAAGTTAGTAGCATAGTTAGTAGCATGTCTGCCTAAATAGGGCTGGGTTACAAAATGACATTTTAGCTATATGTTTGGGAACATAAATGGCAAAATCCCCCCCCCCCTCAGTAGAGAAGATGGTCAGGAATTTCTTGAGGGTCTCAAAAGATTTCTCACAAAATTTGTCAACATTTGCTCATCATTGTGCAATTCACACTGAACTCCATGAATTGTTTCAAACTAGGCTGAGTCCTGTTTTATTTAGAAGCTTGAAGTACCAGATGAATTGTTCATATCTTTCTTCACAATTAGTCTGTCCTTCTGTGCTTGCTGTGAGTATGTATGTTCTGCTCCTCAAAGGGAAAGAACAGTAGAGACAGTTTACACAAATCACAGAAATGGTGCAGGAAGAGCTTTTTTGCTTTGCTTTCAGGCACAAATAATAAATGTTCTAGAGCTTAAAAATTCCTTCTAAAGGCTTTACATTGAGACACTCTGAATATACAAAAGCCGCATTATCAAATAATAGGAACAAGTGCTCAGAACACACAGTAGTTGAAACCAGAGCAGCTTTGCTTCATCTCATGCCGCTTAATAACATGAGTAGTCAAAGGTTACACCAGAGTTCTAAACTTCAGCTTCTGCCTATGGCAGCACTTGATTCATTTGCAAAGGCTGACTTTGTCATGGGGAGCAGCCAGAACACATCTGTGAACTATGTGCTTTTCATATGCTACTTTAGTTATATGGGCTTTCTCGCATACTATCAAACCCCAAGTACAGTTGTACCTCGCTTAAAGAGCATAATGCGTATCACAGGATTGCTCTTTAAGTGACTTTGCTCTTTAAGCAAAACACCATTGTAAATGACCAATGGGGGAGGATTGTGAACCCCGATTTATTTGTTAAGAGAATTTTTGGTTGGTTTTATTTGTGAAGCGAAGCAAACATTCAGAGAAAATTCTGTTCTTTAAGCGAGTTGCTCTTTAAGCGAGACACTCTTTACGCGAGGTTTGACTGTATTTTTATTTGGCCAATACAGAAATGAAAATATGTAGAGATTAAACATTACTAGGAGCTTTTAAAGTGTGTGTGTGTGAGAGAGAGTGTTTGTGTGGATGCACACAAACTAGGCAGACTGGGCAAAATTTCCATTTCTTCTGCCTGTGGTTCAAATAACTTCCATTTTATGCATGCCAAACTCATACTCCAAGACAGCCTGTCACAAACTCAGTTTCTGGATTGACATGCTGCTGTGGATCTTTTTATGCACAATACAGTTCTCAGTGGAATATATATGGCTTCCATCTTCCTCAGTTGCTCTGAAACTTATGCTGTCTAAAGATACAACTTTTAGAACTCAGAGGACAGAGTATTCCAAAGCAGATGAATAACGTTATATATTGTCCTTTTGGTTCTACCCATGAGGTGTATAAACCCTGAGGGGTTTTTTTAATGTGTGAGAATTTGACGAAATCTGTGCTCCATCCAAAGACAAGTCAGATAGATTATGATGTCAAAATGCCTAGTCACTTGCTGTTCCACCTTATTGGTCAAAAATGGCAGACTTATGAATCTTGTATGTAGGTCTTTAGTTGTATTGTCTATGTATTGGAGATAGCATCTTGGTTGCCTCTGCTCAATGAGATAAATTACAGTGCAGGAACTACAGGTGGCATTTTGTACAATTAAGTTCTTTTAAAAAACCTCTGGTTTATGAATATGGAATATAGTGCTTTTCTATCCATGATTCAAAATGTCAGGAAGTAGTCTGATATTGATGCACAATTTAAAAAAGAGGAATGCTTGGATATAGCTAAAATTGTCACTGGAGAATGAGATTAAAATCATCCATATCATGTAAGAAAAAGACAGGGAAGAAAGAAGGGTGCGGTGGGTGGGGGGAATAAACACATTTGAAATATGGTGTTGAAAATGAGACTTACAGATACTATAGACCCCCAGAAAAGCAGAAAAGTATGTGCTTAGTGAAGACAGGCCTGAACTCTTACTAGAGCGAAAACATGTAAATTTGAGCTATCCTACCATGTACACGGCGGCCAACCGTCCCACATTCTACGCGGCAATCTCATTTAGGGAGGGGGAATTTCGACTTACCCTTGTTTCGAAAATGGTACCAGACCTCCCCCGTTGCGTCACAGAAGCACTGGTTTCCACTCCGACCGGCAGGCAGTTAAAGAGAAACGGAGCCGAAAAGGCTCCAATGAACTGCGCCTGCGCAGAAACCCAGTTTGGCGCCAAATTGGGTTTCTGCGCAGGCGCAGTTCATTGGAGCCTTTTCGGCTCCGTTTCTCTTTAACTGCCTGCCGGTCGGAGTGGAAACCGGTGCTTCCGTGACGCAACGGGGGAGGTCCGGTACCATTTTCGAAACAAGGGTAAGTCGAAATTCCCCCTCCCTAAATGAGATTGCCGCGCAGAATGCGGGATAGTTGGCCGCCCTAATCCATGTACATATAAAGAAAATACAGATCTGACTGAAAAATATTGTTGTGGAAAGGAGGTGGTGCTATAGAAAACAGGAAAACCAAACATGAGATAGTTTGACTCAGTAAAGGAACCCACAGCTTTTAGTCTGCAAGGCAGAGTAAAACTTACAGGAAAAGATAATATTGCTAGAGAGACAGAACAACCTAACATAGTTTGCAAGATCTGAGCAGAGCTATTAATGATAGGACATTTTGGAGGTCATTAATTCATATAGTCACTGCACATCAGAAGTGACTTGATGGCACATAGTATCTCTGGAGTTTTTCTTTAATTACCTGACAATTGTATGGTGACAAGATATAAACACCATAGCTTCACAGACCTCAAGTAAGACCAGCCACAAAGTAAAAAAAAAAATCATATCTTAAAGTAGTGAGCTTCTGAATATTTGTTTTTCATTCTTTTTTTAAAAAAAATACTGTATCTTTTAAATAGTTTTACAACTAGAAACTAAATCCCTTTTTGTAATGTCTCTTCTACTAGGAAGGAGTTAAAAGTTTTCCTCATGAGTATCAGCTAATTATATCCTGAATGGCAGGGTCAAAAGTTTAATTGTCCCATAGGTGGTCTCCAATCACCAGACCATGGGCTGAACCAGTAACTGTCTGCCCTTGGCACGCTCTACCAGGTCTGCCCAGTGAGTGGGCTTCAGATACAGTGGATGGTCAGGTGGTCAGGCCCCTCTTCCATATTGCTCAACTGCAGCGGAGCTCCACTCACTGCCTGTAGCTAAGATTCTTCTAAATAAGCATGGGACCAGCCGTTTCCTTCAAAATAAGCAAGATCTTTTCAATTTATATGAACTACTTTAAACCTAGGGACATAAAAGGTCACTTGTTTCTACATGGGGATAAAACATTATTTTTATTTAAAAATCATAGTTCACAAACCCTTTGCCCAAACTTCTCCAACTTCGGTGCAGAGTAAGGGCTGACTTTCTGCTAGGTATGTGTCACATTTGGTGCTGGTGTGAGTTCCAGTGTCAAGATTACAAGTTTTTGTTTGAGATCCCCCCCCCCCCAGTGGTGGGCAGCAGCAGCTTTGCACCATTTCGCCAGAACCAGTAGCAGAAATTCTGGCTGGCCCCGCCCATCCAAATATTGAAATAAATTAGTCCTAATTTGGGTGCAACACAGGGCTTTCCCCTTGGCCACACCTACCATACCATTCCCACAGTGTGGTAGTAAATTTTTTTTGAGCCCATCACTGGGTTCCCCCATTTTTAAAATCATCTTGTGGAACAGTGTTTCCCAAACTTTGGTTTTTGGAGTTCAGTTCCCAGAAACCAAAGTCAATTCCCCAAAACACTGATCAGCCAATATACTGAGTTAAGCTTCTGGGAATTGAAGTCCACCAGTGTTCTGTGGAACATAGTTTGGGAAATGCTTTTGTTGTTGTTCAGTCACACAGTCGATTCCGACCCTTTGCGACCCCATGGACCACTGTCAGCCAGGCACTTCTGTCCTCCACCATCCTCCTCAACTCGCTCAGCTTTGTGCCCATTGTGTCTACAATACCATCTAGCCATCTCATTTTTAGCCACCCCCTTCTTCTTTTGCCCTCCACCCTTCCCAGCATCAAGGCTTTCTCAAGCTAATCATCTCTTCTCATTTGATGTCCAAAGTACTTTAGCTTCATCTTTACTATTTGACCTTCTAAGGAGCAGTTAGGGTTAATTTCTTCTAAAATTGACCTATTTGTTCTCCCAATATCATATTGTAGATTCTGCTAGTCACAGTGGCAGTCTCCCTATGTTGAATCACAAGAGAATGATCCAGGATTGCTGACTAGTGGGTTGAGAACAGCTCTTAGAAGCAATCTCTGTAGATCTGGCAGCTGGCAGAAAGCTATCACAAAAGGCTTGCTAATGGATTTTGCAAGACACTTCAAATTTGCTTACAGTGGATAATTTGCCATAATTTGGAGAAGCTGGATGAAAGTCTACAACAAAAGAAAATCATTTTTCTGTACTAGATTCATAAACCAGATGGGGAATATTTCCTCTTGAACAGGCAATAGCTCTTTTGATATTAGAATCAACAAAAACTGGAAAATATCCTCTGTGAACCATTTGTTCCTTGAGTTCATGTATTTTTTAAATATAATTTACTTTTATGTTGACAAATGCATGCAATTCAACGAGCCTAACTGTATATAAATATTCCTATTTATATGATTGGGGTGACAGTTTTTCTAGTCAAGATACATCTGGGCTTTAGTGGATCATTTAAGGGGCAGTGACAATTTTGTAGTTTTCATTGATAAGGAGGTTATCAAGGAACTTGTCATAAATATATGTTTTTATTATTTAAGACAAGATAAATTCTGAAAACAGAGTGGTTATTGGTCTGTGCAATGCATGTTGGAGATGTTTTTGAACAACCATCATAACAATAGATAAAAATGATTTTGTAATGTTTATTAGAAACCACTTCAAGAAAAAGAATGGAAAAGCTGGAATAAGCTCCCACAATTGTCACTGTTACTGTGTAGCATGGTGTGCACATGTAAAGCATGTATGTTCTACCACTCTTAAGTACAATTAATTAGGATTTCTTCCCTCCAAGAAAGAGAACATTTTTAAAAAAAGTTTTTTTGGAAATATTTTTGATGGATACATTACAGTATTTTAAAAATTAATTCAAATAGTATACATGACTTTGAAAAAAATGTAGGTCTATATAAAAATACAGTACAGTAATACCTCGGATAACGCTAAGACTTGGTTCCACAAGTCTTGGTGTTATCCGATTTTTAGTGTTATCCAATCCATGTTAAAATCCTATGGGATGGATCGGATAACGTTAAAGCTCCATAGAGATACATTGTAACCGCACAGGCTTTGGCGGTTGTTACCCGATCCATCCCATAGGACCTTAACGTTATTCGATCCAATTCTCCTCCCCAGAGTACTTAATGTTATGCAATTTTAGTGCTATCCGAGGTAAACATTATCCGAGGTATTACTGTACAGTATAAGCATTATTACACCATGTAAGCTGAAAAAATTACATGAGAACTCCTGAAAACTGTGAGCACCTCTGATGCAATTCATTGACCCAATAATTAAAATACAGGTAGTTTATAAATTATATCTTCCATAGTCTTAATTGGTAAGTCTAATACATTATTCCATTTCCAGAACTGGAAATGGTCTATCCTTTAAGCCTGTGCTTGTATAGGCTGTATTGTATTTTCCTTATATATTAATCTTTATATATGTTTTAAACGATTTAATGAAGACTACTGCAAACAACACTGCAAACAACAAAGCCAGTGGAGATGATGGTATTCAGGTTGAACTTTTCAAAGCCCTAGGAGATGATGGAATCAAATTGTTATATTGTATATGCCAACAGATTTGGAAAACACAAAAATGGCCACAAGATTGGAAAAGATCAGTATTTGTTCCAATCCCCAAAAAGGGAAATGCCAAGGAATGTTCAAATTATCGAACAATTGCACTCATCCCTCACGCTAGCAAGGTGATGCTCAAGAAAATACAGGATAGACTGCAACAGCATGTGGAGAGAGAATTACCAGAAGTACAGGGTGGGTTCAGAAGAGGCAGGGGAACTAGAGACCACATTGCCAACATAAGATGGATCATGGAAAAAACAAAGGAATATCAGAAACAAGTCTACTTCTGTTTCATTGATTACACTAAGGCTTTTGACTGTGCGACCACAACAAAATGTGGCAAGTAATTAAAGAGATGGGAATACCAGAGCACCTTATATGCCTCATGAGAAATCTGTACATGAATCAAGAAGCAACAGTTAGGACAGAATACGGAATGACAGAGTGGTTTGGAATAGGAAAAGGAGCAAGATAAGGCTGCATTTTGTCACCCTGCTTATTCAACTTATACACAGAACACATAATGCGCAATGCAGGGATGGAGGAATCACAATTTGGGATCAAAATTGCTGGGAGACACATCAACAATTTGAGATATGCAGATGATACCACCCTGCTGGCAGAAAGTGAGGAGGACCTAAAGAAGCTCCTGATTAGGTTGAAAGAAGAGAGTGAACAAGCTGGCTTGAGACTCAATATAGAGAAAACCAAAATCATGGCAACAGGCCCTATCAGTCACTGGAAAATAGATGGGGAAGAAGTCGAAGCAGTGACAGATTTTACTTTCTTGGGATCAAAACTCACTGCAGACGGTGATTGCAGCCATGAAATAAAAAGGCGACTGATTCTTTGGAGACAAGCTATGAGAAACCTGAGGAGCATAATGGAAAGTAGAGACATCATATTGCAAACAAAAATTCGTATTGTCAAAGCAATGGTATTCCCTGTGGCAATGTACGGATGTGAGAGCTGGACCATTAGGAAAGCTGAGCGCAGAAGAATAGATGCCTTTGAGATGTGGTGTTGGAGGAGAGTTTTGAGAGTCCCCTGGACAGCAAGGAGAACAAATAGGTCAATCTTAGAAGAAATCAACACAGAATGCTCCTTGGAAAGTCAAATTGATGAATGAGAAGAGAGGATTCGCTTGAGAAAGCCTTGATGCTGGGAAAGGTGGAGGGCAAAAGAAGAAGGGGACGGCCAAAAATGAGATGGTTAGATGGTATTGTAGAGACAATGGGCACAGAACTGAGCGAGTTGAGGAGGATGGTGGAGGACAAAAGTGCCTGGCGGACAATGGTCCATGGGGTTGCAGAGGGTTGGAATCGACTGTGTGACTGAACAACAAAACAAATGATTTCCTATCCCACTTTGTAACTGACAGTCTGTTTTTGAAATCATACTACAATATATGTAATGATGGGTAGCTGCCTACACTAGCTTTGCTAGCAATTTGAAAAAGAAAATATTAACTGTTGTTTGTTTTGCTCTATATCATTCCTCTGCATTTCTCCAGGTTCCATCTCACCAACTCATCACATTTTATGATTCTAACAGATTCTCTCCCACCCTTACAGTATATTAACTTTGGACTGTAGCTGATCTAATCTGATTGTTTTCACTACTTTGTTGATTTATGTGGGACTAGAAAAAGTTGCTGCAGTTAGAAATTAGAAATACAGGAGATTTTCTTTTCCATTTGGGCTCCCCCATTCTTTTTGTTTTATACAGTTATCTAGCTATCGGTGTTGAATTAGGGCTGTTATTGCTGTTGTGCAAAAGAATACATTACTCCTGCTGCTGTAAAGAAACAATTGCCTATGAATAAACTAATGTTTTTGAGTGATGGGCAAACTTCTCTTGGTTTAGTTTCCCAAATTATTTTCAGCTGTCTCTCAAAATTACATCTATTTTTCATTCAAGACCTGGATATTAACTACTGCATATATAGAACTTAACAATTAGAGGTGTCATTAGGAGTTTTCCATTAGAGGTTTTCCATGTTTTCTTAAGGCCACAGGGAACTATCTGGTATCTGGGTTGCAGGTTGGTGAAATGCCTACATATCTTCAACAAACTTAAGAAGCTCACTAACCAGAACAAACAAATACATAGGTATAAAATTCCACATATTCTTGATAAACTGTGTAAAGGAGGACAGTAGACTGCTACCTGTCCTCCTTCCCTTTCCATGGACATATGAGTTCCTGGGAAGAATTTTGTGGTACTTTTCATGGAAATTTCACTCTTCATAATCTTGAGCATCATGAACTGGAGAAATTTATATTCCAAAGAAGGTAATAATTTCAAACTTTAAAAACACCATTAAGATATACCGGTCAGTGAAAATGCAAAAGGTCCTTCCAAATCTATTTATACCCTTATAATTAGATGTCTGCACTTGAATTTGGAATGTTGTGAGATTTCTTACTTTGAGTGTGATATGAAGGAAAATGTAATCTGCAGGGATGCGGAGGGTGGTTTGAATGCTTTAACACAACATTTGTTGATATCTTTAGCAAGCTTTCCAAAGTTGGCTAAAAATACCTTTTTCTGATTGCTAGGTAACAGAACCTCTTGGAGAGTAATCCCCTGTTAGTGGGATATGTTGTTCTTTGTTGACTGGCTTCTCACACTTAAAGAGAAAATATTCTCTAGGTTACATAGATGTCCCATGGCTGTGATAGTGAAAGTTGTCAAGAGAATCTTCTGAACAGATGATTTCCTTTAAGCTCACTAGTCCCTCTTTAGTAATTTTCTCTGTTGTTACAGATATGTTTGATTCTCAAAGCCAAGCTGTAGGTGATGTTTCTCCTTATGTATTGAGAATGGCAGAAGTTTCTAGCCAAGATAGATGTGAGCATCCATCGAGGGTTTTTTTTAAGCATTTGCTGTTTTGTTGCTGTCCTTGATGGTGAATAGGATTTCAAGGACAGGGATGTGTTGAATGCTTGACTATGACTACTGAATATAAATTTGATTGTGGAATAAGAATAACCTGGTGTTATGTTTGAATTGCTCAAAGCTTTCTTTGTCACTTCTTTTTTCTAGAGCACAAAGATATAATTAGTCTACAGACATTATGTAAGTGATTTGTCAGTAGGGAACTTTGAGTTGAATTTTTTTCTCTCTCCTTTGAATGGATTTGCCTGAGATATAGCCACACAAGAGGGTACAATTGCACTCTATAGTTCAAGGAAGTTCTTGATTAAATGGAAGTTGTTACAGGTGAGATAGAATGTAGTTAATGCCATAGTAACCACTGTGGAACAATCGTTGGAATTTCTGGTGTTCGGAATAAGCCCAAACCCTGTATAGCTATGTAAGGTAAAGGTAAAGGTCCAGGGCTGTAGCCAGGATTCTAGATTGGAGGGGGTCAATATTTTTTTCAGGAGGAGCAACAATGTCACACAGTTATATATATAACATTGGCATCCTGGGGTTGGGGGTGGGCTGTTACCTCAGGGGGGCTGATCCCCCCCCCTGGCCACCCCCTGGCTATGGCCCTGTAAAGGTCACCCTTGCTCAAAAGGCAGTCATATCCAACTCTAGGTTTCAGTGCTCATTTCTGCTTATAGTCAAAAAGCCAGCGCTGTCTGCATCTGCAGACGTTTCCGTTGACATGTGGCAGGTATGCCTCAATGCAGTGGTCAGATGTCAAAAAAAATTACTACCCCACCGTGAGGTCATCACAGTGTGGGCGGAGCTGACATCATGATGTGGGCGGGGTCAAAGAAAAAAATAAAAATAAAATAAAAATAAGCACGCACACACACACCCCACGCAACCCACCCACCCACCCACAGCACAGGTGTAGCTTATTGATGAGGTAACTCCAAGACTTTGCTTAAAAACTCCCACCCGGGCCACCAGGCCTGCCGGCTGCCAGGCCTGCCGGCTGCCAGGCCTACCGGCTGCCAGGCCTTTTTAGGAACTGTGGTAGTACGTCAATATAGATAAAGGTATTAAATACACATTAAAATACACACAGACACACCACATCCAAAGTGGAGTCCCTTACCCTGGGGATCAGGCTATAAGGAACTTCAGGCTAGCAGCTTCTCTTCCTCCTTCCCGCTTGGGAGGACAGCAAAGAGGCCGTGCATATGTGCCAAGCACTGTAGGCGTGCATGCACACCAAGTGCTTGGCGTGCATTCACGGTGGGGGAACCAGTGAAAAGGTAAGCCCCGAAGGTGGTTCTCCCCAGAAGCTGCTACCGGTTCTCCGGGACACTGGGAAACGTTGCTACTGGTTCTGGCGAACTGGTGAGAACCTGCTACATCCCATCACTGCCTCAATGCCAGAGTGCACAGAATGCTGTTTACCTTCCCATCTAAGTGGTCCCTATTTATCTAATTGCAATTTCGTGCTTTCAAACTGCTAGGTTGGCAGGAGCTGGGACAGAGACAGTCGCTTACTCCATCATGCAGTACCCGGGAATCAAACTCTGACCTTCCAGTCAGCGAGTTCAGCATCTTAGCCACTTGAGGCACCACAGTCCCGTATATAGCTATGTAGAGATACCCATACTCAGTGTGGTGTAGTGGATAGAGTGATGCCCTATTTTCAGCCGACAAAACCTACCATGAGAATCCTATTAGGGTTGCTCTTGATAGCAAATACATAGAATATCGCTATACTGTATAGGGAAATATCAGTTTAAACAGTATGTTGTAAGGTTGTGCTGTCCAGCTGATCCACCATCTGGTGGGATGCGGAAAGACTGTACTGTTTTCCCCATACGATATACCTTAGGCCTGGGAATGAAGCAGGAAGGCACCTCAGGGTGGTGTGGGTTGGGGGTAGAGAGATAATAGCCATCTGCCAGAGGATTTTGATCAAGGTAGCTGCTATGCCAGTTTGCTGCCACGTGAGCAGGGGTAAAGTTTCTCTTCTCCTTTACCTTCCACCTCATTTATCTTTCTCTCCGATGACAAACACACATAATCTTCAAGCAAGACTGCTTAGTTGGGGTGAAGAGACAAGAGTTAATTTTGTCCTATCAAAAATAGTAGTTTTACCACTGCACCAGTGGGGAACATTGATTGTGGTCAGAACTGTTGGGGGAGTTGAGGTTAAAGCTTCCTGTACACAGTCTTGCTCAAGACCACACTTTCCCCACAAAAACAATGGTCTCATTTTTACTGTGACTGTGTGGTACAAAGAGCAAATTTTACAGCATCTTGATATTGAGGAAGGGGGGGGGGAACCTCTGTATCCATCGCAGCCCAAACCTCCTTCCTCCAGCAGTCCTGATCCTTATCGTGTGCGTTGCAGAGTGGTATTAAAAGTTTATGTCCCAATCACTGCTGCCCCAAACAATTCATATGTCATCCCAACCCCACTAAAGCTTTTCCACACTTTCGGAACAGCATGTGACATTACAGACAAGTGCTCTGAATG
Source organism: Furcifer pardalis (assembly GCA_030440675.1). NCBI lineage: Eukaryota > Metazoa > Chordata > Lepidosauria > Squamata > Chamaeleonidae > Furcifer > Furcifer pardalis. Next base: position 47,087,423 of record CP126895.1, read on the forward strand.
TTTTGTGAGTTCTGTTCTGTGCAATGAGGTTTGCTCCAAAGTTAACAATTGTGTAAAGGAGACCAGGTGTGACCAAACATGATTTCCCAAAGGAAGGTGAATTTGGGTTCAGTGAAACTTGCATCCTAGGAAACCTGCTTAGGTTTATGTCCTTACGCTGCAGTCATGTGCATATTTACTGATATATAAGAGCTGTGTTCGTATTGGGATTAACTTTGCAAAGATCATCTTGAGCTATTAAAAATTCAACATACATCTGTCTGTGGATGAAAGGAAATATCTGATATTTTATGTTTTTGCAAGTGTTGTGATGTGTTTTACTACATGACATATATTTTTGTAAGCATAGGGCTTGTTGCCTCTTCTGTTTTCTTTTTTGGCTTGTGGATTTTGCGCATTACTAAGTTTGTGTGCCCTTTTGTTCCTGTAACAAACAAACAAATGGGATGGAACAGTTTCAAACCTTTTAGCAGTAATTTCAGTGTTTCAGCCCTGACCTTCTGGGTGTTTCGTTCACGATATATAAGCCTTGTTTGCATTACAACCACAAATTCTTTTTTGTGTAGCTGGGAATAAATGGGTGGCTGTGTAGCTACCAGTTCAAGAGCATTTTTTTTTTTTTGCCAAGCAAGTGCTTACAGTACCAAATCTTGCCCTGTTGCCAGGTAACAGCAAAGGGGATACACACAGGAGATACAGTAGAATATGAGCACTCTCTGTATTGATTTGGTTCACCTAGTAAAGAGTTCTTGTTGCCATTGTTGTTTTTAAAGGAGGCAGGTTTTATTTCTCTAGGCCACCCTACAGAAATACCCTCCCTCTGTCTTTGAGAAATTACAATTTGATAGTCAGAAGATTTAATATTTTTTTACTTCCTCAGACAAATGTATACAGATAAAGAAATGTCAGACCAAAACATAAAGCATTTCTGAAGGACTTTGACATCAAAAAAGTCTTTAGATAAGGATTAAGCATGGTTAACCTCTTCTTTGACTGGTAGATTGTCTTGATAAGCCTTATGTGCCTCAGGGCTCGGTACTTTCTCCTCTCCTATTTAACATCTATATGAAGCCGCTGGGTGAGATCATCCGTTCCCACGGGGTAAGGTATCATCAATATGCAGATGATACCCAGTTATACATCTCTGCCCGTGGGGACCCAAGCGGTGCGGTGGAAGTCCTTTCCAGGTGTCTGAAGGCTGTTAAGGTCTGGATGGGGGACAACGGGCTACAGCTGAATCCCGGCAAGACTGAGTGGCTGTGGGTAAGGGGTCCTGTGTTAACACAGGAGCTGCCATCTTTGGTTCTGGATGGGGCAGTTTTGCCCCAAACAGACCCGGTGCGTAATCTGGGGGTCCTCCTGGACTCACGGCTACTGTTCGAAGAGCAAGTGGCAGCCGTGGCCAGGAAGGCTTTTGCACAACTTCGTGTAATACGCCAGTTACGCCCACTCCTAGACCGGGATGCCCTGCTTATGGTCACACATGCGTTGGTCACCTCCAGACTTGATTATTGTAATGCGCTCTACATGGGGCTGCCCCTGATGACCATCCGGAGACTCCAGCTGGTCCAGAATGCGGCTGCCCGGGTAGTGGTGGGGTGTGGGCGTTATGCTCATGCTTTGCCACTGCTCCGGGAGCTGCACTGGTTGCCAGTATGTCTCCGGGTGCAATTCAAGGTGCTGGTTATTACCTTTAAAGCCCTATATGGTAGTGGGCCAGGATACCTAAGAGACCGCATCACCCCAAGAACATCTGTCCGGCCCACCAGGGCGGATCGGAGAGGCTCCCTTGTTATTCCTTCGGCGAGAGAGGCGCGCCTCGCCTGTACTAGGAGGAGAGCCTTCTCCGTGTCCGCCCCGACCCTCTGGAACCTCCTGCCCACCGAACTGCGCCTTCAGTCAGAGCTCTTACCCTTCCAGAAGGGTGTGAAAACCTGGCTGGCAGGACAGGTTTGGGGACCCGGGAACGTGGGCTCCCATACCAAGTGGCTTATATAAGGACTGCCTCCCTGGGTTGGAATGTGGGAATACGGGTGTGTAGTTCTGTGCTGTTTTAACTTCTGATGATTTTTTTAATCTTGACGCTTTTATTGATATTGAGGGTTTAGGTTTTATTTTTGTTTTTATCAGGATGTAAGCCGCCCAGAGTCGGGTCCTCCCGATTGGGGCGGGGTATTAAATTTAATAAATAAATAAATTTAATAAATAAATAAATTATGTGTGTGTGGTTTTGTGTGTAAAAAGGTGCATGTTGTGTCAGGGCACCTTATGATAAATTATCAAGATTTGTAGTGCAGTTTGTCATTTACCTGGACTTGCCTCATCTGTGCTGGAGAAGGTGACTGGTGTCTCCTCCTCCTCCTTATGTGTCTAGGCCAGATGTGAAACTGCCAAAAAGAAACTACCTTTTGGTGAATTCATTTCATAATTCCTTTCACCTGACCTAGTGTGAGAAAGATTAGCTGGCACAAGGCTGCCGTTGCCTGGGGTTTGCCTAATTGTGGTTTAAAAATACCACAATATTCAAAGATGCTCTTTCTGTTTACCCTACTGAGGCACTCCTGAGATGTGTACTAATAATAATTTCATGTCAGAGATTACTCTGGGTTGATAGGATTTTTAGGAGACACCCGAAGGTGTCTCCTTTCATGTCCCCAAGTGCAGCTCTTGGGTATCAAAACCAAACCTTCATGTGTACTAACGGTTACCTTCCAGGACTCAAAAACACCAAACATCTCCATTATATTTTATTCAGGCCTGGTTGCGTAAAGAAAATTAAGACACCTCTAACACTCCCCCACCTTCATTATCTATTTTCTGTTGGGAAACTATCACTTGTCCATTTGTCAGTCTGTCTTTCTCCCTGCTAATGAGTTCCCACTCCAAGGCTCTAAAATTAATATAGCCTGTAAAAGTCTCAGAATTGCATGCAGCAAATGGCAATGCATGGTCAGCAGTTCTACACCTTGTTAGTCAATGAGATTTATGTAAGAGATACATGAGGATTTTGATTCCTTTATGAATTGCCTGTATATATAAGCCTAAAACTCATCTGTATTTTAACTGTACAGCACATTTTGCACTTTTCCTAATGATGCAATGGATATCTTAACAGCTGGAGTATGCACTGAAATATAGATGATGACAAGAAATGGTCATTTAAGCGGGTATGAAAATATTTTTTAAAGGATGGATATGACTTTTTTATAAAAAAAAATGCTGATCAATCTGGGAACAGAAAGAAAATTATTTGCAAACCTATGCAAAAGTGGCACAGAAAATAAATACTGAGCTCTGTAGGCTTATACTTAGTTGTTTGGATCAAATTGGTGATCGAAACATTCTCTGTTGGTGTTGTTTTAGACTGGGGTGCCCAAGCTTTTTGGGCCATGGGCTGGTCATATAGTTCAGCAGGCCAGTCACATCCCATAGGAAGTGGAAGTAAAACACACCTTACAATCTGTTTTGCGACAGATATGTTTTGCAACAGGAGGAGATAGATTTTGATGCTGACACTTTCCCTGCTCAAACCAGGGTGCCCAAACTATGGCCCATGGGCCAGATCCAGCCCCACATCCCAATTCATCTGGCCAGCTCTGCCCTCATTGCTTCCGTAGTGGAAGTAAAATGTGCCCACATGGGTACATTTTACTTCCGCTTCCGGGAGCAATGAGGGCAGAGTGGGCCATATGAATTGGTGTCAGGGGCTGGATCTGGCCCATGGGCCATTGTTAGGTCACCCTGGATTTAGACATTTTATTTTTACATTGCAAAGCTTCCCAGCTTCTTGGGAAAGTGGCCGACAATTCTCATTGATTTGTTTGGCACACTTAACAAAACCTGCAGAAGTCTGCAAGCAAAGGTGCCTTAATTCTATATTTAGTTTCCATGACAACTTTATCACTTGGTCATCTTCTATAATTGCCTGACAGCAGTTTGTAAAAACTCACTTAAGCCCCAACTAGAGGAAAGTACTTGCTTAATGGCAGGTAAAAGTCAAAATGTTCATATTTATTCTTAGCCATATGCCTCAAGGGTCATCTGTTTCCTTAAGACTGAAAGGTTATGTGCTTTAATATGAAACTGACACAAAGGTTATCCCATCCCATCCAATCCTCCAGGAATCACATTTCCCTTCCTATTAAAGGAATACTGTGATTAAGCAAACTGTGTGACAGGCAGAAATTGAATAGGTAGAGCAGCGGTGCCCAACATCCCCGCCCCCGGTAGACCAGTCCTGCCCCCAGTAAAGCAGGGCAGGTTTTAGACAGATTTTAGTTTGAATGTAAGCTTTATCCCTGTTTAGCTCAGCCAATGAATATACTTGCACTGAATGCTTAGAGAAAGTACAAGCTATCATTTACTCACAATTAGGTCAGAAATATACATGTGCTCAAAGAAGAAATATACATGTGCTCATAGAGCATGTAAAGCCTTAATACATGCAAATAGATCAGATGACCTCTAGAGGCAGGAAGACAAGTATTTCTGTCTCTATAGTTACTGTGTTAACACCCACTGCAATACAATACTCAACACCTACAACCAGTTGTGACCTGTTTAACCCAACGCCATCCCTGATTAGCCCATAATATATGATATTGTTGCCAGAATTGTGCAATTTTTGATCAGAGTGGGATGGGCGGAAAGCCCTGATATTCTTTTCTTTTTCACATTGCCAATCAGGATACACCAAGCTCAAACATTCCTATCTGATCCCAAGTGACAACCCAGAAAGCAGTTTGGCATACAGGGCAGGTGGGCAGGTGATTGAAGAGTCAACAATGAGAGGCAGGCACTGGGTTGGGTCAGGCCCTAAAAGGATGCCTGCTTGCCTTGCCCCCAAAGTCTACTGCAGGGATACTATCAGTGTCTTCTCCCCCACCTTGCCTCTCCCCAGCCAGAAGGACATTCTGAAATGTACCTGCAGATGAAAATATCTTAAGAGCTTATGGCTTCTACAAGCTACTATAGCCCTCTCTTAAATGGTTAATGCTTAAAAAAGCAAATAGAAAGGAAAAACAGAAAGGTAAAGCACCAAATGAAAAGGGAAAGGGGGAAATATATGCCTCCCTCCCACTGTACAGCAGTCATGCTTTAGTAAAACGATCTGACATGCAGTTTCTGCAACTTCCATTTAATCTTGTTGTTCCTACTAGTGATAGAACACAAGATATACAATAAATACAGAGAAAGCAGAAATAGCCTCAGTGTTTCACTCAAAAACATTTCATGGATAAGAACTTACAATTGACAACATAACTGATAAGGCAACCCAAAGCTTCAGTTGAAAACTGGGTATGAGGATAGGTTTCTCCTTTTAACAATGTTGTGCCTATTTTTGACCACTTTTTTCTTTATCAGATTAAAGGCACAGGGCAGGTTGGAACTTTTCTTTTAAGACACATTCCCATTACAGGAGGAACTCCTGCTGTAGATGTCTGATCAAAGAACAAAACTGACATTTAAAGAGACTTGGACATCTATATGAGGAATGTCTTATAACTGAATAGATCCTTTGGGGATTTTGATTTGTAGTTGTTGCTCAAAATGTTGGTTCTGAATTAGGAAATTTGTTAATTCAAGAACTGGTTGAAATCTTATTTCTTAGCATAGTGAGTCACAACTTTGAATCAATGGGATTTACCAAGGACTTCACCAAATCCTCACTGTTTCAATAGGCTTACTTTGGTTTGATTTAGTATACTAGTAAAGGTAAAAGTTTCCCTTGCTCGAAAGCCAGTCATATCCTCTCTGATTTATCCCAGTTAATCCTCAGACCTGTGGTTTCTTCAAGTGTCCCTAAGTGTGAATATATTCTTTCTAGCATCCTCATTGGTTGTTTAACGATTATTAGTGTATCGTCTGCATACAAATTTATTTTTATATCCTCTAGACCAATTATTTCATGATCCTATCGTATGGCATTAGCCAAAAATTCCATTGCCAATACAAATAACAGCGGGGATAATGGGCAACCTTGTCTTGTACCTGCTTCTAATTGTATTTCTTCCGTATATTCCTCGTTGACCTTAACTCTCGCTATTCCTTGTTGATATAATTTAGCTATCACTCCTTGAAATTTATTTCCAAATCCATATAACCTAATCATTTCATGTATTGTCCCCCACTGTAATGAGTCAAATGCCTTGAATATATCTAATGATAAAAACTCGATTTTTCTTTTTTTCATTCTGTTAAATCCATTAAGTCCACTACTCTTCTTACTAGATCTGCCATATATCTATCTTTCAAAAAACCTGCCTGGTCTTTGTTGATATTATCCCCTATGAAACTGTTCATTCTATTTGCCAATATAGTAGTAAATTTTTTTGCATCCTGATTTATTAACGAAATAGGTCTATACGATTCAACCTTTTCCATGTCCTTCCCTGGTTTAGGAATTAATGTAATTATTGATCTTTTCCATGAATTTGGCATTATTTTCCCCTCCAATATTTTACTAAATAATTTATGTAGTTTTACTACCACTATCTCTTTAAAATCTATATAGAATTCTGCTGGGAGTCCATCCTCCCCTGGGGCCTTATCTAACTTTAATCCCCTTATCACTTCCCTGATTTCCTTTTCTGATATTTTTTCTTCCATTTTGTCCCTATGCTCTTCTGAGATTGCTTTAATTTGCTGATTTCCAAAGTATTCTTTAAGAAGGAGGGGAACAGGAAAGAATTAAGACAAGATATAAAATCCAAGTTAAACGCTCACTGAAATATTTGGAGGTGATGATAACAAGTAAAATTGGAGACCTTAAGAAATTAAATTATGAAAGGCAGAAGAAAGAAATACAAAATAAAATAGTGCATTATAAAACCTTAATCTTATCTTGGTTCAGTAGAATAGCTTTATGTAAAATGATGTTGTTACCTAGACTAAATTTTCTATTAGATATTTTACCAATAAAACGTAATATTAAAGAACTGCAAGAGTATCAGAAGATCATAAATAAATTTTGTAATGGAAATTGTAGACCAAGAACAGTTAAAGCATTATGGTATTTATCACAAAAGGAAGGTGGTCTGGGGATCCCAAATATACATAATTATTATAAGGCTTTTCAAAGATTTTAATGAAAGATTTTAATGAAAGAAGTCACGATATGGGAGAAGATTGAGATGACTGAGATATCACATTTAGGTAAGGCAATATTCTTAAATAAAGAGGATAAGAAAATGGGAAGGAAAAGTATTCAAAATAGAATGTTGAAAACAACCCTGGAGGAATGGAGTAGAACGAAGAAGGATCTAGCGCCAGGAATCTCACCGATTTTAGAATTGGGGGATTTCAATATTTTCCCAGTAAAAATAGATAAAAGGATTAAGAATATTTTAATAGAGAAGGGGGCTTTAATGCTTAAGGACTGGATTAAAATTTGTAGAGAACCTGATAAAAGAAGGGAGCTTTTTTCACAATTGGATTTAAATTGGTTTCAGACTCTTCAGATAAATGAATGGAACAAAAAATGTGTACAGGAAAGATGCTTAGAAAGGGAATTAACGGTATTCGAAGATATTTTAAGCAAGCTGAGAAAAGGTGAGATGGGTATTAAAGGGATTATAAGTAAGTTATATAAAATTTTGAATAAAGGATGAAAGATACAGGAGATACTTAAAAACACCTGGGAACAAGAGTTGGATGTAACAATTTCAGAAAAAATATGGCTGGAAAAATGGAAAAGAAGAATTATGAGAACTATATCAGTGGGGGTTAAAGAACATAATTATAAGCTGTTATGGCGGTGGTATCTGACCCCAGTTAGGTTGCATCAAATAGATAACAAAATAAGTACCAGTAGTGTATGTTGGAGATGTAAACAAGCAACGGGGACGTATAGACATATGTGGTGGGGTTGTAATGTGTTAAAGGAATTTTGGGGGAAAATAGAAGGAGAGATTAGGAATATATTTGGGATGCAACTAGAACTGGGGCCAGAAACAGTGTTATTAACAGATGTGGATAGATTTAAAATGTGTAATGATGATAAAGAATTAATGAGTGTAATGATGTTGACAGCTAGACAATGTATTGCAAAAAACTGGAAAAACGATACAGCATTAAAAATTGAAGATTGGTATAAAGAAATGTGGCAATTAGCACTTAATGATAAATTAACATGGGAGTTACATGTTAGAAAAGGCATAGTTCATGTAAATAGATTCTGGAGAATCTGGAAAAAATTTGTTGAGTATGTGATGGTCAGAAATAAAGGTACTGTATTAAGCCTGTACCAGATCAAACTAATTTTTGGAAGACTTGAAATGTTATAACCTCCTGGACAATGTACCTAGCACTGTGGTGAATTATATCAGAAGATTATTAAAAGATTATGAAAAAAGCATATAACGTAGTACATAGTAATGTGATAGAAAATTTAAATTTTATAAGCTTTAATAGTAATCTTTTATGTTTATGTTTGCTTATTAGTACTTATTTTTGTACCTCTTTATATAACATGTATTCTGTGTTGAATTTCAATGTAGATGTTTTTTCCTTTTTTGTTGCAGTTATTTTTTGTTGAAAATTTATAAATAAAATTTTAAAAAAAGAAAGCCAGTCATATCCAACTCTATGGATTAGTGCTCATCTCTGTTTCAAAGCCAAAGAGCCAGCGCTGTCTGCTCCTGCAGACATTTCTGTGGTCATGTGGCAGGCATGACTAGACACCGGAGCACACAGAATGCTGTTTACCTGCCCACCAAAGTGGTCCCTATTTATCTACTTGCAATTTCTTGCTTTTGAACTGTTAGGTTGGCAGGAGCTGGGACAAAGACAGGAGCTGATTTCATCCTATAGTACTCAGGAATCAAACTGCTGACCTCCTGCCTTCCAGTCAGCATCTTAGCCACTTGAGCAACTACCAAGCCACAGGATTTTGAGGCAATCATTTCTCCTCTCCATTGAATCCTCTCTCCATTGAATCCTTCCCAATGAACCATTTCTCCCTTGGCACAGAAGAAATGGAATCAGTATGGCCAGATTATCCAGCTATGGTAGTAGAGTAGACCATATTGTCAACAACTCAATGCCCAGTGTCAAGCAGTGGTTAACTAATCTGACAATTCTAAGGAAGAATGGCTTGTGTGCCAAAATCCACAGAGGTGGGTGATGGTCCTCAAGTGGATTGAATCCCACTTGAATCCATCTTGAAGGAGGTCAGCAGCTTCAGCAATGCTGGCCTGGGACCGATAAGGACTTTGCTTGCCAAAAGAGTTCAGGACCAGAAAGTGACTCACAGAACTGTATCAATGGTACTGGCATCACACTGTGATGCAGAAAGCGGATGAAAGGCTAGTGCATTATATTCTCAGGACAGTCTTCATGGCTGATTGTCATGATGATCGTGAACACTCAGATTTGGATATGGAAGGAGGAGGAGGAAGGCATTTGCTGGCAAAGGATCGAAAATTCCCAAAGATGAGTGTGTGCAACTTTAAGCAAAAATTTATGGGATGTAGAATATTTACTTAACTATTTATTTAAATCCTGCTTCAGCATGCATTCAAGGTACTGAATAGCATTATCATATAAAATGAAATATTGTACAAATAAAGAAGCAAATCAGTTAACAAAAGCAACGGCAGGAAAAAACAAACCTTGCCTACAAACTCAAACCTAATTCAGAAAATAGTGTAAACTCAAAAATTACCATTGTACAGTAATACCTCATATAACATTAGTATCGAATAACACGAAAATCGCATAACATTAAGGAATTTGGGGGGAAGAATTGCATCAGATAACATTAAGATCCTATGGGATGCTTCAGATAACAACCACTAAAGCCTGTGTGGTTACAATGTATCTCTATGGATCCCATAGAGGATCAGATAACACTAAAAATCATATAACACCAAGACTTGTGGAACCGGGTTTTAGTGTTATATGAGGTTTTACTGTATTTCACTATTTAACAATGTACAAAGAGAAGAGCATCATCCTCAGTTTTTAAAACTTCAAAAAACATCTCACATAGTTTCTGGAATAAGGTGAAGGTGTATTAGAATATTCAAACCCTGTTGTGCTTGCTGCTGGGAGTGGGTCAGAAAGCCAATGTGAAATTGCTTTCTCCATAAAGGAGTGGAATCTCACCTTCAAAAAAGATGAATTTTGTCTCATTTCCCTGTCCCCACCCCAACTGGGAGGGCTTAATTTTGGTTCGCTGTCAGATTTTGTGAAACGTTTAGCTATGTTTTAACATTCTTGTAGATGTCTCATAGCATTTTTCAGTTCTGTATTGCATGTTTCTGAATATGGACTGAAATAATTATGTAGAAATTCTTGCCTGTTTGTTGTAAATTACTGATCTTTTCCAGAGGAATATACATGCATAGCTTTTCATAGATTGTAGATTCTTACATAACTTGAAATTTGTGTGTCTCTTTTACATTTATAACACATATCAGTAACTTACTGAAACACTGCACTACATTCTTGGTCTGATGTTATTATTACTGTTTTTGATGTTTAGATTCCTTTTTCTTTAAAAAAATTATCTATGTAATTGCTATTACATACTGTGTATGAGGCAAAGGGGTTTGAGTGGTCTAACTTGGCAGTGTTGCCCATCACTCAATTATGTTAGGTCAGAATTAAAACCCACCAAAGTGTTCTCCATCAGATCCTTTGGGCAAGGTGCAAGTGGAGGGCACATGTCATGGTCCGCCTCTCCAGGTGTTCTTGGACTTCAATTACCAGAAGCCCAAGTCAATAGACCTGTTGATCAGGGCTTCTGGGAACTGAAGTCTAAGAACAGCTGGAGAGCCAAGTTTGCTGACCCCTGGCCTAGCCAGTCGGTGATGTGACAGCCAAATGGCTTAAAACTGCATGCAGATGGACCTGGTTTCTTAGGTCCTTTTGCATCTGCAGAATGTTGTGGTGATGATGTCTACCAATACATGGACTCCTCACTGAATAATGACTCCAAGGTATCAAAGATAAAGGTAATTGCTATATACTAGATAAAGACTAAAGGTAAAGGTTTCCCTTGCTAGAAAGCTAGTCATATCCGACTCTAGGGTTCAGTGCTCATCTCTGTTTCAAAGACGAAGAGCCCGTGCTGTCTGCTTCTGCAGATGTTTCTGTGGTCATGTGGCAGGCATGACTAGACACTGGAGCGCACGGAATGCTGTTTATCTTCCCACTGAAGTTGTCCCTATTTATCTACTTGCAGTTTCTTGCTTTCAAACTGCTAGGTTGGCGGGAGCTGGGACAAAGACGGGATCTCATTCCGTTCTGCAGTACTCAGGAATTGAACAGCTGACCTCCTGCTTTCCAGTCAGCATCTTAGCCACTTGAGCCACTGCAGTGCCACTAATGGTATATAAATAGAAATACAGTCAAACCTCGCATAACGAGCTTTTCGCTTAGTGAAAAACTCGCATAACAAGCAAGTTTTTTGCTAAGCGGTCTGACTCGCATAACGAATTTTTTGCTATGCGAGTTGGACTTTTCCCTATGGAAAAACTCGCATAACGAGCGTTTCTATGGGGAAAACTTGCACAACAAAGTTTTTCACTATGTGAGTTTTCCCCATAGAAACGCTCGTTATGCGAGTTTTTCCATAGGGAAAAGTCCGACTCGCATAGCGAAAAATTCGTTATGCGAGTCAGACTCGCATAGCTAATTTTTCGCATAGCGAGCAACCTTGCAGAACGAATTAAATTCGTTATGCGAGGTATGACTGTAATTAATAATTCTATGCTGTCAAATCAGTTATGATTTATGGAGACTTTTTCCAAGGTTTTCTAGGTAAAAACTGAACAACAGTGACTTACTATTCTCTTCTTCTGGGGATGCCCTGGGACTGGGCAGCTTGTCCACAACTCCATAATCTGCCTCTTCTCCTGGGAGACACAGTAGGGAACCAAACTCCCAGCCAGATGCTTAAACCACAGAGTATCGAGCCAGCTAAAGAATGTACTATTGCTCTATTTATTTAGAAGACACACAGCTCATATTTAGAAGCTTACATTATGTCTGTCTTGCAACAGTGGGATTTTATCAGAACTGCACATTTTACAGTGTTAGTTTGAAGTCAATGAAGGCAGCTTACAGATTACGAAGAGATACCTTCAACAAAAATGACAGTAATTAACATTATTAAATATGAATAAACATATACTAGTTTTAGAATTAATTTTATTACAAGTGAGTCAAAATGCATTCTTGGATATGAGGTGTAGTTGATGACAACAATGACAACAAGTGAAAATCAGTTTCAGGCATATAATAAAATAGCAATGTGTAGTACATTCCCTACTCAGATACATTTTTCACCTGCACACTCACTTTCCAAAGCTATGTGAAGAAAATACAGGTGGTTTTGTTTGGGAGGAGATTCCACAGCAGAGATCAGCTGCTGATGATGTTTTCTTGTGTTCATGCCAAGCATATCAGTATGAATATTTGAACCAAGACAAGGCCCTCCATTCAAGATTTCAAAATTCAGGAAGGATTCTATGGAGGAAATGTGGTCCTTCTAATAGCCTGGACCCAAGCCATATACGGCAATGATGACAAACCTTGGCATTCCAGCTGTTCTTGAACTTCAATTCCCAGAAACTCTACTCAGCAGAAGTGCTGACTTGGGCTTCTGGTAATCGAAGTCCAAGAACATCTGGAGTGCCAAGGTTTGCCATCACAAATATAGGGAATCTCTTTGGACAGAGGGAAGACTTTTGCTGTACTGTACCTTAAATCTTGCTGTAAACCTGCTGCTGCATTTATTAAAAACAACAAATTGAGAGATGTCTGCTCCATTATGAGTTTGGAACACCTGGGTTCACATTAAAAGATACAGATTGAGTAAACAGATTGCTACAAGCCCCTGGTTGACAACCACGGTTTTTGTAAAACATGATAATAGAGTATGCAAAGTTACAAATCCATGCATTAATAATGCATGGTCTAACAGGTAAGAACGACGATGATCCAAATCAGTTTGCTTATATGAATGCATTATGCAGCTATCATAATAAAGTGCAATGAAGTATTTGGTATCAGATATGAGCTCCCCAGATGACCTGCCTTTCTTCTTCTTCTTCCTTTCTTGTTGGTTTTATTTTTGGTGGACACACCCATCTGTAAGGGTACAATTTTGATTACTGTAGCTTTTCAAAGAGGTTTCTCCCCCTCTTTCCCCTGGCAGTGTTGCCTAAATTAGAGTGCTCACCTATCCCACTCTCTGCCACAGGACAATTGTGGTTTAGGGGCATGGTAGGTTACATAGGTCACATTCAGGTAGATAGTGGTGGGTTGGGGTGGTAGCAGTGGATCCCCCAGGGCGTCATTATTATTAATTAATAATAACAACAATAGTCAGGTTTTCTTTGGCAGGAAACCAGAAATAAGGTGCAACCGTTGCTGAACCGAAGCCATTTTTATCAAAAATTAAAAAGAGAAAATACATCAACAGTTCCCTTTCTAAAAATGAAAGAAAAAACCCAAATATACTATTACAGCATTCATTTACATGGTTTACACAAAGGAAAATATATGTTTTTATTTATTGGTCAAAAGGCATTTTAGCTAAAATATCCTACAGCCAGATTGGTATTAGATACCATTAGACAGTATTGGATATATTGTATCACTAAAATAATTGAGAATATTCAAAGCTGACAGGAAAACGTTACAGAAAGCAGAGTTCTGACAACTCTATCTTCACATTAAATGGATTTATTATTCTCCTCCTGTCCGGCAAATAAAGAGACAGGACACACGTTTATGGTAATAATAATAATTTCATTTCAGAAAGTATGGTATAAGGCATTGGGCCACATTTATTAATCAGTTTGACTTCTCTGACCTGCAGAGGGGCTGGTAGTGCTATTCCTTATCCTGGAGTAGGAAGCACCTTGTCACTTCTCCAGATCGGATGGGCACATCATTTGCACCTGGCCAGTACTGTATCTTCAACAGCTACTACCCAGGCTAGCTAAATTGGAGAGGTATCCTCGCTGGTGTTTCCAACTATTCTCCTGAACAGATGTTGGATGTACCGCAGAGATGACACATGGCGGACTCAACTGATTTGCCCAAATTGTGCCCAACTGATTTGCCCAAATTGTGCCCAACTGATTTGCGCAAATTGTGCCAGGCACCCCATTTTCACCTCAACTAATGATGTACTGAGGGATTCACCACTACCACCCTAACCCAGCACTACCTGCCTGAATGTTACCTATTTAACTGACCACACCCCGAAGCCACAATTGTCCTGTGGTCGAGAGCGAGATTGGGGGGGAGCACCTCTCTTCCACGTGCCAAGAAGATAAGCTAAACAAATTCTATCCGGCCCCCAAAACCAACCCTAACACTCTAAGCACAGGGAGGGAGGTGCACCATTGCAAACAGGCAAAGAGGCCAAATCAGGGTAGGATAGGCCTTAAAACATCCTCTTGCCCCATCCCTGGACCTCGAAGCAGGAACACAAGAGCTTCCTAGGCTACTAACTGCCTCTTTGGCTGGAACAGGAGTTCACATCCCATGGCCCACAGTCAAGATCTGGCCCGTGGCACCATTTCATGTGATCTGCGCTCTCTGCCTAAATCCCCCCCCCCCTTGGCTTGGCATGTCCCTAGCAATGCTCCATAGCAGGGTGGATGTTGTAAGGCTTACAACATCCACCCTGCTATGGATTGCCATTAGAGACACACCAAGTCAATCAGAAGGGAAAGGATTGAGGCAGTGGCAGAAACAGAAGACATATATGGCTGTCCGTGTCTTTCACGGTGGCCGCTCTGGCCAAGTGCAGGCGAGAAGGACAGCCTGGAATCCTCCATGTAGTTTCTCCAGGCTGGGAAGCCAGGAAGCCGGGAGGGCTTAGGTTTGTCCCACCGGTGGCAGGGAGGGAATGAGGTAGGTTCAGGGTGATCCTACCACCACTACAGCCAGCATTGGCATGCGGGGCAGGGAGGGTGTCCAGTCCAGCCTGCGGCTAAAAGAAGGTTCAGAACCCCTGGGCTGGAAGGAGTACACTGCAGCTGAATGTACAGAGGGAACATTGTTATTGACCCTACTTAACACCTAGAATTGTGTTCCTTTTGATATACTGTACATCCTTCCCAGGGACAAATGAAGGTGGGGGTGTCTGAGTCTTCTGTTTTCTCAGTCCTGAGCCTGACACAAAGAAATGCCTAAAAGCTGCTTGATTTAACTCAAGAAAAACAGTTTGTGTAACTAGAGAACTAAAGTAGATACTTTATGTAGAAAGTGTGTGCTTAGCAATTAATTGTATATTGGTGACTGCATGAATTTTAGTGAGCAAGTTCAGCTTACAGCAGTGCATTGGGAATTGCTGTGAACACCAATGTAGAAAATAAGCAATATGTGCAGTTTCCCTTAGTAGCTAAGCTGACTGAAATGTCATGTCAGCTTCAATTAGAGATGAGCAGATAATGAGGAGTCTCAACATCTGTTTGCACATGTGTTCTCCACCCCAAATATTCCCATCCTGTCCACGGTCATTAGGGGCCACATTGCTTCAAAACTTGGTGAACAGTCATTTGGAAACGGTTTGGCTACGTGCTTTCAACATGCTGTTGTGAAGTTCTCTTTTCCCAGTTTTATTTCCAGAGATATTTATATAACCACAGGAGCCTTGTTTCGGAACAATTTGCCTTTTTCCATGACTGATTTCTGTGACTGATTTCTGCCTGAAACTTTTCATTTGAAACATCGCAATCCCAATTGCATAAGTGATTTATGATGTCACAAAAAGGGGAACAGCAGAAAATGGGGGAGGGGGAGGAACCCCGCATACAGACAGAATGCTTATACAGTAATACCTCGGATAACGCTAAGACTTGGTTCCACAAGTCTTGATGTTATCCGATTTTTAGTGTTATCCGATGCATGTTAAAATCCTATGGGATGGATTGGATAACGTTAAAGCTCCATAGAGATACATTGTAACTGCACAGGCTTTAGCGGTTGTTATCTGATCCATCCCATAGGACCTTAACGTTATTTGATCCAATTCTCCTCCCCAGATTACTTAACGTTATGCGATTTTAGCGTTATCCGAGGTAAACGTTATCCGAGGTATTACTGTATTCCACATGTTTATTGTAACTTTTAAAAAACCAGATTTTTTTCTATTGTATGAAGAAGCCAAAAGTTGATTGATTTTTTTTGTAATCAGAATTAGCTTCAGATTTCTGCAATTAAAATTTGCCATTTTGATATACTGTACTTACAGTGCCAATGGACTTTTTTTCTAAACTACATTAAAATATAAATCAATCAATCAATCAAGGGCTTTGGGGGTATTCTTATCATATGCTGACCACCCTCAAATCTCTCTCTCTGTCTCCATCCATAGAATGTCTATACTACCTATCTGGGAGATTTTTCCACCCTGGATGGTTCTCAATTAAACAAGAAGCACGGACATAATACAGCATTAAAATAATATTACAAACAGAACAAAAAAACAAACACCCTACAGCAACATGATAAATCTAGTTAGTGGCTATTACTCAGTGTGCACACACCATAGCATGTCCAGTAAACAATAAATAATATAAACTAAACTAACGAAACTACACTTGTAAGATGGACTTTGAAAGTCTCCCTAATCAATGTTTTTGGTGTGTTTCTTAAATATATAAATGTCCAACAATCCAAAAGCAGGGCAGAGTTTAGGGAAAATACACCTTCCATTTACACCAAATGATAGGTTTTTGATTTGTTTGTTTTTTCCTCCTAATTGTGTGTGATGGAGTTAAATGTTTGCAAGGGAAAGTATAAGAAATGGAGAAAGAGGGAACTTTTCTGAAGAACAGAGATAGATTAAAGGGAGAGGGGAGAAAAAGGAGAGGCATAACTGTTTTCAATAGACTGAACAATCTGGGTGGCATATATTTTTTAATAATCTAGTAGATCTTCCTAAGGAATCACATCCCTAAGGAATACACAGTGGAGGTGTGGAACAGATTTAATGGCTTGGACCAGATAGACAGAGTGCCAGAAGAATTATGGACAGAGATGCGGGACATCATGCAGGAGGCAGCAAGAAAAACCATACCAAAAGAAAAGAAGCGTAAGAAAGCTAAGTGGTTGTCTGATGAGGCTCTTAAAATAGCAGAGGACAGAAGGAATGCAAAAGGCAAAGGAGAAAGGAAAAAATACAATCACTTAAACACAGAATTTCAAAGAAAAGCAAGGAGAGATAAGGAAACCTACCTGAACGAACAGTGCAAAGAAGTAGAGGAAAACAATATCAGGGGTCGGACTAGAGATCTTTTTTAAAAAAATTGGGGAAATCAAGGGAACGTTTAAAGCAAAAATGACCATGAGAAAGGACAAAGATGGCAAGGAGTTAGCTGAAGCAGAAGAGATTAAGAAAAGATGGAAAGAGTACACAGAGGAACTTACAAAAAGGACCTCAACACCCCTGATAATTTCAATGATGAGGAAATTGAACTTGAGCCAGACATCCTAGAGAATGAAGTCAGAAAGGCCCTAAAAAGCACTGCAAACAACAAAGCCAGTGGAGATGATGCTATCCAAGTTGAACTTTTCAAAGCCATAAAAGATGATGGAATCAAATTATTACATTCGATATGCCAGCAGATTTGGAAAATACAACAATGGCCACAGGATTGGAAAAGATCAGTATACGTTCCAGTCCCCAAAAAGGGTAATGCCAAAGAATGTTCAAATTATCGAACAATTGCACTCATCCCACACGCTAGCAAGGTGATGCTCAAGATAATACAGAATAGACTGCAACAGCATGTGGAGAGAGAATTACCAGAAGTGCAGGTGGGGTTCAGAAGAGGCAGGGGGAATAGAGACCACATTGCCAACATATATTGGATCAGGGAAAAAACAAAGGAATATCAGAAACAAGTCTACTTCTGTTTCATTGACTACACTAAGGCCTTTGACTGTGTGGACCACAAAAAAATGTGACAAGTAATCAAAGATATGGGAATACCAGAACACCTTATATGCCTCATGAGAAATCTGTACATGAATCAAGAAGCAACAGTTAGAACAGAAAATGGAATGATGGAGTGGTTTGGAATAGGAAAAGGAGTAAGACAAGGCTGCATTTTGTCACCCTGCTTATTCAACTTATACACAGAACACATAATGTGCAATGCAGGGATGGAGGAATCACAATTTGGGATCAAAATTTCTGGGAGAAGCATCAATAATTTGAGATATGCAGATGATACCACCCTAATGGCAGAAAGTGAGGAGGACCTAAAGAAGCTCCTGATTAGGTTGGAAGAAGAAAGCGCAAAAGCTGGGTTGAGACTCAATATAAAGAAAACAAAGATCATGGCAATAGGCCCTATCAGTCCCTGGAAAATAGATGGGGAAGAAGTAGAAGCAGTGACAGATTTTACTTTCTTAGGATCAAAGCTCACTGCAGATGGGGATTGCAGCCATGAAATAAAAAGGTGACTGATTCTTGGGAGACAAGCTATGAGAAATCTGGGGATCATAGTGAAAAGCAGATACATCAAATTGCAAACAAAAATTCGTATTGTCAAAGCAATGGTATTCCCTGTGGCAATGTATGGTTGTAAGAGCTGGACCATTAGGAAGGATGAGCGCAGAAGCATAGATGCCTTTGAGATGTGGTGTTGGAGGAGAGTTTTGAGAGTCCCCTGGACAGCGAGGAGAACAAATAGGTCAATCTTAGAAGAAATCAACCCTGACTGCTCCTTAGAAGGGCAAATAGTAAAGATGAAGCTAAAGTACTTTGGACATCAAATGAGAAACGAAGATTCACTTGAGAAAGCCTTGATGCCTGGAAGGGTTGAGGGCAAAAGAAGAAGGGGGTGGCCAAAAATGAGATGGCTAGATGGTATTGTGGACACAATGGGCACAGAGCTGAGTGAGTTGAGGGGGATGGTGGAGGACAGGAGTGCCTGGCAGACAGTGGTCCATGGGGTCGCAGAGGGTCGGAATCTACTGTGAACTGAACAACAACAAAGTAGATCTTCTGTATGTGAAAGTATCAGCTCCTTTCCTATTCCTTTTTTTGAAATGGTAGCTGCATTAGTCTGTGCTTAAAGCATATCAGACAGTAAACAAAACAAAAAGTGAAAGAAAAACCCCCACTGTTGTGGCATTTTAAAGATTAACTGCTGTCTTTTAATGTTAGCTTTCTGATGAAGGTTGTGTTTATATCCATGAGGGTCTACCTAAGTGTGCTGGGAAGTAGGAGCATCATGAGTCTCCATCAGATAAAGATGCAAAACCAGAAAGAGCAGAGTAGAGAAGACATCCAACTGTCATATTATTTCTTTTTCTCTTTCTAGTTGTCATTTCTTCTCTAGACCCCTTCCACTGAAGCAAGTCTTTTCTAAAATTTAATAACTTTAGAAGCTTCACAGATACTGTAAAGTGTGTACACATCTGCACAGCTAAACAGCCTGTAGCTTGAACACCTTTTGGCTGGATTCATGAAATTTATTTATTTATTTTATTTATTACTCACAATAAATACACATATCTTGAGATACAATGTAGGTTAAACCAAAGGGAGGGAATAGAAGATAACAAAAACTCTTGTAGTATTACTGAGCCAAGTATCTTCCATCTTGTAACTATGAGTAAACTACTATTGGTTTCAGCCCAGTATTCTAGCCCAGGAATTCTCAACATTTTTAAGCCGGGAGCCAGGTCACACTACCTCAGACAGCTTCAGGGGCTGGACAGCCATTTTACCTTTCCTCCACCACATGACACTTCCTGGTGTGGTGGAGGCAGTGGGGACCCCCACATGAAATGGCGCCACAGGCCACATCAGTCCATAGGCCGCAGGTTGAGAATCCCTGGTCTAGCCTATCAAGATCTTTCTGAACTCTGCTCCTGTCTTCCAAGGTATTAGCTATTCTACCCAGTTTTGTGTCATCTGCAAATTTGATAAGAATTCCTTGCACTCCCTCATCCAAGTCATTCATGAAAATGTTGAAGAGCACAGGGCCCAGGACTGAGCCTTGTAGTACTCCACTTGTTACTCACTCCCAGGTTAAGGAGGAGCCATTAATAAGAACTCTCTGAGTATGGTTCTGGCTACCTTACACTTCTGCTATCCAAGCCATACCCAGTTACCTTCCTAATCAGAATATAATGGGGCACTTTGTCAAAGCCTTTCCTGTGTTTTTCATGTCAGAGATTACTCTGGGTTGAAAGGATTTTTGCAGGGGACACTTGAATGAGGCTCGATTCATGTCCCCTATTGTGCAGCTCTCGGGGGATCAAACCCTGTGCTTTTGGTCTCCAAGCACAGTTCTTTTCAAGATATATTACATCTACAGCATTCCCACTGTCCACCATGGAAGTTATCCAATTAAAAAAAATGAAATCAGGTTATTCTGGCAGGATTTGTTTTTGACCTATCAAATTTGACTTCTAGTTATTACTGCATTGTTTCTTGGTTGCTTGCCATAGAATATTCCCTGGCAAACTCAAATAATAAACAGAATTTTGGCTATAGTACTGCAGCTTAACCACTGCATCATAAAGGTACCAATATATCTGGAGAGGACTATGGATTTATAGACTAAAATAAAAAGAAACAGTTAATCCTAGATTGCATTGAATACTCTTTTAGATATGCACTTAAATTATGGGAATGGGTGTCAACTCAGCAAAGTTATGCTCTAAATAAAATCAGGAGATATTCAGATCACACTGATGGTTGCTACCCTTCATCCTGTATTTTCATGATGATGATGATCTCAAGCAATAGTTTATATTACAGCATCTTTTATCAAGTCAGGGCTGTTGTAAGGCGGACTAATGCTACAGATAAGTTTCACTACACACACTGAAATAGTTTTGTGAGACTAACCTCCCTAATCCCTGCGCGGTTTTTTAGGCTATTATTTTTCACACAGAAAGTTGCCACCTGAGGTCCAGGGCCTCAGGTAAGTAATGTAACAGTTTGTTAAATAAATGGAATTCGTTGTTCCTATCCTGCATGGCTTTTGTACTAGGATTATTCTAGCTGCTGCTGTACCTTTTAGAGACCATGATAGAACTTCCCTTGCTTTGAACGGAGTTAAGAGATTTAGAAGAACTGTGGCTGAAGAAATACTATCTGATAAGGAATAATTGAGCTGAGCTTCACAATAAAAGGCAAATCTACATTTAAATAACATAGTGAATACTTTCTGAAAGATGTCTGTGTGCTGATAAACAATCTTTTAGAAGAAGTGATAAGAAAGAAAAGGTAACAGTTAAATTAATGCAAAACATTTAAGAGAGAGAAATCACATCAGTATAGTACTATCTTTTTTTCCTCAAACAGCCAAGCTATTTATACCCCCTTTTCTCCTCAAACAGATGTTACAGCCAAGCCAAGTCACTCTTTTATCCAGGTAGCTAAGTAAAAAAGTGTAATGGCCTGCTGATTCTTCAGTAAGCAGAATGTCTTTCTCTAGCTGAGCCATTGCCCTGATCCACTTAACCAAGGTAAATTCATAGTCAGTCCTGAGTCTGAGAGGATGGGTGGTAGTGGTAGAGGAATTCTCCACTCATGAAATTCTGTCCACTGGCAAAGACACTAGTAGTTGTGAGGATTTTGTTAGATTTTCATTCTGTATAAAATGGGCAGGAAGGACTTGAGATTTTAAAAACATGAGTGTATTTTAAAAAAGCTATAGAAGTGATAGTTTCACCTACCTTATAAGTCTAACTATGGATACTTGTGCATTCTGCTATGCTTTCGATACTGTATCTATCTATCATAGAGCTGTAAAAGATCGGAAGTATATGAGAGGAAAGAGGTGGCAAGTTTCTCATGGGCTGTCTATCTTTTTCACCTTATGTATGGCAGATACATAAAGCATGGTTATATTCATCTTAAAATAGCTGTATTCATTGAATGGAGGAGATGGTGTGGTGAATAGATTATTGGACCAGAATTCATTAAACCTGGATTTTATATCCCTTCTTGGCATTGGAAGTTCATGGGGGTGGTAGAGGTGGCAGTAGTAAAACCACTCCTTAATATCTCAAATACCTGGGAACCCTATTAAGGCCTCCAAGTCAGAATCAACTTGACAGCACATAACATACATATGGACTGCATAGTCTGTGGAGACAATACAGAACTTTTGTTCAGATAAGAACTTACCAAAATTAATAGTGTGGAAAAACCTTTAAATTAAAAAAAAAGCCTGACTATGGGGGAAAGTTCAACTTCTAAATTCCTTTAGAGAAGACTTTTAAACAACTGTTTAGGCTAGAAACATATATGCATACTATTTCAATATCATTTTGTGCCTGGAATTAATTTTTTAGGCAATCAAAAGATAGCCAACGAGATTTTTCGTCCTTTTTTTGCCATGGAAATAACTGACCCAGTTTCTAGAATAATGTTTTGAAACCAAGTTTCCTTCAAAATACTGGCTGAGTTATAGTTGCTTATTTGTTCTCTTACTTGCTGCCATTTAAATGAGGTGAATAAATTGGGGGTATGTGTTTCGATATCAAAATTTTGGACTTTGAAAGACAGCATTCTCTTCTCGTGTATACGTGCATATTGTTGAAATGAACATTTTGAATTCCAGGGAATTCAAAATAAGGCAAATAGGATGAAGATAATGATGAAGGAAAATTATTAACACATGGGTGAGAGCTGCTCTTGTACTTCACCTAAGAAGATTTGATTTTAAGAAGACTTCGTAGAAAGTAATTGGGGGAAGTAAAACATATTTTAAAACATGTTGCTTCAAATTAAAAGAAAGTCCATCTGACAGTCATATTAGAATGCTTAGATGGATGGCATTTAAGAGGATAAACAACAAAATATATTTATATATTCAGACAAAAAAATTAAAATTGTCTTATATATGAACTTGCTTATGAGAAGAACAGCCTATAAATTATAAGAATACGTATCTGCTATAATTTGAATATTTATATATGTTGGAACACAGTACAACTGTGTTATTTTGTCCTCACTGTGTGTAAATTGGAAATCAGATAAATTAGAGAACTGTCACAAACATTCAAAATCACAAAAAGAAAAAGAAATTCTTGGTGGATGGAGTAAGTGACTAGATAAGGCAGCTGCTGCTTCTTCTTCTTCCGTGTATAGGCCAGACATGAAACTGTCAAAAGAAAGGCAGCCTTTGGTGAGTTCATTCTGCAGTTGCCTTCACCTGACCTAGTGTGAGAAAGATTAACCAGGAACACAAGGTTGCCGCTACCAGGGTATGCCTGATTGTGGTTCAAGAATACCACAACCTTCGAGGAGGCTTTCTGTGTACCCCGATAAGGAAGCTGAAATAACTTTATAAGGCATTTTATTTATAAACTAATTCAAATCACATATATTTAAATGAAAACTATTATAATCTAAATCAATCTGAATCCAACCTGTACAGTCATATCCATAATAAACAAACAAGCAAAATTCAGATCAAAAATAAGTAAGAATTTTGCAAAATCTGGCTGTGCCAAATGAGCAAGAGAAAGTAATACATAGTAAGTGTATACAGCTAAACCAGTGGAAAGTGTGTAAAACTTGAAGCCATTGCAGTAGAAAACTAAAGGGGCTGAGGAGCACTTTAATTATAGGCTTTTCATATCATTTTAAAAATAATCCCTACATTAGTTTACTACTATATTTCATTTTGTCATCTAAGAAAATGAAGGATTCTTTTCAATACTATTCAGAATAAACATGGTTTCTTTTTTCCCTCCCTGCAGCACCATTAACAGAAAAACCACCAAAGCTTTTGCACCCTTTGGAGAGTAAACTGACAGTTCAGGAAACACAGCTGGGTAAGTGGCATTCAGGAAGTACTGGTGTTATCTTTGTCTTAATGTTTGATGAGGGCATTAACTTTTAAAGTTAGAGTGGGGAGATGGTATTATACTACATTTTCTTTGCAGAGATATTTAATGTTAACAATAATAGCATATCTGGATTGATGGTGTTGTGTAATTAAACATGATCATACACTCTTTGTTTTTTTTTAAAAAAATAAGTTGTCAAATAATGTGCTGTTTTCCTTCCTTAATGTGCTGTTACTGTGTCCCAACAAGTACACAAATTGAGTGATTGAAGAACATAACTCTATTTATAAATTAAGGAAGAGTTTCTGGCTGTTGCATTTAGTGGGTGAAGGAAATTTGTTACCTAATTCTGGAGGACTCTGGGTTTGAATTGTACCACAGGCCCCACCACCACCACCACCACTACAAAATAGCTTCACAGAAGGCCATTTGGGAAATGTAATACAGTAATACCTCAGATAACGCTAAGACTTGGTTCCACAAGTCTTGGTGTTATCCGATTTTTAATGTTATCCGATCCATGTTAAAATCCTATGGGATGGATCGGATAACGTTAAAGCTCCATAGAGATACATTGTAACCGCACAGGTTTTAGCGGTTGTTATCCGATCCATCCCATAGGACCTTAACGTTATTCGATCCAATTCTCCTCCCCAGATTTCTTAACGTTATGCGGTTTTAGCGTTATCCGAACTAAACGTTATCCGAGGTATTACTGTATACAAATCCCTAGCTTCCTGTTTTTGGATTATAAATAGATACTATCTGTTGCTTATTTTCTCATGGAACACCTAAGTATAAGAACCTGGCCCGGACAGCATGCCATGAAAGTGCCTGATGAAGTAACCTTTGAGTTATGAAAAATTGCAAAGTTTTGAATTTTTAAAGTGGTCTATAAAAGGCATCACCTTCCTCCTGTCTTTGTTTGATTATTTATTAAGGGATCTGTAGTTGTGGGTGATGCAAGTACAGAAGTCGAAAATCCTGATGGTTCTGTTTTAACTTGGTGTTATGAGGTTTTAGTTTATTTGGAAACAGAACTTTCTGAAATTAATGTCTTATCAATATTTTTTTCAAGATGCTTAGATATTTAAAGTTCTATTAAGGCATACTTTCACACTTCTAGAAGAGCATTCCAGTAGTGTTGTCAGATTAGAGCTGAAGTTCAACAGTCTTAATCATTCATTGTGAGGCATTGTTATTTTTTGGTTCCTACTGAATAGAGGGTTGTCACCTTTGCCATCCAATTTTTACTATCTTCTGTTGTCATGGTATATCTAGGATTCCCTTAAAGCATGTAATGAAGGTGACTATAGGAGTAGGACTTATTTGTTATTTTATTGTCTGTCCTTGTGTTTTATATTATATTATATCCTTGTTTCTCTCAAGGCTTTTATCAGATTTTTTTGTCATAACAAAGTTATTATATCATGGCCTTTACTATTACATAAAAGCATCCATCTAACGATCTATTAAACCATCTATTTAATTTTACTTATGGTATATAACATATCGGCTTCTTTTCAATGAGTGTTGCTAGAATTATGTGTCCCTGCTATTTCTTATAGTGATATGGCACCATACAACATTGTAAGTAATTCAGTGTGTCTCATTTCACTATTCAATATGGAACACCTTCCGTGTCTAGGCCAGAGGTGAAATTGCCAAAATGAAGCTATGTTTTGGTGAATTCACTTCCATAGTTCCTTTTGCTTGACCTAGTGTGAGAAAGATTAGCTAGCCCAACTCAGTTGATGTTTCCCAGGGTACGCCCAATTGTGGTTCAAAAATACCACAATCTTTAAGGTGGCTTTTCCTGTGTACAATGGAACACCTTCTGCAAGACCATACCATACTTAGTATTAGGTATCCTTTGCATATGAAAGCGCACACACGCACACAGGGCATTGCAGTAAGTAATTGTGTACCTCACCAGGTACTGGGGGCTGGGTGCGGCCCCTGATGCCAATTCACTGGCCCACGAAGCTCTCATCACTCCTGGAAGTGGAAGTAAAACGCCCCCGGGCCTTAGTTTGGGCACCACTGCATTAACCTCTAGTTTGATGCCAAGAATCATATGATTGAAGAGCTAGCAAACCTTTTACTATGTGCTTCATTTTCCGTAATGAACGTTTGTTTGGTTAAATAATGAATTTAGGATCTACTATTTTCTCTGTATTCAGATTGTTTAATAATACAAACATCCCATTAATACATACATTCCAGTCTTCCCAAAACTTATTTATTAAATATAGGGTGCAATACAGAAAGTACAGTAATACCTCGGATAACGCTAAGACTTGGTTCCACAAGTCTTGGTGTTATCCGATTTTTAGTGTTATCCGACGCATGTTAAAATCCTATGGGATGTATCGGATAACGTTAAAGCTCCATAGAGATACATTGTAACTGCACAGGCTTTAGCGGTTGTTATCCGATCCATCCCATAGGACCTTAACGTTATTTGATCCAATTCTCCTCCCCAGATTACTTAACGTTATGTGATTTTAACGTTAACTGAGGTTAACATTATCTGAGGTATTACTGTAGTTGCTCAGTGAAGAGTGGATAAGTAGAAATCTTTTTCTTGTTTCCCACAATTTTCTTTCCTCTTGGAGGTCAGGGAAAATAAAGCAGTTGTAGCAAGCTGCATAAAACTCCCCAGTGGCCATGCAGTTTACAGAAACAAGGAAGTTAAGTTTCCCCTGGTGGGAACATTGGTCCAGTTCAGTGGACAAGACAGCACAAAGATATCATCTTTCAGGAAAACCCTCTTGGTTTTGCTTCAGACAAAGGTACAGTACCTTAAAACTTCTCTCGAATCCCAGAAAGTTTGATGCACATTCGCACACATTTCAAGAGACAATCTGAAGCACAATCTATCTCCTTTAGCCCTAAATAAGAGAGGAGTTGATCTTTTTTCAAGCCACTTAAAGCCTGCTCCGACTGTAACCTTCAATCTAATGAAATGTATGTTCCTGACACCCCTGTCTCACATGCCACCTGATGGCAAAGAAAGAGCAAGCCAACTTCTGCTTTTGCCTGGCCTTTTGTGCTGCCACAAATCAAGGATATTTTTTTTTCACTTACATGGGTACAGTGAACTCTAATTATTTTGGAAGGTTGGGGTATACCACTAACCTTGAGGCTGTGCAGGCTTTCTCATCTTCTTCATTTTAAAAATAAATACAAAAAAAGTGCTGTTATTGCTTCAAGAGGGATTTTTAGGTCCTTTAGGAACCTGGCAAATCATGATTATTGTATGAAATAGAAAAATCTGTACAACTTTTTTATAAAGGGTATAAAATGCAAGTTTTAATAATCATGCATTTTTCTGATAACTGAAGGATCAAACATTTTACAATAAGCAGTTCTATTGATAGAAACAGAATCACCATGGCATCTGGAACAATAGCCTCCCAGGTCCTCCCCCCCCAAACCTGGACTTTTAAACCTAACCTGAATAAAACATAGCACAGTGTTTTAATCTGTCAGAATAAATGCCTTTCCTTGTCTCTTCTTTTTCATCTCCATCTTGTCTTCCCTTTCATAGTTTTTTTTAAAAAAAGAAACAACTAAAGGAGCAGAATATGTTATAGCATAGTCAAAATCAGTTTTTTAAAAAAATACTTGTAAAGCAACATTGAAGGAATGAAGGACAAATTCTCTCAATATTAAATTTAAACTATTATAAAAGCCTAAAACATATTCAAAAGGTTAATCTTGTTGATTTGAATTAGACCAGCTCCAGACAAGTGTACTTTAAAAATTATTATAACTTTGAGCCCAATATCAAAAGGGATTCAGTTTTTTAAATAAAGGAATAAAAACATTCACACAACTAATTGATATTCATACATGATTTATAATAAAATATAAATAGGGCATCTCGATGTCTGAGGTTTTTTTTGTGAGTTTATAATGATTATATCATCTGAAGCAACCTAATATTATTTCTTCATTAGTTATTAATAAGAGGCTGCGGTGGCTCAGTGGTTAAGAATCTCATTAGCTGGAAGGCTGGCAAGTTGGCAGTTCAAGACCTGGGTACGGCATGATAGATGGAACGCCCGTCACTGTACCAGCTCTTGGGGACATGAATGGAAGCTCATTTGGGTTGTCCCTGAGTGAAGTTTCTTCCGCAAAAATCCTTTCAACCCAGAATAATTTCTGACACAAAATTATTATTATTAGTTGTTGATTAATAAATTGACATCCAGAAATATTTGGGAAACAGATTAAATTTTAAGGAGATGAACTGAAAAAAAATATTTCAATGAGTTAGTGAATCCACCAAAATAATTGTAGCAAACTAGCATACAGTATGTTCTAATTCTGATATCAACATGTATGTTATGATTTTGATCTATAAAATTATCATAAAAACAGGTGATTTTACAGGTGAATTGCCAATTTAGTTGGTTGGCTGTCCCGACAAGGGTGTGATTTGTGCTGGGCTGGGGCTGCTGAGACTGTTATGATTTGTTATGAGAGCTTTAAATGAATGGGTTTTTTTTTCCTTTTTGTATTGTGTTATGATATGATGTGATATTGTGATTTATTTGTTGTTACCCCATTGCATCTTATTCTGTTGTAATGTGTATATGCTTTGTTATATTATATTTTATATTGTAATATTGTTTCATGGAATGTTACATTTGTGGGTTCTGTGAGCTGCCCTGAGTCGGTTTTACCGAGTAGGGCGGCATACAAATCAAATAAATGAAATGAAATTCACTCTCATAACAGACCTATGAAATCATTGTCTAAACACCAGACAGAAAGTTTCCACCAGAAATGACATACTGTACTTAGGAAACTGGCTGGGTCAGACTAGATTGGACATCCACAAACAATAAAGAACAACAGCTCTGTCCTTATGAGTTATATAAATTGGGTCATTTTGGATTGGACTGTTTTAAAGCTAAATTTGATCCTGCCTAAGTTAAAATTAACAAATGTTTCTGTAGTCTAGTTAGAACAGTTTATGTGGGATGAAACATCAAAACTTCCAGGAAGGGATTCCCCCCCCCCCTCTCTCTGTGGTTTTTAAGGCGAAATGTGTGGAAATGCCATATGCTGAGAAACCAGGAAAATTTTCAAAGGATAACTGAAAGGACTCACAAGTTATAAAGTTTGAAATCTCATTTTATTTTTTTGAAAACAGATAAATAAACAGTGAACTGAGGTATTGGGAGATGGGCCATTTCACAGGCTCATTATTTCACAAGCCCAAGGAAAGGTTCAAAAAGATTCAACTCAGAACATGGACTTCTAAATCTTAAGTCTCTTTCTATATAACAGCTCTTCTTTTTTGTCACAATGAAGAGAGTGGTGATAATTAATTTAATTAAGTCCCAGTTTATCTGGAGGAACCCTGAGAAAGTGTGCTTTAAGTTTAGGAGTTCTAACTGCAGTCTTTCAGCACCAATTTTTTCCTCTATTGTGAATATTTTTGAAGAAACAAATCTTAATTTTGTGATGCTGTGCTAGTGGTATTCTAAAATGTTGTATAGGATCTTTTCCTGGTTATGTTGGTTTACAGAGGTTGTCCACTTTGCCTTGTGAAGCTGCTAAACAGATGTGAAGAGGCTCCACCTTCAAGTGTCCTCTGATTCTAAGGTGTATCTCAATTACTACATGGCACATATTGACTTTTAATATCATCCTATTGGCTACAACAGGGGTGCTCAAATTTTTCAGGCTGCTCACGTGGTTCAGGGGGCCAGTCACCATGGCTGGACCTGGCCCCCAGAACTAATTCATCTGGCCAACAAATCCCTCGTAGGTCCTGGAAGCGGAAGTACTGGTGTGTTTTACTTCTGCTACCAGGAGTAACGAGGCCTTCACAGGCCAAATGAATTGGTATCAGGGGATGGATCTGGCCCACAGGCCATAGTTTGGGCACCCCTGGGCTATATTGTGAGGGAAATAAAGAATACCAGCTGTTAACTTATGGAGTTATACAGACTAGTATAAGACGTCAGAGGGTAAGAAATGCTGGATGCGGTGAATCCACATGATGCCTTCCATCTGTTCCCAAGCAGGTCCCACATGCCTCATCAGAGGGCTAGTGCTGCAAAACTCTCTACATGCATATCAGGGGCTGTTCCACCAGTGAATAAACTCTTTAGTCCTATTCTTGCTTCCTCCAGCCACCAGATCAGGTTCATTCTCTTAATCACTTATAATAAAAGGCCTATCCTTAATAAAACCTCTGTTGTACATATACAGATGTTAAGTGACTTTTCTTTATAAGAAAACAAAAATACTGTAGCACTTTATTTATGTATAAATATCTGTAGGAGGCTTCTAAAAGTGAAGAAAGTGGTTTGGTTGTTGCTATTCTTTTTATAAAAAACCTTTTAAAACTATATCATTAACTTAAATATTTTTGTGGATGAGTGTAATTTTTTTGCAAAATAAGCCAGTGGTAAGGGTAAAATAAATGAGGAAGAGTTGTTTTCTTGGCAAACTTTAACCTCAGATAAAAGTAATAGGCAGCTAGTGTTCTACACTTGGATAGGGGTCTTTTTATTTGACCTTATCATCTCTGGCATTTCTATATCCTTCCAGCTTAACTACCCATTGTCAAATTTAAGCTTATTACTGTCATGTATGGTTTATGAGCATGTCATCTCAAGACTAAAGTATACCATTGAAAATGATTGATATTTCCTCCTTGAAACTCAGCAGCTTGTATTGGGAAACTGTATTTTGCACTGAGTCCTTCTGTAATGTTGTGATTACAACAAACAAACAAACACTCTTTGGTATTTACCCTTAAAATATATCTACGACAGTTTCTAACTATCTGTTCAACACTATTGCTAGTTTATGGCTACAAAACCCAGTCCCTGTCTGACTGCCAAGGAGATTTGAAATGCTTAATTGCTGCAAACTAACAGGATAGCAATGTTTAAATGACCATCCTGTGACTTGTGGCATACATTTCAGTTCCTTTCATTGATGAAATTAAGGATTAGCTGGTTTGTTCTTCTGCAAAGGCTTTTCAAACTGTCCAACTTTATTGGAATCTGCATTTAATGAGGACACACACTAAACATATAGCTGGAGACTTCAGCTGGCACAGAATAAAACAGAAGAATTTGCTCAAATGATGTTCAGCCATTTATCACCTATTGCTGCCTGAAACAGAAGAGAGAGTGAGATCTGCTCATTAAAGGTGACCTCACAGCAGCCTTGGCATCGCAAGCCTAAAGGGGAAGAAGAGGTGGCTGTGAGGCACTGGCATGTGGTTTACACCACACACACACACACCTTCAGAAGAGAAACAGGATGGCAATTATGGCAACTACAAAAAAAGATGGCTAAATTCTGCTGGGTAACTGGAATAACAGAAAGTTTAACCTAGGAGTAAAAAATTAAGCAGGACAAAGGCCAATAGAGTTTTGCAAAGATAATGCAAACACTCTTTTCCAACAACCTAAGAGACAACTCTATGTATGGACATCACCAGATGGTCAACGCCAAAATTAGATTGATTTTGTACTTTGCAGCCAAAGGCGGAGAAGCTCTATACGGTCTGTAAAAACAAGACCTACAACTGACTGTGACTCAGATCATAGCAATTTATGGCAAAACTCAGGCTTAGAATGAAGAAAGATGGAGAAACCATTAGGCAATTCAGATATGACTTAGATCATATCATTTAAGAATATATATTGGAAGATAGCTTTGTTTAAAATATATACTGCAAGTCACAGGATGGTCATTTAAACAAAGCTATCATGAAGAATATATTTAAGAGATTAGACTTGACAGACAGAGTTCCTGAAGAACTATGGACAAATGGATCTGGCTTCCGAAGAGGCAGGGAAACTAGAGAATTGCTAACATTCACTGGACTGAGGAAAAAGCTAAGGAGTACCATACCATCTCACCCCATCACTCCCTAGCAAATAGAAGGGGAAGAAATGGAAGCAGTGACAGATTTCACCTTCTTGGGATCTAAAATCACTGCAGATGTTGACTGCATCCATGAAATAGAAAGAAGCTTATTCCTTGGGAGGCAAGCTATGGAAAACCTAGGCAGCATAATAAAAAGTAGAGACGTCATCCTGCCAACAAAAGTCCGCATAGTTAAAGTGGGTCTACTGGGTCTTCCCAGTTGTAATGTATGGTTGTGAGAGCTGGATCATAAGGAAGGCTGAGTGTAGAAGAATAAACGCTTTAAAATTATGATGCTGGAGAAGACTCTTGAGAGTCCCCTGGACTGCAAGGATATTAAACCAGCTAATCCTAAAGGAAATCAAATGTGATTGCTCCTTGGAAGGACACTGAAGCTGAAGCTCAAGTACTTTGGTTACAAAATGTGAATAGAGGACTAATCAAAGAAGGCCCTGATGCTGGGAAAGAAAAAAGACATGAGAAGAAAGGGGCAGCAGAGAATGTGATGGTTATATAGTATTGTTGACACACCGCACCCTGAAGTGGAAGTGGGCATGTTTATGTCAGCCATAAAATGCACCTGTGTGTACATAAATGTGCCCACAGCATCATAAACACAGAAGTGGGCATATTTACAACAGCTGTAGATGTGCCCACTTCTCAGGGTGTGATCCAGCCCAGTGGGCATAGTCAGGCCCTCGGCAAAAAAGTTTGGCCACCCTTGATCTAGATGGACTCTGAAGGATGATAGAGGAACCTGCCATGCTGTGAGGACATCCAAGGCACACAGTCTGAATGACAGTTGAAGCAAAATCTATCCCATTGTTCTTCCCTTCATTCTCTACCCCTAGCAGAGTCCAGCTATCTTGTACCTTCCTCCTCCTCTGCATTTGTTTATGTAGTGCACATACCACAATTCCACATTGACAACCTTTTTTCCTTTTCCTTTTCAGTTTGTATGTCAAGGCCTCTATGAGGTCTTCCTTGCTGAACAGATGCTTTTGTTGTTGATGTTCTTTCAAGTGGAAGGAGAGTGGAGGCACTACTAATTTATCATAAATCATTCTTACCAAGGACTGGGGTGACTGCAACTGTAGCCTCAAACCTACTTTCCTTTTAGGAAGGGGCAGTGTCTGTGGAATTGTACACAGCAGTAGCAGCTCTCCAGACCAACAGCAGGCCTTCACCAGCCTGATGCCCAAGGCAACAAAATAATTCCGCCTAGTAGTAGTCCTTACCTGTAATCAAGGGTTTATGTAACCCAGTAGAGGGTTTCTTAACCTTGGGCCTCCAGGTGTTCTTGGTCTTCAATTACCAGAAGCTAAAATCAGAACACCTGCTGATAAGGGCCTATGAGAATTGAAGTCCAGTGAAAGAACATCTGGAGCCCCAAGGTTGAGAAATCCTGTGCACTCCATTTCCAGATAGGAAACCGCGTGCTAATGGGAGCTCACTCATAAAGATGGGGAAATATGCTTTTTCAAGACTACAGCCAGAAATAAAAGTCCCCGTATATATTTTTGTCCAAACTCCACCAACAATATCTGAAATCTTCTCTGTGAGGTTCAAGTAAGTTGGAAACATGCTTTGCATAGAAGATAATTTAAAATGGATAAGTAAAAGGTAGCATGCTTGGCCTCCATTCAAAGACTCAAACTCTTATGTTACTCTACCAGTTCACCTTGTTATTGTAGAACTTTACTTGGTTTACAAGTAATAATTGTAGGTGTTTATTCTACTCTTCCCTTTAAAACTTGTAATAATCGCTAGCAGATGCCTTCCATCTAAACCCCTGAATTTTGATTTCCACAATTCAGACCAAACTAGTTTTTTCCTCCAGTTATTCTTCTAAGGTTATATTGACAGTGTATTCACATACAGTAATACCCAGGTTCACGTGTGCACCACACGACGTTAAAACTAGATAACATCAGAAAATTTGAGGAAACTTTTGCACCGTACAATGTTAAGTTAATGATGTGTGATGCAAAGGTTTTCCTCAAATTTCCCAACATTGATCTGTGCCCCAAAGCTGGCAGGGCTGGTCTCCCCCTTAGCAATCCAGGTGTGTGTGTGTGGGGGGGGGGTTCTGAAGAGAGGCTGAGAAAAAGTTTCCCCAACCTCTCTTCAGAACCACCACCACCCCAGATCGCTAAGCCCCTTAGGAATTCAGGCAGGGGTTTCTGAAGAGTGGTTGGGAAAAAGTTTTCCAGCCTCTCTTCAGAAACACACACACATGCCTGGATCACTAAGGGGCTTAGCGATCCAGGCGGGGGTGGGGTTCTGAAGAGAGGCTGGGGAAAGGGTCTCCAGCTTCTCTTCAGAAACACCCCCCACTCTGCCAGGATCACTAAGTCCCTTAACAATCCAGGCAGGGGGTTCTGAAGCAAGGCTGGGAAAAGGGTCTGCAGCCTCTCTTCAAAAACACACACCCTTGCCTGGATCACTAAGGGGGTTAGCGATCCAGGTGGTGGTGGTGGGGTTCTGAAGACAGACTAGGAAACAGTTTCCCCAGCCTCTCTTCAGAAACACACACACACACACACACACACACACACACACACACCTGGATTGCCTGCCTGTTTGGAAATGGCAGTGGGCAGCGGAGCGTCCAATGCCCACCGCCTTTCCCAAACAGGCAGGCAGATAGATCCCCGTTCCCTTTCCTCTTCAGAAAGGGAACCAGGCTTTTTTTAATGTTGTGCGATAAATGTTATCGCTCAACATTAAAAGCCGCATAACGTTAAGACTTCTGGAACCAAGTTTTAACATTATCCGGGGTATTACTGTATATTGCACATGTTGGCATGAAACCTCATTATTTGAGAGTAATGACTTTTCACTGACTTTTGACTGGACTAAAATAAGCAGCAGCATATGTTGAGGTTTATGGTCAGGCAAAATATTCAAAAGAAATCAAAAGAGTTTTAGTAGTACAAGAGAAAGTTCTCAGAGGGCTTTGACACATACCCTGTTTCTACGCAATTCAGTCATTGGCTTAGTTGCACTGTCTTTTCTCCATGGTTTTATTGGTTTTCCAGTAAGATATGAGTAACATTGGTTCAGTGTAGATTAAGATGATGTAATATAAAGAGTTGTACTTTTAAATTAACTTTGGGTGCAGACTCATTTTCCCATCTAATTTTGGGTGGAGGGTTTTTCCCCTAAAAGAATTTTTTTTAAATAATAAAATCAAATCTCTATGTTAGTCCTTACCTCTGCAAATCAATATTAGCATAGAGCCATGCCATTCTCAAGTCCTGTCTATTTATTAATAGCTTGACTGAACATGCTGGGTTATTGAAGACTCTTGGTGAAATATGAGGTCATTGCTGTAATTTCAACCCTGAATGACAATGACCAATAGTGTTTTCAACTAAATTAGCTCCTAAATATGAGAACTACCTCCACCATTCATATCCATCTCAGCAAATGCCGCGGTGCATATATGTATGACACTTGCAAAATAATAAATACAAATAAGTGGACTCTCAGAGTTTCAATTGTCTGCATAGATCAGGAATGCTGCAGTTTCACTGTGTGGAGAAACTACTTTGGAGGAAATAAATGAATATTAGTTTACCGTTTGAATAATATTGCAAAATAACAATAAACAGTTACACATTTAGGATTCGTGTATCAGATGCCCAAACTCGTAATCCTTAGTACACACTTTTTTATACTTAATGCTACACAGATCAATTGATCTCTCACAAGTTTGAATCACTGGAAAATCATTGCCATAAAGTCTCACTCTTATATCTGAAGAAGTGGAATTGATCCACAAAAACTAACGTTAAAATACAGGAGTTAATCTTTAAGGTGCCATGGTTTTGTCTGTCTGATATTTTAATTTAATTTTAATGTAATTTAATTGTTCTATTTTTATGCCACCCCACTTGCCTAAGCAACTTGCACAGGTTAACAGATCTACTATTTCAAAACTTGGAACTGTTTAGAAATTCACCACAAAAAGGCACTGTTTCCAAAGAGCTTTGTAGTCATTGAGCTTGTTAACAGGTGTTTGTTAGGGTTGGTGTGACATGAAAACTAAGTGTTTAACTGCCTACTTCTTTCCCATTAATCACTGTGCTGCCAAGAAAAAAAATGTGTTACAAAGATAAATGACTTAACATTAGAGAGGTATGCTGTTGATGCGCAGTGGAAGGCACCAGTTTTTTTCAGGGCAGGAAGTATCCAAATATCAGAGAATGTTCACAAGTGAGTTCTTTCAAAACATTAGTAAGGAAAAGAGTTCAGTAAAATTTTCATTGCACTATCAAGAAAACCAAGATAATGGCAACAGGCCCTCTCAGTCCCTGGAAAATAGATGGGGAAGAAGTAGAGCAGTGACAGATTTTACTTTCCTAGGATCAAAGCTCACTGCATATGGGGATTGCAGCCATGAAATAAAAAGGCGACTGATTCTTGGGAGGCAAGCAATGAGAAACCTGGGGAGCATAGTGAAAAGTAGAGACATCACATTGCAAACAAAAATTCGCATAGTCAAAGCAATGGTATTCCCTGTGGCAAGGTATGGTTGTGAGAGCTGGACCATTAGGAAAGCTGAGCACAGAAGAATAGACGCCTTTGAGATGTGGTGTTGGAGGAGAGTTTTGAGAGTCCCCTGGACAGCGAGGAGAACAAATAGGTCAATCTTAGAAGAAATTCTTAGAAGGTCAAATAATAAAGATGAAACTAAAGTACTTTGGACATCAAATGAGAAGAGAGGATTCACTTGAGAAAGCCTTGATGCTTGGAAGGGTTGAGGGCAAAAGAAGAAGGGGACGGCCCAAGATGAGATGGCTAGATGGTATTGTAGAGACAATGGGCACAGAGCTGAGTGAGTTGAGGGGGATGGTGGAGGACAGGAGTGCCTGGCGGACAGTGGTCCATGGGGTCGCAAGGTGTCGGAATCAACTGTGCAACTGAACAACAACAAATCTGTAGCAATTCTGCAGCACACTCTAATCCACAAATACATATTTTAGCATGAAACTAGATTGCTGTTCAGTTGTGGTATTCCCCCCCCCCCGCTTTTTTTTTAAATACATTGCCTCGTGACATCATTCTCTTTTAATCTGGAACGTTCAGCTCCTACTCTCTCCATGTGATCCCCAAAGTTATACCCAATGAATGTTACTCAAGTTTGAGTGGGATGTCCACATTTCCCTCATGTCATGTTGACCTTTGTTCAAAAACCCTGTTGCATGTCCAGACTAGCCATTTCACCTTAGGAAGTTTCTCTCAGGGAAGCTGGTTGGAGATGTGATGTGTTTACACATCTTAATTCATGTAAATATGAATATGGGAGCAAAATTTATTTTAAAATTTGGGAAATTAAAGCAGGCAGTCGGCAATTTTGTTTCCACCAGAAGTATCTGATTTGAGCAAGGTATCTAGACACTCAGAGTATCTTTATTATCTTCCCAAGTAGCATCAGTTTAAATAGTTGCAAGTGAGATATAAATAAAGCTAATTTTCACTCATGTTTCCAAAGGGAGGGTGATGAGCAGTTTGTCAGGAAAAGGAGCAACAGTAACTAGGGTATGAATCAAAGCTGCCACAACAGTAGGAATGGGGGAAGGAGAGTACAGTAATACCTCGGATAACATTAGTATCAGATAAAACTAAAATCGCATAACAATAAGCAATCTGGGGGGGAGAATTGCATCAGATAACATTAAGATCCTATGGGATGTATCGGATAACAACCGCTAAAGCCTGTATGGTTACAATGTATCTCTATGGATCCCATAGGATTTTAACATGCATCAGATAACACTAAAAATCAGATAACACCAAGACTTGTGGAACCAGGTTTTAAGTTATCCGAGGTTTTACTGTACTAAAAACACTGATAACAAGTGTTTGCTGCTTATACCTCCTGTCATCTTTAGTCCTGCACTTTTTTATATTGCCCTGTTTATTACCATGGGCTCACGCAGCAGAAATCTACAAATCCCTTAACGCATGATAAATTAAGTGCAGAAGAGAAGCCTTAGCAGAAACCTTGTCCCCTTTTCCTATTTCTGCATCATTCTGGAATGCCTCAGTTGCAATTCATCAACTTGTTCAAGTGATGCCTTGCAATTCACAACCAAACAGGCTAAATCCCAGAGAGCTGGCTGAATATATTGTTTTTGATGAGCACTGCAGAATCATGCGTTTTAAGCTCAGACAAGTTCTTTTAAGGTGCCTCTCTTGGGAAGCTCCTTTTAGAAATCTCTGCATTTTTCACAACCAGAGGGATGGATGTTGGGGAGCGGGGGCAGGGGTGGGGGAGAGACCAAGGTTTCTTTGTTTCTTATCCATG
The DNA here is from genome assembly GCA_030440675.1 of Furcifer pardalis. NCBI lineage: Eukaryota > Metazoa > Chordata > Lepidosauria > Squamata > Chamaeleonidae > Furcifer > Furcifer pardalis. The sequence continues at coordinate 47,125,446 of CP126895.1, forward strand.
ATTGCTAGTCCAATTCTAAATGAAAGGAAGGGTGACTTAATAAATTTCATCATAGTTTGTGTTTGTGGAAGATAATTTTAAAGGTGATATTTTAAGGAAAATCCCCCCCCCCAAGTGAAATAAAAAGCCAAGACTCATTAAAACAGCATTTCTCAATGTTTTCAGGTTGCGGGCCACCTCGAATTGGAAGTAAAACGCGCCCTGCACATGGACAGAATGTATTTGGCAACATTATGCGCATGTGTGAGGTGCGTTTTACTTCCATTTCTGGGAGCAGTGAGAACATGGGGCCGGATGAATTGGTGTCAGGGGCCGGGTCTGGCCCATGGTCTTTTGGTTGCGAATGCCTGCATTAAAATTAAACCCTATCCTGTGGTGAGGCCTGATAATGCTGTACCTGGTACCCAAACAAGGCAGGCTAATCTGCCCCTCTCTGGTCCAGACAGGCGAATCCTTGCCCCATGTGCAGTGCTGATCCTTGTCAGCTACTGCCCAGGCTGGTGATGCCAGCAATGTCCAAGACTCCAGTTGACTGGTATTTCCCAAGGCTTCTTCCTTAGGGTTATGAGACTTCAGTGGGTATTATACAAATGTCACCTTTGGGACATTTAGGTAAGGGGGGAGGCAACATGGGAAGTAGTGATGAATGGTGGCCAACTGAACATCCTTCCTCTGCAGACCAAGATGCCTCAGCTGTAGGCATGCCAGCTGCTGGTGGGAGATTTCCGGTTCCTTTGTTTCTTTGTTGGCAATACTACATATTGCTACCTGATTTACATTGCTATTTCCTACCTGATCTGGCTGGTTTGTAAGCATAAACAGTCATTGATTGAAACTTAAACTAGATTTCTCTAGCCTGGAGCAGAACCACATGTACTCTGAGGCAGGAGAAGGTTTATTCCGGCTCCCTGAATAAGTGCAGGTCTCAGTCACGTGGAATGAGTCCTATGATAGTGGAATGATGGGATTTGTTATCCTTACATCTAGAAGACATTTTAAATGCCATTTTAAAGGAATCAGGTAGTATCATCACAACTATAAAATAAAAATAATTTTAGCACAACTCTGTACAGTATGCCTCAATTATGTAATATTATTGTCCTGAAGCATCTTCCTTTTTGTAAATCTTTTTGGTGTGCTCAGTACATGAAAATGAATAAAAATTCTTTTCAATTCTACAAAGCTGAATGCAATATTCATGATCCTACCCCTGATATGTAGAAGGAAACTGGTTTGGAAATCCTAATCACCACTCTGTTTCTGTGCAAGTATCACCAACTTCAGTAGAGTTTACCTCCAAGCATTGTGTACAAGACCACTGGATTATATGAACTTAAGTGGAAATAAAAGCAAGACTATTTCAGCCTAAATCAGTGATGGTGAACCTAAGGCATGCATGCCAGAAGGGGCACTCACAGTCCTCTCTGTGGGCACACATGCTATTGCCCCAGCACTGGAAATTCAGCTAAATGCAGCAAGGCCCACTGGTCAAGCCCCGCTCCGCTTTGCTCTGCCAAAATGGCATCACTGCTACTTCACCCACCCTTCTCCTTCCACCAATGGGAGGCTCGCTGCAAGCCCCATGCGCTGAAATCCTGCCCGGGAGGCAGAGGAAAGAGAAGGTGTGGGTTGAGTCAGGTAACAGGTAGAGGGAGGGAGGATTTTGGGTTGCAGTTTGGGCACTCAGTCTCTAAAACTTTTGCCATCACTGGCCTATATGGTGGCCGCCATTGCTATTACAGTAATACCTCATATAACATTAGTATCGAATAACACTAAAATCGCATAACATTAAGGAATCTGGGGGGAAGAATTGCATCGGATAACATTAAGATCCTATGGGATGCTTCAGATAACAACCGCTAAAGCCTGTGTGGTTACAATGTATCTCTATGGATCCCATAGGATTTTAACATGCATCAGATAACACTAAAAATCGTATAACACCAAGACTTGTGGAACCAGGTTTTAGTGTTATCTGAGGTTTTACTGTATCTCTATTGCATTTAAGATTTCAGTGGACTAACTTGTGTCTTCAGTAGCACGGCTGAATAAATGGATGAAACAATCCACTCTATACTTCTGCAATATGTCTTAGCAATATGTCCTTAGCATCATCTTAGCAATATGTCCTGGGACAGGTGAAATTTCCTGTGTTGTGCCCTTCCGCAGCCTTAGAAAAATCACCCAGATAAATAGTGAACTATGCTGTGAGTTTACACAGGTTATCTACTTCCATCTCCTTTGGCAGGTTTGAGAGAAGATGAAGCTGTCCTAAAGTTGGCTGCCATGTTAGCCAGCGGTTAGTCCCATACAAGATGTAGCCTCATTGTACAAATTGTGACTGTTGTCTTTCACAGTATTTAGATCTGCTGACGGGCATAACAGATACTGCAAAAGCATATGTGTCTTCACTGATACCTCCCCAACCTTCTGTGTGTTTTTTAAAGAACAATGACCAGGTCCCATAGCCACCTTAAGAATGAGTGTCAGCTCAACAACCAGAAACAGAAAGTGTGGTATAGCAAAGCCTTAAATGTTTATTTTATTCATTGTCATATTTATATCCCGCCATGCTTCCAAAGCTGAGATTCACAGGATGGCTCTTCATCAGTTGGTCAGTTCTGCCTGCAGAGTGGGAGTGATGTCATCACCAGGACTAGATTGCCACTGATCAAAAGTGTCTTTTTTCAAATCAGGGTGGATGTGACTTCAACTCATTGCAAGTACATCATTCATACTCTGATGATGATGTAAGAGCTGTCTGACAGGATTTTTGACCACTCAAAAAATACTCCAGATAGCAATTCTTTATTTGGTATGAAATGGGCTCATTTGTTTTAAGTCATTGTTATTCCTTAAGCAGCATGTAGGTGAGCATGTTTTTTAAACAAACAAAAATACTTTTCACGGGAATAAAACATCCATTTGATTGCCATAGAAATAGGAAATACTTCTCCAAAAAGAGAGGTTGTGGTGCAGTGATTGAATTGCTGGATTGCAGCCAAAACTGTCCTCACGATTTGAGTTTAATCCTGAATGGGCTCAATGTACGGCAGCCAGAACATTATGACTTTGATCCTGACCACGGCCATGGTTGACTCAGCCTTCCGACCTTCCAAGGTTGGTAAAATGAGTACCCAGCATGTTGAGGACAAAATGCTAATTACCTTATGAACCATCCAGAGAGTGAACTAAGTGCTGTAGGGTGGTATATAAATGGAATTGCTGTTGCTACTTGTGGAGGGATACCTCAATTCCTCTTCTGAAACAAATAGTAATAACTGCACATGTACTTTGTTTGTAATCCACTGGGAATGGTCCTATGCCTCCATAGCAAATTATTATTACCACATCCATATTTCAAGTGAGGAACAAAACCTTGAGAAAATAAGGGACTAGTCTGAAGTTTACTTCTGCATATTTTTAATGCAGAAGATAGCATGTGCTGGTTCACCATGTTGAGTTAGTGAAAAGTTCTTACCTAGTAGCATATAGACCAGGGCTCTAGGGATTTTGAGAAATGAAAGGATCTATTAGTGCGGTAGCTGAACTCGTAATAGGGAATGGATTATCAGGCAAGGAACAGCTGTGCTGTAGGATTGGAAATTGTCTGCTTGGACTGTAACTCATTACATGAATCTGTGCCCTTTGCTCACTAGTTTGTGCAGTTTGTTGCTCCGATAGTATCATAATGCTGTTATTTACAGTAATTGAATTCAATTTGTAGTTGTCTTTCCTGCAGCTGACCGCTATTAACACTGTATATTTAAGGACAACAACAGGGTTTTTTGTTGAATATAATCCAGAAGAAAATACACCAAGCGAAGTTTCTGAGCCGGCAGACCTTCCTTTATTGAATGATCATATGTATGCTAGCTTAATTCTTGATCTGCAGATCTCTTCTCTTTGTTTTTCTGCCATTATTTTAATGCTCTATTTATTTCATACAGAATAGGATAGCTCATTATCATATAGAATATTACAGCTATGTGATTGGTAGTTTCATAATCAGTCTCATAAATCATTGGTTAATAAAATCATGTTTGCCTCGTGTAACATGCGTGATCAGTAAGCTGAACTAGAAAGCATTCCCACAGGCATTCAAACATTGTAGCTATATTAGCTAGTAACTACGATAAGCAGTACAATGGCTCTTGTATGAAACTTAGCCTGCACTGGTTCTCAGAGGATAATCAGGGCCGACAATTATGGAGGATAAAACAAGACAACTTTAGGAGAGCTTTCCCTCGACCAAGCTTATCTTGTCCACCCAACCTTCATCATCTGATCCCATCAGGTTTTTTTTAAAGCTGCGGTACATTTCCAGTTTATCTCTTGAAATACTCACAAAATGCATCTCTTTACAAAAGACATATAATACATAGTATGACAATAGTATCCCCCCAACCCAGTGGTGGGCAGCAATATGTTCGCACCCCCCGGGAGAGAGGGTAGCAAAATTGGGTGGCTTTTGGGCAGGGGGTAGCTAAATTGGGTGGCCACGCCCACCTCCCTGCCCTGCCCCATCAGGTTTTGTCCCTGCAAGTGGTTCAAGATCTCCCTTGCTCAAAAGCCAGTCATATCTGACTCTAGGGTGCAGTAATCTCCATTTACAGCCAAAGAGCCAGTGCTGCCTGTGTTTGCAGATGTATACATGGCCATATGGCAGGCCTGACTAGATCGCCCATGACGTAGGCTCCGCCCACAACATAAGCTCCACCCACAACATAGGCTCTGCCCACAGTGTGGTAGCAAAATTTTGTACTGTCCACCACTGCCCCAACCCCATTGATTCGTTCATCAAGCATACCGTTCTTTTTACAGCAACAGTACCCTCCAAGAATATGAACACAATATTCAAAGATTTCATTTGGGATATTGTCATTCAGAGCGTAGGATTCTGTAATTGGAGTGTGTGCTTTTTAAAAATCAGCTTTAACAAGGTCTAGACAAATGGCTTTAGAGATTTTGGTATCTTTGTTGAAGAAGAGAGATGGACATGCTTAAGCCAAATATATGATCATAAACCTAAGTCATCGCAATAAATAAAATTGCATTACTTTTATATTACATATTTCTCCCATGTAGATTTTGAGGCAGTGGATGAAGAGCTCTCAGGTACCCTGCCAGGACTCTTATGTAGCACAAGCATAATTTGGCTAGAATGAAGATTTAATCCCAGGTGTATCTGCAGAGACCTGGAAAACTCCTTTCTAAAAGTTTGCTAACTTGTGAAGGGTTCGCTGAGGTTTCAGCACCATGTATGGGCCTTTGCATCCTGCCCTGAGGCAAATGAAGTATGCTGGTGAAGGAAACAGAAATAAATAAAGTCCTGTTCCAACATCAGTTTCTGAACTCATAAGAGCTCTTTCTTGCCCTGAATAGCAGCAACAACTGCCTCAATTGTTAACAACAGTGCACATAAAGCTGATTCAGCTGTTGAAGGCACTATCAAATACAGTAATACCTCGGATAACGTTTACCTTGGATAACGCGAAAATCGCATAACGTTAAGTAATCTGGGGAGGAGAATTGGATCGAATAACGTTAAGGTCCTATGGGATGGATCGGATAACAACTACTAAAGCCTGTGCGGTTACAATGTATCTCTGTGGAGCTTTAACGTTATCCGATCCATCCCATAGGAGTTTAACATGGATCAGATAACACTAAAAATCGGATACCACCAAGACTTGTGGAACGAAGTCTTAGCGTTATCCGAGGTATTACTGTACTCAGTTCTGCTGAAGGCATTGAATCTGTCAAAACTCCAAAGAGAAAAAGAAAGGTTGTTTCTCAGTTAGAGCTTTGACATGAGTTGGAAGCCATTTTCAGAGTTACTCTAGTACTGTGCAGATAGTGGGCATAGTGCAGGCTTGAAAATACCTATCTGGAATACTTCCCACCCTTGCCTTCAGTTAGAATAGAGCTCTGCCTCACAGCTACATATTAAATGGCTCCTGGAGCAACACACGAGTATACAAGGTAATTGCAATTATATTTCTAGAAAGGCAATTTAGAATCAAATAAAGATAAGATTATGAGGCACTTTTTGATCAGGACTCATCTTTTGGACCATATGGTGTTGAAATTCTATCAGCTCAGTCAGGATTGCTGTCCAATAAGAACTAGATAGCCTCAGTTCTCCACCCATTTTCAGATTATGCATAAGCACCCACCTAATTGAAAGAACATATCACAGACAGAGCAGAAAACATGCATTTCTGGGATATGCAAATTTGATTTGCTCAGATATATTGATGAGAGAAGTACAGAAATTTACTTGGTTGTGGTTTCTCATCCCTGGATTCATAGGAACTTATTACATTTGGGAGAAGACATGGTAGATAGGAGGCAAACATGTTTATAACTCTGTGGAGCAAAGAGTTGTCCTTGGGGTGATTTTTGAGGAATCATTTGACATTGAACTAAAAATGTAGGCCCTACACCCACTCTTGCAAACAAATGTACAACTGTTCTTTGCTGCATTTCAGGTTTCCCTGAGAGCTATGAGGTTATGTAAATGATTTATTGTCAGACACCGGCATGCCCTTGTAAGGGCCCCTCCAATTCAGTTCCTGAGGCTTAGCTCATTACTGGAACTTAACCCTTACTTAACACACTTGGGACAGCCGGGCTGTGTAAAAAAAGAACTCTTACTATGCTTAGCCAATAGAGCAACACAAGGGAGGTATCTGGTAGTGTAGCTTTGTGTGTGTGCCAATAAAAAGAAAACAATCTTCAGAGAAAAACAGCTGCTTTATTCTTCAGGTTCATATAGCATAGTCCATGGAAAAATGTAGATATAAAAGGTCAATAACAAAAAATCAGTCCAGGTAACAGTCCACAGGTTAAGTGATCATGATGAAAACATAGTCCCACACCATAGCCAGGGTCTTAAGCCATTGAGATCCAAACATGAACTAACTAACTTCTCTGCAAAATGGAAATTCTGCAGTCAGGTGGGTTAACCTTGGCCAATCAGGGAACAGAAGAAAACTCTCTCATAACAAAGAATTGTTTACACACGTGTACAGTGAGTGTTCTAGCATGTAGTCAAAACATGGAAGCTCAGCTAGCTAGAGAGATAAGGAATACTGGAAAACAGGCAGTCTTGTGACACAGCCTTGAGACACAGAGAAGACAAAGGATTTTTTTTTTGAGGCCTAGGTAAAACTACAACCTCAACCCTTGGGAAACATGAGGGAATAGATGTCGTTTCCTGACATTTATAACTACAGGGTATTCCAAACGTCACCACATATAGAGCAATTGTAGCTAAATGTACCTTTATGTACAAAATATTCATAGCAAAATTTTACCAAAAATTAAAAAATATTTCCTACACATTGGCCACCTCTTTTTACATGCATGCACACATGCACACAAAGTCTTCTCTCCCACTTATGGTGAACATATTCCAATATATCTGCTGTTATGCAATTGTTCCTATGTATGGGACTGCAGTGGCTCTAGTGGCTAAGATGCTGACTGGAAGGTGGCAGATCAGCAGTTTGATACCCAAATACTGCAGAATGGAGTGAGCTCTGGTCTCTGTCCCAGCTCCTGCCAACCTAGCAGTTAAAAAGCAAAAAATTGCAAGTAGATAAATAGGGACCACTTTGGTGGGAAGGTAAACCTGCCACATGACCACGGAAACATCTACAAATGCAGACAGCACTGGCTCTTCAGCTATGAAACAGAGATGAGCACTAAACCCTAGAGTTGGATATGACTGGCTTTCAAGCAAGGATGACTGTTATTTATTGTGACCTTTGGGACACCCCCATTCCTTCTTAGTCTAATTATTTAGTTTAGTTTAAATAATTTTGTATATCCTACGACTTTGAGGAGTACTATAAATTAAGGTCATGCTAAAAATATATTCTGAGAGGCACTGTGAGGTAATGGATTAAGGGGTGGGGTGGGGGTGGCAATGGAAAACCACTCTTTGAGATCTCATATGTCTCAACATTCCTAAAAGAGTCGTGCCACCTTCTATTCCATAAGCAGGACCATTCATTCTTCTGTGAAAGCCCAATGAAACATCTACGGCAGCTTTCAAAGGAAGAGCAAATGTGAATAACTGTGGAATATGTGAGGGAAATACAAGATGTCCAATGTAAAAAGTCATTTCCCCCAAATGAAACTGCACAAAAGAAATATTGTTGGACGAATGAAGACTACCAAGCTATCTCTTGAAGTAAAATAAAGCCTTCTTTCATTTCTTTGTGATTCTTTTTTAAAACCTTCAACCACAACAAATTTAAGGTATGCTCACCCATGTCTGAGAGCTGCTGGACTTTGTGCACCACAAAAATGAACACAATCTTTGTGGAGCTTTCTCACCACCACTTTCCAAAAGAATTTTTTTTAAAAAGGATTAGACTGATTAAATTAGCCAAATGCTACTATAAAAACAGTAATTATGCAGTGAGTATTTAATTTCTTCAGGGTCAGTGCTGACAACTAAAAGTTATGTCACATGGCAAACTCACTTCCATAATTCTAGACAGCAAATGCCTTGCACATATGTATTCCCATATGCTTCTTTTTGCCAACAAATGGATGCAAGTTCAAATGCCAAGGCTCTTCAGAAACACATTTTATTGGTAAAATACAACTGATTAAAGAATTTAAGTAGGCCAATTATCTCTGGGGTGTATTTATGTGTTAATCTAATTGCTTCTTTTGTATTTTCTCGTGCATTTTTGCTAAATTGCCTCATTCTTTCTGTGTTCTGATTTACACACGGGTGTCTTAACATCTGCCTGCCCTTTCCCCACAATAGGGTTCATGGAACTTATGGGCTATCATTGTCCAAGCATCTCCTTCTACTGAAATTCCTCTGTTTCATAAGGAAACAGAAGATAAATTATTAAATGCTTTCCCAGTCCTATTTGGTCAGCAGGGTTGGTGGCAGCGTACTCAGAAAATCCCATTTGAGGTATTATTATTATTATTGTTATTATTATTATATATATATATTCTGTGCTACCCAATCAACAAACGTGACTTGGGCGGCTCACAACAGTACACAATAAAATCACAATAAAAACACTTGCAATAAAATACCGATTGTCCAAGTACAAAAGTTCAAAAACAGCCACAGACAGTCCAGGGGCTAGGCCGGTTGAGAATCCCTGGTCTATGCAAACGGCCACATACACCAAAGTTGTATCTTTTGCACATTTCCAGAAATGTGCAAAATCCACCTCACAAATGTGCACATTCTCTCATAGATTGGCATTTTAAAATATATTTCCCTCACACAAGGTGATTTCTAGTTTTTTACACGAGGGAAACTTATGGCACGATTTACAACACTACATGAGGAACAGGTTAACACACATTGTGAGGTTAATCCACATTCTGAGGTGCCATTAGGAGTCCACATTATCACTGGAGAACTTGGCTTTCCCTACTAGATGACTAAATTGTCTCTATTTATTTATTTATTTTGGCACCTTGAACTGCACAGCCTCAGTATATAGGATAATAGCTAGTGGGATGCTCAGATCAATGCTGCAATAGCCTCCTGATTTGTGTACTTTATTACAGATGTGCTTCCTGTAAATTTCATGTTATCTCTTGAAACTGATCTATTAATTGCCTCAGCAGGCTTGTCTATTGCTCTTGGAGAGACCCACAACAGGAGGGGGGAAATCCTCTTCTCTATACATTCCTCAGTTTCCAGAGTTGCTGTGTTTCCCCTATTAGGTTATCTGGGGAAGATACAATATTCGGTATATGTCTTAGTTGATTGGAAGTATACAGTACTGTGCAAAAGTCTTAGGCCACCACCAGCTGGTTTGTGGAAAATTCAGTGAGTGACTAGGGGAGAAAATAACTCAGACACCATTATGCCCCCACTCCCAACTCCAAACTTTACCAAAATTGGAAATGACTAAGAAGAGAATTGGCAGAAGACTTTCTTCAAATGTTGTGTGTCTAGGTGGCTCGGGGGCTGAGTTATTCCTCCCCCATCACTCATTAAATGTTGCCCAAACTAACTGGTGGCTACTTAAAACTTGCACAATACTGTAAAATATTTAACATTAGGTAAACCTAACTCTATGTTTTGTGATTTATACCATAGTTCTTATTTATCCAAGCTATTTTGCACATTTATCCAAGCTATCACCATTATATACACAACATAAGCAAATGGGTGGGGGTGGGGGTAGAAGAGAGAAGAGGAGAGAGAAAGAAAAAGAAAGAACATGTCAAATTAGAAACATTTTCACTGGCTTTTTTTATAGATATGGACTAAAGCATGTGTCAAATAGTGAAGATGAAGCTAAAGTACTTTGGACATCAAATGAGAAGAGAGGATTCGCTTGAGAAAGCCTTGATGCTGGGAAGGGTGGAGGGCAAAAGAAGAAGGGGCGGCCCAAAATGAGATGGACAGATGGTATTGTAGAGACAATGGGCACAGAGCTGAGTGAGTTGAGTAGGATGGTGGAGGACAGAAATGCCTGGCGGACAGTGGTCCATGGGGTCGCAAAGGGTCGGAATCGACTGTGCGACTGAACAACAACAACAAAAAGTGTGTGTGGTACTAGAATCATGTCAGTAATTAAATATTGTTCAGTCAGTGATTGTATGAGTAGCAAAACAATATGGCTGCTGGCTTGCTTTCTTGGAACTTGGGTTAATTGCTGCTGATAAAGTAGAATTCCTTGTAGAGGGGTGGGATGTCTCAAAGTTGTCTTGATAAATTAAAGCTTGGAAAATTAATAATATTTGTAGTGGAAGCTCATTTATCTTTGGTTTACTGATGCCTTTGTATACACATTCTGCCTTCTGAGTCATGAGACCTAGTTATTAATGTGAAAAGCTGCAGTACAACTAAGACATGTTCTTATTTTCTTTCAAGCAGTAGTTTTAATTAATGAATACTAAAGGCTTTCTAAACTTCATATTCTGTCAGATAGGAAAAAGACACCATATGACTTGACAGGAAAGAAAGTCCAAGTGAGAAGAATTTTTTTACTGAATATGAAGCTTAGAAAGCCTTTATTATTCATTCATTAAAACTTTCATTACACAGGGTTCTTTAATTAAAAGATAGTCATGACAATTGTTCATTTGAGGGTAGTTGGTGACATTTTAAAATGCATGCCATGATCACATAGTTTTTCCCCTCTTTATACAAATGTTCTATACTTTTCAATGAGTGTAGGGATCGATCTGCCCCTTGGTTTACAGAAGAACTAAGGGAGCTCAAACGGGCAAAGAGACGCCGAGAGCACCACTGGGTGAAGACTTGGAGTGAGTCTGATCGAACACTAGCTAGAGCAGCTATTAAAGACTACCTAGTGGCAATGGGGGCGGTGAAACGCCAATATTTCACCACCCTTATTGCCTTCGCAGATAACCGCCCAGCAGCCTTGTTCCGGGTGACCAGGTCCCTCCGGGGGGGGGGGTGTCAGGCCCTGGTTGGCAGGGATCGGCTGAGGCTTTTGCTGATTATCTGGCGGGGAACGTCGCTCAGATCCGCTCAAAGTTTAATCCCGGCACGTTATCTGGGATCGGTTCGATCCAGTTGGCCCTGAAGAAGTGGACAGGCTTCTTGGATCTGTTCGCGCCACAGCCTGCGTACTGGATCCATGCCCTGCCTGGCTGATTAAAGCATCTAAGGCTGTGGCAGGTGGCTGGGTCGAGGCAATTATAAGTTCATCTTTAAAGGAGGGGTCTTTTGCAGCACCTTTTAAACATGCTTTGGTGCGCCCCCTTCTGAAAAAACCATCCCTCGACCCTATTGTACTCACTAATTACCGGCCAGTATCCAACCTACCCTTTTTGGGCAAGGTGCTGGAAAAGGCAGTGGCGCAGCAACTACAGGAAGTCCTGGATGAAGCGGATTATCTGGACCCTTTTCAGTCAGGATTCAGGCCCGGATATGGGACTGAAACTGCACTAGTCGCATTGGTGGATGATCTCTGGAGAGAGCGGGATGGAGGTCATCCGTCTGTCCTAGCTCTTCTCGATCTCTCAGCAGCCTTCGATACCGTCAATCATGGTATCCTTCTGGGTAGGCTCCAAGGGTTGGGAATCCAGGGCACTGTGTTGGCCTGGTTTTCCTCATTCCTGAGAGGCAGGACCCAGTCGGTGTGGCTGGAGAATGAGAAGTCCAGCCCTAGGCCCCTCCAACATGGGGTGCCTCAGGGCTCGGTACTTTCTCCTCTCCTATTTAACATCTACATGAAGCCACTGGGTGAGATCATCCGTTCCCACGGGGTGAGGTATCATCAATATGCAGATGATACCCAGTTTTACATCTCGGCCCATGGGGACCCAAGTGGTGTGGTGGAAGTCCTTTCCAGGTGCCTGGAGGCTGTTAAGGGGAAAATGGGCTACAGCTGAATCCCGCCAAGACTGAGTGGCTATGGGTAAGGGGCCCTGTGTTACCTCGGGAGTTACCAGCTTTGGTTCTGGATGGGGCACTTCTGCCCCAAACAGACCTGGTGCATAATCTGGGGGTCCTCCTGGACTCACGACTACTGTTTGAAGAGCAGGTGGCAGCCGTGGCCAGGAGGGCTTTTGCACAACTTCGTGTAATACGCCAGTTACGCCCCCTCCTAGAGCGGGATGCCTTGCTCATGGTCACACATGCTTTGGTCACCACCAGACTTGACTACTGTAATGCGCTCTACATGGGGCTGCCCTTGATGACCATTCGAAGACTGCAGCTGGTCCAAAATGCCGCGGCCCGGGTAGTGATGGGGCACGGGCGCTATGCTCGTGCCACACCACTGCTCTGGGAGCTGCACTGGTTGCCAGTATGTCTCTGGGTGCAATTCAAGATGCTGGTCATTACCTTTAAAGCCCTATATGGTAGTGGGCTAGGATACCTAAGACACCGTGTCACCCTAAGAACGTCTGTCCGTCCCACCAGGGCGGATCGGAGGGGCTCTCTTGTTATTCCATCGGCTAGGGAGGCTCGCCTCACTAGCAGTAGGAAGAGGGCCTTCTCTGTTTTCGCCCTGGCCCTTTGGAACCTTCTCCCAACGGAGCTGTGTCTACAGACACAGCTCCTGCCTTTCCGGAGAGGCTTAAAGACCTGGCTGGCGGAGCAAGTGTGGGGACCCAGGAACGTGGGATCCCATGTAGGTTGGCTGATTTAAGGGGCAACCACCCCTGCCTGCTCTTGTTTTTATCTGCTGCGCTGTTTTAATTTTTTATGAATTTTTAAGGTTTTAAATATCACTATTATACTAGACTTAACCTATGATGTTAATCTACGTTGTAAGCCGCCCAGAGTCGGGTCTACCCGATTGGGGCGGGATAGTAAATATGACTAAATAAAATAATAATAACAACATAAATAAAGTAAAGGTAAAGGTCACCCTTGTTCGAAAGCCAGTCGAATTCGACTGTAGGGTCCTGTACTCATCTCTGTTTCATAGCCGAAGAGCTATGAAACAGATAGTGCCGCTATGGCACTATCCCAGAGCCCTCAGTGTGATAGTATGTATAGGGGGTAGAAGAAACCCACTTGTAAAGGGTTCTCCTGCTTTTTGATGCTACATTCCTTGCTGCAGTATTTCCCATCAAAAAAATTACATACAGCTTACCATTAGGATCATGCCAGTGGTCTCAGTTATATTGTGACAAGTTTCAGTGGTGAAAGGAGCATTGTTTAAAAGACAACTTTTCTTTGTAGTTTACTATGAAGATGGGAAATGGTATGTTATGAAGAAAAATGGAAATTTGCCAAAAATGAAAGGGTAGAGCAGGGGTGGTCAACCTACAGCCCGTGGGGCGAACCCACCCTGCAGTACCAAATCATCTGGACCATGCCTCTGCCACCGCTGAAAGAGGATGCAGCCATAAATTGACAACAGCCATAAATGCACCTATGGCTGTTGTAAACATATTTATGGAGGGGGGAACAACCAGTCCGGCCCACCCAACTGTCTGAGGGAGCGTGACCCGGCCCTCAACTTTAAAAAGTTGGCAACCTCTGGGTTAGAGTATTTGTATCTCACAAATCAAGTCCATGAGCATCTCACAAATCAAGTCCTGAAAGATAAATTCACATAAGCTTGATGGTCACATGTTAGAGACAGAGTTATTGTTTCTAAGTACCAAATTTTACATAACTGATAAAATTTTTCACTGATGGATTCTAAGTAAAATATACAATTGTCTTCTTCCAGCTTCCCATTTTCTCCCTTCACTTCCTGCCTCACTTCCTTCTTTACATAGCCAAATTTCATCCTACTTTGGAACCAGCACCCTAAAAACTAATGTGTTAGTGTTAGCATAGCAGAAGCAAACAACAAGTTATCATTGAACATTAAAGGAATGAGAAAAGCAATGCATTACATTACTGACTGATAACTTTAGTGGTGGAAGGAAGATGCAGTCACTGGCGGAGCTGGCAGTATCTCTTCATATCTTACATGAGTCAGCTAGAGGCGATTTTCCTTCTGTTTTTCCGCTTCTAAACAAGGATCCTTGCTTGGTTCTAGCCAAAAGGGATATAATGCAGAATGCATGGCTTACTTGTCAACACTTCCTGGCAGGGGTAGATCAGGGGTGTCAGGGACCATTTTTTGTACATCCCAGGCCTTTCTGAAACACATTTTCTCAACAACTCTAAAAGAACATATTTTTAAAATATATATTTTTGAAAATCTCTTAGGCTGCTAACCAATCACTCTGTACCTCTGTAGCTGAAGTGTATAAATTGATGCCATGAAGTCTCACTCCCATGTCTGACGAAGTGGACGAAAGCTAACATTAAAATATAACAGTCTTCAAAGTACTACATATTTTTGTTTATTCTCTGATATGCTTGAAACACAGACTAACACAGTTATATTCAAAAACATTCATATTATTTTAAAAAAAACCCAGTCTCCAAATGGCAAATTGCATTTTCACTCTCAGGTCTGCTTTAGGCTTTAATATATATATAAGTAACCAATTGTAATGTGTTATGGGCCCAAGCATGGAGTCCATGGGCCACACTTTGCACATCTTTCCTGCATTGTCTCAGATTGTACTGGAAGACAAGAAGCAACAGTGTTCTGTCACCTTGGACAGAACAAGGTTTTTATCCCACTTGTCTCTCCAACATAAAGAGTCTTAAACAGGAATCTTAAATTGGGTTTTCCCCAGCTTGTTAAGAAAAGAATGTAGACTGAGCAGAGTGTGAGGATTAAGATTTTACAGTATCTCAGAACAGACTATCCAGGTTTGTGGGAGGCACATTTAGAACAGATCTACCTTAAAAGCTCCTCTCTCTCTGCTGAGCCCCCACAGTCTCTTTTCCTTTGGTCATCTAACTGCCCTAGTAC
This sequence comes from Furcifer pardalis, assembly GCA_030440675.1. Classification (NCBI taxonomy): domain Eukaryota; kingdom Metazoa; phylum Chordata; class Lepidosauria; order Squamata; family Chamaeleonidae; genus Furcifer; species Furcifer pardalis. The sequence goes on from CP126895.1 coordinate 47,140,760, forward strand.
AAGATTAGCTAGCCTTTATAAGAAAAGAAGAAAAGAAAGAAATAGAATAGGAAAGGAAGGGAAGATGAAAACAGACCAAGGCACCATGTATAGAGGGGAGAAGATTCAAATGACAGATACTTTCCTCGCTAACTTGCCTCTCTTATTACTGCCTGAGCCAGTTGCAATGACTTTAGCTACAACAGCTGCAAATCCCTCCACATAGCCTGAACTGAAATGAATGCTTTCAACGAAGAAGGGGTGAAAAGCCAATCCAAAAACCACAGCAACAAAGGGGAAAAATATGGATTGGCAGTCTGATTTTCTCTTATGATTGCATTGTGTAGTCAAGTAATGTGAATCTGACCATTTCAATCCTGGAACATTACCAACATTATTTGTCAATGTAGTCACTGCAGTGACTCAAGTCACTAAGATGCTGACTGGGAGGCGGAAGGTCAGCAGTTCGATTCCTGAGTACTGCAGGACGGAATGAGCTCCCGTCTCTGTCCCAGCTCCTGCCAACCTAGCAGTTCGAAAGCAAGAAATTGCAAGTAGATAAATAGGGATCACCTTGGTGGGAAGGTAACAGCGTTCCGTGTGCTCCGGTGTCTAGTCATGCCTGCCACATGACCATGGAAACGTCTGCAGAAGCAGACAGCATTGGCTCTTCGGCTTAGAAACAGAGATTGCCACTGACCCCTAGAGTCGGATACGACTGGCTTTCGAGCAAGGGAAACCTTTACCTTTACTTTAGTCACACTATAAAGAAGTAACTTCTTCATAAGTTTTTGTGTACTAATGTTAAGATTTAAAATTGTGATCAAGGGCCTGGAAAGTATCCAAAAGGATCATACACTGGCCCATCTCAGTAAAGTTGTTTTATAATTTGCTTAATAAAACTACAAATCTTATTGTACATGTTTAAGAAGTAAGATTATTATGTAACCTAGCACAATTGTTAATATTCTTTTTTCTAAAAATGTAAAATGTGTTGTGTATCATTTAGAGGCGCTCCCCTCCTCTAAATAATGAAATTATGAAATATGTCTGGAATATTAATTGAGGCTTTATAACAAACCTGCTCAGGTTTAAATAAGTATGTTTCTATAGGTTTATGTACATTAGCTTGTGGAATAGGACACACTCCCTCTGTCCAGTAGCATATCAGCAAATTCAGAAGCTCAGGATCTCTTCATTATAGTCACCCCACACTTACAGGGCAGCACTAAATAGCAGTCACATACCTATCTAAGGTTACCTAGTGCAAATGAAATCAATTTTATTTTGTTTGGTTTGGTTTGTTGTTGTTTTGCTGGCATGTGCGCTATCTGAAGAGCCTTCCAATAGAACATCAGTTATAATTCTTAGATGAGGAATAATAAAATATCATTTGTGATTTTGTAATAAAAAGGTTGTAGCATTCTTTGCCAAACGTAAAACTACAAGGGACAGCAGGAAAGATTTAAATAAAGCTGCAGAATGTATGAACCATTGCTGTATGTTGCTTCTGAGAAAATGAGTGCTGGCCCATGGTGGGGGACCCCCAAAACTAGAAACATTGGAATTTTTGAAATTGGGTTTGATGTATACCAATTCACCTCACAGCTACGTTGAGGGGAAAATACCGACTTCTTTACAGCAAATCACATTTTCACCTCTCCTTTTTTCAAAAATTAGAACAGTGCTGATACATACAGAACATTACGAGCCAAGAACGAAGTCTACATTTCAAAGGGCCAAGTCAGGCTACAGCAAGACTGCCAATCTACTTTATAGATCAATAATAGGCTTCTGGCAGAACCATTTATTCTTTTGTTAGCAATAAGAGAATTGAGTCTTCAACTCTATCCACTTAAAAGATAATTGATCAGAGCAGTCATAAAACAAGACGTATAGACATCAGTATTCCACAGTGCTCAAGAGTTAAAATCATGTATGCTTTGATTGTGGTGGGCAATGGAAAAGATCATTCTTACATTCATGGTGAGCAGGAAGAACAGACAGGAAATTCCCATCATGGCAAGTACAGGTGGGACTCAGGTAGGGAAACCAGATGCAGAAATATGTTTCGCTGCATAACTCATCCTGAGCAATTTGGAATAGAGTGGGATAATATTCAAGAGTCATTTTTTTTTACATTTGCTCACGTTCAAACTCTGTTTTTAGTAACTTGTTAAGAACTTGTGTGTGCTCAGGCCTCCTTAGACATAGCAAACACTCATTTTAGCTTTTGCTACTGCTGCCACTGCTACAAAAAAGTTCCCCCACTCTTCTTCCCACAATTCAACAATCATGCCAATAGCCTCTTATGGTTCCCTTGCTTGTTTAGAGGAGCTTTGCTCTGGCAGTGTTTTATATACAATAGGCCTGTGTTGATACCTACTCTTTCCATTGGGTCTTTAAAGAAAAGGAGGTGGTGAGCTATGCCCGCCATATAATAGCCCCATTGTCTTCCATTCCTACTGAGTTTCCTGAGATGATACAGAAATTGTATGACTAGGGTAGAGGCATCATGTTGTCATTTGTCTCTGGCACCAAAATATCTTGGGCCAGGCCTTTGGATATAGCTATCCTCCTTTCACTCATAATCACTTTGAAATCAGGGTTTGATATTTAAAGTATCCTGGTAAAGCTTTTAGTCTTGGGTGTCAGCAAAGGTAACCTCCATTCCTGCCAAGCCTTCTTTGCTGGCATCCTCACTGCTCCAGGAGCTGCACTGGTTACCAGTTTGTCTCTGGGTGCAATTCAAAGTGCTGGTTATTACCTTTAAAGCCTTATATGGTAGTGGGCCAGGATACTTAAGAGACCGCATCTCCCCAAGGTTATCTGTCTGTCCCACCAGAGCGGACCGGAGGGGCTCCCTAGTGGTTCCATCAACTAGAGAGGCTCACTTCTCTGGCACTAGATGGAGGGCCTTCTCCGTGTCCACTCCGGCCCTTTGGAATCACCTGCCCCTAGAGCTGAATTTCCAGACGGAGCTACTGGCCTTTAGGAAGAGTGTGAAGACCTGGCTGGTGGGACAAGTGTGGGGAAGTGATGGTTTATTGACCCCTCCCCGCTGGCTTATTTAATATCTTATAGCCACCCTCTCTCTATTTTATGAAGAAATCGTTGTTTTAAATTGTTTTTAGATTTTTCAATTGTAGTTGAATTTGTGATTTTACATGTTTTTATATGATGTGTTTGTAATCTGCCCTGAGTCGCCCTGGCGAATAGGGAGGAATAGAAATTTGAATAAATAAATAAATAATAGATACCATTTCAAAAATGCCCCAATCCTGTTTATTAAAAAGGAACTTTGCCAAAATCCTCATTCTTTCTTCTCGCGCCACCCCCTCATTCTTTCACTTTTGGATGCTATTATACTGATACACAGAAATGCGGATTTTTCTCTTATAAGGTTATACAGCTATTCTCTCTAATCTTATACTTAGAAGTACCCCTGTGTGGGTCTGAGATTCATATTTTTAATTTACTAGATATGAATTGAAGATTTCACGTCGAAGCCTTTCATTTTATATGTAGTGGTGGAATTATAATGCAATATGTATTCTAAAGGAAGAGTGGGAATCATGCTGTCACTGGATTTCATACACAGCACTCCCTGAAGCCCCCATTACTGATGGGGTAGGGAACAGGCTGAAAATGAAGAACTATGATTACAGTAGCTTTGGGAGGGGTTGTGCACTTTAATGCTATTTTGGAATGCTTTGGACTTTTTATGTGTCGAGATAGTTATTAAAATAATGAAAGAACCTTCTAAACATTTTTCTTTCTGCTTTTAACAAGATTTGTAGATGTAGGGACAGCTGGTAGAAACAGGACAGGTGTGGACACTGGACTTTCTGTAGTTGATCACCCTTGCTTTAGAACAACACCAGGCTGGATGTGACCTGCAGGTTTACGTCACATGGGCTGTCAATGTTTTCCCATGCTCCCTTTTCCTACTTCTGAGCTGTTTTTTCTTCTTCTTTCTTGTCCAGATCCAACTTTAAACTGTCAAAACAAAGCCACCTTCTTGGCTTTGTTGTTGGGCAAATTTAAATCCTCATCAATACATGTCTCCAGTAGTACTTGGCAGACCCGCAAACGAGCCAGATTCTGTGTCCCTCCACATTCACACAGTGTGTTGTTGTCTGCCAGCAGCCCCTAGTATCCAGTTTTGGTAATGTACCTTGGCAATATATAGGCCAACAAGAAAGATAATATATTATGTATTCAGGGATTTTTTCTTTTTCTTCAGGTGCCATATCCATTCTGGATGTTGGCTATCATTTTGGATTTAAAACTATGGATACTGAACTTATGGATATGGAGGCAAGGGGGAACTGTATTTAGTTGTACAGAGTAGTGGTATAGGGTAAGTAGTATCTCCTAATTTTCAAGCTTTAAGGCACATTAATTTAAGGCAGCTACATTTCATAGATTAGTCTGCAATGGTGACTGCCACTTCACTTGGTTTCCTGAATCTTAACTGAACAGCAATTAAACTATATCTGAACTTGTATCAGTGAGGAATGGAGGAGGAATATGTTGGATTGAAATCTCTTTAAAGAAAAAAAGCAGCAGTTTTGCACTTCCCAAGAAATGTTGTGAGAAGAAAGACAAATCCTTGCAAAAATCCATACCTTGGTGATGCTTACAGAGCATTTCAGAGAAATGAAATGAACAGTGTGTACACTCTAAAAGTGGCCTTGATTGCTTTGGCCCATAGAGGACATACATACATTAAGCAAAATGAATCAATTAATTAGACAAAATGTGCAGGGAAAAGGTGTGAATTGGAGGGCAGAGGAAAAATACAATTGCAGCCTAATAGAGGAAAAATGATGGTGGGATGTGGAGAAACTCAGCAAAATTGAGCTAAGGTAGAGATACTTACACTTACATAGTACTGTATAAGGATAAGCCTCACAAACTTATTCCCCTATCATAGGACTCATTCTACCTTCCAGGGATGTGTACTCCTTCCAGAAGCCCACACATCCCTTTCTGCTGCTACTTGTGGTCCTGCTCCAGGCTACAGAAATCTATGATAAGTTTCAATCAGTGACTGTTTATGCTTACAAACCAGCCAGACCAGGCAGGACCTGCAGTGTGGATTAACCTAATGGTAATGTTATCAGTGATGCAACTGGACTTTATCCCACCAGTTTAGTTCTATAAGAAACAAATATGACTATTCTGGATGCAGATTTATTTACAAGTACAGTAATACCTCATATAACATTAGTATCGAATAACACTAAAATCGCATAACATCAAGGAATCTGGGGGGAAGAATTGCATCAGATAACATTAAGATCCTATGGGATGCTTCAGATAACAACCGCGAAAGCCTGTGTGGTTACAATGTATCTCTATGGATCCCATAGAGGATCAGATAACACTAAAAATCATATAACACGAAGACTTGTGGAACCAGGTTTTAGTGTTATATGAGGTTTTACTGTACAATTATAAAGATTCTGAAGAATAGAAGAAAAGAACAATTTTTCTGGCCCCTTTCCAAAAATAAAATAAGAAAAGCATAACTAGCTATTTCATCTGGCCTAGCCTAGCCTACTAACACAGTTGACTACATTCTTCTATGTTTTATTAGCATGTTGTACGCATCATAGCAAGTAATCCTAAAGCAAGACAAAATCATGGCATTTCTCTTCCACATCCCCCTATAACCAAAAACACATCTTTTCCATCCATCCCTCCTCTTCCAAGGTTTCAACCAATTAAAACACAGCATATACATTCATCATCTTACTTGTTCTCACAGTTTTCAGTCTGTTATGACTTCATTCAAAGTAAACTTCTCTACCTCTTCCCTGGGGAATTAAGAACTCATGGAAACTACTTTACTCATTAAAACAAAGACCATTACACATAGTAGAGAAGTCTGTTCTAAAGCACAAATCTGCATGAAACATTTAGTCTGAGAAAACACTGAGAATGATGCATCAAAAATCTGAAAGTCTTTTTATAAATTGACTCACAATTCACTTTTAATAATGCTGCCTCATATGATTATCATACCCAATAAAGCCATTTAGAAGGCTAGACTTTTTAAGCTAATGACTGTGTTATTTTGGCAGAATTTCAACATGCTAATTATTCATGACGAGTACATTAATATGTCTGTAGTTAATGAGAGCTGTATAAAATCAGCAAGATAATAGTTTATTTACAGGTTTTCAAAATGTAGTGCAGTGCACATAGACAGAACAAAAATAACTTGAAAGTTCTTTGCATTGTTTCAGTTTTTTCAGGTATGGTTTATATCCTGGTCTAAAATATCATGCTGTCATACATTCCGCGTTCCATCATAATGTCTATTATAAATTTAATAGGATTTTTAAAAATCATCTTATTTTGAGTGTTGTTGTTACATGCTGTCAAGTCATTTCTGATTTTTACCAATGCTATGAATAAGCAACTTCCAAAATGTCCCAAAAGCATTGCTAAGCTCTTGTAACCTTCTAGTGTCCTTTATGAAGTTAGTCCATCTCATGTATGGCCTTCCTCTTTTCATGCTGTTTTCAACTTTCCTTATTATTATTGTCTTTTCCAGCAAGATTTTGATATTAAATGAATATAGAGCCTGCTATATTAGCCATTGTCTACACAAGGCAGGCTAATGTTCTGATAAAAATAATCTGAACAAAGTAGACACATTGATATATTTACAGAAAGAAAATGTGAGAAATATTAGGATACAATGATTGAGAAATATAGTTATGCAGTTATCATGCTTGAGTTTCTGTTTCCAACCTTCCATTGTTAAAATGTCAATTGCAATAATTCTGTGTAGTGAAAAATATTAGCTTGGTAAATACATAACCTGAAGCTTATTTAACCTATAAATATGCAGGGAATTTTTGATGTTAAGCTATGACAAAAAGATTATACATTTTCCCTCTTTGTGTCTCTCTTCCTTAATTGCTTTATGTACATTTTCTAGTCAATGTATGGTAGCCAGAACAGCACTTGTGTGAAGGCATTTTCAATACTCTGTGCCACAAAACTGCTCTCTGAAGTGTCCTTTGGCTTCTGTTTCCTCTATAAATCTATGTTGATCTGAAGAGCCTCCTAGAACAGTCATTGTTTTGCCTGCTTCAACAGCATTCTCAAATTAATGAAAAATCCTAAAAGGGGATAAAACAGTGAGTTTCTCTCATTAAATTATATAATGCATCACTGAAGTTTCATCTAAAGGCACAATAGGAACTAAATGATCTTTTTCTCTAAACATATTTTATTGCAATTAATGACTCTAGGCAACATCAGATTGCAAATTATATGATTATTACCTAATAATTCCACAGAGCAAATGCTAGGGTTTGTGGTTTTAAAAAAATCAATGATAAACGAATGCTTCGTCTTCATTGAATATTCAGCTGCTTTGTCTCTTTCAACAATGCAATTTGATTTTAATTACATGGCAAGAATAAAGCAACGGGTTTCCCAAAATCAGAGCAGATGTGGCAAAAGAACAGGTGATGAGATTCTTTCTTGAGATACCCAAGAATACTTGTGACATCTGCACCCTGGAGACAAGCTGTTGGAAGCAAACACATCAACAAATAGAAACTCCCTTCCACCCACCTGCCCTCCCACTCCCATCAACCCACATCTGCTTCCTTTCAGCACACCTGCAGAGAGCCAAATTATTTGAAGGCAAATTGATGAGATAGCTGCCTGCAATTCTGCCAAAATGTATGGTTTTAAGGGAAAGGAGCAGGAGTAAACAGAAAAGGCAAAGTTTCCCCTCTTCCCCATACAGACAGAAAAGAGATGATCTTAATAAGCCAGGATAAATAATTTAGAAATATGAAATATCACCACTTACAAGGCTGCTTTGGGCAAAATGTCATAATGAGAAGCCCTGAGTAAACACCGTTTACCTTCTAGCACCTAAATGGGGTGGTGGGATGGGATCTGGGCACTGTTAAGCATTAAAGAGCTTGATAATAAGACATGAGTGCTGTGCTGACAGCTATAATGTACAAGAACTTTCATTTGGAATGACCTTTGGAGTTTCACTAGGGAGAATTTATTGCAGATAAGAGTTCCCAATCCTTAACAACAATAAAATTAGATGGGTTTTTGTAAAAGAATAGGTGGTGGAATTAAAAAAAGAGATAATTTAAAACTATGTGCATCTATAATCTGCCCCTTATATGGCAGTCTGGGCTTAAACATATTTGGGTTATTTCTGAGTGGGGGAAAGTGACTTTTGCTTGTATGAGGGAAAATGAAATATTTCATTTGTTCCAAAGTTGGTCATCTTTCCTTTCCCCCAGGTTTCCATGATACTTTTTGCTTCCTCTGCCTTTCAGCCCAGAATTGCTTTGCTTATGATGCCTCAGAAACCTTAAAAGGAAATGTTCACTGTTGATGTGACAAAGACTTAAAAGGAAGCTGATCATCTACCACCCAAAGAAATCCCCAGTGCCATACTCATCTTCACATGAACGGATGCAGGCAGCTTTGGAGAAGGTTCAAAAAATACTTGCACATCATTGGAGTTGTCCAATTTGAGTCTAAGCAAACCCTCTATGTTGGCATTAACTCCAGCCTTTCAAAGCAGGGTGTGCTACATGCCCTGTGACTCCAATTCTAATGAGTCCCCCTTATTAGCTCACCTCCCAGTATCACACACACACATCCACAATGGCAGATAGCTTTGGAAAGGATGCAAAACATCAGCTAAAAAGGGGGGGGGGGATAATTCCACTTTTCCTGCATCTCTGCAGAGGAGCAAGGGAAGTGTTTCATTCAAACATCCCAAACCAGATGTTTTCAGCAAAGGCAGCTTTATATGGCTCCAAGCCTCCTTAATATGCTCTTCCTAATGTATGCAGGTGCTAGGAATGCCATGTTTCTGTGTATCATAAAAAAGTAGAAGCACTTTGCGGAAGGCTGTGACATTTTATTGTCCATCAAAAGTGAATAAATGGAGCCAGACCAACTCCAAGAGCTCACAAGAGTGAGCTAAATGTCTACCTGGACACACTCCATGTTGCTCCAAATGATTTTTGAGTCAGTTTGTTCTGATTGCCAGCTACAAATTAGTAGTAGTATTGTGACACATATTCCAAACAAAGTTGCTCATGGCATGTTTGCATAATTGCTTGCAAAAGTGCTCAGAAAAATGCTCACAAAAGATGTTCTGTATACTATGAGAAATAAAGAAACACTTCCAGGAATTTAAACATTCCCCCAAAAACTGTTTGCTGTGATTGTACATAGGCAAAACATTTTAATATCAAGGGAAGTAGATGCACTTATTCTCTGTAGCAAGATCAGGGTATTTACTCAAGGTATGCAAGCAGTGTCTAGGATGTTTATAGTGTAAAGATACAAATCACATCTATAATTTTAGGCTGCCCACAATGACAAAGATAAAATATTTTTATGAAGAAAGAGAAGTAATCTGAGGAATTAGTTTTATTACACCATAAATATGTTCAACCTGCTATTTTTCAATTGCCCACACCCAGGACCAGCACATATTTTGCTTTTTAAAAGAAACCCTAATCCATACTAGGTCAGAAGATAACACGTTTTGGAAAGGGGTGGAGATGGGCAGTCTATAAAAGATTGTTAAGCAAGATTAGTTATGCAAATTGGTGCAGAACATATTGGCTATGTTCCTTATTTAAATTCCAAAGAGATTAATCATATGAGTAATTCTCATGTATAAAATTAAGTGCTGTATATGAATTTTTCTATTCAGTGATTCTGCATGAAGATAGAGGTGGCCTTTTTCAGCTAAAAAAACAAAGGTTTATAACAATTACTTCAAAATGGTTTTATACAACTGTAGGGTAAATGATTAGTAAACATGAAAATGCATGCAAAATGATGTATTTTGAGAGCCATTACTGTTGAGTATTTTAGTCCAACCCCAGCATGCACTGGGTTGTTAATGTAAATTCATCCCTGACTAACCAATAGGAAAGTCTTCTATCTTCCTGCCTCTTGGGTCACCAAACATGTTTTGCATGTATTATGCCCTTGTTGTTCAGGTCTCTCTTCTGTTTTTTCCTTACAAGCAGAAGAATGTATATTTGAGCACACCATTTTGTTCTGCCACATGGCAGGCCTTCTTAAAGACTTTGCAAAGCAGAGCACATGGTTCTGTCTTGAGCTAATTGTAAGTAAACAGTACTTTTGATATCTTTCTAAATGTCTTGTCGAGATTTTAATTGCTGGGCTAGAGCAGGGAGTAAAAGCCTTTTAAAATTTGTGTTTCAAACTGAAGCTGCCTGAAAAACTGTCCCATTTTACTGCTGCTGAATAAAACTTAATACAAACCACCCTTGTCATTAATGGAATTGAAGATCACATGCTGGGTTTTAGGAAACCTTTAAACTAAGAACCAGGAATCCATGGTCACAGGTCACACCAGGTAGATACTTTGAGTGCTTGGGTAAAGTAATAGTTCTAAATAATTGTATAGTTGGAAGGAACCTCAAGGAGAGTATAATACAGGAGTCCGAAGCTAAAGAATCCCCAACTTTTATTTTAAAAAGTCCCCAATGAATGAGAATTCACCCCATTCCACTGTTGAGCATCTCATTCCTGCAAGAGGTTCTTCCTAACGTTTAGCTGGAATCTGCTATTCTGATCTGGAAATCTCTGTAGTCCTTCTGATTCCTGGAAATTCTGCTGTGGGCATAAAATGAATTTAACAACTGCAGAAGCTAGAAATAATTCACAGTTTCATCTGTAGATGTAATCTGTAGATTTCATGAGAAATCTGTACATGAGTCAAGAAGCAACAGTTAGGACAGAATACAGAAGGACAGAGTGGTTTGGAATAGGAAAAGGAGTAAGACAAGGCTGCATTTTGTCACCCTGCTTATTCAACTTATACACAGAGCACCTAATGCACAGTGGGATGGAGGAATCACAATTTGGGATCAAAATTGCTAGGAGAAACGTCAACAATTTGAGATGCATATGATACCACCCTAATGGCAGAAAGTGAGGAGGACTTAAAAAAGCTCCTGATTAGGTTGAAAGAAGAAACTGCAAAAGCTGGCTTGAGACTCAATATAAAGAAAACCAAGATAATGGCAACAGGTCCTATCAGTCCCTGGAAAATAGATGGAGAAGAAGTAGAAGGTGACAGATTTTACTTTCTTAGGATCAAAGCTCACTGCAGATGGTGATTGCAGCCATGAAATAAAAAGGCAACCGATTCTTGGGAGGCAAGCTATGAGAAACCTGGGGAACATAGTGAAAAGTAGAGACATCACATTGCAAACAAAAATGCATATAGTCAAAGCAATGGTATTTCCTGTGCAATGAATGGTTGTGAGAACTGGACCATAAGGAAAGCTGAGCGCAGAAGAATAGATGCCTTTGAGATGTGGTGTTGGAGGAGAGTTTTGAGAGTCCCCTGGACAGTGAGGAGAACAAATAGGTCAATCTTAGAAGAAATCACCCCTGACTGCTCCTTAGAAGGTCAAATAGTGAAGATGAAGCTAAAGTACTTTGGACATCAAATGAGAAGAGAGGATCTGCTTGAGAAAGCCTTGATCCTGGGAAGGGTGGAGAGCAAAAGAAGAAGGGGCGGCCCAATATGAGATGGCTAGATGTTATTGTAGACACAATGGGCACAGAGCTGGGTGGGCTGAGGATGATGGTGGAGGACAGAGGTGCCTGGCGGACAGTGGTCCATGGGGTCGCAAAGGGTCGGAATCGACTGTGTAACTGAACAACAAAAAACGATAACAAAAGGCCTCTGAGAGGCCATCAGATCCAAGATCTAGATTTGCCACTGGGTTAATAAAGAAAAGCTTTAATAGACTTTTTTTGTCATGGTATCTTTACATGGTAGTATGTGTTTTTTTAACAGAAGTAGTATGAATTAGTAAGCAATTTTATGAAAATATTGAGAATTCCTTTTTGTTTGCTCCTTCTTCAGAATTGTGTGTGTCTGTGTCTGTCTATCTGTCTATCTGAGAGAGAGACAGAGAGAGAATTATCATTTTCTTGTCTTTCTCCTCTTCTCGGTTTGCACTTTTCTTAAAAGGGGTAAATATTGTTCACTTAGATACATAAAGGCGGACTGCAGGAGCCTTTGATGTTTTAAATTAAAATTATAGCAAGACATTGCCTGAGTAAAGTAATAATTGCAGGCCTTGACCATTTTGACGCTGCATGCCTGTTGAGAGCAGAGTCCAATCTGCTACTAAATAGCTGGGTGCCATCTCGTTTGCTGACATTTGTACTGCACATGGATTGCTATTAGGAGGGCCTGTTTTTCAGCTGGAATGATGAAGTGCATAAGTATTGCTGGGTGCAGGAATGTTTCATTCTGCAAGAAAGAGGAAAACAGAACCCTAGGAGGTATAGTTAATTACACTAAAACCAAATTAACTGGCCATTCGTGCCCTACATTTTCTGTAGATCTGAATTATTTTTCACTGATCAAAATAATTACAGCACAACTTTGCATATATTTAAATTCATGGCCTTTGCTGTCTCACTTTGAAAGTGAAAGCAAGTGAGAGCTCAAGATCCCATGATATTTTGAATGCTAATCCTCTTCTTTAAAGTAAATGAAACAGTCTCTTTACTGTCAGTTGCAGTCCTTTTAGGACAAATAATCTATGTACTTTGTGGAGGAAAAAAGTAATCAAAATGCCTGCATGATGAAATGTTTTTCTTTGAAAGATTTGTTCTAGAATCCTAGCACAGAAACTCTTTTGGGTAAAGCATGTCTTTTTAACCAAAGTGTTTCTGACCCCAGAGAGCTACTTTCCTCCTGATAATGATCAGAAGGTGTATTTCACTGCACCAAGTTAAGATTGAAAACTTATTAAACAAAACTAGCACAAAATATCAGACCTCCTGCTCAAAATCCTGCAAACGATTTAGCAGTTGTAAAGTCAATGAAGAAAATAGTCATATAAAAATGACATTAACTGGGCTTATTACAGGTCTCTGTACTCAAAAAGTTTATTTCAGTTTTGATTGGCCAGATTATAACTGGGGTAGTCAGCTACACGTTCATTTCTACAATGGGAATACAGTAATACCCCAGATAGCGATTGCACCGGATAACGCTAAAACCGCATAACGACGACAAATTTGGGGGGAAGATTTGCACCGGAGAATGTTCATTTTAGCGTTATCGGATGCAGTTGTTTAAAAGCAAGAAAATCCGGAGGAAAGAGACGATGTCTCTTTCCTCCTGTTTTATTATTTTTTTTAATGCTAGCGTGGGGGTGGGGGTGGTTGGAGGGAATACCCCCCCACACGCTAGCATTAAAAGAGGCCCCGATCCAAGCTGTTTCTGGGCTTCCCCGACGTCCCCGGCCAGTGGAGCATGCCAAAACGTCACGGTTCGAACCCTGACGTTTTGGCTTGCTCCACCAGCTGGGGACGTCAGGGAAGTCTAGAAACAGCTTGGATTGGCTCCTGTGATCTCCCTGGAGCCAGCAGGGAGATCGAAGAGCCCAAAAAGGGTAAAAAAAGTCCAATTTTTAACCCATTTTGGGCTGTTTGACCCCCCTGCTAGCTCCAGGGAAATCACAGGAGCTGTTCCAAGCTGTTTCCAAAGTTATCCCACTCTACTGGAGGCTCTAACAAGCCAAAACGTCAGGATTTGAATCCTGATGTTTTGACTCATTGCAGTCTCCAGGAAGGAGGGGGAACTTCAAAATACCCACCACCACGCTAGCATCGTCTCCTTCCTCCAGATTTTCTTGCTTTTAAAACTCGCCGCTGGGTTTGGGGTGGAGGTTGGGGGGAAAATACCCATCCACCCCCACAAGGGCAGTAACTGCCCTTGCTGCTGGTAATGGGTATTTTCCCCCCAACCCCTCCCCCAAACCCAATGCTAATTTAAAAGAAAGAAAATCCAGCTTTTAAAGCTGTGAATGAAGAAGGGGTGAGGGGAATCCTGAGCGCACGTGCTCAGGATTCCCCTCACCCCTTCTTCATTCACAGCAGTACCTCTGTGAATGAAGAAGGGGTGAGGGAAATCCCGAGCGTGTGCGCTCAGGATTCCCCTTACCCCTTCTTCTTTCACAGCGATTCAGAGAGCGCTGCGCTTGGGGAGGGGGGAAATACACATCCCACCCCACAAGCGCAGAGTTCCATCACTGTGCATGGGGGTGGGTGGTTATGCCCCCCCCCCTAAGCACAGCAATGACTTCAGGGACAAATGCTTGGTTTGTCCCCAAAGTCAAGCTCACCCTAGGCTAGCAGTCAGGGCTTTTTTTTTTTTAGCATTGTTCGATGTATGCATCGGACAAAGCTAAAAACCGGATAACATTAAGACTTGTGGAACCAAGTCATAACATTATCCGGGGTACCAGTGTATTACCAATTGATCTGTGTTATACTGTAGATACTGTTTACGCTGCTTTATATTTCTAGCTAGTTTTTTTTTTTATCTTGTCAAGAACAGGATTCTTATTCAGGTTTAGTAGCACAAGACATTGTGCTTTTGTGTGTAAATTAGGTATGTAAGGCAAACCACATCGTTTGAATCAGTTCCAATTTAGAACATGCTTGAGTATGAATGACTAAAAGACGATGCAACTGATCAGATAGTTCAGCATTGGTTCTTTGAGGAAATTTTTGAAGTTCACAGCCCCATCCTTTTTTATATACTATTTAGGACATATATCATCCTTAGTTAATGTTGGTTAGTTTCCCCACCCCCATAGTCATCCACTAAAGTTCTTAGGCATGAACTGCTTAGCTTTAGAATGTTGCTCCTAGAACTGAATTGGCCTTATGTGTGATAAGGTGATTAATATAAATGTAATAATTCAAATAATTTGCATCCTATTTTGAATATGATGTAGTCAGATTTACTAGCAGAGAAAACCTACACTGAGAATGTTGATGAAAGAAAAAGGAGAACGTCCACGCGCCAGCAGGGAGGGCGGAGCCAGGCACAGCCTTTAAAAGGGCTATGTGCCTCCGGGGCTCGCTGCCTTTTTCCGAGCTGACGGCATGGGCGCGAGTTACCCTCCCTCCCTCCCTGTAGCCACAGTGTGATTGTTTTGGTCGCTTTGGGGCCGGATGGGAATTTTTGCTTGAAACCTGATTGGCTCTTGGTTTCTTGTGACTTTCGTCCATCCCACACTGCTTGCGATTGGTTGAGCTTGGAGGTGTTTTTCGGTCACTTTGCCGGGTAGCACTGGTAATGATATTGAGTGGATCCAGAGATGGGATGTAACAGGTTCTCACCAGTTCTCTAGAACTGGTAGTAACTTTTCCCAGTGTCCCGGAGAACCGGTTGCAGCTTTTGGGGGGAACCACCTTCGGGGCTTACCTTTTCACAGTGCTTGTTGTGTATGCACGGCCTCCTTGCTGTCCTCCCAAGCGGGGAGGAGGAAGAGACCCTGCTAGAAGCTCCCTATAGCCTGCTCCCCTAGATATCCTAGAGAACTGGTTAGGCAAAGACTTAGTACCTAACTTCTTTAACTATTGAAAAGTTGAAAAGTGCCAAAATGAAGCCATTTTGTGGTGAGTTCATTCTGTAGTTCCTTCCATCTGACCTAGTGAGAGAAAGATTAGCCAGAATAAGCTTTAAGCTCTGGTTTAAAAGCTCTGGTTGATTTGTGTTGTGGGTGGGTGTGTGTATTTTAATGTATTATTTATTTATTTATTTATTTATTTATTTATTTATTTATTTATTTATTTATTTATTTATTTATGGGTTTGTGTTGTGGGTGGGTGGGTGGGTTTAGGTGTGTGTGTGTGTGTGTGTGTGTGTGTGTGTGTGTGTGTGCTTATTTTTATTTTATTTTTTATTATTTTTAAATTTGTTTTCTTTGGCCACAAGATCATGATGTCATGACATTGGCTCCGCCCATGATGTCATGATGTTAGCTCCGCCCACACTGTGATGATGTCATGGTGGGGTAGTAAAAATTTTGACATCCCACCACTGAGTGGATCCCTATCGAATCTGGTTGGGAAGCAGTTCATCAGTCAGCTGGGGGCACATCATAGAAAGAAGTACATCGCTGGCTGATGAAACACGGTCCGGGAACAAGGGACTGCAATCCCATAAACTGTTAGCCCGATTTTGGGTCAGAAGTTCAAGCAAGGATACTTCTGACAAGGGATTGTTAATCTGGAAACATTAAGTAAATTGCTTAAATAAAGTTAATTGAGGTAAGTATAATTAATTGATCCTTACCAGTGCTACTTCGGCCTGTTGCAGGCCAGTTTATATGTGTTAACCATTAATTGAGTTAAGTTGGTTACAAGTTAATAAAGTGGCCCAATTTTACAACCAAATATCGTGTCAGACTCCTCATTCCTGGCATACCTGGGCAAAGAACACAACATTCAGAGTTCTGTTGCAGATGCCATCTCATAGTTTAACACTATTAATGAATATTAGATGGTTAGATAGAATATAAAGTACTAGAACACTCACTCCCAATTGAAAAGACCTTAGTTCTTAGATATAATAGGCCTGTGTCTCAGCACTGATCCTCTAGAAGCTAGGTAGGACTCAGTTGATTGAATGGTATTTAGCATAAAAGATTATCACTATTTAGGATTAAAAATAGAACATTAGGCTTCAATTCAGCTGGCTTACTAGTTTTCTGTGTGCAAAAATATTCCATCCTACAGTCCAACTTAACTGAATGGGAAAAGCCTAAGACTGCATGAATATCTGAGAGAGGAAGAGGTGTCAAAAGTGTCAAATGCATCTCATTTGTAATGTTTTATCTTTATTTTATTTATTCATTCGTTCATTCATTCACATTTTTATACCGCCCTTCTCACCGAGGTGACCCACGGCGGTTTACAACATCATAAAAGCATAACATATTATCATTTATATTATCATTGCAACATTAAGGCAAGAGGTTCCCATAGTACCTGCTGTTTGCTGTGCTATTCAAGTGTGTAAAATATGTAATACTTGATTATAAAAACAAACCAGTTGATACCACCAGTCCTGAACTAGAAAAGAAGAAAAGTAGGGTCAGCCCAGCCCCTGGCATTTCCAGATCATTTGATACAATGCAATACTGTACAATGGGGGGGGGGGGAGGAGACTCTACCTGAGATCCTGAGAGGGATCTGGTCAGAAGATATTGCTCTTATGGAGATAGAAACTGGAGGATAACTCTAACTATGCTTGTTTCATCATCATCATCATCATCATCATCATCATCATCATCATCATCATCATCATCATCATTAATCAATCAATCAATCAATCAATCAATCAATTAATTAATTAATTAATTAATTAATTAATTAATTAATTCAATTTGTATAGCCAGCCCAATTGACATGGGACTCTGGGCGGCATACATAAATATCCCCAACATTTAAAACTATAGAGACCCTTAAAATTCCTAAAAACACTGAAAAATTTACCTCCCACCTGCACCAATTTTTTTAAAAAATCTAGTTTTAAACTTTTAAAAGCATGCATGATTCTCCACTAAATGAGCTAGTGTGTGTGTGTGGGGGGGGGGGGGTTTGCTCCCTCTCCACCTTCCCACACCTGCCCTGCCAGCCAGATTTTCAGCTCTTTCTTGAAGGGCAGCAACTCTGTCTGGAGACACAGTTCAACTGGCAGGAGGTTCCATAGGGCTGGAGCGGATACGGAAAAGGCTCTTCTTCTTGTGCTAGAGAGATGAGCCTCTCTAGCAGTTGTTATTTTTAAAGAGCCCCTCTGGTCCAGTCTAGTGGGACGGGCAGATATCCTTGGGGTAGTGCGGTCTTTTAAGTACCCTGGCCCACTACCATGTAGGGCTTTAAAGATAATTACCAGTACCTTGAATTGTACCCAGAGGCATACTGGCAACCAATGCAGCTCCCATAGCAGAGGCGAGGCATGGGCATGGGCATAACACCCGCAGCCCATCACTACATGGGCAGCCACTTTCTGAATCAGCTGCAACCTCCGAATGGTTGTCTAGGGCAGCTCCATGTAGAGTGCATTACAATAATCCAGTCTGGAAGTGACCAGAGCATGTGTGACCGTAAGCAAGGAGTCCCGGTCCAGGACTGGGTGTAATTGGCAAATGACACGAAGTTGTGCAAAAGCCGTTCTAGCCATGACTGCCAGCTGCTCATTATCATCTCTGGTCACTCTCAATCTGTTGAGTCTGAAGAAGGGCAGCCACACTGTGGATACTTTCTAATGTAATTTAGAACACTAGTTTTCTGGGTTCTGCCTCTTAGGGAAAGGTCCTGTGGATAGTGAAAACTGACTGAATCATTATTCTCCACACAAAAGGTCTGAAAATGAAAGGACATGATTAAAACCCCTCCATTCCCAGGTTTATATGTGGACTGCTTATAATAGGGTCATTAATTGATCTAGGTTAGGGATCAGCAAACTTGGCTTTCCAGTTGTTCTTGGACTTTAAAGCAAAGGTACGGAGATCCCAGCCTCAACTGGTAGAGAACAACCCAGTGGAACTGAGGCTGGGTTCTCCGCCGGTAATGTACTCTTGCTTTTTCGAGACAAGCCTTGCAAATGCAAGGGTACATTACGGGTAGAGATCTAAGCCTCAATCCCACTGGGCTGTTCTCTGCCTGGGAAAGCACTTCCCAGGCAGAGATCAGCCCAGTTTGATCAACGCTGGTATGCAGCGGCGTCGCTGGCAAGCTGACCTTGGACTCCCCAGTCGGCTTCCCAGCCACTCTGCCTCTGCAAGCTTCATAGCGCTAGTTAGGTTGGGAGGAGAACGGGTTGGGAGGAAGTCAACGTTGTGGAATTTGAGGCAAACATTTGCACCACATAACGTTATCTTGTCTTTCTGTAATGGTGCATGGAAAGAAGATGCTGACCCTTGCACGTTATTTGTTTTCTCAGCCTTGGGCCAAAATACTCCATTTTTGGAACCCAGAGCTGCTGTCCAAGAAGAACAGGGATACATCTCCATTTCCTTTCCCAAAATCAACCTATTCTTCACCCTTTCCTGACTATACCAGAAGACAGACCAGCTGCCAGTGATAAAAGTTACCTGAGCAAGGTTTGTGAGATTAAGACAGGTGTCAATGCAGGAGGTCTTTAATGAGAGCCACCTAACAGAAGGAGAGAGAGGTGGGGAGGAGGGGATAAAATAGCAACCTAATGTATGGGTGTAAGAGGAGGAATGAGGAGTGGGTTGAGACTTCAGAAGGGGGCCCAACTTAAGCTGGTGAAGGATACTCTCTATACTGTTGTCAACTAGCCCTGTGACATATTTCAGCCCAGGGTAGTCAGGCTCAATGGCAGGTGACCACATGTTACTTATCGTATCCCAGATGCAACACTGACAGAACAAAAGACAAGTAAGTCTCCTATTTCCCCAGTTATGCTGAGTGTCAACACCAGGGTTGCTCAGGTGACCCTATGAACTTCTTAGTTGATGAAAGATTTAAACTAGAAAATCATGTTCTTGTTGAGTCTCCTAGTAACTTGTTAGAATTTTTGTTTGATAGCTCTGCAGCATTCCTGTAACAAACTGAGTTTTGTTAAATACATGAAAATTATAGTTTTGTGCACATTCTGTGAGCATTTTTTAAAATTCACATTTTAGTTGTGTATAAATTTTGAGTATGCAAATGGCTTTGAGCACAATTTTCTTCTCTAAAATACATCACAAGCAATCACAAGTATTTAAATTCTTAGGTACAAAAAGTTTTCCAGATCTATGAATGTCTTTCCAACATTTAGTCTAAAATTAAATCTCTTCTACCCTAATCCAACCATTACACTAGATTGGCTATACAGTATAGAAATAAGCCCTTTTCAGCTTTATTGATTTCCTACCAAGGAAATGAATTTTGGATTGAGTGCAACTCTCTTTTTTTAGTGGTCTATATCTTCTTTTTATATACTTTCAAAAAACACGATATTCTACCATTGCCTGTTAGTTCCTTCCTATTGTTTCTGATGGTACATTTAAATGAGTAGCTGCCAAATTAAGGGAATAAAAAATGTATGAAATGAATCTTTTGTTTTTGAGCTTCAAAGCAGTTTTCCTTTTATGCAGGTATAACACATTCTTCAATTGTTTTAAGGTGTAGTGTTAATAGCAGTAATTACATGGTCCTTTATCAACATTTTCTTAATTGTTGCCAACCATTATTTACCTGTGAATACAGAAACAGCACTTTACTAGCTGCCAGGCAGCTGAGGCAGTCTTTCGCATAATTTATAAGGTGACTAATTAAAATGAATGAGCTTTCCATAATGTCCTCAGCACTATTTGTGGTTGGAGGTTATTAAAATATTCAATCTAGCAACAATAAACTCCTTATGCAAAGTATTAATAACTCTGCATATTTAATTTGGTGTTAATCTGCTTCCTGCCAAAGTTGAAGTAGTTTTAGAAAGTGCTTAATGTCAGCATAATATCTGGGTTCCTTGCATCCCATGTTATAAAACGTTAATAAGGAACCCATGACATTTTATGAGCACCTTAGGCTTTTGGCTGTTGAAATTGAGTTAGCACTTATGCTGCCTGGATTTCCTCCCCACCATGAAATCAAGCATGTTTTCCCCTGTTCCATTATTGATAGTGACCAAAGAAGTTGTGGCTTAATTTATTCTCTGTTCTCAGAAATGTTGCATCTTGTTTCTTCCCTGCAATGTCACTAAGTGCCTTTTTCTCTCACTTTCATCAGTTGCTGAGGTAAACACTACTTGAACAGCTTCTGATGTCAGAGGAGTAAAACATTATTGGATAAACAAACAGATTTTAAAGAAATCACATATTTATTCACATCCCTGAAACAAAGAAAAGCAACAGTAACAGCAAAAACAAACACAATTCTAGATGCCCAGTTACATAGTTAAGCACTTTGCTATGTGAACTCTTCCAAAAAGATCCACTGTGACCATCTCTCTCTCTCCCTCTTCTCCTTCACCCTCTCCCTCTCACTCACTCATACACACACCAAAAGTCTCAATACTTCAGTCTCTGTTCTAGAATTTAGAAGGCTAGGTTTAAAAATTAATTAGGTAAATTTCATCACTAGAAATTGGGAAATTAACTCATTGATGTTGATATTTAACACCCTTTAACTCATTAAATTGAATTTAATTTGCATGTTAAATTAAAAACCTTAGTTTAATGGACTCTCTTTAGAGACTACATGTGATTCACATTCCACCACCTCGAAGTGAAAAAATACTTAAACCAGCATTATAATTAGCTTTTTAATAGGTACTACAACTTTGAGAGGATAAATGAAATTTAAATACAACACCCAGAAACTTTGTTAGAACAATAAATTATCTACATTACTTCACTAGGTTTTTGAGGTTATAGACATCAACCATCAGGAGCTAAAAGGTTGGAAATTACCTCTATTTTTTAAAAAAACAACCCCACAAATTAGCTATTTCCAATATGATGCTCCTTTAGGGTAGCCATATAAGAAGCTTAGTCAGAGAAGCCTAGTTGAATGTTGCCTGGGGCACCTGCTGATCCATCTGGTCACCAGGCTGAAGTTGTAACAACTCATTCTTGTTCTACAAGCAAAGTCACACGTACTTCTATCCTTTTTTCCCATACTTTTTGTGAGAATATTGTTATTTATGACAGTTTCGGCATTCCAGGATACTGTAGATCAGAGATTCTCAACCTGTGGCCCATGGCACCATTTCATGTGGTCCACCCCCACCACACCAGGAAGTGCTGTGTGGGCAAAATGGCTGTCCTGCCTCTGAAGCTGTCTGAAGGAGTGTGACCCAGCCCCCCCAGCTTAAAAAGGTTGATAACTCCTGCTGTAGATGGTGTGTAGTGTGAGCTGAGCTCTGTACTCTATCACACCCATAGCTCTGACAGCAAAGAAAGTGATGTCAGGATGCTGCCTATTGTCTGTAATATTAAATAATGATTGTAGTGTCATAGAAATATAGGTCACCCCTTGCCCATATTTTCAGGTTCAGTATCCACAATTTCAGTTATCCACAGGTCTAAAAATATTCAGTTAAAATCATATATTTTATTTATTTCCATGGCACATTAACAGGGCTGGCTGCTAGAGGCCATTGTTTGTAATGTATAATATAGGTTTGCTGTTATCCATGGTTTCAGATATCCACAGTAGGTTGGAACATATCCCTTACAGATATGGATGGTGACCTTTATATGCAAAGGTTATCATGATGGATACTGTCTCCCATATAGAGGCACCCTATTTCTGATTAACAGTTACTGGGAATCAACAAAGGGAAAAGATGTTCTGGTTATGGAAATCTCTTAGGTATTCTATTGGTAGTCTAGGGAATGGAATCCTGAACCAAGAAGAAACTTCTTTTGTTCTTTTCACTTTTACCTTTTACACTTGTATCAGCTCTTGTATGACACTCTTCAATCCTAGTAGCTTCTCATGGCAGCAGCAGCAGCCTATCCCCTGAAACCAAGGATTCTGTATGTGGATTCTTGTAATGTCAGAGACTAGGTAGGCAAGTATTGAAAGGGGAGACAGCCCTGCTCCTGGATTAGCTGGCTGTTAAATGAGTACAGGGAATTTGAATAAATGGGGTGTAGAATCCATGTAAGGGGTGGGGTTCCAGTGTTTGGGCAGGTAGCCATTCCTAGCCATTCCTTCTAGGAATCACATCATGTGCAATGTTATCTGCAGCACACATAACATGTGAATTGTTTTTTCAGTGCCTACACCAGGCATGGGAAGAATGTGGCACCCTATCTTTGACTATAGATCCCATCAACGCTAGCTAGCAAAGCAGATGGTCAGAAATGAAAGTGGGCTATACATTGCTAAGCCCTGCCCTAACCTGTTGCTGAGAATTGTGGTGCTTTTGCTCTTTTATGTAGCCACAAACTCTGCACCTCTGCTCTCTAATGCAACAAGAAGGATCAAGAAAGGCAACCCTAGTGTCAGCCTCCTGCCTTGCTTTAAATAGTATGATGGGTGGTATTGGCTGTACTTGCTGGATCTCAATCTTCTCTCATCACGTCTGGCTTTTGGACACTGTTGTTTGCACCAGACATACCTACCTACTAACACCTTGGTGTTGATCCAGAAGCTCAGCAGACACTCTTGACACTCCTAAGAATAGGGATAACTCCTATTCATGACCTCTTTTCTCTTATGACCTTTAGCTACTGTTTCTCATAATGGGGGTTACATCCACTACCAGTAACATCACCATCAACAACACTGGGCCTTCTTCATTCTTGTCCATGCTCTCATGTATGAGTTGAGGAGCAAAAGGAAACTGTTGGGCACAGATTGTTACCCTGTTCACATTGGATAGATGCCGTAAAAGCTTTTACCATCTATCTGCGTCAATATATAATCCAACACTAGTTCTGCAGTATAAAGTGCTAACACTGAGAAGGAAAAAGAGGTTGAAAGATTATTTCTCTGTGCATCGGCATCCATAGGTGTGACTCAGTTGGGCAACATTGATACAACTGACACACCCTGTCAAACCTCAGTTAATTCAAAATTGGCCTCAGTTAACAATTAGTTAAGGTTCTATGCATAATGCAACATCCATATTCATGCATGTGAATGCATCGTCCTGATATCACTTGTTGTTGCCTTGGTTACGAGTTGCTTACAAGGAATTTATTAATATCAGCTGCACAGACAACCTTCCAGCTATCACCATTTGCCAAGTGTTCTGACATTATTTTTAAATGCCTCTTTTGCGAAGAGCTGTGGGTTATTTTGGGTAAGCTTCCTATAATGATTTCTGTCATTAGGGTATATGAATCACCAGGATAAAATGCATTCCCTTACTTTGTCATAGTCAATGACGGAGGGTGCGGGCAGGAAGTTCAAAGTGGCAGACAGAAGTCACCATCACCAGGTCTGGAAGGTTTACATTTTAATAAATGTATCTTATTTCAAATCCTCCAAGTATACACTTCTGCTGTGTGATCATTTTTGGTAGTACAAAGCACCAAACTAATTAGCAACATCAGAGATGCAAATAATGCTGTTCATTTTAAAGAACTTTGCATAATGCCCCTATGATTAGTAAGGCAATTACAATATCAGTTGCATGTCATTATTAATCATTTTAATAACTTCTGTATGCTATATTTAGTTCATTTGAAAGTCCTAAATCA
This sequence comes from Furcifer pardalis, assembly GCA_030440675.1. NCBI lineage: Eukaryota > Metazoa > Chordata > Lepidosauria > Squamata > Chamaeleonidae > Furcifer > Furcifer pardalis. The sequence goes on from CP126895.1 coordinate 47,164,795, forward strand.
AAATACTCCTTTCCATTAGAGTCATCAAGCTGTTCAGATTTCCTTTTCCTTTTCCCCATTCCTATGTGGGATGTTTTTGCTAGTTTTCTTTTTTCTTTAGCCATAGGACTGCTTTAAAATTTAAGTTTTATATTTTCGGGGTGGGTGGGGGAGAGGACTATGCACCTCTTTATGATTTATTCATTGTGACGGAGGATCTTTGCGTCACATAACGTCCCTAGTGCATTTTAAACAGAGAAGGCAGGTACTCAGATTAGAACTAGGAGTGGAGGGTTGAGAGTGGGTAGTCGCTCATATTATCCTCTGTCCTCTCAAATAAATGATTCCAATCTGAAAATGCACCCAGGAAAACTATTGAGGCCTAAGATCTTGAGACAGATGCAGCACATTCCAATGTCTGCAGAGCTACATTAAGAAAGACAAAATCTTCCCAGGGAGCTTTGTGGAACAGCATCTAGGGAGACGCACGAGCAGCGAAAGGCGTTGCTGTGTGCAGTCTCTTCTGTGCTCTGCATATTAATAGGCTTGACTTACTGGTTTTCTTTCAACACTTCACAAATGTAAAATAAATGCCATCTTTCAGAAGACAGAAGTGCTGTGCGCACACACACCCGCCCCCTTTTCTTTATATCATCCATCTGCAGGACCCATGGACACTGTCCAGAGATGAGACGGAAAAAGTCATAGATATTATCTCTGAATATACTGTGTGGATGCAAAGAATGACTCCTTTCGTGTGTTGTTTTGTCAGCTTTGCCAAGCATTTACATAGTCTTTGAACCAATGAAATCAAAATAGCTGGCTTAAACCTATTTAAATGAATGTCCAAAGCATGTTTAAACATGTAGACTGGGTGATGTATCCAGCTGAGCGGTCTCATTTATTGATCTTATTCCTTCACACACACTTTATTAGTGCTCACCTATACCTCAGAGTTGAATGATACATTACAGGTAGCATTTCATTGGGAAAAATAATTCCCTACATGCTTTGCTGCAAGTCAGCAGGAGGCAGTAGTCCAGCAGCAAACCAAACTAGCATTTCCGTTGGTCAAAATGCCCTTGAAGAACCATTTTCCCTTCCTTTTATTACTAGATGGATAGTAATTTTCCTTCCCTTTATTATCAGAGCCACCTGACTATTGGGTCATAGTATCAGATAATATCCTGCTACGATAATGGAGCAGACTGCACAGCCAGCGACTCAACGCCGAGTATTAAGCGGCAGTAAATAACCTGACTCCCTAAAAGGGCCAACAGCTACAGGTGGATGAGCAACTTTAGGTGGGGTGATGGCTCCCTCAGTGGAGGAAATGCCACTGGAAACCATCATATTGGGCCCAACAGCAAAATGAACAGAGGAGGAACTCTAATCCCCAACAGTCATGGAGGCGAGAGAGGTCATGCCAGATGGACTGGCTGTATTGCACTTTGTCAATATCCTCAAGGCTGTGGCAGTCCATTGCAGTCCCGGTGTTAAATCCTGCATGTCTTATTTCATGTGTGCTGCAGGAGATGGCTTCAAGAGCATAGTGTGTTTGTCACTTCATTGCAAGCTGGGATCCACCTTAAAGAAATTCATGTCAATGGCATTTCTCCTGCTTCAGGAAAAAAATGCATTCTCGGATATGAGTTGCAGCCGACAACGATCAGATAGCTCAACTTTACTCTGGCATACCTATGACCAACCAGGTTGAAGAAGATGGACTTGACAACTCTAGGGTAGGCCAGAGAGCATAAAGAAATGTGGCTACAGTGATGTTGCAGGTGGCTTTGGATAGTTTTGTATGATTCAGAATTTAATGTCCTAAATTTACAATCACAAACTAATTTCTGTAAAATACACAGAATGATAAATACTCAATGTACAAAAACTTTTTGTATGCAAACAGCATATAAAAATGAATTTGCAACACATAGAGCAGGGTTTCTCAACCTTGGGCCCCCAAGTATTCTGGGACTTAAATTACCAGAAGCCCAAGTCAGCATACCTGTCATCTTGCAATTCCTGTTGGTGCACAGGCAGAATGTAAATAGGTTTTCTCAAACAATGTGGATGTCAGTGTCCAAGCATTAGCCAAAATCCAATTATTTATGTCAACCTCTGTAAGTCAAATAGCATAAAGAGTGGTGCCAAATTGCCCCTAGTTAACAAGTCAGAACTTGATTTTCTCATTTTGTACCACCTCACATGACTGATACATGACAGAAATAGATGCCTCAACTAGAAGCAACCTTTTGCAGCATTTTAGGTCATTTGAGATATGTTGCTGGCATAACTAATAGGATTTTGGCATTACTTCTATGTTGATTTGTTTAACAAAACCAGGAAACAACGGGTGGGGTTTTTTGTTTCTAAATTCAGGTTTTCTTGTCTCTACACATTCATGCAAGTGTCATGACAATAGTGACAGCTACAGAAAAGAAGCCCCTTCTTATCAGTAGAACATGGGCATGTTAGTCAAGGAGAGAAACAGCACAGGTCCAAGCCAGTATGCCCATGTTCCTGATTTATGCTGGTCAGAATTAATACAATCCAGATCCCCTTGAATGGTCCAACTAAACACCACTCACATACCATTTTTTTTCTGAAGTGGCAATGCATTTGTGTCCTCTGAGATGAAGTTAGTGACTTAAATCCAAGTGTTATTCCCCATTGAAGTAAACCTGATGAATCAATGAAAACCAAGTAGATCAACATTTATTTGCAGTCATTTGACACCATGTACATTTCTAGTTAAGACCAATGAATGGATTTAAGCCGCTGTTGTGCTATCTAAATAATTCCAGAATTGTTTCCAAAAATAAAATTCAACATGGAAATTATAGTTAGTTAGAAAGCCTTATACATTAGTTTGTTTTGTTTATTTTTAAAAGAAAAAAATAGTTCTGCCTTTGTGCACTGGGACTATACAGTGAAACTTTACCACAAACTGTATACCGGAGGCTTCTACAGTATAAACTGTGGTTGATTTTGAACCAGACTAAATCTTTTCCAAATTATGAGATGTCATTTTGAAAATGCCAGATTACCTCTCTTGCTCTTTTTCTGTGAAGTAATGGGCATCACAAGATAGGAAATAGGAAAGAGCAGGCATGATGGATTTGAGAAACATGTGAAATATAATATTTACTGACAGGATTCCATCAGAGAATAGCATGATGGAAACCACTTTACCTGGGATCCCAAGACATATTATGATGCCTCATCTTTCTTAACACAAAACGATGTGAGAAGTGGAAAGTGCTTTTAGGTCTCTTGACTCAAGCAGCATGCCAGTGTTTGAAAATATTTAAGTGCCCGTTTTGGAAATCCACTTCCAAGACATGCCCCTTATTTCAGCTGCTGAAGTACCCTGATGTCTGTTGTGGCTTCAAAGTTTTACTTCAGTGCTCTCACCTGCAGTTCTTTGAGGGAAAGCAGACTGACTTCACTTTTTACCAATTTTCCTGTTTCCTAAAGCCTGTGTTAAGTAAGGTTTGCAAATGATCACACAGCACTTTTAAAGCAGTTATTGAAAAGGACATGACACATTGATCCTCAAGTACTAAGTAATACTAAATTAATGAATGTTTTATGTTGAAAAGGTTTGCAAGACACTTTAAATATTGAACATTATACAAGAGCTTAGCTTACCTGAAAGGAAACAAGCACAAGAACTTTGGGATAAAGGTTGATCTACCCCATAATAGGTTCTACAGCAGAGACAATGGTGCATCTAGGTCAGACCCTCATCACAGCACATGGGCTGTCATTGGTGTGCTGGCTGCCATGGCTCAGTGGTTAAGAAGCTCACCTTGTTATCTGGAAGGCTGGAAAGTTGGCAGTTTGAGACTCAGGTACGGCAGGACTGATTGAGTGCCTGTCTCTGCGCCAGGCTCCTGCCAACCTAGCAGTTCGGAAGCAAGAAATTGCAAGTCGATAAATAGAGACCACTTTGGTGGGAAAAGATCTTGGGGACATGAAAGGAGCCTCATTTGAGTGTCCTCTGAGCGCCGTTTCTCCAGCAAAAATCCTTTCAAACCAAAATAATTTCTGACACAAAATTATTATTAGTATTGGTGTGCTTTTCTGCACCTGGACTGTCAATAGCAAACTTTCTTTCTTCTGCTTTTTTTAATTAGTTGGAAACATGTACAAGGCTACTGATGCTCAACTTATTCTACACTTTTAAAAATATACAATGCTTTTCTATAATAAAATGAAAATTTCAGAATACAGTAAATGGAAATCACATCCTAAAAATATGAAGGCCATTTTAGTCCTATAGACATTACTGTGAAATGATTTAACTGCCTTACAATGCAGATCAGTCTGTGCTTTTTAAAAAAAAGCTTACTTGGTACTTTTGTTTCACTTTGTTTGCTCTAACATATCAGAAATGTGGAAGCAGTTATAAATCATGAATTGTTGGTTGTGGAATTAAGAGATAAGTTCAATGTATGGAAAGAATACATAGGTGAGCTACTTAGTGACAAAAGAGAAGAGCCTGTCGTAAATGGCAATACTGGACCAAAAATGAGAAAGCAAAAGGGCCAGATGACATTTCAGTAGACATTTTGAAACATTTTCCTGAAATTAACATCAAAGAATTGATGGAGCTTTTTAACACCATTTAACATATAGGCATCCTTCCGAGTGTTTGGTTGTTACCAACCTTTTTATATCGTCAAAGAAACTAAACATGAAGTCCTGTAAGGAGTACAGAATGATTAGCCTTATGAGTCATGCTCTCAAGGTCTTTTTGAAAATCATCCATAGTAGACGTTATAAGAAATGTGAAGAAACATAGGTGAGATGCAATTTGGCTTCTGGAATGTTATTAGTAAGAGAAAGGCACTATTTATGATGCAGGTCCTAGTGCAAAGATGTAGAGTCATGAGATGTAACATGTATGAATGATTTATAGATTAAGCAAAAACATTTAACAGATGCCAACATCAGAAGATGATCACAACACTGAAGATAATAGGTTTAGATCAGAGGTTCTCAATATTTTTCAGCCATGGGCCAGACCACACACCCTCATACAGTTGAGCAGGCCGGACTGGTGCCGTAAAAAATGTCTGCAGTTGTCGTAAATGTGTTTATGATGCCCATGGACTCATTTATGGTTGCAGTAAATGCATTTACTTAGCCATAAATGAGTTTGTGGCTGATTCCAGCACCACTGGTGAGGGGCAGCTGGAGCGAGTTCCATGGGACCGTAGGCTGTGCACCCCTGGTTTAGATGAGAAGGAGATCAGAAACATCACCAACCTTTATTGGAACCAGACAGTGCAAAGAGTTGAAGAGTTCATTTCCCCATGGAAATCAAAGAGACAACATGCAAAACTGCTTTCAGGGAGTCTGCATTGATTTGCTTGCTTTCTAATATAAGGTTGATACCGAATCTTGTTTTTAATGCACACCTCTAGAAAGGAGATTATCTCTGTTAGCATTTAGTAGAGAGTTATTCCCTACCACAATCAATGAATAGTTTCCATTAATGTTAAGGAACCATAGTTTGACATAGAAGTTGCATTTATTCTGATCCATCTGAAATTTAAACTCATTTAGTATTTTCTTACTCCCACTCTGTATTCTGGAATTCCAGAGCAGCATTTTACATAGTAGGAAAGAAGGAAGAGATTTAGAATAATCATTTTTCACATTGAAGTCATTCCTTCTCACATATGGGTCTTCTGGACAAATTAGCCAATAAAGCAAGAAATATTAGAGGGCATGTTTTTCACACAACAGTAAAATAGAAGGATAAAAGAAGGCACCTTTCTGTTGTTTAAGCTACTAAACTGTATTTACTTGTGATTAAATGTCTCTTTGAAAATAATGGTCCATGACTTACTGGATGGCCAGTTTGTCATTGTGCAGCAGCAGTGAACAGGTGGCATTATCCCTCAACCTGACAATAAAGAGGCATATACAGGGTCATGGTATAAGACACTGGGCCACTTTTATTAATTTAAATCCTTTGACCTATGAAGGGACTGGTACTGCTAAACTGATGCCAAAGCAGGAGACTCCATGTCTCCTCTCTGTACCGGGCAGATCTTATCAGCTACTACCCAGGCAGGCCACGTTGGGGAGGCATCTGTGCAGTTGTTTCCAACTCAGCTTGCACGAGCCAACTTGTCATTCCATGCTGATGTCTCATGACATCCACTTTGTGCCCAACTGATTCTTACAAATCATGCCCGTCACTTAGGTTTCATCTCATCTAAAGACACCACTACCACTACCCAGCACTATCCACCTAAAAATAACATATTTAACAGACCACACCCCTAAGCCCCAACTTCCAGTAAGCCAACATAGGATAAGCACCAAAAAAAAGCCCAACTTCCATAAGCCAATCAAACAAACACACCAAATTATTCTTATTGGGCCCCATACAGGTGACCAGACACCCAAGCCACAGGGAGGTACAGGTAAATCCATCACAAATCATGAAAGAGGCCTGAGTCAAGGAAGGGCTGGCTTATATTAGCCAATCAAGCCCCATCCACCCAAGCCTCTGAGCCTAGATGCTATTAGAGCATCCTTCAGCTCTAAGCCACCTCTCTGTTGGGAGGGAAGTAAAGTCCCCTCTCCCTCAAGCAACTTGCAGCCACATTTGAAGGGATAATTTCAGCCATCCTTTTGCAGCTTGGTGTCTCCTTTCCAGGAGACCACATTTTCATGGGCAAAGAAAGCCCAGTAATACTATTTCCAGAGGAAGAGGCTTCCAGCCATGTCTGCCTGTGAGATATGCAAAAGGCCAACAAGAATGGAGCAACCATACTGATTAGGTGGGATGCGGGGAGGCACAAAACACTGTGCAGGACCAGCTCTGGAGACTGCACACTGTCCGCTGCTAGATGGCCATATAGGCAACAGTAAATGTCAGCATAGTAAATCCCTGTTCCATGAGGAAGAAAGTTACCCCTTTCCTCCCACACTACAGTACCAGTAAACAATTGTTTTCTCTCCATTCTGAAGTTGACAACACAGTCTGTTGAGAATCAAATGAAGTAGAGATTCCCAAAAGATTGTGTTAATGAGGTTTCAGATGACCTAAAAGTTCTCAAGGTGAACTTTCATGTTTCTTTTCCCTCAGAGTTTGGGATGGAAAAGGAAAATGTTGTTATTGTTTTGTTGGTTCTATAGATGCATAAATAACTTTGGAAGAGCAATCACGCAGAAGACACAGGAAAATTTACTGGGAGAGAGAAATCCAATAAATTTGCACTGAGTGTTCATGAATCGCAGCATGATCATTCCTTGCCTGAAATACGTTTGAAGCTTAGGTTCAAAATAACTAGCAACCCTTATGTTATATTTTCATATAAACAAGACCGCTGCTCAATCAAAGCTCCCCTTACAGTATGCCTTCAATGACTGAATTGCCCATGATTGCTTTATAACGCTCCACAGCCTTTTCTTTTGTAAGGCAACTGTGCAAGTACTGCTTTTTACTTTGGCACAGGTTTCTGATTACCCTTATTTTTAGAATTTTGCCAATATTTGATCAAAACTAATTTTGGCACTGCAGGCAGAGTGAACAAAAAATAGAAAAAGGCTATAGCAACTTCTGAATTCTATGTTTGCACTCACAGAATCAAAAACATTTATCTCTCAAGTTGACTGAAATAATGACACAGATCATGAAAGAAGTGAGCAGGGTGAATTGAAGGTAGGCAAAATATGTGATGAATAGATTTAGTACAATAGCTTGGGAGGCAGTTAACAACTCTTCCTTTAGACATCTATTACATTCTGTTCAGCTTTTTGAGTGCTCTGATGCACATTGTAAAATGCAAAAAAAATTAATAAACCTTTTAGATAATTGTACTTGCCAAGCTTTTAAGCATAGGCAAAGATTGCTTGTTAATGAAGATTTTCAAAAGATAATTAGATCATATCTTTCTAAATTGTACCATTGGCGGTAATCATCTGTTACTTTCAAAATTGTTCCCAAGTATGCAGATGTTTCCTTTGTGCATTAATCTGCCAGTTTTGAATATGTCTTTTATATGGTTAAAGGGGAAGTACTCAACCTTTTAAAGCCAGGGGCCGGGTCATGCTCCCTCAGACAGCTTTGGGGGCCAGATAGCCATTTTGCCCTTCCTCCACCACATGACACTTCCTGGTTTTGTGGAGGTAGTGGAAGACCACATGAAATGGTGCCACAGGCCACATCCAGCCCATGGGCCACAGATTGAGAATCCCTGGGTTAAAGGAATGTGATATATCAATCTGCTATGTAAATGCAGACTCACTTGAGTATCCAATAATATTAGAAGCTGAAATACAAAAGGAAAAGTTACCATACAGGTGTTAATCTCATACATTTTACTTATACCAAGTGAGTAAACTGTTGAGATACAGAAGTACTAAAAAAAATGGAAATATTAAGTCCATTATCGACTATTGAATTCAATAACATGTTTAATTTAGATACCTTATGGTAAGGAATTGGTTCTTAGAATGAGGGACTGTACAATTTAATATTTGTTATTTATTGTTTACAGTCATATTCAGGGACTATGGCTATAACAATAAAAAATTGAAGTCAGTAGAGGAACATGGAGTTGTGTCTTCATATCTCTCACCACTTGGACCCCTCTCAGACCTTGAGCACAAAGCTCTGCAAATGATCTTTAAAGACTTTTTTCTGATCACAGAAATGCTGTATATTCAGACAAACACATTTAATTAGCTCCTCTGCAGTCTTAGTGTGCAAAGGTCTGAGGGTGTGCAAAGGTACTTAGTGTGCAAAGGTCAGAGGGACATCCAGTGGAAGGAGGATAGAAAAAAGGGGGCTTTGATGTACATTCTGCCCACAACATCCATTTAGCCATCTCCAGGCATAGTACACAAATTCAGTTTACTCTTACCCAATCAAAGAGTAGGATGTTGTTGTTGGATGTAGGAACTAAAAATCATACCTCAATTTTTTATTGTTTTGTATGCAGTTGTGAATGCTAGAAATGTGCTTTTACTATGTCAGCTGTGATTTTGTTTACACCAAATCCTGTGTGAGAACTAACGGTGGCAGTTGAGATTCAGGCCGTGTGCCTAGGTTGTATACATGACAAGACAAACAGGGCTTCTGCGCACGTCTCTGACCACATATAGAACTTTTACTGAGACCAAACTTTTTCATGTAACATCCCTACCCTGCTTATGTAAAGTCTTCATCCTTCTTTAGTAGCTGGATCAGATGAACAGGAGCTACTCATAAACTAATCAAGTTTTGAAAGACCTTGCTCATGTTTAAGGTTCCATACATGATGGAGGCAACATCATTTTAGGTTCCATAAATGTTGAGAGGCTTTGTATCTCATCTGTTTGTGTAATTTCTACACATACCCACCACTTAAATCCATAAATATTCATAAATACATACATATATAAATAAATAAGTATGTATACTCATATCCCATTATAAACAGACACTCTGGGGCCTCATGAAGATTGATATTCACTCCTGTGTTGCTAGCATTTTTACTAAGTGAGAGAAATATTCTAGTACTGTATGTGCTCCCCTCTAGAGAAGGCACATAAAATGCATGAGGGTGATAGAGACCAAGACACTAAATCTACATTGCCATCATCATGTGTCTTCTGGACATGAACATGGCATGATTTAAGGTATGAAACTTAATGGCTCATGAAGTGCATGAGTAGAATTTAAGATGAAAATGCATAAAAAAGAAATCAATTTTGATAGAAAATATTTCTAAAATTGGTCATGTAAAACAATGGAAAAAACAGCTATAGAAAAAATAGTTGTGGTACACACATGAGTCTGTTTTGTTTCCATAGTAATGAAAGGGATAGTTAAATACAGTGCTTTCATAAGATATTATTTCCTTTTAATGTCTGACCACAGCTGCTGATAGTTTTTAGCCATGAACATGTTTGAGAACCTGGTGTATGTCCATGCAATAAAAATAATTAGAGAATATTTCATGCCAGCCATGCACACATGTTTATGCAACTGTGAAATTTTTAAACATTCATTCAAACACATGTTTAGAAATGTGTGTGTAGGCAGGTGGATCAGAAGGCTGCAGGGATTACCTAAACCAAGTGAAAGCAACTTGGTCATCAGTCTATTGCCCCAATCTATTTAGGCATAGCTGCTTGTTTAGTATTTTATTTTTCAGATTTATATCCCACATGTCAATCACAGCTATTTCAGATCAGATTGTGGAAGAACCTGGATTCTTATTGCTGACTTGGATGGCTTTAAACTATAAAAAATTGTGAAGGATAAGTCACTTAAAGGTTACTTGTCACTATATCTATCCCTTATTGCCACTGTCAGAAGTTATATCAGCTGCCAGAGAATATGATCAAGAGAGCTCTGTTGTACCATATCCCCCTTGCTAGCTTCCCACAGATACCTTAAAATAAAAATTGTGCTGTTGTTGCCTACTTGGTTACTATGGGTACCTAATGTAGGGCTAGATAAGCTAGTGCTCTGAACTGGTAGATTCTGTTTACCTTCTTACATTAATGAGCATGTCATCAAAGTAATGCAATATGACTGAATGACATTTGGTCCAGATTCAGTTGTGAGCTAACTCTAAAGATATCAGTTTGGATGAAAAAATATCTTTGGGCAAAACTAGTAGAGAAATAAGCAGCTAGTCTCTTCAGTCACAATAAGGAGTGTTACACTGATTTTGTAGGCAAAGAATACATTTTGCTCTTTCCCCCAAGCAATGTGAAAATAATTTTTTTTTTACCTTATCACACAGCCAAATTTGATTGAGGCTATAAAATCTATTATATGGTGAATGGTGCTTTAAAGATGACAGGGGACAGAGTATAAACATATCAAAGAACAAAGAAAATGCAATGTTTTATTTTAGTGTTGTTTAAAACATTAAAATAATGGAAAATTGTAGACAAATATGTTGGCAGGGGTTGATTTGGAAAGGAAGAACTGAGTCCACATGAAATAAAATTGCCTGTAATTCCTCTCATAGGATTTAATACAACAGAAAATTCTTGACTTTTGAGCTACTGCTCAGAAATTCACGTGAAAGGAGCAATCTCCTTTCATGTGAAGCCTGAATAAGGTATGCCAGAACTGTTCAGCACAATATGACAAAAATATTACGTGCTTTTCAAAAATTAGTGAAGATTTTCCCCATTTTCAGTACTTTGGAACATGCTATACTGCTATAGCTTTGTTTGGAATCTGGTGTACAGGTCACTGCCCCCCCCCCCAATATCCATGTATGCAGTAACCACAGTTTCAGTTATCTGCAGGCCTAAAAAATATTTCCTGAATCTACTGAAATGCATAATATATATATATGTATTTCTGTGGAACATTACCAGAACTGATTACTAGAGGCCACTGTCTGAAGTGTAATGCTTACAAAGAATGGAAGCAGACATTTTGGTAGCTCTCATGCAGGATGAAGGCATTTGAAGCCCCTCCCCTGCTTCGGTGACTTGGGTATAGCCCATGGTTGCTATAAACCATGGTTTCCAGTGTCCTCTGAAGATCTCAGAATGTTTTCCCATATTTGTCATGGATGCAATGTTTCAGACTATTAACTTGTTTGGTATTAATTTGAGAAGCAATATAATGTTGTCATTTTATAGATGGGAAAATCCATTTTTGGAAATTTGTCTAAACTTTCTTGTTAAGTAGGACAAAATAACACAAAGTAAAACCAACTGGTAAAAAGAGTGAAGACATGGATTCTGTTCTCAGACATTTAAGGGGGACAGGTAAATTATTGTGTGTTCTTTGTAATAGAAAACCTTTGGAAAATCTCCGTAAATTTGAATTGATTTAATGGCACATTTATACTATTTTTTTGAAATTATCAGACAAGAAACAGAACAAAATTAAAGTAAAAACAAAAGAGAGAATGAGACTTAAAGACTGTGACACCTTAAACACTATCAGCTATGTTTTAATATCAGCTTTCATGGATCAGGTCCACTTCCTTATACATGTTGAATAGCATACAACATTTCAAACATTTGGCACAGGTCTTTATCCCAACTGATTATGTTTTCTATTCTTTTGTACTTTAGGTTAAGAACTAAATTAGGGTGAAACAGATAAAGCCATAGAATAATGGAGTTGAAAGAGGCTCATGTGGCTATTGAATTCGGTCTCTTGCTGAATGCAGATGGAGTTGAAATTATAATCACACATCACAAAAATAGGGCAAATCCCAGGGTTAATACTCCTGAGGACTCCTCAGCAGTTCAGATAGGTAAAGATAAAGGTCGCCCTTGCTCGAAAGCTAGTTGTAACTGACTCTAGGGTTCAGTGCTCATTTATGTTTATACCCAAAGAGCCAGTGCTGCATGCCTAGACACTGGAGTGCATGGAACACTGCTTATCTTCCCACCAAAGTGGTACCTATTTATCAACTTGCAATTTCTTGCTTTCAAACTGCTAGGTTGGCAGGGGCTGTGACAGAGATGGGAACTCATTCTGTCATGGAGTACTTGGGTCTTAAACTGTTGACCTGCCAGCCTTCCAGTCAGCATCTTAACATCTTGAGCCACCGTGGTCCCATTAGCATAAAGACAAAGTCAATGTGAAATTGTGCTAAGGTAATGGAGTTACTGGGGCTCAGTGGTCCCTTTGTAATAATATCTTTACCACCCAAGCTATAACTCTAGCTCCTATTCCTCCAGGTCTCAGCTTCTGAATTTTGAGACTTCATCTTTCATATGCGTACAACTTTCAAACAGTAGCACACACCATTTTTCTTGCCGCCTACTCGTTTTTATTGTGATGTTAGGAATGCTTAAATCCACTTTCAACTTTGAAAAGTTGCCGCATAATGATCTCTCACGAAAACAATGGATTAGATGTGCAAAAAGAATATATTTTGAGTATAAAGTGGGGATGAAGAAATCCCTCCTCCTTCACAACATTTTATATTAAACCAGGATTGGAATGAATAAAAAATGGTGTAACCTTTTTTCCAGCTTTACAAGTCTTTCTCGTTATCTTTGTTTTTTACATCTGATAGTGGGATTTCCAACAGAGAGAAGCAGTTGAGAAAAACATTTTGCTACAGTTAGTTAATTCTTCTCTACATGTGCTATATTCAGTGTATCAATTTTAAAAGCAAATGAGGCATCTCTCTCTTTCTGCATTCCCAGCAAACACTAGCTGTGCCAATTTTAGATTACGTTCCTCTCTGTGGGAATACTATTTTCTAATCTTGATTATATATTAAAATTAAAAGTATAAAAAAATCTTGAAAAATAGGCCAATATTAGAAAGTACATCTGCTTGAGAAAGCCAGATTTTTCCTGTCATTACTTCAGGACAAAATAGCAAATCCTAGAAACAGGGATGATTTAAAACAGGGGTCCCCAAACTTTTCAGGCAGAGAGCCAGTCATATGGTTCATGGGACTGGTCACTATGGCCTGTGGGCTGGATCCGGCCCCCAAAACCAGTTCATCCAGCCCACAAAGCCCTTGTTGCTCCTGGAAGCAAAATGTGTCCATACGGGCACGTTTTACTTCTGCTTCCAGGAGAATGAGGGCTTCGCGGGCTGGATGAATTGGCGTTGTGGGCTGGATCTGGCCCACAGGCCATAGCTTGGGCACCCCTGCTTTAAAAGAAATACACTAACCTGCAGAGTTCAAAGAATCTTCCTGGAAGTTATTTCAACACAAACACATGCACATAATCAATCTCTGAAAATCTTCCTATCAACTAAAAATCAGCATAGGGCCAATTGTAGTTATTAGAACTAGAACGGGCTGAATTCCTATTACATTTGGCACAGTGTAAAGTCATGCCTATGAAATTTATTTAGAAGTTATATCTGGACAATCTTCATGTTAAATGGCACAACTATTTGCTGAATTAAGCAGCTGACTACATCTTCAAATTCTGCAAAATTTGCTCTGTTTTTAAGAAAACAAATCCAGGTGAATTTGAAATTTTTCTGCTGTCTGCATAATGCAAAAGCAGAATCAAACCCATCCATGGCTCTCCCCATCTCAAAGTGGCTCCCCCCCCCCCCATGCTTTTTGGGTTTTGATTTGTGTTGTGCCAGAAGAATTTGATCAGACGTTTTGTCATGCAGGCAGTTCTTTAGTGTAAAAGAAGGGAGGTGTGTCGGGGGGGGGGTGTGTTAAAAGGCTTCACAGACACCCTTTTCACAGACACCCTTTTCACCATTTACATTCTGAGAAGACACATGTTCATCAGAATTTGTACATGCTTAAATGCAATGACTTATTATTATTTGTTTTTTTTTAAATGGGGAATGCATGTTTGTTATTTAAGTGTGCATGCACATAGGAGCTAAAGATTCTCTGGCATGGAATTATTGAAAAATAAATTAGATTGTGTTCATTTTTTTGATTGGTTTCTTTCTCTTGAATAATTATTACAGATTAGCTCCCTGGTTTGAAATCTCCCATGTGAGCATCACAGTACAGTACTACTAAAATCCATCACAAGATTCAAATTATAGACATTTCCCCAAACCAATGTTAGATACATCTTCTACAGTCACTGAAGCCTTGATGTTTATTTCTTTTTCTCTTTGTTTTTCTTTTCTTGGAATACTGAATCAGAGTGTTGATATATAATAAATAAACATAGGACTCATTCAACTTCCTATTTTGTGCAGTGTAACAATAAATTGAGAATGGATGAGTTGCTTCTGCTACCATCTGCACTTTTTATATGAATGTCAATCTCCTATCTTCAAACAAGGAAAGGAAATGGAAGCAGCAAATGAGAGTTCACAAGTAGCACATGAGCCCTTTGCTCATAATTATATGGGAACATTTGCAAACACAACTTGAGTTCAGATTTAAAAAGAATGCCCAAGCACCTTAGTTTAAATCCATTTGTTATTAATCTTATGGGGGGGGGGGGTTGTGAGTGGAGCACAAGTATAACTTGGAAATTAGACACCCTTGGGAAACCAATTTGTATTACTTCACTTTTATATGACTTAGTCCTTTCCCAGTCATTATTAGGGAGCAAGTAAACAACTGGAAAAACATTAATGGAAACACTGTGAATTTATTATTATTATTATTATTATTATTATTATTATTATTATTATTATTATTATTATTATTATTATTATTATTATTATTATTATTATTATTATTATTATTATTATTATTATTATTATTATTATTTAGACTTGTATGCCGCTCTACTCAGTAAAGACTGACTCAGAGCGGCTCACAGCATTCACAAATAACAATATTACAGTGCAAACCAAAATACACCCAGGAAGTTGATTTTCTCCAAGTAAATTAGCCAGCCACACAAGAGTCAGCAGATATAAAGGAAGAAATTGGCAGTCAGCCTTATTTGCATCTTGTTAGGTCTCTGTATCTGTCCAGATTTGCAGGAGGCACTGTTACAACAGACCTACCTGTATTATTTGCCAATGTGGTCATCTTAGTTTAGTAGAACATCTGAATTATTTCTCTTTGGGAGCTAGGCAACTTTGGTACTATTTACTGACAGCCATGTACCTGTTAGAGTGTGTAAGTGTTCGTTCAACACCTTGAGGAGTTGCAAGGCATATTGTGGACCTTGGTGTGTCCTGTAGACCAGTGTATACAGATGCAAGCCACTAGGAGCATGTTTGAGCTGTCTTCAAAAGTGGCTTCAATGCTGCTTCAGAACTGTTCCAAACCGGGCTGCCGGAGCTGTCTTCCAGAACTGCTTCAATGGTGCTTACCTCCACAGTTGCCAGCTCATCATTTGCTGATATTGCTTAGCTTCAATGCCTGCTTTGACTGCAAATTCTCTGCTGCCAGGTATGAACAAAGGCTCCTATGCTTTCTGCCTTGAGGACTGAGTTCTGGTGGTTTAAGCCTGACAAGCCATTTTTCCGTCTACCAAGCAGAGAAGGATTTGGGTAAGCCTCCAATAGGAGGGCTGAAGCTGTGGAACTCTGTTGCTTGACTTGTGCTTACAGAAAGGATATGCCCATTGAACTGAACTGTATGAACTTGTGTATAGAACATTTGAACTGCTTCAGTGAACTTAACTGAGAAATCAAGAGACTTGTGTTACAGTGTATATATCTGCACGTTTACCTCTTAAGTAAATCATCAACTTTGAGTTTGCCTTGCACCAAAACTGTCTGCCTGTTTACCTTCTTTGCACATGGGGCCAACCTTGCCAGGTGCATACCACTTTACAGCCAGCTGCTCACTACTCTGTATCCCGCTGAACCAACAGAATGACATACCTTCTAACATTCCATCTACTAATAATAATTAAGAAGTGTTGATGGCCAAAACCATGCTGATTAACACAGTAAACAGCTCTAGAGTAGACATGTAAAATCAATAAGGATATGGTGAATCAGTCCTCCATAGTTTCCATGGATTCAAATGGAACTATTTTAACCAGGAGTTCTTCTATCATTGTAAAACATGTTAAAGTATGTCTATTAGAACACTTATTTTATTTTTCTTACCTTGGTCCTCTTCCCAGTTTTCTCTTATTTAATTCAAAATCCAGAACTAGGATTTTAACCTGTTCCTCTTTATCAGCTCCCCTCAAAAATCAGTTTTCAGATTATCAGAAAATGAAGCTACTTTGCATCCTGTAGACTCATTGACATCCTTCTCAAGCATGTTTTCTAGGAGCCTTAGTAATGGAATGTATTTAAAACTCAGAAGAGAGAGAATGATAATAATAGTGTTGTATGATTTAGCAGATCAGTGTTGTTGTATTTCTTCTCAAGAGTTAATAGCAGTAGAAGTTACACTCATATACTGCCACATAGCACTTTTAATATTCTCTGGGAATTTCACAAAATAAATAGCATTTGCTCCCAACAAGATGGGATAGAAGGCTGAGTCAACCTTGAATCCATTGAAATCAAATTCAGCTCATGAGCAGAGTTTTGGCTGTAGTACAACTTAACCACGTTGCCACAGGGACTAATAAATAAAAAGGCCTAAAATTGGTTTCTGGTGTGATATCCCTCAATACAGATGTACCTATGTTTTGACATGAAAAATATCCAGTTTTTTAGAAAATGCTGGGCTTACATTCTTTTGATTTTATTTCAATAATATATAAGATTACACCACAGAGTAAGGCTCAACTTTCTCAGTTATACTAGACCAGGGATTCTCAACCTGCAGCCCATGGGCCGGATGTGGTCCATGGCACCATTTCATATGGCCCACCACCACCTCCATCACACCAGGAAGTACCATGTGGTGGAGGAAGGACAAAATGGCCACCTGGCCACCGAAGCTGTCTGAGGAAGCATGACCCAGCCCCCGGCTTAAAAGGTTGAGACTAGACATTTCAAATCAGAATTTGGACAGTGACAACTTTCTGGCATAATTGCTTTTTCTTCGTCTAAGTAGCCCTAGCATATCTCCACGCATCCAGGATGTTTGCCATTTTCTTTCTAAAGAGTGAATGTTTAATCTGTACTGAAGTAGCCTTTGTTTCATTAGATAGATATGATGGCCCAGTACCAGCTGGCTCTGCAGCCCTGGCTTTCATTTAAAAGATTAAAAGAGGCTGAAAGGTATTGTACTCCTTGGTTTTTCTTAACAACAACAATAGCAAAAACAGCAACAGCCCTGCATGCAGATTACAACCTAAATCAAAACTACAGTGAAGAATGTATAGAAGAGGAAAACCCTGTATCAAGCAGCCATCTGATAAATAGTTGTTATTATTAAATAAAAAGACAATAGAATATATTTTAGTGCTACATTGATCTTATGTATGTATGTGTGCATTTCTAGATAATGAAGATGCAATTATCCTATTTAGAAAGGGAAATTTTAGAGGGGGTCCAGATGAAAATGTCTTCCATTTTTGGTCTTCCCCCATTTCTTCTTCTTCTTTCATTATTCCCAAAAATGTGTTAAGAAGGAAAAGACGGAATAGATGCACATAATCTTTTGACTGGTAGTAATAGAAGCCCTCTCCCTGAAACATCCAGAACATGAAACATTGTTTGTGCTTTTCTCAGGAAAAAAACGTGGTTTATGTTTAAACTACCATTCACTGAATTTACCCTAAGTTTCTGTTGGGGTATGCACAAGCTTCCCCCCGCCTCACTGTACCCAAATAAAAGACATATTTATTATTACATTTTGACCTGCTCTATCTCCAGGTCCATGATAATATTTTTGCATTCCTGAATCCAATTTTTAAAAATGTCCCAAAATGGAGGAAATTTTAAAAACTATGGCCTGCGAAGCTACACAGTACCCCATATCAAGTGACTAATTTATTCAAATCACTTACAGCAATTATACTTCCACAATCACATGAATACTCAGTCTTAATAGTATGATTATGTATGATTTAGCTAACTAAGCTGAATGAAAGACGAGAGAGAACAAGGATAAATAGGCCTGAACAACAAAGTCTCTCTAAATAGTGCCCTATAGCTCCTCAAAATGGATGATGGAGAGGCTATAAATGGATTTATTATTTTAACCTTACAAATGCCAAATAAGATACAAAGGATCCACCATGAATCCATCAAGCTCCAGGATTGAAGTTTGGGTGGTCAACCCACTCTGCAGTTACCCTAGATAACTCATTAATACCTCTGTTTTGCATATTTGTGTGAAGAAAGTACACTTGATTAATTTCTGTACTCAGTAAGTGTATGAAGTATGTTTGTAGTTCTGTGGAGCCAAGAATGTCCAGAATGTACAAATAAGCTCCAAATCCCAGACCAAAAACAGGCAAGAAAAAAAGGACTTCACTGATAACAATGTGAAAAGTATATCAGAAAGCAAAAATGAAAGAAAAAAATCTCTGCAGCACTTTAAAGACTAAGTGCTATATTTTTAATGTGAGCTTTTGTGGATCAAGTCCACTTCATCAGACATAGGAGTGAAATAGAAGGCATGAGCTTGTATACATCAAATACAGAGTCATAGAGTGATTAAATCAGAATGACAGATAATCATGCAAAGCAATACAGCTTATCACAGTTGGCAGTGGCAGATGAACTCTGGCTGTTATTCGGATCAGCTCTTAATGACCACTATTCCATTTTAAATGTGGAAAAATGAAAAACAGATTCTGGGATTGAATGTATGTTAATGAATTTAACCACTGTGTTGCTGTGTGAGCACATCCCCCGTTCTGTGAGACATGCTGTGAAAGAGAATATTATAGGAAAGTTATGAAGCTGGCATAATATAACAAAATATATAGCAGCATATGAAAATCTGTGTATCAAATTATACAATGTCCCATAAACCCCTGGCTAATATTCAAACCCTTGTGTTAGGTGTCCAACAGATGGATGTGATGGGCAGATATCCAGAAATGGAGGCCTCTTTCATGTAACAAGGTCCCACACCATGTAAGCATTTATATATTAAAGTCAAAACTTTGAACCAGATGTGGTAGCTAATAGGTAACTAGGGTAAGGCAGTCAGAGATGGGAAATGTATGAGTATTTACATAAACATCAATCTGGACTCTGTTGCAGTCTCAATAGATGCCCCATGTAGAGAGCATTGCACTAGTCCACGGTTCCTCAAACTTGCCTCTCCAGGTGTTCTGAGCCCAAGTCAGCACAGCTGCTGATCAGGGCTTCTGGGAATTGAAGCCTAAGAACATCTGGAAAACCAAGTTTGCTGACCCCTGCACTAGTCAATCTTTGAGACTACTAAAGCAAAGTAAAGCAATCACACTTATATACTACCCCATAGAGCTTAGTACATTCTCTGTGCAGTTCACAAGTTAATTAGCATTTTGCCCCCAACATGCTAGGTACTCATTTTACTGACCTTGGAAGGATGGAAGGCTGAGTCAACCTTGAACCCTGGTCAGGCTCAAACTTCTAATTTTTTCATTGCAGGAGACCATTTTCCTCACTGTGCCACCTGGGCTCCTACTAGTGCACAGACCAAAGTTGGTAGGGACCTGCCAATTAGAAAAGGTCACATTTGGGCAATACAGCATAGACCAGTGGTTCCCAGCCTTTTTTGGGCCATGCCCCACTGAAGCATCTCCAAAATCCTAATGACCCCCATGACATATAATTCTTATTATTCAAAAAGTGAACTCCTATTCACATCAAGGAAACCTAAAAGGCTATTCACTGTTAATAATTCATTCTCGAATTGCCCCCTTAGAATCAAATTGACCCACTGTGGGGCATGTGCTCCATATTGGGAACCATGGGCATAGATGGAAGAAAGTCAAGTTAGAACAGAAATATTACTTAAACTAGCATAACATTGATAGAATAAAAATAAAGCAAATTAAAAAAACCTAGTTAAACAAAAATAATCAGGGAGTGCATAACAAGCTCAAATTCTATGCTGCTGCCATGTTTGGGGGGGGGATATGTTCATAAAGCAGCACAATAAGTTCACAATATTTAAAGAAAGGAAGCTGTTTAAGTCTTTTGCAGTGTAGTGGGACATAGTTCTCCACAGTCATTTTTAGTTGCAGAATTGAAAGAAATGTAAATGGGCATGGATGTAGAGTTGCCATAATTCTCTCCCACAAAACCGGGTCAGAAGTATACGTGACAAAAATCGGTGGGTTATCTGAAAAATAGCCTTTTAAAAAACATAATATAATTAAAGCTATAAAAGACTTTCACATTAAATATATCAATACATAAATGCTATCTGTTGTACTTCTGAGATGTCACGTCGCAGTCAACTCTTAACGTCCTCAGTTCCAGGAAACACACTGGTCACACTTATTGGGTGGTGGTGTGAGGTGAGGACATTAAGATTTATCTCCAGGTATACTCCAACTCCAGATATACTCGAACTCCAATGTGGCAGGAAATCGCTCATTTTATGGCAAAAGTTCAAATTTATTTTAATGGTGTGTTATAATACACAATCAGTAAGTTTTAAAAATCTGGGACTTTAACATGATTTTTATTGAACTGGCAGGGACAGTTTTTCCATTCTAAGTTTCTGTTTTCCTTGATCTTTATGTGCTTGGACCATTGCGTAGAAAGAGACCATGCTAATCACTAATTTTACTCACGTCTAAACAAAAGCACAAGGGAAGATTATTTAGTTGAACCAGAAATATATATGTGAGTAATCTCCAACTTGTAAGCATTGGCTCTTTCATAGCCCAAAATGGATCTAGACAGAACAGAGAGAGGTGAATACAAGCACACTGTATGCCAGATGAAAAAGTCAATACATCAGGAACAGTGTAAAAGGTCACTAAGGAATGATAGCTTCACTATGACTTTGAAGCCATAAATCAAAACACTCAGAAGGGGGAAAATAAGTTTCTTGTAAATTTAAGACCTACGATTTATAAGTATATCTTAAATTACAGATGAAAATTCAATGAGGTCTGGAGACTACTACTAACATTATGTTTCAGTAGGGTAAAAAAAAGATGGTTTTTATATTATGCAAATCAAGTTCTCCTCCAATTCTTATCATTTAATAATTTATCTGAAAACTGCAATCTCTATCAATAATTAGAGAGGACAATGGGCTCGAAAGTCACACAGAGCTCATGTAAACAGGAATCAAAATATTCTTTGGTGCTGGGGATATTGCCTGCCACCACATTAGAGCAATTACGATAAGAAAAATGACCATTTATGTCAGGGATTCTCAACCTGTGCCCTGTGGGCCGGATACAGCCCATGGTGCCGTTTCAGGTGTCCCCCAATGCCTCCACCACACCAGGAAGTGCCATATGGTGGAGGAAGGGCAAAATGGCCATCCTGTCTGAGGAAGAATGACCCAGGCCCTGGCTTTAAAAGGTTGAGAACTCCTGATTTATGTTATCAGAAATAAATTGTAGAATTTTCTCTTCAGGACTTATAGTGGCAATGTGAATATAAAAAGGACTGTGACTTTATCAACATTGTTGTCTTTTGTTGTTACATTGCTTGAATTGTTTCTCCTTATTCTGGTTAGGGATGGAAAAAAGCTTTGTTCGATTAAGCAATCTTGACACAAGTAGTTCTTTTGCATCTCCTTGGGAGTTCTTATGAAGATTATTATTACTATTTATTCAATTTATATACCGCCCTACTTGGTGAAACCGACTCAGGGCGGTGCACAGACAGGGGTGACTCCCATGCATCGGCTGCCATGGCGTCCTCCCAGCTCTGGCCCCAGGTGTTTCTCAGGCTGTGGGGCAACAACAAGGCCCTGCCACCACGGTGGCTTTTAAAGCCCCCGCCAGGGGTGAGTCCCACATGCCGGTGAAGATGGACCTGGCGCCGGTTGCCATGGCGTCCTCCCAGCTCCAGCCCCAGGTGTTTCTCAGGCAGTGGGGCATCTTGCCCTCACAGTTGCTTGCAGGGTCTTTTGCAGAAATAAAATGCACACAGACTGTGCACACGTTTTAAAATGTTATTGGCTAAAATGAGTACAATGCAATCTCACTTTAGGGAATTGAGAAAAAATGTGTAAGAGTTGTGACTACACTGTAAAATACTACTCTGTTGGAACTGAAACTGGCATGGTCAAAATCAATTCCTTTTTCAGCAAATACATGACTTAAAAGTTAATTGCACGGAAGCCTCTTTTTTTCAGTGGCTTTTGTGTCTTTGTGTTCAGCCACCAGAGAGTTGCTTATTTTGTATTGATTCAGCTGGCATTGCTTTCTTCTCTTTTCTGGCATCTGTGACTACCTATCTTGGCCCATTGATATGGATATCTCTAATGAGGTATGGGTCACAGATACATAAAATAATTCCTCTGAAGTGAATGCTTATTTTATTTCCTCCAAACATGTCT
This sequence comes from Furcifer pardalis, assembly GCA_030440675.1. Taxonomy (NCBI): domain Eukaryota; kingdom Metazoa; phylum Chordata; class Lepidosauria; order Squamata; family Chamaeleonidae; genus Furcifer; species Furcifer pardalis. The sequence goes on from CP126895.1 coordinate 47,187,516, forward strand.
GTCAGTTTGAGTACTGTGTCAGATTACTGTGGTACTGCCAACCTATCTTCTAGTTATGATCTGAAACCTCAGGACCCTGGTGAAATTGATGGATGCTCTTTGCAACATCTTGTCAGTTTCTCCCCGTCTCACCTTCTTGCCCTGATCTAAAAGCTTCACTGAGAAGCAGCTGAAATTGGCAAAGCTACCGTAGTTCATTTTGCTAATCTGATAAACTGATAATCAATTCAACATTATGCCCCTTCAGAAAACAAAAACACAAACGAAATTCTCCATGTAGTAACATGTTGACAAACAAATTCCTCAGTTGTCTCTCCTTTCATGCTCATTTTCTTTTCTCTTTTTTCCCCTTTGTCTTGTCCCTCTCTCTCTCTCTCTCTCTCTCTCTCTCTCTCACTCACTCACACACACACACACACACACACTCACACACACTCACACCAGTGGGATGTCAAAAAAATTTACTACCCCACCGTGATGTCATCACAGTGTGGGTGGAGCTGACATCATGATGTTATGATGTCATGGGCGGGGCCAAAAAAATACAAAATACAAAATAATAATATAATAAAATAAAAATAAGCACACACACACACACACACACACCTCAGGCCTTTTTAGGAACTGTGGTAGTATGTCAATATAGGTAAAGGTATTAAATACACATTAAAATACACACAGACACACCACATCCAAAGGTGAGTCACTTACCCTGGGGAGCAGGCTATAGGGGGTAATGTGCAAATACCACATAAAGGGGAAGGCTAAGGGGAATGAATAGGGAAGAGGGTAGTGTTAATAGTGATCCTGTTGAATATTATGCCAATTAGAAAGTGCAGGATGAACTCCTGAACCTATATCATATCTATATGGGCGCCTACAGCAATTTGAGTAGCAGAGCTACCCTTGGTACCTCCTGAAATGTTCAACGAACTCCCAACATAAACTACAAATTTGAGAGTACACACCTTAAATTAGGTAAAATATACTCATTACACTAGATTAATGCTCACATTTGGAAAAATCTGTGGGGAAAATGCAAGAAAAAGATTTTACAATCGAACACAAAGCAAAGATAGGAAGGACATGCAAGTACAGCAAAAGGAAGACAAAGAAATGATATGCAACAAAATGAAGACAAAGAAATGTTCAGACTCATTTGTTGTGCAGATTCTATAATGGAGAGCCTTTTAGAGTCATGGCAGAACTTTGGGTTCTCAAACATGATGGGAATCTTCACACATAGAAAAGGAGACCTGCTGTAGAAGTTATGTTAGAACATTGAAAAGCTGTCATGAAAAAATACAATTTATTTTGGAAAACTGCCTTTGTTAACTGATATTAAAGAAGCACGAAAATATACTATCTTTGCTCCCATCTTTGTCCCAGCTCCTGCCAACCTAGCAGTTCAAAAGCAAGAAATTATAAGTAGATAAATAAGTACTACTGTGGTGGGAAGGTAAACAGTGTTCCGTACACTCCTATATTGAGGCATGCCTGCCATATGACCATGGAAACATCTGTAGATGCAGACAGTGCTGGCTCTTTGGCTATAAACAGATGAGCACTGAACCCTAGAGTCGGATACTACTGGCTTTCAAGCAAGAGTGACCTTTACTTTTACCTAAAGATACTATCACTGTTAGATGTATTATATCATAAAGTACACATTTGGGACTGAGAACTAAACATGCAGCAGCAGAAAAAGTATGCAGTTCAGAAGTTGAAATTCAGCAAGAAAGCATTTAGTAGCATCCTTACATTTTTGTATTTTTTTTTGTACAGTTGTACCTCACTTAAAGAGCATAATGCGTTCCACAGGATTGCTCTTTAAGCGAAACACCATTGTAAGTGACCAATTGTGGGGGGGATTGGGAACCCAGATTTATTTGTTAAGTGAGTTTTTGATTGGTTTTATTTGTTAAGCGAAGCAAACATTCAAAGAAAATTCTGCTCTTTAAGGGAGTTACTCTTTAAATGAGGCACTCTTTATGTGAGGTTTGACTGTATTTGTATTTAGATTTGTATGCTGCTCTATTCGCCAAAGTTACTCAGTACGGTACTAATATTGTGAAAGAACCTCACAAAATCTCTTTTCCTCCCCATGATGTCTGTAATACTATTCAGCTAGTGACTAAAACCTTCGGTTTTTTGCTGTGCACCTCGGTTACCAGTCAGATTCTTAATTGTTGACTGTCAATATTAATCTGAGCAGTTTATTCTGATGACTAAGAAGCATTTGAAGAAGCCCGTGGAGATCCAATTGATGCAGTGGAAGTCCTATCCAGGTGCCTGGAGGCTGTCAGGGTCTGGATGGGGGACAACGGGCTACAACTGAATCCCGGCAAGACTGAGTGGCTATGGGTAAGGGGTCCTGCGCTATCTCGGGAGTTACCATCTTTGGTTCTGGATGGGGCAGTTTTGCCCCAAACAGACCTGGTGCGTAATCTGGGGGTCCTCTTGGACTCACGACTACTGCTCGAGGAGCAGGTGGCAGCCGTGGCCAGGAGGGCTTTTGCACAACTTCGTGTAATACGCCAGCTACGCCCACTCCTAGACCGGGATTCCTTGCTCATGATCACACATGCTTTGGTCACCTCCAGACTTGATTACTGTAATGCGCTCTACATGGGGCTGCCCTTGGTGACCATTCGGAGGCTGCAGCTGGTCCAGAATGCGGCTGCTCGGGTAGTGATGGGGTGCGGGCGTTATGCTCATGCCTCACCACTGCTTCGGGAGCTGCACTGGTTGCCAGTATGTCTCCGGGTGCAATTCAAGGTGCTGGTTATTACCTTTAAAGCCCTACATGGTAGTGGGTCAGGATACTTAAGAGACCGCATCGTCCCAAGGACATCTGTCCATCCCACCAGGGCAGATCGGAAAGGCTCTCATCATTCCATTGGCTAGAGAGACGCATCTCTCTAGCACCAGAAGGAGGGCCTTCTCCGTGGCCGCCCCGGCCCTTTGGAACCTCCTGCCAACTGAGTTACGTCTACAGACAGAGCTCCTGCCCTTTCGGAAGGGCCTAAAAACCTGGCTGGCAGGGCAGGTGTGGGGGTCCAGGAACATGGGGTCCCATGTTGGGTGGCTGATATGATGGGACAGCCACCCCTCCCTCACTCTTTTAAACTTTTAAAATCTTTTTAAACCTTTTAACCTTTTTAAATCTTTTAGATTTTTGTAAATTCATGGTTTAATTCTTTTTTAATTGACTTTTAAGTAATTTATGAACCTTAAGGTTTTAATTTATGAATTTCTGTAAGCCGCCTAGAGTCAGGTTCGCCTGATTAGGGCGGGATAATAAATCTAAATAAATAAATAAATAAAATAAAAATTTGCTAGGTTGCAAGAAAGTGAAAAACCTGCTCTTGCCATTGTTTTTGATTGATTCTTATACTTTATTGCTTATAGCAGTTTTATTATGTTGCTTCATGCATCACTTTTGGAGCCTAAAACAAACAACATAATTATGATTAATTAAATATATTACTTCTTTTAATGAACTCATTGGGCAGTGGTGGGATGTCAAAAAATTTACTACCCCACCGTGATGTCACCACAGTGTGGGGGGAGCTAACATCGTGACATCATGATGTCATGGGCGGGGCCAAAGATAAAATTAAAATAATAAAAAATAAAATAAAAATAAGCACACACACACACCTCAACCCACCCACCCACCCACCCACAACACAAACCCAGAAATTAATTAATTAAATAAATAAAATAAAAAGTACATTAAAATACAGCCACCCAAACACCCCAAACACAAATCAACCAGAGCTTTTAAACCAGATCTTAAAACTTATTCTGCCTAATCTTTCTCACACTAGGTCAGATGGAAGGAACTACAGAATGAACTCACCACAAGATGGCTTCATTTTGGCATTTTTCAACTTTTCAACAGTTAAAGAAGTTAGGTACTAAGTCTTTGTTTAACCAGTTCTCTAGGATAATATGTCTTAATGTAAATGTAAAACAGCTGTACCTCCTTAAGGGTTCTCCAATTGGAACAGCACTTGGAACAGCACAGGTGTAGCTTATTGATGAGGTAACTCCAAGACTTTGCTTAAAAACCCCAAGCCAGGCCGCTAGGCCTTTTTAGGAACTGTGGTAGTACGTCAATATAGATAAAGGTATTAAATACACTTTAAAATACACACAGACACACCACGTCCAAAGGTGAGTCACTTACCCTGGGGAGCAGGCTATAGGGAGCTTCAGGCTAGCAGCTTCTCTTCCTCCTCCCCACTTGGGAGGACAGCAAGGAGGCCGTGCATACGTGCCAAGCACTGTAGGCGTGCATGCACACCAAGTGCTTGGCGTGCATGCGCAGTGGGGGAACCAGTGAAAAGGTAAGCTCCGAAGGTGGTTCCCCCAAAAAAGTTGCTACCAGTTCTCCAGGACACTGGGGAAGGTTACTACCGGTTCTGGCAAACTGGTGAGAACCTGTTACATCCCATCACTCATTGGGGATGCTGAATACCAATGGTGGAAGAGACTCCATTTATAGCCATCAATGTTTGTTTTGTTTGTTTTGTTTTTTGCCCTCAGCCCCCAGAATAAATGGAGTTTGAATTCAAAGCTGCAATTTTAAGAGTGAATTTTCACCATACTTTCTGAGGTTTGAATTTGCATTTTCTGTAGAAATAGCTGCAAGCAGCTAAAATGGAAAAGGGTGTCACTTTGGTAGATTGTTCTGGACAAGCCCCCTATCCCTTCAGGTATACCCTTCTTGAAATCTAGGGATTTCAAGCATATCCATGTGAGTCTTAGCTGCAGAAGTATGGTCTACAAGAAAGTAAAGTGGTTAATGCCACTGTCCTCAACATTTGATTTCAAAACCACAAACAAACAGAAAGATAGGCATTAAAGAGCTGTAGCAATGCGTAATGTGCAATCCATTATATGTTGTGAACATTAACTATAAGAGAATAAAATATGCATTCACTGCAAAAAATAAAGCTTGGGTAATACTGTACCATAGTATTTGTTTGAAAATTGTAACTCAGCCTGGGATGCTATAAGAACTATACTTTGTTATTCCATTGAACACATAGGAAATTCCTTTTAATTATATTTTTAATGAATAGGGATATATGAATCTGATTACCTGTCAGAGCTTCCAGAAGCAGAAGACACATCTGATGCAAACCCAGTTCAGATCTTAGAAATAACAAATAACTAAAGTTACTTTTAAAAAGAATGTTAAGGAACTTTTTTAGGTATTTGGACAAGATTCCAACCCCACCCAACCCCAAGTTGCAGAGCTAAACAATAGAAGTATTGTTTGATTTTACCTGTTGTAATTTTACTTATAATGCTGGTATTGCTCAGTGGGTTGGAGTCCTTTGCTGCAGAATCGTGTGCCTGGATTTTACATCCTTACTATACTGGTCAGCCAACGTTGTCTGCAATATATATGGCTGATGGGGTTAAAAATTCTGCTTCTTATGTGGCCTTGGACAACCAGTATGTCACAACAGAATACAGAAGGAGAGACTGGTAAACCACTTTTGAGAACTTTACACCTAGAAAACCTTACAAGGGTTGCCATAAATCACAATTTACAACATGTTTTTGTTTACTTAAAAGGTGAAATTTCAGAACTTGCTAGAGAGTATTCCCTGTACTGTATCAGTGATGGGATGTAACAGGTTCTCACCAGTTCTCCAGAACTGGTAGTAACTTTTCCCAGTGTCCCGGAGAACCGGTAGCAGCTTTTGGGAGGAACCACCTTCGGGGCTTACCTTTTCACTGGTTCCCCCACTATGCATGTGCTCCAAGCACTTGGTGTGTATGCACGCCTACAGTGCTTGGCGCGTATGCATGGCTTCCTTGCTGTCCTCCCAAGCAGGGAGGAGGAAAAGAAGCTGCTAGCCTAAAGCACCATTGGTTTGTGTTGTGTGGGTGGGTGGGTTGAGGGGTGTGTGTGTCCTTATTTTTATTTTATTATTTTATTTTATTATTTTTCTTTGGCCCCACCCATGACATCATGATGACATGATGTTAGCTCCACCCACATTGTGATGACATCATGGTGGGGTAGTAAAAAAATTGACATCCCACCACTGACTGTACTGGGGTTTTTTTTTAGTCTGAGGTACAACTAAACTGTGGTGTTAGCAATATGCAATGCAACAAGATGCAATAGCAGTAACAGTAATCTGACTATTGAAAAGTACTGAGTAATATTAAGTTACTGTACTTTTAAAATGAAAAAAACAAACACTTTCTACTAATTCCAAGCAATCAAATAAAACAAATCTATAGCTACAAATATGTCATCATTCTGTTCTTCACATCCTTAACATATGATCCTAATCACATTTGTTTATTCGTCTGTTATTAATTTGGAGGTCAGTTTTTCAGGGCTATTCATAAAGTGTTGGTGCATAAGCTTCAAGAATTGGATTTTATCCATGAATGTACAGTAAAACCTCATATAACACTAAAACCTGGTTCCACAAGTCTTCGTGTTATATGATTTTTCGTGTTATCTGATCCTCTATGGGATCCATAGAGATACATTATAACCACACAGGCTTTCGCGGTTGTTATCTGAAGCATCCCATAGGATCTTAATGTTATCTGATGCAATTCTTCCCCCCAGATTCCTTAATGTTATGCGATTTTAGTGTTATTCGATACTAATGTTATATGAGGTATTACTGTATAGTCAAATAAACAAATGGAGTACCTTTTTCTGCATTTGTGTGGGGGCACCTAATGGTGTATCTATCCATCCGGCTGTGAGAGACCCTTGAACTAACAGTTGGGTTTTGACAATTCACTTCTTAAAATTAGAAGTCTGCCCTGATGAAGTGCAAATATATCTCTAAGAAGGATACAATATACTCCTGAAAAACAAATTTCTTTGGTGACAAAGAATTAAAAAAAATTACATGTAGAAGCAAACCTAACTTCTCACTGATGAGTTCCATGACTCACTCTTAGACTTTAGTAATTGTCTCTCACAGGCTAATATGACAAGAGAACGTCTATTTAAAAGAATGAATTTTACTTCATAACTAGAAAAGCAAAATAATTAAAAATAGGTTTAACTTCTTAGAGCTTTGGAACAGCTTGTTCAGTGAAATGGCTCCAACCCTCTTGTTTCCATCTCTCTGCTATTGCATACGCCTTATGTTTCTGTCAACAACTTAACATGAAATTTGGCATTTTCACCCATCTTCCACCTTTCAAAATTGTTATTATTATTTTTTGACAGTGTAAGTAACAAAATATAGCTATAACGATGAATGCTTATCATAAATGTTTACCTAATACAGTATCCATTTTTCTGTTCAGAAGTTAGGTATAAAATTAAGTATTCACTTCTTGGGATAAATTTTTCAGCAGCAAAGGCGTTTCTTTTGGGGAGAAGGGGAAGGCGATGTCGTATGCTGTAGGACAAAGTGACAGAACCCAGGGAGCTGTGAAACCTAATTGGGTTCAGTACCTAAACTGGGCAAAAGATGATACGTGAAATACTTCCCTTTTTGTCTTTCTCTGTTCGACATAAACAGGAGAAGCCATTTGAACTGATATAATTAGGAGAAAAGGAAATGTGGATTCCTCACTCTAGAGCTATATGGAAATTGGAAGCCTAATCCAATATGCCTTTATTCCTTTTTTTTTTTTGACAAACAGAACCTTTACAAATGACATCTGGATGAAAATCACATTTTCTCAAGCTTCTAACACCAGTCATGCTGTGAACTGAGGGAAAGAAGAAGCCCAAAAGGCAATTCTGGGATGACTCATTCCCAGCTCTAACTCAGGCCAAAAATAAAATGGGCATGCCTTTTTCCACTTGTAAACTCTTTTACGCATTCTCCACTACATACATCTTTCAAAGACATGTGGAATAGATAGTGTCATTAGTCACTTAAATTCATATTACAGTGGTATGGTACAGTATTGTGCAAAAAGTCATAGGCCACCACCAGCTGGTTTGGAGAAAGTTGAATGAGTGATGGAGGAGTATAATTCAAACCCTGAGTCACCTCAACACACCAACAATGGAGAGCATCTTCTGCTGATTCTCAAACCTCTCCTGGCCTAAGACTTTAACACAGTACTATAATAGGTTGAAATACAGCAGTATAGGGGTTAATACAAATGACTAGAGTACCTGTATATCACTTTCATGTGAAGAAGTAATTGTAAGCATGCCATGACAAATAGCCATATTATGAACTTCATATATGACTATTCCTACTCAGCTGGTTTTAAGTACAGTCAAACCTCGCATAAAGAGCATTTCGCTTAAAGAGTAACTCGCTTAAAGAGCAGCATTTTCTCTGAATGTTCGCTTCACTTAACAAATAAAACCAACCAAAAACTCACTTAACAAATAAATCGGGGTTCGCAATCCCCCCCACAATTGGTCATTTACAATGGTGTTTCACTTAAAGAGCAAACTCGCTTAAAGAGCAATCCCATGGAATGCATTATGCTCTTTAAGCGAGGCACCACTTTATTGTATAAAAATCCAAGCATAAGAGTCAGTGGTAGGATGTCAAAAATTTTACTGCCCCACCGTGATGTCATCACAGTGTGGGCGGAGCTAACATCATGATGTCATGATATTGTGGACGGAGCCAAAGAAAAATAATAATAAAAAAATAAAAATAAGCACACTCACACACACCCCTCAACCCACCCACAACACAAGGACAGCAAGGAGGACGGCAAGGAGGCTGTGCATACGCGCCAAGCACTGTAGGCATGTATGCACACCAAGTGCTTGGCGCACATGCACAGTGGGGGAACCAGTGAAAAGGTAAGCCCCAAAGGTGGTTCCCCCCAAAAGCTGCTACCAGTTCTCCGGGACACTGAGAACAGATACTGCCGGTTCTGGCGAACTGGTGAGAACCTGTTACATCCCATCACTGATAAGAGTTCTGTACTTTTTGATAATATTGATAACAACATTTTCTACTTATCTACTGTTCTCCAGGATTGAAAGGTTACAACTTTTCCCCACTTAAAACCAACCGAAAACTTACTATGTCTCCCATCTGTCAGGATGGTGTTCATGATTTACATCCTAAACTATTATCTCCACTTAAGATACATGTGAGCCAATTTTTAGAGTCTTCAGGTAAAGCTTACACCAATTCTTTAAAGTTGCCTGGCTGTCCAGCATTTGGAAAAGAACAAAGGTCACTGGGTTATTGAAATGGTTTTTAGAAGACTTTTAAAATACATGCTGAAAAAATACTGTTCCTGAGGATGGGATCTGCTTTCAAGAAGTAGGCATAAATTCCTTGACATTTAGAAATGACACAGCATGTCAGTATGAGGTTGCTCAAAATAAATCCTCCTAAATATTATCAGTTTTTGAAATGTTACAAAGTACAGATATTCAGCTTGGAAACAGTTTTAAACGTTAAGTGGTGAAATATAAAAGCTAAAACACCTTAACTCCTATCACATCTTTACCTTAATCTCAAATACTTCAGTATACACCACTCACCCTTATGGTAATATCGACCTCTATAGGGTCTTTTAAACAACTGTTTGATATTTAATATTAAAGGATCATTTGATGTTAAAAACAATATTGAACTGTGACTATGGAACCAACATTGTCTGCCATTTTAACACGCAAACTCCACACATTTAGTCTGCTTTATCCCATTAGAATAGGAATTGTGCACTGTTTGTATGTCGATTCTCCTAGACTCAGAATGGTGAACCTTGGCATTCCAGGTGTTTATTTATTTATTATTTATTAGTTCGAATTTATATTGCCGCCCACTCGCCGTGGCGACTCAGGGCGGCTTACAGACAATACATTACATTACAATACAGTACAATGCAATATGTTGGGGTGGGCACAGGGCGGCAAGGTCCTCAACCTGCCCTGGCTTCTTCCTTCCCTGGCAGTTGGTATAAGCACAGGGGGAGGGGCAGCAAGGTCCTCATCCTGCCCTGGCTTCTTCCTCCCCTGGCAGTTGGTATAGGCACAGGGGAAGGAGTGGCAAGGTCCTCATCCTGCCCTGGCTTCTTCCTCCCCTGGCAGTTGGTATAGGCACAGGACTTCAATTACACTAGTACCTCAGATAACGTTAAGACTTGGTTCCACAAGTCATAACATTATCTAGTTTTTAACCTTCTGCAATGCATTGACCACACAATGTTTTTTAAAAAAAACCTTTGCCTGAGGAAAGGGAACAGGGGGCAATCCACCTGAGTCTTTGGAAAAGGCAGCAGGGATTCCAGCCAGCCATCAGCTGAGTTGGGGAGAGAATGGGGGTTGAACCAGCGAGCGCTGTTAGGTTTGCTTCGCTGTTAGGTTTGCCTGAAACAACAGGGTGGGCAGGGTGAATCCCTTGCTGTTATGTTTGCCTCGCTGTTAGGCTGTTAGGCTTGCCTCACTGTTAGGTTTGCCTCGCTGTTAGGGTTGCTTAGTTGTTAGGCTGTTAGGGTTGCCTTGCTGTTAGGGTTGCCTCAGTGTTAGGGTTGCTTAGCTGTTAGGCTGTTAAGTTTGCCTTGCTGTTAGGGTTACCTCACTGTTAGGGTTGCCTTGCTGTTAGGGTTGCCAGTGGCATAGGGAAGGTTTCAGCCACCCGGGGCGCAGGTCAAACTCGCCCCCCCCACCTAGGCTCACCGCCACCCCCAGGCACTCAAAATCCTACCTCGGTGGAGACCATGGGGTGCTTTTTCTTCCTTCACCACCTTCATCCTCCTCTTCTTCAGGCTTCCTCTTCCTTATGGCCAGCTCGTGGCACTGGGCGGTGCTGCGCAGGGCCCGGGGCACCCTTGGTCCCAGGTCGAGACCCAGAGGCTGAGGTGGTGGGGGACAAGCCCAGCAAAGAGCCTGCCATCAGCATCCCAGGTGCGCAGCCACCCCAGTTCTGAGCGAGGTGGCAGCAGCTCTATCTTCAGCGGCGATGGCACCCAGGAGGGCAGGAAGCGAGACCGGTGGTCATTGTGGCCCAGTACCCACAGCCAGCGCAGTGCCGGCCAGGCCTTGTGGTGATGCTCTGGCTGCGGGTGCTGGGGCGCAACGACCACCGGCCTCGCTTCCTGTCCTCCTGGGTGGTGCCACCGGGCTTGAAAATGGAGCAGCTATGCACCTGGGATGCCAATGGTGGGCTCTTTGCTGGGCTTGTGCCGCACCACCTCAGCCTCTGGGTCTCGATCCAGGACCAAAGGTGGCACCAGGCCCTATGCAGCACTGCCTGGTGCCATGATCTGGCCATAAGGAAGAGGAAGCCTGAAGAAGAGGAGGACGAAGGTGGCGGAGGAGGAAAAAGTGTCCCATGATTCCCACCGTGCCATCGGGACTGCACCCTCCCATCGCCCTCCAGCCCGGGGCAGGGCCCAGGGCACCGGAAGTGGCGGAGGGTTCCAGCATCTGTCCCCGCTGCGAACTCCCCACCCTGGGCACCAGGAAGTCTGGGGCAGCAGTGGCATTGCCCCCTGCAAAGTTTCACCCGAGGTCTGCCTCACTGTTTGGTTTGCTTCGCTGTTACGGTTGCTTAGCTGTTAGGCTGTTAGGTTAGCCTCACTGTTAGGTTTACTTGAAACAACAGGGTGGGCAGGGCAAATTAATTCCTCAATGTTAGGTTCTCTAACTTTTGCCTTTGGGTTGGGGGCTGAACCAGAGCCCGTACTTCCGCCCAACCCAAAGGCAGAAGGCAAAGGCAGAGAGATTCTCCGTGTCCCTCCTGCTGAAACATCAGGGTGGGCAGGACTATTCCCTCACTGTAAGGTTTGCAAGCCTTTCTCCAGCTAAAGACAAACTTAACAGTGAGGGATTTGCCCTGCCCACCCTGTTGTTTCAGCAGGGGGGGCAGGCAAATCTCTTTGCCTTTGCCCTTTCCTTTGGATTGGGGGTTGAACTGAACTCATTCTTCCCCACAACCCAAGCCTGCAGGGTCCAGCCCTGCATGTTTTGGGGCAGAGAACAACTTTGGGATATTTGAGGCAAACATTTGCATCGCACAATGTTATTTTAATTTTTTATCTTAACATTGTGCTATGCAAATGTTTGCCTCAAATTCCCCAACGTTATCTGATTTTAGTCTTATCCGAGGTAAATGTTATCCGAGGTACCACTGTACCTGAATCCCAACTCAGCACTCCTGCTGATCAGGGCTTCTTGGAATTGAAGTTCCAAAACACCTGGAATGCCAAGGTTCATCGTCATGGTCCTAGACTTTCCAGAAACTAAGATACTGTATGTATCTCATAAGGCTAATCCAGAACACAACATGCTTAAGAGGCAAATATTTCTCATTATACTTTCAAACTGTTTTGGAGGTAAGGAATATTATGGGAAAAGGAGGAGACAGCAGTCTTCTGTCTACCTACCTGATTGAACAAACTGAAAGAGAGAAATCTTGATTATTACCACAGCTGGATCCTTAGTTACTTTTTCCATACAAAATTGTAGGTCATCTTGTTAGTGGTTTGCATTGGAAGTCCCAATAATATTTTTTGTATATAATATTGTATGCTATTTGTTAGAGTTCCAATTTATATCTGATAGATACTTCCCAACTGAAGACAACAGAACCAAAACATTTTGTTCTTTAAACCATAATAGACACGAATGTCTGAAACTTATTTTTGAGATCACAGTCAGATGGTATCTAGCATTATATCACTTTCCTCTTTTTCAAAAGCATAGTGATTTTAGGCTAGTATTCCACCTAGAGAAGAGATGAAGAAGGATATTGCAAGAGCATTTCGTTGTTGTGACAGGATCCCCATTTCCATGTCACATGACCAATCTCACAACCACTGTGAGACTGGCCATGTGACAGGAACCTGCCTGAAGGGGACAAACACTTACATCTGACTGGCCTTCTGCTACATAGCCACAGAATAGGATATTGACATTAAAGAATAGGGCATCCTGACAATTTCTCTTTATGTAACTCGAAACAAACCCATAGGAAATTATGTAAATCGGGACATGGTATTAGCACAAACTCATTATGTAAGTCAAATTTTATGTAACTCAAGGCATATGTAAGTTGGGGTTTTACTGTATTTTGCTATGCTTTTTCTGGTTTTTTTATTTCCCTTTTTTCTTGGTTTTTAAAAAAGCAAAGTGTCTGAACAGTATTCTCTTTCTTACAGTTCTCTGTGAAACATACCCTTCTCTGTGACAGAGAAGAAATTACTGTTTGGATCTGAACTATTTTTGTGTTTCTTATCTATTGCTCATTTTGTTAGAATGCTGCCTATATGTGTAAATTGCTTGATTTAGTAGGTTACCAAAGGAGAAACGAATCATGGCTAAATACCAATTATTAGAATAATAGCTTTAAACTACAGTCAAGCGCTTTCAGTCCAATGCTTGCTTTTCCCACTGCCTTGAAGGGATCCACTGGTCTCAGGTTAGCCACCCTCTCCCAGTCTTAATATGTAGCCGCAATCTCGAAATGAATAATAGGTAACAGAGATACAATGGGGATTTCAGTAAGGTAATGCATAGTGTCTTTTATACTAGACAGTTTTACAAATGTAGGTCATTTTGGTATTATTTATTCAAAGCATGTTCCCAACATCAATTCTGCAACATGTCTGTCACAAATATTTTTGATACATTGTATATCCTTGCTTATTTATTGGCATTTAACCAACTCTTTCAGGAGCCCAGCAAATTCAGTCTGTTGGATTCAACTCTGAGGAAGAGAAAAATTGACCAAAGAGCTGTTTCTGTAAAAAAAAAATTTAAAAAAAGGTGCCAGACTCTACACTTCAGTTACTGTACAGACTAATCAAATTTGACTTTGGCTATTAGAACATTTCAGGTCTTATGAATTTTAGATACTCTATCAGAGCCTTTATACATGATTTCACATAAAGGCATAAAGGCATTCATTCTGGACGTTTTGATCTAATCCATGCTGTCCATATTATTTTCTTTGGAATAATATTTGAAAATAAATTCTGTTTTCAGTTGCATAAGCTTCACTAAATTCTTTTATTTCTCCAATGACATAGCCATTTATTTATTCTTAAGCTGTTTATCTTACCTGTTGTAGACAAGGCTGTTTATCTTACCTGTTATAGACAAGGGGTTCTTAGCAGATTATGAAGCTAAATAGCATGCAAAATTTAGAAAACAAACATGTTTAACAAACAGCACTCATGGAAATGTCAGCTACGAAAACCAATGTTGACATATGAGGGCATCTGGGGGGCGGGATTTAGTGGAGGGACAATAACACAACATTAGATAGCATTTTGATGGTACAGTAATACCTCGGATAACGCTAAGACTTGATTCCACAAGTCTTGGTGTTATCAGATTTTTAGTGTTATCCGATGCATGTTAAAATCCTATGGGATGTATTGGACAACATTAAAGCTCCATAGAGATACATTGTAACCGCACAGGCTTTAGCGGTTGTTATCCGATACATCCCATAGGAACGTTATTTGATCCAATTCTCCTCCCCAGATTACTTAACGTTATGCGATTTTAGCGTTATCCGAGGTAAACGTTATCTGAGGTATTACTGTACTTCATACACCTAAACCCTTTTTATTGTAGTGGTCATCGACCGCAATGAAGTTTGATTAATTGATAAGAACTGGAGGAAGGACTCAGTTGAAAAATGTACATGTTTGTTGTTGGAATATGCTGTGAAATCATTCCAACATACAGAGATGGTAACAGGATTTTCAAAGTATAAGACAGGGGTGCCCAAACTTTTTGGGCCACAGGCTGATCACGTGGTTCAGTGGGCCGGTCACATGGTTGCTCCCACCAGAAACAGAAGTAAAACATGCCTCGCAAACTGTTTTGCAACAGAATGAGATGGGTTTTAAGATGCCATTTTCTCTGCTTAAACCCAGGGGTGCCCAAACTATGGCCCGCAGGCCATATCCAGCCCCTGGCACCACCTCATCCAGCCCATGCCACCCACGTCGCTCCCAATAGTGAAAGTAAAACTCTCCCATACGGGTGCATTTTACTTCCACTTCTGGGAGCAATTAGGGCAGCATGGATTGAATGAATTGGTGTCAGGGGCCAGATCTGGCCCATGGGCTGTAGTTGGGGCACCCCTGGTATAAGAGATGTATAAAGATGAGTTTACATTTGCCAATCCCCTGTCAGTTTCCACAGCCAAAGCTCTGCAGCTAAAGGTTTTTTATCCTGGTCTCCTGAGTTCTCAACTAATGCCATCCACTAAACTATCCTGACTTTTTAAAATGTTTTCCACCTGTCATCTAAAACAGTAAAGTGATGAGAAACACTTCAAGGCAAGGCTATTACTTTGCAGCTCTTCTTTTATGGAATACTGAGGAGTTTAAGATGTTGCCATCTTTCATTAGTCACATTCCTATGTTTTCCTTATTTGCCTCTCATCTCCCCCCCCCCCATGAAGAATCCATTAGAGCAGGGATTCTCTACATTTTCCCACCACGGGCCAGACCACGCCCCCTCAGACAGCTGAGTGGACCAGACATGTGGTCCTTCCCCGCCATAAATGCTTCTGTAAACTTCAGGTGCATTTACAGTGCATTTCCTGCTGTTTTCATTGCTTCCGGCAGTGGCGGTGGCGGTGATGGGAGTGAGAGGTCACATGAAATGGCACCACGGGCTGAGTCTGGCCTGCTGGCCATAGGTTGCGAACCCCTGCATTAGAGCAATTACCAAAAATATATTTTTCTTGGTAAAGTTAGGCTCCTTCTGTCTGGAAGTAGCTAGGATTGTATGCTTTTATTTGCCAGGGCATTCTGTGTGGTGAGTGCAAACCACAGAAAAGCTTTACTCCTACTAGCTATTCATAGCTAGTAGGAGATGGAACAAACAGCCGCAGCTGTGGCCGGTGAGGCATCCCCCCCCCGCCCTCCCTCCGGGACCTCTTCCCATCCATCCGGGGATGGAACAAACAGCCGCAGCTGTGGCCGGTGAGGCGTCCCCCCCCCCGCCCTCCCTCCGGGACCTCTTCCCATCTCGGCCCGGAGGCCGATAAAAGACTGGTGGCGGGGGCGATGAGAGGACGCTCCTGCTTCTCCCCGGGTCTTTTCCATCTCGCCCGGGGATGGAACAAACAGCCACAGCTGTGGCCGGTGAAGCGTCCCCCCCCCGCCCTCCCTCCGGGACCTCTTCCCATCTCGGCCCGGAGGCCGATAAAAGACTGGCGGCGGGGGCGACGAGAGGACGCTCCCGCTTCTCCCCGGGTCTTTTCCACCTCGCCCGGGAATGGAACAAACAGCCGCAGCTGTGGCCGGTGAGGCATCCCCCCTCCCTCCGGGACCTCTTCCCATCTCAGCCCGGAGGCCGATAAAAGACTGGTGGCGGGGGCGACGAGAGGACAGCTGATTATGAACAGCTATTGGTGGGCGTACGTTATACTTGTGAAAGTTGATGATATTTGTATTTGTATTTGTGACTTGATATTTGTATTTATGACACTGAATTATATTTGTAATGCTGGATGGAATATTATCTTGCTATTATATTGTTACATTTTTTATATTGTATGTTTCTGCCTTATTGTTGGACTCTATTGATCGACTGTATATTAATTTATGTTGTACACCGCCCTGAGTTGGTCGCACCAAGTAGGGCGGTATAGAAATCCAATAAATAAATAAATAAATAAATAAATAGTGCTTTGTAAGGTAGCTAGAATCTGAAATAATGATGAATAAAGAATGCTGGACAAAACATATATGGGGTACCTGAAGGTCTGTTGAGGGGTTTAAGGAATAAAATCAGAAATTTGAATTGAGCCTGATAGCAAACCTGAAAGAGTGCAAATCAAATGAAGTGTCATCATCATCATTATAATCATCATCATCATCATCATCCCACCTTTCTCATTTTTCACTACTAGGTAGTTCAGAACAACTCACAATCAGCATAAACAAAATGGTAAAGCAAAATTCAAACATTGTTAACTTTTTCCCTAAGCCATTTCATGCTATATTGGAAAGAAAAAAGTTTATAATATTTATGATCGCTAAGATGCTTTTAAAAATACAGACAATTTTGAACTTCTAAGTTTTAGTTGGAATACAACAAGGTAAATTCAAATATTCATTATTTAAATCTGACCATTCCCTTCCCTCTCCTGAACCTAGAAAGATGAATTCATTTGAGGTGGGTAAATAAAAAAGGTGATTTTCTTTCTAAATTAATATAATGACACTCTCATGATGAATTTCCTAACTCGTTTCCAGGTTATACTTTCCTCTCCATGGGTTCAATTATCTTTGCCATAAAAAAGAGCTTTTTCATAGACAATCTAGCCATTTTTCAAAGCCTAATTTAACTATAAAGCTGTTAATATCACATTTCAAAGAAGATGATGGATTGCTTTTTAACCTATTTGAATTTTTTTCAGATTAGACACTATAATATTCATAGATTTAACCTTACCAATTATGAAAAGGAAAAATTGAAAACACAAATATGGATTTAACCTTGAAACCTGACATGATTTTGGATGAGACAGAAAATGTCATGATTGATTCTCTCTTTATACATGTGCTTTAGAGAATGTCCTTGTGTTTTGTTTAAACTGGTCAAAAGGACTTCCTAAGGGTTTTAAAATAAAATGTCCATTAACCTTAAAGAGGTCAGGGAATTCTTTACCAAAACAATTTTGCACATAAGACAACAAATAAAATTCTCGGAGTGACTAAGAAGTCCGATTATTCCAGGTCTAGATCATGCTAAAAACCATGTCACTTTAATGTGTGTTATGTTGTTTGAGATGATCTCTGTATCCACAAGCAAGAATCAACCACATCACACCTGAAGCAACCTTTCTGCTCACCTAAGGAGGGGAAAGGAGAGGAAGTAATCTCATTTCATTTTACTTGTTAACTGTCACACTACATTTTTAAAAAAAACTTTTAAAGCATTGCTGATACGTTAGCAACAAATAAAAAGATAAATAAGTGGCCAGGAAGATTTCAATTTATCAAGATTTTTAAGCAGCTTCAGCAAAGGAATAAGCACCATTTTGGTTCAATTCCAGCATATGAAAATGTTCTCTAATTCTTATGTGCTATCAAGTCACATCCTAATGGGGATTCCATGGTACTGTATATGAAAAATTCAAGGAACACCTTTACTATTGTCAGTGATGGGCAGCCAAAAATTTTACTACCACACTGTGGGCAGAGCATACATCATGGGCGGAGCTGATGTTATGACATCATGAGCGGAGCCAACATCATGATGCATGGGTGGAGCCAAAGTTAAAATATACATAAAAATACATTACACATAAAAATGTAAATCAAGTACACCTAAAACAGATAAAATACAAATTAAAATACACATTAAATAGACATAAAAACACATAAATACACAAATTAAATTAGACATAAAAAACACACAAAAGCACACACTAAATACATAATCCACCCACCCACCAACCCACCCACCCCAAACCCAAACATGAGTCACTTACCCTGGAGTAAACATTGATGGTGCGGCCTGGCCCGGCATTGTGGCCTGACCTAGTCTGGCCCGGCAGCGCAGCCTGGGTCAGTGCAGCGAGGGCCACCACTGCCACTGTACCTCCGAGGAGGCCGCTGAGGGTCTCCCTGACTGCCAGACTCTGCAGCCCAAAATGGTTGCTCATGAGTGCACATGCATGAAAATACCAGTTGACACATGCACGCTCAGTACTGTCATTTGGTATTTTCATGCATGCGCACTCACTAGCAGCCATTTGGGGCTGCAGAGTGGGACAGCCAGTGAGGAGACTGAACCGGTTGCCTCAAAAAAAAGGTAACCATCCAGGGTGGTCTCTCAGGAAGGTTAGTACCCCCCCTTCCAGGAGACCACTCGGGATTCTTACCACCGGTTCTACAGAACTGGGGTGAACCGGCCTCTGCCCACTGACTTGCCATCCACAGTGATTTTCCTTGGTGCGAGGAGAAATTTGCTCATATCTCCTGAATCCTATTCAATCTCTATCTCTGTGTATGTACCTACAACTCACTAACTGAGGGATTCACAACCTGTGGCCCACCTCCTCAAAGATTGTGATGCTTTTGTACCACAATCGAGCGGACCCTGGTAACAGCAATCTTTTGTTGCAGGTTAATCTTTCTCGCACAAGGTCAAGTGAAAGAAACTGCAGAAGGAACTCAACAAAAGGTGCCTTCATTTTGGCAGTTTCACATATGACCTAGATATGGAAGGAGAAGTCCCACGCCCTAGGTTTTTTCCACTATGCTAGCCTGCCTTAAGAAACTATCTTACCAGTGAATTGTCCACTTACCTCAGAGGTGGTTGAACTGGGCGACCTCGGTCTATTAAGTGTTAATATTGATGTACATGAACATTAGAAAAGTTTGAGAATAATAATACCAAACCAAGTTTGTGAAGAGACTCATTGAAATATTATAGGGGATAGAGAAAATGAGTTACCACAATGTATTTTCAAAGTAAGTAACACAACGGTTTAGTGTTGTTGTTGTTTTACAAAATCAAAGGTAATCACCTTATAGGTAAAATAATACTCTATCATTTTAAGAAATAAAGTTTTAAAATATGGGACAAAAGAAAAATACCATAGTCTAATCATTTAACAAATAAGGCTGTGTAGCAATCCAGCTAAACCTGGGTTGTGTTGGATCAATTCAGATTGATTTGGAGTGTGTAACAGTAGAAAGTAGGTCATGGTGCTCCAGCATTATGCAACAGGATGTGGAATATTTCAAGTGCTAAATGTTTAAACTGATGAAAGGTTAAAAGATAGATCGTATGCTTGCCAACATGGAATGATGGGGACGAATTTGTAACTTGTCATTTGAGTTTGACTTTTCTAAAGGAGACCTGTAGATTCCAGTCCTGGGAAGGAGTCCCACTAGCATATTCCACCTGCAGTGCGAAGCATTGTCCAATTATTATTTTTCCATACGCACCCTGAAAGTTGGCATGTACCATTCTTTTTAATATAAAAACCCATGGCTGACCAAAGACACTGGAGTCATTGTCTGCCAGGTTAACTTCTTCATTCAGCCAACAGGTCCCTAAGAAACATTAATAATTTCCTTAGGTAAGTCTTAACTATCAAATCCAGAATACCTATGGAAGGCTTTAAGATTTAATGAGTAGAATAATGATGTATCAGTCTGAACATAGTGGGGCTTTTGCTTGTGGTTTTTCCTGAATTGCCAAGTAAATGAAGGAGGGAGAAATGAGTTATGTTAAACCAAACAAATAGACAAAACAACCCCACCTCCCAAACTATTGTCTTGAATATACAACATTGACCTAGAAAACTTGAATTAATTTTAGAAGAGTTCATTGCTGTAAGGCAAAATTTATGTGATCAATGCACCATTAGAGAATAGCTTAATTTCTTCCATCCCTTCTTTTATCATAAAGCTGTTTATATTCAGGTCTTCAAAAAGAACACATCCAGTGTGTGACTGTGGGATATTATGCTTCTTTTTCCATGTATCAAAACATGAGGAAATGGGCTAGCCCAATATTACTGCATATTACTACATTCATACCAGGAAGAGCCATCAAAAGCTACTGTCTCAGTTTCAACTGTTATCATCTTATACAAGGGCTGATTGGGGCTAAATATCTGGGAGCATGTTGTCAAATCCCAGGGGATGCTCTGATCATAACTCATAGGTGTCCTGCACTACAGTAATAGACCTCCCATGAAAATCTCAGAATTCTAGTCATTACCAACTGCTTCCCACTGTATTCTAATATCTTCTCGTTGTTTCTGCCACAACGGAGCAAGAATTTAGGTATGTGAACAAAGTTAGCACATCATGGCAACACTTTTATTCCTGGCTTGTCGCCTGAAAGGAACCAGAAAGCAAACAAGCATCCCTTTGTGTTCCATGATAGAAACCTCTTTATAGAAGACCTCCACAGATCTTGTCTTTAATGCTGCTCTCTTGAAAAAAAATTCTATACTTAAATTTCTTCCTTTTCTCTGTTATGCTTCTCTGGCTTTTGACTCTGCCATTCATTTGGCTGCAATGCCTGTCACTTCTCTCTCTAATCTGTCTAATATGCCACTGTTAAAGTTCTGATATTTACCTTTTGCTGTCATCATGTCACTATTCTTTAGAATCCTTTTATTGACATCCTGTCCTGTTCATATCATGTTACAGCTGTTTACCTCAGACTACAAAGATGAACAGGGCAGCACCTATAGTTAAGATTTCTCTTTCCTTCTGTGATTTTGTTAGATCATCTTGCTGCTCTGTTTATTTTTCTTTCCCGTTTAAGATTTGACACTGGCTTTATACTGTACAGTATTAATATTCTTAATTTGTCCAGTACAGCATGCTTATCTTAAGTGATACTAATTTTAATTTTGGAATGAGAAAAACAAAGTGATCCAAACCAAGCTATGAACACTAGAAGGGTATCCACAGTGTGGAGACAGTATGGGCAGCAGGGACTGGGAGTTGATAAAGGAAGAATAGTAGAGCTACAGAGGGTACAAATCCAATCATTTCAGCAATAAAGGGAGCAATCTGTTCTTCTTTTGTGTCCTGATCAAACCCTGGACTGCCAAAATGAAGAACTTTCTTCACTTTGTCATTGCCCAAACCCAAGTCCTCATTGGTGGGTGTCTCGGGCAGCAATTGGCAGACCAGTAAATGAGCTGGATTCTGTGTCTCTACACATTTACACCGTGTGTTGTTGTCTGCCAGCAGCCCTCACTTGAGCATGTTGGTCTTGCATTTAATGACTCCAACCACCAGCCTATCCAGGAACCTCCAAATGGTGTTGGGGAGGTTAAGATCTTCAGCAATATTCTCCTTTAATGATGTTCCTTGCCCAGTGAGCTCCTTCCTCCATCTTCTAATTTGGTTTTGCTCTTGTGTACCCTCAAGAGTACATAAGAACAATCTGTTGATTGGGTTGAAAACAAAGAATTCTGAGGGATTAGTTAACAACTTTTTTATTTTGTTGTTTGTTCTAGTATGTTGTCTTTTTCTTTGTCTGTGCACTGCCCAGAGTGAGAAATACCCCAGATGGGCTGTGTAAAAATGTAATAAATAAATATTCTGAAAAGGAGAACCTGGATCTCTCACTCCAGCTAAGCCTTTGACAAGGGCAGAAGGAGTATTTTAGAGAAAGACTTGCTCTAATTTGAAAATGGTTCATGTCATTTGGGACTATTTGCTTGCAGATCATGACCAGAAACCTTTTGGTATTTTGTCTAATTTACTGTGGCTGATTGAGAAGATGCTAGCATGCATCTGAGCAATATAACTAGATGTGTTACCTGGTACATACCTCAGCATCTCACCAATTAATCATAGATACCCACTGCCAGTAGCACAAGAACTTTACACAAAACCCAGCAGGATTCTGGCTAATCTTAGTGTCCCCATGACATACTGCTGATAACTAGAAACATGGGTGTTATTCATGAGATTCTCTATTTGCTTCAGTGGCTGAGTACACAATTGGGTGTACCCTGGTAACCGCAACTTGTGTTGCTGCCTAATGTTTCTCACACTAGGTCAGGCAAAAGGAACTGTAGAATGAAGTCACCAAAAGGTTCCTTCATTTTGGCAGTTTCATGTCTGACCTAAACGTGGAAGAGGAGGAGGAAACAAAAGAAAAGTTCTAATTAGCAGTAGATATCCCAAAGAAGTCAATGATTTATCAGAGTTGTGTAGAGTCTGTGAATAGGATTCAGTATTAAAACTCATAACTGAAAAATAACTGGAACACAAAATAAATGTATTGCAAAATCCCTTTCTTCTATGCTTTCAGAGAGAGATTTTAGCTTACAACAAACATCAAATAAAAACTGCTTAGATATATAAAATAGCGATCAAGCTAAAAGTCAGAATGGATCTTGTTGAATAAAAGACAAGGTAAACTAAGGAGTGGCAAAACCTGCAAAAAAAAGAGAGTACAGTTCAATGAGAAAATAAGAACTTCTCATGATCATATATGATATACAATCCCAGAATCCCAGCTATATAAACAGACAAATCATGGCCTTGATTTTAACAGGAAACAATCAGTCATGCTGATTAGGAATCATGCCAAATGTTTTATTTTATTAGCCTCTTTGGATTTATCCCCCGTATACCATAGACCACATAACAAAGCCAGAGTAATGCTGGCATTAGTTCAGTATTTTGGATTTGCCAGCTGTAAAGCTCTCCTTGCAACCTAAATATAAATATAAGCTTGGCAGAATTGTCTTCTTCTCAAACAAAATTATTTCTCTATATATGTGCATTAAGCCAGTCATTGTTCTTTTCTCATAAAATGTAGCACCAGTTTGGTGATAACTAACATCACCACACATACAAACTGAACTGGCCCACTTAGCGATAGAAAGAAAACTAGAGAATGGTAACAGACATTTCTCCCAATAATTTCTCCTTTTTTTCATGGTATTTTCATGGTATTTATTTTCTTTTAAACATTGAAAATTGGTTGTAAAGTATGTGCCAGGTCTTCAACTAGGGAACGATCATTAAATTACTACATCTAGTGGCTGTTAAACAAGTTCCGGACATATTGTACCACCCCTTATATCACAGTACATGTTCACAGAGTAACATTTCACTTATTTTACAACTTAAAATCGATTATCCAGTCTCATAAAAATTGCAATGCTAATATAAGAGTTTAATGTTATTACAAAGGAAGAGTCAATTTACTTATTCATTTCCCATCTTTCTGTTTCCCCAGTCCTGGGACTCTGGAAAACATATGTGGAAGAATCCAATCTATTCCACACAGAAGGCTTGTGGCTATTCTTAATTCATTCTGTAGTCATCTTATATTAGTTTCATGAGGAGGGTAGTGCCAAACTATAGTTAACATTCTGAAACGTAGTAGATACAACTGCACATTATTTCATAAGAAGAGACAATTACAGAAAAAGTAAAAGATGAAGTACCTGCTCACAAAGCTGCAATTTTAACTGGTAATTAAACTCAAGTGTTTCATTTTCCCAGTCAGCTCATCAGTGACACTAGAAAATAAATGATCTGAAAGTGAAATCCTTCAGGGGGGAACAATAGTAATTAATTACATTTCTCAAGGGAGAAAGTACTCCTAAATCTTGTTTCTGGGCAACCTCTTGAGCAACAAGCACTGTAGTGTACAGATGTGGGAGGATGGGAGTACAGAAAAAAGCTGCGGGAAGAGATAATTTAATCTGAATATTCATGAAGGCTTCAGCACACTTTAGGCTTTAAATCTTCTACAGCTTCTTGTTTTCTAACAAACTACAAATTTAATATATAGATTAGCTGGTACAAAATACGTCCAAAAATAATTTAACATGCCTGACAATTCTCATAAGAAAGATCAGGTTCCACTGAGATTTCCAGTTGTGTTTTCTTAATACTTAAGCGAGGTTAATTTAGAGGTTAATACAAAAGAAATGCCTTGCAGAAATAATGGGCTACAACTACAATTCATGATGTGTCCCTAGAGAACATTCAATTCTTCTTTTCTCAGAATCATTTTAAATTAGTGTAGTGATAGGATTTCTTCTAGTCTTCTGTGACAATGAATAGATCACATATATGGCAATGTGCTCAGTATCAGTTTTCTTCTGTGTAATTTTACCCAATTAGCTTCATTGAATTATCTTTAAAACTAGCTCAGAACAGATACTTTTAGGATGATTTTATAATGTAGAATAATTACTAAATGAAAAAAGGAGCAATGTGAAGCTTATAGTAATATTTCTGGTTGAAATGAAGTAAATGTTCATGCAAAGTAATGTTGAGGTTGGTAATTTGAGTGATTCATGCTTCTTTACTCTCTCCAGCAATCTTACAAAGTCACCATGTGAGTTAAGGGTCACTTCTAATGTAGTATCATACCAGCGAAGATATTTGGGGGGGGGGGGGTTTCCAAACATTATATCACAAAGTTGAATTCTAGCATAAAGATAGTAAAGTTAAAGGTTTCCCTTGCTCGAAAGCCAGTTGTATCCGACTCTAGGGGTCAGTGCTCATCTCTGTTTCTAAGCTGAAGAGCCAGTGCTGTATGCTTCTCCAGACGTTTCCATGGTCATGTGGCAGGCATGACTAGACACCGGAGCGCATGGAACGCTGTTACCTTCCCACCGAAATGGTCCCTATTTATCTACTTGCAATTTCTTGCTTTCAAACTGCTAGGTTGGCAGGAGCTGGGACAGAGACGGGAGCTCATTCCATCCTGTGGTACTCGGGAATCGAACTGCTGACCTTCCGCCTCCCAGTCAGCATCTAGAACCCAAAGTGCATGGAATCTGCTCCACACAGCAAGCATATATATATTATTCATGGTGATATGCAATGGTGTGGTGAAAACAATCTTAAATATGTATGGTGAACTTTATTGTGTATTAATAACAGGAGGGGCAATCAAAATCTACTGATAGTTGTATAACTTGCCAGTCAGTTACAACAAGATGACCAAGTACCAGGACGCATCTCAGTTACATACCTGGTTGCATCTCTGACTGCACAACTGTATTGTGGCATCTCATTAATTAGCCACAGTTGAGCTCTACATGTTACGCCTGTCATTTCTCAATTAGCAATAGGATTCTAGCTAATTTCTGTAAGCACATCCGATCTACAACAGTGTATCTTTTTCTGCAAGGGATATGCCTGAGTGGGGCAGCGGTTAAACTACTATACTGCAACCAGAAGGTTGTGCGTTCAAACCTGACCATGGCTCAATGTTGACTCAACCTTTATCCTTCCAAGGTCAGTAAAACAGTACCCAGCATGTTGGGGGCAAAATTCTAATTAACATGTGAACCGCCCAGAGAGTGCACTAAGCACTATAGGGTGGTATACAAGTATGATTGCTTTGCTATTGAGCACCTGGAAACAGTATCATTCTTTTTTTTCCTCTTTGAAAAACACAAACTGTCATGTGAGGAGTGCAACTAAGTGGACTTCACTTTCCCCTCACATGAGGCAAGGTAGGAAGAAGTTGTGATATTGCTGGGGAAGTACAATTCTGCTGAAAATGGCCTGTGAGCATGGCTGTAACTACTTCCCTATTCTTCTTGATCTTACTCATAAATATTCAAAGAAGGATGTAGAGCTGTGCAAACCTCTCCTCTAAATCTCCTAGTACTAAGCATTAAACTTAGTGATTTGAAGTCTTGGTGAGTGAATAAAATAGCAAAAAATGAGATGGCTAGTTGGTATTGTAAATGCAATGGGCACAGAGCTGGGCAGGTTTAGGAGGATGGTGGAGGACAGAAGTGCCTGGAGGGCAATGGTCCATGGGGTCGCAAAGGGTCGGAATCGACTGTCCCACTGAACAACAGCAAAGCATGAAACTTAGTTCACTTCTATTCACTCACCAAGACTTCAAATTACTAACACTTCAAATTCGTTTAAACTCATTTGTCTCTTTGATTTGGGCTTTTAAAATGTAGTGTAAAACAAACACATTCAGAAGAAAGCAAGACTGACAGATTTGTCCACCCTTATTCATGTCATATTGGGCTTGCAGTGCCTTAGTAGTTAAGACACTGAACTTGACAACTGGAAGGTTGACTGGTCAGCAGTTCAAGTCCCGAGTGTTGCACAATGGAGTCAACTCCTGCCAATCTAGCAGTTTGAAAGCAAGAAATTGCAAGTAGATAATTGGTACCGCTTCGGTGGGATGGTAACAGCATTCTGTGCACTCCGGCATCTAGTCATGCCTGCCACATGACCATGGAATCATCTGCAGATGCAGCTGGCTCTTTGGCTGTAAATGGAGATGAGCAGCACATCCTAGAGTCAGATACGGCTTGCTTTCAAGCAAGAGGATCTTTACCGATTCATGACCTATTCTATTCCGTGCAATTAAAACTCTGCAGAATTCAGCATTCCAGAGGATCCCTTTGATTCTTATCTTCGATTATAGATGATGCATTAGTAGCAGCAGGCAAACAGCATTCCTCCTCTTTCTATCACAAAAGAAAATGAAAGATATAAAGTAACATGACAAGTGACTAGTTCAGATTTTTAATTTTTTATTGTCATTCAGATGGAAGAAGGTAATAATTGCATAGCAATCTCACATTGACTTTTTAAAGTGATCGTACCCTTTGTTCCGATGTCACAAAAGGCATAAAACTCATATTTTATTTAACAGTGATGAACTATATGAACTATGCCTTTTAATAAGCCATTGTTATTTTAATATAACTGACATTTTAAAAAGTATATGTGTTAAAATAAGATAGTTCTATGAAGTTGTTTTTCCAGAGAAACAAAATATCATTTATTTCATTTTAAGAATTTTGATTCTCTTTCTTAATTTTTTAAAAAATGATTCACTTTTTTAAACAAGCAAGACGTGCATTGGTATGATGCAAATCTTCTGTTGTATTCATATAAAGAAGGTATAGATTCTCTCACACTCCACCCCGTATTACAATTACAGTATTACAATTTTATGTGTTTATTTGTCATTATTTCCTAATTTAGTTAGTCAAGTTGTATACTGATTTTCTGACTGTGTCATTCATGACTATGTAATGTATTCTTTCCCATGGACAAACCATAATTCATTAAATACAGTGATAAAGATTGCATCAATAAGTGACTAATGTACCTTCATATTCTCAAATGTATATGGATAAAAATACCAGGAATATCTTCACATTAATTCTGCTTGAGGGAACAATACATGAGAATTAAAACTAATTAGCTTCACTTCTTTACAACTTCAATCTATGACTGTAGAGCTATGTTTAATTTTGTTTCACGTGTAACATTTAATTATGATAGATTTCAGAGGCACGTGTACCTAACATATATCTCCACAGCAAGAGTCTTAGGAAAGGAATATGATGAACATTTAGAAGATCCTATGTGTGTTCATTATTTCAGTCATACATTTCATTTGTTTTTATTTTTACCCCCCCCCTTTGTCCCAATGAAAGGATTCAAGAGTCAAATGTGCTATTAAAGAAACTGAAAATGCAGATTCATGAGCTTCAAGAAGATTAGTTGCATGTGGCCTTCCCAATCTTGGATGCCTAGATATTCTTGTTATTAAACTCCCAGACACCTTTACAATTTGCTTTGCTGGCCAAGATTTCTGAGAAAAATAGTCCAAGAACATCTGGGGAACCACTGTCGAAATGCATCCTTACATCACAGGCTTCTTGTTGGAGTCCTACTCCATATAGCTATGCTTTCCCATCTGGATTTGTGGGAGGGGGTTGTTTTTGCTTTTTTTGGTAGTATTTTAATTTGTGGTATGACACACAGTAGCAGACTATATTTGAAGAATGATAATTAGTTTTTGGGATAAGAAATTTAAGAACAGGAGCTTCTGGAAAACAATCAGTGGTAAGGCAGGGTGAGAAGACAAGAACAGTTTAATCTCCAAAAGCCCCCAAAGTCTCTTCTCTTAAATGTTTTCCTGACTAAGGGTTAAGTAGTCACCATGACTACTTAGCCCTTAAGAACAACTTGCATTATAACTAGATTCCTAAAGTATTAAACATTAAAATTTTGAACTGGGTTCTAAATTCCACTCTTTGGACTCTCTCTTGCTGTGTTTTTGTTTCAGCTATCTTTTCTATCCAATCAGCAATAAAGAAACCTGTTTGCCTACAGTAAAAAGTAACAATTTGTTATTAAGTACACTAGTACCCCGGATAACGTTATGACTTGGTTCCACAAGTCTCATCGTTATCCGGTTTTTAACGTTGTGGAGGCTACAGCAAGCCAGAACGTCGGGATTTGAATCCTGACATTTTGGCTTGCTACACTGGCTGAGGACGTCGGGGAACCCCAGAAACAGCTTGGATCGTGTCCCCTGCCTGCTCCAGAGAGATCAGAGGACCTTATCTACAGCTGCAGGGTGGCTGGGGAAGCTGATGGGAACTCCCTGTTGACTTCCCTAGCCACCCGCCCTTGCCTCCGCAGCTGTGGGGTGGCTGGGGAAGCCAACGGGGGAGCCCCCCATCAGCTTTCCAGCCTCCCCACCCCTGCCTCCGTAGCTGCAGGGTGGCTGGGAAGCTGAATGGAGAACCCTGTTCAGCTTTCCAGCCACCCTGCTGCTAAGAACGACTGTATCGGATAACATTAAAAATCGTGTTATTCGATACAAGATTATTTTTTTTCCGAAAATCTTGTAACGTTATGCGGTTTTAGCAATATCCGGTACTCACCTTATCCGGGGTATTACTGTACTAGTATATTATGGGACTGTGGTGGTTTAGTGGTTAAAACACTGAACTTGATGACTGAGAAGTCGGCAGCTCAGCAGTTCAAGACCTGAGTACTGCACGACAGAGTGAGCTCCTATCTCTGTCCCAGCTCCTGCCAACCTAGCAGTTCAAAAGCAAGAAATTACAAGTAGACAAATAGGTACTATATTGGTGGGAAGGTAAACAGTGTTCTGTGCACTCTGGTGTCTAGTCATGGTTGCCACATGTCCACGGAAACATCTGTAGACAGAGACAGCGCTGGCTCTTTGGCTATAAGCAGAGATGACCACTGAATCCTAAAGTCAGATATGACTGGCTTTCAAGCAATATGTTAGGACAGTCAAACATGCACAGAAGTAAAAGGAAGCTATTTCACTTCATCAGGGATTGCCTACAACACCTCAATAGAGACAGAAATTTTCTAGAGCTGCAGTAGCACTTAAATGTTATTGTTTCCTCTTGCCTCTTCCACACTTTTTGTGGAATTCCTGCACACAACTGCTATCTTGGGTTACTTGCACCCAAGTATTATATTAAGAAAGATTTTTGGATCTTACTTCTAGTCTCCTCATTTTCAGCCTTGTGCCTGAATCCGTTTCAAATAGTTGCTGTTAACCTTTTCTGAACATAATGTTGCTGGTTTTGGTTTCACGCTATTTACACTGGTTAGTTTCAAGGGGCTGTGTTAGTTGGCACTAAGAGACCTAAATGGACAATAAGTGCAGATAAGGAATCTTTTGGAGAATGGCATCAGTTTCTATGGGGTATCTAAGGGATTATTATTATTATTATTATTATTATTATTATTATTATTATTATTATTATTATTATTATTATTATTATTATTATTATTATTATTATTATTATTTTAGATTTGCATCCTGCTCTCCTCAGTAGCAACCAACTCAGAGCAGCTCACAGAGTCCCTTAATATCACTATAAAAGTGCAAAAAAAGAATACAATAGCATACAATATAACAAAACAGTAAAGTACAGTAAATATCATATAGTAAATCAATACACATTACATATTACAGTACAATCAAAATACCATGGCATATAGTGCAACAGAGCAATAAGGTTCAATAAATATACAGTAGAACAATACACATCATAGTAGAGAACATTATTATGAAAAAACGTCCACCTGCAGCTATAGTCCAATTCCTCTTCCTGGCCAAAGGATGTTAGGCAGTAGTTCGGTAAAACAGCGGCACAGATTTTGTCAGCTGCTGCCTCCTGCAACTGGTGTCCCTTCCTCCTCCTGGCCGGAGGATGCTCAGCTGCATCTCCTCTCCCTGGGCCACCGGCGAGAGAAGGAGTCCATTGGGGGAGGGAGCAGGTTTCATAGCCGCCAACCCCTGGCACAGCTGTGTTTCCTCTCCTCAGGCCGGACTGGGGGAGAGAAGGAGTTCATTAGGGTGGAAGGACCAGGAAGGTGCAAGGCATGGCAGTGTTGGGGTCTTTGAGCCTCCCGTGGCAAGGCTCCTTTATCCTCTTGGCCAGTGGAAGTGCTGGGAGGGCACAAGGCACATCGTCATCATTATCTTTGAGCCTTTCATAGCCATGGGAGGCTCCTTTATCCTTTATCCTTTCCTATGGAAAGAATCCTAGGAAACCTTTCTGGCTGGAAAATCCCAGAGAAGGCAAGAGAAAAGGTGGAGAGCACAGTAAAAATGCTGTGCTGAGAAGCATGGAGATTCACAAGCCTATTTCATGGGTATACTAGCCAACAACAATGAAATCCATTTTTTCTTGTCCAATCATGTGTCAATGGTTGAATGTGGTTCCTTTTAAAATATATATTTAGGTACAAAATAAAACTGACCAGATTTTGACTCACAAAATGGTAAGAACAAGAAAAGCTAGAAATGCTTTCTGAAAATCAAAGTATTAGACTACTTATTTGAGACTCCACAGTTATTCAAGCATAGTATATTGCTCAAGGGGAATGAGTTATAGTTCCAATTGTAAATGAATCCTGTGGAAACCATGATGATTTATTAGTAGCTAGTAGGGACTGAAGGGTCGCAGTGGATTAATAGTTAATATGCTGAATTTGATTACCAGAATGCTGGCAGACATCAGCTTGAGACCCAAGTACTGTACTGTGTGATGGAATGAGCTCCAGACATCTGCCCAAGCTCCTGCCAACCTAGCAGTTAGAAAGCCAAAATTGCAAGTAGATAAATAGGTACTGCTTGGGTGGGAAATGTGACACTGTTCTGTGCACTTTGGTGTCTAAGTCATGCTTGCTGCATGACCATGGAAACATCTGGAGATGCAGATAGCGCTGTCTCTTTGGCTGTACACAGAGATGAGCACCAGGCCCCTAGATTTGGATATAACTGGCTTTTGAACAAGAGAGACCTTTATTAGGGACTGATTCTGAGAAAGACTCTCTCTCCTCTGTCCAGTTAAAAACACACCCTTCCACTTCCTTGCAAAGGGAGTGTGAAAACATTGTTGCCTAAGGGAAAAGTGAAATGTGTAAAAAAAAAAAATCAGTAATGATGGATAAAAAAAGAAATGAGAGCAGGAACACTATAAAAGAAATACAGAACCTAGTGGAAATGTTCAATTGTCAGACAGGCAGGTGAACTGCATTTTAAAAAAACCCCAAGGGAATTAACTATGACAGGAAAAGTTCCTGCAGACAAATTGTACTAAAAGTAGTTAATTATGACTGGTTATTGGGAACTTTCCATGTTTATCAATTGGTCATTACTTTCTACTGTGCATTCCTTGTTGTTGTTGTTGTTCAGTCGCACAGTCGATTCCGACCCTCTGCGACCCCATGGACCACTGTCCGGCAGGCACTCCTGTCCTCCACCATTCCCCTCAACTCGCTCAGCTCTGTGCCCATTGTCTCTACAATACCATCTAGCCATCTCATCTTGGGCCGTCCCCTTCTTCTTTTGCCCTCGACCCTTCCAAGCATCAAGGCTTTCTCAAGTGAATCCTCTCTTCTCATTTGATGTCCAAAGTACTTTAGCTTCATCTTTATTATTTGACGTTCTAAGGAGCAGTCAGGGTTGATTTCTTCTAGGATTGACCTATTTGTTCTCCTCGCTGTCCAGGGGACTCTCAAAAGTCTCCTCCAACACCACATCTCAAAGGCGTCTATTCTTCTGCACTCAGCTTTCCTAATGGTCCAGCTCTCACAACCATACATTGCCACAGGGAATACCATTGCTTTGACTATGCGAATTTTTGTTTGCAATGTGATGTCTCTACTTTTCACTATGTTCCCCAGGTTTCTCCTTGCTTGCCTCCCAAGAATCAGTCGCCTTTTTATTTCATTATTGGTTGTTTATCTAAAATAAATGGAAATCTCCTATTCTATTTTATATACTGTCTTGAGGATTCTGACTGGACAGTTAGAGACTGAGGGTAAGTGTGAATGAGAGGCGAGTGACAGAATGTGTGTTGAGGCAAGAAGGTGGAAGTCTTCTGAGAAAGACTTTCAAAGGAACTCAAGTAGTAACTCAAAGGAAGCTGGGTGAGACCTGAAGAAATGTTAAGAGCAACAAGAAGCTAAAAGATCAGCACAAGAAAATGAAATGACTAGAGCCAGGGTGTCCAAACTACGGCTCGTGAGCCAGATCCAGGCCCTGACACCAATTCATCTGGCCTGTGCCACCCTTGCTGCTCCGGGAAGCAGAAGTAATGGGTGCATTTTACTTCTGCTTCCAGGAGCTGCAAGGGTGGTGTGGGCCAGATGAATTGGTTTTGGGGCCAGATCCGGCCCATGGGCCATAGTTTGGACACCCCTGCTTTAAAAAGGGAAAATAGCAGCCTAAAAATCTATCTCATCCTGTTGCAAAACAGATTGCAAGGCGCATTTTACTTCCAGTGGAAGGAAACACATGACCAGCCCACTGAACCACGTGACCAGCCCATGGCACAAAAACATTTTGGGCACCTCTGGACTAGGGTCTGAACAATAATTAAGTTTGAATGAAATAACCTTGTATATGACACAGCACACAGGTCTTGAGAGAACCTTGAATGTATCTAACCACACAGACACAGTGGTACAAAAAGTATAGAGAAACCCTACAAGGAAAAAGACAGTTAACAATGCTGTCCAGAACAATCAGTGAATTAACTGATATGACATTAGGTGTAGCTAGCCAATAACCAAGGAGTAATACAGTTGTACCTCGCTTAAAGAGCATAATGCGTTCTACAGGATTGCTCTTTAAGCGAGTTTGCTCTTTAAGCGAAACACCATTGTAAGTGACCAACTGTGGGGGGGATTGCAAACCTTGATTTATTTGTTAATCAGTTTTTGGTTGGTTTTATTTGTTAAGCGAAGCGAACATTCAGAGAAAATTCTGCTCTTTAAGCGAGTTACTCTTTAAGCGAAACACTCTTGACTGTACTAGCAATTTATTCTGGCTAGTTTTATAAAGCTGTAGACATGGTATATGACTGCTCCATCAAAAAAACCCTCATCCTATAGAAAACAATAGAACATTATTGTATGCTTTATATTTAATACAATTTAATTTCCCTACTTACTGTATATTTATAATTTCAAATGTATTTATTATCTCCTTGATTAATTATAACTTTTGAAGTGATTTGTCCCATACTTAAAACCAGTCACTGCAAAGATAAGAGTTAATTGGGAAACCAAACTGGCAGCAAAAGAGAATGAAGAGATTATCATTTGACATGGTTGGTTACTCATTTTCCTCAAGGAGTTGTTTCTTACAAATTGGTTACTGCTAATGAGTTACTGCTGGCCTCTGACAGAAAACCAGAAGCTATTGACACAACCAGTTCAGTTCCAGAACTTCCTGTTCTGAGAAAGTTTACAGCAGCTGCTCTTTAATCTGGCTGAGCTCCCTTGAGCAGGGTGGAAAGAGTACAGCTTCCCAAATGTTATTAGGATACAATTTCCCACTACTGTATTGGCTTAGGCTAATGGATGTTGTCCCTCTATGTGTGGAGTAGTGCATTTTGCCAACCCCTGATCTTACTGTTTTGATTTTTGTAATTATTTTTGTAACTATTCTCCGAAATAAGATTTTCAAAGATCAAGGCAACTTTACTTACACTCATTCTGCCAGCAGACATCATCTGTTTTCTTAAACTGAGTCAGTGAGATGTTGTGGATGGGATGCTACAGCAGGGGAACCAGAAACTAAACTTCCTAATAAATGGTGGGGGTCATTCAATGCCTTTGCACAAATCCTATAACTATTCAACCTAACCTACCTCATACAGTAGTTAAGGGAATAAAAAGGAAGGTATATTTGTACACTATACTCAAATCAAACCTTTATTACAGTCCAAGGCCAGCATAGAACAGCAAAGGGAACATAAGTTAAAATGAAGGTTTTTAAAAAGCATTTCTGCTCACAGTTAAGGCGTATTAAAATTAGTACATAGATCAATAGTGTTACAGCTATTACCAAGCCTATGCTGTGGCACTACTAGATTATTTGGCTGAAGGTCCTGTCAGGATTGTTCTTCTGATCTTATATGCTGCGGTGCGCTGTTGTTGATGAAGGTGGGTCTTTCATCAGACAGCAACCAATGGGTAGGTGTGTTGTTTGTCCGGCCAGTATACTTCCAGAACAGTGGAGAGATGAACTTGTTCCAGAAGTCTCTATAAAAAGGGCAGCTGCAGAGAATGTGTTCTATGGTTTCAATTTCTTCAGTGTCACAGTGTCACTGTCTCTCTGTTATTGGTGTCCTTTGGAAGTTTCCTTCAAGAACTGCAGAAGGGAGGGCCTGGCAGCAACCTAGCATAAATGCCCTCTGATGACTTGGTGTCTCAGTTTGGAGCAGGTATGGGGCTTGGGCAACAATGTGTCTCCAAGACTCTGAAACCAGGAAGGTAGGGGCCCTGGCTAGGTCTTCTTGCCTTTCCATGTCTAGTGTTCTCTGTTTAATGGCCTGTTTTGCCTGGTTGTGACTCATGGCCTCTGCCAAGATATTGCAGTCTGGATTGGATTGTTCTTTTCCATGCTGATTGGAAGCTGTCCTGGAGTGTAAGAGGTACCAGACCATTGGGATTGAACAGAATTTTGACCCAAAGGTTGAGAGTAGCTTCCACAATCTCGCCTCAACCTTTATCATGCCTGTCTCCAGGCAAAGGGCAGCATAGGATACACAGTGATGGTTCTGGAGTGCTACACATAAGAATTTAGATTTTACTCTTTCCATAAGAGCCAGGTTATTAGGTGGGGGCCCCCTGATTGGACTCCATAGAATAGCTGCAAAAGGATTTTGGCTTCAAATAGTTTGCATGCAGCTGGGATATATCGGCCTTCTTTTGTCCTCAGGAATTTTAGTAAGATGAGGGTGGATTTCTGGGCTGTAAGAATTGTGTGTGTGGTATGGGAGTTCCACTACTCCCAAGTATTTAAAGCTGGTAATCTGTAAACTCCTGGTTTTTTCCCTGCAAACGGTGTGTGTGTGTGTGTGTGGTATGAATAGAATAAATAAATAAAATAAACTATCTTGTGACCATTTATTCTCCAGCTATGTATCTTAGGCCTTTTAACAAAGGTTATCACTTTGGTTTTCTGATAGTTGATCTCTAATTGGTTGCTGTTACAGTAGTGAGTCAGAGATGCCAGCCATCTTCTGAGGCCTATTGGGGTCCTAGAGAGAATGACAGCATTGTCAGCATATAGGAGTATGTGTATGGATTTGTCAGAAAGCTTCAGGGGATAGAAGGCAGAGCTTCTTAAATGATCAACCACGTTGTTGATGAAGAAGTTGAACAGAAGTGGGGCCAGTACACATCCTTGCTTGACACCCTTCTGTGTAGGTTCTCTAAGGTCTTCCGGCTGGAAGTATCTGACCTTGAGGTTTGTGTTGGTGTGGAGAACATGGATCAGGAGGAGAATCCTTCAGTCAATTGGGGATTTCTCTAGCTTGTCTCATAGTTTGATCCTGGAGATTGAGTCGAAGGCAGCCTTTAAGTCAATGAAAGCAGCATACAGAGATTCTGGGCTCTTGGAAGAATATTTCTCAATGAGATGTTGGAGGACTAGGCAGTGGTCTATTGTGGACCTGCTTTCCCTAAAGAATGCTTGTTCCTCCGCTATCTGGTTTTCCTCTTCCAACCAGCTCTTGAGTTTCTTGTGCAGGTGACTGGCATAGAGTTTACTGATAATTTTAAGTAGACTGATTGGCCTGTAGTTCGGTGGATGTACTTGTTTCCTTTCTTGAATATGGGAACAATGACTGCTGAACCCCAGTCTTTAGGAAATTGTCCAATGCTATCAATATTGGTGAACAATGAGGCCAAAAGTGGGGACTACCACTCCTTGTTGTTGTTTTTTAGCAGTTCTGGGGGGAATGAGCTATCTGATAATTTTCTTCAGCTGAGCCTGTGTGCTATTGTGGATGAGATGCTAACCTACTCCAAATTATATCCTGAATTGGTTTGTTTTAACACTGATTCCATACTGTCTCCTTTCTTCTGAAGCTGGAAAAAACAGTTTAAAGCAACCTCAATGTTCAGCTTTAATATATATCGACCCATACGTTAGTCAACCTTGAAGGAAGCACATGTGTTCACAAGACATAAAGAATGAAACAGCCTTTATCTGTTCTCCTCTCATTCATTCAAATGTACACTGCCCCAAGCTCCTTGAGAATAAAAAATGCAGGGGGAAACAGCACATACCCCTGTGCTTCAATATACACCAATGTTTCATGTTACACCAGGCTAGAAATATTCATTTGCCTCTCCCTTGAAAGTCATATTCAAGAGTTTTCTATTTTATGATTAATGATTTGCTGTCAATGATGTTTTTTCCCTTGAGAAAACACAGAACTTTAATTCTATAGACAGAATAAATAGAAATTGTGTGGGGGAAATTACTTTCAGAACTCAACAAATTTCTGGTATCTCCCATGTGAAGTTTCACATCCTGGTTGAAATGACAAATTAAAGAAACATATATAAAAATACATGATATTTCAAGAGTACCCTTGTATCAGTAGGACAAGGACACTGATTACTTTATTTTATTTTTAGTTAGCAGGGATTACATTGTGCTCACTTAATTCCCAGCTGTGATAAAGATCTGCTCCTGGTGGAAACAAAACTGATTAGAATTTATATATTGGTATGGCGCATTTTATCTCCCTGCATTTTTAGAATCTCTTTATGGGTGAGGATTGGTTATGAAGATTGGTGTGCTGAGCACCCGCACAGCCAAATTCATTTCTGCTGCATTTACTGGCACTGAAAACCTTTTCTAAGTTGAAGCAGTTCTTAATAAATTGTCTCGCTATGCATTTATTATTTGATGAAGGCCACAGTTTTATCCCTGATTGATTTTCTTGTCCTGCGATGCCAAACAGGCATTTTCACTTCTTATTCTAAAATCCTGAGTGGCAGAAACATTTAAGAGCTGAAAACCTGATAGTTCATTATTTAGTAGTCTTGTAACATCATTCATTAAGTCAGAATCTTTATACATTTTATTTTATTTTATTTTATTTCATTACATTTATACCCCGCCCTCATCCAAGGACTCAGGGCGGCTTACAATTCAAAACAGTTAAAATCACATTACTTACAAAATGAATTTAAAAAATTTAAAGGTTAAAAGGATTAAAAAGTTAAAAAAACAACAGGGAGATAGGTGGGGTTAATCAAAGGAGCCAGCTGGCCGAGCTGGTTTGGAGGTTTCTGTAAAATCATACTGTTGGCATCATCATCATCATCATCATCATCATCATCATCATCATCATCATCAGCATCATCATCATCATCATCATCATTATTATTATTATTATTATTATTATTATTATTATTATTATTATTATTATTATTATTATTATTATTATTATTATTATGTACAGTATTTGTATGCCGCTCTATTTGCTGAAGCGACTCAGAGCAGCTAACAAAAAACAATACCATCTTATAATCTCAGACAATATAACATAAATGTGGCATATAAGGCAACCTAATACAATCAATAAATCTAACCGTACGATACATAAGTAAAATAATACAATTTACATAATTAATACAATTTACATAAAAGAACACATAGTACGTAAATAACATAATTAAATAAAAATACTTTTACCCCTCCAACCTGTTGTGCAATCTATACAATAACAAATATCAACAAAACATAAGTTATAATATCATGATAAAGACAATATATACAATAAACATAATAAGAATATAAAAGTATATCAAATCATTAATGGTTTATTCCAGTCCAGCAACATTGGGGCCAGCGGGAGCAAGATTTTATGCCTCCCGGCAGCTCCGCACAGCTATGGCCCATTGCCTTCATCCAAGCACCAGGCGAGGAAGTACGAGTGGTGGTGGCTCCCTCTCCCCAGGCCAGACTGGGTGAGAGCAGCATCCGGACTCCGGAGCCAGGCAGTGGCGAGGTCTTTGTAGCCACCAGTCCGATGCAGCTGTGGCTCCCTCTCCCCAGGCCAGACAGAGTGAGAGCAGCATCCGGACTCCGGAGCCGGGCAGCAGAGAAGTCTTTGTAGCCACTAGCCCGATGCAGCTGCTGCTATTATTATTATTATTATTATTATTATTATTATTATTATTATTATTATTATTATTATTATTATTATTATTATTATTATTATTATTATTATACTTTTATGCCGCCCTACTCGGTGAAAACCAACTCAGGGTGGCTCACAGAATCCATCAATATCAAAGTTACAATACAGGAAAGATACAGTGGAATAGATCAATACACATAATAGATCAATACACAATAAATCAAAATACCTCATAACTATCAATATACAACATAACTATACGGGACACGTTGGACAAAAGTCTGGTAAAGGCAGTGGCACAGGTTTTATCAGCCTGCCGCCTCCCACAGCTGAAGTCCATTCCTCCTCCCGGCCAGTGGACATTGGTCTTATCCTTCTCCGGGCAGGTAGAGCCCAGCTTCCTCCACCGCCTAAGCAACCTCAGAGCCTGATCTTCATCCTTCTGGTGATGATGGGGCCAGAGGGTGAATGGGCAGGAATAGGGTCCTGGCTACAGCTGTCTGAGCCCCACAGCTGTTGCTCCCTCTAGGCCAACTGGGCGAGGGAGTGTCCGGTGAGGGCAACAGCGAGGTCTTCTATCGACGCCTGGACCTTGCAGCTGTTGCTTCCTCTAGGCCTGCAATGAGATTAAAAGGAACTGACATTTCTAAAAAAGAATGGAATGATAGGTTAAAACAGGGATATTTCCATGAGTTACATTATATTCACAACAATTCTGGAAACTAGGGATGAGTGAATCACTATACAGTAAAACACTGGATAACGCCAAAACTTGGTTCCACAAGTCTTGGTGTTATCTGATTTTTAGTGTTATCTGATCCATGTTAAAATCTTATGGGATGGATCGGATAACGTTAAAGCTCCATAGAGATACATTGTAACCACACAGGCTTTAGCGGTTGTTATCCAATCCATCCCATAGGACCTTAATGTTATTCGATCCAATTCTCCTCCCCAGATTACTTAACGTTATGCGATTTTAGCATTATCCGATCCAATCGTTATCCAGTGTTTTACCGTATTTCCAGTATGGATCAGTATCAGAGCCATTAATTCATAAGTCTGTTCCATCCAATTTTTCTTTCATTCAGATGCCTATTTCTAAGAAAATAATAAATTTGTGAGAGACTCACTGAATCCCCACAGATGTAATGGGTCTACTATAGTTGTGACTTACTATTGGATTTCAACCAATATACATACTGTAAAACATATCATGCATCTGGACAGAGAAAGAAAGAAGAAAATTATTCAGTAGGTGAATAAAATGTTCATCCCTGGACTATTTGAAAATGTGCCAGTTCTTTGGTGTATGAAATGGAATGCTACAGTGGGTTATAAAGAATGTGATGAATGATTTAGGTGCCTGTATTCCGCTGTAAGCAATAACTGCTGAGCTCAGCAAAAATGACTAAAGGAAAAATGCAAGTGATTTACTAGCAATTTAAAGCACATGAGATTTGAAATGCATGAAGCCCTAAGGCCTATCACTTCTCTTCAGTAATGAGAAACAATATTTTGGTGAAAAATAGCACATTTATTTTTAGTTTAACGCTGTAAACTGTAATAGTCCCTAGAATGAGGGCTTTTCCCCTTCCTGAAATAACCATGTGCAAGTTATTCAGATATCCTACCAATTTTATGGTGAACCCTCTCTGATACCTTTTACATATTACTATGACAGTGAATCCCACGGGAAAACCAACATGAGCAGACCTGCCCATTTTACATGGTATGTAGCTGAGCCACTGGATAATAGTAACTGTGTGCCACCAATGCAATTCTGAATTATGGAGACTTTCTCTAAGGTTTTCAAGACATAGACTACACAGAAGTGGTTTACCATTACTTTCATCTGGATGGATTCTGGGACTGTGCAGCTTGTCCATGATTACACAGACTGGCTTTTCTGTTAGGAAGCACACTAGAGAATCAAATTCCTAGCCTTTGATTGTGCAGCCACATTCCCATACCACTGAGCTATTCAGCCAGCTCGAGCATAGAATATGACAGAGAAAATGCTCATCCAGGACTAGGTAAAACCACATTTAAAATCCCCACTTAACCAGGAATAAGTCCCTATTCTTTAGATAGTTCCTCTCTTTAAACCTAACCAACCTAATGTCAGGGTGACTCTGTAAAGAAAATGGAGAGAAACAGAAGGATGACACCTTGACCTTTTTAACAAATTACTTAACAAAAAGTTATTTTTCAGTATATGAAAAGATCCCCTCTGATCACAGATAATGATTTATGTAAATTATTGAGGCCTGTTGCATTTTGATGAGACTTGTTGGCTGCAATAATTCAGGCCAACATCTGGAAGGCTAACATGTTACAAATAAATATAAGGCTCGGACGCAATAGGCTATTGAAAGCTTATTTCAAATAAAATTATTTAGTCTTTAGGGTTCCTCAAGATTCTTTGCTGGTTTTGCTGCATCCTATAATATGGAACAATTTTAGTACAGTACTTTACAAGTATGTAGTGGTCTTTCCAGAGATTGTGTTATAAATGCCACTGTTTGTTCATTCATTCGTTCGTTCATTCATTTATTCATTCATTCTTTCAGTGAAAGAACTGAAGGTGATTTAAAATTGCTAAGATGTACATACGTTTAAAATCACAGTAGATTAAGCTATTAATATTAAAACAGAATTACATTTAAGCAATGCAACAGTAACACTGAAATGATTTAAAACAAAATCTAATATTTGTGCTTGGTTTGCTTGATATTTTTTTCTTGCAAAAGGACCTTAACATGTATCAAAATATATGGTTTATTTTCATGTAAGTGTTGATTGAGAGACGCTGCTTCACTTTTACCACATAAATAGCAACCACATTTGTATTTCTGGGGATACTCTTCCACATGATTTGCCTTCAAAACAATGTCAGATCAACACACATGTTCACATTGCATTTAAAACAGACACAAGTAAGGAAGAATTAGGCCATCATCATTGCCTAGTATTTATGTAGTTGTGATATTCACCTGATGTTTACCTTGAATGTCACTTACATACTATATTCTCTGAATCCCCTACAGAGCAGTCCTGTTTAGAAAGTGTTGTTCCCTGGCAGTGTGTTAGATGTGTTTGTTTATGCCAAGTGAAAAAAATGTTCTTAACAAGTTTAATGAACTCAAGCAACTCTATAACCACAAGCATAACAGAAGCTAAAGAGAATTTATAGACTTAGCAACCTGAGGAGAATTCATTTACTTGTATTTTTAAAAAATCTGAAGCTTATGTGACATGAATAAGCAAAAATATATAATTGTTTAACCATTTTCTCTGTATAAAACATTTACATGAAAATAAGTGTTAGCTGCACATAGATTGGCATATCCAGACAAATACGATATAAAACAGTATATTTAAAAACATTTCAGCAATTTAAAGACAAATTGTTCTTTTTCCATGTAAGCTTTTGTAGGAACATTTATTGCATGGATTAACATGAGTACTTCATTGAAGATGTCATATCTTGCATTGACTATTTCACCATTGTTGTTCAGTTACACAGACAAGTCTGACCCTTTGTGACACCTTGGAGCACTGCACACCAGGCTCCTCTGTCATCTGCCATCCTCTGTAGCCCGCCCAGATCTATGCTCCTGCGCCAATGATGCCATCTAGCCATCTCATTCCCTGCCTCCCCCTTCTCCTTTTGTCTTCAATCTTTCCTAGCATCAAGGCCTTCTCAAGTGAATCCTCTCTTCTCCTTTGGTGGCCAAAGCACTTGAGCTTCAGCTTCAGTATTTGTCCCTCCAAGGAACAGACAGGAAGACATGCTTTATATTTTATTATAACACATTTATACACTGCTTGGTTTCAATGAGTTCTAGACAACTTGTCACAATAATCAAACAAAAATAACTGTGGTTTGGATAAGTACTTTCTTGATAATAATAATAATAATAATAATAATAATAATTTCATGTCATAAATTATTCTGGGTTGAAAGGATTTTTAACTATAGTGGTACCTCACTTAAAGAGCATAATGTGTTCTACTGGATTGCTCTTTAAGCGAGTTTGCTCTTTAAGCGAAACACCATTGTAAGTGATCATCTGTGACTTCCGGTGGTGAGGATTGTGAACCCCAATTTAGTTGTTAAGCGGGTTTTTGGTTGGCTTTAGTTGCTAAGCAAGGCAACCATTCAGAGAAAATTCTGCTCTTTAAGTGAGTTTGTCTCTCAGCGAGGCGCTTTTTATGTGAGGTTATACTTTACTTTCCTAATTTTCACCATCTACTTGATTTTACTAGTTTGTGCATGCCTAGCCATGTTCACAAGCCAAATAATGAAAATATCTGTTTCTTTCCGATAATAGTGAATACTCTTACTTGACCAGAAGCCGCTGAGCCCTTTTGGAACTGAAGGTTGTGCAGTGAAAGATAATGACTTCCCATAACTGACTGCACGGCTGTTAAAACAGTTCAAGTTCAGGCACCACTTTAGAACTCCCCTAACACTTCATATCATGGACTACTCTGCAGTTCTATATATATATATATATATTAACTGAAGTTCTATTCTTTGGGTTTTTCAGCATCAGTTTATAGTTTAAGATGGGATTTGGACCTCACCTCTTCTAGTTAGTAGAAAGAAGTCTTACAAAAAAGCAGCTGTTAAATATCTATGTGGCTTACCAGTAATACAGTACTGTACTGGCAAAATACAGCTAACAGATAAATGGAGTATCTGCCTCTAAATGAAAATAAATTCTAATCATAGAGAACAAAGAAACAGTTTGTGTGGGACACCCCCTCTTTTCTTTTGGTGGAAGAATAAAAAACTTTCATCCTACATACTGAGATTATAATGCAAACAAACAGCTCCAGCTTGTTTGCGTTATCATAACTGGAATATTTCTAGGAATATTTTTCAAGTGAAATAGGAAGCAGGTT
Organism: Furcifer pardalis; assembly: GCA_030440675.1. Classification (NCBI taxonomy): domain Eukaryota; kingdom Metazoa; phylum Chordata; class Lepidosauria; order Squamata; family Chamaeleonidae; genus Furcifer; species Furcifer pardalis. The sequence continues at coordinate 47,231,093 of CP126895.1, forward strand.
ATTTAATTCATCAAGACAACAGAAAAAGAGCAAGATATTAATGTGAGGCACCTAGTTTCACTGTATGCTACACCATTTAGTGTAGTTGATAGACTATGACTCAGGAGACAGGGGTTCAAATACCCACTTGGCCATGAAAGCTCACTGTAGGGGGTGGAACTGGTAAAACCACTCTTTAAAGATCTCACTTACTTCAAAATCCCTGTTAAGGTCACTATAGACCAGCTCTTATTTGACAGCACATAACTAACTAACTATTGTTGCAACTGACAATAACTGACAATATACACTTTTCCTGTTACTTTAATATTGTAAGTGAATTCTACCATAGTACAGTCAAACCTAGCGTAAAGAGCGCCTTGTTTAAAGAGTAACTCACTTAAAGAGGAGAATTTTTTCTGAATGTTCGCTTCACTTAACAAATAAAACCAACCAACAACTCACTTTACAAATAAATCCCTATTTATCTACCTGCAATTTATTGCCTTTGAACTGCTAGGTTGGCAGGAGCTGGGACGAAGACGGGAGCTCATTCTGTCCTGCAGTACTCGGGAATTGAACTGCTGACCTCCCGCCTTCCAGTCAGTGTCTTAGCCACTTGATATATATGGCCATTTATGCCAGAAACAGATGCTCTGTTTCTTCAACTGTTATTTTCCTTTTTAAAAAATACAACAGAGCTTTATGTTGGTTGGGACTGGGTAGCATTCTGTTCTGATAAAAGTTCACTTTGGGGCTGAGCATGAATCGTACTGAAAATGAAAAGAAACTGTAGGAATGCTGCACTAACTTTATCAACAGAGATTCATGGAAACTCAGCAATTCAGTGCACATACATTGCAGTTGTACACAAATTGCTTAACCTACAATGAGTGACCCTAAGAAAAGTATGATATCTGTTACAAATGAGGAGGAAAGTTGCATTGACCTCTTCTATTTCATCCGTGTAATAAGAATTTGGAGTGGCTTAGAGAAAATAAATTTGTTGAGAATGGTGCATCTTCAGGATGTTCTGGAGTAATCAGTAGCACTGGTAGTTGGAGGAATGGCAGGAACAGCTACTGGTTAATTGGGTGCAGCCCATAGATCAGATGACTTAATAGTCGTCAACACTGACCATCTAACTGAGGGGACTTTTTCATTTATTTAGTTCATTTACATAAAATTATAAATATGGAATGAAATCAGGCAAGACAATAAAAAGAAAAAAATAAAAGTTTGCAAGATAAAGTTCCTGATATTCATTTGACACCTAAAGGAATAAAACATTGAGAATAAGGAATCTCCATGAATATTTGGCCTACTTAATCTTGGTGGCCAACTAATACAATGCCCTTGAATAGTTAGCACAGAGAGAGTGTTTATGGACAGAGATTGTTCTTGTAGTAGTCAAATCCCAAGCCCTAATTAGGAAGGCCCAGTTCATTGTTTGACATGTATGCTTTCAATAGTACCTCATTAAAAGTAACCCTCCTGCTGTACAATGGAATTTATCACACAAATCTTCCCATTGTACTTAAGAAATATGGTGCAAGCTGAGGCCTCTTTCACATAAAAGGCAACATTAAATTTTCCCCTCAAAATGGGACCTCATACTGCTAAGGAATGTATTTATACCCAAACATCCAACCAACATTTAATTTAATTTTTTAGACTTATACCCCTCCCCACTCGAGACAGCGACTCTGGGTGACTTACAGCAATGTAAAACACACAGTTACACAATCATAATACCTTCATACACAGATTATCATAATTTAAGCAACCAATACAACAAATGCACAGTTATACAATACATACAATTCAATACAATATATCTAAATATTATCTCACCCCACCGGGCTAAAATTCAAGGTGGTGGGGACAAATCCTGCCGTGGCGGCCTCTAAGCCCGGTGTGGGGGCGGGGCCTGGGAGCTCCAACAGGTGGAGGAGTCCTGGTGCTCCTGGCTGAGGGTCTCCTCTCGCCCTGCTGGGCTGAAGTCCAAGACAGCAGGGACGAGTCCTGCCACGGCGGCCTCTAAGCCCGGCATGGAGGTGGGGCCCTGGAGCACCAAGAAGGTGGAGGAGTCCTGGTGCTCCCAGTTGAGGGTCTCTCACCCCGCCGGGCTAAAGTCCAAGGTGACGGGGACGGCAAGGACGAGTGCTGCTGTGGCTGCCTCTTAAACCTGGCATGGGGGCAGGCCCTGGGTTGGCGGCAGAGGCAAGGTCCTTTTAAAGCCAGCCTCCTGGACAGTGCAACTGGCCCTCATTCTCCCTGTCTGACCGGCCGGGGAGGGCATCCGGAGGTTGTCTCGGGGCAGCGGCAGAGGCAAGGTCCTTTTAAAGCCAGCCACCTGGATGGTGCAGCTGGTCCTCATTCTCCCCGCCCGACATTTCCTCAAGGGGTATTCTTAAAGAAAAGTTTATTCTGCATTCATTTGATATGATTTACATATGGTAGATTAGCACAACAGGATGGATAGCTTAATGATTTGACAGTGGACACACAGGTTAGGAGTTTGATTCCTCACCAAGCTTCCTCAGGGAAAAGTCACATTGTGTCACTCTGGGGAAGCTGCACAGTCCCAGAGCATGCACACATCTGCAAGTGTGTGCACGTTTGCACATGCACATACACACACACATAAACAAACAAACACACACACATACAAAAGAAGGGAATATAAAACACATTTCTGAGTAATCTACGTCTATGAAATCTGGCATGGGAACCATAAATTGGCACAAAATAAATTAATTACTTATATCAAGGACTTAGCTATCTAAAACAAGAATATTCAGGCATATCTTCAGGCAGTTGGGGGGTGGTACCAAAGTCTGTAGCATTCCATTTTCTTTTCCCTTGTTCCAATTCATTCCCATCCATCCATCCAAAAAATGCATTACCCTTAGTGTTCTGGAGGCCTGGCCTGATAAAAATTACCTTTGGTCCACTCCTTCTGGTTCAGTCAGATTTATGAGCCCTGAAATATTGCATAGCATAAAAAAGAGAGAATGAAGAGATGAGTGGATTTACTAGCTGCACTTTTCTGGCAGTATAAACAGACAACAAGCAAGCCATTACTGAAGAAAACCATAAAATTTGTATAAGTACTGTTAAATTGGAGGGATGTTTGCAAACAATGATATGTTTCCACCTTCCATCAAACCTGGGTCTTTCAGGGAACGAGAACAGTAGAGAATTTGGACAGATTTTGCAAAAGGTTTGAACTCTACATGGTAGCAAATGGAACTACAGAGAAAACTGATAAAATCAAATCATTAGCTTTCCTCATATGGTGGTGGAGGAGAAAGTGAATGTTTGGGTAGTTATAACATTGCCCTTGCTGAATGAAATAATCTGAATATAAGAGTAATGCTTGGAATTCATTAAAAGAATAAAAATGTTTAAAGAAACCAGTCTTTTGCATGCAAGCAAACTGGAGAACAAAATATGGATTGACTGTGGAACTGCATTAAGAGGACTGAGTAAGGATAGTGACATTGGCAAATTGAAAGGTCTGTTGTCAGGGGACTGAATTGTCTGTATATTAGATTTGATGTCTTCATAGAATAGCTGCTTCATTAAAGAGTCCGGTTCCTGGACAAGGCTCTCCCGATTTGCAGAGCCTCAGAAATCATGCAAATGCCAACCAAAGAATTCTGTGTTCAGAGGGAAATACAACACGAGCATTCAATTATTTCTTCTGTGTAAAGGTTGCCCTTACTTGAAAGTCAGTCACATCCAACTCTAGGGTTCAGTGCTCATCTCTGTTTATAGCTCAAAGAGGCAGCACTGTCTGCATCTGCAGAGGTTTCCGTGGACATGTCACAGGCATAACAAGACACCGGAGTGTACAGAATGCTGTTTACCTTCCCACCAAAGTGGTACCTATTTATCTACTTGCAATTTCTTGTTGTCAAACTGCTAGGTTGGCAGGAGCAGGCAGATAGATGAAAGCTCACTCTGTCAGGCAGTACCCGGGTCTCAAACTGCTGACCTGCCAATTTTCCAGTCACCAAGTTCAGCATCTTAACCACTAAGCCACCACAGCTAGCTCAGCCATAAAGACCTTGCTGCTACTGCTATTGCTGCGTTCATGACCACCTCAGGAACATCACAGAACTCTCTCTGCCTGCTGGAGAGGGGGAATGAGGGCCAGCTGTGTGGACCAGCTAGCTCAGCCATAAAGACCTTGCTGCTACTGCTATTGCTGCCTCCATGACCACCTCAGGAACATCACAGAACTCTCTCTGCCTGCTGGAGAGGGGGAATGAGGGCCAGCTGTGTGGACCAGCTAGCTCAGCCATAAAGACCTTGCTGCTACTGCTATTGTATTTTATTGTATTGTTTTTTCTTTTATGTAAAATTGATTGATTGTGTTATCTGTGCTGCATCTGTTGTTATATTTTTATATTATGCTGTATTTATATTTGAGATTGTGATACTGTATATGTTTATGTTATGTGAGCCCCTCTGAGTCGCCTCAGTGAGGTGAGTAGAGGGGCATATAAATCTAATTTAATAATAATAATAATAATCCCTTCTGTGTACCAAAGCCTAAACCTCCGTATCTATTTCTGGCAATATTTCTTTTTAATTTTTATTGTAAACGACAGCTGATAGAACAGCATACAAGCCAGCCACATTGCTTAGATGTATGTATTATGTAAAACAGAAAAAATACCCATTTAAGCTGTAAGAATGCAGAAAACAGCTCAGACACACCTGAAATGCCAATATATTCAATTTGAAAGAGGGCACTTAACCAAATTATATATTTTACCTGTCAGGAGTCACATAGACACAGCACATTTCAGCTGCTTCAGAGCTTTCTGGTTCTCCAGTGCCATCTCCCAAACATCTTTTTTCACACGATTTAAGTAAGAGAAATAATTGATAATATAATTTTCTAATGCAATGGGGGCTGCAAAATAGTTTTGCTTTGCTGTCCAGAAGAGCAAAGTTATTTACCAGTCTTGTGAAGAATGAGAAATCCAGAAAGTCTTCCGCTTGCCCAGATACAAGAAAAGAAACTGGGAGTTTTCTTTTGGTTTTGGTACTATTCTTCATCTTCTTCTTCATTAGTGCCTAGGCCCGTTGTGAAACTGCCAAAAAGAAGGCACCTTTTGGTCATTTACTTCTGCAATTCTTTCACCTGACCTAGTAGGAGAAAGGGACAGTCAAACCGCGCATAAAGAGCACCTCGCTTAAAGAGTAACTCGCTTAAAGAGCAGGTTTTTCTCTGAATCTTTGCTTCACTTAACAAATAAAACCAACCAAAAACTCGCTTAAGAAATAAATTGTGGTTCACAATCCCCCCCCCCACAATTAGTCACTTACAATGGTGTTTCACTTAAAGAGCAAACTCGCTTAAAGAACAATCCTGTGGAACGCATTATGCTCTTTAAGCGAGGTACCACTGTACTATAACAATAATTTTGTGTCAGAAGTTATTCTGGGTTGAAAGGATTTTTCCAGGAGAAACTCTGCTCAAGGAATGCCCAAATGAGACTCCTTTCATATCTGCAAGAGCTGGGACAGAAACAGGCACTCAATCTGTCATGCAGTACCTGAGATTTGAACTGTCACTTGCTGACCTTCCAGTTAACAAGGCAAGCTTCTTAACCACTGAGCCACCACAGCACCTGAAAGGTACTATAATCAGATGTTACTTCCATCATCATATTAAGATCTTTTTCTCATCCCTGGAATAGCCATTCATCCTTTAATAATATTCCCCTCCCTTACATCTGTGTATAAAAATCAAAGATAATATGTTGTAATGGCTGGAAATGGCAACTTATTAGGGTAAACAGCACCATTATGAGCTCTTGTTCTGTTTCTGAATCTAAATGGGATGTGATGATTTGGAGAAGGCTGGCACAAGGTCAGAACATTAGACAGAATGACAAATTTCTCCATTACAACACTGCTCATGTCTTCTATTTTATCTTTTTTAAAACTGCAGCCAAACATTAGTTCCCTCCTAAGATGGCTTTGTTAGTTTGGTGCTTGGCAGAGCATGAGTTCATATGTCTTCCTCCTACACTATATAAGTTCATATGTCTTCTGCCTACACATCTGTCAATATTCATGTCACATACTATTGCTTGCTCCCTTTACTCAGCTGTTTCTGAGAATAATCCTTTCTTCATTTAGCTAACTTATAGCAAATTGTTTGTCATATCTGACAACAGCTTTTTCCTGATCATCAAAGTGTTTCAGTACCAAAAGCCTGATTTATTTCCATAAAACCAAAAATAGCAGAGGTGTACTTTATGGACAGAAATATCTATTTTAAAATTAATCGCCCAAGGTCTATTAATAAACCTTTTGAGAGCTATCCCTCCATTAACCTTACACGGTGGTGAAAATTGGCCAATTTATTCTTATTTTTGGTTCATTGACTCTTTAGCCAATTTTGCTAACATACCAAATGTTTCAACATTGAAAGCATATAAATTATTTGCATTGGCTTTTTCTGATTAGCTTTATGAAAAGCCTACTGAAAGCTTGCATAATAGACACCAACTAATAATCTTTCGTTTGGTGCTGTATTGCAGTATTCAAGCATTTTGCCTTGACTAAACAGAGTGCTTTTTCCCTCTAAGAAACTGAAATTACTTTGCCTTTTCCATATTATACAACCAATAACATCTTCTCCATTCTCAGTTGCAATTTATTCCCCATTTCAGTGTGCTATGTCTTTAGCTGTATGACAGATATGTAGATTTATAATTCTCATATTGATTGATCGATCATCCATCTGGGAGATTTTCCCACTCTAGTTTCCAATTAAATAAGAAACATAAACATAATACAATGTTAAGATGACATTACAAACATAATAATAACCCAATCCTCCCCCCCTCCCCCAATGTTGTATCTTCAAAAATCCATGTTAATCTTTTTGGTCTGCCTTTTTTGACACCACTGTTTTCAGGCATCATCCCCAGACTCCAACCAAGATGTGTAGTATGTAGTGGCTTTATGAAGTACCCTTGCTTCTGTTTAAGGAGTGGCATATTCCTTTTGAGAAGATGAAACAGTCAGTTAAGAAGTATTTGACACAGGTCAACAGCTTATCATTTCTCCAGCAGATCTTTCAATCCTGGGAAAACTGAGCCAGTTTAGACTATGTCTTGGACATGTTACATTTCAGAATCTTACCTCCCAGAATTCTTATTTAAATTCTGTATAATCCTCTATATATAGAGAGACAAGGTGATGAAGGGATGAGGACTGCAGCATAACATATCAGTAGGTATAGAGAATTTGTAAATGGCTACTTTAGATTATTTAATGATGGATGGTCATGTATTTTAAAGCAATTGGGAGTTAAGGAGGCACATTACAGTTCTTTTAGGTGAAGCAAAAGTTATATGCACATACAGATGAGAAGTAAGAATATTACTATACCTTATTAGCTTTTTGCTTTCATTGCTTTAATGAAGTTTGCTGGATTTAATACTATCATTTTGCCTAGCAGCTATTTCACCTGTAAAGTTTACAAATTAATTATCTTTTCTTATTGAGTTTGAACAAAAAAGTAATTGAGGATATAAATGATGTATTGGCAAAGCTCCGTCCTACACCAATTGTTCTCCAAATAAAATATTTAGTTGATTATATTTTGTTTATATAGAAGGAAATGGACAAAAAAAAGGCTGTCTTCCTCGACCCTTTAAAAAATTAAATTGATTTCACCTCTTTCTGATTGTGGACTCAAATTTCCTTGTTACAGATTATCTATATTTGGAAAGAAATTTCTATGCATGTTTACATTGCTGCTATCTAATTCATCATACACAGCTGTTCAACAAATTTTATAGAAATGTTTATTCTATGATTCAATGGTCTTGTGATATTAACTATTTCTGCATTCTGGTTTGCCTCCCTGATGTTACTACCAATAAAAAAATTAGAATGTTTGAAGCAAAAATATGAAAATTTGAGAATGTTAGGCAGATAAAACAAGGAAGGAAGAAGGCAGGGTGAGGGCAAAGAAGATAAGCAAAGGGGGAGGACATCTCCCTTCCTTCCCTCCTGTATCATGTGGTCCTGTATTTTGGATCCAGCCATGCCCTTTCATCAAGATCTGGAACTTCTTCTTCTTTACTTCCCCTTTTACACCTCTAGGTGTCAAGAGAGATACAGTGGTACCTTGCTTAAAGAGCATAATGTGTTCCATGGGATTGCTCTTTAAGCAAGTTTGCTCTTTAAGCGAAACTCCACTGTAAGTGACCAATTGTGACTTCTGGCAGGGTGGATTGCAAAGCCTGATTTAGTTGTTAAGCGAATTTTTGGTTGGTTTTAGTTATTAAGCAAACGACCTTTCAGAGAAAATTCTGCTCTTTAATCAAGTTAGTCTCTAAGCGAGATACTCTTTATGTGAGGTTTTACTGTACAAGGTTCTTGTTCTGGGGATCTGGAGCATTAGTCAGAAATACATCTTTTACAAGAGTCATGTTCAGTTATTACTAAATCAACTATACTTTACCACAAGTAAAGGAGAGCACTCTAAGTCTGCCTTTTTTTTTTTTTCATTTCGATTTATATGCCGCCCTACTTGGTGAAAACCAACTCAGGGCGGCTCACAACATACAATAAAATACTGTACAATGTAACAGTTCAATAATACAATATCACAGTATAAAATATAGTACAATAAAATAAATATAGACACAATATAATCAGAATACCATCCATAAATACTACCCAATACAGAATAGACAATAAACAATATAATCACAATACAATCACTAATCAATGCAAAAATTACAAAGTAATCAATTTAACAATATCTATCTGTTTGGGATGGCTCCAGGAGCCTTGTTGGCGGCGGCGGTGAGGGCAACAAAACTGTCCAAGTTTTAAAGCTCCCGCCCTGCCGCCCAGGTGTTCCTGCTCCTCATCAGCAAGCCAGCTGGCTCCAAGAGGCTCTGTTGGTGGCAGCAGCAGCGAGGGCAGCCCAGGCAGAGCCCCCGGTAACAGGTGGGAAGAGTCCCGGGGCTGCACGCTGAGGCAACTTCTCTCCCGGGCCGCCCAGGTGTTCTTGGGAGGGCAAAGAGTCCTGCCTCCGTTGTGGCTTTTAAGCCCCCAGCCCAAACGGAGCCCCCGGTAACAGGTGGGAAGAGTCCCGGGGCTGAACGCTGAGGCAGCTTCTCTCCCGGGCCGCCCAGGTGTTCTTGGGAGGGCAAAGAGTCCTGCCTCCGTTGTGGCTTTTAAGCCCCCAGCCCAAACGGAGCCCCCGGTAACAGGTGGGAAGAGTTCCGGGGCTGCACGCTGAGGGAGCTTCTCTCCCGGGCCGCCCAGGTGTTCTTGGGAGGGCAAAGAGTCCTGCCTCCGTTGTGGCTTTTAAGCCCCCAGCCCAGGCAGAGCCCCCGGTAACAGGTGGGAAGAGTCCCGGGGCTGCACGCTGAAGCAACTTCTCTCCCGGGCCGCCCAGGTGTTCTTGGGAGGGCAAAGAGTCCTGCCTCCGTTGTGGCTTTTAAGCCCCCAGCCCAGGCAGAGCCCCCGGTAACAGGTGGGAAGAGTCCCGGGGCTGCACGCTGAAGCAACTTCTCTCCCGGGCCGCCCAGGTGTTCTTGGGAGGGCAAAGAGTCCTGCCTCCGTTTTGGCTTTTAAGCCCCCAGCCCAGGCAGAGCCCCCGGTAACAGGTGGGAAGAGTCCCGGGGCTGAACGCTGAGGCAACTTCTCTCCCGGGCCGCCCAGGTGTTCTTGGGAGGGCAAAGAGTCCTGCCTCCGTTGTGGCTTTTAAGCCCCCAGCCCAAACGGAGCCCCCGGTAACAGGTGGGAAGAGTTCCGGGGCTGCACGCTGAGGGAGCTTCTCTCCCGGGCCGCCCAGGTGTTCTTGGGAGGGCAAAGAGTCCTGCCTCCGTTGTGGCTTTTAAGCCCCCAGCCCAGGCAGAGCCCCCGGTAACAGGTGGGAAGAGTCCCGGGGCTGAACGCTGAGGCAACTTCTCTCCCGGGCCGCCCAGGTGTTCTTATGTTTCTGTGTTGATTTTGGGTCTCTCCACCATTCTTTTTGGATGAAGGCTGGTTCATTCTCATTCTCTCCCCCTCCTCTAATTTTTTAATCAACATCTGCTTAGTACATAGCATTAAAAACTGGCTTTGTTCCTGCCCTCTAATTTGCTGTTACCATTCTGAGGAGAAGTATAAAATGTCTAGAAAGACATTTATATTTTCTATACTGTTGCGAGAACATCTCTCTTAATGCAACAATCGGGAATCAATTCTTATCTGCTAAATGTTAGAAGACATGAGCTTGGCTTCTTGACACATTTTCTGCAGTAATATGTATCTACAAATTGGGTTGGGGTTTAACCACAGAAGTTTATGCTGTCTGATAACCTCTGTGTGAATTGGTGTGTCAAGCTGCTTCTTACAAAATCTTGATATCCTCATTTAGCTTGGCTGTGACCAGGTATGTTAGTCAGTTGGTGCTTCTTCCAGGGCTATTTGGTGGCTAAAATGTGTTATTTGTAATCTCTCACAGTGCAAAGTTTGAATTTGCCTTTGTTCAGGAGATGTGGTTGGTTGTATCAAGTAGTGATGCATCACAGAGTAAGTCTTCCAGTGCCACAGCAATTGATCTGATTTGTGTGCCTGTACATTCTACTGCACTTACACTGTATACACACACACGGTTATAATAATTAGATGCTACGGAGCCTACCATGGCTCCAGCCTACAAAATCTGTGACATGCTACACAGAATTATGTGCTGTATGGGTTTATCATTGTCATTCAGGGGAGTGCACTAAAACTGTCTAACAAGAGAATTTTGTGTACTTCACCAGTGTCTACAAAGCCCAGGGATTTGTTGGTTGGCTACATGAGAGTTAAACTGGTATCAAATTGCTATAACTAGTATAGAGGTATTCTTAACACCCATCAGAGATTCATAGGCATCCAGTTTACAATGTTGAGACAGATACAGAATGAGGGATTACACCAGTGCTCTCAACATCATGGGGGTAAAGCAGCTCATTTTTTCTTTTGTAGAATAACGTAGAACTAAACATTTCTGCAACCATTTCAGTTAAATGGTCTGTGTGTCATATATTAAAAGATGTTTAGCCACCAGTTCAATCGGTTATAAAAGTGACACTCAGTAGCTACAGGTAGGTCAGGATTTCTATGTAACAAAATAATTCCTTAGTGTAGCCCATTGTCCCTTCTTATAGGTTTTAAAAGTACAGTAATACCTCGGATAATGCTAAGACTTGGTTCCACAAGTCTTGGTGTTATCCGATTTTTAGTGTTATCCGATGCATGTTAAAATCCTATGGGATGGATCGGATAACGTTAAAGCTCCATAGAGATACATTGTAACTGCACAGGCTTTAGCGGTTGTTATCCGATCCATCCCATAGGACCTTAAAGTTATTTGATCCAATTCTCCTCCCCAGATTACTTAACGTTATGCGATTTTAGCGTTATCCGAGGTAAACGTTATCCAAGGTATTACTGTACTAGAGTTTTCCTAATATTTTATCAGAGCTATTTTTGATGGGGAAAGGAGTAACTTTTTTCAAAGTAGTCAGTGAGCTTTTTAATTACTGTACATTTTTTTTACATAGGTTGACATATTACAATGAAAAAACCCACTAAAATTCAAATGCCTGCACAATAATGTTACTCATTGGCTGGATTCCTGTTGTTTAGCATAATAAATCACAACAGTAGGCCCATTGAACCAGTAAAACCTACATAATGGTTGACTCACCAAATATCCCAATAATTCAAAGAGCCAACTCTAGTTGCAATTTACTATGCTAAGCAAGATTTCAGCCATTATGTTAAACATGTAACAATATTCTTTGTTATGTTAATTTTAAAACTTAACAATTTTGGTACTTTTAAATAATATGAATTGATATTGTTGCTTATTATTTTTATTCGTTTTAATAAATAATTGTTGGTGGTGTCCTTAATTTTTTGATTAACTTTAATTTATAAGCAGGAGTAAGAAGTCTTGAGTAATTTATCTTGTAATTTGCTCCTATTAGCTTTCACCATTTAGTTAACAAGGGGTTTGTTCTTCATACATAACTCTCTATTGCTTATTTATTAAGTTAGGCTGGTTGCCATGGTCTACTTACACTAGTTTAGGCTATCTCAGCCTACTCATATTGGTTTTATTTATTTATTTATTTATTTATTTATTTATTATTTGATTTATATTGTCACCCAACTCAGAAGACTCTGGGCAGCACACAAACAAAACTGATCACAATTTTAAAACTATAAAACCTCTTTAAAAAACCATTAAAAGCTCATACCAAAAAATTGCTAAAAGGGATAGAGCGTTCCTCCCAAATTAGCCAGCAGCCAGGGGTCACCATGTCATGGGTGCCCCATACCTGCTGTGTCAGCCAGGTTTTCAGGACCTTCCTAAAGGACAGCAACTCCATCTGGAGACACAACTCAATTGGCAGGAGGTTTCATAGGGCCGGAGGAGACACTGAGAAAGCCCTCATTCTAGTACTAGAGAGAACGCCTCTCTAGCAGATGGAACAATTAGAGAGCCTCTCCGGTCTGCTCTGGTGGGATGGACAGATGTTCTTGGGGTGACGCAGTCTCTTAAGTATCCTGGCCCGCTACCATGTAGGCTTTAAAGGTAATATTGTCTATTAATTTAGGATATTTGTTCCAACCTAAATTGTTAGTTTACATCATATATCTAATTAGACTTTACTTAAGGTCAAATAGTGAAGATGAAACTAAAGTACTTTGGACATCAAATGAGAAGAGAGGATTCCCTTGAGAAAGCCTTGATGCTGGGAAAGGTTGAGGGCAAAAGAAGAAGGGGGTGGCAGAAAATGAGATGGCTGGATGGTATTGTTGATGCAATGGGCACAGAGTTGGGCAGGTTGAGGAGGATGGTGAAGGAAAGAGATGCCCTGGCAAGTAATGGGGTTGCAAAGGGTCGGAATCAACTGTGTGACTGAACAACAACAAAATCTGCCCTGTTAACCATTTGTTCCTATATATTAATTTAGACTGTTCCTTTATGTTGTGGATTTATCTATTAAATACTTATCCCTTTTGATATATAGACAAAGAAGAATTGGAGCAATGGCTCCACATTATAGTTAAAAGAGCGATAATCCCCCACAGGCAGTTTATAATGCCTGAAGACACTTAGCGAAGGAATCCATTGTTAGAAAACCTTTGAAGTTCATCTTGGCATTTTATTATAGCACATCATCTAATTAATAACCATTAAAATAAATTAATGGTGGATTTTGATTTTACATCGTCTCTGGGATTAAAGCTAAAAATGAGCACAAAAAAAAGAATGAGAGGCTGCCCTTTAAAAACAGCTCATTTGCCATCAAGTAAACAAAGTGAAATTGATAAATTAGGAGAGACTAGGGTGTCAGTAATCTCTTAATTCCACTGGTAGCAGACTGGGTGGCCAAAACCATAAGATTATCAGATTAGGTGGAACTGAAACTATAAGAGTAGGGCATTATCGATACAGGCATGCTTATAAAATGTATTTTATTGAAACACAAATACAATGAGTAAGGGATGACAAAATTCAGTAGTCAATTCATCCTCAGCATTACACAGAGTTTTCTCTTTCTACCACACTTACTAATAGCTACAGAAAGGAAGAAAATTTAAGTTGAATAAAGAGGGACACTGACCAACAGACACTGGGTAATGATTTAGGAGGCAAAGAACAGTTATTTTTATGAGGTACTCTTTCCTAACAATTCAGGTTATTTCAGTGCATTTTCAGTGCAAAAGATTTGTGCACAATTATCAGGGACAATTTTATCGAAGTGAGACTGACTAATATCCCACTAGGTTGTAACTCTGTTTTCAAATCTAGTTGACAAAAGTCTAACAACCAAAGATGTTCTGACCTCTCTCCCTCCTCCATGGGAAGTAGCAGGGGTGGCAAAGAAGCCTGAAAATATGCATTGAATTCATGCGCTGCCACTTTCGGGAGGAACCATGTGACCAGCCTTCTTAGCTGTTTGAGGGGGCGTGTTCAGGCCCCTGGTGGGAAATGTTTGGGCACCACTGCTATAAGGGAATCATTCTTTTGATTTCTTCAGCAACTGTGCTTTTCTTGAAATTTAACATAGGATATTCAGATTTGAAGTAGAACCACAACCATTTCTGTTTGTCCCTGATCTTTTGTAAGGAGGTAAAGTTTTTTGAGCAACAATTGATGGTGATGGGAAAGTATCATATTTCATTGTAAAATTGACAAATGCTGTCCCAGTTATTTTGTTTGTTTCAAAACCTTTTTCAATAGGCTGGGTTAGTTTTCAAATTTGAACCATACAGCTCAACTGGTATAATAGGGAAATTGGCTTGTAGCTTTTGAATCTTAGGATTCTTTGCCTGGTTACAGTACAGCAATTACTTTCATCTTCTGCCATATTTGTTTGCTTGGCCAGCAGTTACTAAAGTGTTGAAGGAAACATCCCTTTATATTTTCCCAAAATGTTTAATTTGCTTGATCTGCGTATCATCAAATCCTGATACAGTACAGTAATACCTCATATAACATTAGTATCGAATAACACGAAAATCGCATAACATCAAGGAATCTGGGGGGAAGAATTGCATCAGATAACATTAAGATCCTATGGGATGCTTCAGATAACAACCGCGAAAGCCTGTGTGGTTACAATGTATCTCTATGGATCCCATAGAGGATCAGATAACACGAAAAATCATATAACACGAAGACTTGTGGAACCAGGTTTTAGTGTTATATGAGGTTTTACTGTACTTTGAAATTCCTACATCTTCTTTTGGTTTCCTCTACTTCTGGCAATATGAAGGCAGTAGAAATTTCATTAGATTGGCTCTGATTTTGCCTTTAATGATTAGTTTTTTTATGCATTGGTTGGTATTCCCTGTCAGAAGCAGCTGGTATGCTGTTTGGTTTGTGGTTATATTTGTACACAGCATTATTTGGTTCAGAACATTGTTCAGTTTTAAATACTCTCCAAGCTTTCTTGTTGTTTCTTGCTATGTCAGTTTCTGTTATAGTGTCTATCCAGTGAGTTCTTTTTGTTTCTGTCCAGAAGTATTGCAGTGTAAATTTGCTGATAGAAATAATCCAACAGCTTTTTTTAGGACCACTAATGACAACAATTTCTATACATATCGAGGGCTTCTCTTCATTTATAGAGGAGCTCTTTGCTTCACTTTGCAATGAACAGAAATATGACATCGTTTGTGTTCATAAATGTTACAGATGATGCTTTGTTTGGAGAAGTCAAATCACAATGCTTTCTATGTGTAGCAGTTAGATAATGAAAGACTATTATGTGAATTCCTAAAAGAGGAATGAAAATGAGGATGATATAAATAGCACAGTTTTAAAAATGGAATGTTAAGTGTCGATAGATTAAACCAAATGTCCTTTTATTGCACCCGTGCTTCTACTAAATGTGATAATTATTACTGTTAGTATCCTTAGATGGTATCATTTACATTTCCCTAGTGGTAATTGTTTTAATATAGTCTATGTCTTAAGAAAAGCCTACAGTGACTGGAACCCACCATCTATAAAACATCTAACTTTGATTTATGTGTAGTTTCCAAAGAGGTAGCCATGTTAGTCTGTTTCAATACATTGGTTGGGAGGGGGGACAAAGAGGGTGGTACCTTAAAACTTTGTTATCCTTGAAAGCTCACTTGGAAACAAATCTGGTAGTCTTTCGGGTACCACATTACTTTGGTTTTTCCATTACCCTTTCATTTCATTGCGTTTTTTTTTGTCAAGGTGTAATTTTAATTATATAGCTTATTATGTGTTATCTTTTTCTAATTTAGTATACTGTTTACTAAAAAAAGGCATAATATCCATTCATTCATTTATTCATTAAATGTCTATACCAAGGGTAGGCAACCTACAGCCCATGGGCTGAATCCAGCCCACAGTGCCAAATAATCCGGCCTCCGGCCTTGCTCCAACTGCAACCGCCCCCAGGAGCAGCCACGGACGCATTTATGACAGCTGCAGACACATTTACAGCAGCCATAAATGTGTTTACAACACCCACAGATGCATTTACAGCAGCATTTACTTCAGTATTTACAATGGGGTGGGGGACCCCAGTCTGCCCCCTCAACCATCTGAGGGAGCACAACCCAGCCCCCAACTTTAAAAAGGTTGCTGACCCCTGTTCTATACCTTCCATCTGGGAAATATTTATTTGTTTGTTTGTTCAGATTTATATTGCATTCTGGGCAGTTTACCTGGTTAAAACCCCAACATACATAGTAAATAATATACTTTAACTAAGACTGCCTTAATAAAATGTTTTAAAGAGAAATCAAAATAAAAAGAGAGAGAACATCAAACTGGAGCACAGAAGTTATGCTTTAGTGTGGCCACTAACAAGAAGTAACATTTCCCTGGCAAATGGTAAAAGGTTGAACCACAGTTCCCAGTGAACAGGTGTAGCTGATTGGTTTGGGGAACCTGGCTAGAGAGTCAGGGTTTGTACCTCCAGGAAGGGTGCAAGACAAGATCATTTGGGTATAGTATATGTCTAGCTTTGGAAAACCTTCATGGTCCTGGAGTACCACCAAGAGGAGGGGCCGGTATTTTATATCTAGAGAAACCTTGGAAGAGTTGCTCTAAGTCAGAATTTTGGGGAGCCCATTTATCGTCATCATCATCAAAAATGTAAAGAGAAGATACAATTTTTGGCTTCATGATTCCAATTATTCTATATTGGAAGGAGATGGCTTTTGAAACTGAGGAGTTCCTTCCCTATTTCATATTATTGGAACTTGAGACAGTCCAATGAAATTGTTTGGCAGCATCTTAAGGGCAAGACTTTGTTTAATTAATGTGCAGATGTTGTGGTCATATTATTAACTGGCTGAGAAAAATAATTAGACAAGTTGTGAAAAATACAGGTCTCCCCAGAGCTCCTGCTGGTGGCAGCTAAATGCATACATCACGTCAGAGAATAAAACATTCTAAAATAGCAGACATAAACATGCAAGGAGAAGAGAGGGCTCTTGCCCCTTCCTCTCTTGTTACCTTCTTCACATGGACAGCAAGAGTCTAGAGAGCCTCCTAAACATCTGGAGTATCTGTATGGGCTTCTGAACACTGAATCATGATCACAGTTCCAGGCATACAGGAGATTCTGTGCCCCAAACTTCCACTTCCATGTGAAAAGAAGGTGCAAATGGAACACTCTCTCCTATAAGTTTCCTTATTCTACCTTTAGAATGTCTGAAGAAGATATAAGCTTCTCCAAACTAGAGCCATCTGTTACTTTTGCACTCTAGCCAGAGTCAATTGATTTATTTACACTCTAGCCAGAGTCAATTGATTGGCCACTGATTAGGTAGAAGAAGGTTTGGGTGAAGTTTTGGTGCCCTGCCATAGGACTCTTCTTGAGTCGTCAAAAATTCAAGGTGTCTAGTTGGATTGTGGGGCTATGTTGGCCTTGCTTGCTTCTATAAGAACTTCATCATTTGAGCAACCAGGACAGGGAACTTAAATAAGGGTGAACTTTCAAAGGCACGGGACTTAATGCCTTAATGTGGAAAGAATCTGGGATATTTGCCAAGTATGGAAAATTTATGATAGTTTGGGAATTGTATAGGTTTTAGAGCATAATGCTTTATTTCAAGCTCCAGTCCATATTGGCAGTGAGCAGGAGCCTGAGCCATTCAGTACTGGAAACATAAGATAAACAGGACCAGAAGCTAAGATTATGGAAACCTATATCTGCCTCTCCTTATATGATTCTTTCTCTCTCCCACACTCTTCTCTGTCCATCCAGTCTCATATACAGTAATACCTCAGATAACATTAGTATCGAATAACACTAAAATCGCATAACATTAAGCAATCTGGGGGGAAGAATTGCATCGGATAACATTAAGATCCTATGGGATGCATCGGATAACAACCGCTAAAGCCTGTGTGGTTACAATGTATCTCTATGGATCCCATAGGATTTTAACATGCATCGGATAACACTAAAAATCGGATAACACCAAGACTTGTGGAACCAGGTTTTAGTGTTATCTGAGGTTTTACTGTACTCAGTTTGCCTGCTTCATTCAGTCAACTTTGTCTATATAGACTTGCTGTAACAGAGAAGGCACTATTAGATGAATGTTCTCCTTTTCTTTATGAACAATCAGTGTAATTGATCAGTAAATCACACTGTATCAGTGATCAATAAATGCTTTTCTTAGGCGGCTGCAGAGGATAATTTTTAAAACTGGTGGCAGTACTTTAATGATCTGTTGATTGCTTTGGTTTAATTTTTAACTTTATGGCATGCATTTAAAATACTACAAGGACAAAATAAGTTTCCTGACAGGATAAGAATGGTGGGTTAATGCAATCTCCTCTTAAACTACAGGATATTTATTTATTTATTTAATCATATATGTATGCCACCCTCCTCATGAATGACCCAGGGCAGCTACCAAACATTAAAAAAAACAGCAGTTAAAACACAATAAAAATCAGAATTAAAACATTAAAACCAGATTTAAAAAGATTGAGAAAGCATATTTACAAAGAGATTCACCAAGAGAGAAGAAAAAGTCAAACAAGCCAGCAGTCCAGGGTTACCGTCTGGCCCATACCCCATACCTGCCCTGCCAGCCAGGTCTTAATCACTGTGTGAAATAAAATATTTCTGAGTAGCATTTTGTTATGTGAAGCTGCCTTTTTTGGTAAAGAATAAAAGAAACAATAATACGCAAGACAGTATTTTTCAACAATATTCTCGCAATGGTTTTTTATATACTTATTTTTATTATGAAGAAAAGTATGGAGACTTCCATTTTTAGGTGGTAGCTGTTAGTAAATGTTAACATTTTAATGATATCGTGTATATGATATGAAATGCGTGTCTGCAATGAATAAATTACTTTGCTGTTAAACACAACCATCATAGCTGAAGAAAAACCCTCAAGTTTTTTAAGTGTTGCCTCCAATTTGGTATTTAAAATATAATGATTCAGCAGGGTGTTTCAGATGACATTACCAAGATGTAATGGTAAACTTTGGTATGTAACAGCACTCAAATTATGACTTTCTTCCCCATCTCCCCCTCTTCTTCTACATGCCCTAGAGGATTTTCATGCCCTCCAGACTAGTATTTTGTGATGTATGTGGCCTTTCAGGAGAAAGGAAAAATTGCTACTTCTAGCAAAAGAGCAGTGAGATAAAGACTCCATTCCATTCTGACCTTTGTGAGCATACACCAATATTCTGTAGTCACCAATTTTAATTCTTTTTAAAGCTTTAATTTGCCAAGGTTTAAGGAAAATGTGTAGCATCACATTGTAAATTATATTTTAAAGGAGGGTTCCCCCCTAACATGCATTACCATTGTTGATATGGTTCTAATGAAAGTACCTCTTTTTCAATGGTGCCTTTATTGCACCCATAAATCCATAATGAGTGATGTCACTGCAAGTTAACAGTACAGTACAGGTATTTTCTAACTTGTCTCGTCTTAGTTGCTCACATAAAAATTCTTGAAGTTGTTTTCCTTGGCTGTTATTGTTTAGAGGCAATAGGAAGTGAGAGAACCTGGTTCTGATGGTAATTATTTTTGACTTGGCTAGCACGGTCAAACATAAATTATAAATATCTGTTTGTATCTCAGCTCAAGGTGGTATGTTAGTCTGTGTCCTTGTGTATAACTGTAGGAAAATTTACCTGCATTGGCATCATTCATTATAGATTTATGGAAGAAATAGAGGTACTTCACTGAATGTACAGTTCTTATTTGTAGGATTTTGACAACAGATGACACACAAAATGCATAACAATTGAATATGTAGGCCAGGAGTTCTCAACCTCCCTCAGATAGCTTCAGGGGCTGGACAGCCATTTTGCCCTTCCTCCACCACATGGCACTTCCTGGTGTGGTGGCGACTGGGGGTGTGTGTGTTCATGAAATGGTGTCTCAGGCTGCATCTAGCCCATGGGCCACAAATGGAGAATCCCTGATGTAGACACTCAACTAGATATATTGTTATTTAACAATAAAACTCCGAGATATAGTAACATAATTGTTCACACAAAGCTATTAATTCTGTCAAAATAGGATTAGCATCTCAATCATCAACATGTTTTCACTTTGCAGGCAGAAAATTTTAGGGAAGAGAGGTAGGTTGGGTCTCCCCAGCTATTGCTTGTGAGTGCCATCAGCAGCATCTGTTTTAATATTGCCACTTCTGTTTCTAGGAGTGGGGGATAGGAAAGATAAGACAATTCAGCCCTCTCCACCTTTTCCTGTCAAATCAGCCCATTATGATTTCTTAACTTGATGGAAGAAAAGGAGCTGCAGTTTGAGGCCTGCAACTTAGTTGCTCTAGTAGCTCAGAAGTATCATCCTTGATTGGCAGCAGTAGAAGATTTTATTTTAAAAGTGTTTTTCCAGCTGTACAAATGCCACGACAGGTCCTTTTTTACAGTAAAGAAAAAAAGAAAAATGAACCCAAAAGGACAAATGCATGTTGTTCTCCTCCTTGCCTTCATCCAATTTTAGTTGTGCCTTTTCCAGGAGAGTCAGTAGTCGCTTTGACCTCCTACCACATAACTCTGTCTGCCTTAAGCAGTCTGCACCCCTCGGTGAAGCCCACATCACCTTGGTGTGGCTTCTAAATTTAATTCCCACCATTCAACAGCTTGTTTTGACTACAAGAACAATAACCACCCCAGCACCAACTTTGAAGGCCACATTCCTTCTCAGCCACTAAGAACGAGAAATCAGAAATCTACTTTACTCTTTAAATGCAAACCTTCCCGCCCCCATTTCCTTGCACTAGTCTACACAGATTATTCATCTATGAAGCTGCCTCCAATCAGTAACAGTTATCTCGTCCTCCTGCCTCATCAAATTTGTACTGCAAAAGTTGGCAAATCCTCATTACTTTTCTAAATCCTTGAATGCCTTCTACACATTCATGCAATTACAAATTACTACTCCTATGCTCTGCCTCCAAAGTACATCATGTCTCATTTCCCCCAATTTTCCCAATGGCTCATTTTTCCAGACTACATGTTTTATGTCCAGATGTCTCTTAAAGTAAAGACAAAAGAAGCGAAAAGTTCTGTGGAAGATGACCAAATGTGGGGAGAGGAGCCAGAAACCAAAATTAATTCTTGGGTTTTCTTTTGAAAATCTTACCACAGAACTCTGTAAGCAGCGGTATTTTATTTATTCATTATTTTACTTTTGCCTGTTGGTGTCTTACCAGAAAAAAAATATCCCTTCAGTTACATTAAATTTAGCTGCAAGTAGATAATAAAGGTAAAGATCTTCCTTGCTCAAAAGTTAATTATGTCCAACTCTAAGGGGTCAAGCTAATCTTTTATATCCAAAGAGCCAGTACTATCTGCATCTGCAGACATACTGTGGTCATGTGGCAGCCATGACTAAATGCCAGAGCACAAAGAACACTATTACTTGTCCTGCTAGGTTGGTGGGATCTGGGACATATAATGGGCACTCGATCACACAGCACGGGGGTCTGGAACTGCTGACCTGCCATTCTTCTGGCCATCAAGACCAGCATCTTAACCACTAAGCCACCACGGCTGTGCCAAGTGGGTACTATACCTTAAATAATAATTGTGTGCCATCAAGTCATTTCTGACTAATGGGGACACTTAGAAGTGACTTACAATTACCTTCTTCTGTACACATCCTAGAACTGTACACCTTGTTGAATGCCACATAGGCTATATCTTAGGAAAGGCATTTCCTTTGCTATATTGGGGAGGCCAGAGATAAACATCTTTACCTCTTGTTTAATATGATTCTGTACTTTTGTTCCATTTTGCTACAAACTCTAAATGTGTTACATAAAGCAAAATTAATTCTTTGTTCCCTCAGGAATTTTGGATACACATTCTATATGCATTAGTTTCAATTATAGTAGGCTGTATGGCACAAAAAGAAGACGGAAATAAAAAATATTTTACAAGGATGGTTTTTGTTTCATGTTTGCAATGATGCAAATAAAGATTATGGTAACATATTCTAAGCAAGAAGAGAATTAGGTATTTATTTAATAGTTTATTTTATGTTGTTGTTTGTTGTAGTATGTTGCTGTTGTTTATTTAATTGTTTGTATACCACCCAGAATGGGAAATATCCCAGATGGGTGGTTTAAAATGTAATGAATAAATAAATTCCCATGGGTCATGTTGAGTTTGGATCCTGGGCATAGTTTGCTTATTTCCACATTTTTGCTCAGCTGTCCATGCATTTTGCTACAACTCAATCATTCAAAGCATCTCTTATGGGGACATGGCCAATGCAGAACTTGCAGACACAATGGTCGCTAGTAGAAGTGTGATAGCATATCAGTCCCTGTTGTAAACCAGCATTACATAATGCCCTTCAAATGGAGATCCTCTTGGCTCTATCTCTGCTTGGTTGTCAAGAAGTGAAAGACAATCCTTTATTTCACTGGGATCCTTATTTACTTTTAGTGTTGTCTGTTTTATCTTTCGGACTGTACTACACATTGTTTCCTTAGCTGCCTTTATTTTTATTATTTTTATCTATGGCAAGTTTTGATATTTCATTTATTCTTTTTTATAGGAAAGCACTACAATTTGGGGGTGAATACATAAATGAAGCATAGGTCACTCGTGCTTGAAAGCCAGTTGTATCTGACTCTAGGGTTCAGTGTTAATCTCTGTCTATAGCAAAAGAGCCAGCACTGTCTGTGTCTGCAGACGTTTCGATGAACATGTGGCAGGCATTACTAGACACTGGAGTACATGGAACACTGTTTAAGCTGAAGCTAAAGAGGCATTTTAAAAAATGGTTTGCTATTTGTTTGTAGTAGTAGATGAAATAAAGAAATTCGTTTCCAGCAGTTGGATTCAGTTGGGGGCACATTTGCTAATATAAAGTTGGAACATGAGTCATAGTGCGGGTTCCATAGGACACAAAACAGGCAACTGGCCTACTGTCTTGATAGGCGAGTCTACCCTTGGAAGACCTTGTTGAGCTTCAGAAGTCATCATTTTGGGAGGGATCTTTTAGTCCCAAAGATGACCTTATCAAACCTATGAATGGAAATAAGCTCTGAGAAACAAGGCTTGGAAGTTGCTGTTCACCATATGGGTACCTTGGGGCATCTGCTAATTCAGTAACTCCCAAACTTAGGTTGTGCCTTGTTAAAAGAATTGGTGCTCCAGTTGAGATTGTTTTTTTTTAAAAAGTTGGGTGAAGATCACATGGTGCTTGTCCTAGTTTTCACGTCCTTTGAGAAAACATGCCTTAGCTGATTTTTTTTAACCCTGTAGCTGCCAACAAGCACCGTCCCAATTTCCCTCTTCCCTTCTGGTCCCCCATAGTGCCATTGGGGGAATTTCTGAGGGTACGCAAGAACAAACCCAAATTAGAAGATGGAGCAGGAAGTTCATTGGACAAGGAACAACAGTAAAGGAGGATATAGATGAGGAACTCAATCTCCCCTACAACACTTGGAGGACCCTGAATAGACTAAGGGTTGGAGTCCCTAAATGCAAGATCAACATGTTCAAGTGGGGGCTGCAAGTGGATAACAACATGCTGTGTGAATGTGGAGAGATACAGAATCTGGCTCATTTATTGGTTTGCTGGTTACTACCGGAAGCATGTACCGATAAGGATTTCAGTTTGACCAATGACAAAGCCAAGAAGGTGGCTTCATTTTGCCAGTTTAAAGTTTGATCTGGACATGAAAGAAGAAGAAGAGGGGGGCATTTTCAGAATGTGGGGAATCCTGCAAACTCTATGGAATAAGAGACACAATACACAGCATGTACCAAAACACATATGCATGCAGCAAAAAAAAAAAAGGTTAGGAATCAATACAAAATAAATTACACATGCCAGATATTTTACAATAAAGCATGTTTCAGCAAGATAATGTGTCCCTCAGCTGTGTGTTGTGTACTCCTGAGTATTTGAATCCATTCCAAACTTAACAAACCCAATGCAAATATAGGACTTTTTGCTGATCAAGATGTGCTGTTACTTGGACATAGCTGTCATCCAAATGCAAACAAATCAACTCTAGAAAATGAATCAAATCAACCCATGAAGACTCCTGGGACCTTAACAACTAGTATTCATTTGCTGCTATTCGGTAGGTGAAAGAGCCTGGCTAGTTGACTGTCAGGTCAGAATCACCCCGCTTGGCCACAAAGCAAGCAGCAAAGTCCACATTGAAGGGTAGGAATGGAAGGATAGGTGAGAACAGCAATGATGGGAACTTGCCTCATCCTCTAATATGGGCAGTATTTGCAAGAGTAAACAGATGAATGAACATCATTTTGCTGTTCCTCATACATATTCTTGTAACTTCTTTCCAATGGTGTCTTCCCACTTCTTCCCCTAACTTCAGTGTGGCATAAAAGTAGGAATGACAGTGGGAAAGTACTGCAGAATATAATTTGCAGGTGATAAACATTTACCCCTGTCCCGTTGCAGCTGACTGACAAGTATATTTTTAGAAAATACATCTTTGCAGAGGCAGCATGAAGGTTGTCCCTCTACTTAATTTCTGACAGCTAAAGCATTGCTGCAGCCCTTAATTTTTTTTGGGGGGGAGGGGGAATTCTCATTTCTTTCAGCATCAGAATAAAAAACTGCATTGAATGTAGAGCAATGTGTGGGTGGGAAAGGTTTAGTCTGTCAGACTTGACAGAGCCCACTTATATCTGTGTAGTGTGACACATCCATTTGAATTATTGCATTACATTTTTCTATACCATTTAGATTTCACCTGCTTCCTCCCCCCATCTGAATTGTACACTGCAAGTGAACGAGGGAGTCTCAATTCACCAACCCTTGAAAAGTTCCTTTGAGGGTTTATTTAAACTGCTGTTTTGGTCTAGATGTATATTACCAATTATCACTGGTGCCAAGAGAAATGGACATCATTCTGGGAGAGATCTTCACACAGAAAAGATGAACATGGCTGTCACTGCAGGTTATTTGAACATGTATGACTAATGATGGAAATTTAATTTAGACTGTCTATGCAAAATCCTATTTGGCTCAGACACAAGGCATTCTTGATTTGCTAATTTCAACTAGCAGGTTATTCGAACACTGATTTTCTTTTTTGAAAAATGAGAGCTCATACCTTGGCAATTGCTTTGGACTGCAAAATAAATGGTTTGGTCTTTAGAAAGAGAGGCACTGTCCTCTAGTGGAAGAAGGAAGCCACGGCATGAGCCATTGAAATGTCCAACAGATCACTAATTAGAAGAAGGCAACACCAAGACCAAATGTTGCCGTGGCTGATGCTGTCAGATGGCTTCAAGGGAGTACACTCTGATGCTCAAAAGCCCTCTTCACATACTGTTTGCTTTGAAACCAGTCTATGTAACAAGGAAATAGATAGCAGAAAAGGATTTTAGATTCATTCGTCTGACTGAATCCAATTAGCTAGAACCAAAAGTGCATCATTACCAGAGAGGCCTGCAGAATTATTCTGCCCACATGATTAATACTCACAGATAAATAAATAAATAAATAAATAAATGTTACTTTAAGAAATCATTTCCTGACTATTGCACTCAAAATATTTACTACTAATTCTTCCAGGAGCATCACAGAAAACTCAGGAAAACCTGTGATTAATTATTCATCTCTTTTCAGCATTTTGGAAAACAGAATCCCTGAATTAGTTCTATAATACCCAGGCTTGCTTAAATGTTTTCTGATTTTTTTTTCCTGAAGATGTTGGGTGGGGATTTGGGAGCATCTACTATCGAGCTGTGCTGAAGACAAAGGGTTTTCTTGTAGTGAGGCTGTCGTATATACAGAGAGAAAGCACCTTGTTACAATCAGAAAGTTAAACTCCTTACAAGAATGTATAGCTGTAATGACATTGTATCTAAAAGCAAATGAAAAATGAGGTTGTTCACAGGAGCCATAATGTGCCTGGTCATTATCTAAATTGCACCATTTTAGACCAGATGCTAAGGATTTGCTAAAAAATGCAGCTTCCAAAAACAATAATTGCTCAAGGCTTTCTGTGAATTACCTGCCATTTTCCGGTCTGAGTTTACTTCAAATATTGATTAAGGCACAAAGGAGTGGATGTGCTTGAGTTTCAAGAACCACAAAACATGAAGGAATCCAAGGTTGTCGAGTAATATGCCTGGCACATAGGTGATCTCCACTGTATACAGATATTTCTAGATGATACTTCCCATTATCCATAGGAGATAAGCAGAGGCCCTGAGCAAACATAGTGGCTGAATCCTGTTGCTTAGTATACCGGTAGTAAGGCAAAACAAGAGTTGGTCCTTTTAGCCAGTAAAGATTTGATGAGTCTACTTCTCCACAGATTCCACTGATTCCATGGGACTACTCATGAAATAAGCTAATATCCTTTTCCCCATTTCCTGTTTGTTCACAATAAACTAGCAAGATCATCCACAACAGCAGAAGCAGGAAAAATCCTGCTAGTATGATCCACCACTGACCTTCCCAATAATTTATTGTTAAGCTCAGTCAGGCTGGAAAGTATAGTTTATGCAACAGCTACAGCTTGGAATTAATTTATAGCAGAACACCTGGCCTATTTAATGGCTGTTGTTCAGCAGTAATCTGTATAGTATTGTTCAAAGATGGCACTTCTCTAATTTATCTTCCATGTGTAGATTTTTCATGTTGAATAGAAACTTTGAATTCTATATTTAAAAATATGCTAAATATTTCATACAAGAGGGGAAAATCCCTAAGCATTTAATGAGAAGAATCCTGATTGTTTGATGTAGCTGTTATTCTGTTTTATAGGTTTGTCTTTTGAGAATTTATTCTCTTTCTCTGTTGATTCAGGATTTCTAAAACACCAAAACAACTAAATTATATTTATGTCTAAATGGCTGAAATGTCATCTTATGACGTATATTAATTATTACCAAAGAAGCTTATGCTACAACAGTTCAGACATCCTTTAATAGCAAAGTGAAACATGCAAGAAAGGAATAATCAGAGTGCATGATCAAGTGGAGAGTTCCTGTTACTTTCTTTATATAAAGAGGGACATTCTTAAAGAAGAAAGCCCTCAACACAGAACCATTTTGAGGACTTTATTCTTTCTTTACATAAGATGTTTTTGTTGTTGTTTGATACCATCAAGTTGCTTCTGAGTGGATGGGGAACAACGGGCTACAACTTAATCCTGGCAAGACTGAGTGGCTGTGGGTCAGGGGTCCTGCACTATCTTAGGAGTTACCATCTTTGGTTCTAGATAGGGCAGTTCTCACGACTACTGCTCGAAGAGCAGGTGGCAGTCATGGCTAGGAGGGCTTTTGCACATCTTTGTGTTGTGCGCCAGTTACGCCCGCTCCTAGATTGGGACTCCTTGCTCATGATAACACACGCTTTGGTCATCTCCAGACTCAATTATTGTAATGTGCTCTACATGGGGCTGCCCTTGATGACCATTCGGAGGCTTCAGCTGGTCCAGAATGTGGCTGTGATGGGATGCGGGCATTAGGCTCATGCCTGACCACTTCTCTGAGAGCTGCACTGGCTCCCATTCTGCCTCCAAGTGCAACTCAAGGTGCTGGTTATCACCTTTAAAGCCCTATATGGTAGTGGGCCAGGATACTTAAGAGGCCACGTCATCCCAAGAACATATGTCCGTCCCACCAAAGCGGCTCATCTCTCTAGCAAGAGAAGGAGGGCCTTCTCTGTGTCTGCTCCGGCTCTTTGGAACCTCCTGTCAAGTGAATTGCGTCTTCAGATAGAGCTGCTGCCCTTCAGAAAGGGGGTGAAGAGCTGGCTGGTGGGGCATGTGTGGGTTGTGGGCCAGGCAGTGAGTTCAGTTGGCTGGCTCCTGTAAATAACCCCGCACTTCTCTTCCCATTGTGGTTTTTATCTTATTTTTTATTTTTTATTCTTTTAATCCTTGATTTTAAATACAGTTGTACCTCGCTTAAAGAGCATAATGCGTTCCACAGGATTGCTCTTTAAGCGAGTTTGCTCTTTAAGCGAAACACCATTGTAAGTGACCAATTGTTGGGGGAATTGTGAACCCTGATTTATTTGTTAAGCGAGTTTTTGTTTGGTTTTATTTGTTAAGCGAAGTGAACATTCAGAGAAAATTCTGCTCTTTAAGCGAGTTGCTCTTTAAGCGAGGCGCTCTTTATGCCAGGTTTGACTGTATTGTATTGTACGTGATGTGTTTTATCTCTTTTAGATTGTAAACTGCCCTGAGTCCTCGGAAAAGGGCGGGGTATAAATATAAATATATAATATATATGTGAAATGTTCAAATAATGGTTACAATTGCTACCAGCCAATGAATTTACATGGTCAATTAGTATTTGAAGGGGTACATATAGCATCAAGATAAAGAGACAAATATTGGTTAGACATGAGTTGCAAATACTGTGAGTCAATGGTAAATTCCCTACCTTGTAATGACTTAGGACTCCTGTTTGCTATTCAGTTTTTTCCAATGAAATTAGTTCAGTAATAATGATGGTTGGGTGCAGGTACCTCATATAGATAACAACACAGATACAATTTGCATGTATCAATGTGGCTTTTCCCACCCAATGATAACTTAAGACTCTACTTCAGGGGTTCTCAACCTACGGCCCACAGGTTGGATCCAGCCCATGGTGCCAAGTAATCTAGCCCCTGCCCTCACTCCAACCACAGCTGGAATCAGCTGCAGACTCATTTAAGGCCAATGTAAATGCGTTTATGACAGCTTCAGACTCATTTGCGGCTGTTGTAGATGTGTTTACAATAGCCATAAATGAGTCCGTGGCTGATTCCGGTGGTGGCAGTGGCAGCTGGACCACAAATCCAGCCCACCAACTGTTTAAGGGAGCGTGACCCGGCCCCCAACTTGAAAAGGTTGAGAACCCCTGCTCTAGTTGATATCCAGTTCAGTGAAACTTTACAAAGTGAAGATTTGTTCCTGGAAGCAGTTCTGAATAGGTAGTACTTTTTTCTCTCTATGAGTGTTCAGTAGGCTATCTTTGTATCTTCTGATGCATTTCACTTGAATGTTCATAATCCTGCCTCTGTAATTTGCTTTTTTATTTGGGGGAATATTTTTTTAGCTGGGTGGAATTTTCATTGCATGTTAATCTCTTAAGCTTTCTTCTTTTAATAAAATGCAAAAAAAAATATCCTTAAGCAACTGTCTGGATTTTGTCTCAGAGGGTTTATGGTATTACAGCCTGGTCTTGGCTTGACCATGTGTCATGAAGTTTTGACATTTGTGTGAATGCCGTTGGCAGCTCTACACCTGTTCATGGCCTCTGCTCATCTCCTATAGATAATGGGAAGTATCATCTGGAAATATCTGTATACAGTGGAGATCACCTTTGTGCAAGGCATATTGCTCGACAAGGTTGACTCATTATGTCTAAATGAATAACCTTGTGGGGTTTTGTTTGAACTTTCTTGGGAGCACTGCCAAGTCTTGGGTAGAATCGAAAGTTTGGGAAGGCAAAGTGCCAAGCAAGGGCTATAGTCATCACCACAACCTACTCTCCCCTGGGTTCATGATAAATTTGTTAGTATGGCTGAGTGACTGTAGAAAGAGAACTGACCAGGGAGCTGTCATTGCCATTGTCATGAGAACTGGCCAGGGACCTGTCATTGTCATTGTCATGAGAACTGACCAGGGAGCTGTCATTGTCGTTGTCATCACCATTATCAGATCTTCTGAGACGATAGATAGTAGAATGTCCTACAAATAGGCTAACAGCCTACAAACAGGCTAACAGATAGGCTAAGAGCAACTGAGCAGCCCCAGACTTATGCAGCACTGCTAGCAGAGTACAGGGAGTGCAAACTGTGACAGATCTGTATCATTAAAAACCAAACAAGGGTCTAGTGATGGCACTGTGACATACTGAGGAAGTGTCAGTATCAACTAGCTACTGCCCCACTGCCTTATGAATAAAGGAAGGGCCCCTAAAGCAAAGGGAAGGAAAACCCCAAAAGAAAACTCAGTAATATTTGACTGGAGTGAGCAGTTGCCAACAGTATCTGCTCCCAGGTTAGGGATAGCCAGTTCCAGTACCTGACTGTAAGTAATCAACAGCAACCTGCTTAAGTTCTCATATTTTGGTATGAACATTGACTCTCAGATGGAATTTTATACAAGCCCAGCTTAACAAAAGCCACACTCGTAGATTACAAGTGGGGACATGTTCAAAAAGTCAGCTATATTCTCCCTGTGAAACACTGTTGCCATGTAGGAAGGAACACAGAAGGCTAGTGTCATCAAGCAAGCTCAGATATGACCAACCTCATCCTGTAGGACCTCATACTGCACCAAGATACAAAACAAAGTTTGCCTTCTGAGCCAGAATGCCACACCAGACAAGGATGAAATATATATGAAAAGGTGCAACATATGGCTGGAATAAGATAATGAATTGATGGTGCAGCTGTTCCATAATATTGATTACTTCCAAGATGAGAAAACCCTGGATAGAGGCAAAAGCTACATGTAGCTGATACAGATGTACAGATGTATCTATATCAGAGAATGCATTTTTTCCTGAAGCAAGAAAAATGTCATTGGTGTGAATTTGTTTAAGGTGGATCCCAGCTTGCCATGAAGTGGCCCACACAGTGTGATCACAGAGCCATTCCTTGTGGCACACACGAAATGAGACATGCAGAATTCAATGCCAGGACTGCAATGGACTGCTGCAGTCTTGAGGATATGGACAAGGCTTGTCTTCACAGCAAGTCCATCTGGTATGGCCTCTTCCATCTCCATGACCTTTGGGAATCAGAGTTCTTCTTCCCCTCATTTTGCTGTTGTGCCCAATATGATGGTTTCCAGTGGCACCAAGAGCATACTTTATCAAAACAGAACTTTTCAGATTATAAGTGCATCAGATAGAAAAAATAGTTAACAGCAGTAGTGGTGGTGGTGGTGCTGGTGCCGCTGATGGCAGCAGCAAGAGCACAAGTTCAACCTGGAGGTCAGGTTGTTAAATTACTAACTTCCAAATGACATAGTCACTGTGTGTATCTAGCACTGTTAGCCCAGGGATGTACATCATTTACCCACATCATCACTGCATACTGGAATCTGCATTATTTACACACTATGTGTGCTTCAAATTATAGTCCACTTAGGTGTTAATGCAACCTGCCTCACTAAAAATAAACAATTAAAAATGAAGCATTCTTCACATACAGTCACCATCTGTCCTCCCATATCATTCCTCACTTTAAAAATACTTATGAAAGCCATATCACATTTTATACTGTGTAAGGCCAATGTTGTTGGCAAGTAGCCCTTCGTGAAGATCCCAGTGAGTCAAGGAGGCTTTTTTCTTTCTTTCAAAAGAGTAGGATTTGAAGGCAAGATATTGAAATGTGGATGCATAATTAGTTTTTTGGGATCACATAGGCCAGTGGTGGCAAACCTGTGGCACACATGCCAGACGTGGCACTCCCAGCTCTATGTTGTCATGCATGCCCTCCACCCAGCACAGAGTTCAACCCACTCTTCTGCTCAGCAGCCCAATGGGAGTGCTTCCTCCCTCCAGCACAGAGTTTGTCTGCCCAGCATCCAATGGGAGTGCTTCCTCCCCCAGCACAGAGTTCACCCTGTCCTTCTGCCTAGCAGTCCAATGGGAGCACTTCCTTTCTCCCCCAGCACAGAGTTCACCCTACTCCTCTCTGCCCCGCGGCCCAATGGGAGCACTTCCTCCCTTCCCCAGCACAGAATTCATCCCATCCCTCTCTGCCTCATAGTCCAATGAGAGCGCTTCCTCCCTCCCCCAGCACAGAGTTTGGTCCGCCCATCCGTTTGGGCTTCAGGTCTCTAAAAGGTTCACATCACTGACATAGACTATTATTATTATTATTATTAAATTAGATTTATATGCCCCTCTACTCACCTCACTGAGGCGACTCAGAGGGGCTCACATAACACAAACATATACAGTATCACAATCTCAAATATAAATACAGCATAATATAAAAATATAACAACAGATGCAGCACAGATAACACAATAAATTTTACATAAAAGAAAAAAAACAATACAATAAAATACAGTGTAAAAATACAATACAGTCAAGAGAGACAGCAAGGTCTTTATGGTTGAGCTAGCTGGTCCACACAGTTGGCCCTCATTCCCCCTCTCCAGCAGGCAAAGAGAGTTCTGTGATGTTCCTGAGGTGGTCATGGAGGCAGCAATAGCAGTAGCAGCAAGGTCTTTATGGCTGAGCTAGCTGGTCCACACAGCTGGCCCTCATTCCCCCTCTCCAGCAGGCAAGAGAGTTCTGTGATGTTCCTGAGGTGGTCATGGAGGCAGCAATAGCAGTAGACTATGCTTTGCCTTGCTTCAATTTATACTGCTACTCCTTGCCAAACCCAGTTTTATTCCCAACGGTCATATTACTTAATCACCATGTGACTCTTAAAGTGGCTAAGGTATGTTGTGGCACTATTCACCATGCTGGTCTACCTGCTGACCTTTTTGGATCTACCCTCTTTGCAGAAGATCTTTAAAGTGGCACCTCATTTTCAGGAATGGAAAACCATGGCTCGTCAGGGCATCTACAAGGTATTAGGAATACATAATGCCACCTGTTACTGCAAGAGTGCAGAATAACAAGTGGTTGATAAACTTTGAGCCACTGGCAGTAATGGTCGCCAAATAATGTTTTTTTAAACAAATATTGTTTAAAAGGGTCAATGCTCAAAACAGGATTTTAGGGTTCATTCTATCACGCTATTTAGATTTTTTTTGGCCATATGTACATAAATGTTGTTAATGAAGAGCATACAGTAAAACCTCATATAACACTAAAACCTGGTTCCACAAGTTTTGGTGTTATATGATTTTTAGTGTTATCTGATCCTCTATGGGATCCATAGAGATACATTGTAACCACACAGGCTTTAGCGGTTGTTATCTGAAGCATCCCATAGGATCTTAATGTTATCTGATGCAATTCTTCCCCCCAGATTCCTTAATGTTATGCGATTTTAGTGTTATTCGATACTAATGTTATATGAGGTATTACTGTATATATAATTTGTCTATGCATATTCATTATGAACGAAACAAATTGTCTTTTCTCTTGTAGCTGGCTGATTTATTCTATCAACTCTCTCAAAATGTTTCTGATAGTTGTTTGAACATAACTTGGTCACAATTTCCCCCGAAATGTTCATGAATGTTAAGGTTAAGTAATGCTTTGTGAAGTTTCTATGGGTGAGCCTTATTTAGTTTTTAGTAAATAAACATTTGTCCAGCTTTGGAATAACACATTTTCCATATTAATTCATTTCAACAGGCCATTCTACTAATCTAACCTGTCGAGCATTCTTTGGATACAGCGGAGACGTCAGCCCATTAATGTACTGGATGAAAGGCGAGAAGTTTATTGAGGATTTGGATGAAAGTCGGGTTTGGGAAAGTGATATCAGGTAAAAAAAAAGACATTGTATATATTTTGTCAAGTCTAAATTCTCATTCACTATCATGAATACAACATATCAGAAAATAAAATAAAATAAACAAAATAAAAAACACTGTAGCACTATTCCAAAGAATCCAATGAATACAACACCGTGTAGAAGAAGCAATAGACCTTAATAGTCTGTATTAAATCACCATTCTCCTGCTTTTCTGAGGGGTGAGCAATGAGATTGGCTTCAGAAATGTATTCTGTGACATTTGCACAATTATTTCTCGAACGACTGGTTCAATAATTTGCTTTTAAATGAAAGAAATGGATTCTGAGCAAAAGGAACGACTGAAATAATTAAAATACCAGCCAAAATTACAAAGTGTTTTCTGCAAATGACTGTGATAATGCAGTCATTTCCTAATCCTGGTATAAAACCTATAAGCAGGCAACACTAGGCACTGAAATAATGATATCATCTTTGTACAATTAGTTTTAAGACCTTCAATCTATTCTTTCCCACCTGCCTGCCACTATTACAAGTACATTTCCTGGTATTTCAAGGGTACATATATAAAATCAGAAGCATAGGCTTTCAAAAACTCTGTTAATGATGATTATCAGGAATACCTCAGTAAATTTGTGAATAAAGAGAATAAGGAACCATGTGTTATTTTCCTTCCAAACCTGTTTTCATTTCTAGTCCTTCCAGAGATTAATGAATCATTCATAGAAACCTCTTTAGATTTTCACTTTCACCATGTCTCAGAGGAGGAACAACCTTCCTATCCTGAGTGAAAACTATTCGAACAGAGGACTGACTCCAACTGGAAGTTGGTTTCTAAGGATGTCTCAAAGGCCTAGAACATAAATCTCCCTCAATAAGTATTTCAGTGAGCGTTAGACCACTTCTCAAAGATGACATCCCTTACACTTGGATGATAAACTGTCTTCAGATGGCAGTCTGACAGAAAATGCATGAAGGAAGGGTTTTATGTGTGAATGGAATAGCAAGACTAAACCAAAATTGTGTAACTATTTTAACATTTCAAAAATAATAATAATACAGTAGAACCCCGCACAATGAAAAAACTCCGTTCCATGGAGCTCTTCGCTATGCAGTTTTTTTGTTATGCGTTTTCCTATGGGAGATGCCCTGCATGACGGGGGGGGGGGGGGAGTTCGTTAACTGGGGTTCCCATTAAGCAGGTATAACCTGGTTACCAAAAACCATGCATAACAAAAAAAATTGTTATGTAGGGTATCGTCATTGCATAAAAATGATTCATTGTGTGAACTTTTCACTATATGATGCATTCATTATGCGGGGTGCCACTGTATTTACCTATATTCCATATACATCCTTACTTTTAAATTGTGTAATGTTCTGATACAAATAAATATTGAAGATTCAGTGCTAATGAGAATTATCTGATGTATTTATTAATAGTATGCTGATATCTGCATAATGAACAAAGAAATAGTTTTTTCTTTGTGTTATTGACCCTTCAGTTCATTTGTTCTGCCTTGTGGTTCCCACAGTTTGCTGCCTAGGTTTTCAGGGTACACTATTTCTTTATTCTTGCCTGTCTGCTTACCAAGTGCTGCTTAAAGAGACAGTTGTAAGACTACTGCTGAAAAACCCCTTCCTGGATGCAAAAATATTGGATAATTATGGGCCATTTTCTAATGTTCCTCTTTGGAGGCAAGATACTGGAATGAGTTGTGTCCTGTTGGCTGCAGAGGTTTCTGGATACGATGAATTCATCTTATCTATTTTAATCTGACTTCATGACTTATTATAGGATGGAAATGGGATACACAGAAAGAGCATCCTCAAAGATTGTGGTAGTTTTGAACCACAGTCGGGCGCACTCTGGTAACGACAACCTTGTGTTGTCAGCTAATCTTTCTCACACTAAGTTAGTCGAAAGGAACTGCAGAAATAACTCACCAAAAAGTACCTTCATTTTGGCATTTTCCCATCTGGTTTAGATATGGAGTAATAATAATAAGAAGAATAGGATGGAAACTGCTTTGGTCACCTTGTGGGATGACCTAGGCCAGGTACTGGATAGGAAGAGTGTGTCCTTGTTGGTTCTGTTGGACCTCTCACAACTTTTGATACCATCCACCCTGGTATTCTTGTGGGCCATGTCTCTGGTGTGAAACTTGGAAACATTGATTATTGCAACACAATCTATGTGGAGCTACCTCTTGAAGATGACATGGAAGCTGTAGCAGATAGAGAACACAGTTGCTAGATTGGTGTATAAGGTGAGGACATTAGATTATACAGCAAACCCTCATTGAACAAGCAGCTCATAGTGTGACTAATTCATTTAATGACTGGAAATTGTTAGGAAATAGCACCCTTGTGTGGTGACTAAAAATCACACAGCAACTGAAACTACTGCCTCCCATGCTGCATTGTGCCTGGGAGGGGAGTTTGTGAGTTCGCGCACAATGAGAGTGTGGAAAAGGATCTTTTTTATAAGCAATTTTGGGAGTTACATTACTGGATTTTTTGGAGAAGTTTTGGAATTCTCAAGCAGTGCAAAGGTAGCAAGTATTTGATTCGACATTTGTTGGGATTTTAGGGGGTTGGAGGTTTTTTTAATGGAGTTTGTGAGATTACTGTATTAAAAAGGAGTATGGGAGCCATTTCTGTTGGTTCTTGGAGCATTTTAGTTTGAAATTTTGGAGAGGCATTTGTATAGCAAGCATTTTTGCATGGCTTTTAATTACCATTATGCTTTGTGTGTGCTTTTTTTTTGGGGGGGGGTTTCTATGTTGTTTTCTACATGACCTTAGCATGCATTTTACTGTGTGTTTTGATTTTTGTTTCATTCCTACACTGGCACATGGCCTGTGTACATGTGCATATGTGCATGTTACAGTGTTTTTTGCCTGGTGTGGACAGATTTTACGGTGTGGACAGATTTTTGGGATTTTCATTAGTTTGTGTGGATAGACTTGGTGCTTTTGGAATGGAGAGCCATGGTGTGGTTGTTAAGCATTTGTTTTATGTTCTGCTGATTTAGTGACAGGTTCCTTTAAAAACCAAGAAATGAGGAAGAACCTGGTTGTTCTAGTGCTGCACAGTTGCCCTCCTCCTCTTCCTCCTCCAGTTAAAAACAGTATTTAAATGTGTTTGCACAGTTTTTTAAATGTTGGACAGTTGCAGTTTGCCATCTTCTCCTCTTCAAATGTGTCTTATGTTGAGTTGTACTGTAAGCCTTTAAAGAGCACTTTATTAATGAGTTTTGAACAGGTACCCTGTAAAAGACTCTCTCTCTTTTTTTAAAAAAACTTTATTCTTGATGTGTGATGTTTTAAAAGTTGAAGTTTAATGTT
Organism: Furcifer pardalis; assembly: GCA_030440675.1. NCBI lineage: Eukaryota > Metazoa > Chordata > Lepidosauria > Squamata > Chamaeleonidae > Furcifer > Furcifer pardalis. The sequence continues at coordinate 47,267,862 of CP126895.1, forward strand.
TGAAATGTTATTGCTTGATTTACTATGTCCCTCCACAGTATTTATGAGTTAAAATGCACTTTATAAAGAATTTTGAACATTAAAAATAGTCCTTGGGCTTTTTTTTAGGTCTGGAACAGAATATTTGGTTTTCAATGCATTCCTATGGGAAATTGCATTTTGCTTAAAGAGCAACTCACTTAAAGAGTGATCCCGCAGAGCACATTATACTTATTAAGCAAGGGTTTACTGTATCTCACCAACTCTAGCTCACCTGCACCAGTTGCCTGTAGGCTTTCATGAAGAGCTCAAGGTTTTGGTTTTTACCTACAAAGCCATAAATGGTTTAGGACCTCGGTATCTGACAGAATGCCTCTCTTGGAAGGATTTGGCCCAGACAAAACTATCCTGCCAGGCCTAGGAGGTTCAGGTGCCTACCCCAAAAGAAGCCAGGAAGGCTTTAATTAGAAACAGGGCCTTCTCTATGAGGGCCCCATGTCTTTGGAATTATCTTCCAGCTCAGGACCATCAAGCACTTTTCCTCTAGATTTTCTGAAAGTTAGCAAAGGCTATGCATTGAAAAAAGCTTTTCAGAATATCCTGCCGCTGTGAGAATTCTGCCCTATTTGGCCACTATGTGTCAGACATTTCTATTTGTTTATCTGTGTTTTATTTTAAAATATCCTAGATTAGTTTGAATGGTTAAGGATGTTAAACTGTTTTTGCTCATTGATGTGAACTGAATGAATGAATGAATGAATTTACAGTAGCTCTTGGGGAGACCTCAGAAGGTGATGCTAAGGGACTCCTGTTCAACATCTTGGCCATTGATCTGTAGTGTCTGTCAGGGTTATGTTTTGTCCCCCATGCTATTTAACATCTACATGGAGCTTCTTGGAAAGATGTCTACAGTTTTAGAGTTTGCTGTTACTAATATTCATATGACACTCAATTTTATCTCTCTTTCCATCTAAATCTGAGGAGCATGTTTTGGTTCCATATCAGTGTCTTGTGCCAGTAATGGACTGGATGATCCTGCCTAGATTTTAAGATCAGGGGAGGCTTTTTCTCTTGTCCCACTACCCTCACAGGTATGGGAGAGGGCCTTCTCTGTCACTGGTCCCAAACTCTGGAACTCCCTCCTACTGAAGACCAGACTGACCTCATCTTTACTGTCCTTCTGCAAGCAGGCAAAAATTGTTACTTTAGACATACTTTCCCTCAGTGACTGGTTGTCTAAAAGTTTGCAAAAATGGGATTGATTTTTCTTTGTGGCTTTTAAATGTGTTACTTTTCAATATTTGTTAGTACTGGTTTTATTTACTAATTTTAATATCATATTTACTTAAGTCTTTTTAAATATTGTAATAATACATTGTCTTTGGTTTTAAATATTGCTTCTTTTTAATAAAATAAGCCAGCTTTTTTTAGAAGAAAGGTGGTGTATAATTACTTTAAATAAATAAATCATCATTGTATCACATCTCAGTTACAGATGGCTTCACCATGTCATAAAAGAACTTTGAAACCTTACTCAAATGGTGTGTAGATATAGAGTACGTATGTACAAGACAAATCCCAGAAGTTGGCGGGGCTATTTGAAAAGTTGCCAGTCATGTGCTTGATTGGACAACAGATTGCATGCCTACAGCAACTTATCAGTTAGCCACAATTAGCTGTGCCAATTTCCATGGTTCCTCTTGCATATTCATAAATATCAAATAGGATTTGGGCCAGTGAAATATTTGTTCTTATTTTACTAGTAGCATGCTAATGATTCCCATTACCTGGAACTCCAGTAATGGAATATGCCAGTTACATGACTTTTGACATTTAAAAAACTAAATTCCTTAAAATATCTGCTTTCTCTAAAAAGTCCCTGCAACTGCTAGTACTAAATCTAAATCTCTCTCTCTCTCTCTTCTCTCTCTCTCTATCTATCTGATCTCATCTGATCTAATCTAATCTATATTCTGTTCCACTAGTGCATGCACTATTCTGGCCAGTTTACACAAAAAACAAAAAATAAATATACACAGTCCTCAATAGCCCAACAAAACCCTACACATTTGCTATAGTGGTACAGTAATACCTCGGATAACGCTAAGACTTGGTTCCACAAGTCTTGGTGTTATCCGATTTTTAGTGTTATCCGATGCATGTTAAAATCCTATGGGATGTATCGGATAACGTTAAAGCTCCATAGAGATACATTGTAACCGCACAGGCTTTAGCGGTTGTTATCTGATACATCCCATAGGACCTTACCGTTATTCGATCCAATTCTCCTCCCCAGATTACTTAACGTTATGTGATTTTAGCGTTATCCGAGGTAAACGTTATCCGAGGTATTACTGTACTTTTGCTTCTTTCTTTAGCTGAATGTAAACTGCTTGGGACATATGCAGCTGTCCTACAAGACTAATAATGCTCTGGGATTCTTCCCAGAAATACTAACAATGTTGTAAAACAAGGTGCACAGGTCATCCATCTGGCTTGTTTACAAGCCATTAGTGCTTCTAGGAAGGTTCCTGGAGTTCTAGCAGTTTTGCAGACCAGCCATATGTGTTCCATGCAGTTTGAAAGAGAAACTTGAAGGGAAATTTTGAAACATTTTGTTAAGACTCCAATTTTGGAAAATAACTGCTAACTGAAAATGCAATTCACTGTTTGCCTAGGTGGACAAGGGGACTGCAGTGGCTCAAATGGCTAAGATGCTGAGTGGAAGATGTGAGGTCAGCAGTTTGATTCCCAAGTACTGCAAGAAGGAATGAGCTGGGACAAACATCTTTGTCCCAGCTCATGCCAACCTAGCAGTTTGAAAGCAAGACATTGCAAGTATATAAATAGGGACCACTTCGGTGGGAAGGTAAACAGTGTTCCGTGTGCAGAAGCAGACAGCACTGGTTCTTCGGCTTTGAAACAGATATGACTTACTTTTGAGCAAGGGAAACCTTTGCCTTTATTTTTACTAGGTGAACAAGAAGTTTGCATAACCTGATATGGTCTACTCTAGTAGGCTATTCACAAGTGCAATTAATTTAAAGATTTATTCACACCACAACAGATAAACAGGAATTAGATGTATGGAGATACAGTACATAAATAATCAAAGGGAAATCAGTGATTTCAGACAATGTAAAATCAATGATTAGACCAGTGTTTCTCAACCTTTATTATTTATTTATTTAGTCAAATTTGTATCACCGCCCAACTCAGCAAGTGACTCTGGGCAGCTCACAACATTAATATTAATCATTACAATCTTAAAACTTAATAACCCTTAAAACCCTTTAAAACAGTACAAAGATTACCCAACCCCGCCCCATCAATTGAAAAATTGCAGCTAAAAGAGGAAAGAAATGAGAGCAACCTTCCTTATATAAACCAGCAGGGTGGGAGTCACCATGTCACTAGTCCCCACACCTGTTTTGCCAGCCAGGTTTTTAGCTCTTTCCTAAAGGGCAACAGTTCTCTCTGAAGATGCAGCTTGGTTGGCAAGAGGTTCCATAGGGCTGGAGCAGACACCGAAAAGGCCCTCCTTCTGGTGCTAGAGAAAAGAACCTCTCTAACTGATGGTACCTTTAGAGCACAGTCTGCTCTAGTGGGATGGACAGATGTTCTTGGGATGATGCGGTCTCTTAAGTACCCTTAGTTTTTGGATGTTAATTCCCAGAAGCCTAAGTCAATTCCCCAAAGCACTACTCAGCCAATGTACTGACTGAGGCTTCTGGGAATTGAAGTTCCCATGTGTGGTATGTGCCCCACATTGGAAACCACTGGATTAGATTAAAGGTTTAATTCTCCCTTAACTTTCCACCAGCACTCTACTTAAAACTTGCTCAGTATCAGTTGTTTAAAAGTATTTGGCCTAACAGCATAGGGAGACTTAAAGCTATCTGTTCCCAAAAACTGATTCCTGAAGACTCTGCTGAAATTGGTCCAGAAATATTCACATAGAAAAATAAAAGGGAAATTAAAATCAAAGAGTGAAGGCTGAAGTTCAACCAGCATAGGTGTTTAGGTAGATGTGTTACAGGTGAAATACAAAAGAAAGACATAGGAAGAGGGTTTTAGGAAATCAGTGTTTATTTGTGGCAATCTACAAAAAAACAAACAAAAAGCCTACCTTGGGGGAAACCTGGTGGTGTATAAAAATTACAGTAAAAAAATCTACTAAAGAAATGTAACATCTCCCAAAAATAGCCTTAGTAAAAGGTAAAGGTTTCCCTTGCTCGAAAGCCAGTCGTATCCGACTCTAGGCGTCAGTGCTCATCTCTGTTTCTAAGCCTGTCTGCTTCTGCAGACATTTAAACTGCTGTAAAAAGCAGAACCTTCTTTCAAGGTTAAGGCAAAACGATGAACTAAGGACCAAGGATGGCAAAGCAAGCACAATCTTCAAAAAGTAAAATTACATGGGGGAGGGGCTGAAAAATGTGCCCCTCTGCAAATGTGCAATTGTCTTTGTTTCTCCAAAAGCCCCAATTGTTCTGCATTTTTATCGGCCTCCTTCCCATCCTCCCTAAAATTTAGTTCTGTGTTAGTAGACGGCAAGTGAGGAAGAAAATGTACTTTATGCCACTTTCTTTTATTACCCAGAAGCTGCATCCCTTTGTTCTGAGAGAAATGACACAATTACAGAGTTCTGGGTATATTCGGGGCAAAGAAAAATTGAAAGTATCCAACTGTGAACCTTGTCCATAATGCTCCAGTGATTTTTCTGCTTGGCTAAGGCCTTGTTATCACAACAACCATATTGTTTCAGAATCTAAAATCTAGAGGAAAACATCTGTCCTCTTGACCAGCAAGCAGTCAATCATGCTATTGAAGAAACAACCCAATGCTTTCCTCCATTCCATTTGGAAGGTATGCCATAGGTATGCCATAGAATGGTCCATTCCAAATGCCTATACAGTAAAACCTCATATAACACTAAAACCTGGTTCCACAAGTCTTCGTGTTATATGATTTTTAGTGTTATCTGATCCTCTATGGGATCCATAGAGATACATTGTAACCACACAGGCTTTCACGGTTGTTATCTGAAGCATCCCATAGGATCTTAATGTTATCTGATGCAATTCTTCCCCCCAGATTCCTTGATGTTATGCGATTTTAGTGTTATTTGATACTAATGTTATATGAGGTATTACTGTACTGTACATTCATATCCATCTTATTCCATGCATTAAGAGGTCTTATTTCAGAATACCTTGGGTCCTAAAAACGAAATTTGAGATACATTAACCATCATTATGAACAGATGCAACTGATGTCCTGACCTATAATATATTCTAAAACAAACCATGCTCTTACTTCATGCTAGCATTTCAGTATTGTAGGGCTTATTTGAACAATTTTCCCTGAAGAGACAAGCTTATTTGAATCTATTTACCTTTAGTCAAATAGACAGCAGGAAAGAAAGCTATAATCTATATTTGCCTTTCAAATTTAAACAATTTAATCTGGAATGTAATGTTCTAGAAAATGGTGAGGTGTCAATGACAGTAAAGCCTGTGATTGTGATGTGTTGAGTTGCCTCAAGGTGCAAAGGGGCCAGGCAGGTAAAACATTCATGTGATTTTCATTGCTTCTGTCCTGAGAATGGCTACCACTGAGCTGCTCATATCCTATAGGTAAAGGTAAAAGTCGCCCTTGCTTGAAAGCCAATCATATCTGGCTTTAGGGTTCAGTGCTCTGTTTATAGCCAAAGAGCCAGCGCTGTCTGCATCTGCAGATGTTTCTGTGGACATGTGTCAGGCATGCCTCAACATGGAACACTGTTTACCTTTCCACTGAAATGGTACCTATTTATCTACTTGCAATTTCTTGCTTTCGAACTGTTAGGTTGGCACTAAAGAGTACTAATAATAATGCTTCTGTGTTGTTATGTCAATTCTGACTTATGGCATCTATTACTAGGGCTTTCTAGCTACTGGGAATATTCAGAAGAAGTTTACCATTTCCTTTTTCTAAGGGCATCCTTGGACTGTGTGGCTTGTCCAAGGCAATACAAACTGGTGTGTCTGGGATGCACAATGAGGAACTGACCTCCCAAACTCAGTCAAATATCTGACTCACTGGGCTAGATGTGGAGAAACAAAGAAACCAGGATCTTACTGGGAATGTAGCAAAATGAAGCCAAAGAAGAAATTTAATACAGGGGGAAAATATTTAATTTAATTTATCTGCTACAGTTCACTTAAAATTTGCATCCAAGGTGCCTTACAATTTAGTTAAAAAAACAAACCGTATGCTTGTCTATAGCAGGAGTTCCCAAACTAAGGCCCAGATGTGCCCCCACCCCTCGAAGGACATTTGAGAAACAAAATGCCAACCCCTTTGAAGTTGTTGGGACAAAATGGTCACCCCACTGTGCAGGCAGGGCAAGATGGCCATCCAACCCTCGAAGCTAACTGACAGAGTATGACCCAGCCCCTGGCTTGAAAAGCTTGGGGTTATTTATTGGAAGAGAAAGGTAGTCTGAGAGTCAGGACAGGGCATTGGAAGGCTAAACAAGAAGGAAGGATGTGCCCAGAATAGAAAGAACAAAGAAAAGCTAAAGTTGCAAATAAAAGCATTTTATACAAAATACAATGCTTTTTGTGGAAACATTTAAAATGAATTTACCACAAAATAAGTCCTGAAATGTAAAACCAAAGCAAAAACAAAAAAGGCAGAGAAACTCTTGCAATGTCACCCAATTGTGTGTTTTGTTTTTACTTGCAAGAATGACACAGGTGAAGATAGATATCTCTGGTCAATACTGTGATCTAAAAGGTATATCTTTAGAAATTTTAAAAAGATGATTCAATATCTTACCATTTTTTTTTCTACACAACTCGTAATAGCTCACCAGGGTGTATCAAGAGATATCAGATTAATTGCAGCTCTTATTAGCAGCTGCAAACCCAAATTTCTTCATTCATAGTGAAGAAGAAAACGATGTTACATATTTTAATTAAGATTGCATTAAAATCAGTAGCCAAAACTGAAACCAAGATGTTTTGGTATGTGGAAAATGTGACATCAGGGTAATCTTTCATTGCAGTACTGTACCAACAACGGTATATTTAATGAGAAATGTTTTCTTTTCTTTTGCTAGAGTTCTTAAGGAACATCTTGGAGAACAGGAAGTTTCTATTTCACTAATTCTTGATTCGGTGGAAGAAGGAGATCTTGGGAATTACTCATGTTATGTTGAAAATGGATATGGCCGCAGACATGCTACAGTTATTCTACTTAAAAGGGGTGAATATCTTCTTTTTAAAAGATTGTTTTAACCATAAGCAGTACATGTTTCATAGCTATTTATTACTTCAGCTATTGTGCCTTTTGGTACACAAAGAGCAAAATATTACCTGCCCTTTGAGTCTGTCTGGGATGGACATTTTGACTGTATGAATGAATGAATGAATGAATGAATGAATGAATGAATGAAGACAAGGTTAAATATAACTGTCTGATGCAGAAATGCAGCTAAACACACAGGGGTTCCCAATGTTTTCCCGCTGTGGGCCAGTTCCCACCACGCGCTCAGCTGTGGGGGGCGCAACTTACATTTTTGTCGTCATCAGTGGTGGTGGTAATGGGGGGTATTGCATGGCTTTTGCTGCTTTGTGCACAGCCTCCGCCACTTCCCAGGGTGGCAGCAGGCTGTTCGGAGTAATTTCATGCCAGTTTTACAATGCTCGTCCACTGCTCTTCGTCAGCTACTCCGGTGAACTACTTCCTGGTTGCACACTGTAATCCCAGACACTGATGTCAGCTCCTCCCGACACCAGAAGTAGTTCACTAGACCGCTCTAGATGCCGAAGAGCAGCAGAGGTGTCGGAAAATTGCAAACCTGGCACAAAATTACTCTGAAAAGGCTTCCGCCACCCTGGGAAGTGGCAGAGGCTGTGCATGAAGCTGCAAAAGCCGCAAAAGTAGCATGATTCCATCACCGTCTCCACTGAGGTAAGTGATGTAGCACAACTTCCAGCAGCAGGGTGTGGATAGCAGTTTCCCAGGTGGTCACCACGGGCCGGATTAGGCTCACAGGCTTGGGATTGGGAACCCCCGTTCTATCAGAAAAAAGCCTAAATAATACAAAAATGTAATAGGTTCCAGATATATACCGGTACAAAATAAATACTGAACAAAAACAAATTCTCTGTCTGCATATTGATGAATTCCAGCTTGAAGACAATTGTGTTGCTGTTCTAAATGATATGTTTAAAACGTTCAGCACTAATACGGTGAAGAACTGAGAAATATTCCATTCAGTCCTCAGTAAAATTTTATGGCTAGAAACTAATTTATGCCGACAGTTACATTTGCCTAATAACAAAATCCTTGGACAACAACTTACTAAACTTGTGGATGTAGGGTTGTTCCTCTTGAATCCTTCAATAGTATCTTTCATTGATTGGATGCAAGTGAAAAGTCAGCCTAGTCTAGAGGTTTAATGTTGGGACAGTTAAAGTGATTACTACCAGCTGTCAACTAAAAACACCAGCAAGGTGTGGCTTATACTGTAGTTACTGTCCAGTGATTAAATTTACAGAAGGAAGGCTCATACATCTGAAATTTGGTCTAAAGTTCATGAATTTATGCCAAATAAATGTTTCGGGCATTTAAGGTGATACAAGACTGTATCGTTTCTCTTCAGTCCTGGTAGATTATGTTCACTGAATGTCCTTTCTATCCACCACTCAGCAGTCTAGTATTATTAATGCATGAGAGCACAGTGATGATATTTTGCTGGCAGACAAAAACATTCTACCAGGCAATCCTAAAAATGGGGACACCACAAACAAAACATTATAACTTTGAGACTAAGCTTTGGATCAATACCAAATTTGGTACAGATATAGCAGACAGTCTATTCTTGCTCAGTGTTTGGGGCAAAGGGATTTGTAGTTATGGTTTTTAAAGTTTAAAACTACTTTACTCCCAATTTTGCTTACCTGGAAGGAGAATGGTTGGTTCCACTTTTTTAAATTATCAGAACTTTTATAAGCTGCATTGAAGAGGCTTACCAACACCTAGGGCAGTGTAGGCAGAGGTGGCATGCAGATCCCTTTCTGTGGGCATGCGTGCCATCATAGGCAAGCCCTCCCCTTTCGCTGCCGACACCAATGGCAGTACCACTTCCTTACCCTCTCTCCCTCCGCCAATGGGAATGCAAGAGGGGAGGGTGAAATTCCACCCAAGAGGTGACAGTGGAGATGAGCTGAGGTGACCAGACACCACCACCCACCCTTCCTAGGAGGTGAGGAGGTGATGGTGCATGCATTGTGTGTTTGCATGCACCCATTGGGGGGGTGAGCACCCAGGGGTGTGTGCTCCCATGGGGGGGTGCTCCCACAAGTGTGTGTGCACACCCAGGGGGCATGCCCACATGACATCACCGGCAAGCCTCAAGTGGCACTCATGAGCACACACCCACGTGACATGACCGGAAGCACACCAGCAATGTCACATGGGTGCATGGGCATGTGTGGTGCCTGCTCACACACTGCCTCTTCCACCTTGGACAGTCACTAAAAGGTTCACCATCACTAATCTAGGGGGTCCAACAGATAGATAAATTGTTGCAAATCCACTCAGGTCTGGAGCAGTCTGAACTTTTGACCCCGCCTGATGGGACCTAATTAATTGATACTCACAAGGAAAATTCTTAGCTACTTCCCAGACAAACAGGCATTATAAAAGGGTATTTGGTTTCAGTTTGTAAAAATATAAAAAAAGATAGAGTAAAACCCCGTATAACAAAAATAATTCGTTCTGTGAGGCCTTTTGTTATATGATTTTTTTGTTATACGATGAATACTTCCTATAACGAAAATCCCTATAGGTTGCATCATACAATAAAAATCTATGGGGAAAATCGTACAACAACAAAATTTCGTTGTACAATTTTTCCAATAGAGATTTTTGTTGTACAATTTTTCTCATGGAGATGCATTGCATCATATAACAAAAATTGTGTTATAGAAGGCACAATGGTTTTTTTCAAATCCTCTTCGTTATACGATGTTTTCGCTGTAAGAGGCATTCGTTATACGGGGTTCTACTGTACTTTAAAAGGTATAGAGACTAAATATTTAGAAGGTCACTCATTTAAGCTGTGAAATTATGGTTTGTGTGGCTTTTTATTTTCTTTATGGCTGGGATGGTCTTATGTCCATTGGGTTTTCTTAGCCAGGATACGGGATAGGTTGCCATTTCCTTCTCCAGTGAATCATGAACCAAATTGCCACCCTTGCTTGATCATGGAGAAAGCAAGGGAATACTAGAAAAATGTCTACTTCTGCTTCATTGACTATTCTAAAGCCTTTGATTGTGTGGATCGCAACTAACTGTACCAAGTCCTTAGAGAGATGGGAATATCACCTTACCTATCTTATTTTTTTGTAAATCAAATCAAATCACTTTATTACGGTCATTGATCAACATCTCTTTCTTTGTAAATATACCATGTACCTGAACACTAAATAAAAGGGGCCTCCCTCGGCTAGGGGAGGCCCGAAGAAACGCCAACGCCGTCGCCGTGCTAGATGCCGCCGCCGCCGCTGCACCCTCCCGGCCCCCGTCACCGGCCGGGAGGAAGATAAAAGGGGCCTCCCTCGGCCAGGGGAGGCCCGAAGAAACGCCGCCGCCGCGCTAGACACCGCCGCTGCCGCTGCACCCTCCCGTCCCCCGTCACCGGCCGGGAGGAAGATAAAAGGGGCCTCCCTCGGCCACCTGGCCTCGGAGAGAACTTGGGGGTCTTGGGCTGCTATGGAGGACTCAATAGGGGGGGTTGGTGGGATATTGTTTTTGTTTGTATGGATGCCGCCTAGAGTCAGGTTCGCCTGAGCGAGGCGGGGTATAAATTTGAAGAATAAATAAATAAATAAATAAATAAATAAATAAATTACCACTTTCAATTGGAATATCACCTGTAATTGTGTTTGGATGAGGAGTGGTTAACTGATGTAAAAAGGAGTTAGCTACTGTTTGGCATCTATATGTGAATTGTATTACAGTAATACCTCATATAACATTAGTATCGAATAACACGAAAATCGCATAACATCAAGGAATCTGGGGGGAAGAATTGCATCAGATAACATTAAGATCCTATGGGATGCTTCAGATAACAACCGCGAAAGCCTGTGTGGTTACAATGTATCTCTATGGATCCCATAGAGGATCAGATAACACGAAAAATCATATAACACGAAGACTTGTGGAACCAGGTTTTAGTGTTATATGAGGTTTTACTGTATTCTCTGTTTGAATATACACCATCTTGACTGCTGCCATTGATGTTGTCATCAAAAAACTTATTTGATAAATGTCATGTATATAGAGTCTACTTTATTAGTTCAACTAGTAAGGGATGCATAACCTACAATGGCTACAATGTTCATTTATATTTAGAAGGGAAAAACAACTTCATGGTGGCAGAACATGTACTTTCATGCAGATCCCTGGATCGGTTCCTGATAACCTTAAATCAAAACATGCTGTGGGATAGATCACTGACCCAAATGCAGGACGCTTCCTTCCACAGAGAGTTGACAATAGTGGAATAGACAGACATTTAAGAATCATTAAGAAGTGTAACAAGTGATCTTCAAAGGATGTGGCTAATAGAGAAAAGAGCTGAGGATTTGAGTTGTTTGAGAAGTTACTGGATAATATTTGTGAAATGTGAACTGAACCTGATAGTTATACTCAGCACACTTTGCATTTTGACAGCTTTTCCTGTGAGATCAGAAATTAGCCATGACAACTTTTTAAAAAAACTATACGTTAGTCTCTCAGATTTTATACCTAGGAAACTTCTGCAACAGGGCTCATATTCTTCACCATAGCAACAGGTTAATAAGATTTTATTGCTTCGATTTACACCTTGGTTAGGCATGAAATGTGTATTATTACACAAGATTGTTAGATTACTTGGTTATACTGTAAACATAGCACTGTACAATTACGAATTTATCAGTTTTGTAATTGTTATTTTTTGATAGTGTTACAACACTGGCATACACTATGTTGTCAAGCTTTACATAGACTTAGTGGCAGTAAGTACAGTAATACCTCGCATAATGAATTTAATTTGTTCTGCGAGGCTGCTCGCTATGCAAGTTTTTCACTATGCGAGTCAGACTCGCATAGCAAAAATTCCAATGGAAAAACTTGCATAACGAGCTTTTTAAGGGGAAAAACTTGCATAACGAATTTTTTTCGTTATGTGAGTTTTCCCCATAGAAATGTTCACTGTGTGAGTTTTCAATGGGGAAAGTCTGACTCGCATAACGAATTTTTTTGATTATGTGAGTTTTCCCCTATAGAAATGCTCACTATGCGAGCATTTCCATACGGGAAGTCTGACTCGCATAGCGAAAATTTTCGTTATGCGAGTCCGACTCGCCTAGTAAAAATATTCATTATGCGAGTTGGACCGCTTTTTGAAAAACCTGCTCGTTATGCCATTTTTTCGTAAAGTGAAATGCTCACTAAGCTAGATTTGACTGTAATGCTGTCTACAATGGGAATTATTTTTGAGCAGACACACATAGAATTTTTACTATTAAACTGAATGTTTTGGGCAGTTGGGTTTATGTAATATTCAGGAAAGAGGTGGGATCTCAAATTGTGATTTTTTAAAAATATTTATGTCTTTTTACATTTTAACTAATCTCTCAACCCAAATTAGTCCATCTTTTATGTATGAATAAATACAGTAACAAAGAGTAAAATACTTATAAATAAAAAGAAATAATCTGAAAAACCAGTGTATTAATCCCGCATAGAGGGACATGAAATAATATAAAGAGCGGCTTTTCTAAAACCCAGTTTTAAATGCTAAAAGTGATCTAATTAGCTTGTAGGTCTCTGAAGAGAGAACATTCCAAGGAGAAGGCATCGCTCCTCAGAGAGGCCAGCGTCTGCCGGCCACCAGTTGGACCTAAAATGTCAACAGGATTAGCTTCACAACAGGAAATGAATTTTTCACACATAGGACAACTTGCTGAGCCCTGACACTTTTAGAAATCAATGTGATGCAGTTCTTCAGGTAAAAAAAACCCCCAGCCTTCTCTTAATTTGGAACTTGTTTAATTGACTAGGAAGCATTGTGTGAGAGTAGTTAAACACCACGGATTACTGGCATGTGTGCATGTTTATTTGCATTACAGACATTTGGTGATTAACCAAAAATACACACCAATTTACACCACTCAGGCTATTTACATGCATTTTAAATTTGCATATAGATTTTAAATGTGTATATAGATCAGGAGTGCCCAAACTACAACCCGGGGACTAGATGCAGCCCCTATGTCAATTCATCCAGCCCACAAAGCCCTCCAAGAACAACGAGGGCTTCATGGGCCAGATGAATTGGTGTTGGAGGCTGCATCTGGCCCCCGGACCTTAGTCACCAGCTCCCTGAACCACATGATCAGCCTGCAGCTGAAAAAGTTTGAGCCTCCCTGATATAGATGTTTCTTTTATGCAGAACAAAATAATATGTGAAGGTGAATTTACTTTATCAATCATTGTCTGCTTTGCCTTAGCAGAAGGTATTGAATGAGTACAGCAACTTTACAGAGAAAGGAGGGTATGGTTTATTTATTTATTCAGATTTATATTGATTTACAGTATATTTATATTTATATGATTGCATATAACTATGGAGTGTTTGTTTTAGAGCCACAATGGTACAATTTGGGACTCCAGCTCTTATTGTAGTTCAATTCCCAGAAGTCCAAGTTCCTGTGAATCCACATGAATGCAGTAAACCCATTTGTGTGGCCATCACTGTTCTAGAGTTTCATGTTTGGCTTCACTAAAACTCTAGTTGAACACTAGAACTGAATTACTGAATCAGGCCAGTGACTGATTATCTGGCCTGTCAAGGCTATCAATGTCTGCTATGGCCACACAAGCTCACAAACAGGTCCCAAGGGAAACTGAGATCCCCTACTATAGATCCCCAAATCTATAGGTACATTACCTTTAAATGGTTTGCTTGTTAACTTATCGGTACAGTACCTACTTTGGCATCATCTGCAGACTTGCCTAGGTTCATTCCTGATAATTTGCACTTAATATGTTAAATACAGAGGTAGGGGCAGAGGGGAATTACATTGGTTTCACGAAATCTGATTAAAGCCTACTTTTGTAACTCCTTAGCCTCATGGGTCGCAAAGGGTCAGAATCGACTGTGCGACTGAACAACAACAAAGTCTCATTATAAGAGGAAATGAATCTCACACAATAATTTGCACTTTTTCAAGGCTTATAGGACTTTTCACAGCAAAAAGTGCACACAAGGCAGAATATATAGCTAAAATAGGCAGAAACACATTTAGTCAATGAGGAAAAAGTTTATGTCAGAAAAACACACATAGATGTAAACATGTCAAAAGTGTGTTAAAAATACCCACATATTTCCATGTGGGCAAACCTCTAAGCCTCATGAATCAATAAATTAATCTGTTTTAGTTTTAATTTTTGATTTAATAATTTTTTTAGTGGTTTTAATTGTTATTAATGCCTTGTTGTAAATCCCCCTGAGGGGGGCGTTAAACTAGTGTGATTAATAAATAAATAAATAAATAAATAAATAAATAAATAAATAAATAAATAACAAGTACAGTAAAACTTTGCATAAAGAGCACCTCGCTTAGAGACTAACTCACTGAAAGAGCAGAATTTTCTCTGAATGGTCGCTTCACTTAACTAAAACCAACCAAAAACTCACTTAGCAACTAAACTGGAGTTTGTAAACACATATTCTGCCCCTGCCAGAAGTCACAATTGGTCAGTTACAATGGTTTTTGGCTTAAAGAGCAAACTCCCTTAAAGAGCAATCCTGTGGAACGCACTATGCTCTTTAAGTGAGGTATCACGGTACTGGGAAAAGTCTGATTATCTATAACATTGTCTTACCTAATTATGTAGTAGTGTGATCCTGGCCTCTTTGGACAGCTGGCCAAGAGTGTTTAGGGCAGAACTTCCATTCTGTTGGAGAGGACAAGTCCACCCCAAAAGCACATGTTATAATGGTGAAAACCTTCCCATGCATAAATGTAGTGAGTGCTTGGCAGTGTTTCTGATGGTGGAAAATAGTCATACTTGCCACACCATTACATTCTAGTAATAGGTAAGGCAGTTTTTGAACGCTGAATCTTACCATCTCTATTTCCACATGAAGTCCCAGGAGAGCTATTAGTGGAAGGAGAAAATGGAAGGGGAAAAGAAAAGAGAACTTCCAGGAAGAAACTGTCTCTAGTTTTGCCCCTGGCTACCTCTGTCCCCGTGAAGGCTTGGATGCCATGGGTATCCAGTGGATCTCCTTTTTAGCTCACTGAGAACTCTAAGGTGACACAGTTCTTCTCAAACAACCTTGCTAAATGTTTCATCAAACTTCAGATCAGATAAATTCAAAATATAATCATTCTGTAATGAGTGAACTCAAAGAACTGTAAAAGAACCATGAGTTTGAAGATATAGCACTGATCTGTCTTCTAGAGTAACTGCCCAGAGTAGGAAAGTTTTTTTCTAGAGGGGCAGGATATAAGTTTAATAAATAATAATAATAATAATAATAATAATAATAATAAAATTCCATGTCAATTATATGAGTGACATTTTTCCTAGTTTCTTCCTTAAGAGTTGGAATTGTTGAACGGTTCATTGCTGCATGCATTACCTCAATAACTTTATGCAAATAGTAAGCAGGAAGAAAGTTGACTCTATTACTTTAAAACGATCAGTTGGTGGGCATAATTCCTTTATTATAATCACTTTTAATAATGCAATGTAATGTAATAATAAACAGAGAGAGGACACACTCTTTCACTGGAACATTGCTGAAATATGAGACATTTGCTCATCATGGAGCTAATATCCCACAGTCTTATTTAATTACATGGCGAGTTGAAGCTACAAAGTAGCCTTTAAATACCTCATTACTTCTATGAATTTTAACAACTTCTCTCCTTTTTAAGCACATAACACTTTACACAAGTGTAGAAAGCCTTCCATGAAGTTCTTCAGCATCATACTTCCTCTGCACTCATGCCTATCTCAAGCTTGGTAGGTACTTACAAAATGCAAAATTGTTCTTTGTTACTGGGAATGCTCATCTTCAGCATTGAAGAGGAAACATTCCTCATAAGCCTTCCTGTTCTACTAGTTCTACACCATCCCTTCAACAATCAGTTTTTCAAAATGTAAATGTTGGACCACTTTATCTTAATTCTCTCTGAAATCAGTGTTACTAGCTATTCATGTGCGTGGACTTCACTTGTTCTCCCCTGATTTCTACCATAAACCTCAACCTTTCAATGTTTCTTTATACTGTAGAGAAAAAGCTACATTTAGGTCAGAATATATAGAGACAGACTGGTGTTCTATAGGCAAAGGAGTCAGACAATAATATATTTTTGTTGTTGTTTTGTTGTTTATAAATGCATGCAGTTTGTTTATTCTCTATGTTTACTTTGTTGTAAAGATTTTTTACTGTGTTGTAAGCCACCTAGAGTGGGGAAATATCCCAAATGGGTAGGATAGAAATGCAGTCAATCAACCAGTAAGTAAGTAAGTAAGTAAGTAAGTAAGTAAGTAAGTAAGTAAATAAGTAAGTAAGTAAGTAAGTAAGTAAGTAAAATATTTTATCCACTTATATGTTCAGTCTGTTTGTGGAACGTATCATACAAAAAACTGAGATAGATTCAGATGAAATAAGTGTGAAAATTGGTGGAAGAAACACAGAGAACTCCATCTCGCTGGCAGAAAACATTTATGGACTGAGACAGCATTTAATGAAAGTGAAAGAAGAAAGTATCAAATCAGGGCTGCAGTTGAACATTAATAAGACAAAAATAATTAGAACAGAAGAACTGCAGAACTTCAAGGTTGACAATGAAGAAATAGAAATAGTGGAAGATTTGTATACCTAGGTTCAATCAGGTATTGATTAATGGAACTACAGCCAAGAAATCAGAAGACAAATTTGCAAGGCCAAATGAAGGAATTGGAAAAGATCATCAAGTGGAGGAATGTCACTCAAGACCAAGACCAAGACTGTCCATACTCTTGTATTTTCAATCACCATGTATGGATGTGAAAGCTGGACAGTAACAAGTGCTGACAGGACTTGTGCTGTAGACTTATGCTTTGGAAATGTTCTGTTAGTCATACATCCCTAGCATGATCAACTGCACAATATGCAGGTGGATGTGCTTCAGGGATAGCACTTCCGCTACAGAGCAACTACATGCACAACTACAAGTTGTGTGTACATAGATGCACAATAGGATTTGAAGAAACAGAAAAATCAAGACTAAGATTCCACGTTAAAAAAAGCAACAGGTATTTGAAAAATTCAGAATTTCATCACATACAAAGGAAATACAACTGAGAATCACACATATGTGTACCTTTTTCTGCTGTATAATAATGCACTATAGCATATAATGACTGCCTGGATAATTCATTTGTTTAGAGGTTGGGAGTTTGATTCCCAATGTACCTCATGAGAAAAAAGCCAGCCCATGTGGTCATAGGCAAGCGACAAAATCCCAGTGTGCTCTTTGTAGTCTCTACCTAGAAAATGCTGGAAAGGGTAACTGTGAGTCAGAATTGTATTGACAGCACACATTTTATTTTTTATAGCATATAATACAGTTAGGCATATTCTCTCACTCCATTAGATTTAAAGACTTTCTAAGAAAAGAAGGGAAACTCAAAATTTCAATCTTTCTTTGGTTTATTTACTTTTCCTTGCAAGTGCAGTTAATGATAAGTAAATTGCCTCTATGACATTGCTGACGAAGTTTATCAAAAATTACATCCAGGTGCAGATCAAAGATACACCCCCAGGAGTGTATCTGATAATTGCAGTAGGATTAGTGGGAAATGAATGCACTTACTCCCTATGATATCATTCAGTATGCCTACAGAATGCCAATACTTTATTTTAATTAGTTTTCTCTGGTTTTCTTGGTCAGACTGTCCTGATAAGAAAACAAGTGTAGCCGTTGCTCGAAATGCTTGTAGCAAATCTTGCTTCAAACAGAAGCAATTTATTTATTTCTTTTAAACTTGGAACAACAGTGGCAATCAACCGACTTTTCCCTTACGCTTCCCAGAGCCTATCGTTAATTGCCTGTAACTAAGTGATCGCTTTGCCCTCAAATGTTACTGCTGCACAGTTGTTCTTTTGTTGTGTTTAACAGAAGGCCATTTCCCCTTGGAAATGGTTAATAATTTTCCTTTGCAGCTTTCACAGCTCCATCTTGATCCTTAAACACAACAAGGTCAGCAATTTTAACATCATAGCACAAACAGATCTGAATGGTTTTTTTAAAAAAAGTTCTGAATTAAAAACATGCACACTCTTCATGCCTATGCACACACCCCTCATACACAAGCACATAGACACAGAGAGAGTAACCCACAAGCTCTTCCAGTGGAGAGAAAAGCTTTGAAATTTTCCATTTATACCTGCAAGAATGTAATAATTGAAGGGTACATCCCTCGTTCTGGACATCAGGATATTGAGCCATTTTAAGAATGAGCACAATGACAGAAAAGGTCTGGACATTACAGTGTGGGATTCCAAAGGTTTTGGAAGTGGAGATGCAAATTCTAGTTTGTTCTGGCTTTACACAGAGAGAGAGAACAATCTCTCTTCCCCCCTCCCCCAATCACCACAAAAGAGTAAGGTTTATTTATTTACTGTATTTTGTCTGTTTGGAGGTGATCTTGGTACAGTTGCAAAATCATTGAAAGACCTGAGTGCACATCATCTGAGCATTGTCTTGTTGGATGAACTGGCAAAGGACACATTAGGTAGTTTGTAGCTCTTTAATCGATGTGAAATGTGAAAAGTAGTATGAGGGAAAGTGCCTGTGGTCTTGACAAGGTGAAAACAAGAGACAAGGTCACTCATGAGGTTTAAGTTGGAATGTCACTACAAGAAATACAAATTATCAAAGTATTTTACATCTATGAAATACATACATACATGTCTGTCCAGGTTATTCTGTTATGATAATAGAGTAGGCCATACTTCAGATGATTCAACGCCGAGTGTCAGGCGGTGGTTAACTAACCTGACCACCCTCAGCAGCAGCTTCATCAATATTGGCCTGGGGGCTGATGAGGACTTTGCATGTCAAAAGGGTTCAGGACCAGAAAGTGAGTTGTGGAACTAGATCAGTGGTATGGGTTTCATGCTGCAACGTAGAAGGCAGATGAAAGGCCACTGCATTATATTCTCAAGACAATCTTCATGGTTGAGCGCCATGAGGATCACCAATATTCAGATTCAGATATGAAAGATGAAGAAGAGTGAAATACATCTCCAATTTATCCAGACTGGTGGCCAAGCCAAACTCAACTGGTGACATAGGGGGCAAAATTTCTCTTGCAGAGCTATGTGAACATAACTTGATGCTGTGCCCAGAGTAACTTCAAAAGGATCAAGGCAGAACTGCTATCTACAGAGCACTGTACAATCAAATCATGTAATTCCTTGTTGCCAGGTTTAACATCTGGCACAATTAACAGTGATGTAACTTTGTATTACACCTACATGGTCAGGATTTTTCCCTCTGGGTAATGTCACAATTACTATACGGTATCTTCTATCCTGTTGATTTCAACGGCATTCAACTGTACAGTTCCCCCAAAAAATGAAAGCAAGAAGTATATGTGTTGCAGTTCTTACAGTGAAAACTGTACAGAATATCCATCAAACAAGATGTCCTCTCATCTGAAACAAAAATCATTATCATAGCATATTCATTCAGAAATATACACAATAGCTGATGAAGGAAAACTTCATAAAATGATTTTGGTGTAATCTCATAGCAATTTTAGGTTATTTTTTCAATGGTACTATTTCTCCTCTGCCTCAATGTGTCATCATTATGAAGGACACATAAATGGTGGATTTTGCACTTTGCAACCTATCACAATGAATTCTCATCTTCTATTACTGTGAAACAGCTGCAATCCAGGTGGCAAAAAATGATAAAAAGGACTGTGCTAAGCCAGTCCTGTTTGTTTTCCATTTCCATTTATTTTCTAAGCAATTTTATTACTATTCTAATGAAAGTGCTGAGGTTAGTTTATTGCAAGGAAACAATTTTTTTCTATAGCTAAGAAATATGCCCAGCACTTCTGATCTTAAAATTGAAGAATGTAAAAGAATTTATGCAATCTTTAAGAAGAAATGAATTATTCAAAAAATCATATTTAATTTCAGTTTATTGTGTTTTAGAGAATGCTGAAGCTTTACAGGAAATGCATCATCACAACAATAAAAGTAAAAACTTAAGCTGGTTAGTGAAAATAAATATGATTGTTTGTTTCTTCGAGTTCATATTTCTTTAACTGAAATAAACAACATACAAAGCACCACAACAGGATAGAACAATCAGATGGAATACCTGCCATGAACACAATAAAGAACCTTTTAGCTTCTCAAAAACAGACAAATGAAATAACCTTTCATGAACATCTTCCTGGCAACTGAAACTTCAAGACCATTGCAATTCATGAAAGCTTAATTCATGAGGGGCCTAATTCCTAAAAGAAAAAAATCACAACAAAAATAACACACTGTAGCATGGGAATAGTAGCACAACCATCAATGGCTATAGCTTTGTATACAGAATCTCTTGAGTAACTGGTGAAAAATAGTTGGACTTATACCTATATCGCCCTTGTTGTTGGCCATTCAACACTGCAAACATGTAAGTTCTGTGATGATCCAATCCATTTTCAAGATGACTTTATGAGCTGTGCCAGTTGGACTTACCCAGCCTTAGACCTCTGAAATGAAGCACATGATTGCAGCCCATCTTATTGTGTACAATATTAGTATCCAGTTTCAGAAAGACAAACAACTAAAATCTACACAAATTGGTTATTGTGCATGCACAACACATTGCTTTTATCTTGCATTCTCTTTTCATCTGCCAAACTTTTAAAAAAAAACTAGTTTGAACTCATGTCACGGCTAATTTTTAAAGGCTGGGTGACAGAGATGCTACCATCCATAACATTTTCTGTGGTTGTTGTTTTTCTAAGATGACAGATGAATTTTCATTTCTAATTTCCGTACATTTTCTGAAACAATACAGTAGCTCTCTGGCCTTTAATAGTAGTATATCATTTCATTTGACCAACTCTTCTTTCCTTGTCTTTAACAATAGCAAGACTGATAGTACTGTTCACTCAAAATGGTCACTCTTACATCTTTATAGATGTAACCATTTGGCAAATGTGAGGGCATTGGGCAATGATGACTTTAACAGGTACAGTTGTTATATCATCAGAGATTTTATGATGGAGATTACTGTTGCCAAACAGATAGAACTGCATTTACCCTTGCTTTTTCCATCCTTGGAAACATAACTGTGTGACAGTGATTTCAATCCATCATGCAATCTCCCATGATACAGTATTACACAAGAAAGTGGTCACATTTGGACTCTGAATGTCAGAATGTCAGAAATGACAAATCCAGGTGATTTGCAGCCTTTGAGGAGGGAGTGACAAACCTGCTTCTGGACAGCTGAGGAGGTGAGATGAATTGGATATCAATAGGGAATGGTTTGAGGTATTATATAACACAGATGAATCATGGGAAATTAATCCTCTTGAAACAACCTGTTTTTCACATATTTGAACTGGTGGGAAAAAGAAAAATGCCTCTATTTGGCTTCCTCCCGAAGAACTTCTTGAAAAATATGGTGTCCTTTATGAAGTGTGATGTATTTTGTCCCTTGACTCCAGAAATGGTAAAAGAGTAATAATTAACAAATGTATTTCATACACCTCTTGTGTTCAACAAAAGATAATCAAGGTTATTGTTTCCGATCAGAATTATGATGTATCTTGTAACAGCAAGCTAGGAAATGAATGCTGTTTCTACAAATCTGTTACATATTTGCAAAGTATTAATAGAGTCCAACATCCTTCAAAATATGCTAATAAATGTGTGCTTTTCGTTCAGAATATGTTGGTTATAAAGTTTTATAATTCTTTTCAGAGCTGATGTATACAGTTGAGCTTGCTGGTGGGCTTGGTGCTATTCTACTACTGCTTGTTTGTTTAGTGACAATCTACAAATGCTACAAGATTGAGATTATGCTGTTCTACAGGAATCATTTTGGTGCTGAGGAACTAGAGGGAGGTAAGCAAGCAACTCTGCATACATTTTTTATGTTTTGTATTGTTTTTAAATGAAGTTTTTAAAAGGCATCCGGAAATCAGAACACACAAAATACAAAGACTAGATCCAGTATTAACCTGGCTGCTCCAATATTTTTTCCACTCCTTGCCCATAAGTTCCCACCTGTCCTGAAAAATATCTACAGACAATTTACTATTTCCAGGATACCAGCACTCACTTTAAGGGAATGGGAGAGCTGCATGGGATCTTGTGCACCCCAATCCTGTTGGACCATGCTGTTCTGCCAGGGCAGTGTCATCAGAGGATGTTGCCCATTATCATCAATCAAAGGGAGGACAAAAAAATTGCTAATTATTTCATAGCATATTTTTATTGCTTTTGGCCAAACCATTCCAGCTTTCCAAAGAATAGAAAATATACACTAAAAACACAAAATTGTGAAAAAGCCATTTATGAATTGAACTACAAATAGTGAGAATAAAAACTGCAAAATGATGAACAGCACAGTAATCAAGAAGATTGCTTGTAGGTCTTCTAGTTTCATCTTCTATACAAATTCACTTCCTATCTATATAACAATAATCAGGCTTTTCACTTTTCTGAGAGAGCTAGTATTGTTTCAATTTGCAAGTCCATTATTTTTATTATGACTTTTCATGTGACTTTTTAAATTGAAACAGAATCTCTCCATTATGTCTTTTGGCTAACTTTAGATAATACATCAAAGGCCTTGTCCTACAAAGCTTATAACCCTTCGGTGGTATGCTGGCAGGGGTTGAAATGTTTGGCTTTTAAAAAATAATAGTTAATTTTAATAGTGCTGCTGTTAGCATTCAGAACATTTCATTCATTAGATCAATTTTATAACTAGATTTATATTAGCTAGCCCAGTGGTGGTCCTATGAATGAAGAGTCTATGTGTTTCTCAATGTTCCTGGGGAAATAATCTAAGACCATCAAAATCCCCAAGACTAAGAAAAATTACTCTATAAACAACTAATTGATCACTTCTGGTTATGCCTCTTGAGCATAAGGAGTTTTCACAGAAACTGCAGGCCTGGCTAAAAGCTGGCTAAGAGCCTTACTGCACAATCCTGGGCAGCTACAGAGATCAGAACAGAATCATTCTTGGGCAAGATGTTATTAAAAGCTTCCAGTTCTGCTATTAATAACTTCCCAAAAGTTTGCCATGTTGGGGCCTGATGAACATGCATTGATAAACTGTTCCATAGAGTTGGGGGCACAACAGAAAAGCAACATGCTCCTGTTAAAAGATTTTCAGACTTCTTTTGGGGTGACCGGGGTGTTGCGAAGGCATGACAACAGGTGAAGGACCATATCAGGGAAATCCACTCTGCAGTTCACTTTGCATGAGGATAAAGAGGGTTGTTCCATTCTCTCCAGTGGCAAAAATTCCTAAGCAAAAAAAGTGTTATGGACTAGCCCTGAGAAAAGCGACGGTTGTTTAGTGGAACATTGGGATACATTTCACTAGACAAACACTGTATTAGAGGGAGAATTACAAGATATTTTTGTATTTATTTGGTCCCATCCTGAAAATTGTTTTATTGTCACTAAATTTTATTACTTTAAATCTGATTTAATTTCCTCTACCAAGGAATTCTATTTAAAGGCATTTGTGCTTGATAGTTATAATGGATTGACAGTTATTACATCCTTAATAAAAATTAAAATTCACTTAGAGTAATTCGCTTTATAGAAGAGGCTCTGTCTGTTCCTAATCAGCTGATCTGCATAATTATAAATATGATTACTGACTTGTTCGAGTTTATTAAGAGTCTTGATAAAGGTGACCATTTATTATATCTAACAGTCAACAAGCAGAGGAAAATAGATTAGGAAGAAAATTACAGAAGAATAATCAATATACAACTTTATACTGTTTTCCTGTGATTTTCACCATAGTTCTGTCCAAATTAGGCCTGGTTTTTTTCAAGCTAAAGATTCTAATCAATACAAATATGATAAAATGAACATATTTAACAGACTCATTCCCAATCAACTTTGGGTATGGTTGCTTAGATTTTCCTCCTCAAGCACCTAAGTAGAAAATTGTTCCAGGTGTATTGTAAAAATAAAGCATCTCAACTCATTATAACAAATACTTCATCTTCAACCTACTTATATTAAGATTTCTTCCTGCAGTGCTGATAATAGTACATTTCATTTAGACATAAAGTAACTCTGGTCAGATGTAAAATCTAGACATATTCACCTTTTGGGGTTGGGGAATGTTATTGTTATTTGTCGTACCCAAGAAAAAGTAGAAATTTGGGGGGGGGGGGATAAAATAAATGCAAACATATTTTTTCTTATCGAGCCTGAACTAACTGTGATGTTTGTTGTGTGCTATCAACTTGATTCCAATTAATACCAACCTAATAAGGATTTATAAGACATTTGTTGTTGTTCAGTCGCACAGTCAATTCTGACCCTTTGTGACCCCACGGACCACTGTCCGCCAGGCACTTCTGTCTTCCACCATCCTCCTCAACTCGCTCAGCTCTGTGCCCATTGTGTCTACAATCCCATGTAGCCATTTCATTTTTGGCTGCCCCCTTCTTCTTTTGCCCTCCACCCTTCCCAGCATCAAGGCTTTCTTAAGCGAATCCTCTCTTCTCATTTGATGTCCAAAGTACTTTAGCTTCATCTTCACCATTTGACCTTCTAAGGAGCAGTCAGGGTCAATTTATTCTAAGATTGACCTATTTGTTCTCCTCACTGTCCAGGGTACTCTCAAAACTCTCCTCCAACACCACATCTCAAAGGCATCTATTCTTCTGTGCTCAGCTTTCCTAATGGTCCAGCTCTCACAACCATACATTGCCACCAGAAATACCATTGCTTTGACTATACGAATTTTTGTTTGCAATGTGATGTCTCTTCTTTTCACTATGTTCCCCAGGTTTCTCATAGCTTCCCTCCCAAGAGTCAGTTGCCTTTTTATTTCATGGCTGCAATCACCATCTGCAGTGCTCTTCGATCCCCCCCCCCCAAAAAAAAAATCCGCCACTGCTTCTACTTCTTCTCCATCTATTTTCCAGGGACTGATAGGGCCTGTTGCCATGATCTTGGTTTTCTTTATTTTGAGTCTCAAGCCAGCTTTTGCACTTTCTTCTTTCAACCTAATCAGGAGCTTCTTTAAGTCCTCCACACTTTCTGCCATTAGGGTGGTATCATCTGCATATCTCAAATTATTGATGCTTCTCCCCGCAATTTTGATCCCAAATTGTGATTCCTCCATCCCTGCATTGCACATTATGTGCTCTGTTTATAAGTTGAACAAGCAGGGTGACATTTAAAGACATTTCAAGGATTTTTTTTAAAGAAATACCACCACTTCTGTGAGTTCTGTTGCTCAACAGAGGTTTGAACCCAAGTCTCCTGAGTCCTATTCCAACGATATGTCCACCATGTTAAATTGCTTGAGAAACATAAAGTTCTTAATTCCTAACTTGTAAATGATGTAGCAGCAGCAGCAGTAGTAATGTGCTGTCACGTCAATTCTGACATAAGATTACCATTTTCAGGGTTGTTTAGGTATACTCAGAAGTAGTTTACTGTACCTTTCTTTTACACAAGTTCTTCTGGGGGACACAAGGAGAAATCAAACTCCCAATCTCTGGCTTTGCAGCCAGATGCCTAACTTACTAAGCTCTGCATATGAAATTGTGCAATTTGGTAGATTTGTGAAATTAAAAAATTATAAAGATCTATAGCAATTAACATAGAATCATATGTCTTCTCCTTTCCCCCCACTTTGCATGTGCAGTTTCACACTGCTTGTGAATGCAGTTACACAAGCAGTTGTGTGGTCAGTTGCATAATGGGTAGACTCTTAGAACAGAACACTTACATTGATTTCTTTACATTCTAAATAAGGTACTGGTCAAAAAATTTAACAAGTAAAATTATGGACATATTTTTAGTAAAATTGTTGCAGCAGAGGAAAGCCAGCAAAAACAGAAACCAAAAATGTTGTAAGAAGCAAAAAAAACCTAATATTTAGAGAGAAACAATTATGTTTATCAAACTAGAAGATAACAAAAAGAAAGCACAGAGAAACCTTCAAACAATAATGATCCTGTTATCTGCTTGTCTTGTGGAGCTAATGGCACCATCTGGCTGCAGATATGCAGTGTACACAGATTTCACATGTAAGATAGTCTACC
The DNA here is from genome assembly GCA_030440675.1 of Furcifer pardalis. Taxonomy (NCBI): domain Eukaryota; kingdom Metazoa; phylum Chordata; class Lepidosauria; order Squamata; family Chamaeleonidae; genus Furcifer; species Furcifer pardalis. The sequence continues at coordinate 47,294,232 of CP126895.1, forward strand.
AAATCATTGTTCTTTAACCTGGTAGAATATTTTAGACATAAATCTTTATGCTATGCAGATCCTGTTATTTTGAATGAGAAAGACCTTGTCTTTAATGTATTACATTCTATCTAAAGGGAAGAATTTTTTCATTCGATGTTAGCCCACATTCCCAATTTTTCTGTTTTTTTTTTTTTTTTTTTGAAAATGTGTCCCTGAAAAACACTCACTCTCACACACAACCCCAACCTCATGTGGATATCATTTCCTTATCCACCTCCCACCCATGCAGTGGTGGGATGTCAAAAAATTTACTACCCCACCATGATGTCATCACAGTGTGGGTGGAGCTAACGTCATGATGATATGATGTTGTGGGCAGGACCAAAGAAAAAAATAAAAATAATTAAAAATAATTAAAAATAAAATACTAGGTCAGAAGGAACTATAGAATGAACTCACCACAAGATGGCTTCATTTTGGCACTTTTCAACAGTTAAAGAAGTTAGGTACTAAGTCTTTGCCTAACCAGTTCTCTAGGATAATATGCCTTAATGTAAATGTAGAACAGCTGTACCTCCCTAAGGGTTCTCTAATTGGAACAGCAATTGGAACAGCACAGGTGTAGCTTATTGATGAGGTCACGCCAAGACTTTGCTTAAAAACCCCAAGCCAGGCCACCAGGCCTTTTTAGGAACTGTGGTAGTACTTCAATATAGGTAAAGGTATTAAATACACACAGACCAGTGATGGGATGTTACCGGTTCTGAACGGATCCACAGAACCGTTATAAGGATTTCCGGAGGGGTCTCCGGGAGGGTAATATCGGTTTTGAGGCGTCCGGATCGGACGCCTCACCGGCAGAAAAAAAAAAAAATTAATTTGAGCCAAAATGGCTCCAATTCAGTGCGCATTAAGAGCCGAAAGAAACCCGCCGAAAAGAGGGTCCTCCCGAACGAAGCCCTTCCCTCACACGGAGAGCAAAGCAAGCCGTCCGACCCGGAGGCGGCGCGACTCAGGTCCCCCCTCAGGAGCGCCACGCGGGTTTCCCGCCGCGCACCCAACCTGGGTGCCAAAAAACCTGAGGCGCGCCAGAGTCCAGAGGCTCCTCTGGGGCACTGCAGCGAAAACGGGAGGCTGTTCTCTCTCTTCCCCCCCCCACGACCCTCTCCCCCACTCCGCCCAGAGTCCGTCACACACACACACACACACACACTCGCTCCGTGCTGTAGGAACCTCCTCTGAGCCGCCGCCGCCCCCGGACCCCTTCGTGGCTGGCAATGGTTTGCCTCGTAGAGATCTTATGGGAGGGAGGGAGGACGAGCGGCGCCCTCCGCATCGCTATTCCGAGGCAGCCCTCGCCAAGAGCCAATCAGGTGGGGGGTGGGGTGGGGGCTTGCGCGGTGCCAGTCCGGACAAAAACAGGACTCAGGTGGCAAAGACACACGCGCGGCCCGCCTGGACCCCTTCCTCATCCTCTGCCGCCCGTCCTTACCAAGACAAGACGGCTCTTTTAGGGGGCAATCGCTGGACCCTGCAGGCTTTTCATCGCTCGCCCCCCCCCAGGCAGAAGGCGCTCCCTCCCCTGCTGAATAGTGGGCACCCCCCCCTGCCAGCCCGCCGCCAGAAGTTCGAAAAAGGTAAAGATCGCGGCTCGACTGCGGGGGTTAGCTGGGATCCCGAGGGTTCCCCCCATCCTCGCCTAATCCCCGCAGAGCCGTCCGCGTGCACGCCCGAGGATTCAAAAGGGTAGGAATACCCTTTCGAATCCTCGGGCGTGCGCGTGGGCAGCTCTGCGGGGGTTAGGCGACGATGGGGAAAACCCTCGGGATCCCAGCTAACCCCCGCAGTCGAGCCGCGATCTTTACCTTTTTCGAACTTCTGGCGGCGGGCTGGCAGGGGGGGGTGCCCACCCACCCACCCAGCCAGCTTGCCGTCAGACTGGGCGCTCGTCGGGGGGGGGGGGTGGCGCCATAGCGGGGAGCCCCTGGCTGCTGGCTGGGTGGCTGGGGGGGAGGAGGTGGGCAGCGCGCGCGTGCAGGGTCGGGGCCGCCCATGGAGCGTTGCGGCCGGGAGCGTGGGCCGCCCGGCTAGGCGCGGCGCCGGGCACCAAGGCTGGGGGCCAGCCCCAACGGTCCCCATTGTAAGTGGGGTTTGTGTTTGGGGTGGGTGGGTGTTTGGGTGTATTTTTATTTAATTATTATTTTATTTATTTTATTAACGGTTTTGTGGGGGGGGGTTGAGGGGTGTGTGTGTGTGTGTGTTTTATTTTTATTTTATTTATTTTATTTTTGGCCCCGCCTACAACGTCATGATGTCATGACGTTGGCTCCACCCATGACGTCATGACGTTAGCTCCGCCCCCACTGTGATGACGTCAGGGTGGGGTATAAAAATTTTTATCATCCCATCACTGACACAGACGCACCACATCCAAAGGTGAGTCACTTACCCTAGGGAGCAGGCTATAGGGAGCTTTAGTCTAGCAGCTTCTCTTCCTCCTCCCTGCTTGGGAGGACAGCAAGGAGGCCGTGCATATGCACCAAGCACTGTAGGCATGCATGCACACCAAGTGCTTGGCGTGCATTCTCAGTGGGAGAACCAGTGAAAAGGTGAGCCCCGAAGGTGGTTCCCCCCAAAAGCTGCTACCGGTTCTCCGGGACGCTGGGAAAAGTTACTACCGGTTCTGGAAAACTGGTGAGAACCTGTTACATCCCATCACTGCACCCATGGCCTTTATATATCTGTTCATTTTTTCAGCAAAGATGCCAAACAATTCTTCACAGGAGTTGAGTTGGTAAGAGAAAAGAATAGATGGTGATTACATTTATCTTTGTTTATTAATAAAAATAGTTTACCTTTATTTACCATCTGTATGATATTCCCAAAGCTCTAAATCAATGGTAGAAGTCAAAAAGGTTGCGACCAAGATCTTTCTTGACTGTCTCTCCTTCATTATGGAATGAGTTGCCAGTGGAAATTAGATCTACTTTCATGGCTTTTAGTAAACAACTAAAAATGTTCCTATTTTATATTGATGCTACTTTGCAGTATTCCCCTTATTTGTTTTTGGTTTGAGTTTAGTGAGCTCTGAATAAGAGAATGTAAATTATGGATGCCATCTTGCTAGGTTTTATATTTTGCTTATATGTTTTTATTTATACATGGTTGTTTTTGATGATACTTGTCTTTTATGTTGATTTGTGTAATGTCTGTGAGCTGCCCAGAGTGGTGCTTGCACCAGTTGGGCAGAATTACAAGTCATACAAACAAACAAAATATAATATTTAACTTCATTATGCCCCATAACATGGCTAGAGATGCCCAGTGATTCAGGCAATGGTTGAATCCTGCACAGCTTTTCTAAGTTTCTGATGTAAAGGTGTGTGTGAGAGAGAGTCAGTGGTGTCGCTGGGGGGGCTAGGGGGGCTCTGGCCTCGGGCGACGTTTTTTGGGCTATGTATGTTCTTGGACTACAATTCCCAGAAGCCCTAGCAGGAACCAGCATCCACAAGGGGGCAGCAAATTTGGCTTCAGCCCCGGGCAGCTAAATTTCACACAACGTTACTGGAGAGAGCTATCATCATAACTGCTGACACCAAATCTCAATACAGCTTTTCACTAGTTTTTTTTATATCATTCAGAATCATACTAATTAGCTAACTGACCATTGGCATAAGGTACAGCAGCAAATTACCATGATGAAATAAATCACACTTGTATCCTGCATTATATCCCAGTTACAAGAGTTTGTTTACTAGTAGAGATATAAGGAGCAACACATTGACTAGGCTGCTGTTATTTATGCCATTTCATCTAGCCTGGCACTTGCCAGTAGGATTCTGGTCATTCATGTTAAAATTGCACCTAGTTTTTTTTCAGGTTAAATAAAGCCAAAATGCTACCTTGATATAGTACTAGATTTAACTCTAGAAACATAACATTTTCTGTGGAATGTAAATGGAGACTAATTTGCTCTTAAAATGCCTTTGTCATTCTACCAGAAATCCATCTGGTCTTGCTGCTTTTCCTGTAGTTTTAGAGTTAATGGCACATAAATGCCATCAAATGTTATAGCCCATGATTAGCTCATTCTAATCTTAAATTACAGCTGGTGGGTTAATATTAGGAAAGAACACCTGAAGTTTATGAGGATCAGATAAATTATCTTCCTTATACTGATCCTCATAACTTCATAATCAAAACTTCTTTTGCATCAATATGTTTGCAATTTGTCCTTTAAAATAATGTATAATGTATATGTGCTATAATTTCTTTGTTGCTGAAGGTCCCTAATTTGCTACCACTCTTCTCCCAACTCCTAACATGGATGTGTAGTTTGAGTTTACATATATATCAGCCTGAGCTTACTGGAAGGTGTACAAGATATAATTGCAACTACCAGACAAGGATATATATATTTTAAAAAATGCCTGAAATTCAGTAGTTGAGATTTGAATCACAAATGTAATTTGAGGCAATGTTCTGGCATTTAATTTTGAATTCTGGAAGGTACCTCTATTAACTGAACTTCTATCTTTTTCCTAGTAATGAAATAATTCAAATCCACAGGCTTCATTTTATATCAAAAATAATGAAGAACTGTGCTCTTTTGATAATACAGTATATATATCTTAATAATAGTCCAGGTTATCTGAGCTTTCTATAAAATCATTGTACAGTACTACATATTTTGTTTGCATCTATTATTTTCCAGTCTTCAACATTAATTTTATATAGATTGAATGCTCTTGGCCCTGCAAACAGTAAATAAAGAAGTGAGACTCAAGAAATGGGATTTGACTTGTGCAACAACTTTACTAACAAAACAGTATAACCCTTTAATTTCTAGAAGCCCAAGTCAGTGCGGCTGTTGATCAGGACTCCTGGGAACTGAAGTCCAAGAGTATCTGGGGATCTAAGCAGTGGTGGGCTCCAAAAATAATTTACTACCCTACCGTGAGCATGGTATGATGGGTGTGGCCAGGGGGAAGCCCTGTGTTGCTCTCGAATTAGGTCTACTTTATTTCAAAACTTGCAAAGGTGGGGCCAGCCAAAATTTCTGCTACCGGTTCTGCTGATGCCCACCACTGGATCTAAGGTTGAGAAACCCTGGATCTACTGTGAAGCCATGAGTACTACAAGAATCTGGGCATGTACAGCCTTCTCTCCAGCCCATATGGGCAAGTATCTGGCCCCTTCTGTACATCAGCAACCTTGCCCCAGCCATCAGTGCTGGGAAAACATTATCAAGCCCATTTCAAGCCCAAGTCTCATGAAGCTGCCTCAGAGGGCCTTCCTTATGTGTATCTTTGAATCCCATGATTCATAGAACCCCAGGCAGAAGAGTCAATAGTCAATTGCCCAATGGCACCCTATGGTGCTTACTGCTACCATTCCTCTCCAAGACTTACCCACAAAATTATGATGTATTTAATGTGATACTGTCCAGAATGTTATCAATAGGAATCAGAAAAGGATAAGCAATTACCTCAGCCCCTTTTGTTCATACACCGATTAAGGAACCTGAGCCCCACATTCCAATCAAGCTCCACTAACTGACTCTAATTTCACTCTAGCCCACAGGGTGGGCAGGTAAACTTTTAAAGCAGGGGTGGTCAACCTTGGTGGTTCTGCTGTTCCTGGACTTCAATTACCAGAAGCCCAAGATCACACCTGCTGATCAGGGCTTCTGAGAATTTAAGTTCAAGAATAGCAGGATCACCAAGGTTGACCACCCTTGATTTAAGGCTTTCTATCCCACATTCAGTGGTGGCTGATGCTATGATGCATTTGCCTCTCACACAGCACCCTGCCTCCTAGTTACTGGAGAGAGGGAGTAGCCTCTAGCAGTGGAAGTATGGAAGCCACATTCTCCTGGCTAAAAAAAATATATGCTTGTTCAGGATAAAAAATTTTTATAAACCCTCAGTTGTCTTGTCTTTGCATTGAAGGAATTAAAACCATAAAAGAGCAAGATATTTTGTGGTGCAGTCACCAAGAGAAGAGTGAGACCACAATGTCACAAATAACTCTGCCAAATCATACTTCAGTACAAGTCATGTGCAATATAATAATAGTGGTTGCCTTATTGCAGAGGATCAGAAGGATCAGGAAGAATTTTGTCTCTTTTTAAACTAATAGCCAGTGCTTTTGTGCTTGCTGTATGTGTGCACTTGGCATCTGAAAGTGAACAGATGTTAGTTTTACAGAGAGTTAGTTTGCTGAAATTACAGAAACTTTGACAAGAAAAAAAGAGTACTTCCTGTCCCACTCTGGGCCCTGCAGATGAGGAACCTCATAAGGCTTCAAAATCCTTGTCAAGGAATCAAACTAAATTGAGACTATTTGAACAGCTGAGAACAAATAACTTAGCAAGTGTCCTTCATATCCCCAGAAAATGTCCTGTCAACCAAATGTATCTCTAGTCTGTTATCTACCATGATAATTTATTTATTTATTAATCGTATTTATTATCCCGCCCCAATTGGGTAAACCCGACTCTGGGCGGCTTACAGCATGAATTAAAATCACAGGTTAAAACTAGTATAATGGTTATGTTTAAAACCATAAAAAATTCATAACAAAAATTAAAATTAAAATAGCGCACCGCTAAAAACCGGAGCAGGAAGAGGTGGCAGTCCCCTAAACCAACCAGCCTACATGGGATCCCACGTTACTGGGTCCCCATACATGTTCCGCGAGCCAGGTCTTTAGGCCTCGACGGAAAGACAGGAGATCTACCTGTAGGCGCAGCTCAGTTGGGAGAAGGTTCCACAGGGCCTAGTGCTAGTGAGGCGAGCCTCCCTAGCTGATGGAATAACAAGAGAGCCCCTCCGATCCGCCCTGGTGGGACGGACAGACGTTCTTAGGGTGATGCGGTCTCTTAGGTATCCTGGCCCACTACCATATAGGGCTTTAAAGGTAATAACCAGCACCTTGAATTGCACCCGGAGACATACTGGCAACCAATGCAGCTCCCGAAGTAGTGGTGTGGCACGAGCATATCGCCCGTATACTTTGGTTGTCCCTCTTTACTTTAAACATACTGTATTTGAAATAGCTTTGCTTATCTGAACTACTTTAACATTTTGGGTAAAATCCAATCATCATGAGGGCCAATGAGTATAGCAGACAGAGTGCTGGACTAGGTCTCAGGAGAACTTAATTCAGATCCCTATTCGATCATGAAAACTCACTAGGGAATGGCAGTGGTGAAAGATATCAAATGGACTGCTGCTTCCCACCCAATTTTAAGAAGAGAACCTGGGAAACAGACCATCATTCCATGAACATTTGGACTTTCATTGATACTTTCCATGCCTTTACATGCCTGAAGAAGTGATCTTGAATCAGGAAAGGTCGCAATAATTTTTTTTTAGTGATCCGAAAAAGGTATCACCTTCTTCTTCTACATTTGTTTTGTGTATGGATCACATGGCTTACTTTGTTTGTTTATACTCTTTAAGTGTCTCCTTAACTCATTAAGATTGCTGTAAACAAGAAGCAACTTGGTGGAACACAACAACAAACTATTGTAGATATACAGTGGTACCTTGCTTAAATAGCATAATGTGTTCCACAGGATTGCTCTTTAAGCGAGTTTGCTCTTCAAGCAAAACACCATTGTGAATGACCAATTGTGACTTCTGGCGGGGGGGATTGTGAAACCCAATTTATTTGTTAAGCGGGTTTTTGGTTGGTTTTATTTGTTAAGTGAGGCAACCATTCAGAGAAAATTTTGCTCTTTAAGTGAGTTACTCTTTATACGAGGTTTTACCGTACTAGATAAGTAGGGCTTATATTATGGATGGGTGAGCACAGCAGCCAATTTCACCAGGAAAAAAACAGCTGGAGTTACCCTCAGCATTTCATGTTAAGATGTGTGAACCAAGCACAGGGATGGAAAGTAATTGGATTTTTTTAAATCATCCTGATGAAGTTAGTGTTTCCATACCTCGTCGTCATTGTTTCAAGAAGAAATGCAGTGGATGACATCTGTACAGTTTGCACATCTACAAGGTTTATGGGGCATTCCAGGGAGACATGCATGAAAGGTATACAAAAACAATCCAAAGGTCTCAAAGAAAAATGGCTTAAATGTGTCCAACTTTTAAAATGCAAACCTGCATGCTTCAGCCAATATACAAAATGCATAAATAAATACGTATATTGGCTAGATCAGGGTTCCTCAAACTTGGCTCTCCAGATGTTCTTGGACTTCAATAACCAGAAGCCAAAGTTAGCACACCTGCTGATCGGAACATCTGGAGAGCCAAGTCTGAGGAACTCTGGGTTAGATAATTGCTCATATCAGCAAGCATGACGAGGAGTGCTGATTTTTTGGACAGTTAATACCTTAGCCCCATCTGAAAGCTCCCAAAGGCTTCTTCAAGACGAAAAGGATCCCTAAGAAAGGGGGATAGTGGTCTGAAAAAAATTAACTAGTGACAAAAGGCTATAGCTGATGATATCAACATTGCATGGCATAATTTTATGCAACCACATTTCAGCCAAAGTTTCCCACACATCTTTGGGATTCTTCTACCTTATGAAGAACTAATTAGCCCAGTCCAACTAGTTTCAGAGTGAGAACCTTCCGTTGCATTTCAAAACAGAAATTCATCAAGTGAATGAACTAGGGCAGACAATTGAATTTTGTTCCAAAGCACCATAATTTGGAGGGTACCAAAATCTAGAGGTGCATCTACTTATGAGTATTACAGAAATAAGTGGCAGTGTTTCCCTGCCTTACTCAATCCCTCTATTTTTAAAAGCAGAACCCTTGTCTGTCTTTTATGAGAGGCTCATTTTTTTCCTTGGGGAGGGGGGGGATGTCACAGCCATGACTCAGGTCCAAGTGGGTGGGAGACAGTGCCCTTTGCTTCGAGTGCCAACCTTCTAGTTGCAGCTCTCAGTGACAACATCTAGCTCCCCATGCATAGAATATACATGCTGGGAGCTTATATGTGAAAGTTCTGTGTTGGACAGTCTGACAATGATCAGTAGTAACCTGATACTCATATAGTGGAGTTTATGAAGGTTCAGAGGTATCTTTCAAAATGGGGTGCAGAGAGATTCATCACAAAAGATTTTATCACAGGACCCTCTTCCATCTCCTTCTTGAATTTAAATATCAAAGGTGGCAGTCCAGTATCTACTCATCTGGGACTAATTAGGACTTATTTTTTAATTATGAGTTTATATTGCAGCATGAAACTACAATTCTATTCAAACTTATCTGTAAACCCCATATATTTCTTAGTAGCTCCATGGGATACACAGTAAGACCCCCCTCAAAGATTGTGGTATTTTTGAACCATAATTGGACCTATCCCAGGCAACTGCAGTCTTGTTGTGCCGGCTAATCTTTCTCACACCAGGTCAGCCGGGGGCGTGGCCAGGCTTGCAGTGAAAAAAGGTTGGCCACCTCTGCATTAGAGATTTTTATGGCTGAAATGCTTTAGTGGACTAGGCAGTTTTAGAACTATGCGCTTGGTATTGAATAATGATTTTGCACATCACATTCTGATCAAGTCTGACAGGAATGACTCCAAACAATATTGACAGCTTTTGAAATAAGTAGCTATTACAGCGACAGAGATTTCACAAATCACAGTTTCTCTGCTTTTAATCTCACTGCCAGCTCACAAGGCTCTGGTAAATGTTTTCAGCATACCAGATTTTATATGCTCAATAGCAGGTGTTGTTTTTCTTAGTAAGCACAGGCATAGAGAGGAGAACATGTTTATCACTAAAGCAAATCTGACAAAAAGCAAATCTTTAAAAAGGCATCGTCTTAGGGCCAAAGTGCAAGCAACAAATCAATCAGATTTTCACTTAGAAGATGCATCAACATAGAAGGCTTTCATTGCACCTTTTTCCTGCTTCTGAAAGTAAATTAAGAAGTTCAACTCAAATAGGAAGCAGGAACCTATCGCCTACTTCTTTGAGCCTGCAAGAATTCCACCCACAATTGGCAGCAGGCCATCTTAAATGTTTACATGAAGGTTTGGTGCAATAAAACTTCAGTGTAGATGTGTGTGTGCACATGTGCATGCACAAAACACACACACAAGGATTCAGTCACATTTAAGTGCAATATACTTACCTTGGATACCTTGGAGTCATTATTCAGTGACGAGTCAGCACATTGGCAAACATCTCCATGACAACATTAAATAAATAAATAAATAAATAAATAAAACATTTTGCACATGTAAATGGACCTGAGAAATCAAGTCTATTTGCATGTGGGATTTTTTTTTAGCCATTTGGATATTAGGTTACCCACTAGCTAGGCAGAAATGACGTTTGCCCTCCAGTTTCACCTGGCCCAAAAGATCTGGCAGAGGACGCCTTGATGAGTTTTAGTCCCAGTCCAACATCATTGACAAGAGATGGGCAACACAGCATAGTTAGACAACTGAAGCCCCCATGTCTTGACAAGGCTCGCGCCTTGTCGGAGGACAATGTATTATTATTATTAAAAAATAGAGTGTAGTCTAGGCTTTTCCAAACTTGGGCCCCCAGGTGATCTTGGACTTCAATTAACAGAACCCCAAATCAGGATACCTGATGGTCAGGGATACTGGGAAGTGAAGTCCAAGAACATCTGGGAGCCCAAGGTTGAGGAGCCCTGGTGTAGTCCATATGGAGGTCACAGACTTCAGGCAAGAATCACACATGTCTGTGGCCTCTATCACAGACTTGCTTCCATAGGTAAGGTTAATTCTCCAAACAAGGTTTCCCCATTCTCCTGTCCCACCAAACCAGCTCCCAACATGTACACAGTAAGCAAAACCCCAGATTAATGCATATCTGAAATTAGCAGCCAAAATTTGGGAGTGGGCCATACAAAGTCAGGGGCTGGAGACAGGTTCTCTCCCCCTTTAGAGGCAGTGAACATATTTTCAAGACTCATCCACTGCTTTCTGACAGCAGCACGTTTCAAGTCTCTTTGCACTATTTTTAAATGTAATGTAAAATAAAATGCAAAAAAGGAGTAAAAAGATGTACTATTGGTTTAAAAAAAAACCCTAAATTCAGCACTGAATTACTATAATGCCGTGGATGACACACAGCAGGATATTCAATCAAGCCACTTGTACAAGCAATTGGTATTCTCCATAGTCTGTGCATAATATTGTCTGGAGAGGTAGATGCATGTTAACATTTCATTACTCTTGCCATTGATTTTTTCCAACTTTCTTTGCAAAAAAAATCAAGATGTAACCTCCTACTCCTCTGAATTAGTTCCAAAGCACTTGGCATTATTGACCCCCTAATGAGAATTAATGATGGCTTCTTTCATTTCATCTTATATGTTAGGACTTTGGATGCATATTATATACAAACCATAGCCTTAGTCCAACGAACTAGGTTGATGCAAATTACTCATCTGAAGAAATAAAAAAAGACGATTATTCTCAAGCCATTTCTTCTTACTCATATCAGCTAGCACAAAGTTGTGCTGTAATTGCATTTTTCCACATCTCCAACTGGTGGGTGTTGTTAGGTTTAAAATATTTTTTGAAATAAGGCAGTTGACATAATGGTCCTGAAAATTTCTGTTAAACATCCAAGAGTCAGCCTTCTGTCCACACCTTAACGCAGGGGTGCCCAAACTATATCCCGCAGGCCAGATCTGGCCCCTGACACCAATTCATCCAGTCCATGCCACCCTCATTGCCCCATGTACCCCCGTAATAAGGAGACAGACAACTTCAAGTTTGGTATAAAAATTGGGCCACTTTATTAACTTGTATCTTCAAACTTGGTTAACTTTGTTAAAGTAAGTAACTGCCCTGCAAAAGGGGCCGCAGTAGCACTGGTAAGGTTATATAAGATATTATAATCCACTCTACTATTTGCATAATAATTTGGCTAAATTTAGTGTAAAATAAATTCCCAATTATCCCTATGTCAGAAGTGTTTTCTTCCTGCTTGACTTCTGACTCCAACAGCAAAAGACAACAAGCTTTGTTTGTGCGATGCCCAAATAAGGGCATCACTCCACTCCTCCCTTCAAGCTCGCCCCCGATGCTGTCTCCATCCGGGGAACCAGGGCAAAGCGCGCGCCAGCAGCAACTGCTGCTAGCGCACGACCATTGCTCCTATAAGCTGAAGTAAAATGTGCTTCCATTTCCAGGAGTGACGAGGGTGGCATGGGCCAGATAAATTGGTGTCAGGAGCTGGATACAGCCTGTAGGCCATAGTTTGAGGACCCCAGAGCAGAGAAAATGGCAGCCTAAAATCTATCTCCTTCTGTTGCAAAGCAGATTGCAAGGTGTGTTTTAATTCCGCGTCCGGTCGGAGAAACCACATGACCAATCCCCTGAACCATGTGACTGACCCATGGCCCAAAAAGTTTGGGCACCCCACCTTAAAGTGATATGAACCTCTCTGTTTGATTTATTTCAAAGACCCCCTTTTCTAAATACACCGATATTCTCGAAAATCTTCACATTCCTTGAGGCACAAAGCCATATACACAAGTAAGTTAGACAGAAGTTCTTTTCTTTCCTGTACAAGTAGTGGTTTGCCTACATGTGTGGTTCCCAGGGTTCATGAAGCGTTTCCCTAAATTTATTTTTTCCCTCAGTTTCACTCAATGAATCCTCTTGGTGGGGAGGTCAATTCTGTCACATTGTCACCTAAAATAATTTAGGCTAGGGGAGTAGACTTCTGCACATGCAAAATGCCCCTTCTTGGTCCCAGAAAAGTTCAGGAGGAGCCAAAACTATGGGGAAGTTCTTCCTTTTACCACTAGAGGTAATAAGGGATTATTCAAGAAAAAAAATTGAAATTTTGTTGTTCAGTGATATGTCACAGGAGCCGTGAAGCTTCTGAAAATTATACACTTTTCGTTTGAAGAATCAGTGATATTTAACGTTCAGAAGACCCAACAACAGGATATGTAGCTTGTGAAACTGGTAAGTAAAGGTAAAGGTTTCCCTTGCTTGAAAGCCAGTCGTATCCAACTCTAGGGTTCAGTGCTCATCTCTGTTTCACAGCCGAAGAGTCAGAGCTATCTACTTCTGCAGACGTTTCCATGATCACGTGGCAGGCATGACTAGACACCGGAGTGCAAGGGACGCTATTACCTTCCCACTGAAGTGGTCTCTATTTATCTACAGTAATACCTCAGATAACGCTAAGACTTGGTTCCACAAGTCTTGGTGTTATCCAATTTTTAGTGTTATCCAATGCATGTTAAAATCCTATGGGATGGATCAGATAACGTTAAAGCTCCATAGAGATACATAGAGATAAAGCACAGGCTTTAGTGATTGTTATCTGATCCATCCCATAGGACCTTAACGTTATTCGATCCAATTCTCCTCCCCAGATTACTTAACGCTATGTGATTTTAGCATTATCCGAGGTAAACATTATCCGAGGTATTACTGTACTTGCAAATGAGCAGCACAAATTAGGAAAAAGAGAAGATTGGCTAAGCAAATACTTCCAAGAACTCTGAGTCTGACTTCTTCCTTCTTCTTCTTCTTTTGTTTTGTTTATCTCTTCCTCTTCCCTTTACATTTACAGATAACAAAGATTATGATGCATACCTTTCATACACGAAAGTGGATCCAGACCAGTGGAATCAGGAAACTGGGGAAGAAGAACGATTTGCTCTTGAGATCTTACCGGATATGCTAGAAAAGCATTATGGGTACAAATTGTTCATTCCAGATAGAGATTTAATACCAACTGGAAGTAAGTTTTTAAAATTTCACATGCAACATTAACATGAGAATCTCAATCTCTTTCTCAGTGTTGCAGTGTTTTAACAGTATTTCATGATATGTGGCCATATGTGGCAGGAGTGGGCAGCCACACCAGGTTCATTTCCATCCTCCACCCACCCAGGATCTCAGAGAGCCATGCCCACTGATTGTTTTCCTCATGGACTCTGGGGCAGGGTGGGACAGTGGTCAGAAAGCATTCCGCAGCCATGGCCTGTACAGAAGGTCCCAGCAGGTTGCATGGCTCCCATAGGATGCATAACACCTATCCTTGTGCTAAGGTTTAGTGGCAAAGTTACTGATTATAAATATGCAGTTCAAAGTTTATTAACAGTAGCATAGCAATTAGCAATAGCAATTACACTTATATACTGCCCCATATCACTCTGGGTGATTCAGAAGTTAATTAGGTTTTTGTCCCCAACATATTGGGGACTCATTTTACTGACTCATCAGGGATTTAACCCAGTCAGTCTGCATTATACCCATGGCCATTAAAAAAACCTTGCTCCCAGAGTCACTCATCTAGCATGTTTGCAAAAGGACCTAGCATGTCTGTCCTTTTTTTAGAAATGAGGGTTTGTTTGTGCTTCTGATATCTTTACACAATACTCACTGTGAATCAAAAAATGGAGTTTACAGTCACTGAAAGGAGGTCTTGATGGGATATGGAATGCATATACAGTAATACACCGGATAACGTTATGACTTGGTTCCACAAGTCATGACGTTATCCGATTTTTAGCGTTGTCCGATGCATGCATCGAACAATGCTAAAAAAAAAAAAAAGCCCTGGCTTCAGGGACAAACCGCTTTAAAGGCAGGCAGGGAAAGAAAGAGACCTCCCTGCCTTTAAAGCCACCCTCCACCCGCAGCGGTCTCTGCGACTGCAGTAGGGTCGGGGGAAAAGGCGGGTGCTTTTCCCCGACCCTACTGCAGTCACAGAGACTGCTGCAGGTGGGGGGTGGATTGGGTAGACCATTACATCGGATAACGCAGACCATTGCATCGGAAAACGCTAAGAATCATTATCCAGATTCGTTATCCGATGCAAGTTTTTTCCAAAAAAACTTGTATCATCCGATTCTAGCATTATCCGATGCAATCGTTATCCGGGGTATTACTGTATACTGTCCATAACCTAAACAGTTTGAAACAATGCCTGCCTTTGCTCATCAGAGAAACAAAAATCTCTGATGTGGTCTTACTATACAACAATTTCCAAAAATTACACAAAAAGAACTTATTATGCCCAAATGGAGTACATCCATTGACTGAACAGAAATTGTATTATATTGTATTTTCGACTTATATGCCGCCCCACTCACAGAGCGACTCTGGGCGGCTTACAGAAGAAACAGTTACAATTACATACCATATTCCATAGCATAATAATAATTACAGATGATTACAAGAATGCTGACTTCCTATTCAGCAATTGAGTCAATTGATTTATTCTGCTTGAGATGTGAAAAAGGATACCATTCTAACTGCAGCACATGAAGGTTCTTCTCTGCTGGCTTCCTAGGAAGAGACAGAAGTACACTCAACCTGTACATTACAAATCATTCTGATTCTGACTCTTTTAGTGGTAGACATGAAAAGCCTCTTTTTTCAGGAAGAATTCCTTCTTCTAATAATGTATCAGCTATAACACATAGTATAGTTTATATTTCTGTGAGCAATTTTCATCACACTGTTCCTGAAAGGGCAATTTCTATTCCAGTTAATGAAACCTCACCCAAGGATAACATTTATTGGTTATTGCTAAGTTTAAACTAAACGGCTGGAATCCAATTGACAAATTATGCTTGCATTGCATATGTTCAATAGTGTACATTTCAATGGCAAAATATCACAAGTTTAGAAGTCATAGTAGACATTAGTTGTCATACACCAAATCAGGTGGGTGGCTTAAAAGAGTAAATGCCTACATTGACTCCTCAACTAGTGGCAATGCATTATTGAGCTAGGTTTCAATAGATTTATATCAGTCAGTATAACTCCATGATGGCAAACCTTGGCACTCCAGATGTTCTTGGACTTCAATTCCCAGATGCCCAAGTCCCAGTGAATCCACATGAATGGATTTACTGCGATTCATCTGGTCCACGCTGCCCTCGTCGCTCCTAGAAACGGAAGTAAAATGCATCCTTACAGGCACATTTTACTTCCTCTTCCAGGAGCGACGAGGGTAGTGCAGGCCAGATGAATCACAGTAAACCCATTCATGTGGATTCATGGGGGCTTGGGCTTCTGGGAATTGAAGTCCAAGAACATCTGGAGTGCCAAGGTTCACCATCATGGGCATACCTAATGGGGTTCTGGCCAATGTTTGATCCTTTTACGTCAAGCTTCCTCAACTATGGCCCTCCAGCTGTTCTTGGACTTCAATTTCCAGTAGCCCAAGTCAGCATTTCTACCACTCATTTCAAGAAGAGCTGGAAGGCCAATGTTGAGGAAGCCTATTTTAAGTCATACATTTAAAAAATATGCTTGTCATTCTGGCCAGTGTTTAAGATCCTTTAAAGACATGAAGACATAAATTAAAAGATATTGTTTGCAATCTCTGTACAACAGTTGCAGTTCAAGTGTGTGTTGTAGCTGATCCTGAGCTTCTGTTTCACTTTGCAGCATATATAGAAGATGTGGCAAGATGTGTAGACCAAAGCAAGCGATTAATCATTGTCATGACTCCAAATTATGTTGTGAGAAGAGGATGGAGTATCTTTGAACTGGAAACAAGACTTCGAAATATGTTAGTTACAGGAGAAATTAAAGTGATATTAATCGAATGCAGTGAACTCCGGGGGATTATGAACTACCAGGAGGTTGAGGCCCTGAAGCATACCATCAAGCTCCTAACTGTGATTAAATGGCATGGACCAAAATGCAACAAGTTGAATTCCAAATTCTGGAAACGTTTACAGTATGAAATGCCTTTTAAGAGGATAGAACCCATCACACATGAGCAGGTGTTAGATGTCAGTGAACAAGGGCCCTTTGGGGAACTGCAGACGGTCTCAGCAATTTCCATGGCTGCTGCTACCTCCACTGCTCTTGCCACTGCCCATCCTGACCTGCGCTCCACCTTTCACAATACGTATCATTCCCAAATGCGCCAGAAACACTATTATCGAAGCTATGAATACGACGTACCTCCTACTGGCACCCTGCCTCTTACCTCAATAGGTAACCAGCATACCTACTGCAACATCCCTATGACACTTATTAATGGACAGAGGCCACAGACTAAAACTAACAGGGAGCAGAATCCCGATGAGGCTCATACAAACAGTGCAATACTGCCACTCTTACCACGGGAAACCAGTATATCCAGTGTCATTTGGTGACATACATGCAAGGGGGAATTCCACCCCTTTGTCTAGAAGCTAATTCTGCAGTCCGGTGCCTGGAACTAAATCCTCGACTGCTGCTGTTGAACATGCATTACAATCTATGAAATATGAGGAAAAACAGGGTCTTGTACATATGTTTTTGCAAATTTGTTTGTATCATCAGTCTTCCTGTTTTACCCATGTCTCTTGCCATTCACATTTTGAATTTGTTTTATATGTCACGGGGATTTGTATATTTACATTTTTTAAAAAGAGAAATGAAGAGACTGCTGTATAGATAGGAAAATTCTTCTTCTTTTTTTTTTTTTGCTTCATTAGTATAGGTTGAGTGTTGTTGGCTTTTTTTAACATTTCTTGGGAATGCTTGGACAAAGCTCTCTTGAACCCAGAAGCACTCTCTGTTTTGTTGGCCTGTCTAGCCTGAAACCCAGAGGCCATGCTTGCAGCAATTCACAAGTGTGTGAGTGTGGGTATGAACACTTGATCTTAGGAGGATGCTACTGATGATTCATAAACCATTCTTCATTTATTATCCCTCTCTATTTCCTTACCTTCATGTTTTTACAGAACCACATGAGTGAAATTGCAGATGGTCTAATTGTCTAACATTACACATAGTAAATAGTTGTGAAACCAACCGACCGACCACCTCACAAGTCTGTATCACCTGCTTCACATAATCACTAAGACCACTATGGAGTATGTAGAAAGAAAAATAAGGATTTCTCTCTTTTATTTTATGAGTTGAATATATGCCTTTTATATAGAGAGAACATGTTGACTCTTAATTCATTCACTTCCTTAGAAAATGTTGGATGTGGCTGTGACTCTCCCCAGATCTTTTTTTTTTCCGGGGGTTGGGGGGAGGATCATTGGGTTTTTGGTTTGTTTTTGCTTTTAAATTCTACAAATGAGATTATTTACATTCGTAATGCAAGTAAGGCAATAGGCACTCAAGTGCACTCAACCCCACAGAGTTTTATGGCAATGGCTTCCAAACCAAAGGAGAGCAGAAGGACAATATCTAATATGGTTGGTCATATTGTATTTTTTAAAAATGCTATCTTTTATGAAATATGAGAATATTTGCATACAGCAAGTTTTGGAATCCCCATGTATATTGAAGTTCAGTCATCAACTTTTTTTTCATGGATACATCCAGAACTTAGCATGTTTTATTATTCATTTTTATTTTTATTTTAAATCTTGCGATAATAATTTAGAAGTTGTTTTAAATTCCAAGGTTGTTTAAAGGAGATCTCAGGAGGTTGCAAAGGTAAATACCAACAAACATCAATATTTTATATAAGATAAATATTAAAATTAGACCCAGAAATGTTGGAAACAATTAATGTTATTGAATAAAATAAACTAGTTTTATTTTGAATGTATGATTTCATCTTTAAGCAGTGAAAGAAAGAGTATGTCTTGATGGAGTTCAGTGAGAATTTGTCTCAGACTTTACCAAACCAAAATTTTTACTCCTCATAGAACCAGTGTTAACACAATCAGTGTTAATATCATTATTTATACATACAGATGGAATAGCCAAGTTTCATATGAACATCTGGAGATGACACTATTAATGCAACATGAATTATTGTGAGCACATATATAAATGTGTAAACTGATGCAATGGAACACTGATAGTCCTTAATGTACACCTTGTTTGTTTTGCACTCAAAATGCAACAAATTAATTGCTGGAAACAACTGTTGAAAACTACCAAAATTCCCATCGTTTAAAAGGAGATTCCTAACAGTTGACCACTTATGGTCACTAAAGCGGCTGCTGTGTGTTTTGTCCTCTCATTGCTTGGAAAAAGGATGTTTATATTTTAGGTTGGATAAGACAGAATGTGGTGAAACAATGTATAACATGCAACCTAGGAGTATTTGTGGACTTCAAGTATGTATGACACTAGGCAGCCTCATGTTGTAAACTGGCAAGGAAAGATTTACAAACCATTTCCCAGAACTTTAGGGTTAACACTGGCATTTATTTGCCTAACAATATTTATCTCTCAGGTCCTTTTCTAATATTCTGTCATTTTGTTAATATGTGCTATCCCTATCCCTGCTAAATATAATCCTGGCCATGTGCCAAATAAATCACATCAAGCAAATAAAGCTGCCAAACTAGGTAGAAACTTAAAGCATCTTTGCACAGGTCATTCTTTGAAAATGTAAGATGGGTATTATTTATTACAGACACCTGCCAGTTGTTGATAACATATGATGACCTTTGATGAGATTCCAAATCTCAGACCTTTCCAACCACAAATACCCTTCACCCCAAAAGTTAAAACAATGCAATGGCCTTTCCATTTTAATTGTGAAGCTGAAAACTGGATTGTGAACCAAATACAAAGCATTGCAATTTGATCACAATCACAATATAAGTGTTAGGAGGGCTATGGGTTTTTTTTTATTCTTGGTTTTCTTTTGTTCTTTAAAGTGCCACCCAGAATACTTATTTCTTCTATTCTTAATGTAGATTTAAGCACTTTGAATAGCATGATTCAGGGATTGATGGATACTGTTTGATATTCACAGTACTTAAAGAAAAGATTTTCTTACAATTCATTGTCATGATGTTGAATAAAAACCAATCAGAAAGAAACTGAGTGTGTGAAAGAACTAGACATATAAAGTATTTGGACAAGGCCATTCCTGGGTTTAGAAACATTCCACCCAATTATTCCACTTCTATAGACAGCTCTGTGTGAGAAACAGTAAAAGGACTGTCATATGTTCGCATACTCAATGTTTGACTAAAATTCTGTTAGAACACAAAATAAAAGAAAAAAATTGCCCTAGTTCTTAGGCTCCATCCTTATTTATTGGGAATGGAAGTGGGAGGGAGAAATGTTCTGTTGCAATACAAGCAAAAAGGTACTTTTGCAATCATATTTTGCTTGTGGCCTTCTGTATGCATCTGGATAGACACTGTGAGAACAGAATGCTAGAATAGATTAGACCTTTGGCCTGATCCAGCTCATCCTTTCTTGTCTTCTTGTTTTGAATCCAGTGCAAAGTTTAGCAAGTATAACACTCTTTCAGTGGATATCAGGGAGCAAAAACAAAACCACTGCAGCACTTTAAAGACTAACTGCTATATTTTTAATGTGAGGTTTTGTGGAGCAAGTCCACTTCATCAGACATAGGAATGAAATAGCAAGGCATGAGCTTATATACACCAAATACAGAGTCATAGAGTGATTAAGTCAGAATGACATCATCATGCAAATCAATACAGCTCCCCACAGCTGGCGGTGGTAGATGATCTCTGGTTGTTATTCAGATCCACTCTAACCATCCCCTATTCAATTTTAAATGTGGGGAATTACAAAACAAGCAGCTGGCATTGAATGCTAATCAATTTAACCTCTGTGTTGCTGTGTGAGCATGTCCCACATTCTGTGAGATATGCTGTGAAAGGGAATATTATGAAGGTGGTATAATATAACAAAATACAAAATATATAGCAGCATATAACAATCTGTGTATCAAATTTGGTAATGTCCCATAAATTTGTACAGTTTAAACTACAGCCTGTGAAGCAGATCTGGCCCCTTAGGCCATTTCATCTGGCCCCCGAAGCTCTCGCCACTCCTGGAGCAGAAGTAAAATGTGCATGTGCGGTACGCTACTGTAAATGACTCACGGCTATTGTAAGCACATTTATTACAGCTGCGGGTCATTTACAACAGCTTGTTGTGAATGCGCAGGTGTGTAATGCATCCTACACATGCACGTTTTACTCCTGCTTCCAATGGGAGGAACCACGGGACCAACCCGATCAAATGTCCAAGGGGCAGAGTCAGGCCCACAGCCTGAAAAGTTTGGGTATCCCTTGTCTAATCATTGGTCAACTAGCTGAATAACTTAGTTCTTTCATTACTCATATCAAAGTGTTGAACAGTTGTTAGCTTACTGTGTCGGTTACTTAACTATGGATCCAATGCTCAGATGTTCAATTCTGTGCCTCTCTAGAGAAGAACCAGACTCTATAACCTTTGGCAAACAGTACAATTCTAGAGCATTAGGGAATAGTAAACCACTTTGCTCCTGGAAAACCTTGGAAAGGTCAGCATAAGTTAGAATTGATTTGAAAGTATGTTGTTAATTATTAATAATCAGTGGGCAAAGGTTTTCTAGATAAAAATTCATTGGTTCATGTAGATTTTCAGAATAACTGTTATAAATCCTTTTACAATAATTGTGTGCTGTCAAGTCTGTTCTGACTTATGGTGACACTTTCCAAGGTTTTCTAGCTATTGAATAGTAGAAGTAGTTTATCATTCCCTTCTGGGCGACCTGGAACAAAACACACATGGCTGAGTTAAATGTCTGACCTTTCCTGGTATAGAACCAGATACCATTTACAGAAGACAATTTGAGACATGTCCTAAACAGACTAAAAAAATCGTACAAATAAGTATACATTTTCTTTAATTTTCATTAAAATCTCCCTTTCTGCTTATTATTGTTTATTATTCCTGATGACTTGCATGTAGACCATTGTGTAATGTGCAGTCTCAGCCTTCCTAATGTTATTTTAACTTTTTTGGAGTTTTCTAGGGTGAAAGCATTTACACTAGTACCTTGTATAACGCTAAGACTTGGTTCCACAAGTCTTAGCGTTATCCGGTTTTTAACCTCATGCAATGCATTGATTGCACAATATTTTTTTAAAAAAATCCCTGTTCTCTCTCCGAAGAGGAAAGGGAACAGAGGATCGATCCACCTGCCTCTTTGACAGGCGCTGATCTCTCCCCAAACACCCCCACAGTCCCAGCATGCAATCGCTGGCAGAGACACCCGCCCGCTTTCCGTCAAAACAAGCCGGGGATCACACTGTCTGATCCCTGGCTTGGTTTGGGGGGAAAGCGGGTGTGCGTCCCCATGCACATTCCCCCAAACCAAGCCAGGGATCAGACACTGTGATTCCCAGCTTGGTTTTGGAAAACCACTCAGACTACCTACACGTGCGCTCTCACCCCAAGGAAATGGGTGGTGTGAGTGAGCCCATCTCAGTGGGCTATTCTGTGCCTGTTGAGGCTGGGGTCTCCGCTGGTAATGTATGTACCTTTGCTTTTGCAAGACAAGCCTTGCAAAAGCAAGGGTACATTACCGGCAGAGATCTAAGCCTCAATCCCACTGGGCTGTTCTCTGCCTGGGAAGGTGCTTCCCAGAAGCACCTTTCCAGGCAGAGAACAACCCAGCTTGATCGCCACTGCTATGCAGCGGTATGCCTGGGTAGCCAACCAGGGACTTCCCAGTTGGCATCCCAGCCATCCCACCACTGTGAGCTTCATAGTGCTGGTTTGGTTGGGAGGAGAATGAGCACGCCCGATCTCCCTTCCCCCAACCAAACCGGTGGTCTGAGCCTTGGTAGATCTCTGCCCCAAAGCCTGCAGGGCTGGTCTCTAGCCCTGCGGGCTTTGGGACAGATATCAACGGTGGGGAATTTGAGGCAAACATTTACATTGCACAATGTTATCATAACGTTGTGTGATGCAAATGTTCTCAAATTCCCCAATATTATCTAATTTTAGCATTATCCAAGGTAAACATTATCTGAGGTACCACTGTAATCATTTCTTTGAAAGCATTTCATTTGAAAGCATTTCTTTTTGTAAGAAAGACTAATGGAATTTATTGTTCATTGGATTCTTACATATGCTGCTTATGCTTTACCTTGGTTTGTGACAACTTGTCCTCTAAAAAATAATAATAATAATAGTCTAATCACTTCCAAGGAAGGGCTACTAAGATCCTACACCTGTTCATATTTTTCTTGGGAGGAAAAAAGTCCAAAGCTATGTTATCATTATCATGTTTTGAAACAGTGTATCAGCAGAAGCATAATAGGTCTTCTTTGTGGGCTGACTCTCATTCAACTATATATTTATCCATTTCTAAGCTTCCCTAGATCAGTGATTGCAGGTTACTTGCAAGATGATTGATTTAAAACATTTCAGACATGTTCAAGCAACTTAATTTTTTTAAAAATACACTAAATCTATTTATATGTAGAGAAGCATATGCAGAAAATTTCATCTATGTGAATTGTGCTAATTATGTATTACATTTGAAAGGAACAAATGACCCTGAAGCCCTCTCAACCAACCTCATTATTTTCCATACTAAAAGTAAAAGCACTTTAGATAGGTACATAAAAGCTGAATCATATACTGAAAAATAAAATAAGAGTGTTTCTCGATCAGCGATGGGATGATAATTTTTTTTCTACCACACCCTGACGTCACAGACGTCGTGGGTGTGGCCAATGTCATGACATCATGGGCAGAGCCACCGTCATGACGTTGTGGGCTGGCCCTAAAAATAAAAAATAATATAAATAACATTAAAGTAAATACACACACACACACCTCCAACCCACCCACCCACCCAAACAACCACAACACAAACCTGTAAATGAATTAAAGAAATAAAATAAATAAAGAAATACAATAAACATTAAATAAAAATACAACCACCCACCCCAAACACAAAAACACCCACCCACCCCAAACACAAATAAACACACACACACACATCTCCAACACAAACCCTGGGTCACTTACCCTTAAGTTGTCCTGGAGGCTGGAGCAGAAGAGGCGGTGGAGCAGCAGCACGACCAGAGCAGTGGCGTGGCCAGAAGAGCAGCCTGGCTCCACGCCAAGGAAAGGCCACTGCCGCCGCTTAAAAAAAAAATTTCCAGACAGCCGAAACGGCTGCCCGTAATGACATGCCCACGCACCTGTGCACCGGCCTGGTGGTGCGCCACCCCATGGAAAGGCCGCCGCCTGCTGGAACTGCCAGAGCTGCTGGAGCCACTGCCTGCCTCTGCCTGCCATGTCCGTTTTATCTGCCGGAGCTGCCGGAGCCACTGGAGCCGCCGCTGGAACCGCTCCGAAAACATCTGGCTCTGGCGGCAATAGGCAGCAAATTGCTGCCTCTTACTGCATATGTGCAGAAATTCATTCTGACACATGCCGCTTCACAATTGCAGCACGCATGCATCAGATTGATTTCTGCGCATGCGAACTAAATTGGAGCCATTTTGGCTCCAATTTTTATTTTTATTTTTCCTTTTTTTTTTGAGGCATCAGAATGGGATTGTTCCTACCAGTTCTGGGGAACCGGTCAGAACCGGCATCATCCCATCACTGGACTCTTGATTAGCAAAAAGTTCTAAATTCATGTTATTTGTGTCAGGTTCTAAATCTATTTAGAGGGACTATGGTGTCTTAGTGATTAAGCTGCTGAACTTGATAACTGGAAGGTCAACAGGCTAGCTGTTCGAGATCTGAGTAATACAAAGTGGAGTGAGCTCCTGTCTCTGTCCCAGCTCCTGCCAACCTAGCAGTTCAAAAGCAAGAAATTGCAAGTAGACAAATAGGTACCACTTCAGTGGGAAGGTAAACAGTGTTCCATGCACTCCGGTGTCTAGTCATGCCTGCCACATGTAAACAGGAACATCTGCAAAAGCAGGCAGCACTGGCTCTTTAACTATAAACAGAGATAAGCACTGAACCCTCGAGTCTGATATAATTGGATTTTGAACAAGGGCAACCTTTACCTGTGCCTAAATCTGTCCCAAGACTGAGGAATACATGACACACAACTGAGGCCAGTGGTGGGCATCAGCAGGTTCGTCCCGGTTCACCAGAACCAGTAGCAGAAATTCTGGCTGTCCCCGCTCATCAAAGTTTTGAAATAAAGTAGTCCTAATTTGGGTGCAACACAGGATTTTCCCTTGGCCACGCCCACCATACCATGCCCACAGTGTGATATTAAACATTTTTGGAGCCCACCACTGCTGTAAGCCTAAGTGTGGCATAAGTAAAATGGGAGTATTAATGTGAAATAGGTCATTATTTCATTTTCAGATACCAAACATAGGGCCAAAACTACCACTTCCCAATTGTACTTTCTTCTTATCCCCTGACCCAAGTTCTTTGCACTGAAATAGAGTTTCTGCATCAATAAAGTGTCTGCATAAATTACTTCATTTCCACATATGCCTTCACAGATTGTCTAGATATATCAGACCAAGGATGGAATAATAAAGTGTGTTCAGGTTGAAATTTTGTTCATCATACATTGCACAGGAAATGTGTTGTTACTGCAGGGAATAAAGTTGGATTTTTTTTTTCTCCAGCAGCCATGTTGTATAAAGCCTACACAATGGCTCTAGATACTGGGTTGGATCCAATTTTACTTTAAATCCAGAGTTTAAATCCTTATTTCTGCCTTAAATAAAGAAGTGAGATGAGTTTCAAAAATTCTACCACCAAATTTCTCCTCACCTTGGGAGAAGGATGTATTTGAGCGAGAGAAAGAAAGAGTGTGTGTGTGTGTGTGTGTGTGTGTGTGAGAGAGAGAGAGAGAGAGAGAGAGAGAGACTCTCATTTGTTCCCATGAGCACCATCTGAGCAGAATTCATCTTTGCTTATGTGAATGAAAATAGGATTAAACTTTCATTTTTTCCCAGATAATAGTGGTTTATGGTAAAACATTGAACTGTGAGTCTGTCTTTTTTGGTTTTGTCTGAGAGTTCTGCTAGCATTCTTTTCCCCACCTAGAAAACATACCCAGGCTAATTTCTCCCTTTCCATGGGAACATTCTGTGTATTTTAGTATAGTATATATTTACATACTTTTTTTCCAATATCCCCATTTTTTCATATAATTTCCCTTTAACAATAATAGGCCAACTAATATGGGTTCATTTAAATCAATGAGATTTACATATGTCCCATTCCTCCAGTGGGTCTTTAGTCACATTCTCCCAATGCGTTTGTGCATATTTGTAATATAACCAAGTTTTAGTTGTGTGCATCACTTTTATATCAAAAAAGAATGTGATGTTTGCATATTTTGAAATGATGGGTGTGGGAGAGAGATACATACACTTTTTTGTAATTGTCCGGAGAACTGAGTTGATAGATTTATAAAAAACATCATTAATAGCAATTTCTTTTTCAGCTCTACTTAAAAAGCAATTTATTTCATCACCAAACCTCTATATGCATTTTTATAGAAAGTTTTCAACATGTGATGGTATGTTTTGCAGTTAAACGGTAGGATAATATTTTAGGAATATCCTTCATTTTGAGCCTAACAAGTGACCAACAATGTACTTACAAAATGGGTAGAATGGTTGTTATAGCTTTTATCCTCTGGTAAACAATGCACAGTAGCTATGATTTCATTCTCGGGGATGCTTAGAGACAATTAAAATAATTTGTATTACACATGTAATTTAAGAATTACATTGGAATGTTGTACATTTGTCATCTTGGCATCCAGAAAATACCAAGCAGGACTCATTAGACAGCTACTACAAAGTTAGCAACCACACAGATCTCTTATTTTAAAAATCATTCCCTTAGTACAGACGTCTACACAAATTTAGCTCTTGAGATCAGAGATGAGATGATCAGTCAATGCAAGCTCAACATTTTAACCTTTGGCACAGCTCCAAAGTTGTTTAAAACATAGTAATAATAATATATATGTTAAAATTTTAAAATATTGAAATCCCTGTCTTATCTGGGTCTTACAGAGCTGGTGGCATCCACAACTTAAAATGAGAGGATAGCATAATGAAATAGTATTTGCAGTTGTTATCCCCATCAGCGATGGTTTTGCTGGAACAACCTTGGATGCTAGGGCTGATAAGAGCTCTAAAATGTCTGTATGATCACTGGTTGCTTATTCCTGATCTAGGCCCTTTCCAATGGAAACAAATTGCCTTTGGTTTCTTTCATGCAGATATTTTCCCATTTTTCTTACTCTTACGAAGAAAAACAGAAACATGACATTTTTACTGGCCACATATAGTGATCTTCAAGTTGTAATGTGGATGGAATGAGGCATGTTCTTGGAAGATAATATGATGATTTCCATTGAGCATCTCCAAATCACAGTCGATTTACCAATTCTGTATTGTTAAGCAGCTTAAGCTGCCTATTGGGAAACTAAAAGCAAGACACCTGTTTTTGTTTGATCTCAACAATCCCACATGCTGGAACCAAACAAAAAATGAGTGATCCTATCAGTGCCTAAAAAAAGATTAGACCCTGACAGGGAGCCAAAATGTTGGGGCTAGGAACACTCTGGAGATAGTCTGGTTCACATTGGGACTTACGTCCCTGGATAAGACCAAGCAGGAGAAATCACCATGTAGTCATTCAAATTGCTGTATCTTAAAACTATTAGTGACACAGTAATGATAACTCCTTCTATATATTTCAGCAGATATTCTAGCACCCAAGAGATACCATCTTAGTGGATATTGCAGAATTTGAAGGCTATCTCAGTCACATAATATTCCCCTAGAAAACTGCATGTAGTACCTATATTAATATAGCTTATCTCTTCCAATGTTATTTAAAAAAAACAATGGGCAAAATACCAAAGTTGTTTCAGCTGTCATAATACTTGGATCTACTTGGGTCACGCATTAGGTTGTACACCTGGTTTGATGCGCAAAACTGCAAAAAAAAATCTTGAATAATTATCTTCACAACAGAATTCTGGGCATTTTATGGGGAGGGGGAGATATTTTTCTGGATTTGATTTTACATTTGGCCAGGAAAAACAGAGGGTGTACTGGGGTGAGGTAGGAGGCAAGATAAACTAAACCATATAAAACTCTGGCCTAGCTTAAGAGAATCACATTTTCTCTCTCTTTTGTGATCTTATACTATTATTTTTTGCAGACTCCTGTTCTGCACCGACAGGTGTTCATAAGGTTCAGCCAATCATTCAAAATACTTCTGTGCCTGATACTTACACTTGTGCCCTCAGCCTGATATTATCATTGCCAGTGGTAGATAATAAAATATATTTATTAGAGCACTTTTTGCTGCTGTTCCGACAAGAAAGTAAAAACATATTTCTAAGGAAAACATGTTTTAGACATGGATGTGTATGTAAAAAATGTTATTTTACAATGGTTTATTTCTTCTAACTCCTTAGGATGGCACTAGAACATGCACTGAATATATTAAATGAGTACAGAATATAGACATGGTCTGTTCTTTGCTGTTTTCAAGCAGAATTTTTCATTTCTTTTGTATTCTTGAGTGATGGAAATTCTTCTGGTAATGTGGAACTTTCAACCATTCCCTATTATCAGTTTGCATCATATGTCACAGAGAAAATAACTCATGCTTATTTCATGTAGATATCATCTTTTTGACAGAGTCCAAGATGGATGCAGGATGGATTCCATCTAATCAAAACATTTTGGGCATATTTTTACATACTTCAGTCTAATGATACAGGTACGTTATTCAGCATTTTGACATTCATTGCCTGTTCTTTGGACTCATGCCTTCTCTGAATATTAAGATCCACTAAGTTCAGCTTAAGACTGGGTCCTCAGATAAAGTGAACCTTTGAAGGTAGATGTGGTTTCCACTACCTCTACCATTCATCTTCCCCAAATGAGCAATTAATTCCAGGGAGATTTTAGAATCCTTAAGGTAGTTTTTGAATGGACAAACAAGCTGAATCCTTGGTTTTGAAGGAAACAAAGGTGGAGTATAGACTCACATATGTGCTAGACCTTGGAAAAACACAGTTACAAGATGGTGGGTACTTGGCTCAGTAATATGACAAGTGAAATGGATCTTAGAATTGTTGTAGATCAAAAGCTGAAAATGAACCAACAATGTGATGTGGCTACAAAAAACAAAACAAAAACAAATGCCATTTTGGCCTGCTTTGACAGAAGTATAGTCACTTTTTATTCAACACTAGTTAGACCACATCTAGAGTACTGTGTCTAGTTCTGGATACTACTCTTTAAGAAGGATGCCAACAGACTGGAGCAAGTTCAGAGGAGGTGAGTGGGGATGATCAAGGGACTGGAAACCAATATGTAAGACTGAAAGATGTGGACATATCTAGGCTTGAAAAAGTAGACTGAGGGGGGATTTAATAACACTTTTCAAATACTTGGATGGAGGGGAAGAATCTCTTCTTGATCATCCAAGAGTACATGAAAAGTAATAACGAGCTCAAGCTACAAGAAACCAGATATAGGCTATATAACAGGGGGAATGTTAGTTCAGTATGACAATAGGGAATTGAACCAATTACTTCAAGAGAAAATGAATGCTTCAGCACTGGAGCCATTAAAGGGAAAATTGGACAACTCTCTGTCAGATCTGCTTTGATTTGGATTCCCTCACTGAGTAGAGAGTTGGGCTCAATGGCCTCTTAGACCCTTCCAACTCAGTTATGCTATGATTTTATAAGCCAAATGAGAAAAGAAGAAGTTCTGTGGGTATAGGTTTGCCATAATTCTCTCCAGCCAAACCAGGACAGCCACATGATGTCATTGCATTCTTCAAACTGTGCATCCATCAGTTGGGGTTGTCAGGGAGACCGTGGCTCTAAGACCCCACAGAATCCCTATTCAGAGCAGACAGCCTTCATCAGTTTAAAATAAACTGTAGTCAAGATGTTTTCCCCCATGTGATTCTTCTTGCAAAAGCCTATTCCTGACAAGGTGAGCCAAGAGATTTTTGAAAAGAGTTATTTCACTGCCTCCATGCCTTTATTTCAATTATCTCTCTTGCAGGTATCTCCCCGCCCCAGCGGGTTTCTCAGGGTGCCGTTTTGCCTTCACCACTTTCAAGCAGGATAATTGAAAGAAAGGCAGGGAGGCAATGAATTAATTCTTTGCAAAAATCCCTTGGTGAGGAGTGATCTTGCTTCCTTTATTCATATCTAAAACTCCCGGACTTTTACATGTTTTTTCTTGAACGAACCAGGACAGCTTGAATCTGGGAAAATCCTGGAAAACCAGGACATATGGCAACCCTATGTAGATAGCAAAACCACTGGATTAGAAGGGGTTATAAACCCCCAAAGCTTAAAAATAACATTAAGTATGCTTCTGGTTTAAAAACAGAGGTGGGATATATTTATTATTTGATTATGGTTATTTTTGTATTACCTTGGGGTCATTCAGCAAGGAGTCCACACATTGGTAGATGTCTCCATGATGACATTCCACACATGCAAAAGGACTTGAAAAATCATTTTTTATTAACTTATAATAAAACATAAGCTAAACATTTTACTATATTAAAAAGAATTAAAATATGTGCTATACGAAAGGCATACGTTGATAATACAGAAAAAGAATATTCTACGTCAGCATGTATCCAGATATTTTCTTCATGTGAACATGGTGTGTTCTGTCTATAGCCACATTGCATTAAAATCATGTTTACCTGTCTGTTCTATAGTGATAAATCATCACAGGTTTGCCTAAATAATCCTGAAAACTTAGTGAAGATGCTGAATATAAATGAGTATATATAAAAGGTGCTGAACATTCAACTGAAAATTCCCATTCTTTACACAGAAGCATGATTTCCAAGGATCCTGAGGAAAGAGCTGGTCAAATAATTTTTAGGTAGATATTTTGTATAAACTATTGCATTTGCATATAATTTGATTATAATGACTGCATAAAACCATTGTAATTTAGTTAATACCATAGATTCCTCCCCCATTTAAAACAGGGTTTTGCAACCTATGGCCTGTGGGCTGGCCCCAGCCCACGGCACCATTTCATGTGGCTTGCTGTCCTTACTCCTGCCGCCACCACCACATTGCTGTTGCCGGAAGTGCTGGAAGCAGCTAAAACTGCCAAAAATGTACCACCCTCTCTCCTGCTGCCGCCACCACTGCCAAAAGCAGTGGAAGCAGCAAAAACAACTGAAAATGCACTGTAAATGCACCTGCAGATGTTGTAAATGCATTATGACAGCCACAAATGTGTTTTACAGCAATGTTTACAGTGGGGGAATCACGAGTCCAGCTATCTGAGGGGGCATGGTCCATCCCACATTGAGAAACGTTGAGAACTCCTGCTTTAAAACAACATCAGAATTTGTTAACAGGATTTTCAAGACTCACGTTCAACCTTCTGTTGTTTTCATTGTTTATTATGTCTTGCTTTGGCCCTCTGAACCTGCATACATCTTCTTCATATAGGATTATTCACTAACAAAGTTATCCTGCTCTTGGAAGAGAATTTTTTAAAAAATAACACCATGTAATACTTTCTGATTGACCTATAAACCTAATCAATAACTTTCAAAAAAAGAGTTCAGTTTTCCTAGTACAGTAGTATAAACACAAAACAAATCACTGCTGCTGTTTATGCTTCAATGTTTATGTGTTTGTTGCTGACACTCCTAACACAAGAGGTTGGAATTCTTCTGTTATCCTTTTACCTGAGAACAAGCTCTGTTTAACTCAGTGAAGCTTACTTCTGAGTAAATACATATAGGATGGGTACATTAAGTGCTATTAAATAGTGGCATTTACACAACTACATATCTTAAGATCTTTTTACAAACAACGCTGCTTAAAATCAGTAAAATATATGGCCCTCTATTCAATGGCGTAGCATGGGTTTCTGCCGCCTGGGGCATAGGCCAAATTCACTGCCCCCTGGGCAGGGCCCAGGATGCCGGTGGTGGTGGAGGGTTCCAGCACCTGTCCCCTCAGCAGCCTTTTCACCCCGGAACGCTAGGAAGTCCAGGGGCAGCAGTAAAGTCCTATTTATTGTGAAATTTTGCCATCCCCAAAAAGTGCCACCCAGAGTGGGCCACCACCCCCGCACACTCACCCCATGCTATGCCAATGACTCTATTCTGCAGCTTGAAAATTACTATCAGACAGTTTCCCTGTCTTCCACAACATGGTTTTCCTGTTTGATCATTTCTGGATGCACACAGAGCAGCCCAAAAAAAGGAGAAGAGAGATTGGCCCATCTGTCAATAGAAGAAATAGTTCTGTCAGTCCAGTCCAGTGTTGGAGGCTGCCTTGTGCTGGAAAAAAACAGTGACCAGAATACTATTGGTTATTTACACCAGTATAAGTGAAATGGTGTAAAGCACAGAGGTTAACTGCCGCTTATCAATAGGTTACCACTTATATCCCTTTTTTCACAAAACAATTCACACAACTGGCTTAATAGGGTATTAATAGTTCGAACAAGTATGAATTTGGCAACCTAACACACCTGATATACACAACTGAGGATTTCATATAACCTTAACAGGCAAAACTTGAGAGCAGGCCCATGGTGGCCATTTGGGACAGCAGGATAAGTCCTGGTATGCTTCAGTGACTGACACACACACACACAAACACACTGAGGCTGGCAGAATAATTACATCAGTTTCTGCCATGGCCCCTAGCTGGAACCTTCCAGGTGGTGGGGCACTGTTTCTGCAGGGTGGTTATTGCTGTGCACCAATCAGCCCCATCCCATGCCATGGCCAGGGGGCTGGGGCTGGTGGGTGCACAGCAATAACCGCCCCACAGAAACAGTGCCCCACCTCTGAAGGCAGAGGCAGGGAGCAGAGGCCTCATCCCAGCAGCCACGGAAGAGGTTCCCTGAGGGGAAGGTGCACTTGTACCACTGCTTCTCCTTAGCCTCTGTGTGCCTCTCGTGTGTGTGTCTCCCTTCCATGCATGTGTGGAAGAGACTGGACCACCATGGCCTATGGTGGAAGACCGAGGAACTTGGTTCAGGGCGGGAAGGAAAGCTCCTGCCGTCACCATCCTGGCATCGAGGAGACCCCCAGGCAGGCACCCTCTTTCCCACCAGCATACACACATGGCCCAGCAGCAGCGGGAGGAACCCAGGGCAGTCTTGGGAGATCAGGGTGGGTTGACACCAGTGAATGGGGGGGTGGTTTGGGCAGCGGAATTTGTTGTGCATGCCAGGGGATTCGCCGGCAAGAGGAGGTGAGTGGAAGTGGCATGTGGGAGCTCCACCGCCCTTGTCAGGAATCTCCCTTGGGGGCCAGAGTGCCTGGCCCCCACCCCCAAATAGGCACCTCACTCTCAACACTCCCTGTCCAGCGTTCACTCAGGATGTTCAGTATGGGCCTTCTTGAGAGTCTTTAGCTCTCTAGATAAACTGGTTTTACATTAATTCATTTTTCCAGAGAAATTTAAAATTGTTCTTCTGCTGAAGAGGCAGTTTAACAATTTGTTAATTTGACTATCTTCAACAAACTACAAATCAGGATTCTTTTAAAGAGGGAAAGCATGATAGCTAAACTGGTCTACAATGTATATGTGATAGTAACATTAGCAAAAATACTGTTTTGTAAAACTACCATCTGAATTACTTGGAGACAAGATTTCTAAAGCATCAAAGAAAAGAGGGTAAGAACAAAAGAGCTGCGGACCTTGCACATTTATGTGACAGAAAACCTCTGAAAACGCAATAAGACATCATCAGGTAAATAGGCATGGAATTAAAGAGTATTAAGCAACTGTTTACATCAGGGACAGACAAAAGCAGGCAAAAATAACAAGCAGTAAAGATGTTGAGTTTCTATAGTGATGGGTAGTTGTCAGCTAGTTATGGCAAAATTCAGAGCCAATTGTAGATAAAAAGTAAAGCCATTAAATAGAAGAGAGAAGAGTTCACAAATATACAACATTGCTAAAATAGAAAATAAAGTGATAAATTTATAGGCAAATTTAATTTGCAGTTGTAATTAGTGGATTTTTAAATGAAGACAGCAGTGCAAGGAGCAGTCAACATGCATGCAAAAAAAAAAAACCCAACTTGGGCTTTCATAAAATATGCTAGTAGGGTGGGCTTTTTCAATTACTCAGTATGCTAACTGAACATTGAAACTACAAAAAAAATAACTCAGGAGGAGGTTTCTGAAAAACATGGTTTGGGAAAGAAACACTGACCATAATAATGCACACATTTCTTGGAGACATGAACTAATGATAACACTTGCAAATGTATGAAAATACTTTTAAGATTGTCTAATTATACATGTACTTAAAAATAGTAATTCTGTAGGGAAGTATTTTGTCCTCTGTGGCAACTGATTAGCATATCTCATTACCAAATAGATATTTATAGTGTAAATGGAAAGTGCTTTCAAGGAACTAGAGTGGGTTCCCTTGATTTTAAATATGCTGCCATAATTGATGTAATCTCTTTTGAAAATAGTGGACTAAAATCTTATTAAAGAATATTACATGCACCCAGGTGCAGTTTTTGCAATTTGCTAGCTGCCAGTTTCTTGCCCCTTTGTGCAACTTCTCAACTGTTTGTACACCCTACTATACAACTAGAATATAATGGGCCATGCACCTGACTCCAATTGCTTGTGATTACTATACATGATCATGTAATGTAATAGGATTATGGTCACCCTATTTTACCATTTAATTAAAAGTAGATGGATTAGAATTTATTTATAACAAGCACTCAGATAATATTATAGATCTTATTTAAAGCTATCAGTTAAGTCCATTTTAATAGCAAAAAAGAGATAGAATACACTAAGAATAATTGCCTATGAATATGCCTCCTGCTAATCTTCACGTTTCAATTTTTCCTTGATTTTCTGTCTCCTCTTACCAATAACTTACAACTTCTTCCCCTACAGTACCTTCTGAGCAATTCTTTTTTTCTTTAACCATATTTTCCCAACACAATTTCCTCCTGGTTTGTCAGATAAAGTATCTTTGTCTTTTATTCAGCTGTCCTGGATCTTTCTGCAGAATTGTTGGCTGTATAAATCTCTTGAATTTGTGTCACCTTCCCATCCTAATTCCTTCTTTCTTAAACTTCAGAGCTTATTTAACCGGCTTCCCCAATCCTTGGATGTCCAGCTTTGTTCAAGCACAGATGAGAATAGCCCTGGTGATTCATACTCTGATACCAACTGAAAGTACAACTCAGGTCAGAAAGTAGGAAGAAGCCAGCAAGACATCCTGCTTGTTTCTTGTTGCTAGAACTTGGGAGTTAATAGGAGCCTCATGAGGGCCTGGGGGGTCCATAACCTTCATGGGCAGCTAAAGGCAATATATTCAGAAGTAGGAATAAACCTTCAGAAGTAGAGAAAGCTTCAGTCCTTCCAGACAAGAAAAAGGAGGACTCTCATGCAGTCTCCCAGTCTGAAGCAGGAAGGAATGAAACATTCATCACCACTAAGACTGGCAAGGAGCAAATGTCATAGATCAGCGTTTCTCAACCTTGGGTTCCCAGATGTTCTTGAATTTCAATTGCCAGAAGCCTCAATCAGCAGGTGTACTGACTTGGGCTTCTGGGAACTGAAGGCCAAGAACACCTGGGGGCCCAAGGTTAAGAAACTCTGTCATAGACCAAGACTCTGGAAAGGAAAGGGGAAAGCAATGAACATACAGTTAGCATACCCATCAACCTTCCATGGCCTTCATTTAGCCATTCATTCTCTGGATTACCATCATTCAGCATTCCTATATCCTAGGACATTTTCTTATTCAGCTCTTAAATACAATACTCAGTTTGAATATTCAAAGTAGCTCTTTCCATCTTGGCCCTATTTTATTCTCATTGTAGTTGGAATCACATGACCGCAGTCAACTTTCTCAGACAGTTCCAGCAGAAAATCGTACAGGAATTGAATTAGAAGGGTCCTAGAAGACTATGATGGCTTAGTGATTAAGATGCTGAACTTGACAACTGGCAGGTCAGCAGGTCAAAACCCGAGCTCCCATCTCTGTCCCAGCTATGGCTAAACTAGCAGTTCAAAAGCAAGAAATTGCATGTAGATAAATAGGTACTACTTTGACAGGAAGATAACAGCTTTTCATGCACTCTGGCATCTAGTCATGCCTGCCACATGACCATGTAAGTGTCTGCAGACACAGACAATGTAAACAGAGATGAGCTCTGCACCCTAGAGTCAAATACAACTCGCTTTTGAGCAAGGACTAACTTTACCTTTACTAGAGGTAAAGCCCAACCTCATGCTCAATGCAGAAATCCAAATCAAAGCAGACCTGACATTTGGTTGTCCAATTTTCTCTTATTACCTCCAACTCTGGAGTGTCCTATTTTGCTTGATTGTTCTTTGACCTTCCTACTTCACTTCAAAGTCTATAAAGTGACTTCCACATGGTCCAGCCAGATTTTTGCTCTCCATAATTTTAGACTAGCCTCTTCTGGTTTATTAGAGTTTGAGAAGTGTGCAAAATACTTTCCCTCTATTTCAGTCATCGCCTAGTGGGTTGGTGCCCATGAAGTTGATGGTTTAGAGCTTTATTACCCACCCCCAATTATTTGCTAGCATATCTCAACTTTCTTCTGAAGGGGCATTAAAACTCCTGCCTGATTAAGATCTACACCCCCTTGTTTGGCATGTGCTGATTTAAACTATGCTACACTAGCCTATTCTGCTGTGGAGTTGTTCTTATTTTGTTGTGGGAGTGTAGCTAGTTTCCTAACTACTGTAACTACTTTCTGGTATCTTCTATCAGCTAGGTTGCATTTCAGATTTGTGCCATACAGCTATTGCCAGATCTAAATCCTTCCTGTTTTGAAATTAGAAGAGGTTGGCTGATTTAATATCATTTGTTCAACCACTTGGTGTTAAGTGGCAGAGTAGGGAAATTGTAGTTTCTGGGAACTTATGGCTCTTTGCCTGATATCAGTGCAGTGGATTCTTTCATTTTCTGTCATATTTTTGGAATTTGTTTGTTCTTTTGACAGTTATTAAAGAGTTGTGGGTCTTTCTTTTGGGTTTTGCCTAAACATTTTAATTTGTTCAATCAGTATATTACCAAGTTCCATCATTTACAATTTCTATATCTTCTTATGGCTAACTTTAGTTATACCAAGATAAAGATAGTAGAAAGTACACTGGATTCACTGTGAATTTGCCTTTGATGGTTTCTATTATTCTAAATTAGCTGGTTTTACCTGACAGGAACAGTTAACATGCTATTTTGTTTGAGGTTATATTTGCATATAGTGTCCTTTTGTTTGGATAATTTTCACTCTTCTCAATAGTGTCCAAGCTATCTGACTGCTTCTTGCCATGTGAAGTTCTGTTATAGCATCTATCCAGTACATTCTTTTTGTTTCTGCAAGAGTCAAAATCAAATTTCTCACAGCTTTTATCATATGATGATTGTCTTAAAAATGTGAAATATAAGTGGGATGTAACTAGTCCTACACTCTCCTGGAATGAGAACATTCCAAAATGGAAGTTACAAATTGTTCATAGTTTTCTGGTTGAGGAAAAATCTGAAGCAGAGCTTAATACAGCATTGTTGTACATTTTTCCCAATTGGCTTTTAAAAAAAAATGTATACTTTATATAGAATGGTATAGATTAGGTTATATGGCTGAGTATCTGTATATCCAAATTAGAATGAGTCAATCCTAAATGTTTGGGATTGGGTCACCTATTCTTTTAATTCACTGTGGAGCTATAGGTTTACTAAAAAAATAAATAAATCTGGTTTGTAGCCAGTGGTGGAATTCAGCAGGTCTGCCTCAGTTGGCCAGAACTGGTAGCAGAATTTCTGCCTGGCCCCACCCATGCAAGTTTTGAAATAAAGTACAGTGATACCTTGGATAACGTTTGCATCGGATAAGGCCAAAATCGGATAATGTTGGGGAATTTGAGGCAAACATTTGCAAATGTTTGCCTCAAATTCCCCTAGGCATGGCTCGGGAGAAAGGCAAACTGGTTTGTCCTGTTCTCTTTCTCCCAAGGTTGAGCAATCTCAATAACAATCACACCAACTGATCCTCAGCTAAACATCTTAGCAAGCCACGGTGAGGGGCCTGATTCTGAAAAGAAAAAAGTTTTCCTAGCTTCTGTCCAGAAAGCCCCCATCTGGCTTGCTAAGGGACATAGCAATGGTGGGGGGGTTCTTAAGAGAGGCTTGGGGCCCTTTTCCCAGCTTCTCTTAAGAACCCACCCCCCAACCTTGATAGCTAAGCCCCTTAGCAAGCCAGGGGGGGCTGATTCTGAACAGAAGCTAGGGGACTTAGCGATCCAGGCCGGGGGAGGGGTCTTAAGAGAGGCTTGGGACCCTTTTCCCAGTCTCTTTTAAGAAGCACCCCCCCTGCCTGGATAGCTAAGCCCCTTACCAAACGGGTGGAGGGGCTGATTCTGAACACAAGCTAGGAAAATGTGGGAAAAGGGTCCCAAGCCTCTCTTAAGATGCTCCCCCCCCACCCCGGCCTGGATTGCTAAGTCCCTTAGTAAGACAGGCTAAGGTTTTCTGAACAGAAGCTAGGAAAAAGTTTTCCTAGCTTCTGTTCAGAATCAGCCCCTCCCCCACTTGCTAAGGGGCTTAGCTATTCAGGTTGCGGGGTTCTTAAGAGAGACTGGGAAAAGGGTCCCAAGCCTCTCTTAAGAAGCCCTCCCCCATCACTATGTCCCTTAGCAAGCCAGAAGGAGGCTTTCTGAACTGAAGCTAGAAAACTTTTTCTTTTCATTATCAGGCCCTCCACCCTGGCTTGCTAAGGGGCTTAACTGAGGATCAGTTGCTGTGATTGTTATTGAGATTGCTCAACCTTTTCAGAATCAGGCCCCCTGCATGGCTTGCTAAGGAGCTTAGCTATCCAGGCGGCATCATTGAAAAAACATCTGTCAGCAAAAAGAGGGAGCAGATCTTTTAAAACAGCACTTTATAAAGTTTTCAAAAGTTTAAAAATGCTGTATGGCTTTGTTCCCCTAAAGTCAGGGTGGTCTAGCATGTTTTTGTAATGTATTTACCCTTTAGACAATTATTTCTTAAAGTTCTTTAAGGTTCCAGCATGTTTCCTTGATTTTCCCTTGAAGTCTGTGTTGTTTACAATGTATCTCTATGGAGTTGACATCTGAGTCATCGGCATAGGATTTTAACGTTGTCTGATGCATGCATCAGATAAGGTTAAAAATCGGATAACATTAAGACTTGTGGAACCAAGTCTTAACGTTATCCGAGGTATCACTGTAGTCCTAATTCTAGTGCAACACAGGGCTTTCCCCCTGGACATACCCACCATACCACACCCACAGAGTAGGTAGTAAAAAATTTTGAATCTCACCACTGATTGTAGCCTCTTCTTCACCTGCCATTACTAAATGAACTGGTTATTTTGCAAACATGTATAAGGTGGATTGAATATTCTACTATTTACAATTTTTCTCATCCTGTTAATAACTTCAAATGTTACTATGGCTGTTGAAATCTCCAATTAGGAAAGATAACACAGAAACGGTGTATATGCAGAAAGATGTATTAGGCAGTTTATAAATATATACAGCCAGTTCACGCAATAAGATTTCTCTGTTGTTGTCTTCAATATAGTCCTTTCAAAGGACTATAATATCCGGTCTTATCAACATGGTACTGTATTCACATTTTTTTTTGTGGGGGCCTCTCAACATCAAGGTCAACTTTGATTTTTCCTCTGTCAGTTTCTTGGACACAAAGAGTGTCTTATTTTTGTTTGTGGCAAAGTGAAACTAGAAGTTCCTACTTGGATGAAGAGATGTCTTCTATATTAATAGAAATGATTGTCATTGTGGTCTTAAAAAGAGCTGTTGGGTCATTTTGCTCATCAGCAATTTTACAATGCAATGCTTCTAGATTTGAAGGTTTGGCCAGCTCTATAGTGTCCTCCAGGGAACAGCTGTGTGTATTTGCAATGTTTTCCACTCTTTGAGGATGCTCCTTCTATGTCCCTCCCCTGTGCTGTAGCAGTTTCACAATTGAATTTTCATTTAGGCAAATTTGAGAGAGGCTATTCTGTGTTGCACCATTAATTTTCCAGTTACGTGTAAAATCCTTCTTCTTGAAAGGTTTCCTATTAGGTGGTATACTTAGCTCCACTAAGCTAGTAGTGATAACCAGGAAAGAGTAGAGACAGAAAATAGATGTGAAATATCTGTTTAATGAGAAATGACAAAAATATGCCAACTCAGCAGTGAAATATAACAGTAATGTATAAATTAAAAAGCAGGTACATGTAATGATTATCTGGGGGAAACGTGAAGCAGCACAGTAGGGAGATTTCCATGTAGCTTTTGGGATCTAAGAGTTCTTTGCCTGATTTCAGTATAGTATTCAGTAGGGAATACAAAAGCCATAAAAATTAATCTAAGGGACAAGAATGTGCAATGTGAATACTGAAAGGGGGATGCATCTGTCAATCACTGACATACATTTCATTAGAGAAAGACACTGAAGGGTAGAAAAATGTCATTTCCCCCAACGTACCTGGGCAAAATAATGCCTCTGTTGAAAATGAATGTGCCACATGTGTTAGCTACACCTCTAGCATCCAATCTCTTTTCCCATCTGTCTTACCTCCACAACAGTTTCTGTTGTTTCTTTTCACACAGAAACATGTTGATGTTACATTTTCCTAAATAGGTGGGTTGGAGAAGGAAGATATGCCATTTCCCAAAATGGGCCCTGCCTTCAAGAAGTGCATTTCACTGTCTCATAGTCATTATGTTGCAACTTTCCTAGTCAAATGTATGCTTCAAAAATATAAGGTATGATATATCTTCTAATCTACCATATCAACCCACTTTCATCCAAAGTGCATATCTTACAGCAGTTACATTAGTAGCAACAGCAATAGCATTTACACCTATGTACCATCCCATAGCTCTTAGAGCACTCTCTGGGCAGTTCATAAGGTAATTAGCATGTTGC
This sequence comes from Furcifer pardalis, assembly GCA_030440675.1. Lineage (NCBI taxonomy): Eukaryota > Metazoa > Chordata > Lepidosauria > Squamata > Chamaeleonidae > Furcifer > Furcifer pardalis. Next base: position 47,334,846 of record CP126895.1, read on the forward strand.
CCCCAACATGCTAGGTACTCATTTTGCTAACCTTGGAAGGATGGAAAGCTTATTCAACCTTTGAGTCCCATCAGGATCAAACATATGTCAGCAGTTTTGGCTGCATCACCATTTAGTTTTTATGTCACCCATTATTTTTAGGCTACTGTGAGCTCCATAAGCTTGTTCGGTGGGGTACCTTTTCTCAAGTACACCTGCTGATCTGGGCTTCTGGTCAGTGCACCTGCTGATCACAGCTTCTGGCCACTGAAGTCCAAGAACATATGAACCATCAAGTTTGCTGAGTCCTGCTCTAGACCAAAAGGATTTATAGAATTTAGGAGATATTAACAATGAATGATCCTGCACTGGCCCAAGGTCTCTATTGCAAGTAATTAGTCCTGTGGTTCTCTTTTTCAAGGGAAGATGTCCATCCTCTGTAAAGTTCAGTTACCTCCACTGAAAACTCCAAAAGTATTTTTAGTTCAAGTCCACTGGCCAGGTGTCTCATGCCAGGTCTTGCTCCACGGAGTGAAGGCCAATATGCTGACAAATGACAATATGCTGACAATATGCTGACAAATAGGGGGTGATTTTCATCCATGGGGTCTGTGTTCTCACCAGATCCAAGGCTCTCTCTGCTCCTTCACCTCTGGATGCTGCCCAGTTTTCTGGAACTTCTTCTGACAGAATTGGCTTTGGATAGGAGTAAGGTCTGAACTTCCTGCTTCCTATCCTATCCCCCATCTAAAAAGCAAAGACTGCTAGGGAGAGGTGGGATATTTCCACTTGTCAACCTCATCTTTGGGGTCTTGAAATTGTACAAGGACCCCTCCAGGGACCCATTTTAGATGCTGTATTCCTCTGGAGATTCCTTGTCCCAATGGCTGACTGATCACTTTTCTGCTCTGCCACCCCAACCTCCTTCTGCCAGGTCCTCATCTGACTAGGACTTCTTTGTGAAATCTTTCAGGAGGTTTGGCAACAGCTATAGTCTCAGCTCCCAGGTTTCTGAACTCCTTTTCCTTAGGTGGCTCTCTTTGGCAACCTGCCTGCTGTCACTTTGATTCCTTCTTGGGCTTTTGGGAGGGCAGCTTTTACACCCTTCATCTGTCAGGGATAGACAGGTGGAGCCCTTTCCCCCAGGGGTAGTGCCACTATCCCCGGGGCAGATATATTTACCATGGCCTCTTTGGGGTCCTGGCTTGATTGTAGATTAAAGTAGATTAAAATTTCTCTCCTGGTCCTTGAGCCCCTCCACAATGTCCATCAGAGTCTGGCTCAGTGCCTCTACAACCTCTGGTCCAGGGTCAGGGTGCAACAGTGAGCTGACAGGATCTTTCAAGGTCCTATTGTCCTCACAGTTACACACTCTCAGTTACTGGCGAGCAAGCCAAATGTCCTACTCTTTAAGATAACTACATCACAGAGATGCTGTATTTCTTAAATTATTTTACTATATTTCCATAAAACCTTGCTGAATGCCATAGGCAACTTGCAGAATCTGTTTTCACAATTGGGGACAATTGGGAACAATTAAATTAACATAAAAGGAAGCTAGCACTCCTTTTCTTGCACCTCTTAAACAAACAGAATGATGAAATGGAATAAATCTAACAGATGGATGAGGTGCCAACTAATGTTTTAGATTATCCTATCATGTGTCAGATTAAAAGAACCCTTAAATAAGATTATTTTCCAAAGGCAACTGTGAGTTTCTTCTGTATTTAACATACTTATGTCCTGTGTTTCTTTGCATTAGAATTACTTGTCTCCTCCATGTGCCTGATGCTATTCAGTAGTTTGAGAGAAGGAGCATTATCCAGAGCCAGTAACAGATGCCCATGCATTCCCATTTACTCTAAATTGAGGGCAAGGCTAGCCCTACCCCACTACTGCCTCTGTGAACCTGGAGATTTCTGGTCCACCCACTCACATAAGGCTACATAAGATTACAGGTGACCTCTGGGGTGAGATAGGAATGCTGGCCCTGAGTTTCCTGATCAGCTTATTGAACAAAAGAGGCCTTGGGTGAATGCATTTTATTCTAGTATCTCAGCTATGGGCATTCTGCTTTGAGTGATGCTGCTAGGAGTCGAGGCTCTCAGCTTCAGTGACATGATATGGTGTGCATCCAAAAAAGGGATTCAAGAATGTGTTAAAGATGGAGTGCATTAGGTTGACCTAATAACACACTTCCCAAAATACATTCACAGATAAAAATTTGGATGGTTGTAAGAATGCTTCTTACTTTGTCTACCAAATGCAAAAAAAACAGCTGTGCTGCTGCTGAAATCCTAATAAATAACCAAAAGTTATGTTTGAACACAACAATGGCCCTCTGGTTTCATTCCAGCTTCTGTTGATGAATGCTGAGTCATTACTCATATCAGTGTGCAAAACTGTGTGTGCCCAAGTTCAGAGAAACCATTGCGGAAAACTTTGGGGCTCTTTTGGATTATTTCAGTCACTTCTCCGGGCCCCTGCCATCACGCCCGGGAGAGGAGAAGAATGCCTGCACCTGTGGGAGGTGAGGCGAAGCGCCCGCCCGCCTTCTGAGCCCCGTCATTCTGGCACAGGGGCTGATAAAAGACCTTTCAGCCATGGCAGGTTGAGGACGCTCCTGCCTTCCCCATGGGCCCCTGCCATCACGCCCGGGAGAGGAGAAGAATGCCTGCACCTGTGGGAGGTGAGGCGAAGCGCCCGCCCGCCTTCTGAGCCCCGTCATTCCGGCACAGGGACTGATAAAAGACCTTTCAGCCACGGCAGGTTGAGGACGCTCCTGCCTTCCCCACGGGCCCCTGCCATCACGCCCGGGGGAGGAGAAGAATGCCTGCACCTGTGGGAGGTGAGGCGAAGCGCCCGCCCGCCTTCTGAGCCCCGTCATTCCGGCACAGGGGCTGATAAAAGACCTTTCAGCCACGGCAGGTTGAGGACGCTCCTGCCTTCCCCATGGGCCCCTGCCATCACGCCCGGGAGAGGAGAAGAATGCCTGCACCTGTGGGAGGTGAGGCGAAGCGCCCGCCCGCCTTCTGAGCCCCGTCATTCCGGCACAGGGACTGATAAAAGACCTTTCAGCCACGGCAGGTTGAGGACGCTCCTGCCTTCCCCACGGGCCCCTGCCATCACGCCCGGGGGAGGAGAAGAATGCCTGCACCTGTGGGAGGTGAGGCGAAGCTCCCGCCCGCCTTCCGAGCCCCGTCATTCCATATTGACAATGTTGATTTATGTGTAGTTATTCTGCTGTTTATTGCATTATATTATTGTATTTTTATGATATTTAATTGCTATTACATTACTATTATTATTTTGTTATGATATTGTTATATTTTTCATATTGGGTATGAACCGTATTGTGAATATATTGTTTACTGTCTATTTGTACTGAATATTGTTACGGACTGTATTTTGATTATATTATGTTTATATTTATTTTGTTGCGCTGTATTGTGGGATGCTGTGATTTTGTACTGTTGATCTGTTATATTGTATTGTATTCGATTTTATGTTGTAAGCCGCCCTGAGTTGGTTTTTGCCAAGTAGGGTGGCATATAAATCTAAATAATAATAATAATAATAATAAATAAATAAATAAATAAATAAATTCTTCAGAGAAGTGAATGAAATAATCAAAAAGAGCCCCAAAGTTTTCCGCAATGGTTTCTCTGAACTTGGGCACACACACATATATTTTCTGCAGCAGAGTTCAGATAATGCAATTCATAAAGTGCATGTATCCCAAGGCCATTTTTGCAGCATATCCCCACACTTAGGGTTACCATATCTCAGGATTTGTCCTGAGATTTTCTGCTCTTAGAGCAGGAAATCTCAGGACAAATCCTGAGATATGGTAACCCTACCCACACTAGATATTTTTCTTAGAAAGAAAGAAAGAAAGAAAGAAAGAAAGAAAGAAAGAAAGAAAGAAAGAAAGAAAGAAAGAAAGAAAGAATGAATGAATGAATGAATGAATGAATGAATGAATGAATGAATGAATGAATGAATGAATGAATGGTGTTTCCAAGAAGGTATGATTATCTTCTGAAGCCCTACATTATCCCCACCATCCAAAAAATACTCCCATTTGGAAGAGTCGATATGCCCTCTGAATGGTCCTAGAGCTTGAAAAATACCCATCCCTGCTCCAAAGACTCAAATTGTTCTGGTGAATTATGAATATATCCTCTCATTAAAATTTTGGTTTTCTGGACAACTCAGATTTCATACTTCCTAACAGTGATTCAAATGACTCATGGCTGCCCTCTAAGCTTAATGATAATGACACCTCACGCAGTGTTCTCTTTTATGCGAGTAACAGAAAAAAGAAGGTTTTAAAACTGGCCTGATATTAAGTGCATGTCACATTCTAATTCAAGCTGAATGTACAGTACTCTAAAATGTAACTGACATAGACAGCAAACAAAGAAACATGATCTTGCAGCATTATCAAAGATGCAAATGATCGGTAAACTATTATTTGAATTAAATTGTTTTTTAGGACAACATTATTTTCTTTAAATTCCATTTAAACTGGAATTAAGAGGAATTGAGATATGAAGATACTGCATATTATTTAAATTAAACAAAAAGAAGAAGACAACTTAAGAAGACAACACAAACACAAAAATAAAGCTATAATGATGGACAAGTCTGAATTGCTAGAAGCTTGTAATATAGAAAGTCTATATTCTACTCCAAGAGTTCTCAACCTTTTTAAGCCAGGGGCCAGGTCATGCTCTCTCAGACAGCTTTTGGGGCTGGATGGTAATTTTGCCCTTCCTCCACCATATGGCCCATGGGCTACAGGTTGAGAATCCCTGTTCTACTCTAAATATTGCTTATCTTAGCTAAAAGTATGTCTAGAAATCTATTAACTGGAAGGGTAAAAAAAACCCTCATTCTTGCTTTTTGTCTTGAGATGTAGTATAAAGCAAGATATTTCTGAAGCTTTCCTTAATTTTTATAATGAACTTTTTTTTGATAATGAGAATCCTAATGAAGAAATTTTGCAAAGCTTTTGTCTCAGACGTAGGTCAAATGGATCAATAAGGAAGAAAGGAATAATGGTAGTAATTAAGAAGCTGGAATGAATTAAATCTCTCGATTGGATACTGCAGAGTTGTATTTTAAAGAGTGCTGCATAATTAACACCTATACTAACACAACCTATTTACTCACTGTTTATTCCATTAAAAAGATTCTTCATGGCTGGAGAGATACTGAAATAATCCTCAATAAAGATGTGCAAAATGTGACTGGTGTTATTAATAAATATGGTCTACAAGGTCTTAATGAATATTTTGGCAGAGAGGTTGAATACTTTATTAGGACAATAAATTCATAATAATGAATGAGTATTTATTTAGGAAAGATGTTTAAGGAAATATACAGGGGAAATAATACTACTGATTTATCTTTTTTTAAAAAATAACCCCTTCCACACAATTTACATACTAGTTATCAGAAAGGGTGTTTTTTAAATAAAAAAAAATTGTGTTTTTAATTTCTCTACTTAAAATAGTTTATAAATAAAACCCAGAACTTTGCCAATATGTTTGAAATAGTAAAATCTCACACACCACTTCCAGAACAATTTAGTTTTTAAAAAAGGAGGACAAAATGTTACTTCCATTATATAAGCATTTCCTTTCAGATGAAAAACTACCAAATCTCATCTATCTTCTGCCTCAGCAACCAAAAAAATTATATTTCCAATTACAGGCAATCACAGATTTAACCTCTATTGAGAAATAGCAAATGCGCCTTATAAGAACTGTGTTGGGCCTTGAGTTCTGCCAGATTCTCATAATCTCCTGGCTCCACAGGAGTTTTCAAATGTCATTCTATGCTTTCCTGGGACCTATGGTGGTGAGAATGAGACAGGAAAGACTGCACATGATCCATGTTGCACATTTTCCCTTTCCTCTCTAATGGAATCAATAAACAAACATTGAAGCTGACACACTCCTATTTCTTTAAAAAAAACGGTTGGTTGATTGATTGTATTTCTATACTGCCAGATTTACTCACATTGGTTTACATTATTACATTTATAATTCATAATAAACAAAACAACCATTAAAAATAAAATGAACCACATAATAAAACCTTGGATTGCACACAACCCTCCCACATACACAAAAATTAATTAGTTACAGGACATGACACATGATAAAATTACTGCCTTTCCTTGTAGTGTCTCCAAAACCTAGCAGATATATTTTCTCTTGCAAACTGGAGTTGGAAAAAAAATGTTACCAATGCCTGCTCACAAGCAATTTAAAATATTTTTTAATTTTAAAAAAAAAACACTGTTACTTAGAGTACAGTCAAACCAACTTTCCAAACTTTATCTGGGAGCATTTGATCTTCTTGAAGTCTAAATCAACTTATCCTGCTTGCATGTATCTAAAGCATCTTTTCCTTCAGTCAGCCATTAAGATTCTTATATCTGAGAGATCAAACATTTGGTAGATGCATATTTTTCAGTTTATTTTGTTTTCAAAAACGGGAGCTCTCTGGTTACTTGGCTCTTAACCATGTTATTTACTAGAAAGGATTGTAACTTTGAATGTTTATTTCAGAGCAGCTTAATTCCCTTTAGTATTTCCTGAAGTTTAATGAATATTTGGCAACCCTACAGCACATCTTGGATGAAAGTTTAAGAACTTTATTACGAATCCAAAGTTGAACTGAGGGTAAGCTTCACCTAAGGCAAACAGAGGACATGGAGGAGAATATATATGTATGTAATGATTTGTGTGTGTTTATATGAAGAAAATACCAAGTGATGCTACTTTCCTTCATCATACAGTATCTCATATGTTTAGCAAAAATAAGGAATAGATTATAATTAGCAGTTGACAGTCTATTTCTAGGAGACTATAAACAGGCATTGTTAGGGAATGTAATGCATGCATGTAACATTCGATCTGTATATTACCTAGCTGAGCAATATAGCACATTTTTTAAGATATAAAAAAGTAAATCCTTCTCATTTTAACTGGCCTCCACAGGATATGCCTACTAATTTTTCATCTTATGCTTCAATAGCCCTAATTGTTCATAAGCTTAAATGACAGCTAAGTAATTCCCTATTTCTAATGACCACAGGCCATTATGAAATATATGAGCACTTGAAGTAAAAAAGGGAAATTGAGAGAACATCATTTTAATGAATGCAACCCTGCCAGACAATGACTAATCATATTGTTTCTGTCCGAGTAGTTATTTGAAGGATTGGTGAGCAAAGGACAGAGCTTTTTCTTTCTGATCTCCCTCCAGATTTGCTGTATTGTTAACTCCTGTGAGGTATGGCATGGTTTATAAGCATTTAAATTCATATTTATTGTTTCAGTGTGAATTCTTGCCCTGTTACCAGAGACTTGTGTGCGCGCGCATGTGTACTTATATGAGTGCAATATTATAATATAATTGTAACAATCCTGTTGCCTATCTTAGTAAATCCCTTCTAGAGTAGGCCCATTAAATCAGTGGAGATGCTAGGGAGGGAGGGAGGGAGGGAGGGAGGTAGATAGATAGATAGGTAGGTAGATAGATGGATGGATGGATGGATGGATGGATGGATGGATGGGCTGATCCTATTGAGATACCAATGATTTAGCCAATGTTTATAGGTAGCAAGTTATAACATAATCAGTTGCCTCCAAGCAATGGCATAGTTAGTAGCAATAGTCATAGTTTTTCCATCTGCAGAAATGTGAGGTAAATTATGATACATGTATAATTTGTTGCAGAATATGTTGGCCTACGATTAAATTATAAGAAATTGTCTTCAGCACCATAATAAAAGGTTCCCTATAGCATTTAGGCTTCTTCCTGAACAAAAAGACCATGAAAGAAAATAATTCCTGCCAAAGCAACTCAATCCTTGTTTTTTAGATACTGTACCGTTGTCTAGTCAATGTGACTATTGGTTGAATCAGGGAAGCAAATGTGATTAAAGAAAGAAAGAAGTTCCCAAAAGTGGGTTGATCTTTCCCATTGAAGTGCTTTTTAAAAAAAGTGTCAGATAACATTAAAATATTAAAATTCTCCCCCCCCCCCCCCAATCTCATGATATTCTGCCTACAAAAGCAGCAGAAAGGAGGAAGCAGCTTGTAGCACTACCCATTAATTTTATTTGGTAGACATTTAGTACACCCAAATTATTGACACATAGCTGCTGCTGCTTCTTCCTTCATGTCTAGGCCAGACATGAAACTGTCAAAACGAAGGCACCTTTTGGTGAGTTCATTCTGCATTTCCTTTCACCTGACCTAGTGTGAGAAAGATTAGCCAGCATCGCAAGGTTGCTTTTACCAGGGTTTGCCCCATTATGGTTCAAAAATACCACAATCTTCAAGGAGACTCTTTCTGTGTACCCATTAGCTATGCATTGTTTTATGAGTCTCAAACACTTCAATCACTTTGCCAGGTTTTGCAGGTTCTTGCGGGTTTGTATACCTACAGATGAGAATTTACTTTAAATAGCATATTTGTGTAATCATATGGTTGACAAGATGAAGCAAGTGTGACTAGGACAAAGCTGGAATTGCAGCAGAGAACTTGCAGATTTCTTCACTGTTAGGTGACAATATGGAAAGATAAGGAAAAATTGAATAGATGCAATTCAATATGTTGGGGAGGGGCATGTGCTGCTTTCTTGGCCATTTAATTAAATTGTTAGGGCTTTTTTTAATATCAGTATTAAGCAACTATGAAAATGGGAAGAAAATAGAGCATTGTGGAAAATAAAAAGGATACCTTGGCAGGTGGTATTGCTTGTAAGTAAATGTCTTTTAAATGATTGGGGAAATTGTGTAAAAACACTTATTTATAGGGAAAATGGATTGAGCCATAAAAATGTTATATGAGTAACCTTATGTATAGGTGTATTATGTATATTAATGTACAGGATAGGACACGAGAGCATTTTTGAAATATAGTAAATATATATGCATACATATAAACATATTCATATACAAAATATGCTGACATTTGGATAACAGAATATCATAAATCTAGTATAATAACTAACAGCACACAATACTATCAAATCTGTCAAATTCTATGTTAAAAAAACCCAATTCTTTTGGTTTTTCACAGCAAAAACAAAATATATTCTTATGGCAACTTAAAGACTAATACATTTTATTGTGGTGGAAACTTTCCCTTAGTAAGTTGCATAAATCTGTAAGATGGAAGAAGCTTTTTGTTTTAGAAAACAAATATATCTAACTTTGCTTGGGTTAGAACATTACTTGTATTCCCTCTACCACAATGCTTCATCTTTTTTTTCTTCCCCTGACCAGTATTATTAGTTTCAGACTGGTCAGCCTCTTTTTAACCCCAGAATCCACTCCAGCTTAATACTTACAGAATAGAAAAAAATAACTTCTTTAGACTGGGATGCTACATTAAAGATAACCCTTTCCAGTTATTTAACTGGGAAATTAACAGTATCCCAGAAAATCTTGTCTAGTACAGTAATACCTCCCATAATAAATTTAATTCGTTATGCGAGGTTGCTCACTATGCAAGGTTGCTCGCTATGCGGAACAAACAAAATTCCTATGGAAAAACTCCCATAACGAGCGTTTCAAAGGGGAAAACTCGCATAGCAAAAAAAAATTCGCTCTGCGAGTTTTTCCCATAGAAACATTTGTTATGCGAGTTTTTCCATAGGGAAAGTCCGACTCGCATAGCGAAAATTTTCGTTATGCGAGTAAGACTGCTTAGCAAAAAACTTGCTCGTTATGCGAGTTTTTCGCTAAGCAAAACTCTCGTTATGCGAGGTTTGACTGTACAGTACTTTTTGTTTCAAAATGAGGAACTAAACCTCCCAGTACTGCTGAGACACAGTTTCAGATTACAGATTTTAGAAGACCCCCAGCCAACGCCAATGAATCTATAATCTACCCAGTTTATGTACTTTGAAGTAAATCGTACTATGGTTACTGGAATTTCTCCTCAATAGTAATATTTAGGGTTCTGCTCTTATAGTGAAAACCTATACATGCTTACTCAGTTATATGTCCTCTTTATTTTAATGTGGATTACTCCCAGCTCTGTAGATGAAGAATTACAGCTTCATAGGGCAAACCTTATTTCAGAAATTTCATCCGTCTAAATCCTGAGAATATCCAAAATCCAGCTAGTAAGTCCTGTCAGGCTCATTCAGGCATGGAGGAAAGGATTTTTGTTCTCTTTTTCTTCCTCAGCCTGGGTTTTTCTTTCTTTTAACTTATTCTTCCAGTGAATTCAAATTATGGTTAATTTAAACCAGTTCCAGGGCTGAAATAGATTATTACCTTTGCTGGGTTCAAGATAATTGGGAATCCTTTAGAACCACAACTCTTTCTGAGATTTCTCCTAATACATCTCTGCTTCCATGCCTTCTTTTCCTCCTCTCACAGTTTTGATTTTTGAGCTAAAAGGTACAGATACTTCCTCCTCCCTGAGATGAAAATCCTATATGTCACTGTACCAAGAGCCAAAAGATTGCACTGTAATGCTCAGCATTGTTAGAATTGGCTAGGTTTTGTATTTTGTTTCTTTGATTTTTCTTTACACACTGTATATTTGTGGATATTTTATCTGGGAATATGAGCAAACTACCTACCTACCTACCTATCTATTTATATATATACCACCATCTGGGTTATTTTACCACTCCTGAGATGAAATAAGCAAAATACAGGTTTGCTTACCCCTGCACTAGAACATTTATAATAAAAGCATTGGTCTTAAATGATTGAATATATGATTGAAAAGCAGTGGAAGCAAATATAAAGAAAATAGCAATAGGCTAATGTGAGAAAAGACATGAAAAACACAAGTAGAACAATAGAACTCAAAAAAGAGGGCAGAAGGGATTAGATGTTATGGACACATAAGCATTATAGCAGAAAGATATGTAGATTCTACCCTTACAGCACAAATCTATATTCCAAATTCCATTATTTCCAAATTCTACTCATTATTTGTGGGCAGAGAAATTAGGGAGGCTATTCCACCGAGTTTCTCCTGTGAACAGAAAGTTTTTCTCAACAGTCTCACAGAATTGATAGATGAAGTGATCATCTGCAATGGCATTGACAGAGTCATTGTCTTTATTAAGTTTTTATTGAGGAAACCCTTTTCTCCCCATTCTACTTATTTTTGCAGCAGGTACTTCTAGAAATAGCATCTTGGCCACCAGGCCACCATTTTGCTTTCCTCTCCTAGACCTAACATTGTTTTAGTCATTGTCTACTTTAGTAACCATGTTTGGAATTAACAAGTACATTTAGTTAGTTAATTAGTTATTCAATTTTTATAGTCGCCCCAATTGACATGCGACTCTGGATGGTGTCACGAAACCGGCCGGCTCCCTCTGCCTTGGCCCTCCTATACCAAAGACCCCAGAGGGCGAGCTAGCCGGCAATGCAGCTTTACAGCCCTTAGCTGCTTCTCTTCCACAAGGAGGTTTAAACAGGTAGCGTATTCAGAGGCTTGTGTGTGAATGCATTGCTGCTCTTACCCTTTAGTCCAATGAAGAGATGTTGTGGAAGCAAACGAAGGTTTATTGATCAGGTATATTGATCAGGTTCATAAAGCATAGGTCAGTAGCATAAGACAGTCCAGCAAACAGTCCACAGGTACATTAAGTAACCATTTTGAAGAAGCCAAAAAGGAATAGCCCCCAGGCAAAGATGTTAGCCCATAGACATCCAAAAACGAACTCCCTCTCCTCTCTCCAAGATGGAGATTCTCTAGTCAGGTGGGGCACCTTTAACCAATCAGGGAACAGAGAAAACTTTCTCATAACAATAATTGTTTACACATGTGTACAATCAGTAGAGTCAAAACATGAAGCTCAGCTAGCCTAGAGAGATAGGAGGCAAGAACACTAACTGAAAACAAACCGTCTCATGACACGTAGTCTGTGAGACAGAGAGAACAAAGGATTTTTGAGGCCTAGCTAAAACTACAACCTCTCCAAGCCTTGAGAACGTTAGGAAATATGTCGTTTCCTGACAGATGGCGTACATAAAATACCCAGCATTTAAATTATAGAAACCCTTAAAATTCCTAAAAACACTGAAAAACTAAATAAACACCACACTAATGGGGATTACAAGTAGACAAGTACAGTCAAACCTTACATAAAGAGTTCCTCGCTTAAAGAGTAACTCGCTTAAAGAGCAGAATTTTCTGTGAATGTTCGCTTTGCTTAACAAATAAAACCAACCAAAAACTTGCTTAACAAATAAATCAGGGTTCACAATCCCCCCCACCAGAAGTCACAATTGGTCACTTACAATGGTGTTTCGCTTAAAGAGTAAACTCGCATATAGAGCAATCCTGTGGAACACATTATGCTCTTTAAGTGAGGTACAACTGTACATGATATTCAGGGAGAAATGAAGATAGGAAGAGAGATACAGTACTTTCTCCTGAACAAGACTCACCTGATGTATACACTGTTGTCTTTGAGAAAAAGCCATTATTTTTAAAAGATTTTTCATCTTACAATTATTATTTTTTTAGATATCCCTATACTTATGTTATTAACTGTTGATATGTTAAATCAGTTTTAACATGCCATTACGATTTTAATTTTGCTCAGAATGTCTGTTTATGTCTTGTGGGTGGAATTTTTGTCATGTACAGAATGGGCAACATCCTTGAAGCTACCTATACCCCAGGTGTTTTGAATGTTGTGAGAATGTTTTTCAGAGGGCTTTGTAAGGTAAGAATATAAAAAAAATACTCAAAACACAGGCACTCCTGGTAAATAATAGAGGCTAGCTTGGTTTAGTACCACCAACCTACTTATTGCAAAAGAACCAAACTATTTTTTAATTTAATTTTATTAAAGGTTGTTAAAAGACAAAAGATTTTTAAAAACCCTTCAAAATAGTTCCAACATTCAACATTCAAAGGCTGTGGAGCAAATAAACAGTCAAAAGATTGAAGGAAAACAAGCCACCTAACCTATGGTAATACAGTACGTAGATGGCTTCAGTATATACAAAACACATAACAGAGGCACATAGCATCCTCTTAAGAGACAACTAGACTAAACTAAGTAACCTCTGACCTCATTTTATACCCAAAGTTCCACTTTTCCACAACTCTTCCATAGGATTTGCCAATCAGGCATCAAGTAATCCTCAAAGAAGAGAGTAACCTTTTCCCCTCTTTATCTTCTGCTGAAATCATTATTCCTAATTAACTGTGGACCAAAAGCATGATGATCCCAGTCTTGAAGTATTCATTCCCTCAGTGATGATTTGCAGGGGCTAGCAGCCTTTCAATTTAGCTATGAGCATCTTCTGTCTTCTATCAGTCAGCTTGCCCTAGGCACAAAACCACAAGGCCTGATTTTTCTAGAAGACTACAAGAAATCTGTAGCTGACAGACTTCACCTTCTTAGGATCCAAGATCACTGCAGATGGTGACTCTAGCCATGAAATAAAAAGAGATTAATTCTTGGGAGACAAGCTATGAGAAACCTAGGAAACACAATGAAAAGTAGAGACATCACCCTGCCAATAAAAGTCCACATAGTCAAAGCAATGATAATCCCAGTAGTAATATATGGTTGTGAGAGTTGGACCAAAAGGAAGGCTGAGCGCAGAAGAATAGACACCTTTGAAATGTGGTACTGAAGGATAATTTTGAGAGTATCCTGAACAGCAAAGAGATCAAATAAATCAATCCCGAAGGAAATTAACCCTGACTGTTCCTTGGAAGGACAAATATTGAAGATGAAGCTAAAGTACTTTGGACACCAAAAAGAGAAGAGGGGACTCACTTGAGTAGGTCTTGCTGCTAGAGAAGATTGAAGGGAAAAGGAAAAGGTGGCAGCAGAGGATGAAATGGCTAGATGGCATTGTTGTCGCAATGGGTGTAGAGCTGAGCAGCTGCGGAAAATGGTGGAGGATAGGGGTGCCTGGTGTGGAATGGACCATTGGGTTGCAAAGGGTCGGATTTGACTATACGACTGAATAACAATACAGGAAATCTGATCCCTATTTTCTCAATCTCTTGACAATTCTCCATCTCCCAATGAAGAAAACCCTAGATAGCTTTGGACTCTTGCATTCTGTACTTGGGACTTCTTCTCCAATGACCCAAATGATGATTCAAGCTCTCCAGTCTCCACATCTTCTGTTGTCTTTTGTGGTCAACTGGTCTTCTCAAGAAAGGGGCCCTGAAAGCCATTGGCTTCCTAGAGCACAATGCTTCCTTGACAGTTTAAAAATCATTATAAGTGGAAATCTACTACAGTAATACCCCGGATAACGATTGCATCGGATAACGCTAGAATTGGATAACAATGCAAGTTTTTTGGAAAAAACTTGCATCGGATAACGATTCTTTTAGCGTTGTCCGATGCAATGGTCTGCGGGTGTGGGGTGGTTTGGGTAGAACTACCCAATCCACCCCCCACCCGCAGTGGTCTCTGCCATTGCAGCAGGGTCAGGGAAAAGCACCCGCCTTTCCCCGACCCTACTGCAGTCACAAAGCCTCCTTGTCTCTTTCCCTCCCTGTATTTACCTGGTTTAAATACAGGGAGGAAAAGGGAGGGAGAGAAAGACGGAAGCAGTTCTTTTTTCCTCCCTGTATTTAAACTACAGGAAGAGAGAGGGTTGTGTTTTTTTCTTCCCCTCCCTGTATTTAAAACACAAGCCTCTCTCTCCCTGTAGTTTAAATACAGGGAGGAAAAAGACGCGATCACGTTTGCGACCGCGTCTTTTTTCCTCCCTGTATTTAAACTACAGGAAGAGAGAGGGTTGTGTTTTAAATACAGGGAGGGGAAGAAAAAAACACAACCCTCTCTCTTCCTGTAGTTTAAATTTAACCGCTGTGGGTGGGAGGTGGCTTTAAAGGCAGGGAGGAAAAGTTCTTAAAGCAGTTTGTCCCTGAAGTCAGGGCTTTTTTTTTTTTAGCGTTGTTCGATGCATGCATCGGACAATGCTAAAAATCGGATAATGCCATGACTTGTAGAACCAAGTCATAACGTTATCCGGGGTATTACTGTATTTGAATATGGTTATTTTTGTATTAAAGCATATGCTTTATGAAAGGCATACACTGATAATACATAAAAGTATACACTGCAGCAGCACATAACCAGATATTCCCTTGTGTCATCCATCTATAGCCACATTGCATCAAAAGCATGCTTATATGTCTGTTTTATATCCGTAAATCACTACAGTTTTGCCTAAATAATCCCTGAGAACTTTGTGAGGCTGCTGAAGATTCGATTGGAAATTCCTTCCCCTTAAACAAAAGTATGGTTTTCACACATCCTTATGAAAGAATAAGCTGACATCTAGTTTCCCAGGTAGATATTTTCTAAAAATTATTGCATTTGCTGGCTTGTGTGCTTCTGTTTTGTGTATAATGTCTACATAAAACTTTTGTAATTTAGCTACATATTTTCCCCTTAGAAACAACCAGAACCAAGTGGGATTTTCACCAGCTCACATTCAACCTTCTGTTGTCTTCCTTGCTTCTCCCCTTTGAACCTGCATAAATCTTTTTTATGTAGGATTGTTCACTAACAAAGTTATCCAGCTCTTAAAAGAGAAACCTTTTGCAACAAAGCAGCATGCAATACATTTGATTGACCCATAAGCCTAATCAATAATTTTAAATAGAAATATCATAGTTTTCCCAAAATACAAAACAATATATTGCTGCTGTAGAATACCAACACCAGACACTTCAAAGTTCATATTTCAGAATCATTCTACTGCCAACACTCCTAATGCAAGAAGTTGTAATTCTCCTGTTAACTTTTTACCTAGAAGCAAATCTTGTTTAGCTTAGTGGAGCTTGCTTCTGCATAAGTATGTATTGGAAGGAGTATGTATTGGAAGGACACATTAACTGCCTCAAAACAGTGCAATTTAGGTGCAATTCACCCTTGCTCAAAAGCCAATTCTAGCCAATTCTGGGGTTCAGTGCTGAAATCTATAGCCAGCGATGTCTGCATCTGCAGGCGTTTCTGTGAACATGTGTCAGGCATAACTAGTGCATGGAACACTGTTTACCTTCCCACTGAAGTGGTACCTATTTATCTACAGTAATACCCCGGATAACGATTGCACCAGATAATGCTAAAACCGCATAACGATGACAAATTTGGGGGGAAGATTTGCACCGGATAACGTTCATTTTAGCGTTATCCGATCCATCATCATAAAGAAGTAAAGGAGGCCAAAGCTCCTCTCCCTGCCACTTCCCTCCTTCCCCCCCCCACCCGCAGTTTGGGGACTCCCCACCCCCACCCCACCCCCCACCACTGTGACTGCAGTAGGATCTGGGAAAGCGCCTTTCCCCCGACGCTACTGCAGTCAAAGTCTCTTTACAGTATTTCCCTCCGTGTATTTAAACTAAAGGGAAGGGGGAAATAGAAATATGTGATTGGTTCTCTAGAGAACCAATCACCTCTCCCTTTCCCCCTCCCTGTCGTTTCAATGCACGAAGGGAAAGAAAAAAACAGAAACCTCGCGTCTTTTTTAAACTACAGGGAGAGGCTTGAATACAGGAAGGGGGGGAAAAGCCTCCCTCTCCCTGTAGTTTAAAAAAGACACCCCCACCACTGTGCTTACCTTCTTTTGCTGACTTGCATGCTCGATAGCTCGAGGCTTGTATTTTTCACTTCCTGCATTGAAACGACAGGGATGCAGAAAGAGAGAGAGGTGATTGGTTCTCTAGAGAACCAATCACATTTCTCTCTTTCCCCCTTCCCTGTAGTTTCAATACAGGAAGTGAAAAATACAAGCCTCGAGCTATCGGAGCGTGCAAGTCAGCAAGAGAAGGTAAGCACAGCGGTGGGGGTGGCTTTAAAGGCACCCCACTGCCTGCTCGGTTTGTCCCTGAAGTCAGGCCCTTTTTTCTTTTTTCTTTTTTTAGTGTTGTTCGATGCATGCATCAGACAATGCTAAAAACCGGCTAACATCATGACTTATGGAACCAATTTCTTGCTTTCGAACTGCTAGGTTGGCAGGAGCTGGGACACCGACAGAAGCTCACTTCATCATGCAGCACTCGGGTCTCAAACTGCTGACCTGCTGGCCTATTCATCAAGTTCAGCATCCTCAAGACTACATATCTCGAATGTCTCTTTCCGGCTTGAAAAAAAAAAGAAACCAGAAGATGATGCAATGAGCATGACGAGAAAGAAGAATCTTTTATCAGTGAAAAATGAGCAAAGTGAAGGAAGAAGAACAATAGAAAGGTGAAATGGGAGGGGGGAGTAAAGAAGCAGGAGCAGATTAAAACTGAACTGAGACAACACATACTGCCACCACCTTTCTTCATCACACTCCATACCACTGCCACCTTCAACTGTAACAAGATGAATACAATAAACAGAAGTTGAGGGGAAAGACAGTGAGAGAACTAAAGAGCAGACCTAGAAGAGAAAGTAACTATATCTACAGAATGAGTCTCTGATTTGGTAGACAAGGGTAATTAATGACTCAAAGTACAATATAGACAAAGCTTTCCCTTGCTCAAAAGTCAGTTGTGTCCAACTCTAGAGGGTGGTGGTTATCTCAGTTTACAGCCAAAGAGCCAGGACTGTCTGCATCTGCAGAGGTTTCCATTGGCATATTGCAAGCATGACTAGATATGGATCACTGTTTGCCTTCCTACCAAAGAGGTCCCTATTTATCTACTTGCAATTTCTTGGTTTTCAACTTCTAGGCTGGCAGGAGTTGGAAGTATCACGGCCCTTTCGACTCAAAGTATAAATGTATGCAAATTTACTCAGAATCCCTTTGGTTCTTTGGGGCTGATTTATAGGTTAGGAACTGCTGGATAAGGTAAGTGTCCAGAACACTACAGCCTCAAAGAATCAGGAAGGTCTGATTTGGGATCTTGCCTTTATCTTTTGAGAAGAAAAGATCATTGATCTGAGGACTGAATAAACTGCAATCAGCTTAATTTATGGAAAGAAAGGAATGCAGGCAAAAGTAATCTCTGTATGATGAAGTGTAAGAGGCAGGCCTTGTTTGGGGGAAATGATCCGAAGCACTCAAATCCATTCTATCTAGATCAGTTTCAACCTAAAAGTGTACTAAAGATTTTTCAAACCCAGAGGCAAGGAAAAAAATCAATATTCAGAACAACTCCAATGCAAAGCTTAATCAGCTTTTTAGTGTTTGTTTAATTTGCAACCTCATTTAAAGGGCTCATTCACTTACTTTATAGATTGGTGTCTTTCCATGTATTCAAGCAATTGGGTACTGAGGATAGTGACTATTGTGAAAAACAGTACAGTATCAGTCTTTAACAATAAAACCTCTCATAATCACTACAATAATATATATTGAACACTGTCAATAATATATATAAATATAAGCTGCCAATATTTTCTTGGTGCATATAGGTTCTTAAGATAAACGTTTGGCAGAAAATTGGTCCCAGCTTTGTTGTAGTCTATAAAGCATGGAGTGACCATTTTCTGAAATTCTTTGGTGCACTCCAGTAGCCAATAGATATTTGCCATATGGTCTCAGGTGCCTCTTTCTTTTCAGAATCCTATAGGGCCTGCATTCCTTGGCATCTCCTTTCTTGGGGATTGGAACATATATCAAGTATTGCCAGTCTGTGGACCATTGTTTTGTTTTATACATTTGTTTGCATAATCTTGGTAAGATTTTGATAAATTCATTCTGTGTGGCTTGAAATAATGTTATGGGTATTTCATCTGCTCTTGGTGATTTATTTCTTCCTAGTACTTTCAGACCAGATTTTACTTCACTTTCTGGAACTGCCATCCTTCGTCATAAGATTTTTCTCCAAAAGAACCTGTCATCCTATTATCTCTTTTGTCTACTTATTAACTTAACATCATTAGTTTGCTGCTGTTTGGTGTGGTGATAGGTACTATGACAATGGTACACAGCAGTTCATAGCTGGTGTGTGTGTGATGGTGTAGACAGTTATTTATACCTCTGTAGATCCCATCTTACAATTGGACGTCATACTTTGCTTTTGCCTCTCTTATCCTGATTAGAACTTGAAAAAGAAAGAACAACTTTGGCCCATTCTGTTTTTTAACTGAAGCAAGAGTTTTCTACTCGGCACTGAGGCTACTCACAAACTGAATCAATGATATGGGTGTCATGCTGTAATGTGGAAGGCAGATGAAAGGCCAGTCTTCATGGCTGATCACCATAAAGATCACCATATTCAGTTTCAGATACGGAAGAAGAAGAGGAGGAGGAGCATAAAAATTGTCAGTCTTCAAATTGTTTCCTATATCCTTTGTTTTTAATAAATAAAATGTATCAGTTAATTTGACTAAGGGTTTTTGTGGAGGGTTTGCTATTTAGGTGCCCTTTTGTGCCACTCCTTGACATTAGTTATGGCCATCTGTCCTATGTAACCAAATAGGATTTTACTTTAACACCCAATCTGAGAACTAAACCTGGAATCATTAGCAAAGTAATTTGTTCATCATCTTAGACAAGTCAATCATTCTCCAAATTAGTCACTAAATCTGTAACAGTATCTACCAATTAAAATGCATCCTGTGAAGCCACTATTAATTAAAATAAATCTTTAACTGTAGAAGTCTAAAACTTTGTATTGAGCTTCAAAAGTTAAGGCAGTTTTAGAAAATCCCTCTTATAGTCTGGATCTAATTATTTATTGCCCCCACATGCCCGCACAAAAGAGACTGACCACAGTGCAGTTGGTAGAAAAATTGGGCCACTTTATTTGAAATCAACTTGGTTAACTTTAACCATCTTAACAGTAACTTAATGCAGCAAGGCCGCAGTAGCACTGGTGAGGTCAACGATATCCAATTGCCAACTTAACTTGGATATCGTACAGCCATAACCCAACATCATTTAACTGTCCCGGTCAGAAGTAACCAGTTGTTATCTCCTTCTGACCCTACACCGGGCGAACTCTATATTGGGGCTGCCTGCTGCCGAGCTGGGCAGTTACCCAAGTTCCCGGTCCGCATTTTGATCAGACTCACAGAGTGGCCGATCAAAACACGTTCCTACCCGGTTATCCTGGGACCAAATTTATTCCACACCAGTGCTACCCGCCCCCAAAAGTGACCAAACAACAAACCCAATCCAGCTCCAGTCGGCTAAGCAGTGTGGGATGGGCGAAAACGCCAAGAGACCTACCGGCCAATCAAGGTCTCAAGCAAAAATTCCCATCCGGCCCCGAAGCGACCCAAAAACAGTCACACTGCGGCCAGGGAGGGAGGGTGGGGCTCTCTTTGCCCGCCGACGATGGACTGGCGGCGAGCGCGGGGAGCGCGCCGCCCTTATAAGGGCGGCGCTTAGCCACGCCCCCCGCGCCCGTCCCCAGGCCCGTCTCTTCGGCGGGTACCGGGGCAAAGCGAGCGGCCCCGGCAATTGCCGCGGCCGCTCGACCATTGCCCCCACATGCCCGCACAAAAGAGACTGACCACAGTGCAGTTGGTAGAAAAATTGGGCCACTTTATTTGAAATCAACTTGGTTAACTTTAACCATCTTAACAGTAACTTAATGCAGCAAGGCCGCAGTAGCACTGGTGAGGTCAACGATATCCAATTGCCAACTTAACTTGGATATCGTACAGCCATAACCCAACATCATTTAACTGTCCCGGTCAGAAGTAACCAGTTGTTATCTCCTTCTGACCCTACACCGGGCGAACTCTATATTGGGGCTGCCTGCTGCCGAGCTGGGCAGTTACCCAAGTTCCCGGTCCGCATTTTGATCAGACTCACCGAGTGGCCGATCAAAACACGTTCCTACCCGGTTATCCTGGGACCAAATTTATTCCACACCAGTGCTACCCGCCACACGGGGGGAGTGAAACTACTCACCGCCCCACCCACCCCGAGACCGACAACTCGGTCACCAGGCCCTGCTGCAGAGCTCCCAGGAATAAAACTTGGCCGTTCGGTGACGGGTGTACTCCGTCGCTCCTGTACAGGTGGCCCAACTCCGACATATGAAACAACGGATGCTCCACCACTGTACCAAGCCCCCAGGTCTGGAGGAAACGTGCCACGGTGCGGTTCACTCCACGCCGCGCACGGTCCACAGCCCGGTAATCCACCGCGCCCCTGTACCGGGCACGCGGTATCATACTCGACCAGACAATTCTGGTCGCCGGCCAATGCTGGTGCAGGAGATGGAAATCCCTGCAAATGGCCCTGGCCAAATCTAGCCCCATCCGCTGACCCAGGTCGTTCCCGCCCAGGTGCACCAGTATGATATCGGGGGGTGGCACATGCCAGCTAGCCATCAGAAGAGGCATAAGCTGATCCCACAACATCCCCCGCACCCCCCGCCACATGAGGTAGGCCCACTGTCGCAGGCCAAGATGGATCCCGCAGGGAGCTGCACCAGCAAAACGAGCGGCCCAGTAGATGTAGCTGTGGCCGACGATCCACACCCGGGCCACAGCACTCCGAGGGAAGAGCTCTGAAATAAAACAAACAGAAAACAAGCGGCAGCAAGGCAGGTCATGGCAGTAACGGTCGCACATACGTCTTAAAACACGCAGACCCCCACCGCCCCATCCTCATGATGTCCGCATCAGAATACCCAAAAGAGGCCGCGGTGGAAGCAGCCCCAATGCGGAAAGAGTGGGTGCCGTAACGGGCACCAGGGATCCCCACCTCCGACAGTGCCGCCCCAGTAACCTTCCAAAATTGAAAACGCGTGAGTGGGGACCCATCCCGGTGTACAAAAAGGGGCAGGGGACCAGAGGGGCGTATGGTCAGGTAGCACTCCAGCGCTCCTACCGGACAGATATCTGCTATACTGCACCGCAGTAGCAGCAAGGAGACCCCCCGGCCCAGCTGGTCGGTCTTGGAGATCCGGACCGTCAGCCGAACCGACGACGCGGTGAGCGCGACGTCCGCCAGCTGCAACGCGCGGCCGGACATGTCCCCTCGGGATGCCACCACCAATTCTCCCACTCGGAGGGCCGCAAAAAATGCGACTGAAGAAGCGGCGTGAAACAACGCCGCCTCATACCCGTCCGAGCAATGTCGTGGCCAGGCCGCAGCCAAACGCCGCAGCACCGCCGGTGACACCGGCTGTCGGGCGTCCGGGCGGTGGCCACGCTCCCTCGACCAGCCCTCCAACACCCGGCGAATACGAAAATCGCCAAGGGTGTCGGGAACACCGTTGGCTCAGGCGGCAAAGGCCAAGGCCGACAGCCGCCCCTGGATGGTACGTGGGGCAAGGCCAGAACTCCGCAGGTGTACCATGAACTGAAGGACATGGTCCACCGGGAGCGGCCAAACCTCCGGCAACCCCTGCTGGCTTCTAAAGGTGGTAAATGCCCCACACGCCAGGCGATAGGCACGGCGTGTGCGACCCGATAGGGAAAGGCCGATGGCCCGATTCACCTCGGCCCTCCAATGTTCCATACCGCGTCCGGCAACTCCGATGGAAGTGCCCTGGCACCGGGAGCCAACGCCCTGAACCACGCCATCTGAAAGCGGGACAGGGCATCAGCAATGGAATTATCCACCCCCGGCACGTGGCGTGCGCGAAATACGATGTTAAGCCTCAGCGCAGCCAGGACGAACGGTCTGACCAAGGACATAACCCGGGGGGAGCGGGACGTCTGCGAGTTGACCACCTGGACAACCGCCGCGTTGTCACACCAAAAGGTGACAACGGAGTTTTCCCAATGACGTCCCCACATGTTAATCGCCCCCCAGATGGGAAAGAATTCCAGAAAAGTCAGGTCCCTCACGACGTCGGAGTCCCGCCAGTGTGGCGGCCACGTGCCGGCGCACCATCGGCCATCAAAATAGATGCCAAAACCGCAAGACCCCGAGGCGTCGGAATGGACCTGAAAACTGGAAGAGAGGAAAAGGTCAGAGCGCCAAAAGGAAACCCCGTTGAAGTCCCTGAGGAACGCCAACCAGACCTCCAAATCCTCCCTCATCCCGCGGGTCAGCCTAGTTCTGTGGAACTTCTTGGTCAGGCCGGCCATCGCGTCGCACAAGCGGCGAGCGAAGGCGCGGCCAGGGGCCACCACCCTGCAGGCAAAGTTTAGATGCCCGTGAAGCTCCTGCAATTCGTGCAGGGCGACCTTCCTCTTGGGCAGGAGCGCCTCAATCCTGTCGACCAGGCGTTGCACCTTGTCTAAGGGAAGACGAGAGGTCATGGCCACCGTGTCCAATTCGATGCCCAGAAAAGTGAGGGTAGTGGCCGGACCCTCAGTTTTCTCAGGCGCCAACGGAACAGCCAACTCCTCCGCCAGGCACTGAAATGAGTGGAGCAGGTGAACGCAATCCCCAGTACCCGCGGGACCCCCAAAAAGAAAATCGTCAAGGTAATGGGCGACCCTGTCAGAACCTGCCTTCCTGACTAAAGCCCAGTGCAAGAAAGAACTAAAGCGCTCAAACGCGGCGCAGGAAATAGAACAGCCGAACGGCATGGCCCGGTCCACGAAATACTGGCCCTCAAAACGGAAGCCCAGTAGCTCGAAATCTTCGGGGTGCACCGGGAGCAGCCGAAACGCAGACTTAATGTCGCATTTGGCCAAGAGCGCCCCCGGACCGCAGGAACGGACCATGCGAACAGCCTCATCAAACGACGTATACCGGACCGAGCACAAAGCGTCCGGAATAGCGTCGTTGACGGAAGACCCAGCGGGGTAAGACAGGTGATGAATCAACCTGAACTCACCCGGGGTCTTTTTTGGAACTAATCCCAACGGGGAAACTTTGAGGTTGGGGTACGGCGGGCTGTCAAAAGGGCCCGCCACCCTGCCTGCCGCCACTTCCTTAAAGATTTGTGCTCTGGCCACTGACTCCATACCCACCAAAGATCGTAGGTTGGGCGCGTCCTGAGGCCCCCGAGCCCCAACTACAGGGATACGGAAGCCAAAGGTGAAACCTTCAAAAAGGTACTGGGCGTCAGTGGGCGAAGGATACTCCCGCAGCAGGCGGTCCAAAACGTCTACCCTAACTGGGCTGGGGCCCTTTGCCAGGGGCGGTGTCAGCCCCGGCCCGCTTGGCCCCCTGTTGGTCCTTACCTCGTCCTCGGCCCGCCCCCCCTCGGAAACAGGAGGTGGCGGGGTGAGCGCCCGCGCAAATCGAGCACTCGTGCTTGAACTTGCACTGCTTCTTGCTGCAGCGACCTGAAGCAGAGTACTCCCAACACAGCAGGCGGGCCGGAACCGCCTGCCCCGCCGGCTGGCGGGGTGCCTGAGAGGGAGTAGGACGCTGAATCAGGTGGCCGCAATCGTAACGCTCCCCCAGGGCCGGGCGGGTCGGGGTCATGAGCTGCATCCACAGTGCGGCGTGCGTCTCATCCCAGCGCATGCCTGGGCGTATGGCCGCGCGCATACGAAATTCCTCGTCATACGCAAGCCACGCCTGCCCCGGGAAATCAACATAGGCCCTGTAAATAATATCCAGGTACTGGAACAGGGACACACCTAACTGGGGGAAAGCCCGGGATAAAACCCCGGCATAAATGAGGAAACCCGGCAGCCAATTGGCCCAAGTGCGGGGCGGCTTCTTCCTCTTGGCCCTTTCCTTGTCTGCGTCGTCAGCCTTCTCCCTCTCTTCCTTCGTGGAGTCACGGTTAAGGAGGGCGAAGAAATCAACGTACTCGCCACGGAGGATCTTATCCCGGGTAGCGGGTAGCAAGTGATCACCGAGCGGCAACGAGTGGTCGCCGTACGGCAAAGCGTTCCGGGGTGCCGAATTATACCCTGTATCCCCAAACGCAAAACAAGGCCAACCCGGAGGGATGACCGTGGGTGCGCCAAAAGGCGAGGCCCCAGGGGGCGGGGGGTAGGGCGCCCGCCAAGTCGCCTGCACTGGCTGCACCGGCGGGGGCGGGGCAGCCCCGAACGGAGCAACCGCCGACCAGGAAGAGCTGGACCCCTGCACCGGAGGCGCCGGGGGCAACCACGGCAGCCCCGGCGCCGGGGGCCAGCCACTGCGACGGCCCAGCCGGGGCCGGCTGGGACGGCCAAGGCCACTGCACCGAGAGCTGCGGTGTAACAGCAGACAGGTGCGCGGCAACCGAGGGCGGTGGCGGAATGACCGGCGGCAGCTGCTGTAGCCCAGGAGTGACAAGAGGACTAGGTTCGCTGCCATACTCACCACCGGCGCGCGCCGCCGGGACAGCCGGAGAGACAAGGACAGGCCGGGCGGTGCTGGGCCCCGCCTCCGGTTCCAAGCCAGCCGGGGGAGAAGAATCCTCATTCCGGCCCACCTCATCGTCGCGCGCCGGAGCGTCGTCGGACTGCGACGGTAGAGTCGCCTCCAGCTGCGAGATGCGCCGCTGAAGAACAGTGGCCAGCTCCCTCCACCCGGAGTTGGCCGGATCGGCCACGGCCTGCGCGGCCCTCAAGGCGGACCGCCGGGGTTCCGACACAGGGTTCAGGCCAGCGGCCCGTTCCAAAGCCGCCACGCGGGCGAGGAGGGCTGCGGGGGTGGCAGGGGCCGGATCCGGCCCCTGAACGCGGCGGTTGGGGTCCCCTGCGGCAGTAGCCCTGCGGGGAAGGCGGCGAGGACGAGACATAGCCTGCTTCTTGGGACCCATCCCAGCCCACGGAGGACTGCAGCCAACACTAGCGACCCTTAAGTAACAAGAGCCAAAGCAAGGACAACCTTGAGCCCGCCGGACCAAGACTGCCCTGCAAACGTAGGGGGAAGAGCCAAAAGAAAAAACCCCAAGCCAAAGGGCGCCTGCGCCGGAAAGGAGGCACTTGCAGGAGCAAGGGGGGGGTTATATGAACGAAGCCCGGTCAACAGCCAAGGGCCAAATGAAGAAGGCCACTGGCACCCCCCTTCGCCCGGCACGAGACCCGGATGGCAGGGCAGCTAGGGGAAGAAGGCACAAGCAAGGCGGGCGACACCGAGGGACCCAAAATGGCGACCGCGACCTGCAGGACCAAAATGGCAGCCGCCACCTGCGGGCACAAAATGGCTACCGCAGCCTGCAGGCCACTCCGGGACGCCGAAGAACCCGGGCGGGGCAAGTTACAGCCCGCCGAAAAAGAGGGCAGATCGAGGGGCCGAAGGACCGCCAACCGCCGTCCCCAAAGCCCTGGAACAAACCCAACAGGAATACAAAATGGCGGGCGCGAGGGACAGGCCCGTCACAGAGCTGCCGTGAGCACCCACGGAGCACCGGGGTAATGCCCAGGAGAGCCGGAGCGGGAGAAGGAGGGGAAAACCTCACTACACTACGGGACAACCCTCGTCGGAAAAGCCGAGAATGTAAGGGAAAAGCCGCCTCGAACCCCAAACCGCTCTCTTTGCCCGCCGACGATGGACTGGCGGCGAGCGCGGGGAGCGCGCCGCCCTTATAAGGGCGGCGCTTAGCCACGCCCCCCGCGCCCGTCCCCAGGCCCGTCTCTTCGGCGGGCACCGGGGCAAAGCGAGCGGCCCCGGCAATTGCCGCGGCCGCTCGACCATTGTAGATATCTTCCTGGTTTAAAAAGTTATGATGCTATTTGCACTAAGATCCTTGCTGCTCACTCCTGCAGCTTTCATGCTGTGAAAATGCTTTCTATTTCATTTCTTTATATGTCTCTTGGTGGCAAAATGATAGCATACTTGTCATCAATCATTTCTAGAGCTTCTGAGAAATCATAAATAAGCTTGAAGTCTTCCTTGGCATCCAGCTGATATGCAATATTTGGAACCATGTAGCACTGCAATCCAAAATACGATTCTGCAAAGTGACAGACTTTGGTCCAGTATATTAGTCTGTTTCTGTTGGGTCTATTTCTCATCTTCCAGGCTGACATTATTTATTTGCCTAGAAATACCAACTGTGCTTGGCCTGGTTTTATGTGTGCAATATCAGCTACATCCCTTCTGTCTTATTAAACCATCAACCATAATTAAAATTCAACAGTTATGTCCTCGATCTAGAAAACCAAAGAAAATCATCTTTATTTCTTCCAGAATTAAGTTTGACCTTTATTGTTCACTGGAATACAAAGTTACTGGAAATATTCCTGAAAGCTGAAGACAGAATTTATTAGAATTCATGAGTCAGCTTTAGAAAGTCATAAACCTACGATCATGTTTCAGTGTTTTACGGTATATGACATATATTTAGCTTCTTATAAAAAAATCCACATCAATAAAACATAGATAAAATTGTTTTAATTTCCATTTTTGTCTCCCATTATCATGGGTACAAAAGTTTGATTTGAAAACCTTCATCATCTTCATCATTGTTATCATCATCATCATCTTAGAAATGCAGTTGTGTGCATTAAGAGTTCAGAAACAAGAATATATAGCAATAGCAATCACACTTATATACCACCCTCATAGACTTTAGTGCACTCTCTGGACAGTTGACAAGGTATTTAGCATTTTGTCCCCAACATGCTGGGTACTCATTTTACCAACCTCGGAAGGATGGAAGTCTGAGTCAACCTTATTCCCTGGTCAGGCTTGAACTCACAAAGTTCTGGCTGCAGTATAGGGCTCCTATATGTCAAATACTACAAAATACTACTACACTAGTACCCCGGATAACGTTATGACTTGGTTCCACAAATCTCGTCGTTATCCGGTTTTTAACGTTGTGCGATACATTGATCACACAATGTGAAAAAAAGCCCTGTTTCCCTGGAGGCTGCAGCAAGCCAGAACGTCGGGATTTGAATCCTGACATTTTGGCTTGCTGCAACCTCCAGGGAGGTGGGGGAACTTTGGAAACATTCATTCATTCATTTCATTCATTTATTCAATTTGTATACCGCCCTACTCGGTGCAACCGACTCAGGGCGGTTCACAGAGACCACACACGTAAGACAATCAAAAGAGTACAACATAATCGAGGTCATTCAACTTAATACAATACAATAACAGCTTGGATCGGGTCTCCCCACCTCCCTGGACCCGGCAGGGGTGTCAGAGACCCCAAAATTGGTAAAAAAGTCCATTTTTTTTACCAATTTTGGGGTCTCTGACCCCCCCCCACCGGGTCCAGGGAGGTGGGGAGACCCGATCCAAGCTGTTTCTGGGCTTCCCCGACGTCCTCAGCCAGTGCAGCAAGCCAGAATGTCGGGATTTGAACCCTGACGTTTTGGCTTGCTACACTGGCTGAGGACGTCGGGGAAGCCCAGAAACAGCTTGGATCGGGTCCCCTGCCTGCTCCAGAGAGATCAGAGGACCCGATCTACAGCTGCAGGGTGGCTGGGGAAGCTGACGGGGACTCCCTGTCAGCTTCCCTAGCCACCCGCCCTTGCCTCCGCAGCTGTGGGGTGGCTGGGGAAGCCAACGGGGGAGCCCCCCAGCCGCTTTCCAGCCTCCCCACCCCTGCCTCCGTAGCTGCAGGGTGGCTGGGAAGCTGAACGGAGAACCCCGTTCAGCTTTCCAGCCACCCTGCTGCTAAGAACGACTGTATCGGATAACGTTAAAAATTGCGTTATTCAATACAAGATTTTTCCGAAAATCTTGTAACGTTATGCGGTTTTAGCCCTATCCGGTACTCGCGTTTTTCAGGGTATTACTGTACTACTAATTCTGCATGATGGATTCTGATCTCTGTAAAAAATTTTAAACAGGTAGCTCATTGTGTCAGATGATAATTTTTCTTAACTATGCATTCATCTATAAATAATATATTATGTTTGTTTAAAAAAATCTGCTCAGTTGTGACCTTTGGACTTACTAAAGCCTATAATTTGGGATTTTCTAAGTAAATTATTGTGAAATGGTGACAGTTGACTATGTAGGAAATAGGAATGAGAAATTTGTGACATGTCAAGGACAGTGTTGGGGGCGGGGAAACTCTTAATATTACTTAAAAAGAAGTTCACTGATGCCTAAAGATGAATTGAATTATATAGTCTGTTTGATTTCTGTGAGCATTTGCCTCTGTGATTAGACTTGAGGGGCCTATATACCATACCATGATCATAGTCTTATTAAAATGTTGCCTCTTTGGAAAACAGATACGTTAGCAATAGCAATTACACTTATATAACACCCCATACTGCATAGTGCACTCTCTGGGAGGTTCACAAGATAATTAGGATCCCTCCCCGACATGCTAGGTACTCATTTTACTGAACTCAGAAAGGTGGAAGTCTAAATCAACCTTGAACTCCATGAGAATCAAATTCACAATATTTTGACTACATTACAGCAGTTTAGCCACTGTGCCATCAGGGCTGTTTGAGGTTTATGATGATGATTTACTACATTAAAGATTATTTTTAAATATTTTGTTTGGCTTTTTCTTCGTTTTCACCTGCCAAAGAGAGGGAATTGATAATTTGTTCTCTAGTCTAAATCAGGTGTCCCCAACCTTTTCATGCCATGGGCTGGACCATGCCCCCCAGACAGCTGAGCAGGCCGGTCAGGTGGTTCCTCCCACCATAAACACTGCCGTAAAATGCATCTGTGGCTGTAGTAAATGCATTTATGACAGCCGCAGGTGCATTTATGGCAGCATTTACAGCAGACATGGGCACTTTTGCTCAGGCGCGTTTCACAGCTGTCGTAAATGTGTTCGCTTCCACTTCCAGTAGCAGTGAGGCCACATGAAATGGTGTCATGGGCCAGGGCCGGCCCATGGGCCGTAAGTTGGCCACGCCTGGTCTAAATGGAAGCCTGGGATATAATATTTTAAAAGCCCAATTTCGAATAAAGGCATCCTTTTCTTTTAGCAAAAGAGACCTGAAGCCCAAGAGACAGATATGAAGATATTCTTGGTCTCGAATCATTCTGTCTATGCTAAAATGATTTCAATGTACGAAGAAGAATGGCTATGCTCATAAAATTAAAGTGATTGGGCATTGTTCCAAAATGTACAGAACTGGCATTTATTAAAAGATTGGGATTATAGTTGATAGCCATGCAAATTATATCTCCTGAAAATGTGGTAAATTGCATGAATTATTTTTTTCTGCTGAGAGCAGCAGACATTAGCCACTTCTGGAAGCTGCATTTCCCAAGTTAGAAACGTTTTGGCAATTGCCTGTACTTGTGAAAACAATTTCCTGCTTGAAAAGAGGATGTATGTGTCACGGAGTGGTTTTAGAAGTGGAGAAAAAGCATGGACGCTTCAAAAGTTGAGAGTGCCACGTGTTACCACTTTCAAATTATACCTATAGAACAGTCGAATAAAGGGGATGAAAAAGAGCACATCACCCTCTTTTTTCTTGCTACAACGCTTACAATTGTCAGAACACTTGTAGAGAATATGCTGTGACTGTGCCAATAGCATCAAAGGAAAAATAACTAAACAGTTGTTCTGTGGGCTTTGTGTACTTGTGTGAGATTTCATGTTTACCCATACTGCTTAAGTCTTGTTTATTCACATCACTTTTGCTTACAGTATCTTAATCGTTAACTAATACTAATGTTACAAATTTGGACATGAATGCCACTGAACCGGGTGCAATTTTCTTCTGAGTAATCAAGCAAAAGAATGACGAGGCTGTATGTTGTCATCCAAAGGAATATCTTCAGAGAAACCTGTTGATCAGCAATCTCAGGCCTTTTCTAGGATACAGTTGCCAACTTGATAATAATATTTTTTTTCTAGGGAACAATATGCCTCATAACCCAAGAGTTCCATGCATTAATCTTAGTTTCCTTGTGTAGTTGATGATGGCTTCTTTCGTTTGGATGAGACACTATGATATTCTCCTAGGGGGTTCTTTAAAGTGTTCTCTATACCTTTATATAATTTTTGAGGAGTCTGTTAGTAGTCTTCCATTCTTGTTATTAACTGTTTCAGTGGGGTTATGATTCTCCTCTCTTTTCTGTGTACTTTTAACTACTTTGAAAAATACGTGTGAGGCTCTTCTCTCATTATTTGCTAATGATTTTCTGAAGCATTCCCTAGATTTTTGTTTTGCTTTTTTGATTATCCTGTTGATATGTCTATGTTGTTGCAATCTATAGTTCATATAGTCATCTTCTCTCTTTGATTATATGCAACATTTATATTTATTTATTTATTTGTTCAAATTTATATTGCCGCCCACTAGCCGTGGCGACTCAGGGCAGCTTACAAACAATACATTACATTACATTACATTACAATATAATATGCTGGGGTGGGCACAGGGGTAGGGGCGGCAAGGTCCTCATCCTGCCCTGGCTTCTTCCTCCCCTGGCAGTTGGTATAGGCACAAGGGGAGGGGCAGCAACATCCTCATCCTGCCCTCTTTTTTCAGCTTTACTGATTCTTTGACATCTTTACACCACCATGCCATCTTTTTCCACTTTCCTTTTTTCTACATATTTTTTCACTGCAGTGCTAAGCAGGGTAGTTTTGTATCACTTCCATTCATCCGCCACATTCTTCACCTCTGGCAGCAGTTGTTTAAATGTTGTCTCCACTTTCTGTTGTAACTCTTCTACTCTTTCTCCTTTTTTGTGTTTTGTTGTCTTAATTAATGTTTAATTTTTGTTTGCTTTTTTTCTTTTATCATTTCTTGCTATTAATTCAACATTTTTATGATTGGTGTCACACACTTGATTGGAAATTGCTTTGCAACAAGTACAGTACTCTAAATCTTCTTTTAACTCTTGTTAATATGTGATCAATCTGGCTTTTACTTGTGATATCATTCCATTTATATCATGCATAAAATAGTGAATTGTGATGTTAAAAATGGGGTAGTAATAAAAAGCTGGTGTTAGCTGCATAAATCCATTATCTTTTGTCCATTCTCATTTCTTTCACTGTTTACAACAGCATATGAGCCAATGAACTTTTCATACTCTCTTTTGTTAGTACCCACCCTACCGTTAAAATCTCCCATTATATATAATGTACTATTACTTTCCACTTCCTCTATCACCTCATATACGGTAGTTCATTGAAAAACTCATCCTTTTGTACTTCTGTGTAGCTGTCATTACACTGAGCATATAGGGGCTGCGGTGGCTCAGTGGTTAAGAAGCGCACAATGGTAACTGGAAGGCTGGCAAGTCGGCAGTTTAAGACCCAAATACTGCATGATGGATTGAGCACCCTTCTCTGTCCCAGCTCTTGGGGACATGAAAGGAGCCTCATTTGGGCATTCCCTGAGCAGATTTTCTTCCACAAAAATCCTTTCAATTTAGAATAATTTCTGACATGAAATTATTGTTGAGAATATAATTTTACATATGTTTCCGTTTGCTCTCCTCCCATAATTTTCAGTATTATTATTCTGTCCAAATAGTTGTTAATCTCTAGTATGTATTTTTGTAATTCTTGATGTATCAAAAAGCCAACTCTGTTCTTCGTTATGATCCCTCCCGAGGAAAATAAACAAGTATCATTTATGAACTTTCTTCCTTCCATGTCTTTTGCATCTTACATCAGCTAGACCCATTATCTTAAGCCTCCTTCCCTTTTATTTCCCAAGCTACTTATATCTAGAGTTTCCAATTTGTAGTTCATTGTTCTGTCTCTTCGTCCTTTAACATTGCTATGGTAATTTCCTGTTTTATCAGTCTGTTTGTATCTCATTTCGACTTCTGTAGCAATATACTATCCACGGCCAGCTTTCTGGGCCTGTCGCAATTTCACCCAACCCTTTTTTGCTAGATCGTTTCAAGGTAACTCAAGGTGGCCTTCATGGCTTCTGCAACAGTCCCATGACACAAGGCCACACCATACTTCACCCAATCCTAGCAATCCCTTACTTTGTCCTGTTTCCTCCTCTTACGATGTGGACACAGGGTTGGATTTTGAGAGGTGTATACTCTTCCTATTTTCTCTTTATCTTCTCATGATCAGAGTGTGTGCTTCCCTGTGGATCATTCAGCATTTCTAACCTAGGCTTAAATTTCCCTTTGACTTCTGGATCTTCTTGTTTTTTTCCAATTTGTTGTTTTCCTCTATTTCCTACAACGGAGGTCGGTTATAACAGCCTCCATCGTAACCCCAAAAAAATCGTAAACCGAAGCACATTTTTCCACCCTGCATATGACAGTCATTTAAATACAGTAGTGTATTCAGGGTTCTGACACTATTTCTGTCACTTTTTTACTTTTGTTTCTTACCTATCTGTCAAATGCTTCATCTGATATCCATCTTTTATTTGGACTACAGAAATTGTCTTTTTACATTCTTCCCTAATAAAGTACTTGTTTCAATCCACTGTTCCTCCAATTTGTGGTCGATTGAGTTTAGTAATGCAAATCTGTTCCTTATATGGACTTTAAATTCATCATGAGTGTTGTTTCAATTTTATTTTGGCACTAAAATTATTGTAAGTTCTTTTCCAAAAAAATTAGTGCCAACTCTAATGTTAGCTATGGTAGGTTCCTCAATTTGCTCTTGATCTTATTTTATGCTTCTGTGTTGTTTACAATATATGGAGATCAACCCAGTGGTGGACAGCCAAAAATTTTACTACCACACTGTGGGCAGAGCCAACATCATGACATCATGGGTGGAGCCAATGATGTGGGTGGAACCAACGTAAAAAAACCCATAAAAATAAGTACACATAAAAATACAAATTAAATAGACATAAAAATACACATAAAACACATAAAATACACATTAAAATAAATACACATTAAATAGACATAAACATACAAATTAAATACACATAAAACACATAAAAATACACATTAAAAATAAATACACATTAAATACACATTAAAATACACCCACCCACCCCACATCCAAAGGTGAGCCACTTACCCTGGGGAGCAGGCTATAGGGAGCTTCAGGCTAGCAGCTTCTCTTCCTCCTCCCTGCTTGGGAAGACAGCAAGGATGCCGCACATGCAGGCCAAGCACTGTAAGCATGCATGCACACCAAGTGCTTGGTGTGCATGTGCAGTGGGGGAACCAGCAAAAAGGTAAGCCCCTGAGGTGGTCCCCCCACCAAAGCTGCTACTGGTTCTCCGGGACACCTGGAAAAGTTACTACCGTTTCTGGCGAACTGGTGCAAACCTGTTGCTGCCCATCACTGGATCAACCGTACTAATAGACATACGTAGTTAAAGAAATTGGGGGAAGATGAAAAAGTAATTGGTAAGGATTAAGAGTATTAACAAAAGATAAAGAGAAATGACAGGAAATAAAAAATATGTTAATAGAAATTATTTATAGAACATGGGGAAAGAACTAGGATGGGAATATACAGTATATATAAGAAATATAATATACTATTGTAGGGGTTTGAAACCACCAATATATATACATATATATGAAGGTGTATTTTATTTTTTATTTTCAGAGGGTTTTTTCTTTTACATTTTTATTATCATATTTTATTCTGTTTTAACTTATTTTTGTTGTTTTCTCATTTTTCCCTTCTTAATTTTAGTTTTGTTTTGGTGTTAAATGAGAGTAGAATAGGAGTGTCTCTGTTGTTGTAGCATTTTTCTGTGTCTATTGTTGTTTAGAGTACGAATGTGGATGTTGGTGTCTGTTTAGTAAAAAATTATTATTATTATTATTATTATTATTATTATTATTATTATTATTATTATTATTATTATTATTATTATTATTATTATTATTATTATTATTATTATTATTATTATTATTATTGCAAAACATGTTTCATGAGACCAGAAAATAATGCAGAAGTAATTTAATACAATGTCAGTGGCTTTCTTACCTGCCTAGATAAGGGTTTATACATTCAATGTTAATTTAACTTTGAGTTGGATTATTATATAAGGTAAAATGTTACATTTCTTAATCCACAGGTGACTTTATCCTACACCACACTAGCTAGTTTTAAAAAATCATTTAAGAGTTACATTTATCAATGTTCATTCTTTTTAAAATTCATACTGTATCAAATATAATAGAGGGCATATGTAAGCAAAACCAATACATGTTCTTATCTGCTCTGTACAAATGCAGGTTCTAAAAAGGAATTCAGAAAATGTTTCCTAAAAATTGTCATTTCAATGGAGTCTACAGATTCGTAACTCACCAAGACTGAGATTTTTTTCCCCTTTCCCCTTCCTTTTTTAAAGAAAAGTATTCAACAGATAACTGTGGAAAATTATCTATAATGTAATAACAAAACATATCAATTGTATGTCCTTCTGGATAACCAAAATTATGTGTTTTTTAAAAGGGGGCGGCCCAAAATGAGATGGCTAGATGGTATTGTAGACACAATGGGCACAAAGCTGAGCGAGTTGAGGAGGATGGTGGAGGACAGGGGTGCCATGGGGTCGCAAAGGGTCGGAATCGACTGTGCGACTGAACAACAACAACAAAAGGATCTAATGAAAGTATTTTGTTTAAACTTTTCAGTTTTTAAAAGATTCAACTCATTCTGTAGTGTGTTCAATTCTGCATTTAGGCATTTCTGCCACCTATAATTGCGTAACTACTCAGTTGAAATAACAGCATTATTCTTTGCTTCTTGTCAGCAAAGATTTTAAAAACTCTACAATTATTTCAGATAAATATACTTCTTTGGAAAACCATTTTGCTAAGGGTGCTATTTCCTTTGCTCCATAGAATGTGTCAAATTTCCTTTGGTGTCTCCTTCTCACACAAGCACACACATGAGAAAAGATCAAATCCAACTGAATGATAAAAATCCCACTAATTCAGTTCAAGAATCAAACACTGTTGGGCATTAAAAATGAATCACTAGTAGATGCTAGTGGTCTTTGAAGAAGTGGTGAACCTGTTCTATGTTTTAAAGTGAACTTTAAAAGAGCTGTTCAGGATATTGAATGGGGGCAGGGCTCAGTACTATGAAGAATTCCTTTAAAATTCAGGCTAAGTCACATGACAGACTCACCACCACCACCCATAAACCTGAAGTTATCATGGCTACATTGATTCCGTTTACTAACAACTTCATCAGGGGAGCAGTAAAGATTTATTCTTTCTATTTGGAAATTAGATGTGGGCATTTCATATTTAATAGACTTCCACCCAAAATTCATTGGGAACGCCCCTAGGTTTTGTATCTCCTTCTCACATGCACTAAACATAGTAAGAATAAAATGTATAATTATTCAAATATTCAACTCATTTCTAGAATTCCTAAATCAGTCAAACATTTTTGATAGCAATTAGCAAAGCCAACAGAGTGCACTGCCTTATAAAACCTGTTTTTTTAAACCAAATTTTTCTTTTGATGTTTTTTTCTTCCTGAATCTGTTCGCCATTATATCAGAAATTTAGACTAACCAAAAGCAATGAGTTATCAGATTCTTTTAGTGAAGAAGAAATTCTGGCAGGCATGTAGCTGCTCACTTAGGATGGATAAATTGGATTATATTTTTTGTCTTCCACAGAATTACAGAAAGGCAGGGTAAACATAGGTTTGGACAGTCTGAGCATCTTTACCCAGTCTGATAGGGTCATCTGCCTAATTCCAAAAGCCTGCAATGAGTCTGAAGACCTCTGGCGATACTGCCCTGTCCTTTTACACTGGGGAAGACAGAAAGCAGACAGAGAGATAATACTCCTGATTGATATAACTGCTTCAAACCAGGGTGGGCACCTTCACCAGCAGGTGAACTGTATGGCATAAAAATGCCCAACTACTGCATCTATCTTCCCAAGCTGTTTCAGGGGGCGGTGTGTGTGCATGTGTGTGTGTGTGTGAGAGAGAGAGAGACCATCCAGGAGAATAGCATTCAAATGGCCAATTGCACCTCCTAGGAGCTTCTGAAAGTGAAATTGGCCATTTTCACCTGAAAATGAGTTTTCCACTTTTAATTTACCTTTTCACCCTACAAAACAGGTAGCCTCAGGCTGGAGTTCTACATGATTTTACTTGGAATTAGTTTCCAAGCACAGTCAGAGAGTTTCTAGTACAAATCAAGTGTGCTTAGGACCAGGATGACAGAAGCGCCCCAATATCGCCTGCTGACTACATGAGGCTAACAACAGTTCTTTAAATATCATTATTATTTATGCTGTCCCCCATCTTAGTTTGAAGGCAAAGCTAAGTAGCACTCCAATTACCTACAAAACAAGGTTTAAATGCCAGTTTTAAAAGAAAACCAAAACTACACAGAATAAATACTGCAATGCAATTATTTTACTTGATTTTATTTATGCTCCACCATTCTCTCCGATAAGACCCAAAGGCAGTTCCATTTCTCAGTAAATTCATTTTTTGTTTTACATTTAAGTTATAGAGAGCCCCTTTCTCTTTAACAAGACACATAGGCATTTAGGATATGCAGCTATAGATGCAAAAAGGATCAGACTCTATTTTATTTATTTGTTTATATAACATCCCATATTTCTACAACAGCTAAGACACTCCCAGCATGATTACAGCCTAGAGACAGATAAAAATAAAAATAAAAATTCAGAATGTTAAAAGCATAAATAAAAATATTATATTAAAACACACCCTTGTTGTTGTTCAGTCGCTTAGTCGAGTCCGACCCTTTGCGACCCCATGAAGCATTGCATGCCAGACACCCCTATCCTCCACCATACTCCTCAACCCACCCAGTTATGTCCCCATTACATCAACAATACCATCTAGCCATCTCATTCACTTCTGCCCCCGTATTCTTTTGCCCTTGACCTTTGCCGGCATCAAGGCTTTCTCAAGTGAATCCTCTCTTCTCATCTGATGTCTAAAGTACTTTAGCTTCATCTTCAATATTTGACCTTCCAAGGAGTAGTCAGAGTTAATTTCTTTTAAGATTGACCTATTCATTCTCCTTGCTGTCCAGGGTACTCTTCAAACTCTCCTCCAACATCACATTTCAAATGTGTCTATTCTTCTGTGCTCAGCTTTCTTTATGGTCTAGGTCATACCTGTGTGGCCAAATTGTTTTTCCTCTTATCTTAATCTAAGCCTGAATCTGGCAATCATTAGATTATGATCTGACTCACAGTCTGCTCCGGTCTCATCTTTGCTGACTGTATGGAGCTTCTCCATTGTTGATTGCAGAGTATATAATCAATCTGGTTTCAATGTTGGCTATCTGGTGATGTCCATGTGTAAAGTCTCCTCTTGTGTTGTTGGAATTGGGTGTTTTCTATGACCAGTGTTTTATCTTGGCAAAACTCTATTAGTCTTTGTCCTGCTTCATTCTGTGTTACAAGACCAAACTTGCCTGTTATTCCATTTACTTTTTTACTTCCTACTTTGGCATTCCAATCTCCCAAAATAACATGGATATCAATTTTTTTGTGTCAGTTTTATGAGGTGCTGTAATCCCTCATAGAACTGGTCAACTTTGGCCTCATCTGCACTAGTGGTTGGTGCATAGATTTGAATTACAGTGATATTGAATGGTTTGCCTTGGATCCGTACTGAGATCATTCTGTTATTTTTTAGATTATATCTCATTACTGCTTTTCTCACTCTTTTATTGACTATTATGGCCACTCCATTTCTTCTAAGGGTTTCTTGGCCATAGTAGTAGATATGACGGTCTCCAGAGTTGAATTCGCCTATCCCTGTCCATTTTCGTTCACTGATTCCCAAGATGTCAAAGCTTATTCTTTCCATCTCATTTTTTACCACTTCCAGCTTGCCTTGATTCATAGATCTTAGAACACATCCTTAAACAAATTTAAAAACCATTTTGAAGAACAGCAGAGAAAATGTAAAACAAAAGCGCTATGACCCATATACCAGTTTCCAATGTTTTCTATCCTTAGAAAATGAAAGACTATTTATACTCTTGCAATGTAATTGTCTCTGAGCTTTGTGTGTAGACAAGCAGTTCACCTGCCATCACAAAATGAGGCAATTCTTTTTGCAAGATATGGAAGAAGAGGAAATGACATCTGATGGCAATCGGACATTTTTCTGCACTTAAGACATTTCACGTTTCTGATGGCATGCTATCTGTATCCTCTAGTTTGACTCTGAGATGGGAAATGGAGATAAGTGAGAGAGAATAAATTCACAGAATACTGGGCACAGCAGAGACAGGGTGAAGTGAGAGGTATTTTTATATAGATATTTATGTTAAACTCTCAGCTATAGGCCAGTGTTCCTTATGAATAGTTTGAAGGAAACAGGGCCCACTATATGAGCTATAACCCAAAGTAGAAAATATTTAGTAAATATAACCTTTCTAAGGAAATGATATCAACCACCACTACTCATCTTACTCTCATAACACCCTGTCCAGAAATATGCATACTGTATGTATGTAGGGAGAGATTCTGCACATGTGCACATGCAGGCACATACAAACACAAAATTTGGTCCTAAACTAGCAAAGTCTTCTTATTTAGACTAGCTGTAGAATTGCAAACTGTTTGATTTTAGTAGAATAGATATTTTGCTATGTAAAATAATGGTTCATTAAAGAAAAGCCCTTAAAGGAAACAAGCTGTCTGAATCATAATGATTCAGATTAGCTTTTCAAAGGAATGCAGAATAGATCAATGTAAACTTTGATCTTGTTTAGTACAATAGAATGGGGAGTCTGTTCTATCAAATATTTTGTTGTTGTTCAGTTGCACAGTCAATTCTGATCCTTTTTTCCTCCAGGCACCTCTGTCCTCCACCATCCTCCTCAACCCGCCCAGCTCTGTGCCTATTGCATCTACAATCAAATCTTAAAATGATGATTTTAGAAGAAGAAATATGAATAAATGCTAATCATTTTCTGGATGGAAGTATGTTGTTGTGGTGTTGTTGTTACATGCCATAAAATCACATCTAATTTATGCTGACCCTATGAATGACCAATCTCCAAAATGTCCCTCCCTATAAACCCTTCTCGGCTCTTGTAAACTCAAGCCTGTCTTCTTTAAGGTAATCAATCCTCCTTGTATTTTATATACTGTACCTCTTTTCCTGCTACTTTCACCCTTTCTTAGCAATATTGTCTTAACCAGAGAATCTTTCCTTCTCATGGTGTGCCCAAAGTAGGATAGCCTCAGCTTCACAATATTTTCCTCCAAAAAAAATTGCAGGCTTCATTTGCTTTAACTACTGCATCTTTTCCACAGTCTAGGATATCCACTAAGCTCTCCCCCAGTACTATATTTCAAGCATATCATTTTTTCCTGCCTGCTTTCTTTCCTGTCCAGCTTTAACACCCAGACATGGTGATCAGGAATACAAAAGTGTGGATGATCTTGACTTTGGTCTTCAATGACACATCTTCACACTTAATGCTCTATTCCAATTCCTTTCATCACTGTCCTTCTGACTCCACATAAGAATCAGATTTGTGTTACTAAACTTAAATGACCATGACACAGAAGAATTGAAACCACAGGTATAAATAGAGATGAATGCAAAAAGAAAATTCCTATTTCAAAAAGGAAAACCCAAGAAAGATGATGGAAGAAATATTTAAAATTGTAATGGACAGGAGAGAAGCAAAAGTAAAAAGGTGACAGGAATTGGGTCAGAGCCCTGAATATAGTTTTTTAGTAACTGACAAATAGGCACAAAGAAAACTATTACAATAACCAGTGGAAAGAAATAGAGGAGAAAAATAAAAGGGGAACAACAGATTTCTTCCAGATGATTAAAAAATACCAAAGTGAAATTTAAGCCTAGATTAGGAATGCTGAATGACAAATAGGAAAGTACAATATACAACCAACAGAAAATAAAGAGAAAGTAGAAATAGTAAACCGAAAACCTATACAGAAGAGATAAATGGAAGACAGGCTCCTTTGAAGAGGAATCCATTGGTGAAGAACCTGAAACTCTAGAAGAAGAAGTGAAAACTTCTCTGAAAACTGCTGCTGCTTCTATCCGACCAGGTGTCAAGGGAGATGCAAGGTTCTTGTTCTGGCACTTCTAGGGGCTTCCACCAAAAAGACCTGACCAAATGGGCTTGGTGAAGTTATGACAGGCACACCAAGCAGGCAGCGGATAACCCATTGCTTTTTAAAAAATGACAAAAGAGTCTCTGAAAGTACTAGTAAATGTAAAAGTCACTGTTGCTCAAAAGCCAGTCATATCCGAATCTAGGGTTCAGTGCTCATCTCTGTTTCAAACCTGAAGAGCCAACACTGTCTGCTTCTGCAGACGTTTCCGTGGTCATGTGGCAGGCATGACTAGACACCAGAGCGCACAGAGCACTGTTTACCTTCCCACTGAATTTGTTCCTATTTATCTAATTGCAATTTCTTGCTTTCAAACTCCTAGGTTGACAGGAGCTGGGATAGAGAAGGGAGCTCATTCCATCCTGCAACATTTAGGTATCACACTGCTGACCTTTCACCTTCCTGTCACCATTTTAGCCACTTGAGCCACTGGGAAGAAATAAATCACCAAATGGTGGGTGGAATTCCAATAGAACTATTTCAAACTGTAGAGACCGAATCTGTTATAATCTTAGTGAGAATATGCGAACAAATCTGGAAAACAAAATAAAAGTGCACAAATTGGAAATATGCAATATATATTCCTGTCCCCAAGAAAGTATATGCCAAGGAGTGCAGTAACTATAGGACCATTATTTTAATTTCCCATGCCAGCAGGGTGATGCTCAAGATGTTGCAACAAAGGCCGTTCCCTTATATGGATCAAGAAGTGCTTGATGTCCCACCTACATTCTGAAAAGGAAGGGGTAGCATGGTGAAATCATATCGCAAATATCTGCTAATGAATGTACAGAAGAATTTCAGAAGAAGATCAATTTATGCTTTATAGACCACCGCAAAGATTTTTGATTGTGTGACTCATGAGAGGTTATGGGGTGTTCTGAAAGAAATGGATGTGTCTGAGCACTTGATTGTTCTGATACATAACCTGTATTGTAGACAAAAAACTACTGCTAAAACAGAATATTAAGAGACTGAATGGTTTCCTGCAGGCAAAGGTGTCAGATTAGGGTGCATTTTACCCCCTTATCTGTTCAATTAGTACATCAAACATGCCCCACAGAAGCAGTTTACAAAGCTTCAAATGCAGCTGAGAAATGCTTTAAAATCATGTCACACGACACATTTCAAGATGTTTATTTTTACTTTAACTCCTGAAGGAGGAAATTATATAAAGGGGCATTTCATCACAGAGAGAAACCTGAATTTGTCAACCAGCGCATAGTCAGCAAGAAGCTGGAATGAATCTATAATAAACATATTTGCAAATATATTTTTCTGCATTTGCATTTTAATTTTCAGTTTCCAGAACACCTGAAACATGTTAGTCTTTTTTTTTAAAAAAAGTAACACGTAGCCAAAAGTACAAATTGTCATCAATATTTTCAAGCTCAAAACATAAATACAGTATGTTCTTGATGATTAATCTACACTACACTTTGTGCTCCACTGGAAGGCAATGTTCTGCAACATAAGAAGCTGCTTTACACCATTGGTCTATTCAGCTGAGTAATGTCTAGCATTGAATTTGCTACGGAAATCGGCATGTTCATCTGTTGCAGCAATAATAATAATAATGAAAAGCCTTGTGACATCTTAAAGACTAATGCTTTTATATGGCATCAGCTGTTATGAATTGTAGCCAAATGTTCCATTTGAAGAATTGGGTATATGTCACAAAGCTTTGCCAAATAACACAGGTTAATCATTGATGTGCCACGTGGCTCTTTGCTGTCTAATATGGACAAACAGAGGCTCTCTGGGATTTCAGACCGTTGTCTGCAGTTGCCAGAGGCTGAACAAAGGATATACTGCCTAAGAATCATGCGTGGGGTCTACACTAAGCTAAGGCCTTTCATTTATGATTGTATGTCATGGCAATCTTGCACAATAAATCTCAGATTTCATCACATCGGTACTTCAGCTATTTCTTGCTGCCAACACTTTCGTACTTATATAATCAACCTTCACAAAGATGTTTGAAAGTATGCCATTTTTGAGGAAATCAAAGGAACGATAACACAATTGTAAGCCATTCCACAATATGCACTGCACACAAGTGACTATGCAAATGTATTTTAAGACACTTGCCCCAATGGACTGTTCATTCATTTGAGCAACTCACCATGCTACCAAGATTTTGCAAGCCATATTTTGCAAGCCATTCATGAGAAAGAGAATGAAATGAAGCACATTCAACAATCTTGAATGAAAATCAATGGGAAAAAACAAAAGAAACAACCTCTCAGCAGCTTTTGATACTGCTGAGTCAACTGTAGTATCTTCCTGGATGCTACAGGTATTAGAGGGCTCAGCTATCTACTTGTCTAAGTCCCTCCTTGATGGTAGTCTCCAGAGAGTTCAGTTTAGGGAGATGGTATTTACTGCATGTGTCCTTAATTGTGAGAGGAGACAAAGACATTTCTGGTGCATGCACTTGGGCCCACCATGCTATTCAGAGCAAGGCAAGGTGCTGAGCATCAACTCATGAACCCTTGTGTGGCACATGTCTTGGCTCAGGTAGATAAAGGTTGCAAGGGAGGAAAGCAGAAGAGATGAAAGTCTCCTTCAAAATAATTCCCACAGTAGTGACAATGTTGGATTAAGGCCATAGTGTCAGAATTTGTTTTGCTGTGCTACTCTTTCAATGATTTTTATCCTATTACATCACATCACTTTGTTTTGGGCAAGTATATTTTGTTTTTTTAATTTGCCCTATTTGCAGGCCATGTACACTGTAGTATAACATGCAATCATGCATGCACCCACTGAGCCTCAAGATTTGTGAGCATGAGTTTGAAGGAGAAGGAAGAAGTCTGACAGGGTCTTTATGCAGTTGGAAAATCTGTTTGCAAAAAAACTTCACCTGAGGATCCTTCAAAATGAAAGGCAAGATTGCTTTTAAAATAATCCTATGAAATAGCAACAGAAATTGCTGAGGGATACAGAGACATGGTTGTGCCTAAAATATCAGAATCTGAAGGAGCCTAAGTGGCAAGCTGAGAGAGGCTTGCTGAATTGTACATGTTTGATCAAAATGTTTCATATAGGACCACATTCAATCACTCCAAAATGAAAGGCTTCAATATGCTGGAATTTATGCTTTTTCTGCTAGCTGCTTATTTTATCTCTCAGTTCTGCTCCTCAGTGTGCAGTGCAGATTTGTTAAGCCACTTCATAAAAATAATGTGCTCACTCAGTAATAATTTGGAGACCTTTTCTAATTTAACTTGAGCATGGAACATTTTTCCAAGTTTTTGTACTTCAAATTTTTGGCCATTAAGGCATGCTTTTATCTCCTATAATTTGAGTTCTTTGTCATGACTGTTCCAGGGTTCTTCTGTTCTCCATGCTATTGCCATAGTCTGTCGCACTCCTGCCATCCTAACAGTTTAAAAGCAAGAAATTGCAAGTAAATAGATACCGCATTGGTGGGAAAGGTAAGTGTTCCATGCACTCCAGAGTCTAGTCATGCCTGCCACATGACCATGGAAAGGTCTGCAGATGTAGACAGCACTGGTTATCTGGCTGTAAATGAAGATGAGTTCCGTAGTCTAGAGTCGAATATAACTGGCTTTTGAGCAAGGGTGACCTTTATCTTTAGTGTCATGGTCAAATCATTACCTGCTTAGGATTGGCTTGACATTGACAACCTTTCATCATAAATTAGATGCACCTATTAAAATGGTCTGGGACTGCAGTGGCTCAAGAGGCTAAGACTGGAAGGTGGCAGGTCAGCAGTTTGATACCCGAAGATTGCAGGATGGAATGAGCTCCTGTCTTTGTCCCAGCTCCTGCCAACCAAGCAGTTGGAAATCAAGAAATTGCAAGTAGATAAATAGGGACCACTTCAGTGGGAAAGTAAACAGTATGAATTTAGTCTATGACTAAACAGTATGAATTTAGTCTATGAATTTTTAAATTTTTTATTGATGT
The DNA here is from genome assembly GCA_030440675.1 of Furcifer pardalis. Lineage (NCBI taxonomy): Eukaryota > Metazoa > Chordata > Lepidosauria > Squamata > Chamaeleonidae > Furcifer > Furcifer pardalis. Next base: position 47,379,470 of record CP126895.1, read on the forward strand.
GTTTTAACTTGGGTTGTAAGCCGCCCAGAGTCGGGCTTGCCCGATTGGGGCGGGTTAGCAAGTGTGAAATATAAATAAATAAATAAATAAATATTCCATGTGTCTAGTCATGCCTTCCATATGACCATAGAAACGTCTGCAGAAGCAGACAGCACTGGCTCATCTGCTATGAAACAGAGATGAGAACTGAACCCTAGAGTTGGATATGACTGGCTTTCAAGCAAGGGTGATCTTTACCTTTACTTCTATTACCTTTGAAGACTTCTGGATCCCCTTAATTTTCAGGAAGTTGTTGGGGCTTTCCCAGCTGATTTGGTTGGTGCCCCTGTTGAAACCCAGGTCTCCAGGTAGAATGCCTTGTGACCTGGTAGTTGACATGATCAATACTAAGCGCCCTCTCTCCTGCAGAGTTCATGTGTCACCACAGTTTTCTGATTAGTTTCAGGCAATGAAGCAAAAGGCTAGACAGCTAGAGAAAAAATGGAGGAAAATCATTTACCATGCACTGAAATTTTTTCCAGCAAATATGTCACCATAAAAGCTGAAATAGAGAGGGAGAGACTGTATCATCAATTGTATTAATGAGGCCTGTGGCCTCTTTTCAGCAGGACATGAGAGTTGGTTTCACTTTGATTGAAGCCGTCCGAGGGAATCTGAACCCTAACATTAGTGCAGTCAATTGAGAGGGGATATCAAGGCACTACTTCTTCCTTAGATCATTGCCCTTTGAGGCTTCCTAAAGGTGTAAAAGCAGGCAGGGCCACTCACATGATAAACGTGTCTCTGCAAGAAGGTTGTATGCCTGACTGCTTAAAGAAGAGCTCTGTTGTTTCGGTCAGTGACATTCTGAGAGATGCTGACAGGGGGAGTGTTAGACCTCCTCCATCTCTCAGCAGCCTTCAGTACTGTCAACCATGGTATTCTTCTAGACCAGGGGCATCCAAACTATAGTCTGCGGGCCCAATTAGACCTGCACATCTCATTAATAAGGCCCTCAGTGAGAACCCGAACACACTTTAGACTGTCCCCCACCCACCCCCACCACCTGATGTCCCAATATGTCACCGATGGTGGCAGTGGCGGTGATCATGCTTCACCCATGCTGGTCCAAGCAGCCTCTGCTCATTCCCAGCAATGGAAAAGCCTTTGGCAACATGGATTGCTGCATTGTGGAAAAAAAGAAAGTATTCAAAACAGAATGTTAAAAACAACTTTGGAGGAGAGGAATAGAGTGAAGAAAGATCTGGCACAAGGAATTTCACCGACCTTAGAATTGCAGTAGAGTGGCTCCTTTTCTTAGCTTGCTTAATAGATCTTCAAATACCATTAATTCCCTTTTTAAACATCTTTCATGTATAAAGTTTTTATTCCATTTATTTATCTGGAGAATCTGAAACCAATTTAACTCCAATTGCGAAAAAAGCTCCACTTTTTTATCATGTTCTCTGCAAATTTATTAAACTTTAAATAAAAAAAGACACAAACAAGAGATTACAAAAAATTACAACATAATTATCCACCTTGACAAAATCAGCAAAAGACATTTCACGTTACAGGACAATACAACGCCAAAAAAAAAGAAAAAAAGAAAAAAGAAAAAGAAAAAACAAATAAGTACATTCACCCTCGTCCAACCCTACACTACCCACCCAAAATCCCATAATAATATAAGACAGAAACAACCATCACCCAACCCTTCACCCTCTTGTCTTCTCCCCCCTATCCTTCCATTGAAGGACCGCCTCCGAGTGTCAAAGAGGGGGAGGGAGACCAGGACTAGAGCGGGTTCTTACTGATGTTTAAGACGTTAATTGAGTTTTATTACTCATAGCAATGCAGCTGCTTCTCTTTCTCCTTTCTTTCAGCTGGTGGTTATTTACCATTCTCTTTTTATTACTTTTCCTTTAGATTATTTCTGATTGAGTTTTCAATCCTTGCCCACCTTTAACCTTCCTTGACAAGAGTTATTTACATTTTCATAACATTCTTGTATAAGTTCCCTTTTACCCTTCTCCTAAAATTTCCCACTTCTTTTATGTTCTATACTATAAAAAAAATTCCTTCAAGTTTTAAACCAACAAAAAAATTACAAATTGATTAATCAACATTTCGTAACAATTTACACATTAAATTAACTTAATAGACATCACAAAATAGTTGTATTACCAAATTTCCCTATTGGTTATGTTACCCCAAACTTCTTCTTCCAAATTTTACCCAACCATACCTTTTAACAATCCCATTTCTTCTCTTCCTCAATCCATAAGCTGCTAATATATCCTTCTATATAACATTCCTCCCCATCTTTGCTTTATTCAACCCTTTATTAATTCTTTCCCTCTATAAATCTAAGTTTCCCTCTGGTATTTGTGTATACATCTTTTATCTCATCACCTTCTCTAACGTGTATAATCTTTCCTCTTAGTTTTCAGTTCTTATATCTCTTCCTTTTCCTTATCTTTAATCTTTCCTTCCACAGATGTTAATTTTACCTTAAATTTACCATTTATTCTTTGTCATCTATTGCTTTCAGGAAATCCCTTTACTCTTATTATCCTTTCACGATACCTTTCCTTTCTTGGTTCCTTATCTTATCCTTTTTATCCAACCATTTTTCAGTTTTCCTCCAAATATCCAATTTTTGATTATCCATTCTATCATTTTCTTTACTTTAATTATCCTTAACCTTCCTTTAACATATTTTAATTCTTCTTCTAATATCACTAATTATTACCCCTTTTTAAAAAAACACCTCTTTTCCTTTGAAATATGATAACAGCTCATTATTTGCTTTCCAAAATTCACAATCCTTTACATTAAATTTAATTTATACAAATTAATCAATAAGCACTTCATAACAATTTAGGGACTAAAAAAAAAGTTTGGGGCAACATAGTTGATTAAAGGAATGTAGGAAATTTAAAAAGGAGCTTTTAATTACAGGAAGTCTCATAAATTTTTGTGACAGTAATAATATTATCAAATAAACTTTAAGGGAAGAGAATTGATACTATTTTTTTTTTACCAGAAGAAGTTTGGGGTAACATAGTTGTTAAGATAATCTAGTTTTCAAGTGGATGTAACTTCTAAATTGCTTTGAAGTGCTCATTAATTTATATAAATGAAATTTAATGTAAAGGATTGTGAACTTTGGAAAGCAAATAATGAGCTATTATCATATTTTAAAGGAAGATGAAAAGAGAAGAAACGAGAAAAAGAAAAGAAAAAGGAGCAATAATTTAGTGATAGTAGAAGAAAAATCAAAATACGTTGAGGGGAATGTTAAAGATAATTAAAGTAAAGAGAATGATAGAATGGATAATTAAGAATTGGATATTTGGAGAAAACTGAGAAATGTTTGAATACTTTCTTTTCCTGTTTTTTTACCCTCTTTATTTAGGAATATTGCCTTACCTATTTGTGACAATTCTGTCATCTCAATCTTCTCCCAAATAATTTCTTCTTTCATTAATATCTTTACAACATTTCTAATTTGAAAAGCTTTGTAATAGTTATGTATGTTTGGTATCCCTAGTCCACCTTCTTTTTGAGATAAATACCATAATGTTTTAGCTATTCTTGCTCTATGAGTTCCATTACAAAATTTATTTATAATATTTTGATATTCTTGCAATTCTTTAACCTTGTTTTATTGGTAAGACATCAAATAAGAAATTTAATCTAGGTAATAACATCATTTTACATAGAGCTATTCTACCAAACCAAGATAAATTTAAGTTTTTATAATATGCTATTTTCTTTTCTATTTCCTTCTTCTGCCTTCCATAATTTAATCTCTTAAGATCTCCAAGTTTACTTATCACCACCCCAAGTATTTTAGTGTACTTTTAACTTGAATCTTGTATCTTGTTTTAATTCTTTCCTGTTCCCCACTTTCCCCATTACAGAGTATCATTTCTGATTTATCCCAATTTACCCTCAGACATGTAGTTTCTTCAAATGTCTTTAAATATAAATGTATTCTTTTTAATGTCTTCATTGGTTGTTTCACAATTATTAACGTATCATCTGCGTACAAATTTATTTTGTTACCTTCTGTGCTAGTTATTTCATTATCCTGCCATATAGCGTTGGCAAGAAATTCCATTGCCAATACGAATAAAACTGGAGATAATGGACAACCTTGTCTTGTACCTGCTTCAAATTGTACCTCTTCCGTATATTCACCATTGACCTTGACTCTCGCTATTCCTTGTCGATACAATTTAGTTATCACTTCTTGAAATTTATTTCCAAATCCATATAGCCTGATCATTTCATGTATTGGCCCCCATTGCAGAGAGTCAAATGCCTTAAATATATCAAGTGATAGAAACCCAGTTTTCTCTTTTTTACGTTCTGTTGAATCCATTAAATCCACTACTCTTCTTACCAAATCTGCCATATATCTATTTTTCAGGAAACCTGCCTGATCTTTATTGATGTAGTTCCCTATAAAACTATTCAAGGACGCCGCAGCCGCTGAGCGCGGGAACGCCGCCGCCGCCGCCGCGCCCCTCCCGGCCACCGTCATCGGCCAGGAGGTGAAAAGGAGCCCCTGGCCGAGGGGGCCTGAAGGACGCCGCAGCCGCTGAGTGCGGGAACGCCGCCGCCGCCGCCGCGCCCCTCCCGGCCACCGTCACCGGCCAGGAGGTGAAAAGGAGCCCCTGGCCGAGGGGGCCTGAAGGACGCCGCAGCCGCTGAGCGCGGGAACGCCGCCGCCGCGCCCCTCCCGGCCACCGTCATCGGCCGGGAGGTGAAAAGGAGCCCCTGGCCGAGGGGGCCTGAAGGACGCCGCAGCCGCTGAGCGCGGGAACGCCGCCGCCGCTGCCGCGCCCCTCCCGGCCACCGTCATCGGCCGGGAGGTGAAAAGGAGCCCCTGGCCGAGGGGGGCCTGAAGGACGCCGCGGCCGCTGAGTGCGGGAACGCTGCCGCCGCCGCCGCGCCCCTCCGTGTTGTTTTATTCTATGTTGTTTGTATACTGTTGTTTTATGTTCCGTGGAAGCCGCCTTGAGTCAGGTTCGCCTGAGCAAGGCGGGGTATAAAAATAAATTTGAATTGAAAAAATTCAATCTATTTGCCAATATTGTTGTAAAATTTTTTGCATTCTGATTTATCAGCGAAATCGGTCTGTACACTTCAACTTTTTCCAGATCTTTCCCTGGTTTTGGAATTAGAGTAATTATTGATCTATTCCATGAATTTGGTATTGATTCCCCCTCCAATATTTTATTAAATAATTTATGTAATTTTGATACTATTATCTCCTTAAAATCCTTATAAAATTCTGCTGGTAACCCATCCTCGCCTGGGGCCTTATCTGACTTTAATCTTCCTATCACTTCCCTAATTTCCTTTTCTGATATTTTTTCCTCCATTTTATTTCTATGTTCTTCTAACATTGTTATATTTTGTTGTTTTTCAAAATATTCTTTAAGTTTAACTAAATTTACCTCTTTTTTAGAATATAATTTGAGATAGAAATTCTCTACTATTCTTAACTTTTCCACGTTTTTATTACACCTTTTCCCTGACTTATCAATTATGTCCCTTCCATCTAATTCTTTTTTAATTTTTTGTATTTCCTCAAATGTTTTCTGCTCTTTATTTCTTACATGCTCCATTTGAAGTTGTTTCAATTGTTTTTCTAATTCTTGATATCTATTTCTCTCCTGCTTATTCTTTATACTTGCTAATTTTATAGCCTCTCCTCTAAATATTGCCTTCATGGTATCCCAGACCGTACTATAGCTAACTTCATTATTATCATTCCATTTCCAGTATTCTTCCCATTCTTTCATTATTTGTTTTTTCATGGTCTGTTCTCAAAAAAGTCTCGGATTATATCTCCAATTATATACTCTCTTCCCAACTCCACCCAAATTTATTTCCATAACCAATTTTACATGATCCAATTCTTTAAATATTCCTATCTCAATTTTTTCTACCATTTTAATTAAGCTATTTGTAACAAAAATATAATCAATTCTGGAGTACATATTATGTACCTGTGAGAAAAAAGTATATGCTCTTTCACCTCCTTTAACCTCTCTCCACACATCTTTTAATCCTATTGATTTAATCCAGTTATCTAATATATGTTTTTATGGCTCCTCCTATCACCAGTACTATCAATTTCTGATCTTATTAAATTGAAATCCCCCACTATTATCATATTCATTGTGCCTTCCTTCTTTATACTATTACTCATTTTATTTAGGAATTCTTCTTGGTGATCGTTAGGAGCATAAATATTATTGAGTGTTAATTCTTCATAATCTATATTCCCTTTAATGATTAAATATCTTCCTTCAGGGTCTGAAATACTTTGTGTAACGTTAAACCCTAATTTACTAGATATTAAAGTCGCTACTCCTCTCGCTTTGGATGTGCCAAATGCCATTTCATATGTTTGCATTCCCCTCAAGAATATCTTATTTACTTCAGGTGATTTTTGATGAGTTTCTTGTAAGAAAATAACATCTAATCTATCCTAATTGGAGCTTTTTTCTTTTCAACATACTACCTATACTCTTCACGTTCCATGATAATATCTTAATTTCCCTCAACATAGCTATCTAACCTATCTTGAACTATGTAACCATCCCTGGACGTGTTATCCCCAACCAAATAAAAAAATAAAAAAAATTATAAAGGAAAACATTTTAAAAAAAAGAAACTTACCTAAGCTATCCTCAACGTCAGCCATCCCCACTCTTCTTTCCTGAGTATCATCTTTGTATTCCAAAGAGGAGACGTTGGAGCTAGAGGCGATTGACATATGCTGTAGAGTTTTAGATAATTCTTTGCCATGCTCTCCTTTCTCCGCCAAAATTACTTTTTTCCCTTCTCAAAAAACATTTCATTCTAATACCACCAGACTTCCCATTTCCAAAGAGTCCGATCCCCCCACTGTGCCCTCCATCTCCTCCCCTAAGGTCGAGTCTTTCTCCATACCTCCCAATTCGTACAGAGCTTTCCTTAGAGCAGTGGTGCCCAAACTAAGGCCCGGGGGCCGGGTGCGGCCCCTAATGCTAATTCACCCGGCCCGCAAAGCCCTCGTCGCTCTTGGAAGCAGAAGTAAAATGCGCCCGTACGGGTGTGTTTTACTTCCACTTCCAGGAGCGATGAGGGCTTTGTGGGCCGGGTGAATTGGCCTCGGGGGCCGCAACTGGCCCCCGGGCCTTAGTGATGGGCTCCCTGAACCACATGATGAGCCCACGGCCCAAAACGTTTGGGCATCCCTGCCTTAGAGCCATCCATTCTTGTGTGGCAACCTTGATCAATCCAATCTGACATAAGTAATCCAATACATCAATTTTCACATCAATAACATGCATCTTTCTATCATAAAAAACCTTAGTTGCTGTGGAAATCTCCAGCTATATGTTATGCTCCTGGCAATCAGCAGCTTTGTCATGGGCTTCATCCTATATCTCCAGTTCCGTTCAGTTGGAGCAGTGTCGTTGTAGATTTCCACATCAACTCCATCAATCTTTAGAATTATTATTATTATTATTATTAAATTAGATTTATATGCCCCTCTACTCACCTCACTGAGGCGACTGAGAGGGGCTCACATAACACAAACATATACAATATCACAATCTCAAATATAAATACAGCATAATATAAAAATATAACAACAGATGCAGCACAGATAACACAATAAATTTTACATAAAAGAAAAAAACAATACAATAAAATACAGTGTAAAAATACAACACAGTCAAGAGAGACAGCAAGGTCTTTATGGCTGAGCTAGCTGGTCCACACAGTTGGCCCTCATTCCCCCTCTCCAGCAGGCAGAGAGAGTTCTGTGATGTTCCTGAGGTGGTCATGGAGGCAGCAATAGCAGTAGCAGCAAGGTCTTTATGGCTGAGCTAGCTGGTCCACACAGCTGGCCCTCATTCCCCCTCTCCAGCAGGCAGAGAGAGTTCTGTGATGTTCCTGAGGTGGTCATGGAGGCAGCAATAGCAGTAGCAGCAAGGTCTTTATGGCTGAGCTAGCTGGTCCACACAGTTGGCCCTCATTCCCCCTCTCCAGCAGGCAAGAGAGTTCTGTGATGTTCCTGAGGTGGTCATGGAGGCAGCAATAGCAGTAGCAGCAAGGTCTTTATGGCTGAGCTAGCTGGTCCACACAGCTGGCCCTCATTCCCCCTCTCCAGCAGGCAGAGAGAGTTCTGTGATGTTCCTGAGGTGGTCATGGAGGCCAGCACCAGATCTTTGCCTTACTCCTGATTCCTGCTCCAGAAGTCTTTCTCCCTTGTTCCTCCTCCTGAAGTTTCCCTGTCCTGTTCCTGTGAACTTGTCTGGAGCCTTGCTCCTGAAATTCCAACCTCACTTTGCTCCAGTCCCTGAGGGTACTCTGCTGTGTCTGTTCTCCTGTTTACTTGACTTCTGAGATGTTTGGACTACGCTTTTGTTGTCTGGACCAATTGTGTATCTCTGATTTCACTTGAACTGAGCTCTGGACTGAGATACAGTTATTGTTTGGCCTGTTACTTGACTTTCCTGGGTCCTGGCATTCATGTTACCTGCCAGCTGCCTATGCCTAGACCAGTGATTCTCAGTGTTTTCAGGCTGTGGGCCTGAACACACCTCCTGGGCAGCTGAACAGGCTAGTCACGTGGTTCTTCCCACCTGGAAGTAGAAGTAAAATGTGTGCCACACATGCACAGAACATTCTGTGCAGAGCATGCACAGAATGTGTTTTACTTCTACTTCCGGAAGCGGTGAGGGTGTTCGGGGCCAGAATAATTGGTGTCAGGGGCCAGGTCTGGCCTATAGGCCATAGGTTGCAATTGCCTGCCTTAGACACTGACACTCTGTAAAACTGTACTCCGAACTTATACCACGTAGACATGAGCTAAAAGAATGCCCAGGGAAAACATCTCTAACAACTAGTCATTCCTCAGCCTGATCAACCACTCATGAAGCAATTAGTCTTTATAAGAAGTTCACACTAGTGCCATTTAATTATTTAGTATGAAACAGTACTGTTCGAAATCTTTTACTGTGTTTAGGTTCTATTTTTAAACATTTCAAATCTTCCTTGTAGGCAGCCTTATAAGATATAAATAATGTCTCCCAGGAGCGGCATCTTAAGAATTGCTTATTCATTAAATGTGGGCTATCAGCTCATTTTAAATTAATTTTTTGGCATTTCCATTTTTAAGGGAACGATAGCATTTTAAAAATGTTTTTTGGCTCTGTTGCAAGCCATGCAAAAATAATGTTTCCATGGAAAAGGGAAGGGAGAGACACTGCCTTATGCTCGTCACTGTCCTTTCACGGGAGAAAAACATTATAGGAGTCCTTACGAGTTGTTCAATGCAGAAAGCATATGCATATATTTTACCAAACTATTGCTGCTTATCACCTAGGTAACGTCTGCAGTGGTATCTTCTGTTTCCAGAATGCTGAAAATATGAAGGTGGACAGTCTTCATTTTTGTGTCCTTTAGAAATGCCAAATAGAGTTTTATTAATAGAGTTTCATAATTTTTAGGTTTAATGAAGTTTAATGAGGTGGTTTACCATATACCATAGCAGTTAACAGACTGACCTATCATTAAAAAAACCCCACTACTTTAAATCTGTGCAGTGACATGAACTCAGTGAGTGAAAGGTTCCTCTCTCTCTCTTTTGCCAGAAACATTCCAATCTACAATACAGCAGGTAACATTACTGCTGTATCTTACAGGCAGTGATGGGATGTAACAGGCTCGCACCAGTTCGCCAGAACCGGTAGTAACTTTTCCCAGTGTCCTGGAGAACCAGTAGCAGCTTTTGTGGGAAACCACCTTCGGGGCTTACATTTTCACTAGTTCCCCCACTGTGCATGCACACCAAGCACTTGGTGTGCATGCAGGCCTACATTGCTTGGCGCGTATGCACAGCATCCTTGCTGTCCTCCCAAGCGTGGAGGAGGAAGAGAAGCTGCTAGCCTGAAGCTCCCTATAGCCTGCACCCCAGGGTAAGTGACTCACCTGCCCTGGCTTGGGGTTTTTAAGCAAAGTCTTGGAGTTACCTCATCAATAAGCTACACCTGTGCTGTTCCAATTGCTATTCCAATTGGAGAACCCTTAAGGAGTACAGCTGTTTTACATTTACATTAAGACATATTGTCCTAGAGAACTGGTTAGGCAAATACTTTGTATCTAACTTCTTTAACTGTTGAAAAGTGCCAAAATGCAGCCATCTTGTGGTGAATTCATTCTGTAATTCCTTCCATCTGACCTAGTGTGAGAAAGATTGGCCAGAATAAGCTTTAAGCTCTGGTTTAAAAGTTCTGGTCGATTTGTGTTTGGGGTGGGTGGGTGAGTGGGTGTATTTTAATGTATTTTTTATTTCATTTATTTATTTATTTAATTTATTTACGGGTTTGTGTTGTGGGTGGTGGATGGTGGGTGGGTTGAGGTGTAGGTGTGCGTGCGTGCGTGCGTGTGCATGCTTATTTTATTTTATTTTTTCTTTGACCCTGCCCAAGTCATGACATTGGCTCTCCCGACAACATCATGTTGTTAGCTCCGCCCACACTGTGATGACATCACGGTAGGGTAATAAAATTTTTGACATCCCACCACTGCTTACAGGTCAACAGTGAAGACTGGAAGAAAGTACAGTAATACCCCGGATAACGTTATGACTTGGTTCTACAAGTCATGATGTTATCTGATTTTTAGCGTTATCCGATGCACGCTAAAAAAAAAAGCCCTGACTTCAGGGACAAACCTCTTTAAAGGCATGCAGGGAAAGAGACACGATTGGGTCTCTTTCTTTTCCTCCCTGCCTTTAAAGCCACCCCCTACCCACAGCGGTCTCTGCGACTGCAGTAGGATCAGGGAAAGGCACGTGCCTTTTCCCCTCCCCTACTGCAGTCACAGAAACTGCTTGTGTCTCTTTCCCTCCCTGTATTTAAACTACAGGGAAGGGGAAAGAGAGAGATGTGATTGGGTCTCTCTCTCTTCCCTCCCTGCATGTAGTTTAAATACAGGGAGGGAGGGAAGAGAGAGAGACCCAATCACGTCTCTCTCTTTCCCCCCTCCCTGTAGTTTAAGTAGTCTCTGCGACAAGCAGTCTCTGCAACTTCAGTAGGGTCAGGGGAAAGGAGTGTGCCTTTCCCCGACCCTACTGCAGTCACAGAGACTGCTGGGGGTGGGGGGTGGATTGGGTAGTTCTACCCAAACCACCCCACACCCGCAGACCATTGCCTCGGATAACACTAAGAATCATTATCCTGAATCGTTATCCGATGCAAGTTTTTTCCAAAAAACTTGCATCGTTATCCGATTCTAGCGTTATCCGATGCAATCGTTATCCGGGGTATTACTGTAATGGGAAGCACTTAGCAGCATATATTCATAGTACTTTAAGGTTACCTAGTCCAACCCTGTGCCAACAGGAAATCCACCACTATGCTTCCACATCATTTAGTCTGATAAATAACCATCTGTGTTTGTTTAGAGCAGGGATTATCAACATGTGGCCTGTGAGCCGGTGGCCCTTCACTGCCTCTACCACACCCAGAAGTGCCATGTGGTGGAGGAAGGGCAAAATGGCCCTCTGAGAACTCCTGGATTAGAGGCCTCTTACTGCTCAAAACCTCTGATTTGTTAAAATTCTCTATTGAAAATAAACCTACCTACTTAGTAATGCCATCTCTTATATTAGAGGTTCTCAACCTTTTCAAACCAAGGGCCGGGTCACACTCCCTTGGATAGCTTCAGGGGGGCAGCGGCCATTTTGGCCTGTGTGCCACACATGGCACTTCTGGGTGTGGTTGAGGCAGTGGGAGGCCACATGAAATGGTATCATGGGCCACATCCGCCCCCTGGGCCATAGGTTGAGAACCCCTGTCTTATATGCTGTTCAACTACACTACACTAGGTAGTACACTAATGCACAGTCATTTTTCTTATTTTGTATTTCCTTTTCTTTTGGGGAATTTTAGTACAACGATTTGAATTCTGTGCTCTGGAGAAACATAAAACTGTTTCCAATGTCTGCACAACTGCTGTTCATAGCTATTGTATCATCCTTTAATATGCTTCTTCTCCTGATAACATACATTCAGCTCTATCTATTTATCCTCATAGGATTCAGTTTCCAGGATGTACAACATTTTTGTTGACCCCTCAGGAAACCCTTTTCTTTGTCCATAGCCTTATTAAAGCATCAGGCTCAATCTAGCAGCTGGTGTCTGACCAATGCAGAATATAAGGTGCTGCTGTTACCTCTCATAATCTGGATGCCACACTTCTACAGAGGCAACCTGGAATTTCATTAGTATATTGTCAGTTGCAGCACTCCATTACTAACCCATGTTTAGATTGTAACCTACCAGAAACCCTAGATATTTTTAACAACTACTGGTGTCAAACCTTCATCCTTCCTACATCTTTGATTCCTCCTTGATATGGGGTTTTGACCCACAAGCAAATTGCAGTACTGTACTACTTTAACACTGTTTTATAACCTGAGCACAGCCATAGAGACTTCTCTCCCTTCCCCCCTTCCATTTCCAGAACCATTCTCTGGCATATGCTGGTGCTTGACTATTCCCATATTGAAACCCATATTATCCTGTCTTTATCATCATGATGTTACTCAGCCATTAAACAAACCTCAGAGCAGCTTACAAACAACAGTTAATAAATTTGCAGAATGTATATCCCAAATTAACAACACTGGCACTTTTTTAAAAAATCAGATGAGGTGTTATGGAAGCAGAGTCTGTGTAGTAGGTGGTAAGATGAAATCACTCCTGAAAAAAATGAAGGGAAATTAAAAGCATAAGAGGAGTTTTGAATCCTTCCCATACTTACATTTTCTCAATTTGGGTAGATGAATCTATACCAATTCACTAAAGCTTTGCCTATTTTGTTCTATCTCTGCATTAATCTGCATTCTTTTTATCTGCAAAAAATATACAATTCAATACATATTTCACTGTATTTTCTCTCCAACTACCTGCTTCTTTCTTTCTCTCAAGTACCAATTTCTAAATGCATTATGTCTTAAAATATGTATTATTACATGCATTGTTGTGTTTTCCTAAAGTACAAACTGCATGACAAAAATTGAGATACATATGTTATCTGAATAATAATTAAGTTGCAATTCACACAGTAATCTGGGAGATAAGGATAATGTCTGTTTGCCACAAAATGAATTACATTCTTACAATTTTTTTTCTTTCTCTTACAATTGTTTCCTCTTCTCTACTATTCCCCCCAGAAAGTTTTATTTCTAATCTTGGATATCTACTTCATGAAATATGACCAAGAAGATGAAAGGATTTGGGGAAGAAAAATAAGTCAGGGCATGATTCTGTACAATTCTGGTGTCACCCAATTTGTCTATTGTGTTACCATCATATGCTTTAGAATTCAGGAGCAACCTGATCCAAAATCTCAGATAAGCAGAGATAAGTACATTTATCTCAATGAGCCATGAGTAAACAGCAGAGCTACATATGGTCTCTGCAGTGAAGCAAATTAGAATGGAAACCTGCACAATTTACTTTATTTGATGATAACCCTAGATGACAAACTATTATTTGAGAACAGGTACAAAGGATTGTAAACAAAAATTCGTATAGTCAAGGCAATGGTATTCCCTGTGGCAATGTATGGTTGCGAGAGTTGGACCATTAGGAAAGCTGAACGCAAAAGAATAGACGCCTTTGAGATGTGGTGTTGGAGGAGAGTTTTGAGAGTCCCCTGGACAGCAAGGAGAACAAATAGGTCAATCTTAGAAGAAATCATCTCTGACTGTTCCTTAGAAGGTCAAATAATAAACATGAGGCTAAAGTACTTTGGACATCAAATGAGAAGAGAGGATTCACTTGAGAAAGCTTTGATGCTTGGAAGGGTCGAGGGCAAAAGAAGAAGGGGACGGCCCAAGATGAGATGGCTAGATGGTATCGTGGAGACAATGGGCACAGAGCTGAGTGAGTTGAGGGGGATGGTGGAGGACAGGAGTGCCTGGCAGACAGTGGTCCATGGGGTCGCAGAGGGTCGGAATCGACTGTGCGACTGAACAACAAAACAAAGGATTATAAGTAAATTTAGGGGGCACAAGGGAATTGGTGGAAGGGAAATGTTCTAGTCCCTTCTCTCCCAAGCAAATTTCAGTTTGTGTCTAAAGATGAGATTCATTTTATAATCTGAAACTATATTTCAAAATTAAAACAAGGCTATTGTCTTATCTTCATGCCACAGAGATTCTTCCTTTTTCAAGCATCCAAAATTCTGTGTGGGGAAAATTAAAGGAAATCAATTTTCCTAGAGTGAGAAGCAGAGTATCCAAAGCTCTGTCGAAATTAATGAAGTAAGATGATACATGGATTTTCACTTCTGTAGAGAAGAATATTAACATGAATAAAGGTACAGTAAATTGATTCACACATGATAAGCTTTAGAAAATATTCACATGATGTACATATTAGACTATTACTGTCTATTGATTTCTCTTTAAAATTGTTCAGATTTGGATTGTCATCTATTGTTCTCATTTTGCACTCATCCAAAATTTCACCTACAGTTGAATTGTTTATAACAAATATATACATATGTATTTTTCAAGGTAATGTTCCAGGCTTGGTTTATGAAGCTAGGAATAAAAATAAAGGCCAAACATTACTCTCTCACACTGCCTCTCTCCGTTTTCATTATATACCAGCTTAAATGCAAATATATTGACTTGTATTAAGCCAGACTGTTTTGTTGTCTGAATGTGGAAATTAGGATTTGTGTTGATTGACACATCAGAAAAATAAGTGAATGAATATCAAACAGGGAGTAAGCAGTAGGAATACTAAAGTAAATATATAGTTCACAATTGTATCAAATATTGACACAGTTTTCATATTTAGTCAGTGGAGCTTTAGACAGTGAGTAAAGGCAGTACATAAATATAGCAGTAACTAAATTAAAAAGAAAACTCTTAGAATACAGACTAACATGTAACTTTAAAAGTATGCAACAACCTAATTCTAAAATCCTTTTGCTTAACGCACACTAGATTAAGTCCAGTAAATTAATGGAGATTTGGCAAATCAAGTTATTTGCAATTTCCAGTTATTTCAATGGGCCTATCCTAGTTGCAAGTTACTTTGGCTTAGTAAATTGCAACTAGAGTGAGTCCATTTGAATCAATGGAAGCTATGGTGGAAGTTGACTCACCAAATCCCCACTGATCCAATGGAGCTAATTGAATGCATTTTACTATTTCAAGTAATCGATTTTCTGCTCATAGGTTTTTCCTCACCTGTTAGCAGTCAAATAGGCACAGGACTGCCCTCATATCTGAGGAAGTGAAGCAGACCCCAAATTGTTCATACTGTCATCTAAAGTGAAAGTGTGCTACCTTCTTTTTGGAAAAAGAAGAATATTTACAAATCAGTAGAATATTAGCACAATTTAGCTAAAAATAATGCATTAATTCCAGCACAGTTTAAAGATTTGGACCACTCCAAGCAAGTTGAAGCACCAGCTAATTATAATTCCATAAAACCTTACACCATCATACGCAAGTCTTCCTTTTCTTGGTCATCATTGGTAATATCATGTTCTTTTCTCTACATTTTTACAATCTCAGAGTTCATTTTAGATTATGTTAATAGTGAAAACTTGGTTAATGTTGCACAGTATGGAAAATCAAGTAGAATAAATCACAGGGCAAAATGAAATTCTATAAATAGAAGAACATGCATAAATTAGCATCTTCTGTTCATACATAAGATGTTGGGTTAACTCTAATTACTTTTTCTGTTCCAGAACATAATTTTAATAAAAATGTATTCATATGAAAGAACTTTACCTCAGATATTACTTCATTACTCCTCCCTTCTTGTTCATATGCATTTCTTGTAGCTGTCAATTTTCCAATTTCAAGCCAGTTGTAATTAGAAGTTTTCTGTATGAGATATTACCTTGTGAACTCTGAGGGCAAAAGATAGTTCAGCTGAAATTCAATTAATATTACTACATTGCTCAATAAATGGCAGGAATTTCCAAAATCTGTAGGCTGGGTCAGTCCAACAGTAAGAGTTCTGAATTTTTAACCATGGAAATGGAGAAGACAGAAGTAGAAAATTGGACTATTGGTATTTAGTACCTTTGCAACCTTCAACTCTTGACAAAAATATTTTCAATTTACCATTATTCTTTGGAGAAATGAGCATTTGGTTTGCTGTCTTCATTTTCCACCAAATTTGTTACTTTTACCTTCCATGCCACTTTTCTAGCTATACCTCTCTAGATCATCTCAATGAAATGACTAAGGATGCAAAAAGAGACACAGATTTTTATACTAATTTTCAAGCCTCGTACATTTTATAATACATTATATTTTACTCTTGATATAAAACCAAATACCAAGTAATGAAATTAACAAGACATAGTATACTGAGGAAGCATATCTTTTAAAAAAATAAATAAATGTAACCCCTTTAGAAAGATCCCAAGCAATAATACTTTTGGTCTTCTGTAAACTAGAAGATGTCTTTCTAATCTCACCTAACAGGTGGAGGTTAGCTTTTCAGAAGATTGTTTTTAATAATAAAAATGCAGGATTATATTCATAGCAGAACAGACATTTCTGATGCAACTGATTCTCTATTAAAGGAATACTTTAAAAATGAACCATTTTGGAAGACTAAAGGAAGAGGAAAGCGAGAAATGCAAATTCTCGTTGTACACTGCCAATGAATACCCACCAAAATATGATAGAATTAAGACACTATACCTACAGACTACTTAGCTAGCTACTTACCATTTCATTTATGTATGATCAAATGCATCCTTGTACCAGTCTGTCCTTTCCAGGTGCTTCTTCTGCCGTATACAAATCTGAATATATTGAGACAGATTTATATATTGAGAATATATTGAGACAGATATATTTGAGACAGAGAAACCTGTCTCACACCACTTCAATCTAACTGGACACTCTATCCAAGACCTGAAAGTTGCAATTCTGGAACAGAGAAATTACAAAACTAGGATTGAAAGGGAGACAACAGAAATCAAATACATCCATCTGTTAGATACCTATCACAGGGGGCTAAATATTAGCGAAGGGTTTCTGGGACATTATCAAATTTGATACACAGATTGCTATATGATTTTATATTACAACTTTCCTGCCAATTCTCTTTACTAAAACAGAAAGAAACCAGGTACAGATGTTTGTTTGTTTTTTTCCCCTGGCATGCAGGTCACAAGTTGATCAGAGACCGTAGTGGGCTTTCTCAGCAACCTTGAGATTGAAAGGGAGTCATTTAGAGTTTATCTGAATAATCTATTGTTGCTAATGGCTGTGTGAAGCTGTAATATTGTGCTTGCTTGTTTGTCATCTTGCCCACACCCCTTCTGCCGTTGAGCCCCTGAATTTAGTATATAAGAACATGCCTGTAAGTTTCACTCTTTGTCTGATGAAGTGGACTTGATCCACGAAAGCTAACAATAAAAATATAGCAGTTAGTCTTTAAAGTGCTACAGTGTTTTTTATTTTGTTTTATTTTGTTTGTTTTGTTTTCTGATAAATCTGAATATAGGTGATCATCATGGCGATCAGCCATGAAGACTGACCTGAGAATATAACGCAGTGGCCTTTCATCTGCCTTCCACATCACATTGATCCAGTTCTGTAAGTCACTTTCTGGTCCTGAGCCCTTTTGGTACACAAAGTCTTCATCGGCCCCAGGCTAATGGGATTTAATCAATTTAGGGACCATCATCCTTCCCTGTGAACTTTTGCACCGAAGGCCTCATGACTGTCAAGGTAGTTAACCACTGCCTGACACAGTGTGTTTCCCTCACAGCAATTTAGACCTGTGTTCAGGTTCTTCCTTTCCTAAGCAGAAATCACTGTATTTCTTAATTCAAGTGGGACGGTATTTTTCTGACCTGCTTCAAATCTTTTTTATAATTATGCCTAAATAAGGATGTGTTGCTATTTTTATCAGTTGCAATATAAAGTCATTGCTGTTTGCATTGTGACTCAGATATTTATCTTTGCCCCATGTTTTACTTCTCCTATATTTTAAATTTGCATTCTGTACTAAATTCTAGCATTTTACCTCGTAGTATTGTGAAAGGTTCAGACCAATTGCCAGTTGTGTTATTTTTGACAATATTTCTTATCCAACATCTTCTGCCCTTCTTAGAGAAATGCATGCTGACCAAATGCAATGGAATGCTTCAGTTCTGCAGTCTTGCATATTCTCCTTTTTTCCTATTTCCTAATAGGTAATGTAGTTTGTTAAAAATTTGCAATGAGGTGCAGTTTCAGTGTAAGCTAAATAGCTTCTCCGCTGAGGTATTTTTCTTCTCTGTTTCAATTTGTGCAGAACAAGCAACTCTTTAATAATGCCGTGTCTGCATATTTAATAAGGGGAGGGGAAAGTGAAAGGAATGATAGGCAAACATACAAAAGGTAGACTTTCTGGGCAAAAAGATTCAGTTCCAACACAGGCTGGAAGATTTTTCAGATTAGGGTTTTTTCACCACAGATGTCACTTTCTCACACAGATGTTGCAATACTACTTGGCAGCTGTATAGCTCTTCAAGTATTAATGTGATAGGCAATTTTGATTTTACATGTACAGGAACAACAATAGCTCTGTATCTGTGTGGCAATAAAACTGACTATATGTAAACAAATAGACATAATAGCAAAAGCACATTTATTCTGGATTTTTCTTGTTTACAATGAGCTATATTTTACCAATGTAATGGTCACTTCTTTGGTAGCAAAAGAAAGTGAAGTTCCTTCTTAAACTTGCAAGAGTTTTTTATGCTCTCTAGTTCTAATCCAAGTGCAACATCTAGCCCTAAATTCGCAATTATCATTGTGTCATGTGTTGCAATGAGTATTCCTCATATGTTCCTTTATCATATCATAGTTGAAAATCTATTTGCTACTAACCATGCTTACCTCATTACATCTTGAACCCAAAATGCACAAGTAAAATATCCACTGTCAACAGTCAAGCCCCTGGAGGCAACCATCTCTGTCTTAAGAGTTTACATCCTCATCTTTCTCAAACTGTAGTATCAATCCAACAAAATTCTTAGCAAAATCAAGAACATTTTCCTGCAGGTTGGATTAAACTATTTTTGTCAACCACACCTCCCAATTGAAACCACCAAAACAAGTCTTTAGTGAGCTATAGCCATCTTGAACAAAGATGTTTGTTCCTCACAGATATTGGGTGGTTTGTCTGTGCTTCCTTACAAGTAATGGTCAATTTTATTTTTTACTTACTTTAAGTATGTCTAGAACCAGACTTATGTTGATTTGTCTTGCTTTTTACATTTGGTTTACTGAGTCATAGGTAAATTAATCCTCTTTGGGGCTCTGAAAAGCAACTGTAAACATTTAAATGCATAAACTCCTAAAATTTGCTTCTACTGATCCTCTATGTTGAAATATTTAATCATTATTTACAAAATAACTTTGTTGTTGCTATGTGTCATCAAGTCATCTCCAACTGGTGACAACTTGTGAATGAGTGATTTCCAAAACGTTTCAACATGCTCTTCAGCTCTTGAAAACATAAGCATGTGGTTTTCTTTAGGGAGTCATTCCATCTCATATTTGGTCTTTCTCTTTTCCTGCTGCCTTCCACGTTTCCTGGCATTATTGTCTCTTTCAGATAACCTTGCTTTGTCATGATGTCTTAAAGTAGGACAGCCTCAGCTTCATCATTTTAATCACCAGAGACAATTCAGTCTTGATTTGCTCTCTGTATGGAATTGAGCATCCTCTCATTTGAAAAGGAGTAAGACAAGGCTGCATTTTGTCACCATGCTTATTCAATTTATACACAGAACACATAATGCGCAATGCAGGGATGGAGGAATCACAATTTGGGATCAAAATTGCTGGAAGAAATATCAACAATTTGAGATATGCAGATGATACCACCCTAATGGCAGAAAGTGAGGAGGACCTAAAGAAGCTCCTGATTAGGTTGAAAGAAGAAAGTGAAAAAGCTGGGTTGAGACTCAATATCAAGATAATCAAGATAATGGCAACAGGCCCTATCAGTCCCTGGAAAATAGATGGGGAAGAAGTAGAAGCAGTGACAGACTTTACTTTCTTAGGATCAAAGCTCACTGCAGATGGTGATTGCAGCCATGAAATAAAAAGGCGACTGATTCTTGGGAGGCAAGCGATGAGAAACCTGGGGAACATAGTGAAAAGTAGAGACATCACATTGAAAACAAAAATTCGCATAGTCAAAGCAATGGTATTCCCTGTGGCAATGTATGGTTGTGAGAGCTGGACCATTAGGAAAGCTGAACGCAGAAGAATAGACGCCTTTGAGATGTGGTGTTGGAGGAGAGTTTTGAGAGTCCCATGGACAGCGAGGAGAACAAATAGGTCAATCTTAGAAGAAATCATCCCTGACTGCTCATTAGAAGGTCAAATAACAAAGATGAAGCTAAAGTACTTTGGACATCAAATGAGAAGAGAGGATTCACTTGAGAAAGCTTTGATGCTGGGAAGGGTCGAGGGCAAAAGAGGAAGGGGAAGGGCCAGGATGAGATGGCTAGATGGTGTTGTGGAGACGGTGGGTGCAGAGCTGAGCGAGTTGAGGGGGATGGTGGAGGACAGGAGTGCCTGGCGGACGGTGGTCCATGGGGTCGCAGAGGGTCAGAATCGACTGTGCGACTGAACAACAACAACAAATAAAAAAATGTCCAGGAATATTGCACTGATTGTACAGTTCTCATTTTCCCCATACTGATTATGCAGTAGTAGGTTCCAAATCATCAGAAGAAAAATACCATTTGTTTTCTTCTTCTTCATAGAATTAACCTCTAGCTCAAAATTGAGCCAGAGTTCATGAGTATGATTGTCTGGCAGCATTTTAATTGCTTAGGAATACTTTCAGGTTGATGAACTTTTAATTCCTGGCACAGTGTGAAATAAATTAAAACTTTGTATCTGCAGTTCTGAGATTTCACCAAACACTCACCCCTCACCCCTACCTGAGTTTCCAGCCTTTTAACTATGATCCTACTTTGGTGCTTAGAAATCTTGAGACTGTAAGATACCTGCATTGGCAGCTGTTCTGCTGGCGTGCACTTTGCTGTTTTCGTTCATTGCTTTCAGCATTTCATTTGTGGCTGCTCTTTACATTGATCCCTTTCAGCTGTGCAAATGGTTTTCTTCCCTGAGATGCTTCTAGCATCTTGCATGCTAGCAATATTAGATGCACAATTTGAGTTATATGCATTTTTTAATGTTGAATCTCTGCTGAACTTCCTATGATTTTTTAAATTCCCTGTAAAAGTGCCCTAGTCATGCCTGCCACATGACTACGGAAACATATGCGGAAGCAGACAGCGCTGACTCTTCAGCTTTGAAACAGAGATGAGCACTGAACCCTAGAGTTGGATATGACTGGCTTTCGAGCAAGGAAAACCTTTGCCTTTACTAAAGGAGCCTGCTTTGTCCACCAGTTATTGTGCTATGCTATTTTAATAGTTTGGACAGAAGCTGTGCCAGTATTTCTGGGATATAATAATAATAATTTCATGTCAGAAATTATTCTGGGTTGAAAATATTTTTGCTCGAGACACCCCGCACAGGGAACACCCAAATGAGGATCCTTTCATGTCCCCAAGATCTTTTCCCACTGAAGTGGTCCCTTTATCTACTTGCAATTTCTTGCTTTCGAACTGCTGGGATAGCAGAGTTGGGACAGAGACAGGCACTCAAACCGTCATGCAGTTCCTAGGTCTCAAACTGACAACTTGCCAGCCTTACAGTTAACAAGGCAAAGCTTCTTAACCAAATTATAATTTCTGAGATGAGAAAATAAAACAGTGGGATAGATTGACACAACACTTTGCTTTTACTAATATTGTTTTCTTGACTATGCATATTATCCTGCATATTCATTGGTTAGAAAAACAGACAAGAGTGGCTTGTAAGAAATCATTTCATTGAGAATGGAAGCAAAAGTACTTGAGCATTTTTTTTACTTTTTAAGGCACCGCGGTTTAAAAGATTAAAAACCCTTTCTTTCCAATGCAGTAGTAGAAAACTGTTAATGAAAATGACAAGAGTAGGCCCCATCGTTTCTTTTCCTTCAGAACATTGTTTCAACATTTTCTCATTTTTCAAGGTCTGATTAAGCCAGACAGAACTCAGTGTGCAATTTAAAAACAACTCTAATATTAGCCAGTACAAACTTGTGCAGTATATGCTGTAGTACGTGGTCTTATGAGCATAACTGAGAATGCTATGTATACTGCTCCTTGCTCACATTTGTTTCCAATTTCACAAGTCTTTGCAAAAACTAACATAACTTTAATGAAGTGCTCAGTCATCTGCCTAATTTTCAACTGTATGTGAATACCTTGCTCTTAAAATGACAGACATATTTTCTGGAAGATAACAGAAAATAAAAATCTGTACAGACTGCTTTGCAACAAACTGGATAGCTAAGAAGAGAGAGTGCAGGAAGCAAAAGAATAGGGAGAAAGAAGAGGTGATTCTCTGCACCTCAATTTCACAGACAAAAGGCATTTGCTGTTGACATTTTCAAGTTATACAACACATCTTGTTCATATTCTAACACCAGTATTTCCCAAACTATGTTCCGCAGAATATTGGTGGACTTCAATTCCCAGAAGCCTAAGTTAGTACATTGGCTGATGTGCTTTGGAGAATTGATTTAGGCTTCTGGGGATTGAAGTCCAAAAACCAAAGATTGAAAAGACAATCGCTTGTGGTAGGGGAGGTTTCTGGACTGAACAATGTATCACCCTAAATTTTGAGGGATACTCTACCCTGACCTCAAACCACTTACACCTTTTCTTCCTCAGTAGGGTAAATAAAAATAATTTACATAAGATTATAATGCACATAGAATGATGGATATGTTTATGGTGGTGGACCCACCTCTCTACATGTCTGAAGCAATATATAAGCAAGTTCCAAAAATGCACTTTGCTATTAACGGCTCCACTCACAGATCTATCACTTTGAAATGTATGTTTGAAAGCCAAATGTCATCAATATTCTGTTCTATGTCAACTGGGCGTGGGCATACATTCTTCAGATCAGTGCTTAGACTTAGTAATGAGTTGGACAAGGTCTAATAAACGAAGCTTGAATCTTAAAGAGATGAAAAATTTGTGGGTGATCACAAATGTATGCATTGGACAACGCTAAAAACCGGATAATGTCATGACTTGTGGAACCAAGTCATAACGTTATCCGTTATCACTTCCATCTCTGGGACATATGTTTGTTCTCTGTTCTAGTCAGGATTGCACTACATTGAAGGAGCAGATTCATAGTTTGTGAATAATCCCAGATATTGATACCAAATTGGCAGGGTTTCTACAACACTCTTGCAGAGTCTCATTTTTGTCAATACAGTAAAACACCGGATAACGATTGGATCGGATAACGCTAAAATCGCATAACGTTAAGTAATCTGGGGAGGAGACTTGGATCGAATAACGTTAAGGTCCTATGGGATGGATCGGATAAAAACTGCTAAAGCCTGTGTGGTTACAATGTATCTTTATGGAGCTTTAACATTATCCGATCCATCCCATAGGATTTTAACATGGATCGGATAACACTAAAAATCGGATAACACCAAGACTTGTGGAACCAAGTTTTAACGTTATCCGGTGTTTTACTATACACTAGAACACCGGATAACGTTATGACTTGGTTCCACAAGTCATGACATTATCCGGTTTTTAGCGTTGTCCAATGCATACATCGAACAACGCTTTTAAAAAAAAAAGCCCTGACGTCAGGGACAAACCACGCCAAGGCAAGGATAGGCTTGTCCGAAATTTATCCCCCCGGGGGGAGGATTTCGGACAAGCTTCTGAACCAACCTCAAAGGACAGTGCAATAAATGCTTTGTAATAATCAAAATACAGTACAGTAATACCTCGGATAATGCTAAGACTTGGTTCCACAAGTCTTTGTGTTATCTGATTTTTAGTGTTATCCGATGCATGTTAAAATCCTATGGGATATATCGGATAACGTTAAAGCTCCATAGAGATACATTGTAACCGCACAGGCTTTAGCGGTTGTTATCCGATACATCCCGTAGGACCTTAACGTTATTCGATCCAATTCTCCTCCCCAGATTACTTAACATTATGCGATTTTAGCCAAGTTGTGTATAAAATGTGGTTTGAGATGAGCTTACCTCCAGTATCGTGATTTGCCTTTCTTAAATAGGAGGAATGAAGAAAAACATCTTCATTTTTTAATTTCTGATGACTAATATAAATTGATAGAAACAGAGGAGAAAATTAAGGATAAAAGCTAAGCACTGTGATGAATGCATTCTGCCCACATTGTCAATTTATTGGGAACTCACTTTCCAAAGGAAAGATGTCTTGCAGTTTCTCAGCAACAGAGAATGCAGCCTCAGCTTGTGGAGCTAGAAGGGAAAGCAAGGTTGAAAAACTATGCTTGCAAAGGCATTGAAAAGAAAAACAAGTTCTTCAGGCTGTAACTTGAACTTAAAATCTTACAGCATTAACATAATTGAATCTCCTGCCCCACACTGACCCAATTTTCTCCATCCATTTTAGGCGACTAATGCTTGACTGTGCTTTAGGGACAGTTGATACACTATTGTTATGTTCCTTTAAATTGTTTCTGAGTTATGGCAATCCTAGCAGGATTTCTGATGGGCATAAAATAGAGTACAGTAAAACACCGGATAACGATTGGATCGGATAACGCTAAAATCGCATATGTATTAATCGTTAAGTAATCTGGGGAAGAGAATTGGATTGAATAACGTTAAAATCCTATGGGATGGATTTAGTGTTAAACACTAAAAATTGGATAACACCAAGACTTGTGGAACCAAGTTTTAGCGTTATCCGGTGTTTTACTGTAGTTTACTATCACCATTACCAATCTTGTGAGTTTCTATGGTGGAACAAGGATTTATACCAAATATTGCCTCAACAAATTAACCAGAATCTACTTATCGAAAGAGTATGGAATGGAAAGAAACCTTCCTCTCTGTACTGTCTATTGGTTAAATACATTAAGTTGGTCATCATGGATTGTTCTGCTACACTTAACTCCCATAGTTGCGACTGGGTGTGCCACTGGTAATAACTGTGATCAGAGTAAATGGATTAACAAATTGCACCAGAATGGCATTCAATTATGTTGTTGCTATAAGCACTTAAATAGTTAGAAAAACACGAGTAAAATAACATGGTTTATGTCTTTTGCATAGGCACCGCAAATGTGACAGAAATGATACAACTGGAAGCAATTTCTAACAAATCACACAATGGTGTCACCTCATGACTAAAGCAAAAGCAAAGCAATCATATTTATATATTCCCGCACATCACTTAGTGCATTCTTTGGGCGATTCACAAGTTAATTATTACTTTCTGCCCAACATACTGGGTACTCGTTTTACCAACTGTTAAGAATGGAAGACTGAGTCAACCTTGATCCCTGGTCAGGACTGAACTCACAACCTTTTGGTTTGCAGTACAGTAGTTTAAACAGTCTGGCCAGGTTATTCTGTTACGATAGACCATATTGCCAGTGACTCAACACTGAGTGTCAGGCAGCAGTTAACTAACCTTACAACCCTGAAGACTAACAGCCTTGGTGTCAAAGTCCACAGGGAAGGGTTATGGTACCCAAATGGATTAAATCCCTCTTGAATCCATCTTGATGGAAGGCAGAAGCTTCATCAACACTGGCCTGGGGCTGACACATACTTTGTGTGCCAAAAGGGCTAAGGACCAAAGGGTGACGCACGGAGCTGGATCAGTGGTATGGGTGCTACACTGCGATGTGAAAGGCAGATGAAAGGCCACTGCATTATATTCTCAGGACAGTCTCTATGGCTGATCGCTGTGATGATAGCCTATATTCAGATTCGGACATGGTCGAAGAAGAAGTTTAGGATGTGGAAGAAATACTTGGAGGGATTCAATTATTCAAAAACAAAAAAAACTTTCCTGTTTATTAATATGAAGTATTTTGCTTCTGTATCCCTATTCAATATTCCAGGAAACGGTATATATATTGCTGCATAATATTGTGCCTGCTTTACCAGCAGGAAAAAGCTTGCCAAATGTACATAGCAAAAGGCAGTCTGAATGTTGACAACACCAATGGCAGAATTCAAGATGGTTTAAATCAGTGTTTCCCAACATGGGTCCCATGCCACACAAAGGGACTTCAATTCCCAGAAGCCTAAGTCAGCACATTGGCTGATCAGTGCTTTGGGGAACTGTCAGGAAACGACACATTTTCTCATGTCTCCCAAGGCTTGAAATTGCAATTTTTCAGCTAGGCCTCATAAATAGGCATAAAAATCCTGTGTCCCTTTCTGTCTCTTGGACAGTTTGTTTTTCAACCGTGTTTCAGCCAGTGTTCCCGTGTTATCTTTCTAGCTAGCAGAGTTTAGTGTTATGTCTTCACATGGATGTAAACAATTCATTGTTTTAAGAAAGTTTTCTCTGTTACCTGATTGGCTAAAGCTAAATCACCTGACCGCAAATTCCCCATTTTGCAGAACAGTTAGTTCATCTCTGTTTCTCAATGGACTAAGACCTCAGTTTGGCTTGTGGGATTTTCTCTCCTTTTCACTATGATTACCTAAAGATACTTGGACTGTTCTTATTGGACTGATTCCTTGTTATGACCCTCTAATCTGCGTTTTTTATGGACTTTACTATCAATGAACCTGAAGAATAAAACAGCTGTTTCTCTTTGAAGATTGTTGTTTTCCTTATCACACACACACACACAAGGCAACTGCATGCTACCTGAAGAAGAAGCCTCCCTTGTTCTGCTCTACTGCTAGAGCTCAGTAAGTTCCTTTTTAAAAGCGGCTCAGGTCTCTCAAAGGTGAAAGGTAAGGGTTAAATATGTTCCAGAAATGAGCATATGTTCAGGAGCATGAGTGGGAGGGCCCTTACAGAGATGCCTGAAGTCTGACAGGAACTGACTTAGGCTTCTGGGAACTGAAGTCCAAAAACCAAAGGTTGTGAAACACTGGTTTATAGGATACCCCCTTCTCACTACCATTCACATTTTTTTTAACAACAGCCATGATAATTGCCTTGTGTTTGGGTGAGCAGTGGTTAACTGATGAAAAATGATAAGTAAAAGAAGTACCCATAAGTAAAAGAAGTTGGGGCAAAATGTTAATTACCTTGTGAACTGCTCAGAGAGTGCACTAAGCGCTATAGAGTGGTAGATAAGGGTAATTGCTATTGCTACTGCTCTGCCAGCTGAATTCACTCTGGGTAGTTAACACACATAAGTAAAAACACAAATGAAAATACAATCATAAATCAATTTGTAATAAATTCAGTCAGAACCAACAAACAACCATTCCAGACATGCCAGGAAAGAAATAGTAATCTAAAAAACAATAAAGATCACCAAGTATGTCAAGTTAAGAGAGAGGTAAAATATTGTTAAATGACTCCCTATACAGTTTGGTCTTCACCAATTTCCGGAACACTAGGAGGGAGTGTGGTGTATACAAGATGGAAGCACATTCCACAATGATAGGCCACCACTGAGAACAAGGAAGCCCACCATCAGATCACCCTGGGGAACTGGCTGATTGTCAGTCTGGATGACCTCTGAGTAATCTTTTAGCCCATAGGAAAAATATATAGAACTAGATGCAAAGCATACTATGGGTAAAACCTTCTTGTTTAACATAGTAAGCATACTAGAGCAGGCCCATTGATTCTGTGATGTTTTAGTGACTCAACTTGTCTGTTCGTTCCAGTGATTCAAATAGGCCTACTCTAGTTGTGGCTTACTGTGCCATAGGTGTCAGTGGTGCATTCTGACTGTAGTAGGAAGAGATGGCTGAAGAAAAATAAAACAATAAATGAAGAGTTTTCCTTACAGATTGCAGAAGCCCAACAGTCCCTTTAGTAACTCCACTTAATTGCTATTGCTGTATTCAGAACTAAGGGTCAAACTAGAATTTCTCTTAATATGTAGCATGAGCCACACATCTGGCTTTTCTTTACCTGGTTATAGCTGTACAGTATCTTGGAGATGAACATTATAACAAATGCAGTGTTATTTTTTCTCCCAGTGCAAATCAGAGCCAGTTTTGCACTAGGCTGCCCACCTGCACAGCTAGGGAGAAAAGTCTCTAATGGTACCAGCAACAAAGAAGGTATATCATTTTAGAGAGTGACAGTGTCAGCCCATGATGAGGAACAGTCAAATGGAATGATTTTTTTTCACCATCAGTACCTCATACTGGTAAATAACTATACAAGGGAACAGTATTAGTTGCAGCTTGTCTGCTCAGTGGTGTGAGATGTTTCTTGGCTGCATGGCTGAGATAACAGGATCTGTATGGCAGCTATTAAAACCTAGAAAATCTATATGGCAGAAAAATC
The DNA here is from genome assembly GCA_030440675.1 of Furcifer pardalis. Taxonomy (NCBI): domain Eukaryota; kingdom Metazoa; phylum Chordata; class Lepidosauria; order Squamata; family Chamaeleonidae; genus Furcifer; species Furcifer pardalis. Next base: position 47,407,907 of record CP126895.1, read on the forward strand.
TGTGCATGTATACCGACTATCTTGTCAAGTAGCAGAAAATGTGAATTATCATCATTATATAATTTTACTCTTATGCAATATCCTGTCTTTGCAACACAAGTAAAAATAATATGGGTAGGAGTTTTTGTAACTTTCATTTTAGGGGCTGCAATGTCTCAGTGGTTAAGAAGTTTGCCTTGTTAGCTGGAAGGCAGGCAAGTTGACAGTTCGAGACCTGGGTACTGCATGATGGATTAAGCACCCATCTCTGTTCCAGCTCCTGCCAACCTAGCAGTTCGAAAGTAAGAAATTGCAAGTAGATAAATAGGGACCACTTCAGTGGGAAAAGATCTTTGGGACGTTAAAGGAGCCTCATTTGGGCATCTCCTGAGTGGAGTTTCTTCAGCAAAAATCCTTCCAACCCAGAATAATTTCTGACATGAAATTATTATTATTATTTGAATATTTTAAATATTACTGCCTTTAAATCCTTAGGCAGTATTGTTTACTTTGCATGCACATTGAGATTAAAAAATAAGGTTTTGCTGCTACTGTGGTCTAACAGATTATACTATTCTCTCTACATGCTACTATTGTTAAGAGAAACTATGCTGAGACCCATATTTTATGTGCTCTTTTGAAGCCAAGCACAATGCCACTCAAACTTCCATCCGCAAAGACATTTGGAGTTTTAGATGGCTTTGAAGATTAAAAGCAAATAAAGCTATTCAAAGTTGAAGTAATGATCTACAGTTATGGTCCATTTGAGGAACCATATTGTGAAAGTAGAGACATCATCCTACCAACAAAAGTCCACATAGTCAAAGCAATGGTATTCCCAAGAGTAATGTATGGCTGTGAGAGCTGGACCATAATGAAGGCTGAGTGCAGAAGAATAGACACATTTGAACTGTGGTGCTGGAGGAGTCTCTTGAGAGTCCCTTGGACTGCAAGGAGATCAAATCAGTTGATCCTGAAGGAAATCAACCCTGACTGCTCATTGGAGTGTCAAATACTGAAGCTGAAGCTGAAGCTCAAGTACTTTGGCCAGCAAATGAAGAGACAACTCACTTGAGAAGACCTTGATGCTAGGAAAGATTGAAGGCAAAAGGAGAAGGGGATGGCAGAGGATGAGGTGGCTGGATGGCATCGTTGACATGATGGACATAGACCTTTGTGGGCTGCAGAGAACGGCAGAGGACAGGAGAGCCTGGTTTGTGGTGGTCCATGGGGTCACAAAGGGTCAGACTTGACTGTGTGACTGAACAACAAATTGTGAGGTGGGAATAGCTATGACTTGGAAATTCTGTCTGATAATCTTATATTGGGTCTAATGATGGGTCCTCAGCAGGGAGAACAGGCATTCTGTTCATGTCCAAATGTACTCTCCCTGAGTTAGCTAAGTGTGAAAATATGGAATGCTATTGAATATGTGAGACTAATGGCTCAGTTTCAACACATAAATTCCATCACATGAAACCTTTCTATCATTGTAGTTGTACAACTGATATGACATTAAAGCATATGTGTAGATTGTCTAACATGAAATTGCAATTCTCTTTTCCAATGCATTTCTCCAAAATAGGAGTAGAAGTGTCTGGAAAAGGTGCTAACAGAGCCTTGGGCATTTTGCTTTAGTAGAAAAATACCATTGCAAATGCATCAGTATCTCACCGTGTATGTTCCAGGGCTTTGCCCTATTTCTGGGGCTGATCCCTGGCTCAAATTAAACCCTTGCTAGCATAAGCACAGCAACGTCTGAAATCCAACTTAAATCCTAAAAGCTTTTTAGTGGCTAGCATGTATTCACTTTTTGTATATCATGGAATTCCATGTCAGAACTGGATGAATTTGAATAATACGCTAGGCCTCTCTAATAAGCACAAAGCATGAAACCTTGAAGCACTTTGCTGGTTTGATTGAGTACATATACATAAGTGAAATGCATACCTATAGGGAAATGATTAAATTTTCACTTATTTTGAGACTGTTCTGTTCAAAAAGCTTATCTTCTGTTCCAATAACGTCTGTAAAAAGCTGGTAATCTAACAACACTTTCACAGATGAAACTCTAAATAAGGTTGAAATGGTATGTCTTTGATACAACCTGCAATATAAATGTAAACCTTCACTGGCAAGAATTCTGTTGCTAAGTGACCATCTTTTTGTAAAGGAATACATTTGGATGCTTCTAAATATTTAATATTTCTAAACAGCCTAGGTTCCTTCCATGATGAAGAACTCATTTTAAGGTATATTGCACTAAGTTTATAAGAAAGAAAACTTCCTGGAATTAGAATGTAACTAGTGGTTGTCTCACAGGTAAGAATTGTAAAATGTATCCTATATAATCACCAAAACTTCCTAATCCAGCATCCTGGACTGTTCTATCAATCTTCAGTTTGTGCAGCGAAAACATGGTTTTGTCTTGTCATTTTAAAAATTATTTTATTTGTTTCTTTGCTTCAATGTATATCACTTGCATAAACAATGTATAAACTACATTAAATATTATTTGCCCCTTCATTGTCTATTCATCCAATTTAGAGAAAGCATTTTTATAGTCTCCTAAAAATAAAGGTTTACAGAAAAAATATTCTCAAACATGACCTGTATAGATGCTGTTACAGACCTGGATACATTTGGAGAGACACATCTGTATTGATAGTGTGGTATGTATGGTACAAGATCTGGGAATAGGGGTGCAGCTGTTAAGATTTGATGTTAAATTTGCCTTCCAGCTCTCACTAGATCATCTAGATTATGCTGATCTTCTAAAATTTGCATGTGAATATGGTTATATTAATTTGACAAGGTCACACTTGTAGTGTGTGATGTGGTGATTCCACCTATTTCAAGTAAAAATTTATGTATGACCACATGTATCAGGTTTATATATAAATAATCTTGAGTTGCTGTGTTGCAGACAGGCATTGGGAGACTGCTAGTGTGATTAGAAGCTGAAAGACTGAGTGATGTGATTGGAAAGTGATGGAAATCGGGCTTGTGAGTCCGGGCTCGTCCAAACTGCCTGTCTAGGTGTGCCAGGATTGGCAAGAAAATCACTAATTCCCTTTTTGAGGAAAGGAGCAATATGCCATTTAGTGTGTTCAGCCCAAATGGCAACCAGTGCTTTCAATCTAATTAAACACTTCCCCTGATTATATCAATCAGTCAGGGGAAGGGAATTGTTTTTATACATCTGGAAAATCAACACTGATGCAATGCATAATTTTTTTAAATTATTTATGTGTATTGCGAATTTATAAACTTGCATATTTACCAAATTAGGTGCCTAATTTTCAACAATTCCATACAGTTGAAGCCCGGGTTACAACAGAGGTCTGTTCCAACAGCCTCCATCGTAACCTGAAATGGTCATAACCTGAAGACACAATTTCCCATAGAGATGCACTCAAAATTTTAAAAAGTTGCCTACCCGACCAAAACTAATATTTAAAAAATACAAAAGCACAAAAAAGTGCCTGATACCATTGTCCCCCCCCTCCCCACAAAAGCAACAGAACAATCTCCTTACCTTTTCCATGCCGTTTGGTGACCTTATCTAACAATGACGATCGCATCTCTGGAGCAGTAAACAGTTTGGGTGGGGTGGGGGCAGCCATCTTATATCCCAAAATGCTGACATCAGCCATTTAGTTGTTCAGGACTACATCTCCGAGAAATCTTGGCAGTTCAAAATGGCTGACACCACCATTTTGGGACATAAGATGGCTGCCTCCCATTCTACCCAAACTGTTTATTGCTCCAGAGATGCCATTGTCATTGTCGGATAAGGTCCCCAAATGCTGTGGAAAAGGTAATGAGATTGTTCTGTTGCTTTTGTGGGGAGTGGGATGATCGTAACCCCGAAATCAGTTGTAAACCGAGGCATTATTTTAATTAAATTCACAGTCGTATCCTAGAGCAAACGTAACCCAGAGCAGTCATATCCCAAGACAATTCTATATTTATTCCAGTACCTTGTTAATTCTTAATTTGTCAGGTAGTCTTACAATAGCCTTTTCCATTAGAATGCCCTCTCAATTGGCTAGATCAGTGTTCCCCAACCTTTGGGTTTTGGATTTCAATTCCCATAAGCCTAAATCAGTACATTGGCTGGTCAGTGCTTTGGGGGATTAAAGTCCAAAACCCAAAGGTTGGTAAACGCTGGGATAGATCAGAGTTCTCCATTCCTTGCCAGCCTCATTCTGGCTGGGAATGATGACCATAGAACCTCAAACATCTGCGAGGAATCGGCTTAGGAAAAGCTGCCCTAAAAATTTGTAATTTCTTTCTTTATCTCAATGTACTCTTTTTTCTAGAAGAAGGGAGAGTATAATATATTCTGACTGACAAAATCTTTTCAAACCTGATATCTATTCAGAGTGGTTATACAGAGGATTTTGTTCATTTTACATTTTCTAGTTCATTGGACCACCATGCTTTCATTTCTAACATATTCTTTCCTGTCTGCTCTGTGGATTTCACATACAGGAATAACCTTATCTCATTGACTATCTCAATTCCATTCTGATATGCCCATTGTATTGGTAGTGATCAAATACTCAAATTTCAATCTTGGATTGAAAATGCCTACTATTATGTTCTAGTTTTAAACAAATTCTGTGAATGCTGTTAGAGTAATATAGCCAAAACAATACCTACACAAGGTAGCAGCAGGTTAACACATTCAACATCAGGACAGCAATGCCGTCATAGAGTCAGGGATCACAAGGTTGAAACACAAAGATTGACAACTATTAGTTGTAGCAGAGCTGGATGTATCATTCAATACTTATCTCAGTTGTCCTTCTTCTGTATGAGTTTAGCTGCAATAATCTCTAATATGAGATATATATCTGTAGAAAGTGAGATTAATATCAATGTAGCCACTTTACAGAAGTCACCTGAGATGTATATGGAGGAGATTGTCAGGATGAGTGCCTGCAGTTCAGAATTTCCCACTATACCACTGGAGGTAGATAAAGTGTAAGCTAATGTTGTGGCCTGCCTGGAAACCCACATCAAACTTTGAGATAGGGAAGGAGCTTCAGCCTTTTTTATAGCTAACTCGAGAAAGTATTTCTGCTTATCGCATTTTCTAACATGTAACTCATCTGGCAGAGTGCACAGACATCAACATTCAGATAGAAGAGGATACAGTGATGGGATGTAGCAGGTTCTCACCAGTTCTCCAGAACTGGTAGTAACTTTCCCCAGTGTCCCGGAGAACCGGTAGCAGCTTTTGGGGGGAACCACCTTCGGGGCTTACCTTTTCACTGGTTCCCCCACTGCACATCCGTGCCAAGCACTTGGTGTGCATGCATGCCTACAGTGCTTGGCACGTATGCACAGCCTCCTTGCTGTCCTCCCAAGCAGGGAGGAGGAGGAGAAGCTGCTAGCCTGAAGCTCCCTATAGCCTGAAGCTCCCTATAGCCTGAAGCTCCCCAGGGTAAGTGACTCACCTTTGGATGTGGTGTGTCTGTGTGTATTTTAATGTGTATTTAATACCTTTACCTATATTGACGTACTACCACAGTTCCTAAAAAGGCCTGGCGGCCTGGCTTGGGGTTTTTAAGCATAGTCTTGGAGTTACTTCATCAATAAGCTACACCTGCGCTGTTCCAATTGCTGTTCCAATTGGAGAACCCTTAAGGAGGTACAGCTGTTTTACATTTACATTAAGGCATATTATCCCAGAGAACTGGTTAGGCAAAGACTTAGTACCTAACTTCTTTAACTGTTGAAAAGTTGAAAAGTGCCAAAATGAAGCCATCTTGTGGTGAGTTCATTCTGTAGTTCCTTCCATCTGACCTAGTGTGAGAAAGTTTAGCCAGAATAAGCTTTAAGCTCTGGTTTAAAAGCTCTGATTGATTTGTGTTTGGGGTGGGAGGGTGGGTGTATTTTAATGCATTTTTTATTTATTTAATTAATTTATGTAATTTATTTATGGGTTTGTGGGGTGTGGGGGGGGTTGAGGGGTGTGTGTGTGTGTGTGTGATTAATTTTATTTTATTTTTTATTATTTTTTATTTTATTTTATTTTTTAAATTTTTTCCTTTGGCCCCACCCACATCATGACATCATGATGTTGGCTCCGCCCACACTGTGATGATGTCACGGTGGGGTAGTAAAATTTTTGACATCCCACCACTAAGAGGATACCATACCCTCTCAACATAATACAGTAAAACCTCGAGTTACGAATAAAATCAGTCCCATGGCATTGTTTGTAAGTCATTTGTTCACATCGAGGCATAGCCATTTGGATAAAGAACAAGCCCCACCTACCCCTCCAAAAATCAAAACGCCCCCCTCCTAAAATCAATCAAACCCCCCCAAAACAACAGCAGCATTGAAAAGAAAGCATGCATAAGAAAAAATGTTTTTCCTTACTTAAAGAAGCTTTGAAAATGGACAGAAAACTCAGAAAAAATCAGCAAGAGACAGCAACTGGCAGCCATTTTGGCACCGAAATTCCAGACAAAGAAATCATTCCAAACACTCTACTGCCACCTCCAGGGCTCAGAAAGGCTGCATGTGTGCAAGGCACTCTGGAGGATTAGATTATGTAACCTGAAGCAAACCCAGAGGGGAAATTGCATTTTTTGCTTCATTGGAGGCAACACAGAGGAATAAGAATTCATTCGTAAATCCGGGCATGTTTGTAAGTCGAAGCATGGATTTCAGTGCAGAACCAATTCATAAGTGGAATTATTCGCAAGTAGGGGCATTCGTAAATCGGGGTTTTACTGTATGTAGAGCATGTACCATATTTGCTGGAATATAAGTTGCACTTCCCCCCCCCCCCTTAAAATACACCGGAAAAATTGAGTGTGTCTTATACGCCAGTAACACACACACAGAGAGCATGGTTCAGTGGCAAGAGAGGATTGGCAGCTGGAGACAGGAAAGGGTTATTTTTTAAAAAAAACACCTCACCCTTCACCACCACCCCAACATCCCCGCTGGTGTGGTTCGGCAGCCACTGCTGACCACTAGGAGCTGGGTGAAGAGCAGCTTCCAAAGGAGCTCCCTTGACCAGCCGATCCACACTCCCTACCTCCTGATAGTCAGCAGAAGTGAGATGAGGTGGAAACAGGCTTAAAGGATCCTTCTCTCCCTCCCCCACCCCATTCTCCCCAGCTGGTGATGGGGAAAAGGGATTCAAAGAATCCTCCATTTTCCCCCACCCAATCTCCCTAGCTGGTGGTGGGATGGTGGGGAAAACAGACTCAAACCCCACCCCACTCTGCCAGGCTGGTGGTGGGATGGTGGGAAAATGGGATTCAAAGGAGCCCTTTTCTTCTCCCCCCAATCCCACTCCCCTTGGCTCCTGGAGTTAATCTTGGAAATAAATGACATGAAAAAATGTAGAAAATTTTTATTTTTTCCCTTAAAATGTGTATTAAAAATGGTGTGTGTCTTAAACTCTGATGTGTCTTATAAGCCGGCAAATGTGGTACATAGGAATAAGGATCCCAATAAAATTATACCTTCAGTATTACGCACCCACACAAAACACACATTTATCCCAGCAACCACTGCTTGCTATAGAAAAAGCTTTCAGCAATTTCTACTGTATACATGATAGTGCTGGCAATAATTTGAAACCATTTCATGCTCTACAATCATTGGTTACAGCTATTTTGATTTGCCAAACAGGATGAAATTACTGTACCAACCATTTTTGGTTGTTCCTTCTTTAATCAGTATTATTATTTTATTCTGAGGAAAAAATTAAATTTTTTGAGATACTTCAGGATGTTGTATTTTAAATTTTTTAGCATGTTATATAATATCTTAAGGAAAGATGTATATTATGGTGATTTGACACAGTGCTGAATTGTGTACAATGCATTTGAAGTAACAATTTCTTCAATGGAGCAGTGTGGGTTTTCTACCAATTATTTTTTTAAAATGTCGTACTACTATTGATTTGTTCCTTTCTTCTATTTTTATGTGAAGAATTATGTGGCTGTATAATGACTATCTTTTCAATGACATAATTTCCACATGTTAACACACTTGTTGAATAAACCCTCAGGTTCTACACATAAGTCATAGAAAGTAATGTTAATTTAAAGTGATATTGTAACCATGAAACTAAATACACATCAGAGGTGGCATTTTGACTTAATTGTAGAGAGCTGGTAAGAAAAATGGCAAGGGATAATAAATATGAAGGACTATATTTTCATTATCTTCAAGGTGCAACAAAAAAAAAACCACAGAAGTAAACAAGATAGGAACATATATTCCTTCCATCCATCCTTCCTTCCTTTCGCTGTTACAGAATTGGAAACATAAGAAAAATGATGTGACCACTGTTTTGGTCAATTGTTTTGCAATAAATGAGCTTTTCACTGTGATTAGCCAATGAGAAAGGCCATATGCAAGTTGACAGAATCTAGATTTGTAAATTAAGACTTGTCCCTTACCCATGATGAATAAATACTGTAAGTGCAAGGAAGCTTGGTCTACAAATAGGTGAGGTTAACTTGACGAGTTATTTGCTGATAGTGAATAGAAGTAATGAAGCCAAAAAACAAATGCTGCTAGTAGATTCTGGGAGTTGCAGTTTATATTCTTTTTTTAAAAGGGAAATTCTCAAAGCTATGATAGTATGTATTTCATCTAGTTTCATTTTATCTTACATTGACTTTAAAGGGCTTATCTGTGAGATTAATTAGGTGCTACCATTAGAAAAGAAGAGTTGGGTGGGGGAGAAAAGAAAGGTAGGAAGAAGAAAAGCAGAAGTGTGGGAGGATTTCTTCTTCTCCATCTCCTTCTTCCATATCCAAATATAGGTAATCATTATGGCACTCAGCCATGAAGATTGTCCTGAGAATATAATGCAGTGGCCTTCCATCTGCCTTCTGCATCACAGTGTGAGACCCATACCACTGATCCAGTTCTGCAAGTCACTTTCTGGTCCTGAGCCCTTTTGGCACACAAAGTCCTCACCAGTCCCAGGCCAGTATTGATGAAGTTGTTGCCCTCCATCAAGATGCATTCAAATGGGATTTAATCCATTTGGGGACCATCACTCTTCCTTGTGAACTTCGGAACCCAAGGCTGTTAGTCCTCAAGGTTGTCAAGTTAATTAACTGCCACCTGACATTTGGCATTAAGTTGCTGGCAGTATGATCTACTCTATTACCATAGCAGGATAACCTGGCCAGATAGACTAGAGGATAAATACATTACCTTATTGTTATTTTTACTATTCTTGGGGAACTTATAGCTGTAAATCTTAAATTTCTTACATAAATTTTAGAACAACAGTGATACTGGAAATGATAATTTTTCTCTCACCTAACTCAACTTAGTAAAGGGAAAGGTCACCCTTGCTTGAAAGCCAGTTATATCCAACTCTAGGGTTCAGTGCTCATCTCTGTTTCATAGCCGAAGAGCCAGCGCTGTCTGCTTCTGCAGACGTTTCCGTGGTCATGTGGCCAGCATGACTAGACACCGGAGTGCGCAGAATGCTGTTTACCTTCCCACCAAAGTGTGTTACCAAGGCTATATTGGTCATTGCCATTCTGGTCTTTCAGAAACAGAGCCACAAGAGAAGCAAACAAACACTTGATCCTCAGTTCATTGGTTAGAGCTGTGCACCTGGGCCCATAACCTATGTTGATGTAATTGATCAGCAGAGTGGTGCAATAGCCAGCAAGAGTTTCACACCTGGCCAAGTGGTCTCTTGTAAGAAAGGCAGGCAGACCAGTGTTTGGTGCAGAAGAAAACCCCAAAGCAGGTTTACTTATAAGGTAGAAGGGTGCAAGTATATACAGTGCAACAACTGTAACACAAAACAGATATATTTTCTCAGGCTGATCAGTTGACATCATTGAGACAGTACAGTTGTGCTATATACAAGCCCATTAACAGTTCAGTTCAACAGGGTAAAGGCAAGCTGTAGCCACAAACCAAAAGAGTTCTACAACTTCAGTCCTCCTGGTGATGGCTTACCCCAATTAGTTCTCCTTTGTCTAGTAAACACAGATGGCATATCCACCAAAAGCCATCAGCAGGAGCAGTGACAAAGGTTCAGTCCTTGTAGCAGGTTCTGGAAGATACAGGAATCTTCGACCAAACTGTTGGCAGAGGAAGGTGAGCATTAAAGCTCAGGCAAGTTGAGCATAGTAGCTGAGGATCTGCAATCCTGCTCTGTCCTAAATACACTGGCCCTTGGAGCACATCAGGGGAAAATTCTGAGCACCTGTGTGCCCCAGCAGTAAAGTCTTAAAGGCATCACAGACACAATATGCCTTGCAACCAGTTAGAGAAAGCAGCAAAAACTTACGTTCCCTAACAAACTGGTCCCTATTGATCTACTTGCAATTTCTTGCTTTCAAACTGCTAGGTTGGCAGGAGCTTGGACAAAGATGGGAGCTCATTCTGTCCTGTAGTATTCGGGTATTGAACTGCTGATCTGCCACCTTCCAGTCAGCGTCTTTGCCACTTGAGCCACCCAACTTAATTGTTACTTGTGTGCTCCAGTGTCTAATCATGCCTGCCACATGACCACAGAAACATCTGCAGAAGCAGACAGTGCTGGCTTTGAAACAGAGATGAACACTGAACCCTAGAGCCAGATACAACTGGCTTTCGAGCAAGGGAAACCTAATTACAAAAAAAGTTGGGACTTTATGTTTTGGTGGCAATTGAACACAATTAAAATCTGGCTTTTTTGGGGGGCGGGCTGGATTCGGAAAATTCCAAATTCTGAAATGTTTAAAGATTAAAGAACAAACAGAGAACATATGTTGGTTGATTTTTGCCTTTAATTATCCTGGCATTTATACTTCTGTAACTATATGTCTTAACCCTGCAGTTAACGTTAGTTTCTCTTTCAGTGAATCTTTATTAAGAGTCACTGACAAAAAAGCAACAACCCACAACCCTTATTCTAGTCAGCTCATCATTACTACCAACAGAGTATTTTTTAAATGACCTTATGATGTCCTTTCTTCACTGGCAGACATCTAGTAAAATATTATGGAAATATTAGCAAAATTAAGGGCAGCTGAAAAGGTTACAGGCAGAGAGCACAGAGCCTGTCATTCAGCTATCTAATATTGCCTAATAGAATTCAGAGCAGAGTTGTCAGGTTAAAGCTTAATGGCTTTGCTATTTGTTTATTTAAAGAGCTGGTAAAACATGACCCTCTGAGGAGTTGTTTCTGGGATGACACAATTTACTTGCTCAATTCCCGCTTCTATATTTTTCTTTCCACTGGTTTGGAAAGGGTGATATAAATCTCCTCCACATCAGAGAGGTTATAAGAAAATGTAAAATAAAATAGGCAAAACTGCATGCCTGATAACTTACCACAAACTTTCAAAACTATGATATATCTCAAGTGAATACATTGATACTAACAGTACTGCAAAAAGATTGGATCTGCATACCAGTGCAGTTGTGAGCCCTGACTAGGTCAATGGGATCTTCCTGCTCATCTGTTGATATTTTATATCTACCTGGATTGATATCAAGTTGGCTTTCCTGAGTTCACTTAATATAGCTTGTAAGTGATTGAGGTAGCAGATCCCTTCTGCATGCTATTCGTGGGAAGACCTGACTGTGTTGGACCACCTAGAGCAGTAGTTCCCAATGTGGGGCACACGCCGCACAGTGGGACTTCAATTCCCAGAAGCCAAAGTCAGGGGAATTGAAATCCAAAAACCAAATGTTGCAAAGCATTAACCTGGAGTTACTCAGAAATATAGGTTCTATCTTATCCTGATGAATTGGGTGGGTTACAGTCTGAAGAGTTTTGTACCCTTCCAGTTCAGTAGCAGTGTTGCAATGTTAAAGTTATGTATGGCAAAAGTAGCTTGACTATTCTTCTGTATTGTTTCCAAAGTACTTCAAAGTTATTATTATTATTATTATATTTGAATTTCTATACCGCCCTACTTTACAAGCATGTAGTTCAAATGTCTTATATTCATGTTTTATTTTTATTTGTTCATTCATTCATTCAATTTGTATACCCACCCCAATCGATGTGCATCTCTGGGCGGCATACATAAAATCCCCAACATTTAAACTCTAGAAACCCTTAAAATTCCTAAAAAAAAAAAAAAAACCACTTTAAACCATGTTATAGCCATGTAGAATTCTAGGTGTATATTTTAAAAATTAAAAGTACCAAAATGCTTTAGATAACATTTCAACACATAAGGTACTTCAAAAGTATTGCAGATAAGTAACAGGTACAAACAGAAGCCATGCTACGGACAAGTACTTAAAATATGAGTTACAAGTTGCAGGCAAGCACTGTAAAAGTGAAAAGTATCTCTTAAAAACATTAAGATCTTAAAAGTAAAAATGTTAAAAACATGTCTTAGCTTCTAAGCATGTTAAAAAACACACAGAGAGAAGAATTATATTAAAACCTCATCCAGCCTTTTCTGCTTGAATCTGTGCATCTATGGAGGAAGCTCCATTCTTCTTCTCCTTCTTCCCTTCTCCCTACAATTTTTGTTTCTTTATCTGGGGTGTTATATTTATTCATTCTTATAGATAACAATCATATATCAAATGATCTCACACCAGGTTGAGTTGTTTGTCTCCTATTGATTTATTGGCATAAACTCCAATGGAGCAGGTTAATCTGTCAAAATTTCCAGTCACACAGAACTTTTTTGCTTCGCACTGATCAGTTATGTCACTGACCTGCATTTGTTTCTCATGGTATTTCTCCTTTGGGATGAAAAACATCTTGTCTGTCTTCACCCACTCACAACACGTGTACAACTTCTCAGACATAAACAAGTCCGCTTTTTACAGTTCAAGGTTGTTTTCTTACAAACTGAGACTCATAATAACCTCATATTTCCCACACACAACAATTGATTATTTCTTATGACACATTTTTCTCATTATAAACATTGATTACTTTCCTTGACTTTCCTCAGATTTGACATTGGTGTTCATGCCGAGAACACATCTGAAACTCAAGCCCAGAGGTTATGCTGCCTCCGAGCTGGGCAGCAGCTAGAAACTGGGCTAGTGTCAAGTCTTCTTGTTGCTAGGTTCAGACCTACTCACTTCCCCTATCCAAATCAAATCTGTTCGCTCCGACTCTGTGGAACCGCCTGCCTCTGGAGCTGCGCCTCCAGACAGAGTTACTGGCTTTTAGGAAGGGCCTGAAAACCTGGCTGGCGGGAATGGTGTGGGGTAGTGATGGTTTACTGACACCACCACCACCACTGCACATACCCCCACACACCCCGCTGGCTTATTTAACTTCCTACATCTACCCTCCTATCCCGACTCCCATTCCCATTCCTTTTATCCAGTTCCTTTTAGGTTAGGGAATGGGAGGTTGTTTTTAATGGGTTTTAATTTTTATTGCTCTTTTCGTGTTTTTGTGGTATACCATATCCCTGTTGTGCTACGCCCTGAGTCGCTTGTGCGAGTAGGGCGGAATATAAATTTGATTAATTAATAAATAAAATAATAAATTTAACTACATCAGGGGTTCTTAACCTTTTCAAGCCGAAGGCCGGGTCACGCTCCCTCAGACAGCTTCGGGGGCCAGATGGCCATTTTGCCCTGCCTGCATGATGGAGCCGGCCTGTACATTAAATATGAACCACACATGGCACTTCCAGGTGTGGTGGAGGCAGGGGGGGCACATGAAATGGTGCCACAGCCCATAGGTTGAGAACCCCTGAACTACATTAATGAGCACTCCATTTTTATTCTATCCCAGTCTCAGGCTAATAGCATCTCTTGAGGCAACCAAGGAACAAAGTGCTAATTGTATTCTGTGCTTTTGTCTGGCCACTAGCACCCATCCTCAAGTAGCAGATTACGGTTTTACATCTCCATGCACACAGCAAACAAAACACCTGGTCCATTAGCACTCTTGTGCCAGATCAAAGTCCCTGGTATCTGTCAGGGCAATGTGTGTGACTCTTTCACCAGAACCTTAACTGGATCTTGATCTCTCTTTCCCAGCCACCTGTGCAGATGCTGAAAAATCATTTGCCAAGGAGCAAAGGGAATCTTCTAATTTTATTACATTCATTTTAAACAGTAAGAAAGGCAAATAAATAAATATCTGAAAATAAATGCATCAGGACCAAATGATTAAGAAGTGATTGGGTACAATGGAGAATTATACCATAGCTAAGAGAACAGCTGATAATGATGAGATATATTAAAATGTTATTAAAATATTAGAAGTGCACCATGTAATGTACCATGTAATGTAAAAGATCAACAAGAAGTGCACCATGTAATGGAATAGATTACCACGTAATGTAAAAAGATCAACAGGAATTATTTAAAATGTGCAAAGTTGATATAAAATAAGTATCAGCTTTGAGCTTGTAGGAAATCAAAAGGTTCATCTGATTTTAACCCATATTTAGCATCCTACACTTCTTAGGCAATTATTCTATAACAATGATTCAGGCAGTGCCAATGAAGAAGCTAAAGAACAGATCATGCCTACTCCCAAGTTAGTTCCACAGTTCATCATGTAAAAAACTAATCCATGTTGTATCAGGGCAATCAGCCTGCTACGTCTGATGGATTGTCCCACATAGCAAGTCACTGGCCAGAGTCATGTGTGCTGGCATAAGTACAACAGCTAAAATGATAGCAGGGAATTGATGCTACTTAAGGAGTTGCTGCTTCCACTGCTCCTTGTGTATCTGTGCACAGTGAAAAGTACAAAGGTGACTCCCTAAATGGCAGCAATTTCCCACTGTGGTTTACACCACTGCACTTACATCAATATGCAAGCAATATAATTTTTATCACCAATAAAAAAAATTCTTGTGTGTCTTACAAATCTCTGCAAAGTTTAGGCTTTTCCACTAAATGAAATTTTGGAATCCCCTTTCTTCTCAAACTGCTTTTCTGGCTCATTCTTGTTTGCCATAAGTCACCGCAGCCCCATACAAAGGCTATTCTACATGTCTCTAAATGTTCAGTTTTTGGATTTTAACATACCACGTGTTTTTATTCTATTTTGACACAGAAGTTTGTAATTTTATAGACTCTAATTTTAATATATTTTATTTGACACTGCTTTGGGGAAAGCTTTTGAAAGGAGATATAATGACACTGAACATAAATAAATGGTCAGATATGAGATCAAATAATTTTGTACTCAAATAACTTTGAGAACATTTGTTATAAAATTTGTTGTATGGCGGTTTGAGAATTTAAGCAATAGGCTTGTCACATGCAGCAATAATAATAATTTCATGTCAGAAATTATTCTGGGTTGATAGGATTTTTGCCAGAGAAACAATTTTTAAACTTAAAGAGAAGAGCATAATCATGACAATAAAAATAGTTGCTAAAGCATTTATTACTCAAAATATGAAAATTATCTCCTACTGTACTATGCTTCATCCCTGCTAGATGTATCAAATCAAAGTACAGTAATACCTCAGATAACGATTGTTTCGGATAATGCTAAAATCGGATAACATCGGGGAATTTTAGGCAAACATTTGCATCGCACAATGTTAAGATAACGTTGTGCGATGCAATTGTTTGCCTCAAATTCCCCAACATTGATCTCTGCCCCAAAGCCCTCAGGGCTAGAGACCAGCCCTGTGGGCTTTGGGGCAAGGATCTACCTAGGCTTAGACCACCTTCCATCCCCACCCACTCTGATCCTAAAGCAGGCAGCCCATCTGGGCTCTCTGCTTTGGGATCAGGGTGGGTAGGGGTGGAAGCTCCCCTCAACCCTGACCCCAAAGCAGGGAGCCCGGGGAGCTCGGGGAGACATGTGTGCACCCATGCAGTTCCCACCCAAACTCCCTCACAACCCCAGCGATCGATCACTGGGGCTGTGGGGGAGTTCAGGGACCCCCCACATCTGGCTTGCTAAGGGGCTTAGCCATCCTGGTGGGGGGGGGCTTCTGAAGAGTGGCTTTTGAAAAGGGTCCCCCCCTGGATGGCTAAGCCCGTTCTTTTCCCCAACCC
Source organism: Furcifer pardalis (assembly GCA_030440675.1). NCBI lineage: Eukaryota > Metazoa > Chordata > Lepidosauria > Squamata > Chamaeleonidae > Furcifer > Furcifer pardalis. The sequence goes on from CP126895.1 coordinate 47,423,855, forward strand.
CAGCACTGATGACAGTGTGGGATCAGTGCTTAGGTTGGGGGGAAGAATGGGGGCATGCACCCATTCTTTTCCCCAACCCCAGTGCCGAAGCCAGTGTGGGTTCAGCACTCAGGTTGGGGTGCTGATCGCCCTTTGCTTGCGAAGGGAACATGCATTCCCTTTGCAAGCAAAGAGCGATCCCACGCTGGGACCACCGGTTTGCTTGGGGAAGAACGCACGTTCCCTCCCCAAGCAAACTGGATCGCCCCCTGTTCACTTTCCTCATCAGAAAGGGAACAGGGCTTTTATAAATGTTGTGCAATCAATGGATAGAGGTTATCCAAGGTACTATTTTATTGTAATACAGTAACAGCAAATACCCCAGCAGACAGATTTCTGTCTTTGTTGCTACTTTTAAAGTTGCAAGAGCACATTCATTTTTAGTCCTGAGAACATTATAGCAATCCTGTCACTGCTTAGTATTTGAAGTGCCATTAACAGCACATGGGCTCTCTCATCCTTAAAGCTGCTCGGGTATTATTTTTACCCAACTCCTACTGTTTATCATCCTTCATTTCCTGTGACCTCTCATCAATATTCAGTCACAAGGCATGTGACCTGAGTCTGGTTTCTTGATTGGGCATACAAGTGGGAAAATTAAATTAAATTAAATTTTGCCACCTCAGGCAAAGCAGCAAACAATGTCATCATCCACCTACCTGCCCCCATCAAAATGCATAATATCCAAAGTTAGACCAGTTACTTTGTACTTGAGCCAGAAATCCCACAGGGAACTCACCCACTCCCTGATAGGACAAATATAGTAAGAACAACTTTAATAACAAACATACTGCTTTTAATAAATTCAAAAATCTGTTGCCTAAGGCAGCTTCCTTACTCAGCCTACTGATGGAGTCAAATCTGTCAGTTCTCCTTTCCTTAGCTTGCTGTTTCTCATTTCACTGCGTATTGTGTGCCACTTTTCCCCAGCCATTTTCTCCTTCAGCCATCTTGACGCTCTCATTTTCTGCTTCAAAACTTTAGGTTGGTGTATTCCCTAGGAGAGCATTGGGGGAGGTGCAGAATTTTGCTTCAAGGTGACAATCCCAGTTTACTAAACCATACTTATTTTTTGTTATCTTTCTAAGAGTCCCCTGACTTCGACATTACGTACTTGCAACATACAATGAAAGTTCAATAAATTTTAACAATCAACAAAGCAAAAGCTTCAGAACCATGGAATTCTCATATTAAAGAATAATAATCATTTGAACTGATATCACCAACACAACTAATATATTAGTTTCCTGAGATGATTGGTGCAATCTATACATTTCTGTTCTGCAGAAGCCTACTCCATGGGTTTTAAGTAAACATATACAGTTGTACCTCACTTAAAGAGCATAATGCGTCCCACAGGATTGCTCTTTAAGTGAGTTTGCTCTTTAAGCGAAACACCATTGTATATGACAAATTGTGGGGGGGACTGCGATCCCCGATTTATTTGTTAAGTGAGTTTTTGGTTGGTTTTATTTGTTAAGCGAAGCGAACATTCAGAGAAAATTATGCTCTTTAAGCGAGTTACTCTTTAAGTGAGACACTCTTTATGCGAGGTGTGACTGTACTACATTACAAGTTCAACTCTCCTTTGCTGGAACCTAAGCAATAGAGTATGAAGATCTTCAAACAACAAAAAAGCCACAGGTGAAGATTAAAAGCATCACGTTAACAGCACTAAGACAAAATCAGGAGCCAATCGTAATCACACTGCACACTGGGTTTAGATGACTCTCAGTTATTGTTTCCTTATCATCATCATTGTTGTCATCATCGTTGTCGTTTTCATCATAATCAAAAGATTTGAGTTATATACCTTTGATTATAAAGCAGAGGAGAAATCATTCTCCTTATATCAGCCTTCAGCCTGTCTTCCCTTGTAGAACTGGCTAAATTTGTATCAGCCTTTCTTCATAAATACTGAAGGACATTGTGATCAGAATAGCAGGACAGCCATGGTAAAGAGAATAATTATGTTAATTATAGATCTTCTCTCAAGTAGATGTCAAGTATTGAGACAGCAAAGGTCACTTGGGCCAATGGAAGCTGTTGTCAGCTTGGTGGCTTCTGTCATTTGCTAATATAGCATGTTCTATAAATTTGTAAGACACAGTCTGTTTTTTAAAAGCAGGTCTGTGACAAAAATAAAACATTATCTTTAGAAATAGGCATAAAACTATAACTAGCAATGCTGTTGAGGTACTAGGTGTTATACCAGTAAGGGAAGGTTACCTCATCAGATTGCAGGGTGGGGTATAAATGTAAATAAATAAAATAAATAAGTGGTACCTTTGGCCTAACTTAGCTGGCAGAGAACAGAGGAAAGTGATTTCCCTTTCCTCTCATCTTGCCTTCTTCCCCTTTGCCATTCATCCTTCCATGTGTTAGAATATTTCACCCCCTGACATCCATTGCAATTTTCTGTTTGTAGAGGAAGGTTGTGAAGTTTTATGCTTGCCTCTACGAGAAAGAAGGCATGGCCAACGCTTGGCAGAAGTCCTCAAAATTCCCTTTATGTATTGAAGAGCATCCCAATGGTGGCCCCACTTGGCTCTGGGATGGTTATAAGGGCTCTATTCAGTGGCGGGCAGTAACCAGTTCGCATGCACACCCAGGAGGGGGGTGGTAACATTGGGTGGCCTTTGAGCAGGGGTGGCGGCAAAATTGGGCACCTTTTGGGTAGGGTGGTAGTAAAATTGGGTGGCCATGCCCACCTCCCTGCCCTGCCCTGCACCACCCACCTCCCCACCCCACCCACCTCCTCCACTTCCAAGTCTGGGCAGCGAGCGGAGTTAATGGCCTGCGGGCTGTGGTCTGGCTTTAGTGTGGCCGCCTTCCCTGGGGTCCCACTCTGCCTGTGTGCCATACTGCACGCATGCTGCATGTGTGCTATGCTGGGAGGAGGAGGAGAAAGCACGGTTGAAGGACCAGGCACTCTCCTTCCTTGGCGTCAGCCTGAGTGTGGAAGAGGAGGAGAAAAAGAGCCGCTCAAGCGCCCTGCCACGTTCTCCCTAGGGTAGACTTTTGTGTGGTTGTGAAGAGCATGGTGTGTGGGTGTGGGTGTGTGCACGTGTGTGTGTGTGTGTGTGTGCATGCGTGTGTGTGTGTAGGGGGAGAGGGTCTGGAGCAGACTAAGGAAGGTTCTTTTTGTTTTGTTTACTCTGATATGCTTGAAACACAGGCTAACACAGCTACCATTTAAAAAGTTTTATTCTGTGCAAGCACATCAGAGAATAAGCAAAACAAAAAGACAAAAACATTGTGGCATCTTAAAGACTAATTGCTGTATTTTAATGTGAGCTTTTGTGGATCACTGAACCCTAGAGTTGGTAACGAATGGCTTTTGAGCAAGAGCAACCTTTACCTAATAACAGAAGATCCCTGATTGGTATTCAAATTTGACGTCAGGTTTTGTCCCTGCAAGTGGTTCAAGGTCTCCCTTGCTCAAAAGCCAGTCATATCCAACTCTAGGGTGCAGTGCTCATCTCCACTTACAGCCAAAGAGTCAGTGCTGCCTGTGTTTGCAGATGTATGGCAGGCATAACTAGATCGCCCACAAAGTAGGCTCTGTCCATGATGTAGGCTCTGCCCATGACATAGGCTCTGCCCATGGTGTGGTAGCAAAAAATTTGCTGCCCACCACTGGCTCTATCTGCTTTAACCCAAATAGTTCCTTGCTTCCAATCTCAAAATTGGAAGTGTGATGATATTTTGAATGTGAATAGTGTGCCATGCAATATTCAGAAAGTAAGAGTTTTTGTCAATGTTTTCCATTGTCAGGTCAGTCTCTGAAATTGCCTTATTGTGAGCCCAATAATTATATATAGTAGAAACCACTATCCCCACCCCCACGCACTGATAGCTTAAGATAACACTAATGTGTTGAATAGTAACAATCAGGATTGCTCCAGGGGTTGCTTTCATCAGGGCAACCCGGACTAGATGGACCAAACACACACTGTGCTTGACAAGGTAACAGACGGTGCATCTCTCTCTGAGAGAATGGATCCAGATGTCTTTCAAGAGAGATGGAAGCAAACAACTGCTTGCTGTATCTACCCAGAAATATTTAAAGAAGGTGATAGCAAGGCCAGCTGACAAAGACAAGTATCTAGATTACCCAGAAAGTGGAGTAGGTGGCGATTAATTCCCTCCCATCTGGAGCAGAAGTAGGAGACTTGAGCATCCCTTTTACCAGGTTGCTAAAGAAAGCAAAATGTTTATGTGAGGTGGGTGATAAGATCATATCACACCTGTACTGTGATATTTTTCTTGGGTTCTGCTCTGCTTCCAGGCTCAGTTTGAGGTGTATGCTTTAATCTTGAAATCCTTAGGAAAATTTGGACCATCCTATGGTCCCACATCATATGGTCACTCTCAGACGCTCTTCTCTGCACACCCCTGCCATCTGAAATATGATGAGCAATGATTGGAAAGAGAGAGAAAGATCCTTTTTCCTGGTGGCTCTCAGCCTTTGGAATGCCCTCCGCAGCAAAGCTTTCCTGGCAGCTACAGGTGGAGAAAAGTCCTCCCTCAGCACCCCTGGATTCTCAAGAACTTATTATAATAGCTGTCTTATTGCATGGCTTCTTCTGCCCCTTTTGTGTTTTTATAGTCCTTTTATTTGATCTATATTTAAGTTATATGTTTTCTTGTTCTCGGGACTGAACCCTTGCCAATCCCTGGTGTGGGATATAAATGGAATAAACGAATAAATCAGGCACAGCCTCTTAACCCAGACATGACTCAGGAATGCTAACTTTGCTTGCTTTGACAGTAGCTGAAATCCAGTAGCTAGAACAGGCACACTGAATCGAAGGAACTTACATAAGTGTTGACTCACCAGATCCCCACGGGCTGCAAGTTACTACTCAGTATCAGCCAGAAGGTCACTGCTGTGCTGAGTTAATCATTCCTGCTACTGCTGAGCTATCAATGTTCTGCAATCAGTTAAACCAGATTTTTATGCTATTTACTTGCATGTCATTCCCAGTCAGTAAAGGCAACCTGTAACACTATTTAATAGCATCCTTCTTGCAAATGCCACTCCTATAATACTTCCTAGTAAAACTGGGCATGTTTGTATGTATTGCGTGTCATCAAGCTGAATCCAACCTGTGGCAACCTTTCAGAAGCAGTCCACCATTTCCTTCTTCTGGGAATGGCAGTTCTCGCTGGGGGCATACTGGGGAACCAAATTCTCAACCTTTGGCACTGCAGCCAGATACCTAAACCATTGGTCTATCCAGCCAGGAATATTAATTTTGTGTCATCAAGTCAATTCTGACTTATGGTGACCCTTTCCAGGGTTTTCTAGCAGAGATTGCTCAGAAGTAATTTACCATTCCCTTCTTCTGGGGGCTCACTTGGGCTATGAAGCTTATCCAGTCCTTACTCTGCCTGGTTCTACTCCTAGACACACAGTCAGGAATTTAATTTAATTTAATTTAATTTTTGCATTTATATGCCACCCGCTCAGGTTTGTAGCCCAACTCAGAGCAGCTCACATCACAATTGGGCAATCACAATCACACAAATAATGAAATAAACATTTTAAACATTATTATAATAATTATAAAACCATATAAAAACTAACCAATATTAAAATTTAACAGATAACTAATCAAGAAATAAAAAATTAAAAAGTTAAAAGATTAGAAGAAGAGACTATTTACTAAATTAACCAAGGGCTGGGGTACCTATACCACTGGTGCCCCACACCTGCCCTGCCACCCAAGTCTTCAGTCCTTTCCTAAAGGGCAGTAACTCTGTCTGGAGGCGTAGTTCAATTGGCAGGAGGTTGGCATAGTCCAACTGGCAGAATCAAACTCCAAAACTCGGGCTCCTAAACCACTGAGTTGTCCAGACAGCAGCTAATAATAAATTGGTCTTAACTTTGCCTTGATCAATCAGTTTTTGTTCCACAGGAACAGCATATGTTTCCTGATAGCAGTGGCAGGGAATGTGTGGCATAGAAAGCATAACCAATGGCACAACAGTACAGGGTTATTAATCTATTGTGCTGTGCTGTGTTATATTTATATTCCACCTTCATCCCGCACTTGATAATCAAGGTAGCTTACAAAACTGCTAAAAACAATAGAAAACTAAAATACTGTAGAATTAGAAATGTTAAAATAAATATTACATTCATTAAAATTTTAAGAATAAAATTAAATCACTTTAAAATTATTTTAAAAAATACTAGTGATGGTTTTCTTTTGAAAAGGAGGCAACATTTGGGGTTAAATCCAATAGTATGGGCATTTATTTTCTGAAATCCTGTATAAATAAAAAGCTCTTGGTTTTTGCATGCCACTAGAGCAGGGACTCTCAACTTACAGCCTGTGGCTCCATTTCAGGGGGGGGGCACTGCCTCCACCACAGGAGGAAGCACCATGTGGTGGAGGAAGGGCAAAATGGCTGTCTGGACCCCCCCCCCCCCCAGCTGCCTGAGGGAGCCTGACTCAGCCCCCAGCTTCAAAAGGTTGAGAACTCCTGCACTAGAGAGATCACATGATGAAAATTGCAGCCCAACATGGGGGGGGGGGTCATGCCACAAGTCCTTCTTTCCTGATTTATGGATTTTCTTACATTATTTTGTTTACTTCAACAGATCTTCTGCATTACCTAGTCCCAACTCTACATATAGTTGTACCTCGCTTAAAGAGCATAATGCATTCCACAGGATTGCTCTTTAAGCGAGTTTGCTCTTCAAGCAAAACACCATTGTAAGTGACCAATTGTGGGAGGGATTGCGAACCCCAATTTATTTATTAAGCGAGTTTTTGGTTGACTTTATTTGTTAAGCAAAGCAAACATTCAGAGAAAATTCTGCTCTTTAAGCGAGTTACTCTTTAAGCGAGGCGCTCTTCATGCAAGGTTTGACTGTACTTAGATAACTGGCTTATGATCAGCTATTGTATTCAGTTATTTTGGGCCATCTTGGTTTTTTGTTTATTTGGGTTTTTAAAATCTCCCATAGGTACATATTCAGTAGCAACATATACCTAAAATGTCTAGCTTTTTAAAAAGTGATCAAGTATAAGAGAATCCCACTTCATCAGCAACAAAAGTGTAACTCCAACATGTCTGTCTCAGAAACTCACTGACCTTCTTTTGTAGCTTTCACAGTATGTAGGAAGAAACAGTGTTGTCAAGCATAGTATGTCTTGTGGACTTGAGAATTCATGCCTGCCAGCATCCACTCTTTTAAACAGTGCCATTGTGAGCCACATCTTCTCTTGTCTTAGTCAATCTATAAGACTACCACCATACCAGTCAGTCAACAAGGGCCAAAATGAATCGTAACGTAAAGGCTGTCCTTGTTTAAAAGCCAGTCATATCCGACTCTATGGTTTGGTGCTCATCTCTGTTTATAGCCAAAGAGCCAGTGTTGTCTGCATCCTCAGATGTTTCCGTGGACATGGGGCAGGCATGACTAGACATGGAACACTGTTTATCTTCCTACCAAAGTGATACCTATTTATCTACTTGCAATTTCTTTCTGTCAAACTGCTAAGTTGGCAGGAGCTGGGACAAAGACGGAAGCACACTCTATTGTGCAGCACTCAGGTCTTGAACTGCTGACCTGATGACCTTCCAGTCATTAAGTTCAACATCTCAACCACTTAGCTACTGCAGTCCCCACAAATGAATTTAACTGATGTTAAAATGAGGTTTTTGGGTCCTCTTTGTTCTTTTCTTTTCTCAAACATCTTGCCTTTCTTTACTTTATATTAAAGGAAATCTCTTTCCCCTTCTTGCTATCTAAGATGCACCAAATAAACGTATCCCCAGGGAACAAAAATAATAATAATAATAATTTTAGCACAATAACTTGTGGATTTCTTGTTTGGAGTTAAGAAAATACAGTAAGTGGAGACCGCCATCTACTGGTAAAATCCTGTATTGCTTAATAAGAGACAAGGGAAAGCACTGCATTTTTCTTTTGATGACTTACATATTCCTTAGTCACTATTTCACAAAAGCAGCTGTCCATTTTATTTTTCCTCAGCACTCTGTGTCACATCAAGCAAAATCAATGCTAGCCGTGTCAGACTTTCTTTTGGCTGTGATAATCCTTTTTTCTTCCCAATGCTTAAAATAGAAAAAAATAGCAATGACCACAATCTATTATTTGATTCAGATATTGTTTTCATCACGAGTCTGTGACTGGATTGCTTAAGGTTGCAAGAGATGTATTATTTTAACATCTATGGAACATATATTTGCAGAACACCCTAGAACTGCATGACTTTTTCTTCATTTGCTGCAATTACTTTACAAATTTTTTTCCATATGATCAGAACTTTAGATTACTTTTTTGTTTGTTGTTGTTGTTCAGTCGCACAGTGGATTCCGACCCTTTGCGACCCCATGGACCACTGTCCGCCAAGCACTTCTGTCCTCCACCATCCTCCTCAACTCCCTCAGCTTTGTGCCCATTGTGTCTACAATACCATCTAGCCATTTCATTTTTGGCCACTCCCTTCTTCTTTTGCCCTCCACCCTTCCCAGCATCAAAGCTTTCTCATGCGAATCCTCTCTTCTCATTTGATGTCCAAAGTACTTTAGCTTCATCTTTACTATTTGGCCTTCTAAGGAGCAGTCAGGGTTAATTTCTTCTAAGATTGACCTATTTGTTCTCCTCGCTGTTCAGGGGACTCTCAAAACTCTCCTCCAGCACCACATCTCAAAGGCATCTATTCTTCTGCACACAGCTTTCCTAATGGTCCAGCTCTTACAACCATACATTGCCACCGGAAATACCATTGCTTTGACTATACGAATTTTTGTTTGCAAAGTGATGTCTCTACTTTTCACTATGTTCCCCAGGTTTCTCATTGCTTGCCTCCCAAGAATCAGTCGCCTTTTTATTTCATGGCTGCAATCACCATCTGCAGTGAGCTTTGATCCCAAGAAAGTAAAATCTGTCACTGCTTCTACTTCTTCTCCATCTATTTTCCAGGGACTGTTGCCATGATCTTGCTTTCCTTTATATTGAGTCTCAAGCCAGCTTTTGCACTTTCTTCTTTCAACCTAATCAGGAGCTTTTTTACTTTTTGTTGTTGTTGATCAGTCACACAGTCGATTCCGACCCTCTGCGACCCCATGGACCACTGTCCGCCAGGCACTTCTGTCCTCCACCATCCTCCTCAACTTGCTCAGCTCTGTGCCCATTGCCTCCACAACACCATCTAGCCATCTCATCTTGGGCCGTCCCCTTCTTCTTTTGCCCTCGACCCTTCCAAGCATCAAGGCTTTCTCAAGTGAATCTCTTCTCATTTGATGTCCAAAGTACTTTAGCTTCATCTTTATTATTTGACCTTCTAAGGAGCAGTCAGGGGTGATTTCTTCTAAGATTGAACTATTTGTTCTTCTCGCTGTCCAGGGGACTCTCAAAACTCTCCTCCAACACCACATCTCAAAGGCGTCTATTCTTCTGCGCTCAGCTTTCCTAATGGTCCAGCTCTCACAACCATACATTGCCACAAGGAATACCATTGCTTTGACTATGCAAATTTTTGTTTGCAAGGTGATGTCTCTACTTTTCACTATGCTCCCCAGGTTTCTCATCGCTTGCCTCCCAAGAATCAGTCACCTTTTTATTTCATGGCTGCAATCACCATCTGCAGTGAGCTTAGATCCTAAGAAAGTAAAATCTGTCACTGCTTCTACTTCTTCCCCATCTATTTTCCAGGGACTGATAGGCCCTGTTGCCATGATCTTGGTTTTCTTGATATTGAGTCTCAAGCCAGCTTTTTCACTTAATTCTTTCAACCTAATCAGGAGCATCTTTAGGTCCTCCTCGCTTTCTGCCATTAGGGTGGTATCATCTGCATATCTCAAATTGTTGATGTTTCTTCCAGCAATTTTGATCCCAAATTGTGATTCCTCCATCCCTGCATTGCACATTATGTGTTCTGTGTATAAGTTGAATAAGCAGGGTGACAAAATGCATCCTTGTCTTATTCCTTTTCCTATTCCAAACCACTCCGTCATTCCATTTTCTGTCCTAACTGTTGCCTCTTGATTCATGTACAGATTTCTCATGAGGCCTATAAGGTGTTCCGGTATTCCCATCTCTTTAATTACTTGCCATATTTTGTTGTGGTCGACACAGTCAAAAGCCTTAGTGTAATCAATGAAACAGAAGTAGACTTGTTTCTGATATTCCTTTGTTTTTTCCAGCTTGTAATTCAATACTGTTTTCCCATTTTGTCATTACTGTTTTGCAAACATAAAATGGAAATAATCCACTTTCTACACTTATACACATGTCTGTATGTGTCTGTGCTGCAAAGATATGGCAAATTTGGCTACTAGAGCTAGACATATGCATAATTTTATAATGGGGGGGGGGAATGAGGTGAGGGATGAAGGTAAATATGAGCATTCGCTCAATGGGTCCCACTTAGCTCCATCCAAAACTGCCAGTCCCTCCTCCTCACCTTGCCCCTCCTTCCAATCTCACATGCACACACACACTCCAATTACCACTTTATTATCTTCTCCATCACCTCTCTTTCTCATTCACTCCCACTTTTCCCTTTGTCTCTCCTTCCTGCCACTCTGCTTTGGCAGATGACATTCAAGCAAGTAATCTGCCTTCCCTTGCAATCATTCTGCAGTAGAGCAAGAATCCTATGAAGTGAGACATCAGGCAAATGTGTGCGTGCACGCCTCTACATGTATGCATGTGCACGCCTGCAACAAATCTATCCCTCTGACATTGACTGTGTGTACATGTCTGTCTTGCCCTTCACTAGATCAATAGGCCCTGTTTAGTACCATTCAAACTTCTTTGCTCCCCCTTACAGAGTTACATTGAAAAGTGTTCATTGCTCCCCAACCCCAAATGACGAGACAGACAAGCGAGCTGGGTTAAAACTTGGGCCACTTTATTAAAACATATAACAGTGACCAAACTGTCTGCGTGGTGAGAGTAACACAGGTGAACCGATCCAATTGGTCATGATGTTAAGCTAATAATTGAATTAGTCCATAACAGAAGTGGCATCCTGGTTCACACCTCTGCCCTTTTTTCAGGTGAACTTGATATAGGGCTCCCAAGACGTCAAACTTGGTTACCCCTGTTCCTGGAACGCACTTAACCGACCAGCCCATACCTCACCTTGCCTCGCTCTTTTTGGTCAGTCAAATGCGCTCCTTGCCTGAAATGGCTGGACTAATCAATGGTTCACCCGTGCTACCCGCCACACGGAGAGCCCCTTTTTAAACGCTCTCCGACCCACCCATGGCTGACAACTCAGCCAGGATACCACCACGCAGACCAAAAAGAAACACCTGCATACCTAGTTCGGATAGATGGACTCCATCCGGCCGGTACAACCTGCTGTCAGCAACCACAATGGAGGGGTGCTCCACTACAGTACCAATGGCAGTGCTGTCAAAAAAGCGGGCAACATTACGGTTGACCCGACGCCGTGTCCGGTCAATAGCCATGGCATCAGCAGCAGTAAAGTAATTGGAACGTGGGATAATCGCCGACCAGACAAAACGCGTCTGCGGCCACCAACCGTGCAAAACAGATAAATCCCTGCTTATATTGACAGACAGGTCAACCCCAGAAACCACCCCAATATCGTTCCCTCCCAGGTGGATTACAAGAATGTCAGGTGGGGGGCAGTCCGAATTAACCCCAATAAAAGGAAGAAGGTGCCGCCAATGCATGCCTCTCTGGCCACGCCAGAAGACAAAAGCCTCCCCTTGGAGGCCCAAGTGGGGGCCGCAGGGAGCCCTGGACGCCTGTCTGCCTGCCCAGTAAATATAACTGTGGCCCACAATCCAGACACGGGGCCACGAAGGAGAAAAACAGAATCCTGAAAGAAAAGAAAAAAACATAAACCATAAGGAAAATATCATAACGGGCGAACATAAAGTTGGAAGCAATCAGAAGACCACCTACCCAGTCGTTTTATATCAGCAGCTGAATACCCCAGTGAAGCAGCAGTAGATGCCGCACCAATACGAAAAGAATGCGAACAATATCGCACCCCTGGCACGCCCACCGCTGCAAGCACCAGACCAGTAATACGCCAAAATTGGTATCTAGTAAGTGGGGTACCATCCTGGTGGCAAAAGAGAGGGCCTGGCTGACGACCTCTAAAAGTAAGATAGTGAGCCAGGGCACATACAGGACAAATAGAATGCCAGCTGCAACAAAGCAAGAGCACCGAAGCACCCCTGGCAGAAGGATCAGTTTTAGAAAAACGAACTGTCAAGGTGGCAGATCTGTGTGTAATAGAAAGATCCGAAAATTGCAAAGCACGTCTTGATTGGTCCCTAGAGCTATGGGCTACCAGCTCGCCTATGCGGAAGGCACCGAAAAATGCCACCGCAGAAGCTGCATGAAAAAGACGAAACTCATACTCGTCCCTGCAAAAACTGGGCCATGCCGAAGCAATACGTTGTAAAACTTCAGGTGAAATAGGTCGCCTGGTGTCTGGCCGAGGGCCACGCTGCCGTGACCAACCCTCCAAGACTCTGCGGACCCTGAAATCCTGTGTGGGATCAAAATGCCCTGATGCCTTGGAAACGAAGGCAAGAGCAGCAAGCCTGCCACGTATGGTGGAGGGCGCCAGATCCTTGTGATGTAAATGAACCATATAGGCTAGCAAATGCTGCACCGGGATAGGCCACACATCATGAAAGGAACCAACCCTGCGGAAAGCAAGAAAATCTCGCAATGCCGCAGAGTATGCAGATCGGGTACCAGGTGCAAGGGAATGGACGATCGCACGGCTCACTTCCCCAGGCCAATAGTCCAGATACTCGGAGGGAGCTGTGATGGAACATCGCTGGCGCCTGGAGCGAGAGCCCTGAACCTGGCCATCTGCAAACGGGATAAAGCGTCCGCAATGCTGTTATCAAAACCAGGAATATGACGTGTCTTAAAAACAACATTAAGACAAAGGGCCAACAAAACAAAAGGACGAACTAAGCGCATGACCCGGGCAGATCGTGACGTCAATGCACGCAGGATGTGGACGACGGACATATTGTCCGTCCAAAAAGTCACCTCAGAGTTAACCCAGAGATGGCCCCACATCATGAGTGCACCGAGGATGGGAAAAAATTCGAGGAAGGTCAAATCCCGAAGGACACCCGTTTCGCGCCATACCTCGGGCCACAAACCAGAGCACCAATGGCCCTGGCAGTAAATGCCAAAACCAAAGGCACCCGAAGCATCAGAGTGCACCTGGAACTGTGAACGTAGGGGAAGTGGAGAACGCCAGAAGGAAACCCCATTGAACTCCTGAAAAAATGACAACCATGTACGGAGGTCCTCCCTGATGCCACGGGTAACCCTGGTGCGATGGAAAGGCTTGGACAGTCCCATCATCGCATCACAGGGCCGACCCGGTGCAATCACCTTGCATGCAAAGTTAAGATGGCCATGCAAAGATTGGAGTTCCTTAAGTGTAATCTTATTTTGGGACAAGGCTGCTTTAATCAAGGTGACAAGACGTTCTACCTTATCCCTGGGGAGACGGGATAGCTGCCCAACTGTATCAAGCTCGATGCCAAGGAAGACAAGGGACACCGCGGGTCCCTCTGTCTTCTCCGGCGCCAAGGGGATGCCCAGTTGGCCGGTCAACTCCTCGAAGCATCGAAGAAGATGTTGACACAAACCAGATGAAGATGATCATCTAAATAATGGGCGATTTGTTTGGACCTAGCTTTAACTTGCAATGCCCATTGAAGGAATGAACTAAAACGCTCGAAAGCCGAGCAAGAAATAGAACATCCAAATGGCATAGCCCTATCAACAAAATAATGGCCCTCAAAATAAAAACCCAATAATTCAAAATCATCCGGATGGACCGGCAACAAACGAAAGGCTGACTTAATGTCGCACTTTGCAAGTAGCGCGCCGGTCCCGCAGGACCGGACCATTCGGACAGCCTCATCGAAGGATGAGTAACGCACTGAACATAGTTCATGCGGAATGGCATCATTAACTGAAAAGCCATCCGGAAAAGACAAGTGGTGAATTAACCTAAACTCACCACAAGTCTTCTTTGGCACAAGGCCTAAGGGGGAAACCCGGAGGTTAACAAAGGGTGGGGTCACGAAAGGACCTGCCACCCTACCAAGAGCAACCTCTTTATCAATGTGATGACGGACAACCTCCTCCATCCCAACAGTGGAACGAAGATTAGGGGCAAACTGAGAAAAAACGTGGACCAGACACCGGGATGCGAAAACCGAAGGTAAAACCTTCTAGCAAATACCTAGCATCATGCCGGCGGGGATAAAATAAAAGCCAACTCCTGAGAGCCTCAAGGCAAATTGGACTGGGCCCCTTTGGAATTACCGGGGCCATCCGAGGGGCGTCTGGACTGAGTAGCCTGGCCCCGCTGCTTGGATGCAGTGGCCTTGGGGCACAATGACGCAGGGTGGGCGCCAAAGCAGATGGCGCACTCGTGCTTGAAACGGCACTGCTTGCGCGCGCACCTTCCACTGGACGCAAAGTCCCAACATAACAGACGGGGTTGAACCGCCTGTCCCGCCACTTGGCGGGATACCTGTAATTGTTGGGGACGCTGGACTAAATGACCGCAATCATATCGGTCGCCCAACACAGGTCTGGAAGGAGTCATGAACAACAACCAAAGTTGCTGATGTGTGACGTCCCAGCGCATGTCCTGGTGGATGGCGGCCCTCATTCTAAATGCCTCATCATAAAGGAGCCATGCGCCCCCGGGGAAGTCCACGTATGCCCTATAAATTATATCCAAGTACTGGAAAAGTGGTAGGGCTAATTCAGGAGCTCCCTTAACGGATACCCCGGCATATATCAGGAAAGCAGGAAGCCAATTTGCCCAAGTACGGCGTGGCTTCTTCCTCTTGGCCAACTCCTTGTCTTTTTCATCCTCCTTTTCCTTGTCCCGCTTATCGGAATTCCTATTGAGGAGGGTGAAAATATCCACGTACTCACGCCGCCAAATTTTATCCCTGGTGGCAGGGAGAAGGTGGTCACCTAAGGGCAAGGACGGATCGCCAAATGGCAATGCCGACACAGGTACCGAATTATAGCCCGTGTTTCCAAATGAATAAGCAGGCCAACCAGGAGGAGCACATGTTGGGACAGGGGGGTAAATCATAGAGCTCCAATGTGGATATGGAGGCCGCCAAGGTTGCCCAGTCAACGGAGGTGAGACACCCATTTGAGTCGAGTATGGAGGTCCCATGGGCCATGGCCAACGTGGTGAAGAAGGAGCCATTGACAGCCCCTGTGTTGTGTTAATCATTGCCGCAGGCATGTTTTGGACCACATACTCACCCGGGCCACGATCCCCAAACAACCAAGGGGGTGGGGGATGTGGATGGACATAAGTGTGGGGTGAACAGCTGGGCTGTTCCTGGTCCTCTGTGACCAGAGGAAGGTCATCCACTGGCGGTGGTTCAAGCCCTGCGACCTCCACCTCGGGTTGATTCTGACGCTGCCGCTGGGCAGCCTCCAGCTCCTCAACCCTGCGGATGACAGAAGCTATATCAAAATTTTGATCAATATTGCGGTGGGCCCTAGCGGCCCGGCCCGTTGATGGCCCGCGGCCGGTTGTTGAAAGGGGGCCGCGGCCGCACCCTCAAGAGCCTCAATGCGGGCCATCAAATCAGCCCCCGCCGCCGGAGCCCTAGAAGGAGCACGTGCCCGAGGCACCACTATGGGGTGGCTAGGAGCCCGGCGGGCCACGGGCCGGGTGAGGCGACGCGTGTCCTCAGAAGCCCGTTGAGGCCGGGCACCAGCTGAGGCCCTTCGGGGCCTAGCCCCAGACGCAGGCCTAGACGGTGTGCGCTTGGGCGCCATCTTGTTTTAATTTTTTTTAAATTTCTTATTCTAAATAAAAATTCAAACGAATTAAAAATTCAAACGGAAGAAATGTCCCTATGAGACAAAAAGATTGTCTCAGAAACTCTGCTCTGGAAAAATGCCCGAATGAGGCTCCTTTCGTGTCCCCTCGTGGAGCCCCAGGGCACTAAAACCCAATGTTCGGGTAAACAGCTCAGCGCCTTAACCACTAAGCAACGAGAAAAGGTAAAAAGTAGGCTCGATAAATCGCTTTCGGCAGGCCAAAAGGCAGAACAAAAGACTGCTTTCGGCTCTGTCGAAAGCGCGGTGCAAAGAGGCCGCGACAGAGCCCGCCCAGCCTTATATAGGCTAGGCTCCGCCCTTGTTGCGCGCCGCCGCTCGCCCGTCTCGCCCCAGAGGGCGGGGAGCAAAGCGCGCGCCCGGAGACAAGCTCCGGGCGCGCGTCCATTTCCCCTACACTTTGCCAAGCAAGGGAAGTTACTAACTTGCCAATAGCCAGAAGAGGCCCACTTATTAAGCCACTGTACGATATTGGGTTTGGAACTGTCAGACTTGATTAGAACAAATTAATCAATCCTGACAATTCACTTGGACTCCTCTTCTACACAGTCAATATGTTGGCTTCAGGTTGATGTGTACTCAGCATGCCTGCTCATTCCTTCTTTGCTTTTGAGTATGTAGATGAAGATAGTAAATTTTGTTGCAATTTAAGGAAAGTATAGGTGATTTTGGCAAACAACAGTGTGCAAAACATGAAGCTCTATTCAAGGTTATCAGAGATGTCATACCCGTGGCCCTGGCAATTAGACTCTCTTATAATGCTCACTACCATTTACTGCCAACAAGACAGAAAAGAAAGCAATTGACCTGTTCTCTTTGACAGCTGTACATTACCAGAAGCCAGTACAGCAATGTTTGCAAAGCCAAATGAGTTCTATCAAGCCAATTAAAATATCTGTTTGGCTTCATTGTCTGACTAAAACCCACAGGTTGGTTTTTTTCATATTCCTTTTGCATTTCTTTTGCTAGTTCTGATTATGAGAAACTAGAATTTCACTACTCAAAGAGCACCTTTGAGTCTGTAGTGGTCTAAACTGGAGCTCAGAAAAGTTTTTAGATCATTGGTATGAATTATAGATTTTTCCCCTTCCACTACATAAAACTTAAGAGTAGGGAAGAAAAGTATAAACCTACTGGTGGGGGCATTTATCTCAGTATTTTTTTTTAATTTTTTTTAGAAGGTTCTGATAACCATATATATTTGAGTATAAGTCGAGTTTTTAGCTCCCAAAATGAGGTCCTAAAAGGTCACTCGACTTATACACAGGTCAACAACTACAAGAGTCCAAAACTGCTCTGGATTTGGTGCAGTTCGGCTTCAGGAGAGAAGAAAGAAAAACATACATTTGGCGGGCCACTAGCACAGATGGCCACAAGAGGGCGCAAATCATGATTTTCCATTTAAATGCATTGGAAATCAATTTCTTGTATTCTAAAGCTTTTCTGTTTGTATGTTCCCAGTGCATTTCAGTGGGAAACCAAACCTGTGCATAAAAAGAAAGAGTTTCACTTACCTTTCTTGCCTTTGTCCCTGCTCCATGTGGTCAAAATGGTTGCAGGGAGAGCAAGAGGCTAGGCTAGAGCATTACTTCCTGCCTCAATGCAATTAACCTGCCTGCCCATTTCCCCTGCAGCGCCACCACTGGCTGGTGGTGCAAATACAGTTTAAAAAAAGAAGTAACTACTGTAAACACTCAAAAACAAGCCCACACAAATGTTTTAATTAATTAATTTTACTGTATTTTCATGGGTTTTTTTATTATTGAAACTCACTAGCAGCTGCTGCTTTTTTCACCCCGACTTATACTCGGGTCAATCTATTTTCCTAGTTTTGGAGGTCAAAATTAGGTACCTCAACTTATAGTCGGATCAACTTATACTCTAGTATATATGGTACTTCATTTTCTAACAAAGAGTTATATATCAAAAATTTGTGCATTGTCTTGCAAATATGTACTACCTTCAAAAGTCCATTTATGTCTGCCTCATATATATAAGTATATGCATATTGTTTTCTATATGGAGAAATGTCATATGTGAAATTGCCAACAGATTGTGTAAATAATCTAACATGGTATTCTCTTTTTCTCCATTGACTCTATAGATTTCCTCAAAACTATAGCAGTCACAGGCAAACACAGTTCTGAGAAATTATGAATGGTCCTTTCCCCTTCCAGTTGGTCTATCTGATATCATAGTTTGGAAACTGTCATAACATGCCTTGACTGGAGTTTGACCCTAACACTGGAGGTGTTTGGAGAATTACTCATGTGCACCACTGAATCTTCCCCCTGATGAACAATTGTATGGGATTATGAGAAACATAGAAACCCTCTTAGTATAGGTAGATTGTCTTACTACCACATTCTCTTTGTTATTTGCCTTTAATCTAGATCCGGTTCTCAGCTATTCTTTTCTAGGACTGTCTCTGTAGGAGGTACACACATATTGTTCAGAGTGTCTATTCATCCACAGCGCTGATGAATTATCTGCTGACACAGAGCAATTTAAAAGATCACCTATTACAGAGGTATCAGTCCCCTACATTTTACTTTGGAACTAAATTTACCTTTTCTACTCTTGATACCAGTTGTAGTTATTTTCAAATGCTTTTTAAAAGATGGATTTTCAAATTAGGGCTCAAGAAATGCATATTTATCTCATTCAGATTTAAGCATTTATTTCTGTATTTCTTTGGGGGGGTTGGACAGGGCAAGGACAGAAGAGACAGTTTTGGAATGCCAAGTCATGGCTGGTATGAGTAGACAGGTAATTGTCTTTGACAAAGTTCCAAGCTGACGCTATCATGATGATCAGCTGTAGGACATGTTCATCCTACACTATCAAAAATATGCTGGAGTAAGTAATGATGAAGGACATGATCTTACACTAACAAAAATATACTGGAGTAAATAATGATGAAGTTTATAAATAAAAGGAGGGAAAGATGTGAATACAAGTCAAGAATGAAGGAAATTCTTGGAAAAGTTAAAGTTCTATCCTGGCTGATGGACTCTAGCAACTGTAGTCCAAAAATGTAACTCTTTCAGGCTCTGCCTCTAGTCCAGATTTTTGTTAACAACCCCTTCACCTATGTCTGAGTTTATTGGGCCTAACAAAAATAAGAGACTAAAACAGATTAAAATGAAATGCTAAATAATCCATAAACAAGTCATCAGTATGTGGTTGGAGGAGGATTGAAGAGATGAAAGGGGAGTAAAAGTAGTTAGAGATGCCACAAGATGGCTGGTGAAGGAAGGACTGACTGAATACAGACCAATTGGTAGAAAATGTGGAAGTAGCCCATGGTGAGGGGGACACACATGCAAAATAGCCTGTTTCTAAAAAGGTTGAAGTCAAAACGTTATAATTGAAATAGTTAGGGATACTGGATTTTGGTGCCATCATGTCATTGGAAAATAGCTGAGACAATGCAGCTCAAAGCAGAATAGGGATGAGCAAGAGCTACCTTGTATTTAGCAACCTCAATGAAAATAGTATTTTTGAATCTCTTGGGACTTGTGAGAAAGAAATACAACTTGCCTTCAGAATTCATACACTTGTGTGGCTTATGGGAAAGTTAAATAGGCACAGCATAATGTGAACAGCTAAAAAGCACAGCGTTCATATGTAGCAATATAGCTTAATCAAACATACTTTAAAAGGCACAAAGGCCTTCAAAGTCTTCCAAAGCAGAACCATAAGAGGGCAGGAGGAAGATGCAGATGGAACTTGGAAAATCACAAACAAACTGAGACTGATATTTTTACAAACTTATAGGGAAGCAAAGGCCACTTCTGAGGTCTAACAGGTAGGTGCTATTGAACAATTCTGCAAATCATAACCTTTTTCACTGCAAGACAAGTCTTGCCAATTTTGTTTCATTTTAACTATTAGAAGAACCTATCCCAACTAATTCAGTGGGATGTTACCAAATAACAGCAGGTATTTGGCGCAAGAGCACAGTAATTAGCCTATTAAAAATGGCTTTCACTGTTGAGTACATATGCCCTTTCCTGTAGATGACTGCAAAGTTGCAGCTTTAGGGTCATATTAAAGAGCTAGCAAGTCTCAGTATATCATTATAGCACAGTTCAGGAAAGGCCCTTGATGCATGTACAGCAGAAGTGGTTTAAAAAGCCCTGGCTGAATGAAAGGAAGGCCTCATGGTGCCCGCGGCACCTCATCTAAAGAACCCCTACAGGAAGGCGACAGGTTAAAGAATGCTAATAGTTCCCAAAAATATGACATGGCCCTAGATCTGTCTGTGATATTGTTTCCTTCATGCTCACACTAGACTTTTTCTAAGGAAAGTATATAGTAGAAAGAATATACTGAAAATAAGCATTAAAATGCGAACAGGGGACATGTCTTGAACTTACAGCATGATTCAATAACTGTGTGACCTGCCTCACAAACAACCATAGTTAAAACAAGTTTTTAAAAATAAAATAAAGGAATTTCACTCAAACATGTATACACATTTACAGCTCTGAATTCAATGCCTGAGATGTGGTAGCAGACACCAGTGTGACAGAATTCAAAGAATACCATTTTGAAGGTGCATATCCTAATGTGAGGTGGCCCCATATGCTTTTGTTCAGTGTTGCACTGTAGACTAGAAAACTATATGTAGTTCAAGAGCTCTTATAACTTCATTTCTCCTATTTCATACTTTGTATTAGAATAATTTCAGTTTTCAGTGGCTCAGTGGTTAGGAAGCTTGCCTTGTTAGCTGGAAGGCTTGCAAGTTGGCAGTTCAAGACCCGGGTACTGCATGACGGATTGAGTGCCCGTCTCTGTCCCAGCTCTTACGGACATGAAAGGAGCCTCATTTGGCCATTTCCTGAGCAGAGTTTCTTCTGCAAAAATCTTTTCAACCCAGAATAATTTCTGACATGAAATTATTACTACAGTCAAACCTTGCATAACGAGCATTTCACTTAGTGAAAAACTCGCATAACGAACAAGTTTTTTGCTAAGCGGTCTGACTCGCATAATGAAAATTTTTGCTATGCGAGTCGGACTTTCCCTATGGAAAAACTCGCATAACGAGCGTTTCTATGGGAAAAACTTGCATAGCGAACAAATTTGCTATGCGAGTTTTTCCCATAGAAACGCTCATTATGTGAGTTTTTCCATAGGAATTTTTTTTGTTTCGCATAGCGAGCAACCTCGCATAGCGAGCAACCTCGCATAACAAATTAAATTCGTTATGCGAGGTATTACTGTATTTCAATTTGCATATACACACCCTTGGATTTGCAAATGCAGTAATTTTATTTAAGAATTATCCTATCATTAACCTCACCCACCCCCGGCACACTTTCATGGTATTTAAAAATGCAGGGTACTTGCATCATATTAAAGTGGCAAACCTATCATGATTTTGGTGGCATTTTTCTCATTTATGTCTCATTTATGTCTCATGGAAGTCAATATGGAAAAGCTATGGAGTAAAATTGTGCATTGAAACAGAACATTTAAAACATGTATATCATATTTCTTTGAAGATATGCTAGACTTTGCTCGGAGATGCCAGGAAGGAAAACACAAACAATGTAGTCCTACAGTGCAGTCCTTGTAGAGTTGTCTCAGGGTGCTTGCTGGATCTTAGGGAACTGCTGTGTTTCCTAGGATCTTCAAGTCTGGAGAAAGAAATCTCAGCACTAGAGATGATTATTTGACAGGTAAGTAAGAAGGCTTTAACATCTTCAGCCTTTACCAGCTGATGCTATATAATTAGTTCAGGGTGATGCTGTGACTAGCAGTACCACAAAAGCAAAGGAGGGGGTAGTGACTTGAGAGAAAGCCAGGGAGTACATGCACTTGGGGCCAGATCAAGGCTGGGTGTGGAGCACTAACACTGCAGCTCCTAAAGACTTCTTGTTGTACAAACACTGGCAACAACACTGAAGGGCTTTGTGGGAAGCAGAATGGTGGCTGGTTGCAAGATTTCCATAAGCCCCAGCAGCAGCACAACCATGTCATGTGAGTTCTAGAATGTGAAACTTATCAGAATGGCACCAATAATTGCAGCTACTGATATTATTTGCCATTAGGTTGGCCATGAATCCTATCATGGCAAATTATTTGCTTAGTTAGGTTTTTTCCAGCTTCTGGTCTCATTTACTCAGACTCCTGTGATATCTGGATGCTTCCTTCTCTAGAAGTGGTTCCCAAATTTTGCCTGCCCACCCCTTGTCACATCAAAAAACTCAATTTGTGGCATTACAACATCCCACCCACTATAACATATTTTGGTCCACATTCAAGATCATTGATTGCTGTTAACCTGGTGTCTTTAGTTCCTTTGGTAAAGTGGAAATGACATTTCTTCTAGTGGCAGATCTCATTCGTGTTGCTACAAATATACAGTAATACCTCGGATAACGTTTACCTCGGATAACGCTAAAATCGCATAACGTTAAGTAATCTGGGGGAGGAGAATTGCATCGAACAACGTTAAGGTCCTATGGGATGTATCGGATAACAACCGCTAAAGCCTGTATCTAACAATGTATCTCTATGGAGCTTTAACGTTATCCGATACATTCCATAGGATTTTAACATGCATCGGATAACACTAAAATCTGATAACACCAAGACTTGTGGAACCAAGTCTTAGCGTTATCCGAGGTATTACTGTACTCATAAGTGCTGATATTGGAAACATTTACAAATACAGTGGTACCTCACATAACAAATGCATCGCATAATGAAAAATTCACATAACAATGCTTTCGTTATGCAAGGGCGATACCCCGCATAATGGGACATAATGACAGTTATGCAGGGGTTTGGGTAGCCAGGGTATACCCGCTCAATGTGAACCCCAGTTAATGAACTTTTTCCCCATTATGCAGGGTACCGCCAATAGTGCTTCACATAACGAAAAAATCCACATAGCAAAGAGCTCCATGGAGCTGAGTTTTTTCGTTATGCGGGGTCCTACTGTAAGTCTGTAGGCACCCAGCACAATGTGTATTTTACTTCCACCAATGTTCACAAATGTCCTTACCTGCTCACTGGATAGCTCAGTGAATTGGGTCTCCAGCTGTGAAGCCAAAGGTAGAAAGTTTATTTCACATTGTGCCTCTTATGGAATAGAGTCAGTCTCTATAGCCTTAAGGAAGCTGCACTGTCTCAGAGTGCCTGAGTACATTGTAATTAGGCAAACCTCAAGTGGGTCACCATTAAGTCCAAATTGACTTGATGGCATAAGTCAATTTAATGTCTGTTCCCAATTTGGGAACAGGCTCTAAATACAGGTTCTACTTCTATTCAATGGAATACAAATAGAGCAATCCATGCAGAAGACCCACAGAAAACATTATCTCTGATTGCATGCTGAATGTGAGTAGACTCTTTGTTCATATTTTACCTCTCCATCCAGCATAGCTGGGAGAGATAAAGGTCCTGGAAAGAAACACATAAAGATGTTAAGGATTCTCTCTCACACATCCTTGTTTTATTTGGAATGGATAAAACTTTTTCCCAAGCACACTGACCTTACAAATGAAAATTGTCTGGACTTATACAAACTAAAATTGTACCTATCTCTCCCATTATATGACAATATGATTGTAACAATAGCCTTTCAAATATTCCAGGTGAATCTCCATCATGTAAGTGCATTGCAAATATTTCTAATATTTAATGAAATTGATCTACAAAAGGAGTGCGCAAACTTTTTGCACCAGGGGCCTCACAATGCCCCTGGAACAGCTGAGCAGGCCTGACCACGCCTCCAGAAGTGGGCAAGTTTGCATATGTACATCAGGAGCCACTCCTGGAAGTGGTTTTGGACATTTCTGTGCATGCACAAATGCTTCCCCGCCACTCCTGGAGGTTGTTTCACCACTCCCAGGAGTGGTTTTGCCACTCCCAGAAGTGGTTCTGGATATTTCTACACATGCACAAATGTGTCCCCGCCACTCCCAGAGGTAGTTTTGCCACTCCCAGAAGTGGTTCTGGATATGTCTGCGCATGCACAAAGGTTTCCCCGCCACTCCCGGAAGTGGTTTCACCACTCCCAGAAGTGGTTCAGGACACACATACACATTGGTAGACATGTCCCCCATCCACTTCTGGGAGCAGAAAGGTAATTGGGGGCTGTATAAATTGGCATTGGGGGCCTGACATGGCCTACAGGCTGTAGCTTGGGCACCCCTGATCTACAATATCAAAGTTTTCATCTTGAACATCTTTGTACCTTTAAAACATGGATAGAAATTATTTCATAATTGTACATCTGAAGTGGAAGAGAAACATTGTATATCCTACAGAGTCTTTGATGAGGTGTTAATGAAATACCATACTGTACCAAGAAACAAAATAAAAAGCTAAGCTCCCTTGTGTCTGATTCTGTTGCTAGAGCAGGTGCGACATTCTTACTGGTTTAATACCTGACATCAAAGCACTGTTGAGATTCCCTCCAGAGAGCGATACTTCTGCTTGAGCAGATATGTTTAATAAGGCGTAACTAATTTCTTTCATGCCTTTTGATAACAGCAAACATGTCTTTCCCCAATTAAATATAATATGCTTAGCATTCAAGGTTGGACTTACATTGCAGTCTGGATGATAAAGACTCATTTCAGTGTTTGGCTTGCACTATACTAGGACTCCATAGTTTTTGCTCCTATATTGGAAGGAGAGTAGAAGTCTACAGAATCACTGGAGATCAAGACCACAGTTTTGAACACTACAGTAATACCCCACATAACGTTAAAGATTGGTTCCACAATCTTCAGTGTTATGTGGTTTTTAACATTGTGCGATAGATTTATCGCACAATGTTAAAGCCAGCTTCCTTTGGGGGAAGGTGGGGGTAGGCGGACTAGCCCGCCTTCCCCCAAAGGAAGTCAGCATTCAGAGGCTCTAATCCGCAGGTTCCTTTGGGGGAAAACTGAACGAAGGCACTCACCCACCTTCCCCCAAAGGAAGGTGCAGATGGGAGGCTCTGATCCATGCCTTCCTTTGGGGCAAGTCAGGCGAGTGCGCATGCCTGACTTCCCCCAAAGAAAGGCGTGGATGGAAGGCTCTGATCTACACCTTCCTTTGGGGCAAGTCAACCTGATTTCCCCAAAGGAAGGCACGGATGGAAGGCTCTGAGTGCATAACCATCATTCAAGTGTATGTTCCAACTAAAGGTAAAGGTCACCCTTGTTTGAAAGCCAATCACTTCAGTGCTACAGATGCTGAAAAAGAAGAAAGCTTTTATGCAAGTATCCAAGGGGAAACTGAGTGGAATTGAAAAGCAGGAAGTAAAACACAACCAAATGTTCTTGGACAATTCGGTGCAGCAGTTGGGAATTAAGAAGGAGAATAACTGATAGAATGTTGTGAAGCCAATATTCTGCATATTTGCACATACATACTGAACAGATTACTGTAAACATGCACATAACTATTTGGCCAATTAAAAAATAACACAGATTACATAATTTGATGTGGTAGATGCAGAAGCTATAGTTCCGGGATCCTCATCATTTTAAAACTGGGGGCCAGTTCACACACCCCACAGACTGTTGAAGGTTCGGACTGGTGGTCCTGCCACCACGGCCGCTGGTGGGGGCTCAGAGTGGCTCTGCCTGCTGGTGATGGTGGAGGACCACCCTGAGCCCACACCACCACTGCTGCCACTCGTGGGACCACCCTGAGCCACTGACCACTCCACCCCACACTGCTACCCTGCTTACCAGCCTGAGGAACTGCATGGCATGGATGAGGGAGGGGTCCAGGGATCCAGGGTGTCCGTCTAACTCGCACTCGGCCAGAGCGTCCCCTGGGAAATACACAGGTAGCCACATGTGGCTGCTGCTTCCGTCGCCTTAATCCTAGTCCCCTCTGCTTGGCTTGGCATGTCCCTGTCAGTGCTCCATAGCAGGGCAGATGTTGTAAGGCTTACAACATCCACCCTGCTATGGAGCACCATTAGTGACATGCCAAGCCAAGTGGAGGGGATAAGGATTAAGGAGGCAGTGGAAGTGGTGGCTGGAAAGAGGGTGTGAGCCAGATGATTTGGTGCCACAGGCTGGCTCTGGTCCATGGGCTGTAGGTTGAGGATCCCTGCTATAGTTTCTCTGTCAATACAAGAACCATCAGATTGTGATAGTGACCGTGCATTGTTAATACTGAACATTACAGTTAAAGGTAAACAAAGAACACTAAAAGAGTTATAATGCAAAAATATAATTTAAATGACATTTCTGATGAATTTACAGCCCATATAAAGGAACAGAACTTTATGAGATCAATTGAAACCATTGAAAATGTTGGTGGATTGATACCAGAAATATCAACGTGATTTTTGCCTTCTCTAAGATACAGGGTATTTTTAGACAGAGTCACATTGCAGTGTTCTATAAGTGGTTTTATAATTCCACAAGTTCTATGTCTGACAGCTATTAACAGTTCAAGAAGGCCAATGCTTAGAGACATTCAAGAGAAAACAGGACAACCATCTGTTGGATCTCCTTTGACTTAGATTCCTGCAGAGCAAGAAGTTGCTAGGTATAAAATCCTTTTTGCTATTTTAACTGTTGTACACCACCCAGAGTGGGAGAATATCCCATTTGGGCAGCAGACAAACAAACAAATACCGTATATGCTGGTGTATAAGACGACTTTTTACCCCTGAAAAACATGCCTCCGGGGGGGGGGGGCGTCTTGTACACCGGGTGCACTTCAGTTGAATAAAATACAGTAATACCTCAGTTAACATTTACCTCGGATAACGTTTACCTCAGATAACGCTTAAATCGCATAACGTTAAGCAATCTGGGGAGGAGAATTGCATCGAATAACGTTAAGGTCCTATGGGATGGATTGGATAACAACTTTTAATATCAGATGACGAACAGGAGTTTGAAGGCTTTTAAAGGGAAACTGTCACGCCAGCAAACTTGCTAGGGACTTGCCTGGCACTTGCTCTCTCCCTCTATTTGTTACCTTCCTTCTATCATTGACAGTTCCAGTTTGGTTAACAGATTAGAAAACAAACAGCATGGCAGCTCCCATAGGTTTGTTGTTCCATTCAGTTTTAGTGAATTGTCTTTGGTGAATTACGTTTAATAAACTTGCACTGTTTTATATTTACTGTACATGTTTGATAACATACAGCCTTGTGACAGTTTTTCTGCATGTCATAAGCATTTGAATATAAATTAACATGTTGAAATCAAATCTGATGTTCTTTTACGTTTTATTTGGTGTGTGGAAGGTGTGCAGAAGAGGGGGTAGTCTTATACAGTGAGTATATAACAAACTCTATATTTTGAGTGGAAATGTTGGAGGGTCATCTTATACACCCAGTCGTCTTGTACGATAAATACCCAGTTAATACATAATGTAAAGTTCAAGGTGGAGAACCTCACTATGGAACCGTCTCTTTCTAATGCAGAATAATTTTTTTCCTGTTCAGACAGTAAGGATGATTTAAATATGCTCCCATTGGATTAACATTGGTTTTGTCCATTTTCTGCCCAGTGTGACCTGATCTGAAGGCAAAGGGCCATTTGTGCAGGTGTTAGTCCCTCTCAACTGAACATCTGAGGTCTGCAAACAGTGTTTGTGTGTTGTTGCTTCCAAGGCTTTCATTGTAGTGCTGGAGTATTGTATCACTAGATTCTGTTAGGAAAAGTAAATGTTAATCGAGAGGTAGACATTTCCAATTAGCACCTTTTCAAAATTAGCTTCTTTTCAAAGGCTTCTCTCTATCTATCTCTGCTTCTGCTGATTTGTGAAATTTGTTTGATGTCAGAAAGGCTACAGCAATCTCAACAGAGAAAACACATTTTGAAAAAATGTGGATCACAATGGATTCCAATGGATTTTCTTTTCTGCGTAATCACAATCTGTTAGCACAACAGTTTTTCAATTACAGTTTAGTCTTCTTTTTCTGTGCTGTCACCACAGGGAACTGATCTACGCTCTGCAACAGAGAAACCACCACCCCTCCAGAATATAAACCTTTTTGTATGAGGAAATGACTTGAATGTTTGTACTGTATATGCCTCCCCTTCGCATATCCTTCAACTCGACTATGCCGTTTATCTGTGCAAACCAAAAGAAAGCAAATTTCTTTGTTGCTTGCCATGAACTATGTTCCTTGCTCCAAAATAACACCTTGTTTTGTGTTTGTCCCTTGGTTAAACAAAAGCTTGTGCGATCTAGAAGCCTGCTGACTGCTTGGAGCGTCGTGCTCCAAACATATCCCAGGAAGATGAAATGGTACGTCAGAAAGCAACATGAGTTAGTTACAAAGTATGATCATGGATCTTGCTCTCTTGACTGCTTAAATTCCTCCGGAGCACATTGTACAGTAAATATGGGCAATAATACAAAATACTTTCAGCTGCTGATATTTACTTGTGAAAATATGTGAACTAGATGCTAATAAATACTCGCCCTGGGTGCTGTCTCTTGAATCACAAATCCACACTTTGCAAAATGCTTTCTAAAGGATGCAGAGTCTACCTGGGAGTGGGAATGAAAATGGTAAGTCCGGTCCCTTCCTGCACCATTCTTGTTATCCACCTTGTACAGAGGGTAGCTGTCTGAAATCGAGAGCCATTATTATTCATAGTTATCCTTACAATTTTTAGTACTTTGGGAAAATTACAGTCTGAAACTATACGGGTAGCCATTATGAATGGGGAGCAGTGTGTGCTAAGAAGAGGTGCCCCTACATAAGATGCCAGAAAAAGTAAGGTAACTTGTGAGTCTATCCAAAGTAAGGTAACTTGTGAGTCTATCCACATCCCCTTCTCTTTATACCTGGAGTCTACATACTAGTACTGTAATACCTCGGATAACGTTTACCTCAGATAACGCTAAAATCACATAACATTAAGCAATCTGGGGAGGAGAATTGGATCGAATAACGTTAAGGTCCTATGGGATGGATCGGATAACAACCGCTAAAGCCTGTGCGGTTACAATGTATCTCTATAGAGCTTTGACATTATCCGATCCATCCCATAGGATTTTAACATGGATCGGATAACACTAAAAATCGGATAACACCAAGACTTGTGGAACCAAGTCTTAGCGTTATCTGAGGTATTACTGTACTTGTGTACTTACTTACTTAATTAATTAATTAATTAAAACTGCTGTCCTGCAGCCAAAATTGCTGAAGTTGTGAGTTCAATCTTGATGTGGTTCAAGTTTGCCTCAGCTTCAAGTTTGCCTCCATAAAATGAGTACTGAGCATGTTGGAGGCAAAATGCCAATTACTTTGTGAACCATCCAGAGAATGGACTAAGCACTATGGAATGGTACTTAAGTGTAACTATTACTATTACTATTACTATTACTATTACTATTACTATTACTATTACTATTACTATTACTATTACTATTACTATTACTATTACTATTACTATTAGGATGCTTATTTTATATAATATGCAATTATACAGATAATACTGGTGGGGGGATATAGAACTAAAATATGGCTTTTTCTTTTTTTCTGGGGGGTCACTGAAGGGGAGAAGAGTACAGGCATACAATATGTTGAAAATATAACAGATGAGAAGTCAAGACAACCAAATGTCAAAATGTGTCCCTATGGATTTGATGACTTTAGGTCATACATTTCAGTCTTGAAAGGATAATGAGCTCCACAATGAGAAGTAATAGAAAGTAAACCTACTGCTGTGAAGAGATGCACTAGGTAAGGAAGCTTGCAACTGTGCTATAGGAGCCCTGGTGGTGCAGTGGTTAAAAGCTGCTGTACTGCAACCAAAAGGTTGTGAGTTCAATCCTGACTAGAGCGCAAGGTTGATCCAGCCTTCCATCCTTCTGAGAATGGTAAAATGAGTACCCAGCACATTGGGGGCAAAATGCACTAAGTGCTGTGGAGCAGCATAAAAGTGTGATTGCTTTGCTTTGTGATTGCATTATCATTATCCCAAATACCCAAGAGCCTTGTATAAGGTATGCCATGAGAAGGACCAAGAACCATTAGGCACAATAAAAGTGGCAGTGGCTGCAGTGGTCTGATCAGGCCCTTCTTTTCACAGTGCAAGGCTGGAAGATATGAAAGGTCAGGCAGATATCACCTGTAGGGGATCTCCAGAGTCCATGAGCCCCAGCAGTCACCCCATTGTTGTTGTTCAGTCGCACAGTCAATTCCGACCCCATTGTGTCAAACATTAATGATGGATTTGGAGGAATACAAATGGGAAATGCTTATGATATTTTCCTGACCCAGATATATTCCAAGAGTTGCAGGCTCTGAATTCCTACATCTCACTCCTGTAGCTGCATTAAGGTATTAGCAGGTAGCATTTCTTCCATTTTTAAAGGTCTAAACTTTAACAGTGGTACACAAATTGGAACTTTTTTTAAAATGGCACAAGCACCATTTGCCGGTGTTTTCAATCTGCATCTTTCTTTTTTACACCTGCCATCTGTCTATAAGTGCCAATCAAGTCATAGCTTTTAAAGCACTCTAGGAGATCAAGATAATTGCCCACTGATTTAGTCTACCAAAAAGTCTATCATGTAGATTTATTTGTGGTGGGCATATCATCTAAAACCATTTGGAAATTATAGTTTAAATACAATAGTAAATCATAATAGAAGAGGCCCAACTGAATCAGTGGGGTTCTGGCCAGTTACCTCTGCTGTAAATTCCATTGATTCAATAGACATACTCTAGTTGCAACCTACTATTAGATTTCAACCAATAGGTAAACTAACCTCAACATGAATGCTAGAAATAATCCAAGTCAATGTATAAGAAAGGCAAAGTGAACAGAGCAGAGGTAAAAATGTCAAATGGGGAAATTTTATTGATATAAAATGGCAGAAGAAATACTTTGGGCTTTTCCTCCTGAAAAAGAAGCAATTTTAGACTGTCTAAAAATTATTGTTGGTTGGGTTTTGGTACATATTATATAGCAGGAATAAGAACTAGACCAGTGATGGCCAACTTTGGCACTCCAGGTGTTCTTGGACTTCAATTTTCAGAAGCCCAAGTCAGCACTCCTGCTGATCAGAGCTCCTGGGAACTGAATTCCAAAAACAACTGGAATGTCAAGGTTGACCATCACTGAACTAGATATCTGGACAATAACCTCCATAATCCTTGACCAAGTGGCCATACTTGCTGAATTTTATGGAATTTGTAGTCCCGCCTCTGGAATGCTTTTAGGTAGAATTGCTCTGTTTTAGTGTTTTTATTCTGATTCTGGTCAAATTACAATTAATCTTAGATTTCTCTTTGATCACTAAAGTTATCAGTCAGAACACAAAAGCACAAAGAACAGTGCCGCTGTGCATGTATAAAGCAGGGGTGCCCAAACTATGGCCCATGGGCCGGATCCAGCCCACAATGCCAATTAATCCAACCCACATTGTCCACACCACTGGAAGTGGAAGTAAGATGTTCATGTGTGGGTCACAGCATTTACAAAATCTGCGGGTCATTTATGGCAGTGTTCTGTGCATGCATAAGCATGTTCAGTGCCCGAGCATGTGCATTTTACTTCTGCTTCCGGCTGGGAGGAACCACATGACTGGTATTCTCAAACACGTTACCGACCCACAGAGGGAAAAGTTAGGGCACCCCTGGTATAAAGTATCTTTCCCTTACTACTTAGCAACAAGAACCAGATCTGTTAACTTCAAGGGCATGACTAAGTATTTGAGCTCTAAGCAGTGGAAGAAAAGTAGGAGATAGAAACTGGAAAGAAAAAACAATGAGTCAAAACAATGACAAAGGTGCAGCAGAAGATAATAGAAGATTAAAAAGTATTAACATAGTAGAGTTGGGGGGCAAAAATTATTAATGGTCACAGTGGTTTTCATCTTGAACTCTGAGAAAAGATGGGGACAAAAACAAGACCTTATTTTGTAGCAATATTTGTCTCAAACCTCTTATTAGGTATTGTGTATCTTGATATCAGTTATAAACCCAGTGGTTGGGCAACAACAGGTTCATGCCCCCCCCCCAGCAGGGGGATAGCAAAATTGGGTGGCCTTCGGGCAGGGTGGTGGTGAAATTGCTTGGCCTTTGGGGGGGAGTGAAATTGGGTGGCCACATCCACCTCCCTGCCCTGCCCAGACTAACACAGCTACCATTTAAAAAGTTTTATTCTGTGCAAGCATATCAGAGAGTAAACAAAACCAAAAGACAAAAACATTGCGGCACCGTAAAGACTAACTGCTGTATTTTAACGTGAGCTTTTGTGGATCAAGTCCACTGGCTCTTTGGCTATAAACAGAGATGAGCACTGAACCCTAGAGTTGGTAACAACTGGCTTTCAAGCAAGGGCAAAGTTTACCTAATAACAGAAGATCCCTGATTGGTATTCAAATTTGATGTCAGGTTTTGCCCCTGCACATGGTTCAAGGTCTCCCTTGCTCAAAAGCCAGTCATATCCGACTCTAGGGTACAGTGCTCATCTCCATTTACAGCCAAAGAGCCAGTGCTGCCTGTTTGCAGATGTATACATAGCCATATGGCAGGCACGACTAGATCATTCATGATGTAGGCTCCGCCCATGATGTAGGCTCTGCCCACTATATAGGCTCCACCCACGGTGTGGTAGCAATTTTTTTTTTTTTTTTTTTTGCTGCCCACCACTGTATAAACCGCCATTATGGAACTAGAATACTTTACATATAAAGTGGAGTTAAAGAGGAAATCTGCAATCCTCACCATACCCACCTAGTAGTGAATACTGCTGAACCCAATGTGCTTTTAGACATGTCGAGGTTTACACTCAAGGTGATCCTGGGTGAATTAATTTGCTTGCTTGGGAAATTTTTCGGGGCTTGGCCTTGCATTCTAGTTTGTTGTTGCTTTTGCGGCTGATCACTACTGAAGTCTGGTCTTATTGTGGGAGCAGTTTAAAAATTCAGCTGGAATTGTTTTAAGCATTACCAGGAACTCAGTCTCACTGAACTCAGTAAAACTTTTTCTGAGTAGATGTGAGTTTGTAGAAGTATACTTCTTTATCTTCATGAAAAGTATGTACAGTGCTGTAAGGGCCCAGTTTAAGATATTGTGGAAATTACATTTTTCTCTCTGCCCATTTTTTTCCATATTTCATCTTTATGAATAAGAGTCATCACTGAAACAATCAGCTGTCCCTGCTTTCCACTGAGAAAGGAAAATTTGAAATATCTGGACTGTTTCTTGTAAGTACAGTTTCAAAAGATGATACTTTAAATGCATTAGTTCAACTTTAGCAGAAAAACAAGCCTTAAACTGGATTTCATTGCAAAGTATACAGATTTGAATTTGTGCAGTTGTTTCATAATTCCCTATACAGTTGTACCTCGCTTAAAGAGCATAATGCGTTCCACAGGATTGCTCTTTAAGCGAGTTTGCTCTTTAAGTGAAACACCATTGTAAGTGACCAATTGTGGGGGGATTGTGAACCCCAATTTATTTGTTAAGCGAGTTTTTGGTTGTTTTTACTTGTTAAGCGATGTGTACATTCAGAGAAAATTCTGCTCTTTAAGCGAGTTACTCTTTAAGCGAGGCACTCTTTATGCGAGGTTTGACTGTATCATAATAGGTTCACAAGATCACTGCATGGGAGCTAGGAAACATGTGGGCATGCAGGTGTTATTAATTGCCATCTCCCATCAGCCCTAGCCAGGATAGGTAAATAGTGGGGGTGGGGGTTAGGTTAGGGGAATTAGACAACACCTGGAGAGCCATGTATTCTTATCCTTGTAATATATCGTAACACACACACACACCCCTAGCAGTTCAAAAGCAAGAAGTTGCAAGTAGATAAATAGGTACTACTTCGGTGGGAAGGTAAACAGTGTTCCATGCACTCCAGTGTCTAGGGATGCCTGCCACATGTTGACAGAAATGTCTGCAAAGGCAGACAGTGCTGGCTCTTTGGCTATAAACAGAGATGAACACTGAACCCTAGAGTTGGATACGACTGGTTT
The DNA here is from genome assembly GCA_030440675.1 of Furcifer pardalis. Lineage (NCBI taxonomy): Eukaryota > Metazoa > Chordata > Lepidosauria > Squamata > Chamaeleonidae > Furcifer > Furcifer pardalis. The sequence continues at coordinate 47,457,723 of CP126895.1, forward strand.
CGAACAAGAGAGAGCTTTGCCTTTTACCTTTACCATGTCTAGATTTGCATCTGTTCTGCAAGAGACATACACTGCTGGCAAGGATTTGTGTACAGTAATACCTTGGATAATGCTAAGACTTGGTTCCACAAGTCTTGGTGTTATCCGATTTTTAGTGTTATCCGATGCATGTTAAAATCCTATGGGATGGATCGGATAACGTTAAAGCTTCATAGAGATACATTGTAACCGCACAGGCTTTAGCGGTCATTATCCGATGCATCCTATAGGACCTTAACATTATTCGATCCAATTCTCCTCCCCAGATTACTTAACGTTATGCGATTTTAGCGTTATCCAAGGTAAATGTTATCTGAGGTATTACTGTATGAGCATTCATGACTCTTGATGTGTAAGCTTCTTGCACTTCCACCTCAAATCATAGATGCAGCTCTCCTTTTTGGATGTAGGTGTAAGCAGGTATGCAGATTCCAATTTGATAAAATATTTGGATGTGAAATTCAGGACATGCACTTGTGTTCCCCTAATGTGACAAAGGTGAATGTGACTGACATCGCTCTTGCCTCCAGCAATGCCACTGTAATAATTCTTTCTTATTGGACTATATAGTGTGATACGCCACTTACAACCTGGCACAGTAAATCATAAGAATAAGTGATCAACACATGCATGGAAATACTGGCTGAAATCCAGTGGTACGGCATAACTAAAATAGATGCACTGAATTGATAGGGATTTGGTGGGTCAACAGCTATGTAAGGTCCATTAAATCAGTGAGTCTACTTACTTTTGACTTACTACTAGATCTTTGCCATGATGTTAAATATTTTCTAAATATAATTAGTGACTGTATAGAGCAGTATTTCCCAACCTTTGGTTTTTGGACCTCAATTCCCAGAAGCCTAAGTCAATTCCCCAAAGCAATGATCAGGGTTTACTGACTTAGGCTTCCCGGAATTGAAGTCACTCTATGGGGTGTGGGCCCCACATTGGAAACTACTGCTCTAGGTGGTCTGGCACAGTCAGGTCTTCCCATGAGTAGCATGCACAAAATAGCCCATAAGGGATCTGATACCTGAATCACTTGCAAGCTACATTAAGTGAACTCAGGAATGCCAATCTGATATCAACCCAGGTAGATATAAAATATCAACAGATAAGAGCAGGAAGATCTCGTTGACCTAGTCAGGGCTCACAACTGCACTGTTATGCAGATCCAATCTTTTTGCAGTACTGTTAGTATCAATGTGTTCACTTGAGATATATCTTAGTTTTGAAAGTTTGTGGTAAGTTATCAGGCATTTGACAGAAAACTTTATATAACGAGAGTATGGTTCACAGCCTTTTATCCTTCTGAGGTCAGTAAAATGAGTACACAGGTTGTTGTGTCCGATCATCTTATTTTAGCACACACATTCTCGCTAAGCCTCAGTGAACCAATGTACAATTCTAGAATAATCCTCATAATATAAATAATTTCTCCATTTTCTTAAAATTATCCCTGTGTAACCACATGGCCTAAGAAGGAAATGATTTCTAGCAGATTGCACTTGAAATATGCACTTATTACTTATAGTTCCATTGATTTGCTAATTTGGGGACTGGGACCGTGGCAGTGTTCAGATTTAATTAATGTACATGCAGGCTATGTAGTATGAAATCCAGGGTGCTACTAATAGAAACTAGTAGTCAATTTAGTCAACCATTTTAAAATTAATTTATCTTCTGAATTTTGTATGTGGGGTCTGAGATGCACCTAGAATGCTCTTTGTATGTACTCAAATAGAAATATAATAAAGCAAATACAAATTACATTTGTGTTTATAATTTGGAATTTTCTTTAATAATGTCTGCATTTATTGTTAACTATTAAACCTAGTCCAGCTCACTAGCTCTCAAATGTTTGAGAATCCACTATTTTGTGATCCGTACCAGGTAGCAGGAATAGGTTTATTGCATCAATAGTTTCAATACTACACATACAGTACTTGGTCATTGGCCTGTTTTCCTGAGTCAAATATTTGACTGATTCTCAAAACATTTCACCATAGTTCTTTGTTTATTATTTTCACGATTTAATTCCATCATTTTTTCTTTCCTAATTTTCAAACCACTTCAAAAACCTTATTTTGGTTAAAGCTGCTAAAATAATTAAGACTTAGAATAAAATCCTACTTTCTAGTAGTAAGTGTGATGTTAATAATATGGGAAATAATGCTGCATATTAATATAAACATTTTGAAATTATTTGACCTGTTTAAGAAGACCATGAACATAACTAATGCAGAACTCCCTCATTTGTTGGTTTCCCTCTTCACAACACTAAATCATGTAGCATAGATATAGAAGTATTTGCTGAGACATTAATGCCCAGGTGAACTGTATCCAGCTTACAATGACCTTGCTTCTGCTCCATCATGAACTACTCATGTAGTTTGGAAGACTGGGAAAAATGTTCTCAATTACACAGATATTCAAGCTTAGGGTACTAATCAATGTTCAATTTTCTGACAAGATTTTTTTACAGAATTGGGCTACTTCCCAGTTCAGATTTAATTATCCTAAATCTAGTGTTTTGGGTACTACAATATCAAACCGAATATTGATCTGTATGAATGTCAGCAATTATTTTGGGTGAAAAAGCTTCCTTCTACTTCATCCAAATGCTGGTGTTGTTCACAAGCACCTCAGAACTATTAAGTTGTACTAATAGAACTGTTCCAAATGCCCTAAGTAAGTTTTTTTTTAAAGAATCTGATGTAAGTGTTCGGCTAAAACAAGTATGGAAAGCAAGTCGGAACACCCTCTTTGATTTAGCACTTTTTAAAAAAATAGGATCAAATTATACAAAGAAATATAAGAAATTCTTATCATATATTGATTAGGCTAGGTTTTAAGGCATTTCAGAGGTTCATTTTAACTTTGAAAGTACAGTAATACCTCGGATAGCGTTTACCTCAGATAACGCTAAAATCACATAACGTTAATTAATCTGGGGAGGAGAATTGGATCGAATAACGTTAAGGTCCTATGGGATGGATCGGATAACAACTGCTAAAGCCTGTGCAGTTACAATGTATCTCTATGGAGCTTTAACGTTATCAGATCCATCCCATAGGATTTTAACATGCATCAGATAACACTAAAAATCAGATAACACCAAGACTTGTGGAATGAAGTCTTAGAGTTATCCGAGGTATTACTGTAGTTGGTGACTTTTTCTGTGTCTAGGCCACAAGTAAAACTAGCAAAATGAAGCCACCATTTGGTGGGTTCGTTCTGCAGTTCCCTTTGGCTGACCTAGTGTGAGAAAGATTAACCAGCAACACAAGGTTGCTGTTACCAGGGTATGCCCGATTGTGATTCAAAAATACCACAATCTTCGAGGAGGCTCTTGGTCACTGTAATCCTACTTGTTCCTGGTGAATAATAAACTCCTATGAACAGAGGTGGGAGTGTTACTTCTAAATAAAATTTCATAGGATTACACTTTTGGAAAAACACATGTATATTCCAAATGGGATAACTGAAGGATAGTGCATTTAATAAAAAATAAAATGTACAGAAAAAAAGTATTACTCAATACTAAAATACTATTTATGTAAAAACAATAAGTTAGTTTATTTTACAATACTTTACACTATTATGCAGCAAGACTTTTCATACTGGATAGTTCAATCATATATGTTATATTTGCACAACTTCATAATTTTGCACAAAGCATTTCCAACAGCATGTCATCCATATTTACTGTTCCAATGATTGGCCTAAAGAAAAGTTCAGCCACCACACTGGCATTAATAGATCTGAGCATGGATAGAGCCACATTGAGTTTAGCAAATCTGCCCTGGTCCCCTCTGTGAATCAGTCTGACGTGTTCATTTAGTGCTTGCTGTGCTTCTTGCTGCAATCCCTGGATGTACTGTACACAGTGCAGCCCTGGCAAATCTAGAAGAATGGGAAAAGGGGGAAAACAAGATGAAAATCAATTTATCATATTCTTTCATCTGTAATATATACAACTGAAAATAATTTCCAACATTTTTGAAACTTGCTTGTGAGTTATGAACAATAACATATGGTGAAAACATATTTCTGTGAATTTTCAGTATTCAGCGAAATTCTTTATTCCACTATTTTAATATACAAATGCAGCCTTACATGAAATACATTTCAAAATGTACAACTCCTTTAAAGTTAGTGGCATATTTGCCACCAAAATCAGGGAACAACAGACTATAAAATTGTTTTTCACACCAAAATGGGATACTAATATTTATTTACTTGATAAATCCTGTGTCAAGGAATCTGTCCTATATTTACTTTTTGATCAGTTTGACAATTCTGACTGTTGTGTCAAATGCATTTGACGAATACCTTCTCAGACTGCTTGGTGTGGATTCTTCCATTTTAAATTTACTTATAAAATATGATAAACAGTGGACATCTTTGCTAACAGCACATTTTTAAAATGTTATAAAATGAGGTCCAGGAGAAGTCTCTTTGTAATTTCTGACCCTAAATGCAAATCTTTATGTTTACACACAATAAAATAAAATAGTCCTTATTCTTCACCGCTACATCCAATAAGAATCACTCAAAAAAACATTTTTAATCCTAGGACAAAAAGAAACTTTTCTCATATCACCTGTGTCAGGCTGATTTTTAAAACCCTCAAAAGTACAATAAGGAGTTGACTTCTTTGAGACTCTTATCACTTTGGATGAAATCCTAGAGATTTGATAAAACGGTGGCATTCTTAAGTTTACAGCTAAGGCTAGACAGGTTTATCTTTTAAAAAGCTCTAGGGGAGACACTTGACTTGTTTTTAACAATCTTTTGTTGAATGCAAACAACAGTCACTATTCTGTCGAAACCACAGAAAAGTTTTTAAAAATCTAAAGAGGATAACATTTATTCTAGAGACTTAATATTTTCTTTTGAAAAATGCTTACAAAAGTAGAGGCTGTTGCAAGGACATATTTTCCAGAACAAAAGTAAATACAAAATTTGATCTTTCCTTTGTCCGTTAATCCTGGTTTATCATAAATTGCTTTTGCACTCAATATTCTGATTTGAAAGGACTTCACAAAAACGATGTATTTTTTATTTAAAAAAATCTTTATTTTTCTGTCATTATATCCAACCACGGAGTTTTTCTTCTCCCTACCCCCACCCCATTTGAAACCGGGAGGAAGCTGCCTATCCAACCCTGTGGTTAATTTACCTTCACAAGCTCACATGACTTTGAAGCCCAGGTCTAAGCCCCTACGCCCTAAGATTTCCCATCAACCACACCCAGCTGAATTACTGGCACCTACTAGGAGCAGCCAACTTGACACATGCTTTTAAAAGGAACATACCATGGAAGTATATAAAAGAGTAAATAAATCAAAAAGACAAAAATATTGTGGCACCTTAAAGACTAACTGCTGTATTTTAATGTTAGCTTTCATGGATCAAGTCAGACATAAGAGTGAGATTTATACATATCAGGCACAGAGACACACAATGGTTGGTTAGTATAACAGATAAGTTTACAAATCAGTGTGGCTTTTTCCAACTGGTAATAATAGATCTGTGATTGCTATTCAAATTTTCTGTGAAGTTTGGCCCTGTTGAGTTGCAAATGGATAGTGGATGGATGAAAAACAAACACTGAGGCATTACACATTTGCTAGTTAATTTACCCTTCTGACATAGCATCTGTCAACCATGCTGTGTGAAAGTAGACAATGGTGTGAGGCAAAGCACCAAGTGATTCCTTTGTTCTGTGAGGTGGCCTGAAGCTACGGATAAGAATTTGTTGTGTTTGAGAAAAAATAGTCTCTTTTTATAATTTTTTATTTTTATTTATTTCATTTCATTTGTACCCCGCCCTCCTCCGAAGACTCAGGGCGGCTTTACAGCTAAAAACAATTAAAACACATACATAAAAATTAAAAATGCAAGTTAAAAAAGCTTCTTGAAAGTGTGTGGGATCTCACTTTTTGCTCAGAAACATAGTAAACCTGTCCCTGCTTTTCACACCTCCTTCGTAAAATAACAGCATTAATTAAGTTGCTTCCTTTCTCGGAAGTATACCTGTCTGCAGTGTTAGGATCACAGTGGTTCTTTCAGAAGCACCAAAGAATGAGTGGATTGGGGAGTTGGTCCCACTTTCTATGGGATGAGAAGCCTTCTGAAGTTTGTCCTGCAAAAGTGATGTGGGAAGTTGCAGGCATATAACGTGTTCCTTGCAGTGCATCAAATCCCAACCATGTCCTCTCCTTTCTGCTAGCCTACCTTTATGTGCCTCTGTACCTGATGTGCATAAAAGAAATCTCACTCTTCGGTCTGATGAAGTGGACTTGATCTACCAAAGCTCACATTAAAAATACAGCAGTTGAGTCTTTTGTTGTTCAGTCGCACAGTCGACTCCAACCCTCTGCGACCCCATGGACCACTGTCCTCCAGGCACTCCTGTCCTCCACCATCCCCCTCAACTCGCTCACCTCTGTGCCCATTATCTCCACAATACCATCCAGCCATCTCATCTTGGGCCGTCCCCTTCTTCTTTTGCCCTCGACCCTTCCCAGCATCAAGGCTTTCTCAAGTGAGTCCTCTCTTCTCATTTGCTGTCCAAAAAGTACCTTAGCTTCATCTTTACTATTTGACCTTCCAAGGAGCAGTCAGGGTTGATTTCTTCTAAGATTGACCTATTTGTTCTCCTCGCTGTCCAGGGGACTCTCAAAACTCTCCTCCAACACCACATCTCAAAGGCGTCTATTCTTCTGCGCTCCGCTTTCCTAACGGTCCAGCTCTCACAACCATACATTGCCACAGGGAATACCATTGCCCTGACTACACGAATCTTTGTTTGCAATTTAATGTCTCAACTTTTCACTATGCTCCCCAGGTTTCTCATCACTTGCCTCCCGAGAATCAGTCGCCTTTTTATTTCATGGCTGCAATCACCATCTGCAATAAGTCTTTTAAAGGTATCAAAACAGTGTGTGTGTGTGTCTTCTTTTAAAAAACCATCTGCTTGCACATACCAAGGAAGGCTGCCTTTTCCAATGGAGCCTTGGCAGAATGGTCGAGGGTCAGATTACTCACTCACACACACACCCATCATCCCACATGCCCGGAGCTGGGGTGGGAGTGGGGATGGGATGGGGGAGAGGTTGTCCTGCCCAGGCCCCCCCCCCCCTTGGCTTACCCGGGTTGAAGAGCACCGTGCCCTTGAGATACGCGTACTCCTTGGTGCTGATATCCAGGCTCCAACACTTCGCCAGGAAGCCCTTGATGGCTTGGATCTCCGCCGCAGACGGCAGCTTGGGGCTGCTCCTGGGGCTGCTGCTGCTGCCGCCACCGCCGACACAGCTCACCTCTGGCGTCCCCTGGAGCTGCTCCCGCCGCCCTCCTTCTTCCTCCTCCTCTTCCTCCTCCTCCCCCCCGCGCCGCTTGCTGGTCAGGATCCAGTGGAGCATGCTGGCCTCGCTGCTCTCCACCGTCTCGAAGTGGACGCGCTCCTGGGCCAGCCCCAGCACCAGGAGCGGCGCCCAGCCGCTGCGCACCAGCACCAGCTGCTCCTCCAGCGGCAGCTGCTGGAAGCAAGGCACGCTCTTGACGAAGCGCAGCGTCTTCACCAGCACCGCCGACGCCGCCTTGCACGCCGCCTGGGGGCTCTTGAGGGCCACCCGCCGCTGCGCCCCGCACGAGCAGCCCAGTGGGCGAGGAGGAGGAGGAGGCGAGAGAGGCGGCGGGGTCGCCCTCGGCTGCGCTCTGCTGCCAGCCTCCTCCTGCTGCTGCTCCTCCTGCTGCTGCCGCTCCTCGCTTTTGAGGATGCTGTAGAGGATGCTGCTCTGGCGGCGGCTGTCCGCGCAGCAGCGGCATCGCTCCACGCACGCCATGGCTCCGCTGCCGAGAGAGAGAAGGACGGGGAGCCAAGCTCAAGGCTCTCTCTCCCGCCGCCCTCGGCCCGGCCCTTAACTTTATTTATAGCGCGCTCTTGGTGCGCTCGAGTTCAAAGGCGCGGGCGCCTCATGAGTGGCTGGAGGGGAAGGATAGGGCGGGAAAAGAAAGCAGGTCCACCTTCTCTCCTCCTTCCTGGGAGGAGAGAAACAGAGAGAGAGAATGAGAAAGAGAGCGAGAGAAAAGCCCAGGAGGTGTTTACCTCCTTCTCGGCTGGCGGTGTTGCTCCCTTGGAGCTGAGGGGAAATATTTACTGAGCGCTTTTGCTCCCCCTTTTTCCCTCACCCATATTTATTTTTTCCTTTTTAAAAAAGTCCACTTCTCTTTACAGCTTTAGTTAAACCACGACTGAGGTGTTGCCATTCGAATCTCTGTTCCAATTCGAATTGGACTCTCTGGAAAACCTAGTATACACGCTTGGGGTGGATGGGAATTCATGAGAGGAATGTGTTTTGTGTTTCGGGTGTTTTTGTTTTTTTTACATGCAGCTTGCGGGAGAAGGTTTTAATCAGTGGTGGGATGTCAAAAATTTTACTACCCCACCATGACATCATCACAGTGTGGGCGGAGCTAACATCATGGGTGGGGCCAATGTCATGACATCATGATGTTGTGGGCGGAGCCAAAGAAAACAAATTTAAAAATTATAAAAAATAAAATAAAAATAAGCACACACACACCTCAACCCACCTACCCACCCACAACACAAACCTGTAAATAAATAAATAAATAAAGAATACATTAAAAAACACACACACTCAAACACCCACCCACCCACAACACAAATCAACCAGAGCTTTTAAACCAGAGCTTAAAGCTTATTCTGGCTAATCTTTCTCACACTAGGTCAGATGGAAGGAACTACAGAACGAACTCACCACAGATGGCTTCATTTTGACACTTTCCAACTTTTCAACAGTTAAAGAAGTTAGGTACTGTACTAAGTCTTTGCCTAACCAGTTCTCTAGGATATCTAGGGGAGCAGGCTACAGGTAGCTTCAGGTTAGCAGCTTCTCTTCCTCCTCCCCGCTTGGGAGGACAGCAAGGAGGCCGTGCATACGCGCCAAGCACACCAAGTGCTTGTCGCGCATGTGCAGTGGAGGAACCAGTGAAAAGGTAAGTCCCAAAGGTGGTTCCCCCCAAAAGCTGCAACCGGTTCTCCAGGACACTGGGAAAAGTTACTACCGGTTCTGGAGAACTGGTGAGAACCTGTTACATCCCATCGCTGGTTTTAATGCACAACTTGTGGAAACAAAAGTCTTACAACTAAATTTTTTAGCTTCTTTGCATTTTCAGAGTGGAAACCCCTTTTTTTTTTTTTTGCTTTCTAGGGACATAGGTTATGTCAGGGGTGCCCAAACATTTCAGGCCATGGCTCAGTCGCATAGTTCAGGGGTGCCTAAACAACAGCCCGGGGGCCGGATTTGGCCCCCGATGCCAATTCATCTGACCTGTGCCACCCTCATCGCTCCCAGAAGTGGAAGTAAAACACACCCATACAGGTGTGTTTTCCGCTTCGGGGAACATCAAGGGTGGCGTGGGCCGGATGAATTGGCATCGGTGCTGGATACGGGCCCCAGGGCCATAGTTTGAGCACCCGTGTGCTAAGTAAAAAGGGATGTGGCCAGGGTTGGATCAGGCCCCCCCCCCCCAGCTATCAGCCTGCCACACCCCACCCTGGAATGCCAATGTTATATACAGTATGTGTGAGAGAGAGACATTGTTGCCGGTCCTGAAAAATGTTTGCTCCCCCAAATCTAGAATCCTGGCTACAGCCCTCTAAGTAATCCAGTTTTCTTGTTTGGTATACATTGTTAGGTGTTCCCCCCCCCCCCCGCCGCTTTTATTTGCTATTTGCAAATAGTCAACTATTTTATACTCGAGACCAGGAAAGGAATTCATTGGTGGCACCAAATATTACCTAGTCACGAGCTTGAAACCATGACAGATTCTTAATTTCTGACTCTGTAAGGATGGACTGTACCAGAGCTGAGGAAATGCCTCACATTTACCCCAAAATTTTGACTGAGGCATACCCTAGTCCTTAGGCTGTGAGCCACCTGTCCTATGCATTTATTATTTATTTATTAGTTCAAATTTATATTGCCGCCCACTCGCCGTGGCGACTCAGGGCAGCTTACAGACAATACATTACATTACAATACAATATGTTGGGGTGGGCACAGGGGGAGGGGCGGCAAGGTCCTCATCCTGCCCTGGCTTCTTCTTCCCCTGGCAGTTGGTATAGGCACAGGGGGAGGGGCGGCAAGGTCCTCATCCTGCCCTGGCTTCTTCCCCTGGCAGTTGGTATAGGCATAGGGGTAGGGGCGGCAAAGTCCTCATCCTGCCCTGGCTTCTTCTTCCCCTGGCAGTTGGTATAGGCACAGGGGTAGGGGCGGCAAAGTCCTCATCCTGCCCTGGCTTCTTCTTCCCCTGGCAGTTGGTATAGGCACAGGGGTAGGGGTGGCAAAGTCCTCATCCTGCCCTGGCTTCTTCCCCTGGCAGTTGGTATAGGCACAGGGGTAGGGGCGGCAAAGTCCTCATCCTGCCCTGGCTTCTTCTTCCCCTGGCAGTTGGTATAGGCACAGGGGTAGGGGCGGCAAAGTCCTCATCCTGCCCTGGCTTCTTCCCCTGGCAGTTGGTATAGGCACAGGGGTAGGGGCGGCAAAGTCCTCATCCTGCCCTGGCTTCTTCTTCCCCTGGCAGTTGGTATAGGCACAGGGGTAGGGGCGGCAAAGTCCTCATCCTGCCCTAGCTTCTTCTTCCCCTGGCAGTTGGTATAGGCACAGGGGTAGGGGTGGCAAAGTCCTCATCCTGCCCTGGCTTCTTCTTCCCCTGGCAGTTGGTATAGGCACAGGGGGAGGGTTCTCCCAGAGGTTTTTAAGCCGGGGGCAGGGTCACGTTCCCTGAGATAGCTTCAGGGGCTGGATGGCCATTTTGCCCTTACTCCACCACATGGCACTTCCTGGTGTGGTGGAGGCGGGGGGGCGCATGAAATAGTGTGGGATGGATGCGGCCCATGGGCCGCAGGTTGAGAATCCCTGATTTATAACATTGTTACCGCTTGTATTGTCAAATGATGATGATGATGACTTAAGAGGACTCTTTCCAGGGTTTTGTATGTGTATATTCACAAATACCATTTCCTTCTTCTGGGGGTGCTCTGTGCAGCCTACAGAAGCTAGCTATTCTCCTGAGAACCACAGTGGGGAACTCAACCACCCAAGGCATTATTTCTGTCAGACACAACCACTATTTCTGGGAACTGCTGGAAATTTTTGGACATCAGAGAAAACCAGGGCTCTGAGGGAGATGGCTTACCACATATAATCTAGCACACTGCTTCCCCCTTTTCATCACTTCTACTTGAAGTGGGAGCAGTTAAACAAGCTTCAGATCTCAGCTTGTGGTTGTTCCCAGATAAATTAATTTTGATACTCCAGCCTCAAAATTAATTTCTCTGGAAAAATCACTAGGTGTAATGAATTTTACCTTTCAATTTTAATGTTATTTTAAACTCTACTGATGTATATGGCTTGGAATCCTCAGTACCCAATCTATGCATTTGTATATTGGTATGTTTTATTCTGATCATGTACCATAAATAAACTTGTTGTGTTGTTAATTTTGAGACTCCGGCTGAGCTGTGTACAAAATATACGCATACAGTTGTACCTCGTTTAAAGAGCATAATGCGTTCCACGGGATTGCTCTTTAAGCGAGTTTGCTCTTTAAGTGAAATACCATTGTAAGTGACCAATTGTGACTTCTCGTTGGGATTGTGAACCCTGGTTTATTTGTTAAGTGAGTTTTTGGTTGGGTTTATTTGTTAAGCGAAGCGAACATTCAGAGAAAATTCTCTAAGCGAGTTACTCTTTAAGCGAGGCGTTATTTATGCGAGGTTTGACTATACTAGAAATAAAGAATTACTGCAGGACTAAGAGCTAGAGTTACCACATCTCAGGGTTCTGGATGAAGTTTCACTCAACTACTGTGCTTCTCCAGTTCTACAAGTGGGGTAACAGATCTCAGTTTGAGCAGCAGTGATGTAGGTTATAAAGGCTGGGTATGCATCTCCATCCATTAACACTTGGTGCCAGATCTCCCTGGTTCAGTTTGAAGATTTTTCTGTGCATGTTATTCCAAGTAACATGATAGACCAAAGCATATTCATCTGCTAGATCTCTCCAAGGTCCCCTGCCCTTGATCTTTTCTTCATGTACCTACAATGAGCTTACTATACCATTTGTAATAAGGTAGGGTGTAAAGCAGGTGTGCCCAAACTAAGGCCCTAGGGCCGGATGCGGCCCCTGACACCAATTCATCTGGCCCACAAAGCCCTCGTCGCTCCTGGAAGCAGAAGTAAAATGTTCCCAGATGAATTGGCGTGGGGGTTGCATCCAACCCCCAGGCCTTAGTGAGCGGCTCCCTGAACCTTGTGATAGACCCACAGCCTGAAAAGTTTGGGCACCCCTGGTGTAGAGCATCAGTGTAGTAACTGATGAGTTTTCTTCTTGCACATCCTCTAATGCAGCAGCACAAGCTGAAAGAGAACTCCCCTTAATACCATTGCCTATGACTATGTCATGGGAAGATGCTGACCTGGGAACCATTGCTGAGGAACATATGGAAGAAATCTGTAATAGTCTCAGGTCTCTGTGTATGTGACTGGCCCTCACCTCAGTGACACTACAATGGGTTGTCCTGTGGTCTCAGGTTTTGGTCTTGGTGTCTCAAGGATTGTGCTGAAGGGAATGGTTCACATGGAAGAGATTGGCAGAAGCCTCAATTCTAAAAGAAAAGGGCATGGTAAAATAACATTTTGACTGTGTTTCCTTTCTTCTCAGACCACATAGGTGGGTGGAGGCAACATACTAGCTGGTTTTCCAGCCCTGCTGGAGTCAATCTAAAAAAAAAAAATCAGTTCCTGACTAAGTATTTGTTTAAGTCAGACCATGTTCCCTTGGAACAGAAGAAACGGACAGCTAATATAATGTAAAAAGCAACAATGGATTGCTCATGGGCTACTGATAATTCAACAAATGTTACTATAGTGCATAATGCTTCTGCTGTAGGTGTTTAGAAGTCTGACAAAAATGATTTACGTTAGTAAATCATATCCATAATGAAGGTAGATCCAACACCTTTTTACTGGTTGTGACAATACAAAGGTTAGGGAGTTCTTTCTATATAGCCACTCAGCCACACTACCTTCTTATCCTGGACTGGGTGAACCCAGGATAGGGTGGTGGTGACTATAGCCTCTGCTTGGCATCATGTTATCTCAACATTCTCGCCTACCGTAGACTTTGCAGTGGTCCAAGGAGACCAAAACAAAAATTCATAAGGGTAGTCATTTTGAATTAAAATGCCAACCTTAAAAGCAGATAAGGAAAAAAAACCAGCAAAACTGTGTGGTAGCTGGTCAAGGAGACCTACCTACCACAAACCAATCTAGGTTAAAAATCCAGATAGTCTCCTAAAGATATTTTGATACAGTATTTTATTAATTGGGAGGGGGGAGTTCAAAGGACAACAGGCAAACATTACAATTTTAAAGCAAAATTTTGAGAGTTTCCTGGAGTATAGAGTCTAAGCAGTTCAAGAGAAACACATGAGAAAATAGCAAAACTAAATTTATCTGAATGTTCCCCAAATGCTGGTTTTTGGACTTCAATTCCCAGAAGCCAATTCCCAGAAGCAATTCCCAAGTCATTTCCCCAAAGCACTGATCAGCCAATGTACTGACTTAGGCTTCTGGGAATTGAAGTCCACTAGTGGCCTGTGTACCCCTTGTTGGGAACCAACTGAGGCATATGACATAGCAGGACAACATCGATTCTAGACAAAGTCTCCCCTCCTTACAAAGCTATATGATAGCATTGTAATACACTGAGCCACTGAAATAAAGTTGCTAACCCATTTTCTCCCTTAAACAATCCACCTAATTACTATTCAAATCCACTTTGGATGGTTACAAGGACAACAGGGCACATTCTGCCCTTCCTTTCACACAGCTTTTAATCCTTTCTCAGTGTTACATGTCTCTGGGGGAAGGAAACAATTTAGCTTTTGATAAGCCATCTTGATAAAAGGTACATTGGAGGGGTGAACTCCCCATATTGCTTTGATTTCCTTTGTAACAGGAACTTGACTGAAGATATTAATTTTTTTTTTCATTTTTTCTAGGCATAACTGGCTCTCACCTCAGCCAGTTTCCCTGTTCCTTCCAGAAGATGCATGAAGTTTCTAGATGAATTCTATATCCCATGTCCCCCAATGTACCAGTTTCTTCACAGTGTGTTGAACAAATTATATTGGGAAAATGCCCTGATGTTTTTAGAAACATATAATATAGTTTTGTATAACATGACACGGTACAATATAGCCTAATTAGTTGTTGAATAGTAAAAATGATGGGTAAACATCTAAGCACCATAATTGAATAATAGTATAGTCTCAACATTAATTATGTACCTTTCATTATTTCTTATATTCTGCCTTTCTTGAGGTGAAATGTAAGAAAGTTACTTAAATTTCCCAGGCAATATCTCATACAAATAAGATTTATATCTGCTTACCTTCAAGCAAGAACTACATGTAAGTGTTAATTATGATTTACTCATTGTCGTGGGCTGCAAGTATGCATTTTTTCCTGAAGCAGGAAAATCCCATTGGTGTGAATTGGTTTAAGGTGGATCTCAGCTTGCCATGAATTCTATTCATACCCACACACTATGATCACGGAGCCACTTCCTGTGGCACATATGAAATGAGATATGCAGGATTTAACTGGATACATTTGTAATAGAAGGTTTTGACTTTTCTGTATAATTAGAAGTACAGTATACTGTATGTTAATATTGTGCTATTAGTGCAAGCACAGAGGTAATTTTGAATTAGCGGTTTTATGTTCTCAGAACAAAGTTGTGCAACTTTCCCTCATGGTCCTTCATAATGCTTATGTGAAAATCTTTACGCCTGAGAATGCAAGAATCTTTCACTTTCTTAATGAGTATATTTTGAGTAGTAGTTTTCTTTTCAATATGAATTTTTGCTTCTTACACTCTATAGGTGACTTTTTATAGTAAACATGGGGAAAGTTACCATGGACTCTCAATTTCCTTTTATAAATTGCATGCAATATATTTCATTTATAGTCATCAGTTGTGTGCTCATAATTCAACTCCAAATGGGGGTTTCTATAATAAACTGTTTTGTTGGCTTATTCAGTAAACTGGTAGAGGCATGTTCCAATTTTATGAGATTTATTACCTGTGTTGCTGGATGACCTTAGCATCTTGTTCTCTTTCTCCTGGTGAAGAGAATTAAGAGTTATTACCAAGTGCAATGGAGACTTCTGATGCAGTTCCAGCTTTAAGTGGTTTAACTCAGAATACTAGTGAGCTTTTTCTTGGCTTGCTGAGAAAAGAGAAAGTGGTTTCTCTGCTTTGAACAGGCAATTGAGAAGAGTTAATTGAATTTTAAAAATAGAATCTATAAATATCTTCATTTTATTAGAATAAGTACAGCAATGTATTTAAAGTAACGAATGTGGGATGATAGACAGACTGATAGGCAGGCAAGTGGAATTGGACATCTTGGATTCCCATGGTACTTTGTAAATGGCCACTTGTAAATTATTACCCTTGGATCTCTTCTTTACAGATTACTTGCCACTTCTTAATGGAAATAGTTTAGCCCCTTTGTTCTTTCTCTTTTGAAACAAATGATAGCAATGAGATATCTCCATAATGTCTATCAGCAAGTTGGCAAACACAGAACCCATCATTAGAGACGTACGGAAGTGAAGGTTTTATCCTGAATTGACTACTTGGAACAGTAAGCATTTTTTTTACATCAGCATCCTTCATGAATCCTCATAATTCCTAGACATAAACTCAGTTTACTAGCCTGCTGCAGTCTGCTAACATAATTAATGGAAATTCTTACTTTTGTAGTTTCCCATTTAAAAAAAAAATGAGACCTGGTTTTATTACAATCTATGCTGTGATTGTTCCAGGGACTGCATTGGCTCAAGTGGTAAAGATGATGAACTTGCTGACTGACTTCAGAGTTCAATTCCTGGGAACTGCGTGACAGAGTGAGCTCCTGACTCTGTCCCAGCTCCTACCAACCTAGCAGTTTGAAAGCAAGAAATTGGAAATAGATAAATAGGGACCACTTCAGTGGGAAGGTAAACAGTGTTCCGTGCACCGGCCTTCTGAGGCATGCCTGCCACGTGTCCACAGAAACATCTGCAGATGCAGATAGTGATGGCTCTTTGGCTATAAACAGAGATGAGCACTGAACCCTAGAGTTGGATATGACTGGCTTTTGAGCAAGGGCAACCTATGCCGTGAGCAGTGATGCAATGTTGCTAGTTCCAACCGGTTCCTCAGAACAGGTAGGAACAATCCTGGAGGGTTCTCCGGGAGGGTATTCCATTTTTTGAGGCGTCCGGTTCCGACGCCTCACCAAAAGAATAAAAAAAAATGGAGCCAAAATGGCTCCAATTTAGTGCGTATGCGCAGAAATCAATCTGATGCATGCATACTGCAATTGTGAGTCACGCATGTGTCAGATTGAGTTTCTGCGCATGCGCACTAAAAGGCAGCCATTCGCTGCCTATTTTAGCTGGAGCCGCACCTTTTCGGAGCGGCTAAGGTGGGTCTGGTGGCTGCAGCGGCCGCCGCGGCTGCAGCTGCGGCTGCAGCAGGCAGTGGCGGCCTCGGCAGCAGCAGACAGTGGCGGCCTCGGCAACCAGCACCGGCCTTCTGAGGAGGAGGAGGCTGCAGTAGGGGGTGGCACACCTTGCCGGTTGGCCCCGGGCCATGGGGGCTCATCAGCCCCAAGGGTAAGTAAGTGAGGGTTTTGTGTTTGGGGTGGGTGGGTGGTTTATTTGTGTTTTGGGTGGGTGGGTGTATTTTTATTTAATTTTTATTTTATTTCTTTGTTTATTTTATTTATTTAAGTTATTTACAGGTTTGTGTTGTGGTTGTTTGGTTGGGTGGGTGGGTTGAGTGTGTGTTTATTTTATTTTAATTTTATTAATTTTAATTTTTTTTAAAAAAAATTATTTGGCCCCGTCCACAACATCATGATGTCATGATGTTAGCTCCGCCCCCACTGTAATGACATCACGGTGGGGTAGAATCTTTTTTTGACATCCCATCACTAGCCATGAGGCCACATAAATTAGCATGAGTACTTCACTACAAGGATCTCTTACCCCATGATGGCGAATCTTGGCAATCCAGATGTTCTTGGACTTCAATTCCCAGAAGCCCAAGTACTCTGTGAATCCACAGGAATGGGTATACTGCGATTCATCTGGCCCGCGCTGCCCTCGTCACTCCCAGAAGCGGAAGTAAAACATCTGGAATGCCAAGGTTCACCATCACAGTCTTACACTGTCATATGCCCTGCATTAATTGTATACTTTAACATTTCAATTGTAGTTGGGGTGATGTTTCGTCTTTATCTATCAAGGCTAGATATATGCATTCCAGAATATTAGAACAGTCTTCTACCAGATTTATTTGACTACAACTTTGGGTATACCTGTTCAGCTGGCCCATTATCACACGGAATGAAAGCATAGAAACATGATCACTTAGAATTCACTAGATAATAAATGTAACTTTCCATCCTAATTCTTCACTACTAAAATCATTGCACATGCAGATAGGATTAATTTATAATTGTTGTAAATTGTAACAATTTTATCAACATCTGTGAAAATTTACACTTGTTTTCCTTGGGAAGCCCCCATTATAAGGCAATTAGTCTCTTTAAACTGAATGATTGTTTCTGTCTTTTGCAGCAATATGTGAAGTATCTGGCTAATTACAGAGTCTATCTGGTCAATTTAAAAAAACATTAATTTGGCAAAGAAATATAATATGTGAAATTACTGTTTCCAGTGATGCCAAAGTAGTGGGGAGAGACTACATGGAAGCCATTACATTCAGTGTGGAAAATATTTGATATAATATGTCAATAGAAAACAAATGATTTATTTGGTATATTGACAAAAAAGTTTAAATAAGTAAATTGATTTCAAAATGACCTGGTTTCACAGGATATTGTCAAATACTGTATATCCTAGAAATCTCCACAACATCTTTGGATGATCAAACTACAATTACATATGGAAGCAACTAGGATACAATAGCTTAGAGAAACATCTGTACACAGTTTAGAAAGCTTCTTTTTGCCTATACGATCTTCTGTAGCATAGCTTGATTTAAAACAGGAATACTAGATTAAATAGAATTAACCACACAACTATTTATTTGACTGTGCATCATCTAACTTAAAGCATGACACAGATTTTCGAACAGACAACATGGATGTACTTCAGCTTTGGATCAGATTCTTGTGGGTACCCACTAATTTAAAAGGAGAGCTGTGGATCACTCGGGAATGATCAGAAACCAAAATAGTATGTCATTTTTTTCTGTTTAATGAACAAGTGCTTATTCTAATAAATGTGTGTTTAAAAGTAATGTAGGTAGAAAAAATCTGGGTGATTCACAGAGTGTATTGACACAGGCAGATTTGTTGAACTAGACTTTTTCTTGTTGTTCTGTCAATCTGAAACCGAATACAGGTATTGGTGATCCTCATGGTGATCATCCATGAAGACTGCCCTGAGAATATAATGCAGTGGCCTTTCATCTGCCCTCCGCATCGCAGCATGACACCCGTACCACTGATCCAGTTCCATGACTCACTTTCTGGTCCTGAGCCCTTTTGGCACACCAAGTCGTCCTCAGTCCCAGGCCAGTATCGATGAAGCTGCTCCCATCCATCAAGATGGCTTCAAATGCGATTTAATCTACTTGGGGACCATCATCCTTCCCTGTGGACTTCAGCACCCAAGCCATTAGTCCTTAGGGTTGTCAGGTTAGTTAACTGCCACCTGACATTCAGCGTTGAGTCGCTGGCAGTATGTCTACTCTATAACCATAGCAGGATAACCTGGCCAGACTGGGAACTAGACTAGATAATTGTTTTTATGAGGCAATAGGCATCCATCAAGATCTCTTTGTTGCATTGCATTTTGGAAGAGAAGAAGGATAATGTGAAATGATTCCACTCCCTCCCCTAAGAATCTAATTTTTCAGTACAGTATATACATATTATTTCTTGGATTCAAACATATACTGTCAGAGTACTACAATAAAAATGACACTATCATGTTTATTTGTTTGTTTGTTACACATGTCAAATTTCTCCTTGCAGTGAGACTCAAAGCAGTTCATAAATCATTTAACAAGACAAGTATTCAAAACATTCATATAATTCTGTGAATAACTTTAAAAATATATGGTGAGATTTTATAGAATTTGTCTAATTGAAAGAGAGAGTCCAGGCACCAGGACAAGAAACCATGCATTTTTGCAGAGAAATAGGGTACAACAACAAAAAAGAAGAGAAAGAAATGGAATAGATACTTTAATGTTCCAGAAGGTCATGAGGACAATGTTATATGATATAATTTGTTTGTGTGTATTTTGGTTTTTAAATATATATATTGATTTATGTTTTACATGTTAAATTTATTAAAATATTTTAAAAGAAATACATAACATTCTCTGGTAAATTGCTTGGTCACTGTTTGTTCATTCATTTCAACAATGTGAGTTTAAAAATATCTAGCTTGCAATAACCATAAAATGTTGATATCTCAACAGGGGTGATTGTTGCTATTCTCAATTTAAATACTGTACAGTACTTCCAAAATACAATTTGCTGAAAAGCTTAATTAATTAATTTTATTTATTTACTTGAATTTGTATACAGCCCTCCTTGCCAGGGCAACTCAAGGCGGTTAACATCTCATATAAAACATCAATAATTTGAATCCAAAATTCTAAAAGATTTACACTAAACAAGTTAAAATTTAAAATTTTTAAACTACTGTAACTCTTAAAATTACTTTAAAAGGGTGTTGAGGGAAAGAAGGAACTCATGCTAGTCAGCAGGCTGGGGTCATGGTGCAACCTGTACCCTGCCCTGCCAGCCATGTTTTTAAGTTCTTACTAAAAGGCAACAACTCCGTCTGGAGGCACAGCTCCATTGGGAGGAGGTTCCATAGGGTCGGAGAGGACACAGAGAAGGCCCTCTTTCTGGTGCCAGAGAGGTGCGCCTCTCTGGCCGATGGAACAACTAGACAGCTTCTCCAGTCTGCTCTGGTGGGACGGGCAGATGTTCTTGGGGTGAAGCTGTCTCTAAAGTATCCTGGCCCACTACCATGTAGGGATTTAAAGTTAATTACCAGCACCTTGAATTGCACCCGGAGACATACTAGCAACCAGTGCAGCTCCTGAAGCAGTGGAGAGGCACATGCATACCGCCTGCACCCCATCACCACCTGGGCAACTGCATTCTGGACCAGTTGCAGCCTCCAAATGGTCACCAAGGGCAGCACCATTGTAGAGCATATTACAATAATCAAGTCTGGAGGTGGCCAGAGTGTGTGTGATCATGAGTAAGGAGCCCTGATCTAGGAGCGGGCATAACTGGCGGATAACATGAAGTTGTGCAAAGGCCCTCCTGGCCATGACTGCCACCTACTCTTTGAGCAGGAGTCACGAGTCCAGGAGGAACCCCAGATTATGCACCGGGTCTATATGGGGCAAAACTGCCCCATCCAGGACCAAAGATGGTAGCTCCTGAGAAAACGCAGGACCCACAGCCACTTAGTCTTGCCAGGATTCAACTGTAGCCCATTTTCCCCATCCAGACCCTGACAGCCTCCAGAAACCTGGATAGAATTCCACTGCATCGTGTGGGTCACCACGGGCCGAGATACATAACTGGGTATCATCTGCATATTGATGATACCTCATCCCGTGGGAATGAATGATCTCACCCAGCGGTTCCATGTAGATATTGAATAGGAAAGGTAAGAGCACAGAGCCCTGAGGCACCCCATTGAAGGGGCCTCAGGCTGGACTGCTCACTCTCCAACCACACTGACTGGGTCTGGCCCCTCAGAAATAAGGAAAATCAGGACAACACAGTGCCCTGGATCCCCAATCCTTGGAGCCTTTCCAGAAGGATACCATAGTTGACAGTATTGAAAGCCACTGAGAGGTCAAGAAGAGCCAGGACGGACAGATAGCCTCTGTCCCGGTCTCACCAGAGATCAACCACAAGTGCGACCAATGCAGTTTCTGTACCATATCCGGGCCTGAATCCTGATTGGCAAGGGTCCAGATAATCCATTTCATTCAGGACCTCCTGCAACTGCCGTGCCACTGCCTTTTCCAAAAACTTGCCCAAAAAGGACAGCTTGGACACAGGCCGGTAGTTGGTGAGCACTGTAGGGTCAAGCAATGTTTTTTTTTAGGAGGGGGGGTCACCAAAGCATGTTTTAGGGTTGCTGGAAAAAAACCCTCCCATAATGATGAATTTATAATTGCTTCGACCCAACCACCTGTCAACGCACTGGATGTTTTAACTAGCCAGGCTGGACATGGATCTAATGCACAGGCAGTGGCATGAACAGTTCCAAGAAGCCTGTCTGCGTCCTCATGGGCAACTGGCTCAAATCTATCCCAGATAATACGGCCAGACAGCACTCCTGTCAACCCCAGTTCTACATTTTCCACGCTGGGGTCAAACTTTGAGTGAATCTGAGCTATATTTATTTATTTATTTATTTACATTTTTATACCGCCCTTCTTGCCGGGGCGACTAAGGGCGGTTTACAACATCATAAAAGCATAATAAAACCCAACCCAAACCCATTGTTAAAAACTTCAAAATTACAATTATAAAATTTAAAAAGTTTTTAAAATTTATAAAAATCCACAGGTCCCAATAATAATTTAAAAAGTTAAAGACTTAAAAACAAAAGATTAAAAAGATTAAAAGACCAGGGGGGAGAGGGAGCTCAAGCAAGCCAGTGATCTGGGGTCATGGTACCACCAGGACCCCATACCTGTCCCACCAGCCATGCTTTTAAGTTCTTCCTAAAAGACAGCAAGTCCATCTGAAGATGTAGCTCAGTTGGTATGAGGTTCCATAGGGCTGGAGCGGACACAGAGAAGGCCCTCCTTCTAGTGCCAGAGACATGTGCCTCTCTGGCCGATTGAACAACTAGAGAGCCTCTACGGTCCGCTCTGGTGGGACGGACAGATGTTCTTGGGGTGATGCAGTCTCTTAAGTATCCTGGCCCAGATTTTCTCTGTCAGATAATCAGCAAAAGCCTCAGAAGATCCCTGCCAACTGGGGCCCGACCCCCCTCTACCTTGGAGGGGTTTGGTCACCCAAAACAGGGTCGCTGGGCGATTGTCTGTGGAGGCAATGAGGGTGGTGAAATAATGACATTTCACCACCCCCATCACCACAAGGTAGGGTTTAATAACAGCTCTAACCAGTGTTCGACCAGACTCACTCTGTGTCTTCACCCAGCGGTGATCTTGGCATCTCTTTGCCTGTTTGAGCTCCCTCAGGTCTTCTGTAAACCATGTGCATGGAGATGCCGTAGTGGTGCAATCACGTCCAAGGCTGCCATCGCCCTCTCATTCCAGAGGTCAACAAGAGCCTCAGGCGAATCGCATTGCTGATCCAGAGGAAAATAACCCAGTTCCCTTTGGAATCCATCTGGATCCATCAGTCACCGTGAGAGGGCTGATTTAACTGTACCTTCCTCTCTGCGGTAAGGCAGTGCCCCTAGAAAGTCCAGAGTCACCAGATAATGATCCGACCATGGCACAGGAGTAATGTCTAAGTTCTGTAATTTCAGATCACTCTGCCATTGCTCCGACACAAAACTAAATCCAGGGTGTGGCCACTGCTCCTAGTGGGGCCCTGAATTACATGAGTCAGGCCTATAGCTTCCATAGAAGCCATCAACTCCTGCGCCACCTCAGAGCCAGTCCCCAATGAAGGCAAACTAAAATTCCCCAGGACCATAAGTCCAGGGGGTTCCAACGCCAACATGGTGACGGCCTCAAGGAGCTCAGGCAGGGAATCTGCTACCCTGCAGGGAGGCAGGTACAGGAGCAAGATTCTCAACTGGCCCTTAGGGCCTAGACGCAGAAGTAGGGCCTCACAACCCGGAATTTGCGAAGCGATGGCTCCCAGTGACTCCCTAGCTACAATGGTGAAGCCATCGCCATTATGTGCTCTCATCCTGTAATGTGCTCACATCCTGAATTAGACAAGCCTTTGTGCAGTTTATGGGCAATACTTGTATGTTCTCAAAATGCATGCCGCACTAAATCACTCAGGGTATAGAAACAAGTTGGCCATGTAGGAATAAATTGGAGTGGGCCATTTTTTCAGGTCTAGAACTCAATATTTTTGTCTTCAGAACCACCCAAAGGCTGCACAGACTACCAAAAACAACAACACACTTTTTATTTTGAAAATTGAGTACAGTAATACCTCAGATAATGACTGCATCATATAACACTAAAATCAGATAGCATTATCCGATGCAGTCGTTCGTAGCAGCAGGGTAGCTGGAAAACTAAATGGGGTTCTCCATTCAGCTTCCCAGTCACCCTGCAGCTATGGAGGTAGGGGTGGCGAGAAAGCTTACAGGGGGGGCTCCCCCATCAGCTTCCCCAACCACCCCACAGCTGTGGAGGCAGGGACTGGTGCAGTGGTGGGCTGTCAAATTTTATACTACCACACTGTGGGCGGAGCTGACATCATGGGCAGAGCCAATGTTATGACATCATGACATCATGGGCGGAGCCAACATCATGACATTGTGGCTGGAGCTGATGTCATGATGTTGTGGGCGGAGCCAAAGAAAAAAATAAAAATACAGTACACATAAAAATAGAAATAAAAACACGTAAAAATACAAATTAAAATAGACATTAAATAGAAATAAAAAACATAAAAATACAAATTAAAATAGACATTAAATACACATAAAAACACACTACATAAAACACACACACACCTCAACACACCCACCCACCCCAAACACAAACTCATGTCACTGACCCTGGGGTTGGGAAGCAACAAGCAGGCAGGCAAGCAGCAACAGCGCGGTGGCAAAGTGGCAAAGCGGTGTAGCGGCAAAGCGGCAAAATGGCACGGCGGACTGGTGGCAAGGTGGACTGGCAGCGCAGCGTGTCTAATCCCGACCTTTTGGCTTGCTACAGCCTATAGGGAGGTGGGGGAACTTCAGAAATAGCACGGGTCGGGTCCCCTTACCCCCCCCCCGAGCCAGCAGGGGGGTCAGGGAGACCAAAGTGGGTGGAAAAAACAGACATTTTTTCCACCCATTTCGGGCTCTCTGACCCCCTTGGAAAGGGCAGGGGGGATTCCACTCATGGAATCCTCACTGCCCTTTCCAAAGGGGTAGGCTGATCGCCCCCCTCTTCCCTTTCCTCTTTGGAAAGGGAACAGGGCTTTTTTTTTATGTTGTCCGATCAATACATCGCACAACGTTAAAAACCAGATAACGGTGAGACTTATAGAACCAAGTCTCATCGTTATCCAAGGTATTACTGTATTCAGGAATGATGAATAGCCCAGAGGCCATGTTAATATATTGAAAACTTTAAGCATCACTTGTGGAAGCTTCCATTCACTATAATTCACTTTCCTTCATCCCTAAGAAAAGGACAACTAGGGGTGCACATGGACATTTCCAAGGCCTCATTTTGCCTACCCTTGTATTGGATCAGCAATAAGAGAAGAAAACAACAGATTTTTCTGTCTTTCCTGGGGTAGAATAAACTACTAGTATTCAGTGGAAGAATGATATTTAAGAACCTCTCCTGCAGCTAATTAGAAATAAATTAGTTTATGTGAACTAATTGATTCAGGACAAGCAGAAGTGTTTTTCTAAGACTTCATCAGTAAAAAGAATGTAAACGGTAGGGAGGAAAATCCTCATAACTCATTGCAGACCTCAAGAGGATAAAGCAGGAATGCACACTTAGCAGCTGTGTTTTGATCATTGCCAAGGAATGCACCAAGGCACAGTGTTGGCTGCTGCTCTGCTTGGTACCAGAGCCTAGTATCAGTACAGTAACTGGGCTGATATTAGGACTTGAATGTGAAGCCAGTTTTCCATTTTAAAAAGTGAGAAAAAGATTTTGAGTCTCATGAAATTGCAAAACATGTATTTCATTACATTTTTAAAGAGCTGGTAGTGATATGGATTGCTTTTTGTGGGATATTTGTATACCTGAATAGGCTGGCTATGTCTACTACACATATTGACATGGATGTATGGGGAAGATTTGATGCTCTGCCATGGGCAACAAAATGATTGCACTAGAAGCATCTCTTCCCTGTTTTATTTCTCCAGTACTACCGTAGTTATTTGAAAAACTAGGACTCTCTCTTCTGAACATAGGTGGAGAGCGAAGGAATGGAGAGAACATGGCTAACTGGCTTCAGGTTTACTTATTGGAGCAGAATTACAGGGAACAATAATTCTTAACTTGCATGCTACACACGAAAATCCCCATGGTTCCATCTCCATATAATTTCAGGAGATCCGGGAAATTGCAGGATTTACTTGTTGGACTACAACTTTGAGTATCCTCTAGCCAACATAGCCAGTAGGTGGACTGACAGAATCATTGAATTATAGTGCTGAATTGAACTGCATGAATCATCAAATCCATTCCCCTGGTGAAACAGGAACTCCACAGCTAAATCATCCCTGATAAATGGCCATCCACAGTTTCTTCATAAACTCACTTTGTGAATGGAATTGGCTACATCTGAAAGTCTGCCACTTTCAGATGTAGCTTGTTCTGTTGCTAGATAGCTCTTATTGCAGGGATTCGCAACCGTGGCCTGTGGTGGCAAATCATCCAGCCCGCAGCGACGACCCCGGAAGTGGAAGTGAATGCGTTTATAATAGCCATAAACGTGTCCACTGTGGTTTATGACAGCATTTATGGCAGTGGGAACCATGTGTCCGGCCTGTTCAGCTGTCTGAGGGGGGCGTGGTCTGGCCTGTGGTGCAAAAAGGTTGAGAACCCCTGTCTTATTGCATTGCTAAATAGTGTTAGTAAAAAGCTCCTAGTGCTGAAGTTTAATTAAAATTTCCTTGTACAGCAATACCTCAGATAACATTAGTATCGAATAACACTAAAATCGCATAACATTAAGCAATCTGGGGGGAAGAATTGCATCGGATAACATTAAGATCCTATGGGATGCATCAGATAACAACCGCTAAAGCCTGTGTGGTTACAATGTATCTCTATGGATCCCATAGGATTTTAACATGCATTGGATAACACTAAAAATCGTATAACACCAAGACTTGTGGAACCAGGTTTTAGTGTTATCCGAGGTTTTACTGTATTTTGAATCCATTAGTTTGGGCCCTAGTAACACTTCTGTAACAATGGTCAGACCGTTTCCCTCAGAAAATCTTGGTCTGAGATTGTACCACACCAGGACGCTTTTTAACTGCGAAGTCTGGCCTGGATTTTTCTTCACACAAAACAAGCCCTGGGATATTCAATAGCTTAATCCCAGCCTGCCTTGACAAATTACTGCATGCCTTCTCTCTAGGGCTAGCTAATAACCAGTTTTTCTGCCTAATTTTGGTAGCATATACAAACACACTCCCTTTACTGGTGTGAGGAGACACAAGAGCTCGAATTTTTAAAATGTTTATTTAACACAACTGTTAAATTTACAAACATCAACAGTCAAATTTCACAAAAGGCAGCTTTATGAAATACTTAAAAACCAGTTTAGGGCAGTTCCACACTTTATCCACACATTAACAAAATAACAAACCTCTCTTGCTATTCTAGGGAAACCTTCCTATTCTTACTCAGCTGGATGATTTCTGGACAGCAGCCAGTTTCAAAGCCCCATCATTTTCTTCTCTTCATATTTTTACTCAACTGGATCATTTCTTCTTTGCGACCCCTTTTCTTAATTTACTTCAATGTTCTCTAGAACCTTCTCTATCAACCATTCACTCTCCAGTAATCATAGTCCATTATCCAAATTAACTCTTCTCAACATTCTGTTTCTAATCCCTGTTGTTAATCTTCCCCTGCTTTGCCTGCCCTATTTTTACCAAGGTTACTTTTTATCCATTCTTAACCAACACTCTGCACATGCTCTCATTCATCCATCTTCTCTAAATACATTCATTCCTCACATCTTCTATATGAAAGTACGAGTAATACCTTGGATAACGTTTACCTCAGATAACGCTAAAAATCACATAACGTTAAGTAATCTGGGGAGGAGAATTGGATCGAATTTATTTATTTATTTATTTAAATTTGTTTATCGCCCTCCTCCCCGAAGGGACCCAGGGCGATTTCCAACACAACAGCATAGACAACAATTTAAAACCAGTTCAGAAATTAAAAGTTTTAAAAGAAGCTTAAAAATTTAGCATTAAAAACTAGGCATCTTAGCTAGGCATTATGGCTAGGAGTCACTGGGTGTCAAACCATCCAGCCAGCTGGGGAAATTGATCCATCCATTCCCCAGACCTGACCTGCCAGCCAGGTTTTCAATCCTTTCCTGAAGGACAGCAGCTCCGTTTGCAGGCATAGTTCTATTGGGAGGAGGTTCCATAGGGCCGGAGCAGACACAGGGAAGGCCCTCCTTCTAGTGCCAGAGAGGTGCACCTCTCTGGCTGATGGCACAACCAGAGAGCCTCTCCGGTCCGCTCTGGTGAGACGGACAGATGTCCTTGGGACGATGCGGTCCCTTAAGTATCCTGCTCCACTACCATGTAGGGCTTTAAAGGTAATAACCAGGACCTTGAATTGCACCCGGAGGCAAACTGGAAGCCAGTGCAGCTCCCTCAGCAGCGGTGAGGCATGGGCATAATGCCCGAACCCCAACACCACTCGTGCAGCTGCGTTCTGGACCAGCTGTAGCCTCCGAATGGTCACCAAGGGCAGCACCATGTAGAGCGCATTACAGTAATCAAGTCTGGAGGTGACTAAGGCATGTGTGACCATGGGCAAGGAGTCCTGGTCTAGGAATGGCCGTAACTGGCGAATCACATGAAGTTGTGCAAAGGCCCTCCTGGCCACGACTGCCACCTGCTCTTTGAGCAGTAGTCACGAGTCCAGGAGGACCCCCAGATTATGTACTGGGTCTGTTTGGGGCAAAGCTGCCCCACCCAGAACCAAAGATGGTAGTTCCCGAGATAACACAGGATCCCCTACCCACAGTCACTCAGTCTTGCCAGGATTCAGCTGAAGCCCGTTGTCCCCCATCCAGTCCCTAACAGCCTCCAGGCACCTGGAAAGGACTTCCACTGCATCGCTAGTGTTCCCACGGGCTGAGATATACAATTGGGTATCATCTGGATACTGATGATACCTCACCCCGTGGGAATGGATGATCTCACCCAACAGTTTCATGTAGATATTAAATAGGAGAGATGAGAGTACCGAGCCCTGAGGCACCTCACATTGGAGCAGCCTAGGGCTGGACATCTCACCCTCCAACCACACCGACTGGGTCCGGCCCTTCAGAAATGAGGTCCCATGGGATGGATCGGATAACAACCGCTAAAGCCTGTGCGGTTACAATGTATCTCTATGGAGCTTTAACGTTATCTGATCCATCCCATAGGATTTTAACATGGATTGGATAACACTAAAAATTGGATAACACCAAGACTTGTGGAACCAAGTCTTAGTGTTATCCGAGGTATTACTGTACTCCAAATACTTGAAGAGAGTTATCATACCCCCTTTTTTCCAAGTTAAACGTGCACAGCACCCCTTTTCTAGACCTACCCCAGCTTCTCATTGCCTTCTTAATGTATGATGCCTGGAAGTGGGCACAATACTGGCAAAGATTGCAGAAAGCTTTTTTTAAAATGCCACCACATTACATTGTTAATTCTGAGAGCTGTAATTTCAAAAGGTAACTTTTTACTAACCCTGGGCATGATTCAAAAGAGGGTCAGATTTAGTGTGCAAACAAGTGCATACAACATAAGGCCTCAAATACTGAGGTCCAAGAACATTTAGGTATGTGATAAGAGACCGCATCGTCCCAAGGACATCTGTCCATCCCACCAGAGTGGACCGGAGAGGCTCTCTGGTTGTGCCATCGGCCAGAGAGGCACACCTCTCTGGCACTAGGAGGAGAGCCTTCTCGGTGTCCACTCCAGCCCTTTGGAACCTCCTCCCGAAAGAACTACGCCTGCAGATGGAGCTGCTGTCCTTCAGGAAAGGAGTGAAAACCTGGTTGGCAAGTCAGGTCTGGGGAATGGATGGACTGCTCAATTTCCCCAGCCAGCTGGATGGTTTGAACAAATTTACCCCTAGTTCCTCCTAGATACAATGCCTAGTTTTTAATGTTAGGTTTTTAAGCTTCTTTTAAACTTTTAAAACTTTTAATTTTTTGAACTGGTTTTAAATTGTTGTCGATGCTGATGTGTTGTGAATCGCCCTGGGTCCCCTTGGGGAGGAGGGCGATAAATAAATTTAAATAATAAATAAATAAGAGCCAAGGTCTCAAAAGGAGAAATCTTATAAAATTATAGCTGTGAAGGACAAGGATGTACATCTATTCCAGCAGTGTCTGACCTCATCAAGAAGCTATTCTCACACCATGGGAACCCTGGTTCCACGTTATTCACATGAACCACTTTTCTTTTGAAGATGTTTGTTTCCAAGCTTGCTTTTTAGATTTCAGGCACGTTGCATGCCATTTCAGCATATTCATCTGTCTGCAGCATTCTCGACATAAGCAAATTGTTCTTTTGTCCTTCACCTCATAGGGAGAAAAATACTGTCATCGTTCAAATGTAACTGACCATCAGCCTAGCAACATTTTAAAATAGCCCTGTCTCCATTAAACGTGTGAGAAAGAACTAAATTGGTCAGTGACAGCAGTTTTATAATAAACAGAAGGACCATGCAGTTTGACATATAACAGCTGACCAGTGTCACAGTAGGATCTGTTATCTTTACCATGCATGGCATAATTTATTAGGGTTTTCCTTTTCCTTCTCACAAGAGAACCTTCATTAAAACCATCAAGGCCATTTCCAAACAGTCTACAGTAGATTAGGCATCCTTATCTAACTTAGGTTAAAAATAATACACATTACTGGCCATAGCTTCCAAAACAGACTTTTGTAGTCTCATTAAACAAGTAGAGGATAAATTTTGACATAAGAAGCTTGAATAAACAGAACTGTACCAAATGTCTTCATACCTATCTTCACACCATTCTGTGATTACACATAAGTGATATGTTGCCTACTTTTCTGTAGGGGTGGAAAGCCAACTATGCATTTATCATCAACAAAAGTAGTGTTGGATTGTCTGCTTGCAATAGAAAAACCTGTCCTTCTTGCTTAAATGTATTAAAATATGTTCAGAAAAAAGAAGACCTATGTATGGGGAATTTTCATCTCTATTTAATTAATTTGTGCATCTGTCTTCCTTGATATTCCTTTCTGTTTTGGTTCCATGCCATTGGCAAGTGTAAATGACTCTTTGTCATCACACTCAAAGCCTTGTTATATGAAATCCAAAGCCACCTGCCAAGAGTTTGAATTTTAATAATTCCAGGAAATCCTATATCCTGGATATTATGATGTCTAATATACACTAGACAAACTGAAAAGGAAAGTTTGTCTATATATTATACAATCAGTCCTACTATCCCAGCTTTACTTTATAAAAACAATTTGGGTTCATGTCTTGTATTTTGCTTTGACTTTGGGCCAACAAAGAGTAAAGAGGTGGATCAGAAAAGGATGATAGATGCATCTGCACCATCATCTTGTGTCCTACAGCTATAATTTGCACATAACTATTACAAAATTACCTGATGCCTAAATAAACAATGTGCTTATACATGTTCATTTTGTTATATCAGTGTTTTAATGTCTACATTAATGTTGACATTTCTTTATTTTCTTATTAAAATATTGCATTTACCAAATTTCTCCAAAGCAGTTCTTGGTGGATTGAATTATGTCTTCCATTTCCTACACGTAATAACACTCTAAAATTTAACAGTGGTTTGATAGATTATGCTTTTTTGGGGGGGCTTTTAGGAACAATGATAGTCATGGACCTCAAGTCAGATTTGCTACTTTGTTAGGATTATTTTAACTGTCTGTTGATTTAATGTTTTGAAGGATTTCATGTGTACTTAATTGTTTTTAGTTATTTTATGGTTCAATTTGTTTCTACTGTTAAATTTATTCTGTTTTATGTCTGTAGATTGCCTTAAACACTATCTCATAGTGGAAAGGTGGAATAAAAATGTAACAGATTATCATCACCTTCCAGAGCGAACCAGAAGAACCAGAGTGAAAGCATTTGCGAAGAATGTTTTCATTAATCAAGAACAAAAAGGGACTGTGATAGTTTAGAGGTTAAGAAGCTCACCTTATTAGCTGGAAGGCCAGCAAGTCAACAATTCAAGACCTCAGTACTGCAGGATGAAATGAGCGCCCATCTCTGTCCCAGCTCCTGCCAACCTAGCAGTTTGAAAGCAAGGAGTTGCAAGTAGATAAATAGGGACCTCTTTGGTGGGAACATATCTTGGGGACATGAAAGGAGACTCATTCTAACAGCCCCTAAGCAGAGTTCCCCCAGCAAAAATCCTTTCAACCCAGAAAGCACCTTTATGTGCTTCTGACATGATAAAAAAAATCACCTTCCTCATCATCCAGAATTCCTGATGATTATGATGCCTACTGTCAGAAGATCTAAAATATATTGTATAAAATATCTCGCTGAATATTTAAACACCCACTCTGTGTAGGCAAGTATTATCTCAAGATTATAAATTACATTTATTATTTATTAATCACATTTATATCCTGCCCTCATCCAAAAATTCAGGAGGACTTACAAAATTAAAAAACACAATTTAAACACATTCAAACACATTAAAAGGTTAAAAAATTTAAGTTAAAAAGATTAAAAACGTTAAAAAGATAACGGGGAGAGAGGTGGGGGTCAAAAGAGCCTGCTGGCTGAGCTCACCATCTGGCCCGTAACTCACACATGCCCCGCCAGCCAGATCTTTACCCACTTTCTGAAGGGCAGCAGCTCTGTCTGGAGATGCAACTCACATGCTAAAACTAGGGTGTATATGGATGAGAATGTAACCCTTCTACCTTGACTTTGGTTTATACACAAAAGAAAAGATACAAAAATACCAAAAAAAGCAATGCTGAAGGGGTTTGTTGCTCTGGGTCCAGAATTAGTTTCTTATACAAGTAGACTTGTCCCCTGGCACAAGTTCTAGAATGCTTAGGAAAGATCTTTTTATTCATTGTGTGAGATAGTTCTCTTCCCTTTATTATTAGCAATTTCTTTAATTTCAAATCTGGATGATAAAAAGATAGTGGTTGTGTGCTTTTAGAAAATAATACCGTATATACCGACGTATAAGATGACTGGGCATATAAGACGACCCCCCAACATTTCCACTCAAAATATAGTTTGTTATATACTCGCCGTATAAGACTACCACCTCTTCCGCACACCTTCCACACACCAAATAAAACATAAAAGAACATCAGATTTGATTTCAACATCTCCCTGTGGCCAGCACTAGTGCCCATGTGTGAGCTCTGCGTAGACAAGGGGCAGCGTGCAGCACTGCTGCTTCCCGCCGAGCAGAATGGGCCGGTCATGCCGAAAAGGCTGACACCCTTGTCTCACTGCTGATGCTTGCTGCAGCCACGCTGGATACTGCGCGATACTGGATGGTATGTAGAATGAGGTGGGTGGGCATCGGGAGGCCACTATGGGCACCAGGCAAGCATCAGGAGGCCACTATGGGCAGCTATGTCTATCCCAACTGAAGTGCACCAGGCGTGTAAGATGACCCCCCACTTGGAGGCATGTTTTGCAGGGGGAAAAGTAGTCTTATACGCCAGCATATACAGTAATTGTTTATTTAATCATTTTATGTAGCAGGAACATTTAGAACAGGGGTGGCCAACCTTTTTATGCCACAGGCCTAACCACACCCCCAGACAGCTGAACGGGCCAGACAATGACCTCTGGAAGTGGGAGCAGGCACATTTATGGCTGTCGTAAATGCACCCACTTCCGCATTTATGACAACCACAGGCATGTTTGCACATGTGCAGATGCATTTTACAGCTGACATTAAGGTACCCGCTGCCATTTCTGGGTGTGGCGGAGGCGGCAATGAGCCAGATGGAATGGCGTTGTAGGCTAGGTCTGGCCGTAGGTTGGGAACCCCTGATGTAGAACAATAATCGCTCAAAAAGGAATCAGCCCTGTAATAAATAAACTGCTATCATACATAGGTTACTGCTCAGTTTTATGCCCACACACATTTAGCAGGTGACACATAACTTTATTTATTTTTGTTATAATTATTTGCTGAAGATTGTAAGCTTCTGTTCCATTGCCTAGAGTGATTGCTTTAATAATGTATTGTATGAAAATATTTTAATATCTTCTTCCCTAAGAGTTCACCTTTCCATGCCAGCTCTGTTCACAGTACTTGGGCAAGAGAGCACTGATGCCATGTGAGCTATTTGGACAGGAAAGGTGGTCTATTTATAGCTCTAAACTATGAGAAGCACATTATTTTTGAACCACAATCAGGTGTGCCCCCAGCAATGGCAACCTTGTGCCAGCTAATCGTTCTCACACTAGGTCAGGAGAAAGGAACTATAGAATGTATTCACCAAAAGGTGGGTTCATTTTGGAAGTTGTACGTCTGGCCTAGACACGAAAAAAGAGGAAGCCCATTAACTTACAATCTGCCTACAGTTTACGATATGTAACTGGGCACAATGTTATTTGAGAAAGAGAGGTTCAATAGTATATTTTAACAAAATATGCAGATAGTCTTTGCAGAAGTATAAATAACTTGGGTTCTGCTTTTCCCATTAAAAGAGTATATAGAAAAGCATTCCTCTCAATAGAGCATTAAATGAGGTCTTCAAAAGAGGAAAAAAATGGAAATGCCATTATCTCCAGCATCTGTTTGATTTACTGAAATATTTAGGTAGCCAAGGATTACACTTATGGGTAAAAATGCATGGATGTTTGGAGGCTGTTGATTTTAAAAAAACATCAGCAGACATCCTTGACACTGACCTACTTTATTCTTGCATTATTTAAAAAGATATTGTGTGGAATATGGTGTCCTTGTGAGGGAGGAGAATAGTTTTACTACAGGATTTTAAAATAACAAAGATATATATGAAGTGTTTGATTTCTGCTGTTTAACTACTTCAAAAGCAATTTGTATCACAGTCTGTTTAGGCAATGGTACACCTGAAGTGTTGCAGAACAGGACCTGAAGTTTCTGTGTCACTTTCCTTAGAAAGATACTTCACATATAACATGCTGGTCACTAGGGTACAAAATCACACAGTGATGGGAGAGTGAGAATGTATGTGTGAATATGCGTGGGTAACATTTAAGAGACATGGAAGTTCAGCAGTAGAGAAGAAATATCACATGGTCCAAATCAGGGGTGCCCAAACCTTTTGGGCCATGGGCCAGTCATGTGGTTCAGGGGGCCGGTCACTAGCACCTGGGGGCCAGATCCAGTCCCCGACACCGGCCTGTATGGATGCATTTTACTTCTATTTCCGGGAATGACAAGGAGATTGTGGGCCAGATGAATTGGTTTCAGGGGCCGGATCTGGCCCCTGGGCCATAGTTTGGGCAGCTCTGGTCCAAATGGTGTCTTGTTCAGTGGCTCATGCTATTGCTTTCTGTGCTGCTGTGAGTGCTGAAGCAACTTCTTTTTCTTCTTCTGTGTCTAGGCCAGATTTGAAACTTTTGGAGAATTCATTCTGTAGTTCCTTTCACCTGACCGAACATGAGAAAGATTAGCTGCCACAAGGTGGGTGTTGACTGAAGCAATTGAGAAGTGGACAGGGGGGGAAAGGTTTTCCACCCCAGTTGAGCAGCTTGGACCAGGCAGATTTTCTGAAAAATTATTTAAAAGTAGCTATTCTTCTGGGTGTTTTTCAGCACCAGAAAAGGATAGAGTTACTTTTGTAAAAGTACTTTTTAAAAGTAACTGCAACAGCAGCTAACTCTTTTTTTCAGTAGCCTTTGAACAATGTCAGTGAAGCAGTATTCCAAGGTCTGAGACTATGGACATTCCAGAAGTGAGACGTAGCCCCAGGGATTGTAATCACTTTGCTCTAAAACTCATTAGGACAAGAGTTCTCAACCTTTTAAAGCTGGGGACTGAGTCACACTCCCTCAGACAGCTTCGGGAGCAGGACAACCAATTTGCCCTTCCTCCATGGCACTTCCTGGTGTGGTAGTGGCAGGGGGGGCACAAGAAATGGCACCACGGGATGCATCTGACCCACTGGCCACAAGCTGAGAATCCCTGCATTAGGGAGCTATTGATAAAACTTTCTAAAGGAATAGCATTTTTAAAGTAGTATAAAGAGCTGAAGCTTTACCTGACTAAATATTGTGCCAGCTTTTCACTAGTTTTGCCAAGAGATTTAAGGGAAGATGGTTGAACAGATTAAAACAGCTGATGGAACACTGATGATGGTGGAGCTGGATTTTCTTAATGAGTGATCACGGCAGACATCTGGAAATTAGCATATGTTCAGAGAGGCATGCATAGAAGGGATTTTTTTGGTTTTGAAAATAGAGCACTCTAGCAGATTTGCTCCAATAGCTCACTGCCACGCTTGTTCTGTTTTCTCAAGGGAATATTTATTCAGTACACAAAAATCAAGATACAAGCATTATCATCTTTGGAGAATAGCCTAATTGTAAGAGGCATTACAGTATGAAAGTATAGGAACTCTAAGAAGGAATTAATTAGCCCAAAGGCCACAAACAAGCCTATGCACAGCCCATGGATCTAATATGGCTTATGGAAGATGCAGAGCCTTCTGCCCCCTTGGTGACATTCCTCTCCCTCATGAAGGAGTCATTACTGACCAAAATGCTTTGGGCTTAAAGTGATGATGTGGAGCTGGATGATGTCATTATTCAGCACCAAAAAATATTTAATTTAAATGAAGTGAAAGCTTTGTATTCCCCTGCTTCAGGTTCTGAGGCTCCCTGGTGCTATCCCTAAGAAAGCTTTTGGGAGCCTCAGGATGGGAGACATCCTCTAAGAACAAAAAACTAGATTTCCACTCCTGGAAAAGGTGCAGGTTCCTCCTTGTCTTTCTCCTTGAAATCTTTTTAATGCTATTCCAGGTGTTGTCAATTTAGAGTCATCCCCCCTCCCTCCTTTTGTTTTGGCTTTGCATCTGAAGGTCTAGTACGGCCTATGGTGGGTTCAGAGGATGGAAAATTAATTCCATTTTCTCTGAAAGTGCCTCCTATGGTATAAAATGAACACACTGTAAATACAGTACGAACACCATAGTAAAACATTGGGAAGCTGGTTCATGTTGGAAACTTACAGCCTTGAATGTTTCTCTTCTAACACTGGGTGTCAATAGGGAGCGTGCCCTGAATCTGCTACTAATTTATAAAATTTTATTCTCCATCTCTCAGAGTCCCTGGGACTAATCATCATCATCTTTTGTTATCTGCCTTTCATACTCTCATCAATTTTCTGCATTTGAAAATAGAAGTGTGAAAATCAACTTACAGTATAAGTTTGTGTGTGAGAGAGAGACAGAGAGAGAGAGAGAGAGCACAAAAACCTGTATTGCAAATAAGCAGGTTTGTCTCATTTAACAAAAAAGCAACCATACTGTTCATTATTGTTCTTTTCCCAAGAGATAAGGTGAGACCAAGCAGTTCTCTCCATGCTTTTCTCGGTGCCAAAAACCTAATAACCATTTTACAAATCCATCCAGCAACATCAGGTGTGCATTCAACTGAGAATTGTCCACTGGAGTATTTCCTGCAAATTCATTTAAAAAGACTACAAAGTTTTCTTTTTCTTTCTTTCTTAGGAAAAGTTTCAGGCACTACACAACAGCTAATTATTGTATCTTGTCACTGTGGTAAAAAAGGGAAACATAGATTAATAGGAGCTACTATGTTTGTGTGATACTATGAACCATCAGTGTCAAAGACTGCAGATCATGTTCTCTGTCATCCAGTTCCATCTAGACAATTTTGACAAAGATGGACATAGGGCTTGAAGGGCAAAAGGGGGGGTCGCTAAAAGAGAGAGTAATTGTAATACCTTCCATTGTTATTCTACCAGAGAAAAGCTACACTAGGCTTCTGAGGACAAATCTGGGGGAAGACAGAACTAATCCCTGATTATTCATACAAGTAGGCTATGAGAAAGCATGTAAAATTTTAGAAGCTTAAAAGGTGAATGACCTAATTCAAGGTTTGAAAGATATCTGTCCTGGTCTCATTGGATTAGCCTGAAGACAGTGCTGGGATGTGGGGTCCTATAGTAGAAAGGATCTTTTGATATATACCGCCCTGAGTCAGTTTACCGAGTAGGGCGGTATATAAATCGAATAAATGAAATGAAATATTTGTGTTAAGAGTCCCTATTGTGTCAAAAAAGGGAGGCACAAGTATGCTCGAGGCAAGGTTCTCACTATTTTCATTCTCTAGTGAGTTACACATTCCCCAGGCAGCCACAAGACACCTCATTCACACCTTCACCTTAAAACACTGTGGCATGAAGAAGAGGCGGCTAAATTGTACATTAACCCAAAGGACAGGCACCCTTTATCTGTGCCAACCAGAGTGTGTTAAGATTAATCTTATTCAGCATTCAAGTTAAAAATGTGTTTATGTGCACTTTGTTGTTTTCTTGTTCAAATTGCCCAGAACAAAAAGTATGTCACACTCTTTGTCCACTCTGACTGCTAATAATTTTTAAATGTTACTTACAAAAATCTGGATTTTTAACAGCATTTTCTGAAGCAGGACACAGACAAGAAACATATTTAGCCAAGATGTACGCTTCCTTAAGAAAAAGAATAAAATAGAAATCCATTCTGACACATCGGACTCCATGTCCACTGGATGTGATATGAGTATCCATCCTTCCTTCCTTCCTTCCTTTGAATCTACAGAATATCATGTATTTCATCTAAAATTATTTTTCAAGGTAGTTCTTTGCAGAGGAAGGCAAAACATTAGCTGAGAGATATAGAATATAATTCCAGAAGTCACATTGCATTTCTTATGTTGGCCAGATTTTATGGTGAACTGTAAGTCCAAAGGATGAAGTGTAAGAAGTGACTAACTTATTAGCCTTTGTAGAAACTTGGGGAGCATAGTGAAAATTAGAGACATCACATTGCAAACAAAAATTCATATTGTCAAAGCAATGGTATTTCCTGTGGCAATGTATGGTTGTGAGAGCTGGACCATTAGGAAAGCTGAGCGCAGAAGAATAGATGTCTTTGAGATGTGGTGTTGGAGGAGAGTTTTGAGAGTCCCCTGGACAGCGAGGAGAACAAATAGGTCAATCTTAGAAGAAATCAACCCTGACTGCTCCTTAGAAGGTCAAATTGTAAAGATGAAGCCAGTGATGGGATGTCACCGGTTCCAGACGGTTCCCTGGAACCGGTAAGAACAATTTCGGAGGGTTCTCCGAGAGGGTAATCTATTTTTAAGGCGTCCGGTTCCGGACGCCTGAAAAAAAGAAAAAAAATTTTTTAAATTGGAGTCAAAATGGCTCCAATTCAGTGCGCATGCGCAGAAGTCAATCTGACGTATGCGTGCTGCAATTTTAAATTGCGCATGCGTCAGATTCTGTTTCTGCGCATGCGCACTTGTTTTTGCCGGAGCCGGATCATTTTGAAGTGGCTCTGGCAGTGGCGGAGGGCTTAGGAGGAGGAGCCGTGCCTAGCCGGGCGGCCCAGCGCTCCCGGCCGCAACGCTCCACGGGCGCCCCAAGCCTCGCCGCCCGGCGGTGTGCCTAGCCGGGCGGCCCACGCTCCCGGCCGCAACTCTCCATGGGCAGCTTGGGGCCGCCCGGCTAGGCGCGCCGCGGGGCGCCGAGGGTCGGGGCCGCCCATGGAGCGTTGCGGCCGGGAGCGTGGGCCGCCCGGCTAGGCACACCGCGGAGCGCCGAGGGTCGGGGCCGCCCATGGAGCGTTGCGGCCGGGAGCGTGGGCCGCCCGGCTAGGCGCGCCGCGGAGCGCCGAGGGTCGGGGCCGCCCATGGAGCGTTGCGGCCAGGAGCGTGGGCCGCCCGGCTAGGCGCGCCGCGGAGCGCCGAGGGTCGGGGCCGCCCATGGAGCGTTGCGGCCGGGAGCATGGGCCGCCCGGCTAGGCACACCGCGGAGCGCCGAGGGTCGGGGCCGCCCATGGAGCGTTGCGGCCGGGAGCGTGGGCCGCCCGGCTAGGCGCGCCGCGGAGCGCCGAGGGTTGGGGCCGCCCATGGAGCGTTGCGGCCAGGAGCGTGGGCCGCCCGGCTAGGCGCGGCGCCGGGCACCAAGGCTGGGGGCCAGCCCCAACGGTCCCCATTGTAAGTGGGGTTTGTGTTTGGGGTGGGTGGGTGTTTGGGTGTATTTTTATTTAATTATTATTTTATTTATTTATTTTATTAACGGTTTTGTGGGGGGGGGGTTGAGGGGTGTGTGTGTGTGTGTTTTATTTTTATTTTATTTATTTTATTTTTGGCCCCGCCTACAACGTCATGATGTCATGACGTTGGCTCCACCCATGACGTCATGACGTTAGCTCCGCCCCCACTGTGATGACGTCAGGGTGGGGTACAAAATTTTTTATCATCCCATCACTGGATGAAGCTAAAGTACTTTGGACATCAAATGAGAAGAGGGGATTCGCTTGAGAAAACCTTGATGCTGGAAAAGGTGGAGGGCAAAAGAAAAGGGGGGCGGCCAAAATGAGATGGTTAGATGGTATTGTGGACACAATGGACACAGAGCTGAGCGAGTTGAGGAGGAAGGTGGAGGACAGAGGTGCCTGGCAGACAGTGGTCTATGGAGTTGTAGAGGGTCGGAATCGACTGTGCGACTGAACAACAACAACAAGAATAATGTATCCAGTGCCTCCTCACACAAGTATAGGGTGACTTGTTCAAGCAAGAGATTACTCATTACTATGCCAATTGAGTATATAAATCAATACACATTAACCCATATAAATACCATAATTCTACTTCTTCCATGTCTAGGTCAGATGTTAAACGGTCAAAATGAAGCCACCTTTGGTGAATTCATTCCATAGTTCTTTTCGCCTGATCTAGTGTGAGAAAGATTAGCCAGCACAATAAGGTTGTTGCCCAAGGTACACCTGATTGTGGTTCAAAAATACCACAATCTTCAAGGAGGCTCTTTCTGTATACCCCAAGACCATAATAATAAGCACATTGACCTCAATAAGAAGTTGAAAAAAAGAGAAAACTATAAACATAGAAGGAACTGGAAGAGAAGGATCAGAAACTGAAAATGTGAGCATATCTAATCTCAGGAACCTTTCTGATAGAAACTAAGATATCACAGGCACACAGACTGTTCAGTCTGACACACAGTCTTGAAAACATTTGTGTACAGAGATCTATCACTACCAAATATAGGCTATTGTATAATAAAATATCCACTATGATTAGAGTAAAGTAGAAAGTTACTTGGGTAAAAGGATGCTGGTTGGCAGCATCTTGTGTGTTGCTGTTGTTCTTTGCTCTGCCAAACTATTCTTTCTGTTATCAGCAGCTTCCAGTCCATACCAATATCATGGAAGTACATGTAGGAATGAAATTGTTAGTGACATTTCCAGGACCAAATTGATGCCCACTGTATTAAAGATTGTGCAAAGGCAATGAGGCAAAGCAGCATCTCTTTTCCAAGAAGGTCACAGACCCCGGAGAGCAATACACAATGTGTGCAATATAGCTGGAATACATGTATGGGAAAAGATGTTTCAAGGTAAAACCAGAGTTACCAGTTTCTGCAGAGTTAGAAAATGAAAAGTGGATCCTAATAGCACTTAATATGGACAACTCTTGGCCATTTTGAGGGATAGCTTTATGATGAGATTCACTGTAACTAGAGTTGCATGGCCTTATGGCATAGATGAAGTTTCAGGTAACAGCCATACTTCCCCAGATCTCCAGGCAAAGAGACAAATCTCAGGTCAAGCAGTAAAGAAGAAATAAAATATTTCATTGCATTGTGTTTGGTACCTTTAAAGTTTGCAAAAGTTCCCTTGCTGTTTGTACATGTGTTGTGCACATAGTAGCCAAAATGTGTTACTTAGCACAGCAAATTACACTAGAGCAGGCTAATTGAATCAAAGGTGATTTGGTAAACTAATTTCTCTTCAACATCTATTGATTAAAATAGGGCTACTCCAGTTGTCATTTAAGTCTCAGTTAAGAGTAGACCCATTTAAATCAATGGAATTTAGGGAGGAGTTGACTACTAATTAATAATATTAGGAAGAATCCCTATTGATTCAATGGATCTATCTGAGTGTGAATTACTACACTAAGCAACAGGATTTGGTCCAGTATTTCTTTAGGAGGTATTGCAGGAAATCCACACTGTCTGTTTTACTCTCTCATGCATTTACATAGGGCCACATATTATTTTGCAATTCTTACACAATGATCTGCTTCCTGTGACATCACTAGCATTCACCACTGGCACCATCATTTTAATGTAGAATATAAAAAGCTAATCTCATTAGGCAGAATCCTATTAGCAGTCATACAGCAAAACTGCTCTGCAGGTGGAGAACCCCACAATTCTCCTTCCACCTTGCAGTAACATAAACCAAAAATTGTCCCAGCTTACACAATTACAAGGAGACAATGAAGATGCCCACTGATGCAATGGATGAAAAATTCAAGAGCACATGGTCATTGTGGAAAAAATAAACAGGATTTTTGTCCTTTGTTTCAAAACGGGAGTAGATCTGAAGAACGAGTTGTTAAAAGATTAGGCATTTTCGATATATGTCTATCAGGAACACTATGCTTTCCATTGCAAAATGTACAACTTGGTATGAATTTCTGAGTTTAAATGCTTTGTGAAAGCAAGACTTTATTATTAGTTGTCATATAAGAGACCCTAGTTTTGGGTACCTTAACATGCCTTCCTGTTACCCCTTACCATTTTACCTTCTTACCAGCAGCGTCTGCTCATCCTGTTGGGGCAACTCCCCCTTTATGAGTTCCCCTTCGGTTTGCTTGGCTAGCTAGGCTAATGAGAGTGCAGGGTATCTGAATTAGGTAGTTAGATGTGGCCGCAATTGCGTGGTCCAGTCAACCCCAGTCCCAATTCAAAAGACACAAAGGGTCTCAGGTTAAATAAATTTATTAAGAAATTAAAGGTAATGAGGATAGCATAAGGAATCAAAGTTGCAAAACTAGTCATTCAAACCAAGTACACAAAAATAAAGAAAGCTTAACTGGTTACTTAGGCCCCTAGGCCTTATCTGACTCACAGCGACATTGTGTGAGGCTCTCCCGCAGCTGGTCCACGGTGAAAGAGAGAGATTGTTTCCTGGACAGTGATTTTATTACCCTGGTATCATTTTTCCCATGTGGGAACAATTTGCCAAGCATATAAAAACATACAAAGCTAAAATTAACATATCTAAAGCAAACAGGAATTAGATCATGTCCACCCAATATCAGGCCACATCAACAGCATGTGTGTCCTGATGACCCTGAAACTCATGGTTTTCCTCTCTGTCTTGTTTTCCCTTTAGCACTAAGAGGTAGCTGTCTGTTAAAGTCTAGTACTATAGACCATTTCATTTCTAAAATACCTTTCCCACAGTGGACAGACTCTCTTCACACTTAACATTTCCATACTTGAGGACCTAGGAAGGATTGGGAGAGAAAGAGAAGCTTTGGGAATTTTCTGCCTGAATGCCAAAATAATTTATCAGCCTTGCATACCCTGTGTAATGAAAAGGGAAGAGAAAGACACAGGGTAACCTTATGGTGTGTGGGGAGGAATTATGAGTTATTATCCAAAAAGTCCCCACCACCACCACCACCTCTTTTTGTAAAATTCTGAAGAAGCCAAAATAAATTCCACAGACTGTCACAACTTCTATTCTGCATTTGTTCTCATTCCTGGCCAGAGTTACATTAACCTAGACATACCTGTGCCTAAACTTTACGACCACACGCGCGCGCGCACGCACACACACACACACACACACACACACACACACACACACACACACACACACACACACACACACACACACACAAGGATTATAACCTTCATGTGTGAAAGGAAATGGTCAGTGTCTATATCATCTCAAGGTCTAGACCTTATTTATTTAGCATTGTGAGTGTTCACTCTACTAATATGCCTTCGGCCAAGCTGATTTTGTTAACAGGATTATGTTCTACCAATTGATTTTCTTTCAATGAGTAAATAATGGAGTAATTTTAGCTTGTCTGCTTCCTAATCAAAAATAGCTGCCACTTCAGTGGATTGCATATTCTTATCATTCAATGAGTTGCACATAAACCATTAGATAAAATACCTTTGCAAGCAGAAATTTCCATCAAGAGTCAACTGTCCTCCAGTCTGTTACTCACATATATAATGTCAATAAAACCTCGAGGGTGTATTTTTCATGAAGGTCACACAAAGCTGATATTACCAGTCTGATATTAAATTAGTATGGCTGTAGCATCCAGTGTTGTCTGCTGTTGGTGACCTTAAATCAGCTTTTCTATTTTTATTCCTTATGTGCATAAAGAACAAAAAAAAATCAGTCTATCTTATTTTTAAAAAGTAAGTTATTGGGCTTCGTTTGTTTGCATAATTAGGTTATTTTTGACCAGAAGCAGGCTACTTTAATAGTGTTGCCTCAGTAATTTATTAGATCTTTTGTACACATAGTGGGGCATAAATTGCATGCACATAAATTCTGCATTTATTGAATTTCTGCACATTCACAGAAAAAAATTGTATCTAAGTAGTCCCATTTTACATGATAATACTTTGAACTTCCTACTTCACTTTCAGAGAGAGTTTGAGATGGCCCAGCCAGAGTTTTGTCCTGGTGGGAGACACTCTTCAGCAGTCATCCATTCAGCAAGGTGTATTGTTTTTTCTCCCCATAGGTGAAGCCTAGCCTCTTTTGGTTTTATATGTAGAGCTTGAGTGGTGTGCAGAAAACTTTTCCTAAATTTAACCATCATCTAGATCGTTGATGCTCATAAATTGGATGGGTTCACTGCTATATTACTTCACTGTGGTAATTATTTTCTAGTACAGAGATGCCCAAACTTTTTGCACTGTGGGCCGGACTACGTCCCCTCAGACAGCTAAGAGGGCTAGTGACATAGTTCCTCCTGCCACTTCCGCCACTTCTGGTGGCAACAGTGGGTGAATTTCATAGTGCATTTTCAGCTGTTTCTGGCACATTTTTGGTGCTTCTTCCCACAAGCTGGATTAATTGGCATCATGGGCCAGATTTGGCCCACAAGGTTGGGCTTCCCTGTTCTATTACCTTTCAATGAAACTCCAGAGGAGCAATGCCAGCCAAATAATGGTCTTTTTCCTTGGGGTTAGGTTTCAGGCAATCAGTAATAATCCTGTATGATTCATTAAAAGCTACATCCACATGTGTGGCAAATGGTGATTTATACCATGCAGCAGTAGCATATTCTGCTATGGAGTAGCACAGAAACAAAGCTATTGTTTTTATTGTTTGTGAAGTAATCTGGCAACAATAGTGTAATACTATTTTTAGAACTGCCTATGATTTACTGATTCTATAAATTGATACCATATACAAATGTTAGGAAAATAAATACAATATGCTATAATTCAATACGAGATAGATTAGTTTAAACTATTATTCATTTCCTTTTTATATACCTTGATGCTGCCTGTTTACTGTATTTGTTGCTTTACTTCCAAAGATTGGCTGTTTGTCATACCAAGTCTTCATTGGTCTCCGGTATTGAGGTGCTCATACCTAGAGAGACTACAAGGACAATAATTAGGAATTAAGCCTTCTCAGAAACATCCCAACCCTAATGGAATGCACCTCCAAAGGTGCTCCCCCACCCCAAGTTTTAAAAAAGCTCTTGAAATACAGAAATACAGCTCTATGAAAAGGGCAGCCACTGGACACTGGTGGCATCTTCATCATCAACATCATCTTAGATCTGCAGAGCAGGAAGGG
Source organism: Furcifer pardalis (assembly GCA_030440675.1). Classification (NCBI taxonomy): domain Eukaryota; kingdom Metazoa; phylum Chordata; class Lepidosauria; order Squamata; family Chamaeleonidae; genus Furcifer; species Furcifer pardalis. Next base: position 47,502,703 of record CP126895.1, read on the forward strand.
ATCCTATGGATCATCAATTCCAACCTCTATTAAGAAGATACAATAAGGGCCTGAACTCCCAATCTCTGGTTCTGCAGCCAGATAAACCACTAAGCTCTCTGATGTTCCTCATACCACTCCCTTAACCAACCCAATCAGCACACCTCTACTTAATCTTATCAACCAAGATAACAAAGAGTCACACTTACACATGAAGACATAGACAGATTGCAACTTCTTGTTCATGTGATAAGACTGTAGGGATAGGGTTGCCATATGTCCCGGTTTTCCAGGATTTTCCCAGATTCAAGCTGTCCTGGCCGGTTCAAGAAAAAACATGTAAAAGTCCCGGATTTTTAAATTTGAACAAAGGAAGCAAGATCACTCCTCACCAAGGGATTTTTGCAAAGAGTTAATTCAGTGCCTCCCTGCTTTTCTTTCAATTATCCTGCTTGAAAGCAGCAAAGGCAAAACAGCACCCTGAAAAGCCTACCGGGGAGGGGAGATACTTGCAAGCAAGATAACTGAAAGAAAGGCACAGAGGCAGTGAAATAACTCTTTGCAAAAATCCCTTGGCTCACCTTGAAGTTTGGGGGACAAGGAGTTGTCCTCAGACCTTTTCCTTGAAAGCTGGGAGGGAGCAAGAAATACCCATGTCTAAGAAGTCAAACTTCCACCATACACTGGGGTGGAGGATTCCTTCTTCATGTGACCGCAAAGGATTAATTGCATAGGATCAATATTCCTAGAGAGGAAGGGAACAGGGTGGACAGAAAGTGAAGAGTCCTCCATCGCAAAGGTCCTCCTCCAAAATAAGTCCCTTCCTTCCTCCTGCTTTTCTCCTTCTGGAAGGAAACAGAGGTGCTATGGACTGCATTGCTGTTCTGGGCCACTCTATAGAACTTTCTTCCAAGGGATCCTCGTGTGGGGTTTGAGGGTGAGTCTATTTCAGTGGGGAGGGGAGTGAAGGGAAGGGGGTGACCTCAGGGGGAGGAAGGATGATTTCAAGAGTGGCCCAAGAAATTTTATTCAAAAAATAAAAATAGAACCATCAAGAATAGTCTTTTGCAAGAAGAATCACATGGGGAAAAACCTCTTGACTACAGTTTATTTTAAACTGACAAAGGCTGTCCGCCCTGGACAGGGATTCCACGGGTTCTTAGAGCTGCTGTCTCCCTGACGCATGTGCAATTTGAAGAATGCAATGATGTCACATGACTGTCCCGGTTTGGCAGGAGAGAATTATGGCAACCCTATGTAGGGACCAGAACTGATCCCAAAACCTTGGCTAGGTGGTGCACTGCAGACTGCAACATCTGTCTTGTCGTGTCCTAAGCAAATATGTGTGACCTTCTCTTCAGGAAGATCAAAATGCCCAGCAATATGTTTTACAGCATGGAACCAAATGTTCCACTCTTGGCTTTTCTGAGCCAGATCTTAACAACCTCTATACTATCTTAAAGAACTCTGGTAGTTAGCAGATTAAGAATGAAACAGTGTAATAAAAAATAGAATAATTTGCCCTCTAATTGCAGATACGTAGTGGGAACAGTGAAGAGTCCTAATTATATCTTGACCTGTGATACCTGCAGTCTAGCCTTTATCTGGCTGGTTTTATCTCCTATAGACCTTCAGTAAATCAAGAGGCATTTCAGGATCCACTTCACATAATGCATGAATAGTCCTTTCAATCTCAGAAGTCCATAATGACACCAAGGACTCAGGTGAATCACCAGCCCTGTCAGTTTGAAAATCTTCTAGAGCTTTCAGGAATACTTCATGTTCTTGGAGCAGACTATTTTAATTGGTCTCCCACTCTTGCAGGGAGGATCTACTGCTATCAAAGCAAACATCACAAGGAGATGATCTGCCTATCTCCAAAATTAAATAATTTGTGAGACTGGATTACAAAAAGTACCAATAAAAATATGGCATTAGCTTCTGCCACAATTCAGTGTATTGATTTCAATTGGCATTACTTGTGGCCAACTTTCTTGGAGTTAAGACTAAAATTTTGTCATATCTGATAATTAGCTTATAATGCTATATCTACTTACCTGTCCATAAGCCCCACTGTGTTCAATATATGTTCATTTTTTTGTTCAATTAAAAATTATAATTAAAAAATGAATTTTAAATGCTATACTTTCGTGTAAACATTCTTGAATAAACATTTTTGGACCCATGATCACTTTCTTTATCATTGCAGTCAAAGTACAAAAAGAGACAAAAATAAAACATTTGTCTATGCATTTTGCCAAAAGTCTGTTGTTTAATGTAGTAAATTCCACTAAAGCAGGCTCACTTACCACTCTGCATTTAATAAGTCAACTCTTCTGTAAGTTCCATTGATTTAAATCAGATTACTCTGTCTATGACTTAATTTAGGATATAAAATCAAATCCCTATTAATTCAATAGGCCTACTCTAGTGTGAGTTACTATGATAAACTACAGGATTTTTGCCATTACGGTATATTGCAAACAGGTTACTCATTAGATTAGATCAGGGTACACAGAAAGAGCCTCCTCAATTGGGCATGCCCTGGTAATGGCAAATTTGTGTTGCTAGCTAATCTTTCTCATACTAGGTCAGGTGAAATGAACTACAGAATGAACTCACCAAAAGGTACCTTCATTTTGGCAGTTTCACATCTGGCCTAGACATGGAAGAAGATTTAATTGGATCTAGACTTAATTATACTTTTAGTACATACTTTGAAATCAGTGGGACTTTGTACTGATTTCAGCAGCTCTGCTAAATGTTAAATTAAATCTGGGCCCAATCACTTTATTTTCTACAATTTTTTTAAAAAGACTACCACACAAAATACCTGGGCAGCATGAACTGAATAAATATTTTCACATAATCAGTACTGGATTTTCTCCAACTTACATGTGATGCTCACTCAGCAAATGCTGGAAGTATCTTTTCTAATTTTATCAGAGGGTTTACAGTCATTCAGTCTGTGTGGCTGGCTCTGTAATCTCTCAACAGCTCCCACACCTCTGAATAGTTTGATCCCTGGCGTTTATTTGTGAGCCTCTCTCATGATATGTGCCTAGTTGAACTGTTCTATCACCTCCATGACACTGAATTGACCTCGCAAACAAAGCCAGTATTTGCACAGAAAAAAACCATCAAAATGTGTAGTGGTTCAGTGGTTAAGAAGCTTCCCTTGTTAGCTGGAAGGCCAGCAAGTATGCAGTTCAAGATCTGGGTACTATATGATGGATTGAGTGCCTGGGCCTGTCCCAGCTCCTGCCAACCTAGCAGATGGAAAACAATAAATTGCAAGTAGATGAATAGAAACCACTTTGGTGGGGAAAAGATCTTGGGGACATGAAATGAGCCTCACTCCTGAGTAGAGTTTCTCTGGCAAAAATCCTTTCAACCCAGAATAATTTCGGACACAAAATTATTATTATTATTATTTTCACTTCTTGGAGGCAGCTGTTCAAAAAGGTTTGGTAAAATCTTCTGTCCCTGACCTGTGCTATATTATTTGTCTCCAGAATGCCCTCAAGAAATTATTGAGATCCTCAGCTTTCTGTTGTATATTCACAATTCAGTTAAGCAGGGAATTAGTTGCATTATGTAAAATAAATGTGGTATTCCTAAATGTCCAGTATCGGTTAGGCAAGTCATCAGAGAAAATGACTTTCATTATTAATTCTAAAGTCCTTGCATTTTATATTTTGCAATTTTTTCCTCTGAGAAATAAGAATTAAGAGTGCAAACAGAATAATCAGGTCCTATGAACCCAGGCATTGAGAAGACCTACCACTGCCCCATCAAACTCTGCACTGTTCTCACCCGGCCTTGGACCGGGGAGAGCATGAACAGCTGTGTCGGTTTTCCTTCTTCCACCACCAATATAGGCACTTGTGCAGCCAGCTTGGCTGAGGGGGAAAAGGAGTAGCAGGGAATTGGACTTAGTGAGTGGAGTAGAGTTGTGATTTTTGTGAACTGTTTGAATTGCTTTTGAAGTGTTTCTGAAATGTTTTTATGATGTCTTAATTTTGTAATTTTGATGGGGGAATCTCTTGAAATGTTATACATTGATATGTTTTGATATGTGATACACTAAAAATCAGATAACACCAAGACTTGTGGAACCAAGTCTTAGCGTTATCCGAGGTATTACTGTACTGTATTTTGTGATTTATGCTGTTAGCCACTCTGAGTCATTTCGGTGAATAGAGAGGCATATAAATCCAAATCCAAATACAAAAAATACCAAAAAAAGAAAAGAAAAAGAAAGTGTGCAAACATCCATTCTTAGAAGAGCCAGTTATATTTGCCTTTAGCTCATCCATGTTACAGAAGACCTTGTGTAGGATCAGTGTTAACATAAGGCTCAGTGTGGCAGCTATCTCAGGCAACAGGGCACAAAAGCCGTAAATTGTATGGTACTTCTTCCCCACACAGAGTCCACTGTGTCAACTCAGTTAATATGCCCCCCCTTTTACATCACGTTGCCTAATTTCACCCATTCTGCTCTGATATTGCAATCTGAAGATAAATGGTGGGGGATCTTGTCGAAATGAGGGCAGGAATGCATAGGAAGACAGCAATAACTGCAGCACAGGTTAAGAGGAGGTAGAACCACATCATAAACAGCTGGGATGATGATGGCACTTGGCCTTTCCCCTCAAGCAGCAGGAGACTTCAGGCCACTTCTGCCTTTCTACAAAACATAAAATTAATGTTAAGAGCTGTTTCACACCCATGCAAATGTAGGCTGGAATCCTATTGCTTAAATCACACCTATACAAAATTGACCCACAATAGTTGTGACTTGCAGTGTTAAAATAATTGTAACTAGAGTAGATCCATATGAACCAGTGGAATTTACATAAGACTTGAATCACTCAATCCCCACTGAAACAATATTTGCAACTTATTTTAGTATAGTGAATCACACCTCGAGTTCAGCCACTGTTTACAGAGATTTGCAAGAGCTATACGATACCAAGATGTATCTAAGCAAACTTGTGGCTCCTTAAAAACTTAGGAAAAGGTAAAGGTTACCCTTCCTCAAAAGCCAGTTGTATCCAACTCTAGGGTTCAGTGCTCATCTGCATTTATAGCCAAAGAGCCAGCGCTGCCTGCATATCCATATGTTTCCACAAAATATAAAATTAAATTGGTACCTATATATCTACTTGGGTTTTGTTTTTGTTTTTTTGCTTTTGAACTGCTCGGTTGGCAGGAGCTGGGACAGAGATGGGAGCTCACTTCATCATGCAGTACTCAGGAATCAAATTCTGACCTTCTAGTTGTCTTAAAAACTTACATGGAAACAAATCCATTACACTTTAAGGTGCCACAACATTTTGTCCTTTCCCCCTAACAAGAGGTCTAGTTATAAGGAGCTTTATTTGGCTACAGTGTTAAACTAGGAGATATGAAGACTAGGAGAGCTGCTTTCACTGGAGGCTTTCTCATAATATCTTTGGTATTGACTGAATTCTGTTGTTTAGTTTTTGATAGTTTGCATTCCAATGTTGTTGCTCAGTCACAAAGTTGAGTCTGACTCTTTACAATCTCATGGACCACAACACACCAGGTTCCTCTGTCATCCATCTTCCTCTAGTGCCTGGCCAGATCCATACCTGCCACATCAACAATACTGTCTAACCATCTTGTCCTGTTCTGCTCTCTTCTCCTTTTGCCTTTGTTTAATCCTTCGTTTGTGATTAAAACACTGACCTTTAGAATACATGCCCCATGGTTATGTGGCAAGGAGAGGGCAGTATTTGTATTAGTAGCTGTGGTGCAATATCCTTTACCTCATCTGCAGGAGAGATTATGGATACTGAAAATAAACTGAACATGTAACTTGGCACTATACAGTATCGTGAGAGAATGTTTTGATGATAGCTTGTGTTGCAATGACTCAAAGAGTCTACAAGGAAAAGATTTAAATACTTTAAATGAGTATCTGTTTCTGTGATACTAACATGATATTAAAACTTTTTACCTAAAAATGTTAACCATGTTTTAATATGTTTTGTATGTATATAAAAATATTATTGTATTACAGTAATACCTCTGATAACACTAAGACTTGTTTCCACAAGTCTTGGTGTTATCCGATTTTTAGTGTTATCCGATGCATGTTAAAATCCTATGGGATGGATCGGATAATGTTAAAGCTCCATAGAGATACATTGTAACTGCACAGGCTTTACCGGTTGTTATCCGATCCATCCCATAGGACCTTAATGTTATTCGATCCAATTCTCCTCCCCAGATTACTTAACATTATGCGATTTTAGCGTTATCCAAGGTAAATGTTATCTGAGGTATTACTGTACCTTTATTTACATACAAAATATATTAAAACATGGTTAACATGTTTAGATAAAAATATTATTGTATTTAAAAAAGCAAAAAATAATAACATGTTAACGATATAGGTAAAGGCAGTGATGGGATGTAACAGGTTCTCACCAGTTCGCCAGAACCGGTAGTAACTTTCCCCAGTGTCCCGGAGAACCAGTAGTAGCTTTGAGGGAGAACCACCTACGGGGCTTACCTTTTCACTGGTTCCCCCACTGCGCATGCATGCCAAGCACTTGGTGTGCATGCATGCCTACAGAGCTTGGCATGCATGCGTGGCCTCCTTGCTGTCCTCCCAAGCGGGGAGGAAGAAGAGAAGCTACTAGCCTGAAGCTCCCTATAGCCTGCTCCACAGGGTAAGTGACTCACCTTTGGATGTGGTGTGTCTGAGTGTATTTTAATGTGTATTTAATACCTTTACCTATACAGTATTGACATACTACCACAGTTCCTAAAAAGGCCTGGCGGCTTGGCTTGGGGTTTTTAAGCAAAGTCTTGGAGTGACCTCATCAATAAGCTACACCTGTGCTGTTCCAATTGTTGTTCCAATTGGAGAACCCTTAAGGAGGTACAGCTGTTTTACATTTACATTAAAACATATTATCCTAGAGAAGAGGTACGATGACCATATCCATCTTACAACATGGTGCTGCCCAGGTACTTATACTAACAGGTAAGTGACAGTTTTGTGTTTGGGGTGGATGTTTGGGGTGGGTTGATTGATGTTTGTGGTGGGTGGGTGGGTGGATGTATTTTAATGTAACTTTTATTTATTTATTTATTTATTTATTTATTTATTTATTTATTTATTTATTTATTTATTTATTTATGGGTTTGTGTTGTGGGTGGGTGGGTTGGTGGGTTGAGAGGTATGTGTGTGTGATTATTATTATTATTATTATTATTATTATTATTATTATTATTATTATTATTATTATTATTATTATTATTATTATTATTATTATTATTATTATTATTATTATTATTAATTTTTCTTCGGCCCCGTCCACAACATCATGACATCATGATGTTAGCTCCGCCCACACTGTGATGACATCACGGTGAGGTAGTAAAAATTTTGACATCCCACCACTGGGTAAAGGTAAAGGTTGACCTTGCTGAAAAGCCAGTCGTATCCAACTGTAGGGTTCAGTGCTCATCTCTGTTTATAGCCAAAGAGCCAGTGCTGTCTGTATTGTTGTTGTTGTTGTTCAATTTTTATGCTGCCCCACTCACTTATAGCGAATCTGGGTGGCTTACAACAAAAAATTATATAATAGTTACAAAATCAATAACAATATCAGATAACAAAACATTTCAAAGAATCCCTAGTCACAATTACAAAATGATCTGTAGGTGTTTCCATAGTCATGAGTAAACACCAGAGAGCATGGGATGCTCTTTACTTTCCCACTGAAGTCGTACCTATTTATAATACTTGCAATTTATTGTTTTTGAATGGCTAGCTTGGCAGGAGCTGGGACAGAGATGGGAGCTCACTTCGTTGTGAAGTACAGTACTTGGGTCTCGAATTACTGACCTGCTGACCTTCCAGTCATCAAGTTAAATGTCTTAACCAGTAAGCCACTGTTAGCCATATAACCACCCCTTTAATTGGAATAGGCTACTACTTCAAACTGTTTGGCCTGAGAAAAGTTCTAATATTAATCTTGACTCTCCAAGAAAAAAGATGGAAATCTGCAGAGTCTGAAACCAATATTCTTTTGCTTTAGTACTGTTAACTGGTCTAAGTGGAAGGTAATTCACTTTAACATTCAGAATTGAAATACATCGTACTCAGATCATGAGTTGCCTTCAGTATTGCAAATTGAGATTTGAGCAGAAATTGTGAAGGGAAATTATTTTGATTCAGAGAGATTTCTCTGAAGAGAAATGCAATGCTTTAGATTTCTAATGTTTCCTTACATCTCTTTATGAGTTTATTTCCCCAGAAAGTTGAGTGCAACATAGAGAGAGGGAGAAGGAAGACCTTCTTCAGAACATGAGAAATGCCATTTGTTTCTTGTTTCGGTGGATTTACTTAAAGCAATACGTGTCCAAACAGATGTCTATAGGAATTCTTCCATGATGAAGCAAAACCATATAGGTTAAGAAGCTCGCTATGTTAGCTGGAAGGTCAGCAAGTCAGCAATTCAAGACCCAAGTACTGGATGATGGAATGAGCACTCGTCTCTGTCCCAGGTCCTGCCAAACTAGCAGTTCGAAAGCAAGAAATTGCAAATAGACAGGGACTACTTCAGTGGGGAAAAGATCTCAAGGACAGGAAAGGAGCCTCATTCAGGTGTCCCTTCAGCGGAGTTCCTCCAGCAAAATCCTTTCAACTCAGAAAGCACCTTCATGTGCTTCTGACAAGACTTAAAAAAACACACATAATGTGCTAACATAATTTTCATACATGGAGGTAGGATGGTTTGCTCTTGTTAAGGCACCATTGTAATTATAATAAATGGCATTTCGGAAGGGCCTTAAAACCTGGCTGGCAGGGCAAGTATGGGGATCTAAGAATGTTGGATCTCATGCCTGGTGGCTGATCTAATTGAGTCAGCCACCCTCCCTGCTCTGGCCTATTGTTGTTTTGAAACTTGTGTAAGTGTAATTCTTAAAGTTTAATTCTAACTTAATTTTAACTTAATTTTTAATATTCAATTAACTGTAGTCTCAATTTTTAACGGAGAAGTGAATTTTAATATGTATGAGGCATGTTGGAGTGTCATATTGGCTGTGTATTTGCTGTGTACTGTTGTTTTAAGCCATGTCTTTTCTGGTTGTGTTGTAAGCCTCCTAGAGTTGGGTTTATCTAATTGAGGCGGGATAACAAATTGGATGGATAAATAAATAAATAAATAAATAAATAAAATAAAATAAAATAAAATAATAATAATAATAATAATAATAATAACAACAACAACAACAACAACAACAACAACAACAACAACAACAACAACAACAACAACAACAACAACAACAACAACAATAATAATAATAATAATAATAATAATAATAATAATAATAATAATAATAATAATAATAATAATAATAATAATAATAATAATAATAATAATAATAATAATAATAATAATAATAATAATAATTTAAGATTCAAGGCCTGGAAGCTTCCACCTTCCCCACATGTAAAAATTCATGCAGGCCCAAAGTCTTGGGTTTCAAACAAACAAATATTAATAGCGCAAGATATTTACATAAAGTGCTTCATTTGGGCCTCTTTATTAGCTGATAGCTTCTTCATGCAATTCCAATCCAAAGAGTACATCCCTAAAATTTCTCATTGTTCAGAGAAGTGGGCCAAATGTAATAACACTGAAATATATTATTTTATTTCTTTCTTTGTTCATGCTGGTATATTGTAATTTACAATAGCAGAGATTTCTCTCACTCACTCACTCACTCACTCACTCACTCACTCTCTCTCTCTCTCTCTCTCTCACACACACACACACACACACACAGAGAGTTAAAATCAAGGTAAGAAATAACAAGCTAGTCATTTTTGTGTAGATTTCCTACATTGATAGTTGTAATACATCTGAAACATATTTGTTGTGAAGAAAATTACATCTCGGAAAAACGATAGCAATATTTTATTAATATGCACAGTGTCCTGACCTTTACAATAATAAAAGAATGATCATGCAACTATAAACCCTTAGTGTTGCTTGGGTTCAATCCATAATAAAAGATCATTTGCTTAATGTTGTTTTAATTGCTTCTGCAACCTAATCAACATGGAGAGTCAAAGCAATTAATCTTACTGTATAATTTCTGACAAATAATCCACTATTCTTATGCCTGTAAAAGCTTATGTGTAATACAGTTGTACCTCGCTTAAAGAGCATAATGCGTTCCACAGGATTGCTCTTTAAGCGAGTTTGCTCTTCAAGCGAAACACCATTGTAAATGACTAGTTGGGGGGGGTTTGGGAACCCTGATTTATTTGTTAAGCGAGTTTTGGGTTGGTTTTATTTGATAAGCAAAGCGAACATTCAGAGAAAATTCTGCTCTTTAAGCGAGTTACTCTTTATGCGAAACGCTCTTTATGCGAGGTTTGACTGTACCTTCTACTATATAGGAAATATTTTTATTGTTCGACAACAGGAAAACAGCCGGGACTAATCTGTTGGTTTGTCAATCAAACACATGATGAGTACTTTCTTTTTATACAGTGTTAGTGAAACTTAGATTGTATTACTTCCAAAGTGTCACAATATGTATGTTGAACCATGCTCATTCCTGAAAAGCTACTAATTGATCGCCTTCAGTTTTCTAGGTTAACTCATGTTTATAGCCCTTCAATCAAAATCCAAACCCGTCAGTGTTCTAGGAGGAAGATTCTCGCAAACATTTATGACTGAGCAAGCTTTCTTGCAAACAAAGCCTGTGCTTATGTCCCAGTGACTGACCACAAAACAGGGGCTGCAGTGGCTCAGTGGTTGAGAATCTTACCTTGTTAGCTGGAAGGCCGGCAAGTCGAGATCCAGGTACTGCATGATAGATTGAGCATCCATCTCTGTCCCAGCTCATTCAGGAATCTCATTCAGGAATCTCCTGAGTGGAGTTTCTCCAGAAAAAAATCATTTCAACCCAGAATAATTTCTGACATGAAATTATTATTATATCACAAAATAAAAGGGAGCAGCTAGATAGCAAAACCGGATTGGAGTAGACTCAACAGGGCTCAAAAGTGTCGCTTGTGTGTCATCCACACACACGCAACCAGAAAAGGATTCATTCTCCCACAGATAATTTGCATTTGCTTAATCAAGTGTATAAGGTCTGCATTTTAATCTGGCACAAGAATGAAATAGCGTTGCTCTCTATTCTTTCTGTGTCTCTTTCTTTAATGTTTTTTTGGAATGACATAGTACTAGACAAATGATTTTTTAAAATTGTGTCAGAAGCAAACAAAGGTGCTTTCTGAGTTGAAAGGATTTTTGCTGGAAGAACTCTGCTCAGGATACTTCCATGAGTTATGCCACCACCCACCCCACATTCACACAAATTCCTTGCCTCTGGCTGGAGGAGAACAACAGCCAACCGGCTTCTCCTGCTTCCATGCTTAAAGCTCCATCTGAGGAAGGAAGGGGGATCATCCCCTTACCTCCTTTCAAACTGGAGGGTGAAAGAGATATGGTGGCTCTATTATTCTCATTTTCTCTCTTTCTCACACAAGTCAACCACTGAACTGCCATAGCACCTATCTTCCAACCTGTTTTTAAAAAGCAATTCAGAAAATAAACAAGAGAGGAAGAGGAGGATGCCCCTACTTTACATTGTAATTGTCAAATCCACACAGGGTGCACCTTTATTGCTTTGGAATGAAATAGGTGAATACTTATACTAGGGGTGCCCAAACTATGACCCGTGGGCTGGAACCAGCCCCCAATCACAATTCATCCAGCCCACGAAGCCCTTGTCACTCCCAGATGTGGAAGTAAAATGTGCCCATACATGCTGGGTACTCATTTTACCAACCTTGGAAGGATGGAAGGCTGAGTCAACCTTGATTCCTCATCAAGATTGACCTCACAACCTTTTGGTTGCAGGACAGCAATTTAACCACTACACCACCAGGGCTAGATAAGAAGGCTTTGTGCTCTAACATAAGCCAAGCTCTGTCCAAGCTTCCTATTCAAAAAGAAAGTTCCCAGCAGTGTTTCTCACTCAACAAGCAGTCCAAAAAAAGCCATGCCTAGCAACCTAAGGAATTGTATTAAAAGTTGTTCTGTGTAGGAAAACAAACAGTTGCATATGGCATTTGCACATTAAAGGGGATTAAAAGAAAAGAGAGAGAGAGATCGATCAGAAGAAGTAAAATATTATGACACTTTGAGAGATGTATTTGAGTGCAAGTTTTGATGGATCAAAATTTTGATCCACAAAAACTCATACTGAATACTCATACTGTTAGTCTTTAAAATGCCACATTTTCTTTTCTCTTTCCCTCCCTCCTCCTCTCTTTAATATTGCCAACATGCTGAGGTAAACTAACATAGCTACTTCTTTGGAAACTACTTCATATGTTAGTGTGTGTTCAGCAAACCAATACGTACACAGTTGAAAGTTTTAGGAATTTATTTCATTACTATTCCTCAATATTTAGTGCAAAGCAAATAATAAGTAAAGATAACATTATACAAAACATTAGCCAATCATAATAATAATGTCTACCCTTCAGTCCCCAGCTCTGAAAACTGTCCAGAAGGATACTGGGATTGATAGTATCAAAGGCCGCTAAACGGTCCAAGTGTGGCATAATCCCTGTCGGATTCTCTTAAAATTTTATACATCAGTACAACCAGGGCTGTCTCAGTACCATGGCATGGCATGACCTGAAGCCTGACTAGAAACTAGCAATCTTGTTGATGAATGGAACATTAGCAACCAATCTGCAATTGTTTGAATCATCAGCCACAATCCTTAGTTTCCTCATAATGAGCCTCACAATCATGTCCTTCAAACAAGTGGGCAGGCAGTCCTCTCACAGAAAGGAATTAACAGCCCATCCCACCATTATCTCACTGGCTGGTTTAACCAGCCAGGACAGGGAAGGGTCAAAAGGGGAAGTGGTCACTTTACAGGCTTCAAGTGCCCTGGTGACAGAGTTTGATGTAACAGGCTGAAATTGATCCCACAACACCAGATGGGCTGGTGTATTTGGCATCTCCTGCTGATTGACTGTACTAACATGGGAGTCCAGGTCCCTACAGATGGTCTCAACCCTAGTTCTAAAATGAGTCATGAATCTATTAGAGATTGCAACTTCAGGCTGGGGCAAGTTTGGGCTCTCAGCATCTAACAATGAGCGAAAGATGTTAGAAAGCTCTATTTGATTATTTTGAATTGTATACCTTTCTGACTGTTCTTATCACATTGGCATATGTATGGGTGCATTTATTTCCAGCATCCATGGGAGATTTCTTCTACTTCCTGCCTAGCCTTCTGCTAAGTTGTTTCAGATCCCTAAGTGGACCAAGGTGGCATTTGGGATCTGAAACAGAGAAGGCATTTAGGAGCAATCATGTGCAATCATGTTGATGGCCCAGCCCAATACCACATACTGTTTTTCAAACAGAGTCCCAACCAAATCACCAAATCGTTTGACTGCAAAGCAGTCTGGAAGCCAATTGGATTCCATCAGACTGCAAGGGGGACCATCCTAATTGGTCCTCTCTCCCCATGGTGGGGCAGGGAGAGCAGGATAATAACTTTCAATGAAAACTTTAGCAAATAGTGTTTTGACCATGACATGGGAGTGGTCAAAAGATCCACTACCCTCAGACCATCTCCCTGCCCGAAAGATAATATCAAATCAAGAATGTGCCCAACTATGTGTGTGTGTGTCCTATGAAATGTAGGGATAGGTCTGGGGAGACCATGGACTCCACAGCTGCGCCCAACAAATTTGACTCTACATGGACATTGAAGTCCCCCAGATGCAAGAACTTGGGAGACTGCAAAGTGGCTGTCAAGATGAAATTGGAAGGCGGTGGAAGGGAGAGTGCTGTGTTGTGGGGAGATAGTACACCAGCAATGTACAATACATGGAGACAGTCCAGGCAGGGGCTCAAATATTCACCAAACGGATTGCTTGATCACTGGAGCTGGAAGATAAAGTTGGCTAATGGGAAATAATTTGTTACTTACTAGGGTACAAAACTTAAGATGGATAGTACAAAAATTAAGATGGATGCAGCTTTCTGTACCAGAACATACACATGCAACAATGAATGTTCACTTCAAATGTCAAATACAGATGATGTTTCTTTATTGGTCATGATACTGACATATTCTGTTAGTAGGTAACCTGGTATTTAGGTGGGTGGATGCAAATGTGTCTTATATATTTGTCTATGCAAGGGGCTAATTTTAATTGGCTACTGTTATTCAAAGTACAGTGGTATCTTACTTAAAGAGCATAATGTGTTCCACAGGATTGCTCTTTAAGCAAGTTTGCTCTTTAAGTGAAACACCATTGTAAGTGACCGATTGTGACTTCTGGCAGGGGGGATTGTGAACCCTGATTTAGTTGCTAAGTGAGTTTTTTGGTTGGTTTTAGTTGTTAATCAAGCTGACTATTCGGAGAAAATTCTGCTCTTTAAGTGAGTTAGTCTCTAAGTGAGGTGCTCTTTATGTGAGGTTATCTCTTTAGTCTATATAAGACAATTCATTTATGGGATAAGAATTTTTTTCTCTTTAGTCTGCATAATACAATTCATTCATGAGATCTGACTTGATGGAACAACAATGTGCATTATAGAATACAAGGATGACAGGTCCCTCAATCTTCTCTGTCACATCCCTTATAAATGATCTGGTCAAGGCTACAGCCTATAATGTCTTATCTATAATATATATTTTTAAATTGACTCTGTTGAGCTGTTTTTTAACTACACAATTTGTTTGGTTAGCTAACCACAGATTTTCCAGAGGTGAAAATTCTTATGTATGTAACACTTATGCATTCTTTTCATCTTAGATTCTTTTCAGCTTAGATATAAAATGTAGAAACTGAATTGCTCTTGCTGGTCCTTGGGCTAGGGATCAACTACAGTAGTCTTTATTAAGGTTTAACAGCTGTGTGTAATGCTTTCTAGTCCCTGACATTGTGATGGAAAAACTAATATGCAAAAAAGGGAGCAAAAAAGAAAGTTATACTTTGAACAAGGTACTAAGAAAAAGAGTCAGGTTGAAACCTGGCCAAATGGTTGCAGGACTCACGGAAGCTGTTGATGATATCTTTCTGAGTCCACACAATACACTGGAAAGCAACCAGAGGAACAGGATATTGTGTGTTGTTGCCACACAACCCCACAGGCATCCCTATAGTATCTTCTTATAGTCCAGGGTCCAAGGAAGTATTATATGTACTGATGTGGGAAATGCAAGTCAACATGTAGGATTTCTTATGCAACCAGATACGCAACTGATGGGGCATGACATATAGGAAATAAGTTTTATCCTTGCTCGCAGATTGTGGAATGCTCTCCCTTGTGACCCTCCCTTTTATCCTTTCATGAACATCTATTCAGATAGGCTGCTTTTTAGCTATGTAAGTTTGATTTAAACCAGTGTTTTCCAACTTGGTGCACATACCCCGCAGGAATACTTCAATTCCCAGAAGCCTAATTCAGTACATTGGGTGATCAGTGCTTTGTGGAATTGACTTAGGCTTCTGGGAATTGAAGTCCAAAAATCATCATTTGGGAAACACTGGTTTAAATATTTTAAATAGTCAATGTATTTTAATTACAATTATAGTTTAATTTATTATTGCATTACTGTGTTTTTCATTCTATGTAAACTCTCTGAGCTGCCTTGAATCCCCTGATCAGGAGAAATGCGACCAGTGGTGGGATTCATCAGGTTCGCACCAGTTCGCCAGAACCAGTAGTAGAAATTCTGGCTGGCCCCACCCATCCAAGTTTTGAAATAAAGTAGCCCTAAATTCAGGTGCAACGCAGGGCTTTCCCCCTGGCCACGCCCACCATATCATGCCCACATAGTAGGTAGCAAAAAAAAAAAAAATTAATTACTACTGAATGTGCCCAATAAAAGAGATACATTTATACATACATACAGTGGTGGGATGTCAACAATTTTACTACTCCACCATGATGTCATCACAGTGTGGGCGGAGCTAACGTCATGATGTCATGACATTGTGGGCGGGGCCAAAGAAAAAAAATAAAAATTAAATAATATAATAAAATAATAAATAAGCACACATACACACCTCAACCCACCCACCCACCCACCCACCCACAACACAAACCTGTAAATAAATTAAATAAATAAATAAATAAAAATTACATTAAAATACACCCACCCACCCACCGCAAACACAAACCCGTCACTTACCTGTTAGTATAAGTGCCTGGACAGCACCATGTTGCAAGATGCAACAGCAATTTGAACAGCACAGGTGTAGTTTATTGATGAGGTCACTCCAAGACTTTGCTTAAAAACCCCAAGCCAGGCCTGCCAGCCACCAGGCCTTTTTAAGACCTGTGGTAGTAGTACGTCAATATAGGTAAAGGTATTAAATACACATTAAAATACACACAGACGCACCACATCCAAAGGTGAGTCACTTACCCTGGGGAGCAGGCTATAGGGAGCTACAGGCTAGCAGCTTCTCTTTCTCCTCCCCGCTTGGGAGGACAGCAAGGAGGCCTTGCATACGTGCCAAGTACTGTAGGCATGCAGGCACACCAAGCGCTTGGTGCACATGCTCAGTGGTGGAACCAGTGAAAAGGTAAGCCCCGAAGGTGGTTCCTCCCAAAAGCTGCTACCGGTTCTCCGGGACACTGGAGAAAGTTACTACCGGTTCTGGCAAACTGGTGTGAACCTGTTACATCCCATCACTGCATACATAGGTCTCCCTTGCTCAAAAGCCAGTTGTATTTGATTCCAGGGGGTGGTGCTCCTACCCATTTACAGCTTTTCTGCAGCCTCCCAATTTCTTCTATACCATCGAGGTGGTAATTGTGTGTAGTCCAACACTCCTAGATCATCAGATTATTGAGTCGCAAGACATTGGCTCAAGTGTCAGCTGTGTTTTTCCTCAGAGGGAGAAAAATCTCAGGACAAGCAGGAGAAGATTTGGTTGCAATTGCTGCTGTTGCTCATGTATGTGAGATGTGTACAGCAGATTTGTTTAAGGAGTATTGCAGGAAATCCACATTATCTATGCATGTATTTTATTTTGCAACTGTTACATAAAAACTCACCTTCTACAACAGGGTTTCCCAACCTTGGAACTCCAGATGTTCTTAGACTTCAATTCCCAGTAGTCCCGATCAGCAGGTGTACTGACTTGGGCTTCTGGTAATTTAAGTCCAAGAACATGTGGGGTCCAAAGGTTGAGAAAACCTGTTCTACAACCTCACAAAGAGCCTTCCCCATACCTCAAGTCCTTGTTGACCTTGCAAGTCTACTGACCATTTTCCAGCTGCTGACCACTTATTACTCCTCTTAAGATGGAAACAGACTATAAAACACACAATTAGAGTTCAGAATACCATTAGTGTTACTTTAGGAATGCAAAAATTAAAGAAGCCCAATGATTAAGTCATGAAAAGCGATCACTAAACAAAGCAAATTAATCCTGTAGGTGCCAAGTGTTGAAAATGATTAAGTACAATTCAGTTTACAGTTAAGAAGATGCATGGAGAAGGGTAAAGGACAGACTAGGTTTCCTGGTCTGTTCTATAAATAATTTCATGTCAGAAATTATTTTGGGTTGAAAGGATTTTTGCTGGAGAAACTCTGCTCAGGGAATGCCCGAATGAGGCTTCTTTCATATCCCCAAGAGCTGGGACAGAGACAGGCGCTCAATCCATCTCAAACTGCTGACTTGCTGGCCTTCCAGCTAACAAGGCAAACTTCTTAACCACTGAGCCACCACAGCCCCCCTAGTCTGCCATGATCCATGCTGACCTTTCTTCAGACTTAATTTGCTATTCTTAGGGTTGCTGATGTCATGAGGAGTAGGACCCGAGACTCTGAAGCCAAATGTTCTGCTTTGGGGACAGATTATTTGAACAGTCCACATCTGTGTTGCTTTTGCCATAACTACCTGTGAAATACGAACTAAAAGGCAATAGTTCCTTCCTATCCAGGTTTCTGTTCTTTATACAAAGTCAAGTGCAGACCCTTATCCACAATTAAAATATGGATGAGCAAGGTTTTATTTTGGACCAATCTGGCATTAAGCATCCTTAAGTTTCATTTCTGTACAGAAAAGAATATTGCACATTAAATAAACCAATTAATAAAGTATCAGAGGATGAGGTAACAAGACAATCAGCATCCTTTTTGAGGACAAATTAGAAAAGGAAACAAGTGTTAGACATCCTTCTGAACTAGCCTCTATATCTCCTATTATCTCCTACCTATTACTATGCTTCACACAATCCCATGCTAGTTTTAAAGATTCCAAAGTTCATACCAAATTGCCACTAAAACATCTGAGGCTGTTAACTAGCTACCTAAGAATATAACAATAAAAATAATGACCAGCAATAAGAGGAAGAGTATATCAGAGAAAGACATTCCCTTCTTTTTAGATGATCTGGCTGATTTGCTTCCCATTCTCTGCTGCCACTAGGGATCATATTAGCATAGCTACTGCTAATCTTGTTCCAGGAAGACAGCTTGATGTCAACAAACTCCCAAAGACAGGCCATGCTATTCAGCCAGGATAAAACTGTAGGCTCAGCAGTCCCTGGCCAATTGTCAAGGGGGTGATCTTAGTTAAAGGTGAACTTCAGATCCTAAATAAGGGTGTAAAACACAGTTAATATTGCAAGACACAGGCAGCTTTTTTGGTGGCTATTGCCACTGTATATTTTGTGGTGCCTTCAACTACCACCCCACCTCAGATTTCACACTGCATTTACAGCACAGTATGAAAGTCATTATTGTACCTGCTACCAAACCTATTCTTTTGTTTTTATGAGGTCTAAAATATCTCTTTCCAGAACTCCTTCTTTACAAAAGCATATTGGTACCTCGCTGTACAAATGCTTTGTTTAACATAATTTTTGCTTTACAAATGAAAATCCATCGATAATAATCAGTAGTGTAGCATTGATTTCAGCTGCCCAGGGCATAAGCCAAATTTCCTCCCCTGGTGGATGCTGGCGCCCGCTCCTGCTAGGGCTTCTGGGAATTGTAGTCCAAGAATACTCATAGCCCAAAACGTGCCGGTCGGGGCAAACCGCCACCCTTGCCCCCTTCCTACGCCGCTGACAATAATGCCTCACTTGATTCTTATTTTTTTCACAATGTGAAGTAAGTTTCCCTATAAATTACATGGTATATAGTAGCCTCTAGGGCCCACTTCTGGTAATACTGTGTGTTCTGCATTGTGTTTCACTTTACAATTTTTTTTGTGATACGAAATGTCTCTGGGAATGCATTAAATTCGTAAAGCGAGGTGCCACTGTATCATCATGAGAAGTTCCTCCCAGTGATACTGCCCAAATAGCTAGTAGCTGTAGCGATCAATGTGCTTCATACTCTGCCAATGGTATAACTGTGCTTTTAACATTTGTATATTTTCTCCCAGGAGGGAAATTGGTTTGCATTTGCCACAGGTTTAATTTTGTACACCATAGGTTGAAAATTAAGCATAGCACAGAACTCTGGTATGTTGTTCTCTCCTCCTTCTTGTTGCTTGCTTTTTTACAAGTAGTAATGCAGCCTCCCTGGTCTTCTCCTCAAACATCCTCACTAAATCTTGATGCTCTTGTTCATTTGCCCTGTAATGGGAACTCCCTTGGTTCTCTCTCTCTCTCTCTCTCTCTCTCTCTCTGTGTCCATTTTATGTTTTATTGTAGTATTTTATGATCTGTAAGCCTCCCTGGGTCACCTTGGTGAGGAAGGCGGTGGGTAATATGAATAATAAATAAATTCCTAACTAGCGCAGTAATTTACCTTAGGCAGCAGAAGCCATCCCACCAGGATTATAGGCC
The DNA here is from genome assembly GCA_030440675.1 of Furcifer pardalis. Taxonomy (NCBI): domain Eukaryota; kingdom Metazoa; phylum Chordata; class Lepidosauria; order Squamata; family Chamaeleonidae; genus Furcifer; species Furcifer pardalis. The sequence goes on from CP126895.1 coordinate 47,522,547, forward strand.
AGGTTAGCTAGGAGATTCTCAGAGCTATTCTTTAAAAAAAAAAAACCTCTATTGTACAGAGCAGCTAATAACAGCTTTTCCCTCATCTCCCGTTCCCACATAAAAATCCATCTGCGACTTCCAGGTCAGAAATTCCCATGGAAGTCAGGCTTTTTATAAATTGTTTTAGTAATAATATTGCTAATAATCCTATGCTCAATAGATGGATATTCTATTTGGGTATAAAGCAGTTTCTTCTGATATTTGTTTCTCTGAAATATATGAAGTTAACATGGAAGTACAGTAAAACCTCACAAAAAGAGTGCCTCGCTTAGAAACTAACTCACTTAAAGAGCATAATTTTCTCTGAATGGCCGCCCTCGCTTAACAACTAAAAACAAACAAAAACTCGCTTAGCAACTAAATCTGGGTTCAAGATCCCCCTCGCCAGAAGTCACAATCAGTCACTTACAATGGCAGTGGTGGCACTTTTCCCAAGTGTTTCACTTGAAGAGCAACTCGCTTAAAGAGCAATCTCATGGAACTCATCATGCTCTTTAACCGAGGTACCACTGTATCAAGAAAATCATATTAGACTACAGGCAATGTTTGCCTGGTTTCTTAGCAGCTATACACCTGGTTTCTTCCTATTGCATTTCTGTTGATTTCTAATACAGTATAAGGATTTCTGAAGCAGCATATGGCCTTCCATAAACCACAGTTGCCCACCCCATGCTGCAGCATATTAAGAGGCATTTTGCAGCTCTATATTTCTGGTTCTTTATTTCAAACAAATGGACAGACAGACAGACAAAGGCATTCTATACTTCATTGTGTCACTGTTATATGAAAACTGGAGAGAGATTAAAAGTTTTTTCCCTTCTCCGCAGATAAGAAAGAGTACAAGCTTTGAACTACAGAGCAATGCAGTGAAGATATTAAGTTGGTATCATATGGGAAAACAAGATGAACAAAGAAATATGGGTAAAGCCAAGGTGAAGGGCATCTTGAAGATGATATAAAAGCTACAATTACAATAGATTGCCTATATGGCTTGAAGGTAGAGATAGGAGATAAACTGTACTTAGAACAAAATTAACGCCAATTGCTGGCGGAGCAAGGGCATTCAGAACGGTGATGAAGCAGTTGTGTCAGAAGGACTGAGTGGGGGAGGGCTTTTGCAACCACTTTTATATGATACCTGGAGAGCCAACTTCCAGAAGTGCTGCAGTATAAATGAGTGGGAGATTTTGATGAATGTTGTCTAGACCGGAAGATCTTGACAAAAGTACTATAAAATCTGGATTCCCGAAGTCATAGCAGTATCTCACTGAGAGCTGGAAGAGGAAATTTGACCCCAGCTTCTGTTTAGTTCAATTTTAGCCCATGATACAAAAGACCAAGGCATGCCAGATTCTATGACACAAACAGAAATGTCCCTCGCCTAGAGATGTTCACATTAGCACTGAAGTAATCTAAATATTGGCATTTTTATTTCAAATCAATAATCAGTAATGAGTAGCCATAGAACAAGCTACTTTAAAAACATTAGGAAAAAATAATTTTTAAGAACATGAATCCCAGAATCCCCCAGCCAATTCTAGTCCCCCAAAATAATGTTTCCAAGCTGGAATATATCCTATCCCATTTGTAAAGGGGAAGATTTGTATCTGAAAATACAAAGACACACAATTTTCCTAATGGTGTTTAATTATAATACATTTACAATGTACTTGACAAACAATGCAATATCTCCAGGGTGTGTTTTTATTTATTTATTATAATCTCAGCTCCAGGTACTGCAGCAGCCAAACTCCACATCAGAGGCTGTCTACAATTATTCCACGGAATCAATGCAGCATTTTACAAAAATTACTAGGAGCAAATTAACTGACCTTCACATTTCTTGGTCTTCTGGTGTTAGCGCAGAACAATGCAGTGGTTCACAGTGACTCTGTGATCATAATCTGATTTGTCATAGTAATGCAGGAAATGTGATAACATGCACAGATTTTCAGATGTATTTTAATGTAAAGGTGATTAAAAGAAGGAACCAAAACATAGGGTTTTTAAACAGTTTCCCCTCAAAAACATTTTTTTAATCCCTTATACTCACAGCATAGGAATAAACCTTTTTATTTTAACTTGCACCAAATTATAATGTCTTGTTTGCTATGCTATTGATTGTTATATATGCACACAAAAGGTTCTCCCCATTTACATTAAACCATCTTAGAACAAATGAGGATTGCAAGAACAGAATTTTGAAAAAGTACATCCAATCTGGTAGTTTCCTTCAAATTTTGTACAAACTGAATACCTTGCAGTTTTTTGTTTATATGGAGTACAGTACTGGCAAGGGGGGGGGGGTAATGACCAAATCAAACATATTGGTATTGGTTATTGTGAAAAGCAAAGAGGAATAACTTTCTAGATAGATAGGAGTCACTTTCATCTGTTCTGACATACTTCAAGGCTGCCTCATTCTCAGGAGGGTTTTTGCCCAAGGTACATCATTCATGCACACACAAACATACCTTTCCCCTAACTCTGCTCTTATACACACATGTGCATAAGAAGACTAAATCATTCTGACATATACAATGACACAAAACCACATTTAGCTGCCTATATCTTCATGCTTGGATTGGGAGGTTTAAATCTCCCCTCTCTGCACACTGAGGTCACAATGTAAACCTTACTCTCCACCATTCCCACAACACCAATAAGCAGGGTAAGGGACAGATACATAATTTAAATGGAGAAGATAATATTGAAATTATACTCCAGTTAGCCTTGTCAAGCAAATTCCAGGCGCATGATGGTATCACAGAGGGTGTTAGGCTAACTCATCCCCAACCCAGTCATTACACCTGTGGCAAACCTCTGTGGTGGGAGTGGCCACAAGGGAAATTCAATCACATGGGATCAGATAGATGTTTAGGAAGGGGTAATATTTCCTCCCATTGAAAACATTTTCTCACCCATAACAAGCTTTTCTCAGATAACAGCAAGGGAGGGGGAGGTGTAGTGTATATATGTGCATGTTTGTACTGTATCTACATACAGTTCAAGTGTCTCCTTCTCCCAACAAGTAAGTAGTGCAGTCAGACGTAAGGGCATCAATGAGCAATATGTTGAACGTGGAAATAATTGCCACCTGTAATACAGAGCATGTATTCTTCTACAGCACTCAAACATTTCTGGATCAGAGCATGAGTACCATATCTTGAAATATAAAAGCCATTGTAATGTTCTTGGATATTTCAATATTCTGTAGGTAAGTCAAGTGGATAGGAAGTAAATTCTTTAAAGATATGAAAATGATTCTTTAGGACGAGTAAGTTTTATTATTCTGCTTTTCAATCACAACAAACAACAGCAATTCAGCTTTTACAATTCCCTTTTGCCCAATTTATTCTCTTTTTTTTTAACTAAATGTACTTTCCCCCACAGAGGGGCAATTCATAACAATACACTGCCACACTACCTAACTCTTCATTTATGTATACCTTTTGTATTTCTGAATTTCAAGGCTAGGTCAGATTCTTTCTATTCAAAAACTATAAGATTCTCAGTGTTTTCCCCATATGGTAATTTATGTACAATCTTTGTCAAGCTCAAGTGCAGTTTATCTACTGAGACCAAGACACCAAAACTTCTTTTCTACTTGTAACAATTTGTGAATTGCAAATATGAAAACAAAATGTATTTAAAGTATGGGAAATTGTATTCCATGGATTTATCAACTGCCTAGTTTTTTTTTTATTTAATGCATTTTTACACCACCCATATGGGATATTTCCCACTCTTGGTTGTGCACATACAAATAACAAAATAACATAAAGACACAACAAAATAAAAATAAAGCAACCAAATGAGTACACCCTAAAATAAAATAGTTTGGGGTTTTATGATGTTTTTGGTACTCTATTTGTGCTTTTGTAGTAAGTATTGAGTTATTTGTAGGGAGTGGATTGGATAAATGCTTTTATTTGTAACATATTGTTTGTACGCAGTGCCCAGAGTGACTGTAAGTCAGATGGGTGATATAAAATGAAATGAGCAAATAAATATCAAAATAGATAAAAATCCAATATATTTAACTGTATCTTTCTCCTTATTTTATCCATTGAAATGTCACAGAAAATATGTCTGGAGAAATATTTCAAATAATTACTCACCAGCATTCATTGTATTGAAGGAACATCGAGACAAGGAAAATATCCTGTATTGTAGGAAAATATTAGTGTCTACACTTGCATTTTTTGTTGTTCAGTCGCACAGTCGATTCCGACCCTCTGCGACCCCATGGACCACTGTCCGCCAGGCACTCCTGTCCTCCACCATCCCCCTCAACTCGCTCAGCTCTGTGCCCATTGTCTCTACAATACCATATGGCTGATTAAATACATCTGATCCCCTAAAACTTGAATTTTTCACACACACTTAATCAGGAATCTGACATGTTTCCAGTCATAGGCATTTGTACAAAGAGAGAGGTTTTGAATTGCTTTTGAAAGATGGAAGCTTTCACAAGCCTCCACACCAACTCTGACTGCTTCCTATTTTTGTGCTACCCACAGTAGAAGGTTTCCCCCCAAACAGATAACAATCAATTTTATGGAAGTTGAACTGTAAGCATTCTGACCCCTTGTTCTTTCTCTAGGAGATGGGAGAGTTTCTTGATGTCTAGTGCAATCGTACCTGCTTGTCCAATCAGTAGAATTTAGAATTAAAACCATAAATAAAGTAAAAGTCTGGTCATGTTTCAAAGAATCAATACAGAAATATAAATATAGACATTATCAAATTATTTGTAAAGGTTGCTGTCTAGATAACTCAGTGGTTTGGGTATCTTGCTATAGAGCAAGAGGTTGAGATTGGGATTTCTCACTGTGTCCCCGTCTATGTAGCCATGGACAAACTGCACAGTCACACGGCATTCCCCAAAGAAGGGCAATAGTAAACCACTGCTATGTATTCTCTTCCTTAAAAACCTTGGAAAGGGTTGCCATAAGTCTGAATCAATTTGAGAACAAGTTTGCAGTAAAGTTTGCAGTTGAGAGTTCAATGTTTTAACGTTTATATTTATGGTAAAATTGTAATTCTGATGATTTGTGAATGGGTGGCTTTTCTCAAAATTGTGTGGGAGGTGAACCCATGCCTTGGCCCATGAACCACCAAAGATAGTTTATTTTGGCTATTAGAGAATTGGAGAGTTATGGTATCTTTGTATACAAATATTCAAAAGAACATAGTTAGACAACATGTCTAGGTCTCTATAAAATAATTAGCGTTATTATTATTATTATTATTATTATTATTATTATTATTATTATTATTATTATTATTATTATTATTATTATTATTATTATTATTATTAAATTTCTAATCTCCTGATGACTATAAAACACTTTCCTGCTAAATTCAGAAAGAAACACTCTCCTATAAGTCTGTTTAGCAAACTGCATCTGATCCAAGTATCTGGTACAATAGTTTGCAATTCATAAAGACCTACGTATGCCAAAGAAAACTCGTGGGTCTCTAAGGTAACACAAGATTGCTTGTAAACTAACATAACTATATCCTCCTGGAAACTTCTACTGAACTGTTTTAGTCTGTTTCTTTGACGATGGAAAAGTGCCAATGAACAATGAAAACACTTAAATATTTAATCTCTGAGCACTTTTATCCATTTTTTTCCAAAGCAAACATTCTGTGGACCCTGAACAAGTTTGGAAGTGAGGATGTCTTTTGCTCATAATTTAATATTACTAGTACACACCCTTAGACATCTGGACTTTAGAGAAACTGTATGGTGTTATTATTCAAAGCCTTCTTTAAAAATAATCCAGTGAGAAGTGTATTGATAAAATTATAAGTAATGGAGTAGCCGAAGGAGGAATGTCAGAGGGAACCGGAGATCTTGATTTGAAGGCCCAGCTCCTTAATTGTTATTATGCTTACAAGGACATCCTGTAAAAAGAAAAATGAGTGCTTTGCTCAACACTGGCTGTAAAAAGGTACTCAGATTCTGGAGCCAGCTTAAATCATGTTTAAGGGTGTGTGTTTTTTCTAGAAACAAACTGCTGAACAAGCCTTAGGCCATTTAATTTCCAAATACCAATAATTAAAATGAGTCACATCATCAAAGCTTGGCAGGACTAAACCTTCTTTTTCTCCTTTCATTTCCACATTATTTTTTAGTGAAGGTCAAGGTTTGGAGGGATAGAGCAGAACCTGCCTGCTTTGTGCTCAGGGGAAGCTAAAATATGACTTGTTCACTCTGTCCCTCGTAGTTCAGGACTTAATGGCCCTTGACAGGGATAACCTGGAAGTTAATTTCACTTTGTGTCCCAAAAGCACTCATTGTCACTGCTATTGGTGTAAGACTGAAGGATACTCATGATCAGGAATGCCCAATAACTGATATCTATGAACTGCAATAATTTTTTTTTTAATTATGAACTCTTTTGAGCACTTGTTTTTGCTGATAGAAAAAAAATCTTAAAATCAGACAAAGTCAGGTGTTTCTTGAAACACTACAAGAACTACACTACACATTTGCTCAGGGCAATCAGGGGTTTTATGAATGGGTTTGGAGTGGGAGTTAAAGCTGGCTTTTAATTGCATTCTTATCACAGACCTAGATCCAGCATTAGCTACAGTGTACAGTCAAACCTCACATAAAGAGCATCTCGCTTAAAGAGTAACTCACTTAAAGAGCAGAATTTTCTCTGAATGTTTGCTTCACTTAACAAATAAAACCAACCAAAAACTCGCTTAACAAATAAATCGGGGTTCGCAATCCCCCCCACAATTGGTCATTTACAATGGCATTTTGCTTAAAGAGCAAACTCGCTTAAAGAGCAATCCTGTGGAACGCATTATGCTCTTTAAGCAAGGTACAACTGTACATTTGAATTTTCTCTTGTGTCATATTTAGTATTGATGATATTCACAACCAATGGGAATCATTGTGGGGCTCCAGGAATATGGGGTCCCATGTTGGGTGGCTGATCTGATGGGACAGCCACCCCTCCCTCACTCTTTTAAACTTTTTAAATCTTTTTAAACTTTTTAACCTTTTAAAATCTTTTAGATCTTTGTAAATTCATGGTTTAATTCTTTTTTAATTGATTTCTTAAAGTAATTTCAAACCTCAAGGTTTTAATTTATGAATTTTCTGTAAGTCGCCTAGAGTCAGGTTCGCCTGATTGGGCCGGGATAATAAATCTAAATAAATAAATAAATAAATAAAATCATGTAAGCAACTTATTCTTCTATGTCTAGGCCAGACATGAAATTGCCAAAATAAAGGCACTTTTTGGTGAGTTCAATCTGCAGTTCCTTTCACCTGACCTAGTGTGAGAAAGATTAGCTGGCAACACATGGTTGCCGTTACCAGGGTATGCCTGATAGTGGTTCAAAAATACCACAGTCTTCAAGGAGGCTCTTTCCCCATGTAAGCAATTAATAAATGCAGTCTTGAAAAATACCTTGACTCTCTATGAGACCTGCTCTATCTACTGCTATTATGCACCTTCAAGTCAGAACTTACTGATAGTGGCCCTAATAGGGCTTTTAAAATAAGTGAGCTATTTAAGGATGATTTTACCAGTTCTATAACTCCAGTGAGTTTTCATGACTGAATGGGAATTTGAATTCACTTCTAATTCCTAGTCCGTTACTCTATCCATAACACCAAATTGGGCTTCTGCTATTGCTACCACTACATTCTGCATGCCCTAAAACAAATGAATGCATGAAGTATATATTTCAAGAAAGAGTGTTGCAGATTCCAATGAAACCAAATGAAAATGTTACATAGAACTAATGACCAATCTAATTTTAAAAAAAATAAAATAAAGTAAAATAAAGAGAGGAGGGGAAACATTTTAAATGTCTTCTAAACAATTGCTTCCTTTTGCCCAGGATCAAGTCTTAGATTGATACAACAATGAGAATGAGATAATGCACAGTCTCTCAACCTTGAAAGGTATTATAATACTTTTTCTTGATACATGTTACCCTAGTAACTAATAGCAGCTGGCCTTGTGACTACTACAGATAAGAGATGCTGAAAGCAGTTTAGATTCGGTATGTGAAAGTCAGTTGTTTTTAGTCATGTCTAAACCATCCTGTTGTTGTGCAGAAAGGGGTTTGGGGTAGTTTTCTGTGTAATCGGCTACGTAACCATATACAACCTTGTTATAAATCCTGCCGAGGTGGTAGTAGGTGGGCATTTAAGAAATTGCTCTATACCTAGCCAGACTTTAACATGTAGTTTACAAGAAGTAGCAGCAGAGCTCTAGGGTATCAAAACAAAGTTTTTCCCCTTCTTGCAAATGGGCATAGCAAAAAGGTCCATCTTTGTCCTGGTTGCCTGTGTAGATGTGGGGACCTGTGTCTGAAAGAGGGTTAGTATCTATCGTAGGTTGCATTATTGCATATAAGCATGACTGCATCTATCTAAACTTGAGCTTAAAAACCCATGGAAATAAGTAGGTCATTGAAGATGTTTTGCTGTTTTGTATTTAACCAAACTGAAATCTGAGTCATACTTCAGTGTTGAAGTATGACTCAGAACAGCAATCTCCACCCCATTCAAGGAGTACTAGCAGTGGCAGTATGGTAAAATAAATTTAAAAAAAAAAACCCTCAACTTCCTTTGGTTCATCTTCAAGACAGTTAAAATTAATCAATAGTAAGTACATCTTGATTCTATACCACCCCATAGTCAGAGCACTCTGGACAGTTCAGACAGTAATTAACATTTTGTCCCCAACAAGCTAGGTACTCGTTTTACCACCCTTCAAAGGACAGGCCACAACTGGTTCCTGACTTTCGGGTTCTCCTCCGTCAGGTCCTCATGATAACCAGGAGCACAGAGGGAATCAGTTTTCATCATCTTGATGGCAAAACTTGAGCCACTTCTTCATGTGTTCCATGTACACACAGATGTAATCCACAATAGTTTGTAGGGAATGATATCAAGGAATGTCAATGAAGAAACAGTCCACTAACTCACATGACTTCATATGGACAATTTCTCCCCTTAACCCCCACACACCTCTTCTCCATTGACAACAATATTCTTCATATTCCTTCCAATCAGGCATCACTTTCTTCTATAGGTAACACCCCACTCTCATCACACATCCCATCCTCCATGTGCCTCACACATGTGGCAGGCAGCTCCTCTGCTTCTGGGCCTGGCACCCTTTTGCTCTGGCGAGCTGAGCTGGGTGGTGTACCTATGACATGTGTGCCAGAGGGGCACTCAAAGCCCTGTTGATGGGCGTGTGTGCCATTACCCCAGCACAGAGTTTGCCAGAGTCCATTACTAGAACTTAGGCCAGAGTCCATTACTAGAACTTAGGCTGCTCCCCTCCCTCTCTCCATATGCACCTGAGGACATTTCTCACATCCCCTGCCCCTTTGCCCAGCAGCCCAATGGGAGCAGTTCCTCCCTCCCCTGTCTGGGGTAAGGTGTGCAGTTTACAAGCCTGTTGAGTCTGTAATAAAGGTCATTGTTTGTATCGTTGAAAGCTTTATTATTGTGTTTTTCTTTTAAGACAAAAAGATGTTAATGTATGAGTTGTTTCTTCTAAACTAAAACCTCAGTATTCCAGTTAAATTGCCGTGTTGGCACTTTGCGATAAATAAGTGGGTTTTGGATTGCAGTTTGGGCACTCAGTCTCTAAAAAGTTTGCCATCACTGATATAGCCTGTTCTCAACCATGAGACAAACATACACGAAATGCATAATACTGTGTACCACTAAGTTAGTCAGAAATTAGTATCTTTCATCTGTGCTAGGTGTTGCAGATGGCATGGTGAGCCCCAATGGTAAAATTAGTCTCTTAAAAATAATCACACAGATAATGTATCTCCACCCCAGACCTCTGTCTCAAGCATCCATTTGTAGAAGGAAGCTATTTAAAAAGTCACTTACATGGAGAATGGAAGCTTTGCCTATTTGATTCTTGAGACTCAAGAATGTTCATTCTTCACTGTCAACCCAGTTTACCTGTCCAGGAGCTTGTTTACTTACCAAGCTGATAATGGGGGTTATCCAGGGAGGCAATATGAAGACCTCATATTAAAAGAGATTGAAAGCTGAGGGGAAAGAGATACACAGAATTTGATTTTCAATGACTGCTGCACGTGCATGTCCGCAAACACGAACTCTTTATTGAAGGAATTTAATTCTGAAATGTTTAAAATTACTACAGATTTTTAAAAGAATAAGATTTAAAATTGTAGTCTATACCATCTCTTTTATTGCTTATTTGTCACTGAATATACAAACGAGCTTTGCTACCTCACACATTGTTACAAAAGTATGATTGACCTTTACAACATGGCATTTATATTTACTCTAGAATTGGAATTGCCTTGCTCCAAGCTTAAAGTCTGACCTTGCTCACCTAGATACCACAGAAAACAGACCCATTATTTTTGCACTTTGCCAAATATGTCAAGGCCATGTTTAATCAATCGAAAAGACTAACAGTCTTAGAACTAAGTCTGCTTTCAGGAAAGATTAGACTTGTCTAGGATGTTGTTATTTAGCTATTTCTACAGTTTTTCAGCTCAATATAATAGTTTCAATTTTTTATCAAACACATTCGCATGGAGTTGTTTCTTTTCACCCATCAGATGTCCACCTATCTATTACCTATTGTGAAATAATAGTATAATTCTCATTTGATTACGTATGCTTATTTCATTCAAGTGCTTTGCTACTTAACATATTGCTGCTTAATTCTGAACTTTTGTGCCCCTAATATTAGGCTTTATATTGTAATGAAACAGTAACAGAACTAGCAATGAAACAGAGTAATTAACATTGACCTCTATTGAAATTCCTTAGGATACTTTAATGTGATGCTCCCCCCCCCCCCCATTTTTAATGTATTCTTTTCTCGCTTACTAAGGGTTCTCTGGTAGATTGCAGATAGGGCTGCCATAGTAGTAGGGTAAAACCTGGCTAGCCAGATAGTATTGCAGCCCAGACCCAATAATAAAAAATGGCTCTTTTTGCAGGGAGGAATGAACAGTGCTTGTAAACCACATTAGGTTTCGACTCTCCATGTACTGTTAAATACACCTGACCTATGGCAAGTTTTCTAGGCCATACATTGTTGCTGAGACTTCAGCAAGGCTCATCAAAAAGCTGTAGTTAGTTTCTTCAAGGCATGCAATGCCAGGGCTTGTACAAAAAAAAAATCACTCATGAGATGCAAACGTGTGATCCACTCTTTACCTAGCTCAAACTAGCATCACAGGTTGAAGTGAATTTACCCATTGGGTTGTTCCCGAATTCCTTTCCTCTGTTCTCAGATTTCTGGTACATCAACATCATGCAAGCACAACACATAAAAAGTCACCTTCATAATGAAGCAGCCCTCATGCTATGAAGAGGGTGGAGAGGGGTGACTTATTTTTAAAGGTACCTCACACATAAAAAAACATTACCATCTTCTTCCAGCACTGCTTGTCCTGAGATTTATCTCTTTACTTACAGACTCAGAAAAGCATAGCAATTCCCTCAAACTTCAACTGGCATTCTGAGATTTGGCAAAACCCTAATCAGATCAATAATGCCATAACTTCTATATTTTTGCTTACATTGTAAAATTGGGAAAGGCAGAAAGTAGATTGCAATGGCAGAACAATGGTGGATCACCTCACATGTGCTGGTTCTGAATTTCTTGCAAAGAATATTGGGTAAGGCAGATCTTGCATGGCGCATGGGCCGCAACCTATATTAGCAAGCTGAATCGGAGCCATTTTGGTGTGCTACAGCTTGATTTACAGCCTTTTTTATGTGTCTATTTAGAATCAATGGTCACATAGTGACTATGGGTTGTTTGGTGCTATTATGCACACTGACCCCTCAATCCAATGCAGTTCAGTCTGTTCCACAAGTCTCTGATCTTTTGGTCTCCAGCTCTCCTTTTATGGTTCATTGTAAAGCTGACAGGTAGTTAAAATGATGGATGGTATTAGGACAAAAGGACAAATACGTACAAATGGATCTGTTTCTATTTCGTATTGATTATGCTCTTTTCTTTTTCTTTCTTCCTTTTTTAAATCAGTGCAGAGATAATCAAGCTCTAAGATAATGTATCTATGCAATGAAACAGTGATCTAGCACTAAACTCGGTTGTGACTAGAGAGAAAGATTGAGAGGATGGGTGTCTTTGCTATCCAAAACATCACACCAAGAGTGGGAATATCTCCCAGATGGGTGTTTTAATAAATGAATTAATGAATCTTCCTTAACTATACTTTATTTCATTAAAAAAAGAAAAAGAAGAATTCTAGCAGAATACCAGATGCTGCCAATAATCATTTTAACAACCTGCGGTGGGGGCGGAGCAGATGTTTCAAGCAGATGCCCCCGCCGCAGATGTTTCAAGCGAGAGCGGCGGCGGCGGAGCAGCTGACTCGGTGTCCAGCCCGGGGACCCACTCCACCTGGCTCCGGAGCCCTGCCCTGCGGAGCCACGGCCGAAAAACACCACCAACCCGAGCAGACATCTCCACCTCCCCCGGACTTGAAACACCTGTCTGGGGGAGTTGAAAAAGGGCCGCCCGCAGGAGCCACGGCCGAAACGCCGCCAGCCCGCGCAGACGTCTCGACCTCCCCCGGACTTGAAACACCTGTCCAGGGGAGTTGACTTTGCCCCACCGGCGCCCAGAGACTACCTGGGGATAGGGGGTGGGTGTTCGCCGCAGCCGTACCGGGACTGGATGGCAAATGTGTTGGGGGGGATGTGTATGGGCAGCGGGACGCTGTTTTGTATTATTCATTACTGAATCGATTCCTGTACGGTTATTTTCTTTGTATTAGATATGAATTGTATTGTGAATATATTGTTTATTGTCCATTCGGTATTGTGTATTGTTTATGGACTGTATTTTGATTATATTGTGTTTATATTTATGTTGTTGCACTGCATTTTGGGATGCTGTGATTTTGTATTGTTGATCTGTTATATTGTATTGTATTCAATTTTATGTTGTAAGCCGCCCTGAGTTGGTTTTCACCAAGTAGGGCGGCATATAAATCGAAATAATAAATAAATAAATAAATAAATAATCAAGCTTTTAATTCTGAAAAACAAAACTGAGCTGAAGAGAAACTTGATTAACATCTAATTGTCATTATGTATTTAGAAGCAGTAAAAATTTTGTTATTTAAGGGGGGGCAGTCAAATAGAGAATTTTAAAAAACAGAAAGTTCATTTGTTATTATCTAAATATGCACTTCAACTCCCACCTGCCTGACTTACTTGCATGGTAATCAGAGTGAAATGCAGAACAAATATATAGTCTATCACAAACTAGAGTACACACGTCTTTAAGACTGTAACAGTACAGTATGACCCACAACATCTTATCATGGAGAAATGCATCTCCCTCATACAATGACATCACAGGCCTTTTCCACATCTTTCAGAGGGCACACAGATCTGTTGACTTTTGACTTGGTGTGCTTCAGCAAAGAAGAGTTCACAAAATAAAATGACAGTCAAATACAGTTTTAAAAAGCAAGACTGTATTTTTCCCACTGCCCAATTTCTTTTTCTTTGGCAGAAAACCTAATTTAGAATGTCCATCAGTGTTAACATGTTGCAAAAAGAGACCTTCAGCTTCAGAACTAAAGTACTTTTACAAGTGCCTTGGGTTCACTTTGTGCAGATAAAGCAAATTGTCAAGCTTTGACATCAGACCTTATTTTTTCAAAGAAGAATGGGAGGGGGTGCACCAATCTCTCAAAGGAGGGAAGACACTGTACCTTAATTAGCCCCGACTTTGGGAATCTCCCTTTAATAGAAAAATAGAGATAGAAATATGCTGCCAAGATAGCTCAGTGAGTTTGGTTTCTGGCTGCAGAAGCAGGAATTGGGAGTTCAGTTCTACATTGTGCCTGTTGGGAGAAGGGCCAACCTGTGTAGTCATCAGCAAGCTGCACAGTTCCAGAGTATCCCCAGAAGAAGACCCTTCTGATTATTCTCTATCTACAGAACCCTGGAAAGGGACACCATAAGACAGAATTGACTTGACAGCACACACTTACTGTGAAATAGAGATAGACTGGAAAGAAAACTATTTTAACACATTACCATTGAAATAATCTTCCCCCTCAGTTCTCTTATCTTCACATGTGAGATTGTTTCTGGCTATATCTAGAGACAAACCACATAAAAAGAGAACTTTGTAAAAGATAAGAATTAGGTAGATATTGAGTCCAGCACCAGGCAGCAGTCTATCATTTCTCTACTTTGATGCCAGCCTTACACCTGTCTCTAAGATTTTGCTTACCAGTGTAGCATAGATCCATGACTAGGATAGGATTTTCATCTTAACGACTAAGTTTTGACAAAAAAATCAAGGTGCCTAAAAGACTTTTAGGCATAGGTGCCTAAAAGACTGAGTACAGTAATACCTCGAATAACGCTAAGACTTGGTTCCACAAGTCTTGGTGTTATCCGATTTTTAGTGTTATCCGATCCATGTTAAAATCCTATGGGATGGATCGGATAACGTTAAAGCTCCATAGAGATACATTGTAACCACATAGGCTTTAGCGGTTGTTATCCGATCTATCCCAAAGGATCTTAACGTTATTCGATCCAATTCTTCTCCCCAGATTACTTAACGTTATGCGATTTTAGCATTATCCGAGGTAAACGTTATCCGAGGTATTACTGTATAAGAAAAAAGCCAGGATTGGAAAAGCAATTTCCTTTTTGAAACTCAGAATTATGATTTCTACCCTTATTTGGAAGTACAGTAATACCTCATATAACATTAGTATCGAATAACACTAAAATCGCATAACATTAAGGAATCTGGGAGGAAGAATTGCATCAGATAACATTAAGATCCTATGGGATGCTTCAGATAACAACCACTAAAGCCTGTGTAGTTACAATGTATCTCTATGGATCCCATAGGATTTTAACATGCATCAGATAACACTAAAAATCATATAACACCAAGACTTGTGGAACCAGGTTTTAGTGTTATATGAGGTTTTACTGTATAGAGAGTTGAGGTTTAACAATCAAATGTTGCCAAAGAAAGATGAAAAAACCAGGCATTTTGATCACACAGCCAATCGATACTGCCCCGTTGTGCCTGGAAATTGTTTATAGGCTTGAATGTGTATGTGTGAATGTTATGTGCCACTTAAATATAAAAGCAGAATTTCAGAATAGGCTGTGATCAATAGGCTTTTGGTATGTATGCATTTCAATCTGAATAAAGTCACGGTGACAGACTTTTTAAAAACTTAAATACATACACATATATGGAAAAATGTTACTTCACTAAAATGTATCTTCATTGAACATAGCCCTGTTGCACTTCAAATGAAAAAAAATCAACTCAATTTGATAATATTTGATGCTCTGAAGTTGTCTCTTATAATGTTTAAAAGTGTACTTGATACGCCTACAGGAGATGATATGCATAATTTCAATAAGATGGTGATACTCGAGAGCTGAAATTGAAAAGTGAATCACTTCTGCAAGATTTCACAATACAATAAACTGCTAATAAGTCAGGCACAAAGGAATTTGTAATTCAAATTAAAAGCTTGCTGCAAGTTAAAGGCACAAATTGTGGCTGCAGAAACCTGAAGGTTGACAGTTTAAACTGTGGAAGAGTTGCTAGATGTGATATATGAGCAATAAATCTCAAATGAATTATGAAATGATGCCACCTTATTACTGGGGGTAAAGTGGTTGCCTGTTTTTCACTGCGACAAAATAGGGGCTTTTAAAATTAGACCAGACAAAAGTAATCAGCACAAAGTTGAAGACTTGCTGAGTTTTACCAGGCAGCTGCATCAAAGGCTATTAGTTATATTAGTTTAAATGGAACCTGCATGGGGAGATACATATAAGGAATGTATCAGGAATGATCAAGGCATTGAGATAGGGTTATTTTTTTAAAAAAAATCCTGGTTGTGTTGTTCCTTTAGGCATCTGAACTGCTACCATATGACACAGAATGCTAAAGGAAGAGGAGGATGAGATGGGCCAATGCTACACAAAAACAAGTGCTCTGTGCAGTCTGTTGTCCTATTTTGGACCAATAGAAGTTTCTGGAGTATTTCCAAGGAATTCCAAAGTATAAATCATTTCAATAATCCAACCACAAGATTACACAAGGTTGTTAATGATAGCTAGCCTAATTCACTAAATCTGACCAGGTTATCCTGCTATGGTAATAGAGTAGACCATACTGCCAGTGTCTCAATGGCAAGTGTCAGGTGGCAGTTAACTAACCTGACTACCCTGAGGACTAGCGGTCTTGGTGAAGACCACAGGGAAGAGTGATGTTCCCCAAGTGGATTAAATCCCACCTAAATCCATCTTGATGGAGGGCAGCAGCTTCATCGATACTGGCCTGGGGATGAGGAGGACTTTGTATGCCAAAAGAACCAGAAAGTGACTCACAGAGCTGGATCAGTGGTGTAGGTGTCATGATGAATGCTGAATGCAGATGAAAGGCCACTGCATCATATTCTCAGGACAGTCTTCATGGCTGATTGCCATGACGATCACCAATATTTAGAATTGGATATGGCACAAGAAGAAGAAAAACCTAATAGTGTTCAGAAGGGTTCATAGCTGGTATATCAGCTTAAGGTTGTAAAGGGGTCTCCATTGTACCAAAAGCTACCTGTGCCTCCAGTAGTAATGCTGGATCCAAAAATACCAAGGATTCAACACCTTAGGTGGATTTCAGCCTCCTTGAAAATAGATTGCTTGTGAGTCAACAGCAATTATAAAACATCCACTACATGTACCTCTGTGTTGTCTGAACTTCAACAAAACATACCTGTGAGCATGGCTGTTTTAAGAAAAGAAAAAAGGTTTCCACATGACATTGCTATACACTCAAAATTGCCCAAAAATGTTGTAGTATTCTGTGAGGGTTTTTTTTACAGTTAACATCCTACATTAAAAAAAAAAATCCTTTCACTCACATGGATAATTGTTCAGATATTTAAGAATGGGTACAATATTCTTTCCTTGAAATAATAATGTTTGACTTTTCATAAAATGCAACACAAGTTTCCAACCAAACCAGAAATTTCTTTGAAAGTGATAATACCGTATTGGATATGCAAGAATGATGCTACCTGTAAACAACACAAAGGTCATTCTTTTCTATGGGATGCCGAACTGACCATGACTGGAAAGAAATTATCAGGTAACTGCTAAAGACAATTTATGACATTTATATGGAAGAGAATTTGACAGCAGAAAGTCAATGAGCCAAAGTGCTTCTTTGAAAGAGCGGAAAAATGAAAGGAAGAAGAGTGAAAAACAGGTCAGAAGTAGGGAAACTATTGTAAAGCTGGAAAGAAATGCAATTGATTTATTCATTCTTCTAACCATCATTTGTCTTTGAAAATCAAACTGCTATGATACAATAGATGGATGTTGGTTATATTACTTTCAAACTGTTTTATAGCTTTATTGCCTCTTTACTTGCTGAAATGTTGAGGAATAAAAGAACCATAGAGCTTAATGCAATTATCTGGACCATCTGATGTAATATTTTCACAGTAGGGCTAAAAAGGTGACTGATGCTTGGAAGACAAGCTATGAGAAGCCTGGGGAACATAGTTAAAAGTAGGGTTGGCTTTGCGCTCAGTTAGCTTTTACAGGAGCAGCTGAGTCTTGAAGCTGGACCTCTGTTATCACCATAAACACAAACTGATAGGAGGAAGAACAGAAGGAACAAGCTTGGCCATCACTTGGAAGAACTTGCTGAGTCCTAATCATGGACTCAGTTGTCTCTTGTGAATGTCAGTTTAATACAGGATGATGAAGATGTAAAGTATGTAAAGCAATCTCCACTGTTATCTCTGATCAGTGACTGAGGAGAACAGATTTCCTCTGGCTGCTCTCTTCTCAGTTTCTCCACTGTCTAAGTTCCAAGGTGACCCTGGCCACATAATTGGACACCACGACCCAGGTAGTCTCCCGGCTCAACATCTCGCCGATGATGTCTTCCAGAGATGCTTCTGTAGAATTTCCTGTTCTGCATCAAAGTGTGGAAGTAAAAAAACATGTGCTCCACATCTTCCTGCACAGGCTGGCAGACGGGGCACGAAGCATCATCAACCAGCCCAAAGTGGTGTTGGTAGGTGCTGAAGCAGCCATGCTCCATCAACAGCTACATGAGATAATAATCCACCTCTCCATGCTATCTTGCTAATCACGCAATATCCAGGATGAGATGATGAGTCTACCTTCCCTTGGTCGATGCATCCCAGATCTGCTGCCATCACGCTGTCCTCTCTATCCTGGCTTCCACAGAAATTGTGTGTTGTTCTGTCACCTGGTTTTCTCGCCTTTGCCGGTAAATCTCCACCTGTTCCTCTGCCACCAGATGGATTGGCATATCAGCAATGACACACATGGCATCGTGTGTGTGTGTGTGTGTGTGTGTGTGTGTGTGTGTGTGTGTGTGTGTGTGTGTGTGTGTGTGTGTGTGTGTGTGTGTGTGTGTGTGTGTGTGTGTGTGTGTGTGTGTGTGTGTGTGTTAGAGAAAGTGTGTGTGTGTCCATGGATGAGCATGTAAGCAAACATGTGTGTATTCAAGAGAAGAGAGAATTTAGCATGAATTCAAAGTACTACTGTTGTGTCTTTTAATAGAATTCACACTGCTGAATCATATACTCATTTAATCTTGGAGAAGCCTTACTTGGCATATTACTTTTCATTCCTTTTGTTGTCTTACTCATAGATTAAATAAACCAGTTCTATTGAACTTTACATTTCTATGTTCTTATTCAGTGCCTGTCACCAGCTGAGTGTAGGACTGAAACAGCTGATTAATACTGACCACCGATAATGTTTACAACCAGACCATCACCATTGCGGAGGCCTTGACAGTTCCATGACCCTCATTTCCCCATCCCTACCTCCTCGTCATTTTTGCTTTTACTCTTATTCCCTTCTGTTCTGATCCTTGACGAAAACATTGCATTGCCAAGTCAAAACAAGACAATAGGAATATAAGTCTGATAACCATGCTGGTCCTGTAGGACCAGAGATTCTAAGAAGCAGAAGGATTTGGTGGAAGGGAATAAAAGAGTTACAATATTTGTCAATGGACTTTCAGTTTTGTTACTGTAAGAGGACAATATCTTTGGCTTTTTATTTAAGTCTAAAGCCAGACTCAAGGACACATACACAAAACAATGTGTCCAAGGATAGTCACAGGCTAATTTCTTTCTAAAGTGATAAATAAAAGAAGTAGGTCTATCAAGTCCTTTAATGGGCTTCAATGTTTTTAAGTACTTTTGCTTATATTCATTTGGAAATGATTGCTTTACTGTCATATTTTGCATTAACTTAAGTTTCAAGACTCTCTTCAAAAACAGTCCTGTAAACAGTTGATTACAATACATTTAGGAGTAATGCAGAGTTTGAAAAAAGTTACTTGTTTGGACTCCACTACATGCAAAGTTTGCAAACCTTCCATGAACATGACTGTGGGCTTTTCTGTCTGGAGTATTTTGACAGCTGCTTTTTCATCGTTTGATTGTGCTGAACCAAACCAAAAGATCAAAGCAGAATTGTATTGATTTATTTCATTTAGAAGTTGTACTATTGCCACAGCTCTCAGAGCAACATACAGAATAAAACAGCATAATTAATAAAGCCAACAAACATCACCTTAAAACATGTAGCAAATTAAAAACAGTATTAAAATAGCATATTAAAAGCAAACAATAAATAAGAGAGCAAGAGCCACATTAGATGGGTCAGTGGTTGTGGAGCCAGAGATAAAGAATTCAATTCCATACTGTACATCCTGGGAAAAGAGACAGGCTGTATAACTTTGGGCAGTCTGCACAGTCCCAGGGCATTAATGTGACCCACGTTGAGTACCTGGGCTCACCACAGACTGCCCCTCTACCTGCCCCCACCGCCTGATGTTGGCAGCGGCAGTGGTGATCGCGCTTTGTCTCCGCTGCTCTGAGCAGCCTCCGGCTCAGTCCCATCCCCTCTGCAGCCTTTGCCCAAGCCAATCACCATGTTGGAGAAA
The DNA here is from genome assembly GCA_030440675.1 of Furcifer pardalis. Lineage (NCBI taxonomy): Eukaryota > Metazoa > Chordata > Lepidosauria > Squamata > Chamaeleonidae > Furcifer > Furcifer pardalis. Next base: position 47,542,625 of record CP126895.1, read on the forward strand.
TTTTTGGAGCCTCCTCCATTTCAAAATCCACAGCACTGGAAGAGGAAATCTGGAACCCTGCGCTAACATCAGTCTTGCTGCACCAAGGGGCTCTCCCAGCGCCGCAGGTTTTGAAATGAAGGAGGCTCCAAAATTCCCCCAATGTGATGATCGGCTTTGGGAAAGGCTGCAGAGGGGATGGGACCGAGCCAGCGGCTGTTTGGAGCAGCTGAGACAAAGTGCGATCACCGCTGTTGCTGCTGACGTCAAAACTGTCAGCAGCGGGAGCAGCCCACCTACAGCCCCTGCAGCCGCGTGTTGGGGGCAGGACTAGACCAGCAAAAAAAAGTTTGGGCACAACTGGCTTATATGAATAATTTTGTTCTAGTTTGGCATATATCTTATTTTGTATCAACAGATTTGCTTCAAAAGTATACAGAGGGAATATTCTCATCCATTAGACTGCACAGATTTCTGCAAGTAATTTTTATGGCATAACCCATTTCCATTCCAAATCACTCACTTCATTTTATTTTTACAATCAGAGAAGACAGAATGCCTACAAAAAGTGCACTATAATAATTGTACTTTTCTCAATACAAGCAAGTTCTTTTTGATGTGAGTGAGAGCATTGCTCAAGGTGAAACCTTGAGTAAAATGTGATCTGTTCCTTGTTTAATGGACTAGATTAGTTAATTAACATCTTAATGACTATCAGATGAAACAACAATTTTATTTTTAGCCTTGAGCTCAGGGTTGATTCAGTATGTCACTTACAATGTCAAATTAGCTGTCTGAATTCACCTCAGTCCTTGGGGAGAAAATAAGGAAAGTGAAATTACAATTCCCCCCTCTCTCTCTCACACACACACACACTTTTGATAGTGAAGCAGGTTGTGGCAGTGTAGATCCATGCACTGTAGGTCTATTTAATGATAAAAGGGTGTCAAACTGAGCATAGTGAGAAAATGCCTTTAAACAGTATGAAAAATTGTACGGGTTTTTCCTATAATGAGAGTGACATGATAGAATGACACTGTCAACTTGACAATTTTTAACAATGCAAACCTGTACTGTTAGAGTTTCAGTAAAGCCTGGAAGCATTTTTAAATTGTTAATAGTATTGGACGTGGCCTGAAGAAACTGGTTTAGATCTCTCTTATTCCTTAGTCAAGTAATCAAGGGTTTTCTGGAGCAAATGACACTCTGTCAGCCTTACTTTTCAGTTAACATAACTGGAACAATACTGACACTATGTTTCCTCAAATTGAATAAGATTACTGCTATAACACAAATTCTGCGTATTTATTTATGTGGCTGCATATTTATTTATTTGATTGACTGTGCAAGTGAACAATCAAATTTAATTGTTTGTTTGTTGGCCAATCCCCTGCCCAAAAAGCCCCAAAGAAAAGCAACGAACCCATGGCAGCTCACAAAAATTATCACAGATTTTGAAATGCCATAAAAATATGTTTTAAAACAGCTAAATATTTATAAATGTCAAAACCACAGTTAAAAACAAGCTTTAAATTATTGTAAAAACATTTAAAATTCTCCAAATTAAATAAATCTAGCACTCTTAAGATCTCTATTTGCACACAGAGACACACCACAGAGACAGACACAGACACACACGCACTTGAACAAACATCCAAATGTCCATACATCCATAATGCAGAAATGAAAAAAATATGTGTTTGTTGTTGTTATTATTATTGTGTGCCATCAAGTTGGAACCAACTTACAGCAAACCTAGTAGGGCTATAAAGATAACTGAGGTATTTCAGGAGTAATTTTATCACTTCATATCACCAATGTGTTTGTATAAACCTGGGTCTAGTCCATCACTCTGTCCACCATGCTACAATGGGTACCATACACATATACATAGTAATATTTGTGTGCCGTCAAGTCAAGTCTGACTTATGGAGACTCTTTCAAAGATTTTCCAGATACAGAATGCTCAGAAATGGATTAACCTGGAGGAGCCCTGGTGATGCAATTGTTAAACTGCTGATGCTGTTGTTGTTCAGTTGCACAGTCAATTCTGACCTTTTGCAACCTAATGGACCATTGCCTGCCAGGCACCCCATCCTCCATCCTCCTCCTCAACCCACCCAGCTCTGTGCCGATTGCATCAACAATACCATCTAGCCATCTCATTTTCTGCCGCCCCCTTCTTCTCTTGCCCTCAACCTTTCCCAGCTTCAAGGCTTTCTCAAGCGAATCCTCTCTTCTCATTTGATGTCCAAAGTACTTTCGGTTCATTTTCCCTATTTGACCTTCCAAGGAGCAGTCAGGGTTGATTTCTTCTAAAATTGACCTATTTGTTCTCCTCGCTGTCCAGGGGACTCTCAAAACTCTCCTCCAACACCACATCCCAAAGGTATCTATTCTTCTGCGCTCAGCTTTCCTAATGGTCCAGCTCTCACAACCATACATTACCACCGGGAATACCATTGCTTTGACTATGCGGACTCTTGTCTGCAACGTGATGTCCCTACTTTTAACTAATATGTACTTTTAACTAATATGTACTGTAGCCAAAATGGTGTGAGTTTGATCCTGATGGCGACAAGGTTGACTCAGCCTTTCATCCTTCCAAGGTCAGTAAAATGAGTACCCAGCATGTTGAGGGCAAAATGCTAATTAACTGTAAACTATCTAGAGCAGGAGTTTGCAACCTACGGCCCACAGGCCAGACCCGGCCCACGGTATCAAATCATCCAGCCTGTGACAACAACCCTGGAAATGGAAGTGGATGCATTTACGACAGCCATAAATGTGCCTGGGCCTGCGCAAGCATGGCAATGCTTTTGGCAGGGGGAACCCACATGTCTGGCTCGCTCATTTGTCTGAGGGTGTGTGGTCTGGCCCATGGCATGAAAATGTTGAGAATCCCTGGCCTAGAGGGTGTTCTAAGCACCATGGGGCAGTATACAAGGATAATTGCTATTGATGGAGTACCCAGAAAGAGCCTCCTAGAAGACTGTGGTATTTTTGAACCACAATTAGGTGTACCTTGGTAACGGCAACCTTGTGCTACCAGCTAATCTTTCTCACACTACGTCAGGTGAAAAGAACTGCAGAATAAATTCACCCAAAACTACCTTCATTTTGACAGTTTCACATCTAGCCTAGACATGGAAGAAGATTGCTATTGCTATACCATCCCGTTCTTCTGGCGGGAGCCCTGAGACTGTGCTACTTGTCCAAGGGCACACAGGCTTACTCTTCTCATGGAAGGCACAGTGTGAAATCAAACATCCAACCTCTGACTTCTCAAACAGGTACCTAAACTAGTAAGCACCATATCCCTCAATTCCTTGATTGACCAGACTATCAAGGGATGAGTTCCTGCTGGACAAAACTCACTTTCCATTCCTTTCGCTACTACGCTTTTCTTCCCTAGGTTCAACCAAAACTTTTCACAATTGGATCTTCCCATCTTTTTATTTGGGGGGGGGGCTGCCAAGAGGTCTTTTTGCTCTTCTGGGATACCACTCGGTGACTGCTGCTGTCCAACAACCATCTATCATTCGAGAAATGTGTCCAGCCCAGCACAATTTCCATTTATGATATTCAGCATATACTGAGCACCACATATGCACATACGATTGCCCTTGTGTTTCATAGTCATACTAATCCAGGGAAGAAATCAGCAAATTTACCTCTTCCCTACTCTGAGAGGAGAAGTGGGATGGAAAATCCCAAGATCTCATTATTTGCAGAGAACACTTTCTATAACTGAACAGAGGATCTGCAGTCTCAGCTCCAGGTTGATGGAAGGGACTGAATCTAAAATCCTTTTTCTCGCTGTCCATTATTTAATGAGGGCTGTCAGAGTTTATTCCAGCTGATCATCATACTTGAATCTGGCTTCCACTAAGCCCCCAAAGGTTGACGTTGATCTGTATATAATCACCTACATTTTAAGTGTGAATGGAAAAGTTGAAATCGCAATGCCACTTTCATGAAAAGCTGCCAGATATTTTCATGTTATGGAAGGAAGCAGAATACAATGGTTGCATAACGCAGCTGATTTGGAGGCACAGTTAAAGATAAGCAAATTATGTGTTACCATTATTAGTGTCTTATTTATGACATCGAATTATAGAATTTTATCTCTCAGGGAGTAAATTTTCCATGGAAAAAGAAAAGAAAAAATGTTACTTTAACTTTTTTTATTTTAAAAAAATATCATCTGTCTTTCTGATTAGTGTGTGTTGAGTCATCTAAAGAGACATTAGGTTCTGAAGGTTAAGCATGGCTGAGGAGCCTTATGAGTCAAAGGCTGAAGGAAGAGAGAACAATGCAGTCTTTTTTAAAGGCATTGTGTGGAGGCTGGTTACTGTAGAAATACAAATTAAACTTATTTTTATCATAAATGAGAACTTGTGGGCTTCTTCTTCCATGTCCTGATCAAACCTTGGACTGTAAAAAGGAAGCCACTTTCTTTGCTTTGTCGTTGCCCATAGTAAAGTCCTCATTGATACAGGTTTCTGGCAGTAATTGGCAAAGCAGTAAATGAGTTGGATTCTGTATCTCTCTGCATGTTGTAGTCTGCCAGAAGCCCCCAGTTGAACATGTTGGTCTTGTATTTAGGGACTCCAACTCTCAGCCTATTCAGGGTCCTCTAAGTGACTTAGGGAAGGTTGAGATCTCATCTATATCCCCCTTTAATGTTGTTCCTTGTCCAGTGAGCTCCTTCCTGCATCTTCTAATTTGGATTTGCTCTTTCATATCCTCAAGAATGTTTGTTCTTGTCATAAAGCTCTTCCCGTATCCGCACTGGCAGACTTGAGGAACATATCCATTCAGAGGATGCTGATGGTCATTCTCTTGATTAATAAATACAGTTATCTTCAGTCTGGTCTACTCTTTTGACCCTAGTAAGCTTGTTATCTTTGGTAAGATTATTTATTTTATGGAGCAGAATCCTATGATTGACTGTATCATGTGCTGCAGTTAGGTCAATGAAAGCCACTCCCATAATTTGCTTTCTTTCAAAGCCATCGTCAATGTGTTGCATATGGTTAAGGATTCTGTTACCTTGGGTAGAAGAGCACTGTCCTCCCCTGTCAGGATCAGGACCTGTACAAAGCACTAACCCAGCTTGCACAGATCTCCAGAGCTAGCAATTTCTTTCATACCTAGCTCTAAGAGACTAGAGCTACAGTTCCTTTCCCACCCCTCTTTCTTCAGCAGAATGGAAAGCACCATCTCCTCTCTTATTCTGTCTTCTCTTTTGAGTTATTGGGTTGGAAGGTGGAGAGGAGCATTGGGAACTCTGTCCAACTTGTGAAGCAATGTGGGTGCTCCTACAATGTATGCTGCTTTCTCAGGTAGAACAGATATTGCGGCATGCAAGCATCACCACTACCTTTGGGTCTTTGTCTTCCTTCTCCCCATCCTCCTTTATCTATCTATTTATTTATTTATTTGAGACCAAAGCACTACAATTTTAAACCAACATGATTTTAAAAACAACAATCTATTATGAGCTGGGCATTGATTGTAGAGGATCCAGAGCTTACAGCAGGAGTGCCCAAACTTTTCAGGCTGTGGCCTGGTCACATGATTCAGGAAGCCAGTCACTATGGCCCAGGGGCCAACTCTGGCCCCTGACACCAATTCATCTGGCCCACAAAGCTCTCATCACTCCTGGATGCATTTTACTTCCATTTCCAGGAGTGATGAGGGCTTTGTGAGCCAGATGAATTGGTGTTTGGGGCCAGATCCACCCCCAGATCATAGTTTGGGCACTCCTGGTTTACAGTGTTGAAGTCCCAAGACTTTCTGAATAGAAGAGACCATGATGTCACCTGCCACCCCCTCAGACTTCTCCTTTTTCCTCTTAGCTTAGCTGCCATTTTTTTAGTAATTGGGAAAGAAATGGTCTTTTTCAGAATAGTGTGTTGTTGAAAGTTACACACACACACACACACACACACACACACACACACAATCTCAGGCAAAATATTTAAGGGTAGTTTGGTCTTCAATGAACAATGTAGACATTTTTTAGTATGTTTGTCCAATAAATCTACTATTTTTTATTTTAGGCAATTTGGAAAAGGAAAAACAGTCACACACACACACACACACGATTCGTAGTTTTCAGAACTCTTTTGTAGATATGAGAATAGGATTACAGGGTATTAAGAAACTTACAAAAAGTCAGTGCAATATCCAAAAAATGGAGTAAAGGGGGGGGGACTACATGGTCCAATTTTGGCTTTCCAAATCCACATGCCACAGCACTGCTGGGCTGATTGGTTTTGACCCAATATTTCTGTGCTCCATTGTGCACTATTACAAGATTTCTGGTCTCAAAAGGGCTGCAAACAGATCTTCCAAACAGCATTCAGGTAGAACAGGCATGAGACTAATTGTTTTACATAAATCCATGTTTTACAATGTAAGGCTTTTGTCAGACAAGCTGACTGAGGATAAAAGTTTGACTTCAACCTTGTGAAGCGGGAAGTGGTGGGGGGGAGTGCTGGTCTGGCAGGAGGAGAGGGTCATAAACAGTTAATCATTGTTTACTAGAAAGCTGATGGTACACTGCAAGCTTAAATTCTGATGGTACACTGCAAGCTTTTGATGAAAGTCTTAAAAGGACAGGAACCATGAGAGGCAGTTCTGTACAATGGTACCAATATGTACATTCATGCTGCCCCATTTCTTATTGTGTTCAGGTTTTGAACAACTGGCATCATCTTAATCAGTGTGACCTCTATCCATGTATATTAGGAGTAGCAGCACTAGTTCAGTTGCCATGATCAGCATGAAGTCAGCTAAAGTGTTTTTGGCACTTGCTAGGCCTACATCATTGGTCCCTGGAAGATAAATTGTTCTCAGGTTCTCATTTGGTACAGTTAATAAACACGAGCTGCAGATAACTGTTATACATTCACATTGTACTGCACAAGCGAGATGATGGTTATGTAACTAAGTCCCTTAATAACCAAATTCAAATTTTAATAAAGTTTTTCATTTATCTATTTAATTCTGTACAATCCTGACTTGGTGGGAAGGTGAATAAACTGGTGTAAAGCAAGAGTTTGGCCTTGCAATTTAGCCTGGACATTTATTTATTTATTTATTTATTTGTTTGTTTGTTTGTTTGTTTGTTCAAATTTATATTGCCGCCCACTCACCGTGGCGACTCAGGGCGGCTTACAGATAATACATTACATTACAATACATTACATTACAATATGTTGGGGTGGGCACAGGGGGGGCGGGGGGCGGCAAGGTCCTCATCCTGCCCTGGCTTCTTCTTCCCCTAGCAGTTGGCGTAGGCACAGGGGGAGGGGTGGCAAGGTCCTCATCCTGCCCTGGCTTCTTCTTCCCCTGGCAGTTGGTGTAGGCACAGGGGGAGGAGCGGCACGGTCCTCATCCTGCCCTGGCTTCTTCTTCCCCTGGCAGTTGGTTGACATTCTCAATGACAGGACAAAAAGGGGAAATATGAACCTCTACATCAATTTTAGGATGCAAGCTCTACTTGTCTAGGAGTAAATCCCACTGAATTCAGTGCAGCTTATTATTATTATTATTGGATAGCTGTGGCAGATTGCACCATCTCTCGTTTTAGCACAGAGCTCCTACTTAGTAACAGAAAGCAATAGCTTTGAGTCTGAGAGACGGAGAGAAGGAAGGAAAGAGGAAGCTCTGCATATTTTGGATTTTATATAACATTGTGCTTTTATGAAGTATTTTCTATTAAGTAGCTTCAGTCTGGAATTTTGTCATCTTGGTTTTCTCAAGTATGCACAACTTAGTCATAAGAAAAGAATAATATAATATACATTTCTGCCTTTATAAGCTATAATTGGAGAGTAAAAGTTGGCATTATGCAACACAGGTCTGACAGTACTTCTGGGGGGGATAGGGTGTTCTTCAAAGAGCAAGGAAAGGGGGGTTGAGCATTGTGTGTTCCTCTGTTGTGCTGCATCTGGTTTCTGTCAGAATGAATCTTGTTCATCTTGGTTTCAAGGTTTCTATTCTGTGTGTTTTAAAACCAAGGTCAAGCAGTAGGCAGCGCAGAGACCTTGAAGGTGTCATTGACAAGGAATATATAAGCTTTATAGCCACAACACTAATTATTTAACATTTATAGAGAAGGATATAGGTAGGCATGCTAAGACCTCCTCCTCCCCCCTCCCTGTAACTGAGTCTTTACTCACAAACCTTTCAACAGACCAATAGGATGCCTATTTGTATCTGCAGAACCCTAGATATTTCTGAATATATGACTATATAACTATATAGCAAATGTGGAAAGTATAAAAGGTATATGCATTGGTGTGTGTGAGAGATGGGGGGGATGAGAGGGGGGTGTTAACCTTGGCAGATGCAGTCTTTAACCAGAAAGAGATAGCTTTAATTTTTAAAACCAAAGCTTCATCATAACATTATGCTGGGCTTTTTTCTTTCCAACATAGCTTAGAGCATTGTTTCCCAACCTTTGCTTTTTAGACTTCAATTTATAGAAGCCTCAGTCAATTTCCCAAAGCACTGAACAGCTGTGCTGACTTAGACTTCTGGGAATCGAAGACGCACTGTGAGGTGTGAGACCCACATTGGGATCCACTGGCTTAGAGAGTTTCTTCCTAGTATTATGTATTTTTTATACACAAGCTACTAATGAAAGAAGGCATAACTGTTTCACCACTTTCCCCCATAACCTCAAATGTTTCTCACTAGAAATGGACCACTAATTCCATCCCTACTGTACTTCTTATACCAGCGATGGTGAACCTTTTAGAGACCAAGTTCCCAAACTCAACAGGCTGCCGTCCATGCTGCAGAGCGGCAGAATGAACTCTTTGCTGGGGAAAGAAAGTGCTACCATTGAGCTGTTGGGTAAAGGTGCAGGGCAAACTCTGTGCTGGCGGGAGGGAGGAAGCGCTCCTATTGAGCTGCTGAGCAGAGGGGTGGAGGAAACTCTGTGCTGGGGGAGGAAGGAGGTGCTACCATTGGGCTGCTGGGCAAAGAGGCAGGGTGAATTCTGTGCTGAGATGACAGTGCAAGTGCCCACAGAGAAGGCTCTGAGTGCCATATGTTCACCACTGTCTTAGATTCATTGTCAATGAGTTTGATTCTAATAGTTAATTCCTTATCAAAAACAAAATGATGGAAGGTTTCTAAGTTGGAAGACTGAAAATATGTTGAAAAATGACATCTTTAGCAGTAATTTTAGTAGTAATTGTACTTTAGTAGAAGTAGTATTTGTTAGATTCATGTCAAAAAAGTTGAGCAAAATCCAAAAATAAAACTATAAAAATGTAATGGACACATGGTTGTTTGTCACAGAGGGGGAAATTTACAATGATATTTGCCCCCCAACCCCAAATGATGAGACAGACAAGTGTACTGGGTTTAAAATGGGCCACTTTATTAAACCAACCAAAAAACATGGGATAACTGTCTGCATGGTGGGAGTAGCACAGGTGAGCAAACCAATTGAAAGATTAAGCTATAGTGCTAATTGAGTTAGTCCATAACAGAAGTGGCCTCCTGGTTCACACTTCTGCCCTTGTTTCAGGTGAACATGAATTGGGGCTCCCAAGGCCTCCGACTTGGTTACCCCTGTTAGTGGAATGCATTTAACCGACCGCAGCTGACCTCACCTTGCCTCGCTACATTTGGTCAGTCAAATGCGCTCCTTGTCTGAAATGGGTAGACTAAGCAATGGCTCACCCGTGCTACCCGCCCGCCAAAACAGAAAAACCATACCCTGATACTCAACCAGTAATGCAGTGTGGGATGGGCGAAAACTCCACACACCAAACGGCCAATCATGGTGTATGCAAAAATTCCCATCCGGCCCACAAGGCAGCCAAAACAGTCACACTGCAAACAGGGAGGGAGGGGGGGAGATAAAAACGCTCTCAGCTCTGTCGCAGGCGCCGGCAAAGAGGCCGTGCCTGAGCCCGCCCGGCCTTAAATAGGCCGGGCTCTGCTCAATCAGCGCCCGCCACTTGTCCGCCTCGACCACGAGGCGGGAGGCAAAGTGCACGCCCGGAGACGCGCTCCGGGCGTGCGTACATTTCTTTAAATATTTGGATAGCCAAGATATCCAAATATAAAATAACTTTGCTACACAGTAGAGTCAAAATGAGGGAAACAAGAGAAGCGAACACTCACACAGAGAATGCAATCAACAAAGTTAATATAATTTCTGATCTCAAAAGGACTGCAAACAGATATTCAGAACAACATTCAGACAGAACAGTCATGAGACTAATTGTTTTACAGAAATCCGTATTTTAAAACGTAAGGTTTTCATTAGCCATGTGTTGTCACACTTGTAAGGTTGATCTGAGAGAAAGAGATCATTGGCCTCTTGAGCAGGATGATGTTTGAATAAGGAAGAGGTTTTCCTTCTTCAATAAAGGAAGATAGTAAAATCCTTGTGGAGGTTGGCTATTGTGTTTTTCATTAGTGCAATGTACAATAGCCAACCTCCACAAGACTTTTACTGTCTTCCTTTACTGAAGAAGGAAAATGTCTGTGGAGGTTGGCTATTGTGTTTTTCATGAGTGTAATAAGGGCTGCGATGGCAAGAAGCTTGTCTTGTTAGCTGGAAGACTGGTAAGTCAGCAGTTCAAGACTCGGGTACTGTATGATGGATTGAGCACCAGTCTCTGTCCCTGCTCTTGGAGACATGAAAGGAGCCTCATTCAGGCGTTCCCTGAGTAGAGTTTCCACAAAAATCCTTTCAATCCAAAATAATTTCTGACACAAAATTATTATTATTAGTGCAATATCTCTCATTTCTAATATCTGAGATATACCCAGCAAATCAGAAGATTTTTTAAACTAAATATAAAAAATGCTCCAGAAATTGCAATACCTTCTTGTGGACCCAACACCTTGGCCAGTTCTAACTGAGCAAATCATGATGAAAAACATCCCATGTTTAAGATGCGTTCTGGGACTAAAACTTCTTCACATTTCCCAGCATGCAGCCAATTTAGCATATGCTCCATTGTAGAATTACAGTACTGTACATCATTCTAGAGGAGTCTCACAGGCTGTAATAGCACCTACACACTCATCCTCTTAAAACAATTCAACATGATATGATTCTCAGAACAATATTGTTCAGATGACTGTTTTGTTCATATAACTTGCAGGGCAAGTGTGGGGACCCGGGAATGGGGGATCCCATGTAGGGTGGCTGATCTAAGGGACAGCCACCCTTTCTGTTGTGTTTTAATGTTCTTATGAACTTTTATAGTTTTAAATTAGAACTTGTATTATATTATTATTGGTTTAAATTTTGTTTTAACTTATATGTAAACCGCCCAGAGTCGGGTTTTATCTGATTGGGGTGGGATAATAAATACGAGTAATAAATAAATAAATAAATAAAAATTTAGTGGCAAAAACTCATTTATTTTGACAGACATTCACTGAATTTCTCTTTTAGTATACTGTAGTTTAATTTCTGCGGGGTTTTAAACTGGTGATTATTCTTTGAGTATGCTTAATGTTATTGTTGCCATGGGTTTATTTTTTTATCATTGGGTGACATGTTTTAATGTCATTATAATATTGTATTTGTTTTATAATGTTACATATAATGTTATTTTTATTTATTGTTTGCCACTGTGAGTAGTACTTTAGCATTAAATTCAGCAGGATATAAAAGAAATAAATAAATAAACTCCTTACACTGTTTTCTTCAGATGAAGGACAAAGAGAAATCAAAGGGCTGAAGCCAAAAGTTAACCTTTCTCTTGTACCAGTGCATGATTGCTGTTGGATAAGAATGAGTGGATTAAAGGGATATGAAAGCAAATAGAGAGTTGAAGAGAATACGGACACATTCTTACTGAAGGAGTAGGACAGATTATCATGTCAGAATGGACATCAACAACTTGAGATATGCAGATGATACCACCCTAATGGCAAAAAGTGAGGAGGACTTTAAAAAAGCTCCTGATTAGGTTGAAAGAAGAAAGTGCAAAAGCTGGCTTGAGACTCAACATCAAGAAAACCAAGATCATGGTAACAGGCCCTATCAGTCCCTGGAAAATGGATGGGGAAGAAGTAGAAGCAGTGACAGATTTTACTTTCTTAGGATCAAAGCTCACTGCAAATGGAAATTGCAGCCATGAAATAAAAAGGCGACTGATTCTTGGGAGGCAAGCGATGAGAAACCTGGGGAACATAGTGAAAATTAGAGACATCACATTGCAAACAAAAATTCGTATTGCCAAAGCAATGGTATTTCCTGTGGCAATGTATGGTTGTGAGAGCTGGACCATTAGGAAATCTGACTGCAGAAGAATAGATGCCTTTGAGATGTGGTGTTGGAGGAGAGTTTTGAGAGTCCCCTGGACAGCGAGGAGAACAAATAGGTCAATCTTAGAAGAAATTAACCCTGACTGCTCCTTAGAAGGGCGAATAGTAAAGATGAAGCTAAAGTACTTTGGACATCAAATGAGAAGAGATGATTTGCTTGAGAAAGCCTTGATGCTGGGAAGGGTGGAGGGCAAAAGAAGAAGGGGCCGGCCAAAAAATGAGATAGCTAGGTGGTATTGTAGACACAATGGGCACAAAGCTGAGCGAGTTGAGGAGGATGGTGGAGGACAGAAGTGCCTGGCGGACAGTGTTCCATGGGATCGCAAAGGGTCGGAATCGACTGCGACTGAACAACAACAACAAAACCTAAAGGACCAAGCCAAACAAGAATTCTAGGCCTTATTGACAGACAAAGAAGAAATGAATCACTGGACACAGAGGGTATCCATCTGATATTTATTAACTAAAATATAATAGGGTACACAGAAAGAGCCTTCTTAAAGCTTGTGGTATATTTGAACCACATTCGAGCATACCCTGGTAACAGCAAATTTGTGTTGCTGGTTAATCTTTCTCACACTAGGTGAGGGAACTGCAGAATGAACTCACCAAACGAGTTCATTTTGGCAGTTTCATATCTGGCCTAGACTCGGAAGAAGAACTAAAATATGAAAACATTGGTCTTTTTGCACAATTATGTAACATAAGATCAATATCCATGCAAAAATGTGGAAAGTGTAATTAAGAGTTAGAGATAGAGGGTAGGCATAAAGCAAAACCTCTCTATAGAGAAATTTAAAAACTCCTCTGTTCTCCCTCAAGTTTAATTTATTTTTTAATGGAATGGCAAGTGGTAATGAATATTCTAAAACTATATTATATTGTAATTGGCTTTTTAAATTACTTATATTGAAAATTATTTTATTAATACAGTATGTTTGTATTTTTGCTGTAAACTGCTTTAGGGAGATTAGAGTTGTAAAAGTGCATAAAAATAGGTTAAATAATAACATGATAAATTCATCTGTACAGTACATGACTTGACTATAGAATTTGTTTTCACAATGAAGTGATGGCTTACTTTAAAGTTGTGAAGAGGGATTAGACCAGCAATGGCCAATCTTTTTACGCCATAGGCCTGACCATGCCCCCCAGACAGCTGAGTGGGCTGGATCACACCCAGCGAAAGTGGGCACATTTACAGCTGTCGTAGTGACAAGCTGGATGGATTGGCACCATGGGCCAGGGCTGTCCCACAGGCCATAGGTTGGGCTCCCCTGGATTATTTATGATTTATTGACATGAACTTGTAATTTTACATATGCTGTGAACCGCCCTGAGTCGGTCCTACCGAGTAGGGCGGTATAGAAATTGAATAATAATAATAATAATAATAATAATAATAATAATAATAATAATAATAATAATAATAATAATAATAATAATAATAATAATAATAATAATAATAATAATAATAATAATAATAATAATAATAATAATAGACCAATATTTCCCAACCTCTGGTTTTTTTCAACTTCAGTTCCAAGAAACCTACCAGTAAGTCAATTCCCCAAAGTTCTGATCAGCCAATGTCCTGGCTTAGACTTCTGTTTGTAGGATTACCATGAGATCCTGCTTAAACAGCACGATGGCTGGGATATTCTGGAAGCTGTAGTAAGCCAAAGAAGTTAAATGGCCTTGTTCCATTTTAATCAACAAAAGAAATTGAGAGTTGTAATTTTTAAACATATATGTACTGTCTTAATCTAATAACTACCATTATAGAGAACAGTGAAACAAAATCATAAAATGTTAAAACCAGCAAATCTATTACGTACATTAAATTCAGCAAATCAAAAATAAAATTCCTCCCAAGGAAAATAATTTATGTGGCTTTTAAATTTGTAACTGAAAAGCCATCTGTTTTGTTGCTTCCCTCTACTATGGTATCTAGTAGCTGTCACATAATCCTTAAAGATGCTTTAAGTGGCTTGGAATGTACTGAACAAGTTTTCTCATTTTTCATTGTAGACCTAATGAATGTAAGGTCACCATGCCCTTTTGTCAGAATAGTAGCTGCTTGGAAGCCTGAAATCCCCTATGCCTCCTCCTTTTAAAAAGGAATTTCTTTCTTTCTACTCAGCCCCTGCTAACATGGATGTATTTTACAAGCAGCATATTTCCAATATTTTGCATTATTTTTCCTGCTTTCTACTCAACAAAATATACACATTATTTCTTTTCTTCACTTCAGTATCACTCCACCCAATAGTAAGAGATCAAGGTTTTGGAATATGCAAGAAGTCTGAATATTTCCTGCATAGAATGGGCCTTCAGTTAAGGACCATCTTTTAGTCCTTCAGGGTGTTACATCTGCAAGCACTTTTTGCTCATAATCTCATTGCTTTCCAGATTTTTTAAAACCATATTCTTATTTGCCTAGATCAGGGGTGCCCAAACTATGGCCTGTGGGCCAGATGCAGCCCCCAACACCAATTCATCCACCCCTGAAGCCCTCATTCCTCCCTGAAGGGGAAGTAAAACGCACCCGTATGGGTGTGTTTTACTTCCACTTCTGGGAGCGATGAGAGCTTCAGGGATGTATAAATTGGCATTGGGGGCTGCATCCAGCTCCCGGGCCATAGTGACCAGCCCCCTGAATCACATGACCAGCCCGCAGCCCAAAAAGCTTGGGCACCCCTGGCCTAGATCTACATGTTCCATGAACTACAACAGGACCACACACCCTCAGACAGCTGAGTGGGCCTGGGTGGTGGTTCCCTCCACCATAAGTAATGCCATAAAATGTGTCTATGGTTATCGTAAACACATTTACAATGGCAGTAAATGAGTTTGCAGCCAATTCACCAGCAATGGCAGTGGCTTGAATGAGGCCAGTTTATTTGGTGCCACAGGCCAGATCCAGCCCACAGGCCGTAGATTGTGAACCCCTCAACTACAAGAATGATAATGAAACCCACCTCTCTGCACCAACCCTTTCCTTTCTTATCAAAATGAGCAAGAACTGTTGACTATGTGGAATAACATCACTATCTTGTCAGTTTTCCAGCTTCCTTTCAGTTTTAATGAAAGAGAAAAGGGAATTTCAAAACTGGGGTAGCAAAATGGTATGCTAAAGGATATGTTCCTTTTATTTTTAGTGAATATCCTAATGAACTTTTTATATGTACAGTAATACTCCGTATAACGCGAGTACCGTATATCGTTAAATCCGCATAACGTTACAAGATTTTCGGAAACATCTTGTATCGAGTAACGCGATTTTAACGTTACACGAAACAGTCGTTCTTAGCAGCAGGGTGGGTGGAAAGCTGAACGGGGTTCTCCGTTCAGCTTCCCAGCCACCCTGCAGCTACGGAGGCAGGGGTGGGGTGGCTGGAAAGCTGACGGGGGGCTCCCCCATCGGCTTACCCAGCCACCCCACAGCTGCGGAGGCATGGGCGGGTGGCTAGGGAAGCCGACAGGGAGTCCCCGTCAGCTTCCCCAGCCACCCTGCAGCTGTAGATCGGGTCCTCTGATCTCTCTGGAGGTGTTTCTGGGCTTCCCCGACGTCCTGAGCCAGTGCAGGAAGCCAGAATGTCAGATTTCGAATCCCGATGTTCTGGCTTCCTGCACTGGCTCAGGACGTCGGGGAAGCCCAGAAACACCTTGGATCGGGTCCCCACACCTCCCTGGACCCGGTGGGGGGGTCAGAGCCCCCAAAATTGGTAAAAAAAACATCCGTTTTTTTTACCAATTTTGGGGTTTCTGACCCCCCCCGCCGGGTCCAGGGAGGTGTGGGGACCCGATCCAAGGTGTTTCTGGGCTTCCCCGACGTCCTGAGCCGGTGCAGGAAGCCAGAACATCGGGATTCGAAATCTGACATTCTGGCTTCCTGCACTGGCTCAGGACGTCGGGGAAGCCCAGAAACACCTTGGATCGGGTCCCCACACCTCCCTGGACCCAGCGGGGGGGTCAGAAACCCCAAAATTGGTAAAAAAAAACGGACGTTTTTTTTACCAATTTTGGGGGCTCTGACCCCCCCGCCGGGTCCAGGGAGGTGGGGAAACCCGCTCCAAGCTGTTTCCAAAGTTCTCCCACCTCCCTGGAGGCAGCAGCAAGCCAAAATGTCAGGATTCAAATCCCGATGTTCTCGCTTCCTGCAGCCTCCAGGGAAACAGGGCTTTTTTTAACATTGTGTGTTCAATGTATCGCCCAACGTTAAAACCCGAATAACGACGGGACTTGTGGAACCAAGTCATAACGTTATTCGGGGTACTAGTGTACATACTTTCTCCTTGGCCTCCATAGCTTTAAAGTCGGCAATTAGAGACCTGGGTACTGCATGACAGATTGAGCGCTCATCTCTGTCCCAGCATTTGGGGACATGAAAGGAGCCTCATTTGGCCATTCCCTGAGCAGAGTCTCTTCCACAAAAATCCTTTCAACCCAGAATAATTTCTGACATGAAATTACAGTGGTACCTCACTTAAAGAGCATAATGTGTTCCGTGGGATTGCTCTTTAAGTGAGTTTGCTCTTTAAGCTAAACACCATTGTAAGTGACCAATTGTGACTTTTGGTGGGGTGGATTGTGAACCCTGATTAGTTGTTAAGTGAGTTTTTGGTTGGTTTTAGTTGTTAAGCAAGGTGACCATTCAGAGAAAATTCTGCTGTTTAGGCGAGTTAGTCTCTAAGCAAGGTACTCTTTGTGCGAGGTTCTACTGTATTATTATACAAAATGCTTGCTAAATTAAAGCTATGAGTCTCAAGGCCAAACTACACATTACACACAGATTGAGACAGACCTGCTCATTGAGCATTTGTATTTCCAAATGAAGGTTGTCTTTATCTCCAAAAGACTGATAATAAAATAAAGGATGTTTACTTCCAAATAATAGAAACAAAACATAGAAACATCTGATGTTTTCAGCAGGTAAGGGGTTCCCTCTTCAAATAATAGACTACCTCTAAGGTATAGTTTGGTGCTCCAGATGATTAATTTTGAACCTGGACCAAACCCAGACCTCCTCTCCCCAGCAAACATTTACCATAATCATCTCTGGGCAATGAGCATACACAAACACATGGTGATAAAACAGTTCTCATGATTTAGCCATAAAGATACCTATGAAAGTGCTGGGGATGGGGAATCATAAGCTGTTCATCCCAGGTACCAACATATGGCTTGAGCTGGCTCAGTCACCAAAGGAATGTTTTCATTTGTAAAGAAGTCTTTCTTTGTGTTTAGTAGGCAAAGAGGGAATTGAAATTCAAGAACAGCTGGAGTCCCAAAGTTCACCATCACTGCAATAAAGTCTATAAGGCAGCAGTACACAACATACAGCCTACATATAAACTGCAGCCCCTCCATGACAATTTGGGATCCCCATATATTACATTTTTAAATGGATAAATTTTAATAGCGCAAAGATTTCCTTGTGGACTCTAGGCAGGATAGGGGGAGGGAAATATTACCGTGTTTTAAGAGGGTCCCAGAACACCTGGGTATTTTCAATTTTAAAAAACAAGATGAGGGCTTATTCAGTTTAAAGCCTATCTTTCTTTTCCTGGTTTAACAATTTTTCAGTCAGATATGTTTTTAAAATAGTAAATACTGTAAATATGTTTTGGCTGCATATTTAACCCCATCCCCTTGGGATGCAGACTTTGAACTGCCACAAAATCTGAAAAATAGACTCCAGCTCCAACAAGATTGCCCATCCTTGCTCTAAGACCAGTGCTGAGGTTCCCACACCTGGAAACAACTTGGATCTCATTGAATTTTAGTTGTCAAAGTTGTCTGAGAGCTTGTTTTTTTTTTTTTTTTTAGTGTTACCACTGTAGTCCTTGAAATGAATGGCCATCAAGCCCAGCAACCAGTTAACATTACAGTCTATCTTCTGTTATCTTGGTTTCATATACCATATGGGTTCTTTCCTGGGTAAAGTTGACAAAGCCATAGCTATTCATGCCCTGGTTAATTCTACACTGGATTACTACAACACACTCTGCTTGAGGATGCTTTCGAAAACCATTCTCATGAAGACCCTGTATGGGTCAAAAGATAGCTTTTGTTTGTAAATTTTAAGTGTCTAATAAAAATATCACCTACTTTGTGTACAAAGAATATATGGCCTTCCCCCCCTCTTTTGTAGTTGATCTGCTCTCCCTTCATTTCTTTCGCATTTCTTTAAAATAAAAGTGTTAATTATCTTGCCTCACTTATTGGAAATGTATATACTAGCAGTGTCAGTCTCTTGATTGTATGTACTTGTTCTTTTGGAAGAAGCTTATTCCTCCAGCATACTGTCTAATGAAAATGACTTTTAAATACAGTGTTCAGACTTGAATAATATTAACAACCACAAGCAGAAGGCTAAAGGTAGTAATATCAGGTTATAAGGTAGGGTTAGTTTTCTAGATAAGTAATTATTCACTCCTTTTGTCAAGATTAAACATGGTTTTTTTGTTGACCTTGTTAGGTACTATTTACCATAATCTTGTGAAGATGAACATCTATTGCTGCTATAATATTTTGATATATAATTAATATGTACTAATGTGCACATGCAATATGCCTTAACATGCACAGCTTGACATGTGCTTATTTATTTTGAAGTAATTGCTTGGAAAGAACAACTGCTTGACATTCATTACCCAAGAGGTATACATAGGTGTGTAGGCACCACACACACACACACACACACACACACACACACACACACACACCCTTCTGACCAATAAGAAGAGCAGGGCCTCTATTTTCATATAGAAATTGTGAACAGGAAACAGAGACGTGGCAGCCAGAGCATGGCGCACTGCTTCCAAACCAACTGAATCATATATCAGAAATGGGTTAGCTATTCAATATAAGCAGAAATGGAAGAATGTTAACTCAAGGTTGCTTCTTTCTGTGGTGGGAGCTGGATTTTGTCCAGCACTGGAAAGGGAGTACTCATCTGAAATGTCACTAATCTGTATTTGTCAGTTTAAGATTAAAAAATGTCTTAATGGGGAAAAATAAAAGACAGGATTCAGCAAAAAGAACAAAACCTAACAATCATCAAATTAACATTTCAGAATGGCATTTCTTCTGTGGGTGAAGTGGCTTTCTCTGAACTTATGAATGATAAGGTTGGGGCATTAATGAAGGACTGTACTTTCAAAATACAAGGAAGAACAGTAAAATCAGGTTAAAAATACCACTCCCAAATTTGTATGGAAGTAGAGAGCACTGTGCAACCCAGTTCTTAAAGTGACATTTCCTTCAAAGAATGAAATGTTCCAAAGGGAAAAAGGAAATTTGGCAGAATGTGTTCTATATATGTAAATGATATAATTCTGCTGTTTGCAAAAATGTAATTTTTACCAGTTTCTGAAATACAAAAATACTGCTACTTCTGTCATTTTTAAAAATTGGTTGCAAAGTGTTCTAGTGAGTTTGGGAAACTCCTTTGAAGCTTGCTGGGAGGTGTTTTTTTTTTTTTTTTAGTGTATGGGTGGTTTGGGGAGACCACCTTCTTCCATTTGTCCTGGGTGAGATGCCCAGCCACTCCAAATGTAACATGATCTGCTCCTGTTTCAATTGGATGACAAGTAATACATTACATTAATTGCCTTTCACCTTCTCTTAAAGGCACCCTCCCTACTCATTGTTAATCTTTTGGATAGCCTATTTGCTATAGCGAATAGAGTGAAGTTAGGAGACCTAGGTTTGACCACATGGAAGTTTCCTGTTTGAATGGTACTGATAAAACCAGTCCTTAAGTATCTAATTTTCCTTGAAAGCCTTCTTTAGATTGCCATAAATCTGTTACAAATTGATGATACATAACAATAAATTAGTTGCTGCAGACAACTTGTATCCTTGAAGATCATTTCCCATTTCCTGCAAAGCTTTGATAAAGCTCATCATGGTTGGAGTGTTCATTCTGGAATCTTCTGCTTATTCAAATCTTCTGCAGCAGATACTAGAAGTCTAGCAACTTAAAGAATTAGGCTTTTCCAGATCTGATGCAAATATAAAATGGATGGATTTGGTGGGTTTTTTAAGTTGATCACATGATTCAAAGCTCAGTTCAATTTGGTTTGGCTCTTTTTGTTCCTGAAACAGAGTTTTTCCTCTGTCACTGGGTGGTTCTACTTTTTCAAGGTGAAACAATACAAAAGGGCTTTTGCCCATTTGAGCAGCTGGTTTTTTTCCCTGCAAGATGACAAGGTGCATTTCTTTGGGATTGGGAGATGTTCTGATGAGATAGGCATTTGAGGCATGAGGTTTAGAGATTTCATGAACACTTACCTTTCAGATCTCTCAGCTATCCGATATTTTTTAATAAATGGGTTTATCCCAGAATTATTGCAATGATACACTAATTTAACCTTACTTCACCTGGATATAGGGGAAGATCCCATACTCCCACTCCATAGCTTTTCCTTCCCACTATAGACACTTCTACTATTTTAAGGTCAAATCCATTTGCTTTCTCAGATGACTGACCAAACACATGCACACACACACACACAAAACCTGATGCTTTGACAAAGCACTTTCCCCCCTTCCTCCAGTCTCACAAGAGAGAAGAAGGAGAGTGTTCACACACATGTACACCCTAGCATTCACTTCCCTCCACAAAGCCTCTCTCCCAAGACACTTCTTTTTTAAACAGCTTTCCAAGACTGAATATCTGTTTGTTTATTTACTTTTTTAACAGCTTAACTAGTTATCAGACTGACAGCACAAGATGAGAATATCAACATTGATAATGGAAAGCTTTCTAAAGCAAATCCTTTGAACCACACCACCTACAGGCACTTCAAATAGAACTACAATCAGAAGGGTTTTTTACCCTCCTCTTCTTGGGTGGCTACTTATATCAAAGAATGCCCCAGTGCTACTTCATTCCTCTTCAAACACTACTCATCTCATCCGTGTGCTTAGCAGGATGTTTGAAGGAGAGCAGCAAGGCTAAAAAGATTACAAGCATGAGCAATGGACATATCTTTGCTTTCTTATTAATGTAATCACTGCCAGCATTTTAACCAAAATTATTGTATATGACTTTCAAAACTTGAGGGTCCAAGATCATGATGGCTAGGCATTTAGTCTTACTATTAAATAACATTGTTTCAGAAACTGAGGGAAATATGAGGTTTAAACTGAGCTCTTAGCAAATCTGTTCTCTCCCCCCCTTAAAAAAAAGAATAGTAAGACTCTCATAGCATGCCAAGCCCTCATGTGCCATACATTCATTATGATAAAGTAAAATCTGTCAATGAAGAAACTAAACATTAGAAATGAAGAACAGTGGGGGTTTTAACCAGCTACAAAGAACTCATTAACTCAGTGACAGTTGGGGAAATCATTAGTAGAGGTGATAGTGACCTTCAGTAACCTTGGGCAGAAGCTTTTTACACAGCTCTGGAGAAGATTGCATTACCTCTGAATCTCAAAGGAATGAGTCATGCTCTGTCTGCCAGTAACAGATTTTTAACTAGTACAACTGGAAACATTGGTCTTGTGAACTCTGATTTGCAATTAAACATTTAACAGTATTACAGTAGTGATTTAAGCGAAACAGAAATAAAAGAGGGGAAGTGAGGTCTATTAAGAAAACATGCAGCAGTTGTTCACTCAATTATAAATAGACTAAGTGATGCTGTTGGGAGAAAACAGGGAAGGGGTTTCCTATATTAGTTGTTGATTAGAAATGTTATTCAGTGCCACGTGCAATACTTCTCTGAGGTATATTTGAAATTAGGTCAGATAAATCATCACCTTGCTGCACATTTGGTTCATCCTCACTGGGGGTTCAATCAGACAGCAGAAAATACCTGTCCCTGATCATGCCAGAAAGAGTATTTAAATGGAAGCAGTCACCCTTAAAATAATATTTCTGTCTGCTAGGGTATCAGTCCAGCCCAGCCCCAAAAGTAGATACCCTGCAGCATAGGCACGAATCAGGATCAAACTGGAGCACATTTCCTCATGCATCACATGACCTCCAGGAAATAAATTACTCTAGATCAGCATATGGAATTACAGTGGTTTGGAATAGGAAAAGGAATAGAGAAGGCTGCATTTTGTCACCCTGCTTGTTTAACTTCTATGCAGAGCACATAATGCACAATGCAGAGTTGGATGAATCTCAAGATGGAATTAAAATTGCTGGGAGAAACATCAACAACCTGAGATGTTCAGATGATACTACCCTAATGGCAGAAAGTGAAGAAGACCTAAAGAATCTCTTGCTTAGGCTGAAAGAAGAGAGTACAAAAGCTGGCTTGAGACTCAACATCAAGAAAACCAAGATAATGGCAGCAGGCCCTATCACTTCCTAGAAAACTGAAGAGGAAGAAGTAGAAGCAGTGACAGACTTTACATTCATAGGATACAAGATCACCGCAGATGGTGATTGCAGCCATGTGGGGAGCATAGTTAAAAGTAGAGACATCACCTTACAAATAAAAGTCAGCATAGTCAAAGCAATGGTATTTCTTGCATAAAGAGCACCTCACTTGAAGAGTAACTTGCTTAAAGAGCAGAATTTGCTCCAAATGGTCGCTTCACTTAACAAATAAAACCAACCAAAAACTCCCTTAACAAATAAATTGGGGTTCGTAATCCCCCCCCAACCTGAAGTCACAATTGGTCATTTACAATGGTGTTTCACTTAAAGAGCAAACTCGCTTAAAGAGCAATCCTGTGGAACACATTGTGCTTTTTAAGCGAGGTACAACTGATACCTTTGAAATGTGGTGCTGAAGGAGAATTTTGAGAGTACCCTGGGCAGCGAACAGAACAAATCCTGAAGGAAATAAACCCTCATTGCTCCTTGGAAGGTCAAATATTGAAGATGAAGCTAAAGTACTTTGGACACCAAATGAGAAGAAAGGATTCACTCGAGAAAGCCTTGATGCTGGGAAAAGTCGAAGGTAGAAGAAGAAGGGGGCAGCAGAGAATGAGATGGCTAGATTGTATCGTAGATGCAATGGGCACAGAGTGTGCTGAGGAAGATGGTGGAGGATAGGGGTGCCTGGTGTGTGATGGTCCATGGGGTTGCAAAGGTTTGGACTCGACCATGTGACTGAACAACAACAAAAGATCAGGGGTCAGCAAACTTGGCTCTCCAGGTGTTCTTGGACTTCAATTACTAGAAGCCCAAGTCAGTACACCTGCTGATCAGGGCTTCTGGGAATTGAACTCCAAGAACATATGGAGACCCAAGTTTGCTGACCCCTGATATAGATAATTTACACCCTGAAATTCTCTCTTATAGGGCAGAAAGATCATGCTGAAAGTCAAACTGCAAAATATTTTGTGTATGAGATTGCCTTCTTCTTATGCCCTACTACCATCCCTGAGTTCTGGGAATTTTCAAAGTAAATGTACAAAGTAAGCTTTCAGAAGAATGTAAAGAGAGAATTGTTCTCAGCAGCAGTTCCTCCAGTTATGAAATGTTGTGTTCTACTTTGGCAAGTCACTGATGTTCAAATCTGAGTATCTTCAGGTAAAGTTGAAGGAAAGTTTTTCTGTCCCAGTAATTTTAGAATTCAATGGAGGGGAGAAGAGTTTAACTTGGAAAGGAAATGAGAAAAATGACACTGTGTAGTTCTTCTGGGAGGCATGAGCAGCTATATGGGCACCAGAGAGAGAGAAGCTGGATTTATTACAAGGAAAATATGACCTTCAGACAACTGGAGATGTGGGAACTAAAGAAGCAAAGGTGATAAGGCATATAAATTAGAGAGAGAAGAAGGGAAATGCTGTGGTTTTAGAGTAAGGATAAAACACTTTTTGACAGGATCTGGAAGTGTCAAGTAGCCAGTCCTGACAGAACAACATGGGAAGTTGATGATTTGGGGAGTACTGTTCTGGCAAACAAATAAACAATAATTTGAGAAAAGAAGACCAGGAGGGAGATGGTTGAGATAGTCTATATAAGAAAACAGTTGGTTGAGAACTTTTATACATGAAGTAAAGAGGAAAAAAATCTTAATTTTTAAAACAATTATTGGTATAGTGTTTTAAGCAGAGAAACAAGATACTGTACAGTAATTTGGAATAGGTCCAGAACCAAGAAAAGTGTGGAGGCCAAGATAAAGAAAAGGCTTTGTGCTTATCGTCATGCTAGCAGATGATGTTATTTGCCAATACTGTAATAGAAAAAGTGTACAAGAGAGAAAAAATGGAGAAGATAGTTGAGTATTCAGATATGCTTGAGATGATTATCAAGTTGATGGACAGTTGCAAAGAAAAACAAAATTCAGGGTGTCTTCCTAGAGGAACCTTGTAGACATTAATGGATGAATAGGAAGAAAATTTGATAGGAACAGAATCATGGAGACCTAGAGAAAAAAGAGTCAGTCAAGGTTGGGGAAAATCGAAGTAAGGGGCAAGAGGCAGGCCAGGGGAGATGAGAAGTGCTTATGTAGACATCAGAATCTAAAATGATAACAGTATGGTTTTGATGAGATGAGTTACAATTAAATTCCTTGAGCTAAATAATTTATTTCACATTGAAGTGGCTATAATATTTTAATAATGATGAGAAGAAAAAATTATTCTGGTGTTTGCCGGTGACACTTTTCTACCTACTCATTCTGCAATCTCTTCTCTCCTATCCACATTAGCGTTTCACTTCTGGCATCAAGAAAAACTCTTATGCATTCTGAATACCTTTTTATTTTAAGCCCAAAGTGTGCAGTATACATTTTAAGCACATTTGGGTATTTTGAAAAATCCAGAAACCATTTTGCAAAATTCACAAAAGCACAAATTGAGAAATATAACTGCATTGATACATATTGGGAAGGTGCAAATCAGAGTGTTAATTTTGCTTCCAAGCAGGGACAGAATAATATTCAACAGCATTCCTAATTTTAAGATTATTTTTCTGAATTATTTTACCCTTTCCTCCTTTTCTAGGTCATTCCTAGACCACTTATAAAATCCATTGTCAGCCAAAAGTTGAAAATATGTCCTTGCAGCTACTAATTCTTTAGACATATTCCTTTGTATGTTAGTCCATACGGAGGCTCCTTGTGGAATAAATTGAATGTTGAAGACAAGAAATGTCACAAGATATTTATTCTAATTGTGAATTAAATGGGGAAGAAAAAGAATATAATTTGTCCCAAACAAGCCTAATTTTCAAGTGCCATTCCAAGACTTGTGTGCATATGTTTCCTGCTATTATCTTGTCTTATTTTACATATAACATTTTCTATTCAGAGGAACTCTGAGAGCCTATTCACATATATTGTATATATCGTCTGAAGTGTTTTTAGTGTTTTTCTTTTGTGTGCACTAGAATCATGAAGAAACAGAGGTTTGTGGAGGTTTTTGAAGGGGATCCCCCCAATTTGAATAATTCAGTGAGAGGCGCTTTCTGCTTTTTGTCTGAGTGTCATGGAAAGATGGTGAGGGGGAGAGAGAGAGAGAGAGAGAGAGAGAGAGTGTTCTCCCCAATGCCAAACAAAAATGAAACAATACCAATGCATGAGCCAACAGAGTCAAGGATTTACTGTCCAGGGAGGGGCACATTGGAGCAATCAGCCATAGATGGGGAGAAGGCATCCTTGGCCATAGCAGATAAACTGCCAAGTCCAAAACCACTCCCGAGTTGAAAACCTGATCTTAGAGGGAGTGTAACCCCATTCATGGCAGGTGGTTTCCCTCCTAACCAGTAAGGAGAGCTTCCCAACAGCATGATCTCCTTCTTGTCAGGATTGCAGGAGATAGTACAGCAAAGAAAGTAAAGCAAGTGTACAGGCAATCCTTTAGAGAAGGAAAAGGCAACATCAAGGGACTAGGGAAGCCCCTGTCCCATGCTTGCCATTGCCAGCCCTGTAAAATCCCCCCCCTGCACCCTCAACTCTCCACTCAAGGTTTTCACTTGGACTAGGTCAGTCATGCTTTCAGAAGGCTCTACAGGATAGAAGTGATCGTTTCTAGGGTGTTCTGGTCCTGTTGGAGATCTTGGTAGGCATTTTGCAGAAACACTCAGGTTGGAGATGGTAATACATTTATAGCAGTGTTTCCAAACATTTGTTTTTGGACATCAATTCCCAGAAGCCTAAGTCAATTCCCCAAAGCACTGATCAGCCAAGGTACTGACTTAGGCTTCTGGGAATTGAAGACCTCCTGTGGGGCATGGGGCCCACATTGGGAAACACTGATATATAGCTTCCCTTAACATCAGAACTTGGTCAACTTCTGAATACAGAATTTAGGTAGAGGTTAGTGGGTAGCAGTAATGTCCTGTGGATTTCAGCTGCCCGGGGCTTAAGCCAAATTTGCTGCTCCCTGGTGGACACTGGTGTCCACTCCCACTAGGGCTTCTGGGAATTGTAGTCCAAGAACACCCATAGCCGCAAAAGTGCTGCCCGGGGCGGGGCACCCCCTCGCTCCCCCCTACGCGATGCCACTGGTGGGTAGCCTATTTTCCTGTAAAACCAATTACCTGCCCTACCATTATAATTTCTTTGGACAGCCTCTGGGCCCACTCCTATGCTAATACAGCCTTATTTTAGTTTCCAGGTTTTTATTTAATATAGCTGGTGTTTAAAAGTGCATTTCTTCAAAGAATGTAAAGAAGGCAAGCAGTGTATGGGGAGTGAGGCTTTAACACTATGTTATTATCATTATGTGCTATCAAGTCTGCTCAGAAAGTACTGCTCAGAAAGAGTGGGTCAAAGCAAGTTTCTTGAGAATGCACCTGCTATTTGGTCACCAACCAGTAAAGCAGACACTGAAATCAAGGCAGGCATAGCTTCCTCACATCTTCTGCCCCTCTGAACAACCATCTCTCACAGACCATCTTAGAACTATGGAAGGCAAGCAAGGAGCTACCAGATAACTGGGCTGAACCACATGACTCTCCACCACCTGGCCAAGAACAACCATGGCATGTGTGGGAAGCTTTAAATAGACTGTGTGCAAGGGTAGGAAGATCAAGGGCTAATCTGAGAAAGTGAGGTCTCCCTGTAGATCAGGGGTACCCAAACTATGGGCCATGGGCCAGATCTGGCTCCTGACACCAATTCATCCAGCCCACGAAGCCCTTGTCACTCATGGAAGCAGAAGTAAAACATGGGCTTTGTGGGCCGAATGAATTGGTATTGGGAGCCTGATCCGACCCATGGACCATAGCGCCTGGCCCCCTGAACCACGTGACTGGCCCATGGCCTAAAAAGTTGGGGCACCCCTGCTGCAGATGACAGCCTGTGTGAATGCGGACAATGGCCCTCAACATGCATTGAGGAGGACCTGATGTTGGCAAAAGAAAATGCTGGTGATGTGACCCAATATTGAGCAGACGTCATCTAGCCTTTTTTAATCCTCAATTTGTTTTTAGATGAGTTAATTTTAGCTTTGTATACTATATGCTGGTGGTGCATATGTCATGAATAAAGAAAGAATCAAGTCAATTTTGATTTACAGTAACTTATTTTCTAGATAGGCAATACTCAGAAGTGATTTATCATTTTCTTCTTCTGGAGGTTCTCTGGGATTATGGAGATTGCCCATGACTGCATAGTTTGGCTTTTGTCCTAGAAGGCACAGTGGCGATTCAAACTCCCAACCTCAGGTTCCTCAGCCAGAAACCTAACTCAATGTCCTCAATGTCCTATCCTGCCACCTCTGTCTATATTATAGCTCTGACAAAATTCTGGATTATTTTTCATGTCTGTGAATCATTCTCACTTGCACCCCAGGAAGGCAAGGGAAATGCTTATAGCGCTAACCGAGGTTTGGTTACCCTGAGAACTCAATGCTAAAAATTGTTGCAACGTTACCACTTGATAAATGTAACACAGGTGAGCGGCCTTGCAAACCTGCTGGAATACATCACAGGGAGTAAATAGTGCAGGTAGAGGCACACCTTAGTAAATCTCAAAATACAAATTCACAGACCGTTACAAAGAATTCTTCTTAAGGCAAATGAATTCACACAGAATTCTGGTGTTAAAAAGATAATGCAGTTACCAACAGCCCTCTAATGACTGTCAGAGAAATGAACTGTCACTTAGGTCTTTTCTTCCTTCAACAAAAGATATTGTGTATTGTGAAATAAACAATATTGTGCCAAAGGCTATGTGATATAGAGTGTTTAATGAACCTCTTGAAATAACCACTGTCAGATGTGTTCTAAAGTATAGGTGACCCTGAGAGGAGCAGAAGTCTCTTGTTCGTAGTGGTTCTTTCGGAAGCAGCCTGTTCCCTCCAGCAGTTTTAAAATGAAGAGAAGGGATGGATTGGGGTCTGGTCCCACTTTCTAATTTTATTTGGTGAGACTACTAAAGCAATTGTCTCCTTTACTGTGTTCCTGTTTTCTCCCTGTATGTGCCACATAAAATATTGCATGCACACTTTCAACCAACCATGGTGTCGTGACTCAGTTGTTAGAATGGGCTGCAGAGGGACTTAGTTTCAAACCTCCAGGGAGCTATAATGCATGCAGTTTGACCTTGAACATCCCTGTCACACTAAAGTTGATGTGAGCTTAAAGGATAACTCTGGACTTCAAGTCCATTTATTGGCTAAATGCTGATTTTTCCCCCCTCCTGATTTTGCAGAAGATAGAATAATGAGTGGATCCAGACTGTGAGCATATTATCTGAAACATTTCCCCTCATCTTTCAAAATACGCACAGAAATGCTGCATACAGATAGCAGTAGCTAATTGTATTGGATTTCATGATTGTCGCTGCTCCACCCTCAGTCATTGATTAATTCTGTTAGCATAGAATAAAGAAGTCCTTCGTTATACCTACTCCTCAATGCATTGCTGAGGAATTTTTCACTGTTCCTTGATTTTCTTTTTGTAGAAGGAAATAATCTTGCGTGATTGTCACTTGCAAATCACCAAAAAGAAAAACCATCCATCACTTTAAAGAAGTATGAAAAAGACACTGATCTTCATAAAACCATGTATGATAATTTATCTCTCAACTGAAAAATTAAAAATGATTTTTATGAATTTCACAGACTTACAACACATCTCACTTCAGTGGGGAAGGCTGTGGCCACAGTTGCTATCCAAGTACTCACTGTGGGTCCCTGGTCTTCCTCCTGGTGATTCATTGTCTTTTAATGTTGGACTGGGCAGTCCAAATATGGAGGACAGTTTCAAATTGAGAATTGCTCTCTGGCAGCTCTTCAAATGGAAGACAATTGACCATCCAACCTATTACAAAAGAGGACATACGCAGCTACTGTCTTTATTCTACTTTTGTGTAGTGTGAGGCCTAATATTTATTTATTTATTTATTTAAATTTATTATCCCGCCCCAATCAGGTGAAACCGACTCTAGGCGGCTTACAACATATGTGTAAAAAACCACAATTAAACAATGCAAAATCCCATTCACGTGTAAAACAGACTAAACAATCCCACTATACCCCTACACATACTACAGTTTAGTTTAAAATTATTTTAAAAATTCAACTGTAATTTACAGAATGCTAAAAGGAATTTAAAACTTTAAAAGTTTACAAAGATTAAAACAGCGAGAAGGGTGGCTGTCCCATCAGATCAGCCACCCAACATGGGACCCCACATTCCTGGAGCCCCACACTTGCCCTGCCAGCCAGGTTTTTAGGCCCATCCGAAAGGGCAGGAGCTCTGTCTGTAGACGTAACTCAGTTGGCAGGAGGTTCCAAAGGGCAGGGGCGGACACAAAGAAGGCCATCCTCCTGGTGCTAGAGAGATGCGCCTCTCTAGCCGATGGAATGATAAGAGAGCCTCTCCGGTCCGCTCTGGTGGGACGGACAGATATTTATCTCCTATGCTCCCATTTCGCAGCAGGGAGTGTAGAAATCTCATGAGACCCCAGTCAGCAGAGAGAAATGGAGCTCATGTAAAATGTTCTCCTGCCTTTCCTTGGCACCAGTTGTGGCAGATGGGCATAGCAACATGTGCCCTCTCCATCATATGCAAACATGCACATGCCCACACTGAAAGATACACAGTTAATTCATTCATGTGAGAAGAAGAAAGGAATGTTTATACTAATCCTGATGGACAATTCCCCTGCTATAGTTTTTGTCTCTCACAGCACTTTCTCTTGAGTGTAGTTAGAAATCAGGTGAGGTGGAATAATAAACCATTGCTTTTTTAAATAGCCTTGGGAGTAGGATGTATCTGGCATAGAGAGTGTTATAAAAACAAGGTGAATAGGAATGCTTATGTGACAGTGGCTGAACCAAGACATTTTGGTGCCTGAAGGACAACATACTACTCTCTCCCCTTGGGACAGAAGTAAGTTGGCATTTGCTCTCTGCCTTAGGATAAGGGACTTGTTTTTCACATAGTACCCAAAATCCTATTGCTTAGCATAGTAAATTGCACGAGCGTAGAAGATTTACTGAGTCAGCTCCTCTGTAAGTTCAGTTGATCAAATGGGCCTATTCCTTACAAAAAAGGAAACTGCAGTTAGAATAGACCCTAATCATTTTTAAATTCTGTATTGCTGGTGATGGGTTGTCAAATATCTCAGCAACTTCTGCCATATCAGCTTGAGGATGATTCTTATTATTGGTGATTCTTCTTATTCTTATTCTTATTCTTATTCTTATTCTTATTCTTATTCTTATTCTTATTCTTATTCTTATTCTTATTCTTATTCTTATTCTTATTCTTATTCTTATTCTTATTCTTATTCTTATTCTTATTCTCACAACCCTTTAGGATTTTTAAATCACATTTCTGATCTTACCATGAAATTTTAAGATGGTCAACAGTGTTACATATGGTTTTCTTTCTAGTGCAATTCTCTTCAGCATTTGGAAGCTTCTCTGACCACCTATATTGCCTGCTTGTAAAAACAATAAAAACCCAGAGCAAATAGTTTGCATATGACATTGGTTTTAACAGATGTGTGGGCATCTGAAGAGGAGAGGTCTGCCACAGCAGGGATAGTAAAGTGAAATACAAGTCTTGCACACAGATGTCTCAGCATAAGAATCCTGACCCTTATTCATGAGAATTTTTCCAAAAATTCTCCCTTCTTATGAATTTATCTTTGATAGGGGGTTTGTTTTCTATTGAATTGAATACGTATGGTTTAAATTTTCATAGGAGAAAAAAAATATGCATCTTGTCACACACTGTCCCTCATGCACAACGTTTTTGTGTAATTCGTCCACTCAACTTCCTATCCTCCTTCACACCATCCTTCATCAATGAAAGGCACTGTTGTGACTACAGGGCTGAGTAATAGCTCACCAAGGTCAAATGAGGTATTAAAAGACTACAAATAGCACTGCTGTTTTTATTTGCCCTTTTAAAAATCTACCACAATGAAAAATGCTTTGGTAAAGATAAGGAATTATCCTTAAGACAATGTCCCTGGCACATGCAGCCCTCTGGAATGCCTTAATGGTGAAAATGTGCTGAATTTCATCAAAGCAGTAAGTGGATTCCACAAGATTCCCTCTCAAAACTCTCTCAACAAGGAAGGAGTTGCAGTAGAGTGAAGACTTAACACCTCTGTCTTCTTCAAAGGTACCTTCTGCAGACCCAAAGGTGGTTGCTATAGCTGTGTTATAGCAATGTTGCATAGCAACTGACAACAGTTTAAACAGGCTTTTATACAAGGAGATCACAGTGTGCACACACTTAGAGAGAAAGAGAGAGAATCCTCATCCTAGATCCTGAAGTTAATTCTAATTTCAGTCTTGAATAATTATCTATCCCCACTGCCCAAGAGTTTGAGATTTTTTTTTCATATATTAGTAACAAATCTGCCATTTCTAATAGACTTGTGTTGGTTGCCTTGGGGGGGGGGGGAGAGAAGAAATACTTTTTTTAATGAAACACTTCCTTTTTACTAGATGCAATATGCACTAAAATGAAAGATTCTCATACTGAGCATGAGAATACTCAAGGTTAGTGAGCCTCCATCTCTTTGTTGTTAGAGACTGAGCATTGTATGTGACCATAGCAAATCACTTCTTTGGTTATCATGATCTAGCTGTGGCTAGGATGTGGGAATGAAGGAGAGAAGCCATGTACCCTATATGCTAGGCAGCCAAGATGGAGATCAGTTTGGGAGTACCCAATAAAAGCCAGCATAATAAACCAACAGCTGCAGCAAGTACAATTGGCCATTGACTAGCCCTTTGACAAAGAACAAGATTTCACAAAGTTATTGCTGTTAAGATCTGTGTTGCACTATAGCAGAAAAACAATTGATTTAAGATTTTTTTTTAAATATGCACACAGAGAAAATATCAGTGTGGATCAGAATATCAAGCCCCAGATTCCTTATTATATATACTACCGATAAGAAAATAGTGTTTTATAAAAAAGATCCAATTCACAAATGCTATTGGTAAATGGCAAATGGCATGGGCTAAGAACAGTCATATCAGATAATTTAAAGATTACTAAGAATTTTTCTGATAAAAGACTTTTTACTAAAGCAACACACAACACATTTACATAATAAAAATATCATGCCTAGCCCCATGCTTTGTACTCTTGGTAGAAACAATTCCTTCCCCATCTCTCTCTCTCTCTCTCTCTCTCTCTCTCTCTCACACACACACACACACACACACACACACACACACACACACACACACACACACACACACACACACACACACATCCTGCTTTTGAGGAAACAATTTTAAACACAGGGGAAAAATTAATTTCATTTACACATGCTCCTGCAAATCAGTGACAGAATGAAAGATATATATTCAGCCAATTCACTCATGTGTATTATTCCCTACTGACAGTTATGAGAAAGCAATGTCATATTGACCCCTATATCCTGACAAACTCGATTTGGCAATTGTTGTGGGGAAGAACAGTCACATTGCTTTAAATTCCTTTTAAATACTCTTTTAAATTCCTTTTACATTCCTTTTAAATAGACTGCTATGGTAATAAACTAGATGGTGATTGCAGCCATAAAATAAAAAGGCAACTGATTCTTGGGAGGCAAGCAATGAGAAACCTGGGGAACATAGTGAAAAGTAGAGACATCACATTGCAAACAAAAATTCGTCTAGTCAAAGCAATGGTATTCCTGGTGGCATTGTATGGTTGTGAGAGCTGGACCATTAGGAAAGCTGAGCGCAGAAGAATAGATGCCTTTGAGATGTGGTGGTAGAGGAGAGTTTTGAGAGTCCCCTGGACAGTGAAGAGAACAAATAGGTCAATCTTAGAAGAAATCAACTCTGACTGCTCCCTTGAAGGTCAATTAGTAAAGATGAAGCTAAAGTACTTTGGACATCAAATGAGAAGAGAGGATTCACTTGAGAAAGCCTTGATGCTGGGAAAGGTGGAGGGCAAAAGAAAAAGAGGGCAGCCAAAAATGAGATGGCTAGATGGTATTGTAGAGACAATGGGCACAGAACTGAGCAATTTGAGGAGGACGGTGGAGGACAGAAGTGCCTGGTGGACAGTGTTCCATGGGGCCACAGAGGGTCGGAATCGATTGTGCGACTGAACAAAAAAAAATACTGCCAGTGACTCAATGCCAAGTGTCAGGTGGAGTTAACTAACCTGACCACCCTAATGCTGAAATGCTTGAGTGCTGAAATCCACAGGGAAGGGTGATGATCCCCAAGTGGATTAAATCCCACCTGAATCCATCTTGATGGAGGGTAGCAACTTAGCCTGGGGCTAAGGAGGACTCTGCATGCCAAAAGGACTCAGGACCAGAAAGTGACTTGTGGAAATGGATTAGTGGTAAGCATGTCATGCTGTGATGTTTAAGGCAGATGAAAGGCCACGGCATTATATTCTCAGGACAGTCTTCATGACTGATCACTATGATGGATACACCAAGTAGGGCGGTATAGAATTCCAATAAATAAATGATCACCAATAGTTGGATTCGGATACAGCAGCAACAGAAGAAGAATAGCCTGGAAGAAACCTTTCAGATTTAGGAGAGCCGGGAACTTTGGGAGTCATGTCAAACACAAACACCGTAGAAAACATAGGAAAGCATCCTGGATGCCTTGGTAATGCTGG
The DNA here is from genome assembly GCA_030440675.1 of Furcifer pardalis. Taxonomy (NCBI): domain Eukaryota; kingdom Metazoa; phylum Chordata; class Lepidosauria; order Squamata; family Chamaeleonidae; genus Furcifer; species Furcifer pardalis. The sequence continues at coordinate 47,576,925 of CP126895.1, forward strand.
GAATTAATGCTCCACAGTAGTAATTTTGACAAATCCCATCCTGGTTCTTTTGGGAAACTGGTGTGAGACAGTACCATTTGAGAAGGAGGGGAGAAGCACTTCTGCCCTGCAGTGAATCTGGATGAACCCTGGATGCTTGTCGGTGAATGTACAGGACTGAACTATGCCATAAATGAGACAGCATTGGCGCTCATGAAAGATGTTGTCTGCTTCAGCTACTACCAAGTCCCAGACAAAGGGAAGGTGGCCAAATAGCCCATAATTGTGAAAGCAGAATTTTTCAACAGGAGAGAAAAATCAAATTGTATTTAAATAGTTTGCCTCTGTCACATTGTCTTAGCTTTAGTGGTTGCTTTTGTCTTTTACTTAACCCTGATGAATAAAAAGAGTGTGCAGCCTCACTGCTTAGGTATTGCCAGAGCTCATGATGTTGAAGCAGCAAGGTCACAGCGCTGTCACATTTGAAAGCACATCAAAATATCAACATAATGTCATTGATGGTGTTGGAGAGAAAAGGAGACGTCTATTCTTATCTGAAACAGAGCAAGGCAATAAATACATCGCTCACAAACCTGACATTTATCTGAAAGGTGGTTTTTATTCATGGTATATTTAATCCACAAATTGCCAAAGACTAGGACAGGGAAGGATGTGAGACAACCAAATTTCTTCGGCAGGGTGGAGGAGCAGGTCTTTCTGCAAAGATCAAAACAGACTGTTTTGGTGTATTGTGAAGTGTCAGAAATTGCATTGGTCCTTGACAATTTGCCATCTTCTCCATTTCTACTGCAGATAATCTATATAATTCATCTGCATATGCTTTACAGAAGCTATTAAAATACCAGGGAAAAATAGTGATTGTAAAATCCCCTCTAGCATGATGTTATAATGATAAAATAGTGACATCTTGTGGTAAGGAGAAGATAACGAAATGATGGGCAGAATTTTTATATTTATTTCACAGGAAATACAATAATAAAGACAGTCAAACCTTCCATAAAGAGCACCTCACTTAAAGAGTAACTCGCTTCGCTTAACAAATAAAACCAACCAAAAGCTCGCTTAACAAATAAATCAGGTTTGCAATCCCACCACCACCACACCACCACAATTGGTCATTTACAATGGTGCTTCACTTAAAGAGCAAACTCGGTTAAAGAGCAATCCTGTGGAACGCATTATGCTCTTTAAGCGAGTTACAACTGTACTTAATTTCACATGTTTTTTCATTGCAGAGGCTAATCTGTTCTGCTACAAATTGTATCAGTCAGTCTTACCAGTGGTTACAGTGGAACATACAATGCAACCTTATCCATACTAGTTGCTATATTCATCATGTCATCTCCAATGTATACTGATCCTCATAGGGTGTTTAAAGTACCGCATGTGAAATGTTCAAAGCATGGTTTATTGCTACGCCTCAGTGAGTTTCAATGGCTAAGCAAGAGTTTTAATACACATTTCCTGAGTACTAGGCTATCTACTAGTTTACACTGGCTCTTCTACCTACCTGAGATTAACTCCCTCAGACCTTACAGTGTGTTTCTTCTTTTTTCTTTTAAACCAATCTTTTGCCCCCTTCCTATTCTCCCAATCACCCTATAAGGTAGATCAGACTGAAAAAAGCAGTTGAAAAGGAATTTGACCAACCTACTTCATCATATTAGTTCAGATACGTAACAGGCATTCAACTTTTTAAGATTTTCTGCTGAAGCACTCACCCTGTTTCCTTGTCTTATTTTCTTAACTATTTAGACTGGGACCACTCAACTCAGGTTTTTTTAAAAAACGAAACACCCAGAGAGGTGTAGTATGCATCTGTTACAGATTTATGCAGCTTTGGAGCACAGCACTGCTCTTCTCCATATCAAAACTATAGGAGACATATGTAACATGAGTCATACCCATTCCTCGCAATGACTACTGAAGGAAGTGGAAGAAATAATAGAAATGGCTACAGCCCAACCAATTATCACTTCCTCTCCCCAATAAATGATGACATGAATGAAATATATTATTTCCTGGATAGCCTGTTCTCTTGCCTTTTGCGACTCAAATGCCGAGATAGCACTCTCCTTTGTCATGCAATTCTTACAGCCCTGTGATCACTATGAGTCAGTTGTCTTGTTTTTTACTGGTCTTTTGCAAGAAGGACTAAACCAGGGGTCGGCAACCTATGGCCCGTGGGCCGAATCCAGCCTGTAGTGCCAAATCACCAGACCACCGCTTTCACTCCAACTGCCAGTGCTGCTACCATCACTGCCAGAAGCAGCTGCAGCCGCATTTACGGAAGCTGTAGACATGTTTACAGTGGCTGCAGACGTGTTTACAGATGTCGTGAATGCATTTACGACAGCCACAGCAGTTTTTATGGAAGGATTTATGGTAGGGGAAGCACCAGTCTGGCCCCCTCAACTGTCTGAGGGACTGTGACCAAGCCCCCAACTTTAAAAGGTTGCTGACACCTGGACTAAACAAACTATGTTCATGTGATAGACACTGGGTGTCCCCTTCCCCCCGGGAGCCATGCCACTATCATATGGTGGTATCAAGACTGGCATGAAAGCACCTCACTTCAAGGGCACCCAGCAGACAAATGAGGAAGCAGAATCCATCTTAGGCACAAAAAAAAGATATTTAAAAGGAAAAAGAAAAGGTGGTATATCTGTCCCCTGGCTCATCAGTCACAAGATCTTTCTGACACTTGACATCCATTCTGCATCAAGAACCAATTTATTCTAACCTGGTGGTGAAAGGTAGGCAAAAACTATATGTTTTACGTTGGCATACCGAAAATTACAAAATAAATCTTAAATAGTCTTCACCTGAAACATTAGACAACAAACAAGTCAAATATACTGGCTGGGGCATATGACTAATAGCACACTTACAGAAAATGTGATGCCAGGAAAATTGCTTTTCTTGTTGGAAAGAAAGCTATACAAACCAATTATTGTAAAATCTAATGATGCATAAATTGGTAGCGGCAAACAGCACACACAAAGAAATTCATGAAGCTTCTTTACCTGCCACCAGGATATGAGAAAGTCTGCAGCATGCTCAGTTTCCACCTGCTGTGAAACTCATACAAAACCTACAAATGGCAAAAAAAATACATCCACTAGGTTCCTAGATGTTGATAACAGTTAGATTCAGCTATTTGGCCACAGTTTGTGGTAACACACAAGAGGAAAGGAAAGTAGCCAGCTAGAATTTTTAAAAAATCAGATTAAGACTCTCTAATCTCTTTTTTGTCTTCATGCATTGTGCTCTATTATTATAGTAGTTACTGAATTTAAAAAAAAAATCATTAATATTTTAGAAAAATAAAGAAACTGGAAATTTATAAGAACTGCAGCTCCATTAAGAGTGTAACTACATAGTGAGAGAAATGTGAATTAACCAGCATTCTCTCTTTGTGAAGTAGCAATGGGACATTTAGGTTTTTTGGTTTGTTTTGTTTTTTTTAATACAAATGGCTACAGAAGCAGAGGAGGAAAAAAGCCCTCTACTTGCAGTTCCATTTGAAGTGCCTGTAGCTGGCCATGTTCAAAGAACTTGCCTTAAGAAGACTTTCCTTCCTCATTTCTATATCTTATCTTGATAGTGGTAGTTTTAGAGTTTGTGAAGCTGTTAAAAGATACTGTATATAAATAAGAAAACAGGACTGTCAACCTATTTTTAAATGTACATACTTTGAATCAAAGCACAAGTACTGTATATTGTTTTTTAAAAAGTAGATGAGTCTTTGGTGGTGAGGAAAAGCTAGAAATTGAGTCTCTGGGTCTCTAAGCTGGCTCACATTTCCCATTGTGTCATGTGATCAACCAGGGAGGGGGGGTGCACAGCAGCCCATCCCAAACCAGCCCATCCCAAAACACATTTTCCCTGTGTAGTTGAGCCCGGGAGATGGGACTAAGCAAAAGGGAAATCAAAATTGATGGTAGATCACTTGATAAATTTCATTCTGGCAAAAGATTAAATGAGGTAGATTCAAAGCAAAATACTGTACCATCTTCAAGATGAGTAGATTTGTTTTCATGTGAACTTTTGTGGATCAAAACTAATTTCCTCAGACACAAGGAGTAGCCATACTGTGCCATCTGTATTTATGCATATCCTAATGATGGTTTGGGTCAAGACCAGGTAAGCATACAGAAATTGATAAAGTGCATCATTAAAACAGGAATGAAATTATCTGGATGTTGGTCTCTTTTGCATGCCACAACCTGGGTGTTCAGTTGATGGCTAGATAGATTTAGCTAGTATGACACTACTAGGGAATAGAAATGGTGGTGATCCCAGCGACGTAGTCAGAGTCCTGTCCAGGTGTTTGGAGGCTGTAGCGGTCTGGATGGGGGACAACTGGCTACAACTGAATCCCGGTGAGACTGAGTGGTTATGGGTCAGGGGCCCAGCGTTGTCTTGGAAGCTACCATCTTTGGTCCTGTATGGGGCTATTTTGCTCCAAACAGACCTGGTGCATTATCTGGGGGTCCTCCTGGACTCAGGACTCCAACTCAAAGAGCAGGTGGCAGTCATAGTCAGGAGGGCTTTTGCACAACTTCGTGTCATACGCCAGTTCCTAGATCGGGACTCAGTGGTGGGTTGTCAAATTTTTCACTACCACACCATGATGTCATCACATTGTGGGCAGAGCCAACGGTATGATGTCATGATGTCATGGGCAGAGCCAACATCATGAAGTCATGATGTAGTGGATGGAGCCAAAGGAAAACAATAAAATAAAATAACACACCCACACACCTCACCCACCCAACCACACCCACCCAACCACAACACAAACCCGTAAATAAATTAAATAAATTAAATAAAAATTACATTGAAATACACCCACCCACCCAAACACCCACCCACCCACTCCAAACACAAATCAACCCACCCAACCACCCGAAAAACAAACCTGTCACTTACCCTTGGTCGCTGTGAAGCAGCAGAGGTGGTGGCATGGCGGCAAACTGTTGCGACGACGCGATGGCCTGCCAGGGCGGAGCAGCCTGGCATGGAAAGGCTGCCGCTTCTTCAGGGCCTCCTTGTGCCCTTCCTTTCCCAGGAGCCAAAATGGCTGCCGGGAACTGCGCATGCATCAAACTTCCATTAGATACATGCACAGTAAAAAAATAGAAGTGTGCATGCGTCAAATGAAGGTTTGACGCATGCACAGTACCCGGGAGCCATTTTGGCTCCAAATTCAAAAAAAAAATTGCCGGTGAGGCATCCGAACTGGACGCCTAAATATATATATATATAACAATCCTGGGTGGTTACTAACACCTCCCCCCCCCCCGGAGAACCACCCGGGATTGTTGCTACCGGTTTGTACGAACCGGTGCAAACCTGTTACAACCCACCACTGTTGGGACTCCTTGCTCATGATCACACATGCTCTGGTCACCTCCAGGACAGTATGCCTGTACCTTGCCACTGCTTTGGGAGCTGCACTGGCTGCCGGTGTGCCTCCAGGTGCAATTCAAGGTGCTGGTTATTACCTTTAAAGCCCTACATGGTAGTGGGTCAGGATACTTAAGAGACCATATCACCCTAAAAACATCGGTCCATCCCACCAGAGCAGACCGGAGAGACTCTCTAATTGTTCCATCTGCTAAATAGGCACAGCTCTCTAGCACTAGAAAGAGGGCCTTCTCAGTGTCTGCTCCTGTCCTATGGAACCTCCTGCCAATTGCGTTGTGCCTCCAGATGGAGTTGCTGCCCTTTAGGAAGGGCTTGAAAATCTGGCTGGCACAGCAGGTATGGGGCACCAATGATGTGGTGACCCCTGCCTGCTGGCTAATTTAGAAGGAATGCTCTCTCCCTTTTCATTGGTATGGGTTGGGCTAATTTTTAATGGGTTTTAATGGGTTTTTTAGAGGTTTTATAGTTTTAAAATTATGATTGGTTTTGTTTGTGTGCCACCCAGAATCTTCTGAGTTAGGCAGCAATATAAATCAAATCAAATATATAAATAAATAATAGGTCAGAATATATTGAAGGAGGCAACTATGTTATATATAAGATACTACATGAAACTGAGATATTAGTATCAGTAGTACAATAGTCTGGCCAGGTTATCCTGCTATGGTAATACAGTAGACCATATTGCCAGAGACTCAACACCGAGCATCAGGTAGCGACTAACTAGCCTGACAACCCTGAGGACTAGTGGCCTTGGTAAAGTCCACAGGGAATGGTGATGGTCCCCAAGTGGATTAAATCCCATTTGAATCCACCTTGATGGCAGTCAGCAGGTTCATCAATGTAGACCTGGGGCTGAATAGGTCTCTGGATGCCAAAAAGAGTCAGGACCAAAAAAAAGTGGCTCACAGAGCTGGATCAGTGGTACGAGTGTCATGCTGTGATTTAGAAGGAACATGACAGGCCACAGCATTATATTCACAGAACAGTCTTCATGGCTTTTTGCCATGATGATCACCAACATTCAGAATCAGATATAGCAGAAGAAAAAGAAGTACATTATGAAGCCTTGGCGTTTATTTGAGCCCACAGAGATATTTGTTGTTCAGTTGTTGTACAGTCGCACAGTCGAGTCCGATCCTTTGCGACCCCATGGAACACTGCAAGCCAGGCACCCCTATCCTCCACCATCCTCTGCAACCCCACTCAGCTCTATGCCCATTGTGTCAACAATGCCATTTAGCCATCTCATCCTCTGCCATCCTCTGCCATCCCCTTCTCCTTTTGCCTTTGGTCTTTCCCACCATCAAATCCTTCTCAAGTGAGTCCTCTCTTCTCATTTGGTGGTCAAAGTACTTTAATTTCATCTTCAATATTTGTCCTTTCAAGGAGCAATCAGGGTTGATTTCCTTTAGGATCAACTTATTTGATCTCCTTGCTGTCCAGGGCACTCTCAAAAGTCTCCTCCAGCATCATATTTCAAATGCATCTATTTTTCTTCACTCAGTCTTTCTTATGGTCCAGATATCCTGGAATGTATTTGCTGTATGTTGTCTACTTCTTCCTTCTGCCTAGCCAAACTTCATTTTAATCCCTTTTTCCTACAATAGCTGCTCTAAGATCCATAAAAAAATGTCCTTGGAGACTGAAGTTTTCTGAAATTGGCCTTTGTGTGTTATCATTAATGATGTTATATTTCTATCAGTTTATTATCTTGCAGATAAGATTGCTCTGGGGAATGCAAAGGGGCAGAGAGGGCATAAATCAAATTCAAGAATGAACAAGTAAATATACTTTTGAAGTTCTGGCCAATATTACTGCCAATGTAGATGAAGCAACACCATCTAGCTTTGTGGCAGGGACCTTTTCCTGTCTCTGTTTCCATGTTCTGTTGCCTATTGCATCCCAATAGTTATTTAGGATTGGGGACTGTCTAAATATGAGTACAAATCAGCTGCTCCAAAGTTGGGAGCAGGAGATAATTAATCATTCCAACTACAATTTGTAATTTTAAATCATTAACATCTTAATCTGGATACTCAGTGTGGTATAATGGATAGAGTGATGGACTAGGAATGAAAAAGCCTGGGTTTGTATCCCCATTTGGCAATGGAATCTGATGGAAGAGAGGAGTGAAGTGATAAATTGACTCCTTACATATCTTGCCCCCCTTGAAAGCCCTATCAGGGTCACTATAAATCAATTCTGACTTGACAACACATAACACACAATGTCTCGATAATCCCATTTCTGTGTTAACAATGCATTGTCACATTGTCTATTGTCTGTATACTTACTTGGTTATGACCCCACCACAATGGGGGATTAGGTATGGATGTTTCATGATTAACAAAAGACCCATTTCATATCATTTGGCAATAGTCAAAAGAGAGCCTCTTAAGCATAAATGATTTGTCTTTATGAAACAGAGATACATGAAAGCTTCATTTTTCTTTCAATTCCTTCTATTGTGTAACCTTTCTTTTATCATTTGTCTGTCAAGTCACTGGGTTTTTTTTCATCCCATGCAAGAGCAACTAATCAGAAGATGTAGTAGACAACAGTTGTCAGAGATTAGTTTGGGTTGAAAGGATTTTTGCTGGAGAAACTCCGCTCAGGGGACGCCCCAATGAGGGTCCTTTCATGTCTCCAAGTGCAGCTTTCGGGTATTGAAACCCGACTTTCCAGCATCTTAACCACTAAGCCACTGGGGATATAGACAACAGTGGTTTAAATCTATAGAACTGTCTGCATCCTACCAGAATGTGTTGAGATGGGAGAGAGAATTAACCTGTAAGACAGTATGGAACTCGATAAGGACTGAGGAGTACTCTTTGCTTCATTTGTTCCTTGTGGAATTACTAGCTGAAATCTTGTTGCTTAGCATAGTATGTTGCACCAGAGTAGGTCCACTGAATCAATGGAGATTTGGTGAGTCAGCTCTTCCATAAATTCCAGTATTCCTACTCTAATCGCAATTTACTGTGCTAAGCAATACGATTTCAACTGTTGTGTGCTGAGCTTGCTAGCTTGTTTAGTTACTTACTTACTCCCCACTCTTTCTGTGAAAGCACCACTCAGGGCAGTTTACAATAATCCTCCACAGCTTCAGATCACTTTTGCTGCTGTCAGGCTGTTTGCTTCCGCCAGTGGTCCTCTTTGAGATTATGTTTTGGACTTTCCCCCTCTTTCCTCTCTTTTCTTCTTCTGGACTTTTTAGTTTCTTGGATTGCTTTTGTTGTTTCCTGGGTCTCACCTTCCTGTTAGACTCAAAGAAGAGAAGGGAAGCCATAATCTTGAGCTTTAAAAAAAATTTGTTTTATTTTCTGTGTACTTATTCTGTTAAAGGTGCATATTGGGCTTGAGGTGGACCAGAGGTGCGGGATTTTTGAGTGCACCAGTGTGCCATTGGGCTGTGTAGGTGGTGTGATTAGTCAGACACAGCTTGGTACATTTCTCTTTGTTGTTCTTGGTGTTGTTTTTTCAGTGGTTGCTTTGGTGAGTGGGCATATTTGTGTATCAGACCTTTTTTCTCTTCTGCTGCCTAGGGTCAGAGAGTGTTCAGTGGGTAGTACTGAATTCATACTCTTGCTTTGAAGGTGATAGTATAAACTCCATAACACAATGGCCTAACAGAGGGCTCCTCAAACTTGGTTCTTCAGGTGTTATTGGCCTTCAATTACCAGAAGCCAAGGTCAGCACACCTGCTGATCAGAGCATCTGGAGAGCCAAGTTTGAGGAACCCTGGCCTAACACAAGTCACTCCTAATGAGTCATAGCTGCTGTATTTGACAGCTGTTGCCATTAACAATCTATTCAGATAAGAGGTGGCTTTTGAACTGCCAACTTGCCAACCTTCCAGCTAACAAGGCAAGCTTCTTAACTATTGAGCCACCACAGCCCATTACTCCCTATAAACCAGCATCAGCAGCACTCATGGTCTCCAATATTAACATATGAAAGACAGACTCAGACAGCTAGCCCATCCTTATGAATCTTGCACTTTTGGTGCTATTAGCAGTGAAGGAGGATGAACCATGTTACTACAACTTTTGCCCAAAAATGGGACACAAAAGCTGCCTAAATAAGTTAAACAATAACAGAGTAGCAAATCCATCCTTACAGGTAAATAGTAACTGTCTTTGGCAGTGTCAAATCAAGCAACAATTTGTCCAAATAATTGCTAGCCCAAGATTTTTTCCAGACCACAGCAAATTTTCTTCCATTTAACCTGGATTTTTTATTTAGAAACCTGTACCTTTACCTGTATAAGATGCTTCCTACATTCTGACATTCTACATTCTGGCAAGCTATAGCAAACAACAAAATTCTGCATAGTTAAAGCAATGATCTTTCCCGTAGTAATGTATGGTTGTGAGAGCTGTACCATAAAGAAGACTGGGGGCAGAAGAATAGATGTCTTTGAACTTAAGAGTCGCCAGGACTGCAAAGAGATCAAATCAGTCAATCCTAAAGGAAATCAACCCTGACTGCTCCTTGGAAGGGCAAATACTGAAATTCAGGTAATTTGGCCACCAAATGAGAAGTGAGGACTCACTGGAGAAGGCCCTGATGCTAGGAAAGTTTGAGGGCAAAAGGAGAAGGAGGAGGTAGAGCATGAGATGGCTAGATGATATCATTGCTGTAGTGGGCATAGATCTGGGTGGACTACAGATAGTGGAAGATGACAGAGGAGCTTGGTGTGTGGTGGTCCATGGGGTCGCAAAGGGTCAGACCTGACTGTGTGACTGAAAAACAACAAAAAATTTTGAATTCTGAATTCCCTTAGACCTTTGTGTATAGACAGGAAATATTTATTTATTTATTTATTTATTAGTTCAAATTTATATTGCCGCCCACTCACCATGGCAACTCAGGGCGGCAAGGTCCTCAACCTGCCCTGGCTTCTCCTTCCCCTGGCATCATCATAAAATCATCCTGATAACCCAAGCATTCAACTCACAAACTGTGGAAGCCAGTGCTTCTAGAAGGATCAATGGGTCCAAAATAAACAGGAATAAATTTATGATTTTGCAGTAGAAAATGTATGATGATTTATTTGTAAAATATAGATAGAGTTTAAACAATCAAAGCATTGTTAAGATTATATTTTTCTTATGGAAAAGCTTAGAAGTTGGAAAACCTTATGTAGCTTCCTTCAATCTGGATGATACGCAAATATACCAAAATGGAGTAGGTAGCATTATAAAATGTTCCTTTGTGGACCATGAGGGGATTTTCAGAAATACTGTATTACGCTCTTTAAGCGAGGTACCACTGTAGTTTGTGCCTGAGAAGCATTGTATTTCAGAATTGTCCTAATCCTCACAGATTCCCTGAATAGTCCCTGAAACTTAATCTCCCTCTTTATTACAGGGGAATCACCAACAGTCAGAGGAAAAGCAGTTTTGTGCCAAGAGGCAAGACATTGTTTTGGTCATGGGATTCTGGGAACCGTAACCTCCCCGTCCATCTCCCCAACTCAAAAAATGGTTCTCATTTTTTGTTTTTTCAGTCTTATATGAAAACCTATTTACTTTTGACTTCTGCAAATGGCTTCTACCAACAAATGCACTTTAGTCCATTATCCCCAGTAGTGGTGTTATTATTATTTTTCCAAGACCCTAAACTAGTTTAACTAATTTAAAATCTTATTTTTAGTTTTGTTGTATATCTATTTATGAGAAGCCAACATGGTAGCATTTAGCAGCCATTAATTCATTTCAACAAAATGAAATTACCTGACTAGCAAAATTACTTCCTTCTCAATGTCATGTTCTGCATGAGATAAAAATGATAGCATTTTGCTGTTTACTGGAATATTGAGTGATCTTCCAGGGCCTCTAATAGAAAGTCTAACCTATGAGACTGATGAAATAATCATTAATGAAATATTAATATCTTTAAGAGCTGTTAGGACTAAATCGAATATTCTACCTGTTTCTACCAAAATGAAAGTTTCTCTCTCTCTCTCTCTCTCTCTCTCTCACACACACACACACACACACAAACTTGGACCATTGTTATCTAGATGTCAAGTGTCATACAGTGCAAAATGAGTGACAAGAAGCAGAATGTGTACGGGAGATAACATTGTGTAGGACAGCATACAAAGTTAATTTTTCTGACTCACCAAGCCCGTGAAATGAAGTTTGAAGCTGACTTTGATACTTCGTCAATGTCTTATGAGAGAAAGAACCTCAGGCCCCAATTTCAGCTGAAGAGCTTGCCTCTGATATTCATTATGATCATTGTTCCTTTGTTTGCCTTTCCCCTTTATTATTTATTTATATAAACTGCAAATTGCCTTTCAGCCAAAAAAGAGCCTTCAGTGTGGCTTACAATTTTAAAAACTTTGAAGAAATACCACAAGCTTAAAATCAAGAAAATATAGTTTTAAAAAAACACAAAGCAGGATTATATTGCATGTAAAAAATGTCCTGACCTATATGATCAGAGGGGGAAGGATTATTGTTTATTTTCAGTTGTTATTGTGCCCAGTGGTTTAAGCTAGCAGAAATTCCATAGACAATGACCTAGGTAAAGGTAAAGTTCTCCCTCACTTGAAATCCAGTCATATCCAACTCTAGAGATTGGTGCTCATCTCCATTTACAGCCAAAGAGCCAACACTATCTGCATATGCAGATGTTTCCATGGTCATGTGGCAGGCATGACTAGATACCAGATCATATGGAACGCTATTACCTCTCATGCCCAAGCAGTACCTGTTTATCTACTTGCAATTTCTTGCTTTTGAACTGCTAGGTTAGCAGGAACTGGGACAGACAACTGGAGCTCACTCCATCACACAGTGCTTGGGTCTCAAACTGCTGACCTGCCAACCTTTCTGTCATTAAGCTCAACGTCTGAACCACTAAACCACCACAGCCACTCTAGACAAAGACCTAGAGATACCAGTACAGTACTTATTTTCCAGTTTCTTCTCTGAATGAGTTAACTCACATAATTTTTATAAGATATTGTATGTGGCAACTGTGTTTCGTACTAGACAATTTTACTATGTAACAAGTAGTTTCTTCGAAGTGGTAGCCGTGTTAGTCTATGCAAGCATAACAGAGAATAAACAAAACAAAACAGCAAAAAAAAAGACAAAAAATATTGTGGCACCTTAAAGACTAATTCCTGTACAGTTGTACGTCGCTTAAAGAGCATAATGGATTGCTCTTTAAGCGAAACACCATTGTAAGTGACCAATTGTGACTTGGGGGGGGGATTGTGAACCCCAATTTAGTTGTTAAGTGAGTTTTTTGTTGGTTTTATTTGTTAAGCGAAGCAAACATTCAGAGAAAATTATGCTATTTAAGCGAGTTACTCTTTAAGCGAGGCACTCTTTATGCAAGGTTTGACTGTATTTGAATGTGAGCTTACGTGGATCCTTCTTTGAGGGAACCAATACCTTAATAATCTATTTCAACAACTTAAAACTTAAAATTATCATTTTCAAAGCATCAGAAAATAACCCAAAGGGAAAATATTATTTCTTCCTGTGCTCTGTTCACCATTTCAGCTAAAGTTGAAGTAGTAAGTAGTTCTTTGGGGTTGCTTTGAACTCAGCAAGCATGTAGTCTTTTAAACTAGAGGGTGAAGCCGTTTAGGGCTTCTAAAATTAGAAAGGTTTCCATTGTTTTCTAGTGTACTTTCTAAACTAAAGATGCTTCATTTGCCTAAGATCCTTTTGATTCTGTAACCTGTTTTTCTACAATATAACACCATCATTTTAAAGACATTAAGTGACTGGATTTGTTTGATTTTCTATCTGCTACCTTTCTAACTGCCTGACTCAGGTTAGGATCTGTAAGAAGGCAAGCAAAATCCAGGATTGTATAGCCTCAGGATGTCAATTCAGGTGCGTTCCCACTAACTTGTAGGCCAAGGCCCTACTTGGGAGTAACAGGACCATGACACTAGCCCTTTTAAATTCTATTTTTGTTTTAGATGTGTTAATTGTAACTTTGGGCGCAGAGCTGAGCGAGTTGAGGAGGATGGTGGAGGACAGAAGTGCCTGGCAAACAGGCCACAGGTTGATAATCCCTGGCTCAGAACTTCTTCTCAGCATCATCAATTAGGGAATGTGATAGATCTTCAGTGAGATCATTTTTCATCTCAGAGTGCTATGCACTCTAGACCTTTGCCACATCTTCCCTGAACCCTGGGCACGATTGTCCAGCTGATACTTATTCCTGGATCCTCTGAAGGGAAAGCCATTAGTGCAAAGGTGTTAGCAAAACAGGAAAAGCTGTTCTATACCACAGAGAAAAGGGAAGGAAAGTTTCTTCTGTATCTCACCAACTTGCCAATTTTTGCTGATTGCTAAGTCCAAATCAGAGTGCTGTACAGGCATGCCATCTGAAAAATACTTGGGCACCCACATTATGAAAGCAATACATTTCTGTAGTTGGCCAGGAAATTTACAGAAATCCCTGTTCCACCCCTCTGGATACATTTCTCTGAAGCTCTTGCACATTCTAAACTGTAATACTACTAGCCGACATACTAAAGGAAAGATTACCTAACCCAAATAAAGGGTGTGATGAAGCACCAAAACTGCATCTTGTATGAACTAGAGCTCTTCAGACTTAAATCTTCTGCAGAACAGTCCTGAGTAAATGTGTTTAGGATGACAATGAACATTTCTTATAGATGCAATATCATCACCTGGCAGACATGGAGAACTAACTATAGAATCCCCTGAACTTTGACAGAGTCCACTAATGCTGCTGCTTGTCTTGTGTCCCTACAGCAAGTAGTGAGTAGCTACCATCTACCATTTTAAATTTCAAACAATGCCTAGAACAGTTGACATCATATCAGAAATTTAAAATGCCTGTTGAGTTGCTGCCAGTTAAATCCTTGGTAGATCCTTGGTATTTTGTGTAGGAGAAGATTTACAGACAACACATCACTGAAGACTTTCTGAAACATATAGACTGCCCTATTTTTTTTTTAAAATTGTAACTGACAGGATTACTTGCCCAAAGTCCTGGGAGAAGACAAGGATCAAAGGTCATCTAAATCCATCAAAATGAAGCAAAGATCTGTTTTTTCATATTTGCGATTGATCGTACCTTTACGATCAGAATAGAGACACAAGGTCACTGAAAAACTTAAAGTCACGGCTCATAACAATTGGAATATAAATTGAACAGAAGCTAAAGCGGTCTTATCTTCTTGAAACTGCTGTTAGTCCTTAAACCCTTATAGGAGCTGTCAGATTTATCAGTGGCATAATGACTCTTGTAATGTATTTAATAAAGGTGGTACCAAAATCATTGCCTCTTGCACAAATACCATGGAAAATGTTTAAAATAATTAGGAAGTTCCTGCTTTTAAAGTAATATACTGCCTTCAAAGTAATATACTGTACTTCAGCTGGGACAAAGATCCATGCATAATATCATTAGTTTCAACTCGATGTAGTGGATTTTTGCACATTTCAAGGACACCTGCTTCTCTGAAACTTATATTCCCAATAAGGACAAGCCCTATATGGTAGTGGGCCAGGATACCTAAGAGACCGCGTCACCCTAAGAACATCTGTCTGTCCCACCAGGGCGGATCGGAGGGGCTCTCTTGTACTTCCATCGGCTAGAGAGGCTCACCTCTCTAGCACTAGGAGGAGGGCCTTCTCTGTGTTCGCCCCGGCCCTTTGGAACCTCCTTCCAACTGAGCTGCACCTTCAGACAGAGCTCCTGCCCGTTCGGAGGGGCTTAAAAACCTGGCTGGCAGGGCAAGTGTGGGGACCCGGGAATGTGGGATCCTATGTAGGGTGGCTGATCTAGTGGACAGCCACCCTTTCCGGTTTTTATCTCTTTTCAGCTTTATCTCTTGCTCTGTCTTAAGCATCAGTTTTAAGTTTTAAGCATCAGTTTTAAAGTTTTAAGCATTAGTTTAAGTATTATTTGTATTATTATATGTGTATCCTAGTGATTTTTTTAGTCAATATTGTAAGCCGCCCAGAGTCGGGTTTACCCGATTGGGGCGGGATAGCAAATAAGAATAAATAAATAAATAAATAAATAAATAAATAAATCACTCTGTAAGTAATAATCAGAGCTTGGAAATGTTACTTTTTTTGTACATCAGTTCCCAAAATCCCATGGCCAGGTGAAGGTTTCTAACAGCTGTAGTTCAAAAAGGCAATTTTTTCAAGCTCTAGTACTCATTGTGTCCAGAGTTCCACTTATAATTTTCTTGAGTATTAAAAAGGACTTTAAAATAACATTTGTATTATGTCCTTTTAAATTAAGATAAGGGCAGGGAATCTGTGACTTTCCAGATGTTGTTCAAGGTGTTCTATAACTTCCATCACCTCTGACAATTAGACATTTGGCTGGTGGTGATGCAGACCAACATCTGATGAACCACAGATCCCCACTATTGGAACCATTTCTTTTAGAACTCAGTGCTGTTTCAAAAATAGCTTTAAAAGCCTTACAAGATTGTGTCCCTGAATTACATGTCAGCTGTTCTTCATTTACCTAAGTGAGAAATAATGTAGAGTCTTGGGAAAGTGCTTCAGATCTGCTGATTTCCAAGAAGTAAACATCACTTAATTATCCAGGTGACACTCAGACACTTTATACTCTTTAAACCTCTTACCTATACTTATGAAAAACCCCTGAAGGACAGATTTTTCTAAAACATATTTTATGTGTTTGAAAGGTATAGGCATCCATGTTCGTTGTCATCGCCGCCGCCGTCATCGTTATTGTTGTTGACAAATGTGTTGCAGATCAAGTTTATTATACTGAATTACATCATTATGAGACAGACTAGGTTTCTGGGGCACCATTAAAAATCACAGAACCCACTCCTGAAACTTCAAACTTTTAACAAACTTTTTTCCATATTCATTTTCATATTATTGTTCTAGCCACTATACCAGTGATAAGAGGTAATAGGAGGTTTCCTGTTACTTTTCCCATGGAAATAAATGATGGAACATGTACTCCTCCCCCCCCCGAGATATTATTTACCAATGTTACAGTTCTACCTCTTTGTTTTGCCACTTTCTGAAGGAGTGGCATCTCCATATCTGTCTTTTACTTAAGTGGATAACATGAAGTTGTAGCTAGAGTGTGACAATTCTTTTCTAGTAAGCAAAAATATGCTGTGTGACCATATATAAAATCAAACAAATGCAGGAGGAAGGTGATACCTTTTATAGGTCACTTTAAAAATTCAAAACTTTGCAAGCTTTCACAACTCAAAAGGTTACTTCATCAGGCACTTTCAGGGCATGCTGTCCAAGTCTGGCTTCCCATTTTTGGATTGTAAAAAGATACACTGCTTATTTTCCCATGGAACACCTAAGAATAAGAGCCTGGCTTAGACAGTATGCTATGAAAGTGTCTGATGAAGTAACCTCTGAGTTATGAAAGCTTGCAAAATTTTGAATTTTTAAAGTGGCCTATAAAAGGTATCACCTTTCTCTTACATTTGTTTAATTATTTTCTGATTATGGTAATCTTTGGTGGACCGTGGATAATCATGAAATGTATTCCTTGCATGAGTAATACTTTCTACTAAGTAAGATCTGTCTTTTTTAAAGAAACAAGCTTAAATGACAGCACAGCACCCTCTTCTATTCCAGTCAATGTGATTTTAGATATTCTGATATAAATGACTGGGAATTTTAATTTGGGCTGTAAGCCGCCCAGAGTCGGGCTTGCCCGATTGGGGCGGGTTAGCAAGTGTGAGGTATAAATAAATAAATAAATAAATAAATGCCAATGGTTCTGTTATCTATCATTTTTTGTTTCTTTTTAATTATCTTACCTTGTTGTTCAGTAATGACAGCTTTTCCCAACGATGACCTACATGTGTGCCTACATTTTAAAAAGCAAGAAAATTCCCAAAAGAGAAAAGACAGCAGATGAAAACAGAAAGTTATGATTGAAGCTATATTCTAAAAAGCAACACATTTTCGAGCAGTCCTTTTATCCTCATGGGCATATTGATGTATCTTAACTTGCACAACTAGTGAGCACCACTCTGATTTCCTACAGAGAAAATAAATTCTGCTGAGATTGCTTATTGCATTAAACACAGTGTAATATCCTCCCCAAAATGCAGATCCACTGGAGTGGACTAGAAGCAATGATATAATCATTGACTGGTTTGTGCTGTCAATCTACTTACTCCTTGTGGACAGCTTCCTTAAGCTCTTGCAGGTGTTTAATGTTAGGTATTATGATGATGATGCTTTGTGACTGTAATAGAGATGAAGACAGAATGTTGCCAATGGAATTGACTGATGTTCTGTCTCGAAGCACAAGAAACAAGTACACTTTGAGGAACATCTAGATATAGAATCTCTACTAACAATGGAGGGTTATAATAATAATAATAATCAAATGAAAAGGCTGGATTTTCCCCACCCCTGCTATATGGTTTTCAAGTTTTACAGGCACATAATACTTGGAACATAATATTTATTTATTTATTTATTTATTTAGATTTATTATCCCGCCCCAATCAGGCGAACCTGACTCTAGGCGGCTTACAGAAAAATCATAAATTTAATTTTAAATACTATTTCAGAATATAATCTAATCATCTCTCAGAATTTTCCTTCAGCGACACTAAATGGACATTTGATATTGGTTCAAACCTTATTGTTTAATTTTTTGAGTTGCACTAGAGTAAGCCGATTAACTCAGTGCATTGTTGAGAAATCAACACTTCTGTAAATTCCCTTGATTCAAGTCGGCCTATTGAGTGATGAGTTACTATGCTAAAGTAAATTGTAACTTGAGCAAGTCCATTTCAATCAATAAAATATACAGAAGAGTTGACTCTGCAAGTCCACACTGATTCAATTGTCTACTCTAGTCCAATTTATTACGCTAAGCAATAAGTTTTCAGCCATTTTTAAACAAAGATTTTTAAAAAGCCGTACAGGAGCAACATGTTGTTCTGAGGAAGCAGATTTTGATCTACAAAAGCTCATATGGAATCAAATCTCTTAGTCTTTAAGGAACCACAAGATGTTAAACCGCCCCACCTCCCTATGAGTTATAGTTGCTGTGATGGAATTGGTCACAAGTTATTCAATATGGAGTCTCTTTGGTTTTTAAACTATATTAGAATGTAGCTTTGCTACATTATGCTTTAAGAAAAATAAACATATTTTACGTCAGCAACAACGTCTGTTTATTGAAAGAGGGGTAAGACAAGAGTTAAGCCATAAGCCACACACTACCACTTACATATAAATATTATTCTCCCCATTATTTTCTGGGCACTGTACAATTCAGGTAAGCCCCAGGTTGCTGCAGGTATTTGCAGGATTGCATTTAGGTGACCTGAACCTGGAGTCTTGGTTTCCACACAGAGCAGGCTGGTAAAAGGACGCTCTGAAAGGAACGGGGAGATACCAATGCAAGGGTATCTGTCATAATTGCAGATAGATTTATTTTGTCACAGTGCTAAATTGGGAAATGTGAAGACTAGGTGTGCTCATTTCAGTGGAGGCTTTACCGCTGGCTAGTCTCAGAAGACAGTTAATGACCATATCCTTTGCTTTGGTTGTGTTCATTTTCTTCTCCTGTGAAAGCTTCATGCTGATTTGATCTACATTGGTCATGATGAACTCTGATGCCAAAATCTGAGTGGGAGAGGTGCTGTTGCCTAGGCCATCCATGATATATTGCTTGTACAGCTCCATCACCTTCTCTTCTAAATAGTTGTTCAGTATGGAATTAGACAGGGGCTGGTGGTGGTGGTGCATGATGCTCGCCAAACGCCAGCATGATGGATATCCTTGGATTGGTTTACAAGGTAACTCATCAGGTGGGATTGATGTGGATTCCATTGCTGATGGGATCTCTGATGATTCCAGGAATGGACCAAGCCCACTGTCGAAAGTAAAATCTCTTTTCATAGAGTTTAAAGGCATCACTTGGTCACCAGCAATATGCAAATCGTTGTAATTCTTGCAAATGCTTTTACAAGAAGAAGGAACCAAGTAAGTCTCTCGGCTTGTAGCAGAACCTATGCAGATGTCCATAGCT
Source organism: Furcifer pardalis (assembly GCA_030440675.1). Taxonomy (NCBI): domain Eukaryota; kingdom Metazoa; phylum Chordata; class Lepidosauria; order Squamata; family Chamaeleonidae; genus Furcifer; species Furcifer pardalis. The sequence continues at coordinate 47,596,395 of CP126895.1, forward strand.
GTAGATGTTTGCCTTTTGAATGATGGGTTTTGAGAAGTCAGTGTATCCTTTTGTCGTCTACTGTTTCTGTTTTCCTTGGAACAAACAGAATAGATGATCTTGCCAACAGACATACACCTCCAAAAGGGGTTTCTGCCATTCATTTCCCCTGTTGATTCATACATGACACCATTCAAAGACCTCAGCTCATGTGCTGACTCTTCTTCTTGCTTGTTACAGAGGTTGAAATTCAAGATATTATGATAAGGAATTCCAGAGAGATATCCTTCTGACAACATTCTTAGGAAAAAGAACAGAAAAGATTTGTAATAAGGACAATTGCATGCATACAAATACTGTATACATACACCCTTTCTCTCTTTCTGAATAATAATTGTGTGCTGTCAAGTCAATTCTGACTTACGGTGATGCTTCCCTAGGTTTTCTAGATAGAACATACATACAGAACTAGTTTACCACTGCTCAAAAGCCAATGGTATCCAACTCTAGGGTTCAGTGCTCATCTCTGTTTATAGCCAAAGAGCCAACACTGTCTGCATCTGCACACGTTTCCATGAACATGTGGCAGGCGTGACTAGACACGGAATGCTGTTTACCTTCCCACTGAAGTGGTACCTATTTATCTACTTGCAATTTATTGCTTTTGAACTGTTGGGTTGGCAGGAGCTGGGACAGAGATTGAAACTCTCTCCATCATGCACCACTCAGGTATCAAACCACTGGCCTGCCGACCTTCCAGTTGTCACATTCAGCATCTTAACTGCTAAGACCCTTAGAAGTCATTTACCATCTCCTTTTTCTGGGAGGCCCTAGGACTGTACAGCATCCCAAAGGCAGCACAAGCTCATTGTGGGGAAGTCATTGTGGGGAATCAATCTCTAGCTCCACAACCAGATGATTAAGCCACTGAGCTATCCAGCCATCATCTGCTTACTGAAATGTTATACAGTAATACCTCGGATAACGCTAAGACTTGGTTCCACAAGTCTTAGTGTTATCCGATTTTTAGTGTTATCCGATGCATGTTAAAATCCTATGGGATGGATCGGATAACATTAAAGCTCCATAGAGATACAGTACATTATAACCGCACAGGCTTTAGCGGTTGTTATCCGATACATCCCATAGGACCTAAACATTATTCGATCCAATTCTCCTCCCCAGATTACTTAACGTTATGCGATTTTAGCGTTATCCGAGGTAAACGTTATCCAAGGTATTACTGTAATTACCAATAATATAATTAATAATCTTATCAGGAACGGAAATAGGCCTTAAATTCTATCCTTGCTTGACAGTGGTGGGATGTCAAAAATTTTACTACCCCACCGTGATGTCATCACAGTGTGGGTGGAGCTAACATCATGATGTCATGATGTCATGGGCGGGGCCAAATAAAAATACAAAATAATTAAAAATAAATAAAATTAAAATAAGCACACACACACACACACCTCTCAACCCACACACCCCCACACAACACAGACCCGTAAATAAATAAAATAAATAAAATAAAATAAAAATTACATTAAAATACACCCACCCACCACAAACACAAACCCATCACTTACCTGTTAATATAAGTGCCTGGGCAGCACCATGTTGCAAAATGGATATGGTCATCGTACCCGTTCTCTAGGATAATATGCCTTAATGTAAATGTAAAACAGCTATACCTCCTTAAGGTTTCTCCAATTGGAACAGCACAGGTGTAGCTTATTGATGAGGTAACTCCAAGACTTTGCTTAAAAACCCCAAGCCAGGCCACTAGGCCTTTTTAGGAACTGTGGTAGTACGTCAATATAGGTAAAGGTATTAAATACACATTAAAATACACACAGACACAGCACATCCAAAGGTGAGTCACTTCCCCTGGGGAGCTTCAGGCTATAGGGAGCTTCAGGCTAGCAGCTTCTCTTCCTCCTCCCCGCTTGGGAGGACAGCAAGGAGGCCATTATTATTATTTTTTTATTATTAGTTCAAATTTATATTGCCACCCACTCGCCGTGGCGACTCATGCATACGTGCCAAGCAATGTAGGTGTGCATGCACACCAAGTGCGCAGTGGGGGAACCACTGAAAAGGTAAGCCCCAAAGGTGGTTCCCCCCAAAAAATTGCTACCGGTTCTCTGGGACACTGGGGAAATTTACTACCGGTTCTGGTGAAGTGGTGAGAACCTGTTACATCCCATCACTGTTGCTTGAGATTTACTGGCTAAAATTGACATGAGAGTGTGATCAAATACTGTGTGTTGGCCTAGAAATCATGGTTATTATGTCTATAGCTAAAATAAAACAAAATAAATCACAGTGAAGCTGCTCAATTAGTCTGTTGCAATAAAGGCAACAGTTTTAAATGCCAAGTAAAAACTGTCAGTCTTCAGGGTGACACAAGAGTTTCTGTTAACACAATAGTGGAAATAAAGGTTTAAAATATTAGTGGTAAGTTTTTTATATACTGTAGTTGTATTTGTTATTTATTAAGTATGTAATGTTGTGAGCTGCCCAGAGAAGTGCATTTCTACTAATTGGGGCAGGACATGCATACATACATGCATACATGCATACATGCATACATACATACATACATACATTGAGCAGTCTTTATCCTCTTCCTAAAATCATATTGAAACCTTTTATGAAATGTCTGCAAAACCAGGTTTTGGCCCAGAAACTAAGGGTAGGACTTATTATGTCACAGAGGCATATTATGTCCGGGAGGCATTGGAAGAGAGTCCAAAACCCTTTCCCTGCTAGCTAGCTGTGGAAACAGGCACAAGAAGAATCAAAGTACAGTAATACCTCGGATAACGCTAAGACTTGGTTCCACAAGTCTTGGTGTTATCCGATTTTTAGTGTTATCCGATGCATGTTAAAATCCTATGGGATGGATCGCATAACATTAAAGCTCCATAGAGACACATTGTAACCGCACTGGCTTTAGCGGTTGTTATCCGATACATCCCATAGGACCTTAACATTATTCGATCCAATTCTCCTCCCCAGATTACTTAACGTTATGTGATTTTAGTGTTATCCGAGGTAAACGTTATCTGAGGTATTACTGTACCGTAAAAAGGACTAGAATCCATGTTAAAGTATACTAACTAGATAATATGGTAACCTAAAAAATGCACCCAGAGATTGTGCTGGCTTCTGCCATTCCTGCTCAAATCTCACAGTCTTACCTCCTGCACACACAACACATGGGGATTTTTTTTCCAGGCCCTATGTTGCACCCAGACTCCCCCTGCGCCCAGGTCCTGCATAGTGCTGTTGGGACTTGTACAAGAAAATTTATGAGCTGTGATACTGTTGTGCCACTCCTTGCCATGCTCCAAATGAATACTGCAGTGTACTGTGTTGCAATCCTTGGTTTTCTACACAGCCCCCTTTCCTTGCTTCTGGTGCTGGTTTTCTTAGGTACTGATGCTGAATAAGAATATACTTTAAAAATACTTTCTTACTAAATCAGTAAATCCTGGTACCAGCTGGGATTTGGAAGGAAAATGGATGACTGAGTATACTCCCTGGAAGAGTTAAGTTTTATAAAGAGAAGAGAAGAAAGGCATGACCACAGTTGTGAACAATGCAGAAAAAGTGGGAGGAAATGAAGGTTTCCTTTTTTAACTATTAAAAGTTAATCACATGATCATGCAGTGAAGGTGCATGGTAGAAAAGTTAGGGCAGACAGAAACAAGTTATTTTTCATACAGCACATGAATTATGGATTTCCTGCCCTAAACTGTGGTGATGACAACCACATTACTTGGGTTTAAGAAGGAAAGATATTTTATTTATATTTTTAATTTTTTTGTGGAGGATGAAGCTATTGATGCTTGTGAGGCATGGTGATGACATGCTACCTTCAGAAGTAGAGACAGAATACTTTTGCATTCAGATTGCTAGTGAACAAGAGCAGGAAAGAACTATTAGAGGGCTTCTCCCTAGTCATCTTGTTGGCTGCTATGGAGATAAAATGCTGGAACAGATAGGCCTTACCATATTACCATGTTTTAATGAAAGAACAGCAGAACAAGGACAAATCATAAAAGATATGACTATGTATAACTAGGAAGTGACGGAGATGAATTTTAGACCATTTAATGCAGGCATGGGCCTCATCCAGCCCACAGAGCCAATTAATCCAGCCCATGGTGAGAACTCAGGCACCACCATAAGCTCTCCTCGCCACCAGAAGTGCCAAAACACCAGTTCCTGCAATGGCAACAGCGTGCACAATTGCACCATTTTTTCAGCTGCTTTGGCAGCCTCTGCCGCTTCCCATGGTGGTGGGGAGGGTATGCAAAGCATTTCTGCTCCATTTTTTGAAATTTTCACTCTGTTTCTACTGTGTTTTGGTAGCTAGAAGATGGCGCTTTTACACTTCCAGCGGTGGGGGGAGCTCCTGACAGTGCCCAGAATCTCAGCATGGAACCCAGACATGCTTAAATTCTGCACTCTAGCTGCCAATATGGAGCGGAAACATGGCTAAAAATTCAAATAATTGAGCAGAAATGCTCTGCATACCCTCCTGTTGCCATGGGAAGTGGTGGTGGCTGCCAAAGCAGCTGAAAAAATGTCACGATTGCACTCGCCACCACTGCCACCGAAAAGGGAAGCACCGGGCAGAAACATGCCTCCAGCCCTTGCAGCTGTAATTTGGGGCAGGTCTGGACCATGGCGGGAAAATGTTGTAAACTCCAGATATAATGCAATGGTGTAAGAGAAATGCAAAGTCTGGCCAGGTTATCCTGCTATGGTAATAGAGTAGACCAGTGATGGCAAACCTAGGCACTCCAGGTGTTCTTAGACTTCAATTACCAGAAGCCCAAGTCAGCACTCCTGCCGATCAAGGCTTCTGGGAATTGAAGTTCAAGAACACTTAGAGTGTCAAGGTTTGCCATCATTGGAGTAGACCATACTGCCAGCCACTCAATACCGAGAGTCAGGCAGTGATTAACTAGCCTGACAACCCTGAGGACTAGTGGCTTTGGCGAAGTCCACAAGGAAGGGTGATGGTCCCCAAGAGGATTAAATCCCACTTGAAACCATCTTGATGGAAGGCAGTAACTTTATCAATACTGGCCTAGGGCTTAAGAGGACTTTGTGTGCCAAAAGGGCTCAGGACCAGGAAGTGACTTGTGGAGCTGGATCAGTGGTATGGGTGTCAGCAGCAATGCAGAAGACAGATGAAAGACCATGGGACTGTATTTGCAGGACAGTCTTCATGGCTTAATGCCATAATGATCACCAATATTCAGAATCAGATATGGCACAAGAAGAAGAGAAGGAGAAAAATGCAGAGCTAAATGCTTTACTGCCTACTGAGCCCTACTGTCTCTAATTATCAGGTATAACCTATATTTTATTCTCCTTTCAGTGGAGTTGTGTGTTTGCAAATGCATGCAAATATTTGTGTTTCCTCCTGCTATGCAGTGCTTCGAAGTAAATAACTTTCATTTCCTTTCCCCGGTTATAAGGCAGCAAAGAGCTGAACCGAAACCCTTGGTTTTCTGCTTGAAGCTTGTTATAGTAATGACTCATGTATTGTACAGGTGGGCTGTTTCACCTTGTGCCAACCCCTAAAAGACAAAACACTCTACAGTGTATTCGCTTCCCTACAAACCCCTGCAAGAGAGCTAATCCAGCAGAACTAAAGTGATGCTGCAGTGAAGAAAAAGATTGAAAGGCAGCAGGGCTATAGCCAGAGGGGGGCCCAAGGTGGGCTTGGCCCACACTGAGTTAGCAGTTTGCCCATCCTGGAAAAGCACAGTTTCCCATAGGAATGCATTGAAAAGAGGCTTTGGTGCTCATCCTGGGGAAAATATTTGCCCACCCACATCGGCTATGGCCCTGAAAGGCAGAACAGAAAGAGAAAACAAAATGAATGTATGCAGTTTTGGCCCACAGCTGAAGTACACAAGATCCATCGTGCAGGTCACATGTGGCCTCTTAAGGCATGTGGTGGTTCCTTGCTCCACATTCTCCTACTGTAGTGAACAAATCCTCCCCCTTCATCAGAATCTATTATTTTGAGCACTTAATGGCAATGCCAAAGCAGCAATACTGAGCAGAATGCTGGGAGGGGAAGGAAGCCAATGTCCTCCATGTCAATCTAGAAACAGCAATGCCTCCTGGAGTCTTGGCTTCTGCTCCAGGAGCAGGTTACAGCCGTAGCCAGGAGGGCCTTCAGGCAAGTGAGTGTTATTAATCAATTATGCCCGCTCCTGGACTGGGAGGCCATGCCCTGGTTACCTCCCGTTTGGACTATTGTAATGCGCTCTACATGGGGCTGGCCTTGATGACCATCCGGAGACTGCAGTTGGTCCAGAATGTGGCGGCCCATGTGGTGGTGGGGTGTAGTCATTTCACCTATGGCTCACCACTGCTGCGGGAGCTGCATTGACTGCCTATATGTCTCTGGGTGCAATTCAAGGTGCTGGTTGTCACCTTTAAAGCCCTTCATAGTAGCGGACCAGGATACCTCAGGGACATCGACCCAAATGTAACAAATAATAATAATAATAATCCCACAAAAGCAAACTGAGAAGGCACCCTTTAGATACCATTTATTTATTTATTTATTTGGTCAGACTTATATGCCGCCCTCCTCAAAAAGACCCACGGCAGCTAACAACGGTTTAAGAAGAGACATAAAACACAATATAAAATACAGTTTAAAATTAATATTAAAATATTAAAACTAAGCAAAGTTAAAAGATTTTTAAAAAATCATACATTGAGAGAGGGAGGAGGTCAGATGAGCCAACAAGCCGAAGCAACTGTCTGACCCAAACCCCAGACCTGTTCCCCCAGCCAGGTCTTAACCCCTTTTCTAAAGGGCAACAACTCTGACTGGAGACATAGCTCAATTGGCAGGAGGTTCCATAGGCCCGGAGAAGACACAGAGAAGGCCCTCCTCCTAGTGCTAGAGAGGTGCGCCTCTCTAGCCGATGGTACAACCAGAGAGCCGCTCTGGTGGGATGGACAGATGTTTTTAGGGCAATGCAGTCTCTTAAGTACCCTGGCCCACTACCATGTAGGGCTTTAAAGGTAATAACCAGCACCTTGAATTGCACCCGGAGGCATACTGGCAACTAGTGCAGCTCCCTGAGTAAAGGTGAGGCGCGACCATAATGGGTTTTAATTTTATTTTGTTCTTTCTATGTTTTTAGGGCTTTATTTTATGTCTGTTGTGCTCCGCCCTGAGTCGCTTGTGTGAGTAGGGCGGAATATAAATCTGACTAATAAATAATAAATAAATAATGCCCGTACCCCATCACAACCCGAGCAGCCGCATTCTGTACCAGTTGCAGCCTCTAAATGGCCACCAAGGGCAGCCCCATGTAGAGTGCATTACAATAATCAAGTCTGGAGGTGACCAAAGCGTGTGTGATCATGAGCAAGGAGTCCCGGTCTAGGAGCGGGCAATAACTGGCATATTACACAAAGTTGTGCAAAAGCCCTCCTGGCCATGACTGCCACCTGCTCTTCGAGCAGTAGTCGTGAGTCAAAGAGGACCCCCAGATTACGCACTGGGTCTGTTTGGGGCAAAACTGCCCCATCCAGCACCAAAGATGGTAGCTCCCAAGTTAACGCAGGACCCCTGACCCACAACTACTCAGTCTTGTTGGGATTCAGTTGTAGCCCGTTGTCTCCATCCAGACCCTGACAGCCTCCAGGCACCTGAAAAGGCCGAGATATATAACTGGGTATCATCAGCATATTGATAATACTTCACCCTACAGGAATGGATCATCTCACCCAGCAGTTTAATGTAGATGTTAAATAGGAGAGGTGAGAGTACTGAGCCTTGAGGCACCCCATATTGAAGGGGCCTCGGGCTAGACCTCTCACCCTCCAACCACACTGACTGGGTCCGGCCCTTCAGAAATGAGGAAAACCAGGACCACACAGTGCCCTGGAGCTCCAATCCTTGGAGCCTTTCAAGAAGGATACCATGGTCGATGGTATCGAAAGCCACTGAGAGGTCAAGAAGAGCCAGGACGGATGGATGTCCACCATCCCGCTCTCTCCAGAGATCATCCACAAGTGCAACCAATGTAGTTTCCATTGGAGAGGCCCACCTTTACAGCATGAGGAAAAGGACATTCTCAGTCATAGCCCCCACATTATGGAACCACCTCCTGGTAGAACGACGCCTCTAGCCCCAGTTGCTACCATTTAGGAAAGAGCTGAAGACGTAGTTTGCAAAATGGGTCTGGGGGCAGGGATTGTCAACAAGCTCCCCTTTCTGGGTCGTCTGAGACCCCCCCCCCCAATCAATTTTCATGTTAATGTTATGCTGATTTTATATTTGTTTTTAGATAGCAAAATGGCACAGAGGTGGGCAATATTACCAAATGTTCTTAAGGGTTTTTAATTGTTTTTATATTTGGTTTAACTTGTTTCATTGTATGGTCAGTGAGGTGCTCGCTGGCCTATGTACACTGCCCAGAGTCCAACAGATTAGGACGGTATATAAATATATTAAATAAATAATAATAAATACTGGGAGGAGGAGGAGGAAGCTAAGCCTCCATCGGCCCACTGGTGAACACAAAGCAGGTACTGTAGCATCTCTGCTTCTCCATTGCTAATCACTGTGAAAGGGATGAGGTTAAGATGGCAGGGCTACATGGATGGGGAAAGGACGGGCATCAGTTACTCCAGAGCACTGGAATCACACCCCTAAGTGTACACATACATAGGTATGCATGTACTGTATGTATAATGTCTGCAGCCAACACCAGCTTGGGTGAAAAAGAGACAGTACTCCAGGCATTAAGCAACAACAGTAACATTATCTTATCCATATCCTATTCATATGAACTTGCAAAGGGCTCTTCACAGGTTCAGAATTGTAGCTTTTCCAACTCTGACCACAAATGCCAAAATGGAGTGTAGGCCCTTCAGCATTCAAAATGTTGCTCTGAATTGCAATCCTTATTCCGCAGGACAAAGGGGGCTTCGGAATAAAAGGAAGTAGAAAATGATGATGAACAAATGCCAGGTGTGAATGTATTAAACAGTCAGGCTAGCAGTGTACATAGTATCCATCCATTCATCTATCCATCCATCCATCCATCCATCCATCCATTCATTCATTCATTCATTCATTCATTCATTCATTCATTCATTCATTCATTTACATTTATGCCCAACCTCAGTGATGGTGAACCTTGATACTACAGCTGTTCTTGAACTTCAATTCCCAGAAGCCCAGAATGGCAGGAATGTTGACTTGGGCTTCTAGGAATTGAAGTCCAAGAACACCTGGAGTACCAAGGTTCGCCATCACTGCCCTACTCTTTTAGTGCAAGCAACGCTCAAGGTGGCTTACAATATATAAAACAGTCAGGATACATTATAACCAATACCATGAAACAAAGTATTGTAAAGGCCTATGGTCTTGTACAAGAAAGACTGCTGGTGGCAACAGTGGCGGTGGTGGTGGTGAAGAAACAAATTATGTATTTTTAAAAATACAGCACAATAAAAATTGTCCCCAAAATAACCAAAAATAACTTAAAGAGTTAAAACCAGATAGCGTCAGATTAAGACCGTAACGATAACCATACATTCATAATAAAACACTATCAGTAGCAGTAAGAGGAAGTGATAGTCAAAAAGATTCCAGGGCCAACACTATGCATTTCTAAAGTTCTTACAGACCTTGAAAGTTTTGCTGAAACACTTAAGTCTTTAATGACTTATGCAATGTTAATAATGTAGGAGCAGTTCTAATTTCCAGTTTTTCAGAGATTGCTATTTGTTGTTAAATGCCATCAAGTCAGATCTGACTTATGGTGGCATTAATTGGATTTCCAAGCTATGTCAAATGTTTAAAGGATGGTTTTATCACTCTCAGCTGGCTGGAGAACTCAGAGGTTTAGGTACCTGATGATGGAATCAAGAGGTTGGGAATTTGATTCCCCACTGTACCTCCTGGGAGAAGAGCCACCTAGTGTGACCTTAGGCAAGCTGCACAGTCCTATGATGCCCACACACACACTCCAGAAAAGGGACACTGTAGGCAATTTCTGTGTAGTCCCTACCTTTTAAAAATCCCTGGAAAGTGTCATCATAACTCAGAATTGACTTGACATCACACAATTATTAATATTTACCATTTTCACTTGCCAGTGAGTTTTCATGGCTGAATGGAGATTCAAACCAAGGTCTCCTGAATTGTAACCTGCCACTCTGTGCAGAGCACCACATTGGCTCTCATAACAAAATAGATTGGAAAATATCATTAAGTTTGGCATTAGCTAGGAATAACAAGTTTGGTTTGTCTTGTTTTGAAAAAGAAGACATTCTGCTTTTCTCCTACAGATATTTCATGAACCCACAAAGAAGTCTCAGAAGACTGTTTGCAGGTGAACAAATGTAAACTTTATGTTGAATTTATGTCTTTGAGCCACCATTCTTGTGGGGAAAACCTGAAATAAGTTGCCTACTGATAAAGAGAGGAAAAAGCAGTACTTTCAAGGCATCAGAGCATAGGTTCCATTTTAGAAATGTGCAGAAGTAAACTGCGATCATTTTTAAAATAACTGCAAGATGTTCCTGATCCCTTTTTTGAGCATCAGTACAACTAGGCTATTTTAAGCTGAAGAGAGGGAGTTTAGTTTTGAACTGTTTCTCTGTAATAGCTATTCTTTATCAGCCTTGCATAAGCTGCCACCTTGCTAATATGGTTGGACTACAATGCCCATAATGGTCCTTTGCAAAGAAAAGCAGGGAATGGGGGTTGTAGTTCAACACATCTGGAGAACCTATTCTGTATTGTCACCAACTATGAAAGAGTCCAGCCTTTATTTTCTAAATCCATAGAATATGCATTACTTTAGTAGAGGGGATTAATTATTCAGTCCATTAACCATTGTTCATAAGTGTACTTCATAAAAGTTAAGGATCTATGCAAGGGAACAGTGAGTACTAAAAGTAGACTCACAGCATCTCTTACAAAATCCTGAAGTGATTTTTTTAAAACCAAAACTATCAGCCCACCATTATTTGGCTTTCAGACTATCTGGCTGCAAATGCACACCAAGAGGCAGAAAATCTATTTTTTGTCCTTCGTCTTTAGATCGTAGTTTCAATTCACATGCATTTTAGATAGCAGTCACCCTGATGCACCATTTCCTTTTCAACAATGTCTGCCCATTTACTTCGAAAAGTTTGTAACCAAAAAAATTATATATGTACAACTCATTTCTTGACTGGACCCATTCAATGCCTATCCACACTGGATTAGGTCACAGTTTAGACTGATGATAAAATGCCTGTAAATCTAGGTTTCCTTTCATTAATTCATGCAACCATCAAAAAAATTTGCAATGACAAGAGCAGATAAAGCAAGCTACACGAGAGAAAACAAGCGATATCTGCTCGTATGATATACTGTATTCTAATTCTTACTTACCTCAAAGAATTAAATTACACTAGTAGAGCACAAAATGAATTCTCTGAAGAAATGTTGCACAAATCTTCGAATACCTTAGAAGCTTCTTATGCAACGCTTCTCCTTCTGCTAAAGTAGCTGGTGAGCAGGAAGTTTCATTTACAGCCTTGTAAAACGGTAACCACCACCTCCCCTTAACTTTATAGTGTGGAGGAGGAGGAGTGTTGTAAGTAACTCACTGGTGTCACTTCTGGTTCTTTCTTCCTCTTTTTTCTTTCTTTCGTTCTGCTCTCACATGAAACTGTTTCTACAGAAGAATCTGTTGCTAAATTAATTTGGTTTCAGGCTGCTCTTGTAGAGAAGTAGAAGAGAAACTTTGTTTGTTGGCACTTCACATACACAAGGCAACAGTAAAGTATTATTTTAAAAAAGCATCTGAGCTATGGTCACATGAAAATGAAATAGCCTGCAGTAATGTATTTACAAAGTACTATACTATACAGTGTTACTAGCATTCCTTGGCTAACTATCACATTAACGTCCAATTGCTGTCCTTTATAGGTTAGGAGGAAGAAGCAGAAACATCTGTTGTCTTGAGAGATGTTTTTTAAAAGGTCCAGATTCAGCCCCATATCTCTCCTCTCCAAAGAGACCTAGGAAAGATCTTGATCTGAAACACTTAGGCAGTAAGGCCTGTCACTACAGACTTTAGTGAGCTTGATGAGACAGTGACTTGACACTTTCTGGTACTCTTTCTCAGTCATATGTACAAGTAAATTATTTACATTTTAATCATGATTATATGCTGATTTACGAAGTTGCAACATTTACAATATTTCATTTTGCAGAAGTATTTTAGAGCTATGTTTCTGCTTGCTATTTGTGGAATGAGTTTGAATCAGAAGTGATAAATCTGAACTAAATCTGCTTTGCTCCCTACTGAGGTTAATGAGACTTCAAGTTAGTGCAGACTGAACTCTGTCTTGAATTTCGGTGTGATCCATTATGCATTTGTTTTTACTGTACACAGGACAGTGTACTGTACAGGTTAAGTCAAACCAACTCCTGAACTCTAAACACAAAGCAACTTAACTAAAACAAAGCTGAGATTATCTTGGCCTCTGAGAAAATCATGGAGTTCCTGAGTGCTTGTCCTACGTTCAACCCTTGAGAGCAGTGTGTGCTTATTTTTATTTTATTATTATTTTTTCTATGGCCCCGCCTATGACATAATGACATCATTACGTTAGCTCTGCCCACACTGTGATGATATCACTGTGGGGTAGTAAAATTTTTGACATACCACCACTGACTACATCGCTAGTTCTCAAGTCAATGCACCATCTGCTGTCTTCCTTTACTTCTGACTTATTGGGACACTAATTTTGGAGTTAGTCAGTGAGTTCTGGTTCTTCTTCTTCAGTGTCTAGGCCAAACGTGAAATTGCCAAAATGAAGACACCTTTTGGTGAGTTTGTTTTGCAGTTCTTTTCAGTTGACATAGTGTGAGAAAGATTAGCCAGCAACACAAGATTGGCATTACCAAGGCTTTTTAAGACTCATTGTGACTGGTGGGCCCCTCTGCTAGCTGGACATTTTACGTTTATAAATAATACAGGTTTCATTCCAGTTGGATAGAAGGTTGCCATTATAGTGCCAGTTTACAAAAAAGGAGACAAAGGTGACCCTAAAAACTATAGACCGATAAACCTCATCGGAACAGTGGCCAAAATGTATGCCAAGCATTTACTGAGCAAAATAGTAGACTGGGTTATGGAAAATAATATTTTAGTGGAGCAACAAGCTGGTTTTTAGACAAGAACGATCTACAATAGATAATTGTTTTGTTTTATATCACCTTCTCACAAAACAACTAAGAAATAGAAAGAAATTATTTGCTGCATTTATAGATCTTAGAGGAGCCTTTGATTCGATTGACAGATACATGTTGTGGGGAAAATTGGTTACCCTAAAAATGGAACCTAGACTTTTATTCTTGGTTAGAGCTCTATATTCAAATACATACCTGAAAGTCTGAACTGGTGTAAATGGTTTCCTAAGGAAGAACATACATACTTTTAAAGGCATCAGACAAGGTTGCATTTTAGCTCCAATGCTTTTTAATCTTTCCATTAATGACTTGCCAGGATTCCTGTTTGATACAGAGACCCATATATTAAAGATTCTTGACAAACACATTAATACTCTTTTAAATGCTGATGATATGATTTTAATGGCTCACTCACAAATAGGTCTGAGGAGATTGGTTCTGATACCAAAAATTTTGAATAAAGCATCATAATTAATCACAGCATTTATTAAATCACCACATATCACAACACTCACACACACATGGAAAATAAGGAGAAGCCAAAAGTTTAAAATCATACAATTGGAACGCTCTCCAGAAGGAAGGGGGATTACCCAATAGTCAATAGACTCTGGCAAGGAATGTAAAAATGATAAGGTCACTGATTGCCACCATTGTTCTTAGCTCCTAAGCCTCAGTGTACTGGGCCAAAGGGTGTGAAAACCGGTTTGTTGACTTTTCTGATAAGCAGAAATTCCTTCACAAAGGAAGCTGAATGACTCATACCTCTGGTTTGATTAAAGTTCAATTAAACATTGCTAGAGCACTGACCCAAGCATAGACATAGCAGAAGAGAGAAATCAACAGAAACAGTGTTTTGTGCAGAATACAGGGGCCATGAAAATCATTATTGGAAAAGGGAGGGGGAAAAGAGGACGTGACAAACCACACACACCCCTGGCAAGTTACAAAGGGTTAATTAAAAGTTCACCCTAAGGGGGCCTTTGAGTTAATTGTTAACTTAACTACTCTCTTTACTCTGTACTTAAAGAAGCAGCCAGGTACTTAATCCTTCCTGCCCGGAAAGGCAGCTTAAGTCTACATTGAGTTCACAACCTCCTGCTGCAAACGCCATTGGCTGACGATCCTGCTAGCCTGCCTTTCATTGGAGAAGACACAACAGCCGGTCCCGCCTTCCTTCGGCCTCTGTTTCAACAAAGATACAATGCTTCTTTTGTAAATTCCTATCTATACAATGTAAAAACCTGTTTTGCAGAAGCCAATGTAATTTCTTTTCCTATGTAACCAAACCCATTACCTCATACCCTGCTTTGTGTTTTATATTTGCTTGTAATTAAATGTGTTAATTGCCCTACCTCCTTCCCAGTTTCAGTCCCCTCCCCTGTCACGTAGAAGTTAGTTTAAGAAAACAGATATAAGCCCTTAGAGGTAGGTGGGGGAGATCTTTTGTTCACCAAATTTTGTGAACTGAGATCACGAGCAGTTTTTCTTCAAAACGGTTGAGGGAAGGTAGCTATTTAGATTGTAGGCCTGGCCAGACTATAACCTCGAATAGCTTTCCTTTGCTTTTGCTCCCAATAAATCATTTTGTTTTGATCGAATTATCTGTCTCATTGTAAGTTCTTAGGGTCTTTATACCTCTGCCAGAGAAACGTACCTGGGCCCTAAAATTTTGGGTAACAGTTCAAAAACTAAATACATACTGTGATAAAAAAAATTAAATATCAACAAAAGCAAATCCAAAGTGTTGATTTTTAGTAGGAGAAGCAAGAGCTATAATTGGCAGATAAATGGGGAGCCTGTTGAACAAGTTAACTCTTTTAACTATCTTGGAGTGGTTTTCTCCAATACAGAGACATGGCTAAATAATTTTAAGAGAATTTTGTCAAGGGCTGCCATAAGTACAAATAAACTATATAAACTATTTAATTATAATCATCCTGGCACCCTCTCCCAATTTTAAAAATGTTTGGGGCAAAAATTGTCCCAATGCTGTCATATGGGGCAGAATTGTGGGGTCTAAATAGAGCCCCACTTCTGGAACAAATTCAGTCCCGATTTCTCAGAAGTATTTTAGGAACTGATAGCATCACGTCTGCCCCTGCAGTCAGAGCAGAACTGGGCTTCCACTCCGTGTATAGCCATTTAGTATTTAAAACATTCTCATATCAGTTGAGGATTCAATCAGTGGACTCTAATAGGCTTCCCAAATTATGCTTAACTGAACAGATAAAGTGGGATCATTCCAAATCCTGGGTTAGTCAACTCTGCGAATTAATTTCTCATTATGGGTTTTCAGTTCAGTATTTGCTCTTCAGTGGCCACTCAGTCCAAGGAAATTTTTAAACAGAGAGTCTTAGAGATCAGTGCGCAATCTGACTTGGAACAACTGGCCAAAAATTGTTCTTTAAGGTGTCTGCCTGCTAACAAAATTGCATTTCAACCTGAAAAATATTTATTGATGTGCCTCCCTCATCCTTTAAGAAGGGCCGCATTTGAGTTACTAGATTCCATGAATAAATATGGGTGTTTTCACTACTTACCATATCATGAAAGAACATGCATATGTGGTTCTCCAAATATTGAAAATATCTCTCATATTTTCTTCAATTTTCAGTTATACACTGATATTATATTTAAATACCTTGCATCCCTTTTTGGGACTCTAATCACAAACTATCCTATCTCCTCCTGGGTTCTAACATGCACATTATATGTAGAACTGCCAAGTTTATAATTAAGGTTGAGGACTTCTCCGCCCCTCCCCCTGCGCCCACATCAACGGCCAGGGAAGAAGCAGCCAGGGCAGGTTGAGGACTTCTCCGCTCCTCCTCCTGACCCCCATCAACATATTGTATTCCACAGATTTTAAATTCTTCTGCTATGTTATTGATAAGGTTGTAAGACTAATCAATTAATAAACATTAATTTATTCATAACCATCCCCAAAGCCTTCCAAATGGGTTACATCCACAAGAATCCTTACTTCCAACCTAAATTTTCACAAAGTTGTGGCAGGTGAAAGGAAAATTATATACACTTCTATTAATGTAACCCTCTCCCCCAAACATTATAATAGAAAGGAAAGTTTGCATTATCAGTCTGAAAAGTTATCTTCCATGAAGGTGAAGAGCTTAAAGAACATATGCTCTCTAGATGGCCCCCATCAAAGACTTTATTTCCCTTTCTCTGGCCTGTGTCATAGTCTTCAGTCTCTGGCCTTCCCAATTAACTAGACTGGGAGGCAATAAACCAATTTGGTTTGAGGGCACTCCAGCTGCCAGAATGTCTATGTATTACCATCATAAAATGGCACCACATCCTGGCCCTCACTCACCATTGGGAGAAACTTGGCCCCTGTTAAGTCATATGAGGATCTGAAACTTTACAAACTCTTATGCATTTTGTAAATTCTATTGTTAAACTCTGTGAATGGCAACTAAAGCGCTGCAGAGTTCTCATTATTTGGGATTGGTGTATATACCTAAACACATTGAAGATGTGGAACAGAATGCACAGAAGCCAGGAAAGACAATTCACCTGCTTCAAGGATACTACTAATTCGTGAATATATAGGTGCCTGGATGTTTGAAAAGGATTTATGTCAAGTTAACAAAATTGGCACTGAAGAGTTCCATTGGGAGCTGATATACTGTGTAATTTTTTTACTATTAAGCACAACGGGCTACATATGACTGTCTTTAGTATATGCAGGACTAATTTAAAGCACACTTGAACAAGATTTAAAGGAGTATAAACAACCCTTGTCTAGTGTGACAACCGATAATACAGTTTGTCGTAAGATGTAACTAGGCAGTTGGAGCCACCTAGTGAGAATTAAAATCTTTGCTTCTTTCCTTGTCCCTTGCTTTTTGTGTTTCTGTGATTTGTTTTGTTTTGCTGTTCCCTTCACCTTTTAGAAAATAAATAGGCCTTTGCATCAAAAGAGAACTATAATAGAGTCTTTTATCTCCTAATATAGGAAAGAGAAGAAGTAAATCAATACATTGAGCAAATATCTGTAGTTTCCGCCATACAATAAAAAGGATACAATTTGCAAATTAATATCAATATGCAGTTCTATTATTTAAAGTTACATTTCCTTAGTTTTTTTAAGCAGTGTATCTTTAGTTTACAAAAAGGCCTCTTTCAGTATTAATTGAAAATGAAATATTATGAAATAGGAAGAATATATATTTCTGTTGAGACTATAACAGAATTAACTTGTGTGTAGAGACTGTGGTGGCTCAGTGGTTAAGAAGCTTGTCTTGTTAGCTGGAGGACTGGCAAGTCGGCAGTTTGAGACCCAGGTACTGCATGAAGGTTTGAGTGCCCATCTCCATCCCAGTTCCTGCCAACCTAGCAATTCAAAAACAAGAAGTTGCAAGTAGATAAATAGAGACCACTTCGATGGGAAATGATATTGGGAACATGAAAGGAGCAAATTTTTGCTGAGCAGCAAAAATCCTTTCAACTCAGAAAGCACCTTTGTGTGCTTCTGAGATGATTTTAAAAAAACCTTTGTGTGTGGCACATTAAGAAACTGGTATAAAGGACTATCAGTCAAGTGCAGGTTCACTTAAAATAATAAAAATGATGCCATTACATTAGATGGATGTTTGTTTTGAATCTACTGTTTTCTTTTTATTTTAGTACTTAAAAAACTATTCTCTGAAAGATCTGGATATAAAAAAAACAAAAACATAAAGCAGATCCTGCCTGCAGGCTCATAATTTAGCATCATAATAAGCAGGAAAATGTGGAGAAATAATTAAGACACAGAAGACTGATACAAATAAATATGTCCTACTTGTGAATTTAGGATCTGTAATCTAGCTTCCAGAGACACTGTTCTCAAAGCCAGTAAAAATAGTGGTTCTGAGATAGTTGGCTAAGAGTAATGAAAACTACAAGTGGTTTAGGGGAGAATAGGATGGACCCTTTATAGTTTCTTTGAAACAGACAGCTCAATCATATTGTTTAAATTTCTATAACTGTGGCCCACTTCAGTAGTGACACTACCATATGAGACCCCCTTTCTAGCTGCTACCAGCCATCTTGTGGTGCCGGGACAGCTCTAGACTTGAAGCATGCTTTGATGTAGCTGCGTTCTACTTGAGTAAATTTTGGCGGACTTCTCCAGGGCCAGCACCAATTAGTAAAGGCAGTGTTACTTTTTTATGCCCGGTTGGTCAAGTGGTTAAGCAGAATAGCGGGCTGAAGAGTGGCACGCACATGGCAGAGGTTGGCTCTTTGTGTGGACAAGGAATACAGGAAGACAGTTTTGGTGCAAAGACAAACTCAGTGCTGGTTTATTTAGAAGTAAAAGTGCAGATATATGCAGTGTAACACAAGTCTCTTGGTTTCTCAGTTAAACTCAGTGCGGTAGTTCAACGGTTCTACAAAAGTTCATACAGTTCCGTTCAATGGGCACATGCAAGCTGTAAGCACAAGTCAAATGACAAAGTTCCACAGCTTTTGTCCCTCAGTTGGGGGCTTACCCAAGTCCTTCTCAGCTTGGTAGGCAAAGGTGGCTTGTCAGAACCACCCGAACTCAGTCCTCAAGCCAGAAAGTGTGGGAGCCTTTATCCATACCTGGCAGCAGACAAATTTGGTGGCTTTCATTTCTAAATAGGCCATCCAAAAAAATTTTTGCATATACGTATAGCATTCTACTTAACTATGGCTAAAATAAGTTCCTCTCACTTTCTGTTTGGTTTTGTCATTTGGTTGC
Source organism: Furcifer pardalis (assembly GCA_030440675.1). Lineage (NCBI taxonomy): Eukaryota > Metazoa > Chordata > Lepidosauria > Squamata > Chamaeleonidae > Furcifer > Furcifer pardalis. The sequence continues at coordinate 47,615,372 of CP126895.1, forward strand.
TCTTATTGCCAAGAAGATGCCGTATCACCACAAAAATAAAGTTGCTACTTCAGGAATCTTGCTTGGCAGGTTAAAAAAAGAAGCTTCAGATGAAGGTTCAGAAGACACAAGGTTAGCCAGTAATGTTGTGGTTAATGTTGTTGTAAAAAGATGGAAGAGAAAGGGACAGCAGACAGTGGTGATCAGAGTCTGGGTGAGCTAGAAGCAAAGGTGTATATATTGATATAAATCTAGCAACTTTTGATGATGATTCTGTTAGTTATATTCACTGGCACAATGCAATTGGCATATATCTTGTTGGTGAATTGCCAGAAGTTAATGTAACATTTGCTATTGCACAGAATCATGTGCCCTCCATGTGCTATAGCAAACACCTACACATATTTCTTAACCTACGGAAATTGTTACACCAGTTGTGTTCTATCAGTATAAAACTCAGCAGGATTGTTTAATAAGAGAAATTTAATTAAGGAGAAATTTAATAAGAATAAAATAATGGACAGAAGCAAAGTATTCTAAAACAAAGATGGCATAATCCTTATTAAAAACAGCTTTGCACAGAATACAGTGGAACCTTGGTTAACAAATTTAATGCCCTGTCCAGGACCTTTTTGCATTGAATGCAATTTCCCACAGGGATGCATTGAAAACCAAAATTTGTTAACTGAAACACAGTTTCCCATAGGAATGCATTGAGAACCAATTAATCTGTTCCAAAAAAAATTGTTAACCAAGCCACTATTTTCTATGGATTTGCTTTTTTTATGCGATTTTTGTGTTAACTGAGCCATTTGTTAACCAAGGTTCCACTGCAGATCTAATTTAACACTGAAATAAGTAATTTCCATTCCTGTTTTATTTCATCTGTCATTACATTTAGATTCATTTGCTGCAATCCTTGTACAGCAGTAAAAGAATTGTGACACTGCATATAGTTTCCATAGTATCATAGGTGAAAACTCAATAGTTCTTCTCAGCAGGCAGGAGTTGATTATTATATGGAAAAATTGCTACAGGGACTGACTCTCCTGATTGTATTGCATTTTCATTTTTATGTTAGATTTATTGAGTGTATATGCTTATGTTGGATTTATATTTGATATTGCAATATATGTTGCCCGTGTTATGTTAGCCGCTTTGAGTTGCTTTGGCAAGTAGAGTGGCATATAAGTCTAAATACAAATACAAAATTTTATCCCAGAGGACACTCTTTTCATTTCATCTTCTATTTGAAGCTATTGGAGGAGAGTTTTGAGAGTTCCCTGGACAGCAAGGAGAACAAATAGGTCGATCTTAGAAGAAATCAACCCTGACTGCTCCTTAGAAGGGCAAATAGTAAAGATGAAGTTAAAGTACTTTGGACAGCAAATGAGAAGAGAAGACTCACTTGAGAAAGCCTTGATGCTTGGAAAGGTTGAGGGCAAAAGAAGAAGGGGGCGGCCAAAAATGAGATGGCTAAATGGTATTGTGGACACAATGGGCACAAAGCTGAGCGAGTTGAGGAGGATGGTGGAGGACAGAAGTACCTGGCAGACAGTGGTCCATGGGGTCGCAAAGGGTCGGAATCGACTGTGTGACTGAACAACAAACCTAAGAATCAGCACAGGGTGGGTGGGTGGATACCTCTGTGTGTCTTTGTGTATGTGCTTGCCTGAGTGCTCTGTGTCTCTTCTAGCTCACCCTGGCTCTGCCCACCACTGGCTGCTGTCCCTTTCTCTCATCTTTTTACAATGGAAGAGGAACAATAACCATCGTGGACGTCAAGCCCCTGGCTCAGTCAAGAACTTTGAGCCATGGGCTCCGTTGGGGATATTATGGGTTGTTGTTCAACTTTGTACTTGTTATACTTGTATCCTGTTTTATTTGTTGTTTTATTGTATCTATTGTATATGGTTTCTATGATTATGTAAGCCACTCTTGAGTCAGGTTCTCCTGAGTGGGTGGAGTATAAATTCAAAAATTAAATTAAATTAAATGAACCACAACAGTCCAAAACTGAGCTTGCAAGTTGTCTACTATTCAAATTCACCAGTGACAACTGATGCAGATGTTCAAAGGATACTCTGGGTAGAATACATAAAGCACATTTTCACCCAGGGGGAAAGAAACTTCCCCAAAGACTCACAACCTACATCATTAAAGAATCTGATGGATAAAAGAGAACAAATGAATTCAAAAGAAAGAAAATAATTAAGTAATTTAAACATTTCTCTTTATTTGCCACTCTGAGTCCTTGGATGAGGGCAGGATATAAATGATTAAATAAATAAATAAATAATATTTGTCTTAAATATTTAATTTGTTCAAAATTTAATTAAGTGATATGAAGAATAACAGTTACATCAGCTAATAATGTAGGAGTTTTGTTGTTTAGTATTCAACTGGGTGTATTATGCCTAGTTAGGTCTTACTGTTCATTTGAATGTTAAATAGTATTGTTATAATACTATTTTGTTGTTGGGGAGGTGTTGTTTCTTTATTATGTCACCCAATTTCAGGGTGATTGGATTCACTCTCTGGCAGAGGTACTAGAAAGACCCAAGAACTTACAATGAGGCAGGGTTTTCAGTCAAAACAAAATATGGTTTATTGGGAGCAAAAGCAAAGGCAAGCCTATTCGGGCATATAGTCTGGCCAGACCTATAATTCTAAATAGCTAACCTTCCCGCAACCGTTCTGAGGAAAAGACCCCCCTTGTGATCCCTGCTCACAAAATTTGGTGAACAGAAGATAGCCCCCACCCACCTCTAAGGGCTTATATCTGCTATCTAGACTAGCTTCTAGGTGACAAGGGAGAGGGGATTGCAACTGGGAAAGAGGAAAGGCAATTAACATATTTTAATTACATGCAAACATAAAACAAAGGCAGCTCTGAGGTCAGATACTTTAGTTACACAAAAGCGGCAGATTACAGCTATTGCTGAAAAAACCGGTTATAGAGAGTTTACATTAGGTCAAAGGAGCATATTTGTGGTTGACAGGAATAGCCAATGGTGCTTTGAGGCGGGAAATTGCAGTTCCAATGTGGGTTAATGTTCCGGACATGAATGAATCACAGCGTTTGAGTCACTCTTAAGTAGAAACACAAAGAAAGGAGTTAGAATCATTATGTCTTGTTTGTTTAATTAAATGGAGATCTCTGTAAGAGGGAAATCAACATTTTAGCCTTTGTTTGTCAACTTTGGGGTTGTTCCCCACAGAATGTTGATTTCCCTCTTAAGCTATGATTGCGCTCGAGTCAGTGTTCAATCAAACCAGAGGTATGAGTCATTCAGCTTCCTTTGTGAAGGAATGAAAAGGAATTTCTGCTTATCAGAAACCCGACAAACCGGTTTTCACACCCTTTGACCTACTACACAATGGACCTTATTTTTTTTACATTCCTTGCCAGAGTCTATTGACTATTGGGTAATCCCCCTTCCTCCTTGAGAGCATTCCAATCTTATGATTTAACTCCTGGCTTCTACCTTATTTTCCATATGTGTGTGTTGTGATATGTGGCATTTAATAAACGTTTTGATTAATTATAATGCTTTATCCAAAATTTCAGGTAACACTCCTTCCCTTTTCTCTCGGCGGATAATCTTTGAAAAGATTTCTAGAAGCAATCTGGGATTTCTGACAGGAATCTTTGAGAGAGATTCTCCGTCGAAACTGAGTGGGTCCTGATGTGGTATGCCCCCCCCCGGGGGCCCTGGTACAGCGTTCTCAGGGATTACAAAAAGGGGCACACACACACACAAATTAGAATTATAACTACAACAATCCCAAACCCCGCTATGAATAAATGTTTCCAACATCTGGGAGTAGGCCAATTAGCCAATTCCCCAGTGAAAACCCAGTGTTTTACTCTCAGTGGTGAGATTGTGGATGGTTTCGTCTGCCTGCTTGCTGTTAAATTTAGGCAGCACATCTATTTAAAATAAGGGGGTTGTCCAAACTACCAAATGAACATCCTAACATTCTATACATTCTACACATGTTTAGAAATTTAAACTAAAGAAAATACAGGAACACAGTTTGCTAGCAATATTTTAGAGAGAGAGAGAGAGAGAGGTAGAGAGAGAGAGAGAGAAACGAGGAGATAGGAATACTAATAATAAAAGACATGATACTCCTCCATTGAATTTTAGATATGCTCTGGAGCACTGTCATCCGTTCACTTTTGGGATCCAACACAGGGCTTCCACATCTTTAGCTTTTTCCTGTAGTGAGGGAGAGAGAACACAACATATCTCCCCAAAACCCTCCCACATTTACTTTTAAACTTTTATTCCTTAACCCTAGTAACAATAAACGACAACAAACATGCTTTAATGTACGGTAATACCTCATATAACATCAGTATGATGCATTAAGATCCCATGGGATGCTTCAGATAACCGCCAAAACCTTTGTGGTTACTATGCATCTCTATGGCTATGGCTCCCATAGGATCCTAACATGCATCGGGTAACACTAAAAATCATATAACATTAGACCTGTGGGGCCAGGTTTTAGTGTTATATGAGGTTTGACTGTACTCCCATTACATTCACTGTTTCCTGTGGATTTATGTAAGGGAATTCCTTAAGATTCCAGGTTTAGTAGGAGAAGAGGGCTTTTATTGTGCAAACCCCATACTTACTCCAGAAGCCACTAATGCATGATTCAATTGCAACTGTGAGTGCTTTTTTAGAGGCAGGAATTTACCTTCCTGGCCCAAACCAATGTAAACCAAATTAAATACTTTGAGCAAACAATTGTTTCACTCCCATCTGATCTGAGGAAGGTGCTGCTTCCCTACCAAATTCAGCCTCCCCCTCCCCTTTGTGAGTCTGGGAGTCTCCTAACTAATTTCTAAACTGGCCTCATTGTGAAATCTATTTGTTTACCTTTACCCTGTTTTCCTTCTGGCATCCTGTATAATAAGAATGAGGGTTTAACAAACGCACTGCAGATGTTTTTGAAATAACTTTATTGTTGGAGTTGCAAAGCAATCTTTATGGTTCAGTTTCTTTAACTAGGATTCTTAACTGGGGACGGTGCATAGGGACGCTCAAATTTCCTTAAGATTGTGCACTTAGTAGGATGAGAGGAAATTTCCCATGTGCGATGTTCCAACAATCTTCAGAAGCCACTCACACAACATACATGCAGACAAGACAAAATACAGCTATGCAATGACAGAACAGGCTATGCAGGGGCAGGGCACCTCTCCTGCCTTCCTTAAGGGAAATTTTGGCAGGGAGTTTGCCCAGAAATAACATTTGGCTTTATTAATTTTAATTAGGCAGACATCAGTTTGTGGTGTTAAAAACTTCAAGCTGCTCTTAAGGAGCAAGCTACTATGTGCTTATCTATTTACTATGCAAAACTTCTCCTACCTTTTTCCGGAACTCTTGTTGCAAGGTCCTGGGTTTGAATCACAATTTTTAAAAGCATTTTTTTTTTTTCAGATCGAAAATCAAATGTGTTTCCTGGGGCTTTTGCGATTCAGTTAATTCAACCCCAGTACATGTGTGTATTGAGCCACATTATACAAAATCAAATTTACAGCAACCATTTCAGAAATGCATATGTTTTCAAAAGGTTTTAATAGGTTTATGTTCAAATTAACTTTTCACTATGGAGCAGCAGTTTCCTCCTTTAAAGCAATTCAGACAAGCAGAGCTTTGCACAGACATGATTCCAAGTTTCCAATTTAAACTTATCCAGATTATAACACATGCATAGCCCCTCTGTTTAAGCAAGTATCAGATTATACAGGACAATGTTCCATTTCCCCTGTGCCACACATTAAAGGTTCCCCTTTATTTAATATCCATCCATTATTTTCTACTAGGCCATATCTCCTTTTATTTCTGAAAATGGGTCTCCACGTGCCACATTTAGAGACTGTTAAGGTATACACCAGACAAACCAAATTCTGAGTTAGCATGGCCCTTTTAAGATGTGGGCCAGATTTTCAAAATACGGTTTTGCATTTTAGGCAGATGCTTCTTGGCCCCCCTTCCCACAAAACTGGGTTCTCAAGTGAGACTCCAATTGTCCTTTTTCCCAGGGAAAAAGACAAGCCAAAACCTCCATTTCCGCTATCTTCATGCCCTTTCTCGGGACAGACACTGGGGTCACCCAGAACTCCAGGATTTGCTCCGAAGGCTTTCTTGGGGTCCCTTGCCTATCTGCAAGTTTTCCAATTCAATTATAATATTGCCAGGTTGAGCTGAGCACTTTAAATGAAGCCGGGTAAAAGGGTGGTTGAGGTGATTTGCCTTCTTGCATTGATATTTTGTGCAGGCCAATTCTGCCTGCGGGGAGTACCCTAAATTTCATCCATATGTGGGGCGTATGGCCAGGTAGCAAACTTATGTTTTAAAATTAGCCTTTCATCAGATGAGGCTCCTTATTTCATATTTGTCAGCCTTGCTGGGACAGCAGGGTGACACAGATTAATTTGAGGCACAACGAAAAGGAAGAAAAAGTCCCCATTTCTTTGCCAACTAGGGCAGTGGAATCAGAATTTGGGTGGGGCAGTGCATATGCCTGTAATCTTAGACAGTATGCGACTCTGTTTACTTTAGTGGCCAAGCAGGAAATTCAACTGATGGCCAAGCTTAGTGGAAGAGGAAGGAGGGGCCGCTTTCCCCCCTTCAGGCTATTGTGAATGGAATGTTTTTTTTTTTCTCAGCAGGAGGCAATTTCTTAACTTCTCTGCAGTGCTACAATGTTTGCACTCTGCACATGTTCTATGGAAAGTCCGAATTTTTACTTTGGAAGCCATTTCTTTAAAAGCAAATGCATTTTCAAACACATATTGGTTGCAGTTGGCTTTGTATGGGAAAGAGGGACCTTTCTGATTAATCCATCCCAATTTCCAACCCTTGCCAATCTCAATTTTATAGATATACCAGTCATTATGTCAATTTATTTGTTTTCGATTAATTCTATTTCATTAACTGTATCTTCCACTGTTTCTAAGTTCCAATTCCTAATTTCCAAAGCCTTTATTGCTTGAACTACCTACGTTTTTGTTTCAAATTCTGCTCAATTCTCCTTTGGGTCCCTTTTAAAGGGATTTTCCTGTAACTTCTGATACTTACTTAGTTCGATTTCGAGCCTTATTTAAAAGGCAGCAATGCATTTTGAACATTGCCATTTCCTTTATTCTTATAATAATTTACCATGTCCCAATCTAAAGGACAACAATAATCCCGATTTATACATTTCCAATCTCTGTCTTAAGGTTTAAACTAGACAGAGAAAGGAATAACATCATTTTGTTAACCATACTTTTTATATACTTTTTACATTATATTTACAGATCTGCCACATCTCCAGCATGCATCAGGCCTGGGTACTCTTTGGAAGCATAACTTCTTAAGGACATGCTTCCTTCCCCCTTGAATTAAAGCCTTCTGCAGAGCATGTTAATACCTCACAATGGCAGTTTAAAATTTCTAAGTTTCTAGTCCTCATTATTTACACATCACAAAAAATGCAGGCACACATTTATTTCGTTCACACACACACACAGGGTACCCTTATTCATTCATTCATCATACATGCATGCATATTTACATATATTACACATTCATTCCGTTTTCAAACTGTGTATTAGACCTCTTTTTTTTTTTCCTGCAATGTTCCACGCAATCGCTAGAAAAGCAAGGGAAAATGCCATGCTTTCTCAGACCTTAAGAGCCATGTTTTACTGTGGTTCTCAGGAGGCTGGAATTACCTGCCACCTGGGCACAATGACTTAATCTTATTGCTAATCATTCTTATAAGCCATTCCCAGGCTGCCTCTTATGGCAATAGCCTGGGATTCTTCCAATTTGGGCTGCCCTGTGTTCGAATTCAGTTACAATTTAACAGATTGCTTTAACTTAATTGGGGCTTTCCTTTTAGAAACAACGGACAAGTTAATTTATGTGGGTGCTGGGCTACCTTAACCCTTTGTTTAATCTATGACTGCTGTCCCCTTCAAGCCTCTCAGCCTGAATGGATTGCAGTGGGCTCAAATTTTAAATGCTTTTCTATTCTGCTTACTCTTTTTCATTCTACTCTATTTAGCACCCCCCACTCAGCTAGCAGGGATGGTGGCAATAAACTATTCCTCCTTCCCTTTTCTCTTTTGACTGAGGGGTCCTGTTCTGCTTACTGTGTCCTAGCTTTCCCTTTTCCAACGAGTCCATTGAGATTGGCTCACTGTCTGTTTCAATTCGAGCTTTTAATTTTTACCTTTTTCTTTTTGATTTTATAGTGCCCAATTTTCCTCATGATTTCCTTATTTCACTAAGGGTGCCTTCCATCATTCCTTTCAGCCCGCTCACTCCTGCAACTCCAGGAACTTCCATCTGTTCCCAAGGTCCGATTTCTTCTACAACTCCCCTTCCCAACATGTCCCGCTGGGGCATGTCTGAGAGGTCCAGTAGGTTTACCTCTGCGGTTTAACCCACTGTAACCTGGGGGGGGGGCTGCAAAGTTACGGACCCCAGACTCTCCCGACTGGATTTGTTCCTTTTGCTGGCAGGGGTGGTGGGCATCAAGGGCTGAGGGGGCGCCCCAGATTTACAAGGATACCATGAGCAGCGGGTTTGAGGAATTAAGGAGCCAGAAGGTGCAATGGACCCAAAACGGTCCTCTTCAATCCTCCTCAATTGCCTCTCTATACTTTGGGGAACCCCAAATTTGGGAGGAGGATTATCCTTCTCCCATTACAATATAAAGATTGCCCTCGCAAGGGTATCGTTCAAGGTTTTGTGGGTGCAGCCTCACGGAGAGCGCTGCATGTTCTGAGTCCCCAGATCTCCTCAGACTCACTTCTAGCCTTCTAATAAATTCCTTTAGGTGCCTTAAACTTAAGTTGCCTTCTCTAGGCCAGGCGGGCCTCAGGTCCCTTTGAAAGGGGCCGGTCTTGGGTGCTTAAAAGTTTCAACCTCCATTTGCTCAATTTTAGACTTGGGTCCCACCAAATTCTTCCAATTCTTGAGGACATTGCTGCGTGGCGTCCCACCAGCCTTTTCCTCCTTTCAGCCCAGCCTGAACTTCTCAAAAAGCTCCTCCCATTAGCTTGCCTTAGGCCTAGGTCTTGGTGCTTACCGAGTTACCCCGCACAGCGCACTGGCGGGAGCGGACCACACAGATTCTTCCCTTGGTGTTTCTCAACGGGCATCACCCGTTTCTTGAAACGGAATTTACCCTGGCCTCAAAGGGCAACGAACCCCTTTCTTGACCAGGCCTGCCAATTGGCCACGTGCACTCAGTTAATCACTCTGGCACACCGTGCTTTTCCGAAGGTCCTCAATGGGCGCCACCCGTTTCTTGGACCCTCCGCCCAACTCGTAAAGACCCCAGTGTCAGGTGATGAATCTGCTCACTGGACCCTGAAATTTAAACTAAATTGCTCACGGGTGGACAATTCCCGTTCTTGCTTGATTTCTAGCTGGCTAGCGAGGCCAGACTAGTGGTCAATTCTTTGTGCAGCTCAGGTTCGTCAGACCGTATCTGCTGCACCCTCGGTGGGACTCTAACCCACGCTTTCAATACCCGGACTGCCACCCGGGGGAAGGTCAGTTCAGCTGGCTGTTTAAACTAACTTGGCAAGAATTTCAAAAGGACCCCAAAATCAAAATTATACGTTACCAATCCTGAAGTTTTCAGTCGCAGAGACGGAACCGCAGATGAGTCTCTCAAAGCCTGATTGAAGATTTCGAATAGGAGGTCGTTCTGGTTTTTCTTTCCCTCTCTTTGTGTCCTGCACCTCTTAAGGAGGTTGCAGGAACCAGAGGCATCCCGGACGAGCCCCCAATTATGTCACCCAATTTCAGGGTGATTGGATTCACTCTCTGGCAGAGGTACTAGAAAGACCCAAGAACTTACAATGAGGCAGGGTTTTCAGTCAAAACAAAATATGGTTTATTGGGAGCAAAAGCAAAGGCAAGCCTATTCGGGCATATAGTCTGGCCAGACCTATAATTCTAAATAGCTAACCTTCCCGCAACCGTTCTGAGGAAAAGACCCCCCTTGTGATCCCTGCTCACAAAATTTGGTGAACAGAAGATAGCCCCCACCCACCTCTAAGGGCTTATATCTGCTATCTAGACTAGCTTCTAGGTGACAAGGGAGAGGGGATTGCAACTGGGAAAGAGGAAAGGCAATTAACATATTTTAATTACATGCAAACATAAAACAAAGGCAGCTCTGAGGTCAGATACTTTAGTTACACAAAAGCGGCAGATTACAGCTATTGCTGAAAAAACCGGTTATAGAGAGTTTACATTAGGTCAAAGGAGCATATTTGTGGTTGACAGGAATAGCCAATGGTGCTTTGAGGCGGGAAATTGCAGTTCCAATGTGGGTTAATGTTCCGGACATGAATGAATCACAGCGTTTGAGTCACTCTTAAGTAGAAACACAAAGAAAGGAGTTAGAATCATTATGTCTTGTTTGTTTAATTAAATGGAGATCTCTGTAAGAGGGAAATCAACATTTTAGCCTTTGTTTGTCAACTTTGGGGTTGTTCCCCACAGAATGTTGATTTCCCTCTTAAGCTATGATTGCGCTCGAGTCAGTGTTCAATCAAACCAGAGGTATGAGTCATTCAGCTTCCTTTGTGAAGGAATGAAAAGGAATTTCTGCTTATCAGAAACCCGACAAACCGGTTTTCACACCCTTTGACCTACTACACAATGGACCTTATTTTTTTTACATTCCTTGCCAGAGTCTATTGACTATTGGGTAATCCCCCTTCCTCCTTGAGAGCATTCCAATCTTATGATTTAACTCCTGGCTTCTACCTTATTTTCCATATGTGTGTGTTGTGATATGTGGCATTTAATAAACGTTTTGATTAATTATAATGCTTTATCCAAAATTTCAGGTAACAGTTTGTTTTTATGACTGTTTTCCATAGGAACCTGCACCACAGGGTGAGGTTTTAAAAGAACATGTTCAGACTGATGAAAGTGACTGGTGCAACTCAGCATACAAAGAAGAAGATGCATGTCTTTACTTGTTTGGGAGTAGATCGTAATGGTGCCACGACTTCCTCCTTTTCTTGGCACTATTACTTTTTAACATTTACCCAAATGATCAACTAATATTTCTATACTCCAAGAGGTTCATCTATCTAATGATCTTGCCTTGGCAGTCCAGGAAGAAACCTTTGAACACGCTTTCCTTATCATTGAAGCATTTAAGTGCATGCAATTTATGGCCCATGATGTGTAATTTTTCTATTTTTATTTTTTTTAGTAAACACCCAAGATCATGTTATTGAATTAGGCTGCTTCTGGTCAAAAATAGCCCAAAATTTTACATTTTGTTTTGAATTTTGTCTATATTTTATATGCATCTATTATTTTAAATTGTGCAATTGATTATTTTAAATTGTGTAACTGATATGAATGACTTTTTTTACACTTCCTAGAGTCACTGTTCAGTATCTTTTCTGATGTGCATCAATCTTCTTTCCCCTTTCAATAATATTCCTAGGGTTGTTGATATCACTATTTTTCCTTCTCATACAATATTTCTTTCTGGACCCTCACTGAGGCAGGGCATAGGAGATATTTTGCTTTTGTTCTCAAGAAGTAAGAGGCCTTACCAGCTACAACAAGGGTTTCTATCATCTCAATATATTTTTCTAATATATATATATGTTTTCTTATTTTCTTAGAATAATGTTGTTTCATTTCATAGGCTGGCACATACTGTACTCTGCTAACAGTTCCAGTTTTCAAGAGCTTAATAAAAAAAAATCTACATGCTATTTACTGCTTGCTGTGTTTAAGAGAGCAGTGCTACAATAGACAATGAATTTGCTACACTGCATTTCTGAATACTATCCATTAGCGTAATCTTACAAGGTGCCTGATTTGTATTTTGTAGTTACCTGTCACAAGGCTAACAGTGTTCAAAAGCAAACTACACCATTATCAAGAGGAAGTTTTGGTGCTGGACACATGAATCCAATGAGTTCACATTATTTTCTACAAACGTATATATTTTTTCATTCTGCCCCTTAGAGTAATTCTATAGAACCAAGGAAATTAAAAATGATAGGGATTGATATTGTAGTATGAATTACAGTACAGTTGGAATAGGAGGCTGCCTTTAATCTACCTCCTGCAAACTTAATGTATTTTTAATGTTCTCCTGTGTTTTGGTTTCTGCTATTCAATGATGAATGATTAAAACTGTAATGATAATGCTTATGTATTACAGTTCCCAGCAGAAACTGTGAGAACTTACAAAGTGTTTATTTCATTATCCTAAAGTTCTTTTCATGATCATCCCTCCCTTACCCCAAAAATTATTTGTCACGGCCATCTTCTACACAACTCAACAACTTATTCTTAGTGGTGTCTTTCTCACTATTCCACACTTACTCCCAAAGTCCTTCACAAAGATAATACTCTATTGTTTTATTTCACAGCCAGTGAGACCTTGATTTATAATGGAATTCATTTTCTAATTAGCATTATTGTATCTTTCTCTTTAAATATGTAGTTTACATTATTGATTTTGAGATGTAATCCACTTCTTACTAACCATTTCAATAGAACTAAATTATTGTCCCCAATGTGGATTGACAGTGAATGGTGCAATAAATACTGTGTCCTTGGAGGGAAAATCTTTATTTATTTATTTATTTTATTTATTATACTTGTACCCTGCAGATCTAGGAGATTTTCCTACTCTGCGTGGCTAACAATATAAAACTCACACAATTAAAAACATGTCTGGACCCTTAGTACAGAAAAATAAAAATCTGTAACTGTGAATGCTAGGCAGGCTCTGACGATCCTCTGAGAGAGATGCAATTGAATGCAGTAAAGGTAAGAAGCTTTTTAGAGCAACCTAGATTCCCCAGTTGAGACATGCTCACAATTTCAGATACATCTGCATGGTGAAGACAGCACCTTATGTACTGGAAATGTGCCAGACGTTCACTGTTAAAATATGAAAAGTTAGGGGCTGCAGTGGCTCAAGTGGCTAAGACGCTGACTGGAAGGTGGGAGTTCAGCAGTTCAGTTCCCGAGTACTGCAGAAGAGAATGAGCTCCCATCTTTGTCCCAGCTCCTGTCAACCTAGCAGTTCGAAAGCAAGACATTGCAAGTAGATAAATAGGGACCACTTCAGTCGAAAGGTAAACAGTGTTCTGTGCACTCTGGCGTCTAGTCATGCATGCCACATGGCTATGGAAACATCTGCAGAAGCAGACAGCGCTGGCTCTTTAGCTTTGAAAAAGAGATGAGCACTGAACCTTAAAGTCGGATACAACTGGCTTTCGAGCAAAGGAAACCTTTACTTTTTACACAGAAATATGTTTGTTCATAAAAAATACTTTTATCCTGCATTTCAACTGAAAAAAATCTCAAGGTCTAAACCAGGTATTCTCAACTTGCGGTCCGTGGGCTGGATGCGGCGCACAACACCATTTCATGTGGGGGGCCCACCACCTCCAGCACACTAGGAAGTGCCATGTGGTGGAGGAAGGGCAAAATGGCCATCTGGCCCCTGAAGCTGACTAAGGGAACATGACCTGGCCCCCTGCTTTAAAAGGTTGAGAACTCCTGGTCTAAACAATGTACAGTATTCAAAAAACAACAAAATACAATAATAAAAGAGGCAGCAAAGCAAATGCATCAGCTGATACATCAGGAGACTGAAAGTTACATAACTACAGGCCAAATCCAGTACTATAAACACAAAATACATGTACAGTACTGTACTTTCTTTTTACTTCTCTGAACACATTTATATATTAAGACTACCAGTTTCAAACCATGAAATACTCATGCAGATTAAAATACAAACATATTGCTAAAACACATTAGCAATTATATTTGTTTTGGTTATTTATGAAATTAGATTCTTTCTTTGCTTATCCATGTACAGTATATAGGCAGCAGTACCAGACATATTTGAAGCTGAGCTTGGTAGCCAAAGGCCATGGAAGTAACTTGTCTCTTGCATTTCTATTCATCAATCGCTTCTTGGTCTTTTGACTAAGATCAAGTGCATTTCTGCTCTTGTAACAAGAAATATAAGCATTGACTTATTAACAAGCAGCAATTTGCCACTGAGTTTTACACTTCTGGACATAACACCACTATCACTAATACGATGGTGGTCACTGTATTAAAGAGATGTTTGAGGAGAATTTACCAAATAATGATGCTAGTAGAAATGTGAATGCTGAGGTCCAGACAAAAGATTCAGCAGAAACTATAGGATCAAGGTAGTGATTGTTAATTAACTGAAAGGAGCTTCAGTTTTTTTCTCATTAAATCTTATTTTCATATTTTAAGAGGTATAAATAGCTTTCTACTGGGTGATTTTTATGTACCTTTCCCCAGCTGCCTTGTCCCAATCTGGGGAGAAATACATACATATAAGAAAAATCAGTAAGCACTTTATAAGTTTATATGTTTGGATCGCCTCAAAGAATACAAATTGAGACTGCCAATGGAACTTTATTTCAGAAGGCTCTTTCGAAGCATGGTTTGGTAAATGATGTCTTTCCCATTATACACATTTGTTATTGTTGTTCAGTCGCACAGTCGACTCCGACCCTCTGCGACCCCATGGACCACTGTCCTCCAGGCACTCCTGTCCTCCACCATCCCCCTCAACTCGCTCAGCTCCGTGCCCATTATCTCCACAATACCATCCAGCCATCTCATCTTGGGCTGTCCCCTTCTTCTTTTGCCCTCGTCCCTTCCCAGCATCAAGGCTTTCTCAAGTGAGTCCTCTCTTCTCATTTGATGTCCAAAGTACCTTAGCTTCATCTTTACTATCTGACCTTCTAAGGAGCAGTCAGGTTTGATTTCTTCTAAGATTGACCTATTTGTTCTCCTCGCTGTCCAGGGTATTCTCAAAACTCTCCTCCAACACCACATCTCAAAGGCGTCTATTTTTCTGCGTTCTGCTTTCCTAATGGTCCAGCTCTCACAACCATACATTGCCACAGGGAATACCATTGCCCTGACTATGCGAATCTTTGTTTGCAATTTAATGTCTCTACTTTTCACTATGCTCCCCAGGTTTCTCATCGCTTGCCTCCCGAGAATCAGTCGCCTTTTTATTTCATGGCTGCAATCACCATCTGCAGTGAGCTTTGATCCTAGGAAAGTAAAGTCTGTAACTGCCTCGACTACTTCTCCATCTATTTTCCAGGGACTGATAGGGCCTGTTGCCATGATCTTGGTTTTCTTGATATTTAGTCTCAAGCCAGCTTTTTCACTCTCTTCTTTTAACCTAATCAGGAGCTTCTTTAGGTCCTCCTCACTTTCCACCATTAGGGTGGTATCATCTGCATATCTTAAGTTGTTGATGTTTCTCCCAGCAATTTTGATCCCAAATTGTGATTCCTCCATTCCTGCATTGCGCATTATGTGTTCTGTGTATAAGTTGACTAAGCAGGGTGATAAAATGCAGCCTTGTCTTACTCCTTTTCCTATTCCAAACCACTCAGTCATTCCATTTTCTGTCCTAACTGTTGCCTGTTGATTCATGTACAGATTTCTCATGAGGCCTATAAGGTGTTCCGGAATTCCCATCTCTTTAATTACTTGCTACATTTTGTTGTGGTCGACACAGTCAAAAGCCTTAGTGTAATCAATGAAACAGAAGTAGACTTGTTTCTGATATTCCTTTGTTTTTTCCATGATCCATCTTATGTTGGCGATGTGGTCTCTGGTCCCCCTGCCCCTTATGAAACCCGCCTGCACTTCTGGTAATTCTCTCTCCACATACTGTTGCAGTCTATCCTGTATTATCTTGAGCATCACCTTGCTAGCGTGAGGGATGAGTGCAATTGTTCGATAATTTGAACATTCTTTGGCATTACCCTTTTTGGGAAGTGGAACGTATACAGATCTTTTCCAATCCTGTGGCCATTGTTGTGTTTTCCAAATCTGCTTGCATATAGAATGCAATAATTTGATTCCATTGTTACCTAAGATTTTGAATCAGGAAGAATATTTAATTATAATTGCACAACATCGTTTATTAAAGCACCACATATCACAACACACACGCGCACAAACCCTAAGATACTAATGCAAGGGGGGGAGAAACCAACATTCACAAATGTTGTGCAGAACACAGGATCCATGGAACCACAAAATTGGTAGGAGAGGGGGGAAAGGGGAAACAGAAGCAAGCCTTCAAGTAATGTTAAATTGCCAACAGAAGGCTGCAAAAGACATGAGAAGGTCCCATCCCTCACGTACGCACCGGATAGACTGTAAATGGTTAATTAGGCTTGAATTGTTGGTTTCTCCCCTCAAGGGTCCCTGGTTTGATTACCTAGCCGAAGAGACAAAAGAACTAAATTCTTTCTTTATTCTTGTGCTTAAGAAACAGACAGGCAGTTACACTCATCCGTTCCTGACCGGCAAAGCAGCTTAGCCTCATCTTGAGTGCAGTCTTCTGCTGCAAAACGCCATTGGCTGACGATCCTACTAGCCTGCCTCTCATTGGAGAAGACGCACCAGCCAGCTCCCGCCTTCCCCCGCCTTTGATCCATTCAACAGAAGAACAAAGATACAATGCTTCCCCTGTGAATTCCTGCCTGACCACAGAAATGTGTATTGAAACAATGTAGCCTTCTTGAAAAGCCAGTTCTTCCTCTTTCAATGTAGCTTCCTGCTTCTATGAACCTATACCTATTACCTCATACTTTGCTTTGTATTTTGTATTTGCATGTAATTAAAATGTGTTAATTGCCTTCCCCCTACCCCAGTTTCTGTACCTCCCCCTTGCACGTAGAGTTAGTTTAGGAAAAGGATATATACCTGTTTAGAGGAGGGAGGGGGCATCTTACTCACAGAATAGCGTGGGTAAGGTCACGAGCGGGTCTTTCCTCAAAACGATTGCGGGAAAGGGGACTATTTAATTATAGGCCTGGCCAGACTATAACTTAGATAGGTTCTCTGTTGATTTACATTCCCAATAAATCATTGTTGTTTTGATTGAAATACCGTCTCGTTATTGAGTTCTTAGGGTTTTCTATCCCTCTGCCAGAGGAACTTACCGGGGCCCCATAAATTTGGGTAACACCATCATCTTGTAGGACTTTGAAAAGTTCAACTTGGATACCATCAACTCCACTGGCTTTGTTGTTTGCAGTGTTTTTTAGGGCCTTTCTGACTTCACTCTCTAGAATGTCTGGCTCATGTTCAATGTTCTCATCATTGTGATTATCAGGGGTGTTGAGGTCCTTTTTGTAGAGTTCCTCTGTGTACTCTTTCCATCTTTTCTTAATCTCTTCTGCATCTGCTAACTCCTTGCCATCTTTATCCTTTATCATGGTCATTTTTGCTTTAAATGTTCCCTTGAGTTCCCCAATTTTTTTGAAAAGATCTCTAGTCCTACCCCTGATATTGTTTTCTTCTATTTCTTTGCACTGTTCATACAAGTATGTTTCCTTATCTCTCCTTGCTTTTCTTTGAAATTCTGTATTCAAGTGATTGTATTTTTTCCTTTCTCCAATGCATTTTGCATTCCTTCTGTCCTCTGCTATTTTAAGAGCCTTGTCGGACAACCACTTAGGTTTCTTACGCTTTTCTTTTGGTATGGTTTTCCTTGCTGCCTCCTGCATGATGTCCCGCATCTCTGTCCATAATTCTTCTGGCTCTCTGTCTATCTGGTCCAAGCCATTAAATCTGTTCCACACTTCCACTGTGTATTCCCAAGGAATGTTGTCTAGGTCATATCTGTCCGGCCTAATTGTTTTTCCTATTTTCTTTAGTCTAAGCCTGAATTTTGCAATCAATAGGTTGTGATCTGAGCCACAATCTGCTCCTGGTCTTGTTTTTGCTGACTGTATGGAGGTTCTCCATCTTTGACTGCAGAGTATGTAATCAATCTGGTTTCTATGTTGGCCATCTGGTGATGTCCATGTGTAAAGTCTCCTTTTGTGTTGCTGGAAGAGAGTGTTTGGTATGACCAGTGCGTTATCTTGGCAGAACTCTATCAGTCTTTGGCCTGCTTCATTCTGTGTTCCAAGACCAAAAATGCTTGTTATTCCATTTACACATAATGAAGGTGTATTCCAAGAGCTGATTCCATCATTCAGTACTAAATTTAAGCCAGGGGTGCCCAAACTTTTCAGGCCACGGGCTGGTCATGTGGTTCAGAGAGCCAGTCACTATGGCCTGGGGGCCGGATGCAGCCCCCGATGCCAATTCATTCGGCCCATGAAGCCCTCGTTGCTCCTGGGAGTGGAAGTAAAACACACCCATACAGACCAACGAGGGCTTTTTGGGCCGGATGAATTGGCATCGGGGGACGCATCCAACCCCTGGGCCATTATTTGGGCAGGGCACCACTGATTTAAGCCATCACATGCATGTGCAATCTATCTAAAATTGTCTCATTTTAATCATTATAATTAATAGCTTTCATCTGCATTTCGCTCTCTAGTTGTGTATGAACTATTGGCTAAAATCCTGTTGGTTTGCCTAACAGGGGGCATGATATTCAATATATCCCTAATTGGCAAATAAAGAGTCATAGGAGTGCATATGAATGCTGGATTGATACAGGCTTTGTGAATCTCAGCAAAGATTTCTACTTTTCTCACTCAAAGTTTGTCTTACTCCATTGCACTGGAGCATTGGAAAAAAAGGAGAAAACCTTCAATTATTGAAAATTGCCACTGTTTGAAACCATTATTGTAGGGGTATCTAGCATTGCTACCACTTTGAAAATTACTGCATGGAAAAATTTCTTTTTCTTTCTCACAGTTTCCAAGGCTTCCATGTAATGAAACAGATTACACAAGAGTATCACAAACTGCAGGGAACTGGGGAAAGTCTTTAATTCTCTACAAACTCGCTCTGCCAGTGACATCATCACCCTTCTTCAGGCATAATTTACACAACAGAATTTTATTCATAGTCTTTCTCATGAGTGGAGAAAGTGAAGTGCAATTGTCAGAGTTTTTACCCGAGATGTTAAAAATTTTAATAGATTTATTGGTAAACTGAAGACATTACAGAAAAGATTACAGAACCAACATGAATAGTAGGTTTACTAATATACAAAAGAGAGAAACAGACCTGTTTCTTTTGGAGACAAAATCGTTATAATAAAATGAACACGGTGCAGTTGAAAACAAGTTTTTAAAGTGCTATTAAAAAGGCAGAACAGTACAATATATATTGTTTGCCTTCTCCTTGTCCATTTCAGTCTGTCTTGCTTTTCCTTTTAATTTACCCACTTATCACTTTCAAACCTTCACATTTTATTTATTTATTTTTATTTATTTATTTATTGCACTTCTATACCACCCATTTGGGTGGTATCCCACTGTGGGCGGTGTACAAGTAGATATCAAATAACATGACAGCACACACAACATTTCCCCCACAATACTTTTTAATTTTAACTTTTCCCCTTTTTTTTGCTATGTTGCAAGAGCTAACATGTAAAACAAATTAATAAGCAAAATACAATAGCTGAAATCCTCCCCAAAATAAACAAGAACAGTGGTAAGGCATGCAGGAATAAAGACTGACTAGCAGAAAGGCATCCATATGTTAAAAAACAACACCAAAAACCACATCCCCGCAAAGTGCATGGGTTAGCATGCATTAACATACTACTGTTGTCCCTATGAGCAGATGCTGCACCGACAAAGCAGAACAAAAGTACAGCATCATCTGAGGGTGGTGGGAAAAGGTGGAAATCAGGGATTTGGGTGGTGTTTTTGTCCTGCTTTGACTCTGTTTACATTAGTGTCCGCCTTGTATTGCATTGCCACTGGGATACAATCTCGTTATCACTGATGCAAGGAAGATTAAACAAATGGATGGATCCACAATGGAGTTGGTTTATTGCAGGATTTTGCCACAACACAGATACAAGAACACCTAACTTACCAACTCTCTAGAAATTAAGATACCCGTCCACACCTTTTTAGTGAGAACTTCCCACTGATCCCATAACATATACGGTAGGCAGTAGCATTCCAACACACTCCCATTCATGCCCTTGTTGGACCTTTTATAGTCCAGCAATTGGGGCACATTTTTGGGGAGCCAAAAGGAGCAATTTTGGAGCAGCTGGATGTACAAAAGGCTTGCTTTAAGGGAGATTGTTCCCAGCAAAGAAGTTCCTTCTGGCGCAATAAGCATGCATGTTTCTAGGTGGCCATGTGAAATGGAGATGTAGCTTCAATAGTTATGCAAAAGAAGAAATTTCAGAAGGCATACCTCTACAGTAAGCCAAATGGACCGAAATTTCATCTTCCGTACTATTGTTAAGCATACAAGAACTATCTCAGCAAACCAGTCCAGCCATTACTCCTACAAGGAGCAATTTTATCTTCTTTCCTGGGGCAGAAAGAGTCATGTAAACTAGCCTATGCATCTTTTGCTTTCAAATTCCCACACTGCCAAGGAACATTTTGAAGAGGGAGCTCTGTTAGTCTTTGCAAGTATATCAGAGAGTGAATAAAACAAAAACAGGACAAAAACCATTGTGGCACCTTAAAGACTAACTACAGTACTGTATTTTAATAGTTAATAGTATTTTAGTTAATAGTATTTTAATAGTTTATAGTTTAATAGTATTTTAATAGTTAAGCCACCCCACTCGCAAGGCAGCTATATATCAAGTTATCATGATACAAAACATACTTCAAAAACAATACACGGGGGGGGGGGGATATCATAACTCAACCTCTATGTCCGAGGGAGAGTCCAGTGGCGGCGGCAGTGGCGACAGAATTTTTGTAGCCAGCTGGCCAGGCCGCTCAGGTGTTCCTCCTTCCCTCAGCCGAGCTGAGTGAATATAATGAATAGTGAATATAATGATTTCTGTTATGCAAAACTAAGGAATTCAGCCAATATTTCATGCACATGAGCAAAATTCAGATGACAGCCATGAGTTATAATGATTGCAAAAACATATAAGTTATTTAGTCAATTGTAAAATAGATTTCACCTGCATGTGATGGCTCAAATTTAATACAGAGTGATGCAAGCAGGTCTTGCAATACAGCTTCAGTATGTCTAAAAAATGCATTAGAATACAGTACAGTGGTTCAGGAATTCTCAACCTTTTAAAGCTGGGGGCCAGGCCAGGCTCCCTCAGATAGCTTCAGGGGCCAGATTGCCATTTTGCCCATTTTCCACCACATGGCACATCTGGCTGTGGTGGAGGCGGTGGGGGACTACATGAAATGACACCGTGGGCCGCATCCGGCCCATGGGCTGCAGGTTGAGAAACCCTGCAGTAGTTAGTCTTTTAAGCTGCCACAACATTGTTTTTATATTATTATTATTATTCATTATCAAAGAACTATCACTGGGAAGAAGGTGAGAGGTGGCCTCATAACATCATAATTGTGTAGTCTGACCAATCTGTCCTGCTATGGTAATAGAGTAGACCCAACTGCCAGTGAGTCAACACTGATGTGTCAGATGGTGGTTAACTAACCCTGTGGATTAATGGCATTGCATGACAAAGTCCACAGGAAAGGGTGATGACCCCCAAGTGGATTAAATCCAACTAGAATCCGTGTTGATGGAGGGCAAAAGCTTCATCCATACTGGCCTGGGGCTGAGGAGGACTTTGTGTGCCAAAAGGGCTAAGGAGGACCAGAAGGTGACTCGCAGACTTGGATCAGTGGTATGTGTCACACGCTGCGATGCGGAAGTCAAATGGAAGACCACTGCATTATATTGTTCCCAGGGCAATCTTCATGGCTGATTGCCATGAAGATAGCCAATATTCACAATTGGATATGGCACTTGAAGAAGCAACATTGAGTCTTTAAGGTGCTACTTTTTAAAACCTTTTTTGTTTGTTTGATTCACCATGAAGGAAGTATGATGCTGAGAAAAGAGATGGCATAATATAATCATTGTGTGCTATCAAATTCAAATGGGAAAATTAAATTTAATTAAATTCTGACTTCTGGTGGCCTTGCTTCAGGGCTTTTTCTAAGTCAGGAGTTCTCAACCTTTTTCAGCTGAGGGCCGGCTCACCCTCCCTCCCTCAGATAGTTTCGAGGGCCAGACGGCCATTTTTTTTTTTTTTTTGTATTTGTATTTTCGACTTATATGCCGCCCCACTCGCATAGCGACTCTGGGCGGCTTACAGAAGAAACAGTTATTATTATTATTATTATTATTATTATTATTATTATTATTATTATTATTATTATTATTATTATTATTATTATTATTATTATTATTATTATTATTATTTCGATTTATATGCCGCCCTACTTGGTGAAAACCAACTCAGGGTGGCTTACATCATAAAATCGAATACAATACAATATAACAGATCAACAATACAAAATCACAGCATAGTACAACATAAATGTAAACACAATATGATCAAAATACAGTCCATCATCACAATACAATTCATATCTAATACAAAGAAAATAACCATACAGTAATCGATTCAGTAATGTACAATGTGCCATCCCCCCCCCACCACCTGGTATTTGTACCTTTTATCACTTGTTTTTATCGGTTTTGTTTTAAATTTTTGCTTTTGATGAACTCATGAATTTTTGATGTTTTGTGGTGTTGTGTGTTTGTGGATTGCCCACTGCGGTGGTGCATTTTGTAGGTCGCCCAGAGTCGGGTCTTCCCGAGTGGGGCGGGGTATCAAATTCGAACAAATAAATAAATAAATAAATAAATAAATTTGCCCTTCCCCTCCACCACATGGCACTTCCTGGTGTTGGTGGGGGGGGGGGTGAATAAATAAATAAATAAATTTGCCCTTCCTCCACCACATGGCACTTCCTGGTGTTGGTGGGGGGGGGGCACATGAAATGGTACCAAGGGGCCACATCTGGCCCACAAGTTAAAAATCCCTGTTATGAGTACTCAGAAGTGGGGTGACCCTTCCCTTCTTCTAGGTGTGCTCTGAGACAGTAAGTGAAGCACTTCCCAAGGGTACACGGATTGGCTCTTCTCCCAAAAGGGCCCCGCCTAAGGGGACTCGAACTGCCAACGTCTGGCCCTGCAACCCGAGACCGAAACCCTCTGAGCCACTTGCTGCCTTTCGACAGGCAGGAAAAAGAACGCGCTTAAGCCGGGGCGGGACCAAAGGACACCCCCTACGTCATCATCCCCGCGCACGTGACCCGCCGGCTCACCTCCCATTTCCTGTGGCTGGTGGGAAACCCCGCCCACTCCTCCTCCTCCTTCGCGGGCGCTGATTGGCTGTGGGTCGGGCAGCGCCCCCGTCCCCGCCTTCGCCCTCTGCTCCGGGCGGCCACGCGCTGGGCAAGGTGCCGGTCCGGGGGGAGCGTCACTTTCCTCCGGGCTCGCCTGGGAAGCGTGTCTGGAGGAGCCTCGCTATGGCCGCGGCCGCCCAAAGCGGGGCGATGGGCCCGTTGGTGGGAGCCATCGACCAGGGGACCAGCTCCACCCGCTTCTTGGTAGGCGCGCAATGGGAGAGGCAGGGGGGGCGGGTATTCCCTTGGCAGAGGAGGAGGAGGAGGAGGAAGGTTAGAAAGGGGGGGGGGGAGAAAGACCCCTCTTTTGACCTTTGCATAATTTGCTATTATTTGCCAAAGCTCGTTGCATGGCTCCGAAAGTCGCAGAGTGACACATAGTGCTTAGTGTTCTCTAGGCGGTTCATTAGTTAATTGGCATTTTGCTCGCCCACCTGCTAAATACTCATTTTACCCACCTCGGAAGGGCGGCAGGCTCCGGGTCAACCTTGAGCCCCGTCAGGATCGAACTCAGCGTTTTGGCTGCAGGGCACCAGTGCCATTCTGAGGGAGGTAGCCCTTGCCTCTCCTCTTCCGTGGTTACTGCTGGAGGTTAAGAATGCCTGTTTGCAGGTGATGTTTTGGTCGTCTTGAGAACGAGGCACTAAGTGCTGCGGGCAAAGTCTAGTGCAGGGGTCTGCAAACTTGGCTCTCCAGGTGTTCTTGGACTTCAATTCCCAGAAGCCTTGATCAGCAGGAGTGCTGACTTGGGCTTCTGGGAATTGAAGTCCAAGAACAGCTGGAGAGCCAAGTTTGCAGACCCCTGGTCTAGTGGAACCTCTTTCGTTCAGGATTGTCTTGCTGCAATCTTTGCACCCAGGGCATGGGCAGAGTGGGGTCACTGATAGGCAGCTTGTGCCCAATTCTCTGCTAGAGACATTTTTTTTTGTTCAGTCGCACAGTCGATTCTGACCCTCTGCGACCCCATGGACCGCTGTCCTCCAGGCACTCCTGTCCTCCACCATCCCCCTCGACTCGCTCAGCTCTGTGCCCATTGTCTTCACAATACCATCTAGTCATCTCATCTTGGGCCGTCCCCTTCTTCTTTTGCCCTTGACCCTTCCAAGCATCAAGGCCTTCTCAAGTGAATCCTCTCTTCTCATTTGATGTCCAAAGTACAAGTAAAACCTCATATAACACTAAAACCTGGTTCCACAAGTCTTGGTGTTATATGATTTTTAGTGTTATCTGATGCATGTTAAAATCCTATGGGATCCATAGAGATACATTGTAACCACACAGGCTTTAGCGGTTGTTATCTGAAGCATCCCATAGGATCTTAATGTTATCTGATGCAATTCTTCCCCCCAGATTCCTTAATGTTATGCAATTTTAGTGTTATTCGATACTAATGTTATATGAGGTATTGTACTTTAACTTCATCTTTATTATTTGACCTTCTAAGGAGCAGTCAGGGTTGATTTCTTCTAAGATTGACCTGTTTGTTCTCCTCGCTGTCCAGGGGACTCTCAAAACTCTCCTCCAACACCACATCTCAAAGGCGTCTATTCTTCTGCGCTCAGCTTTCTTAATGGTCCAGCTCTCACAACCATACATTGCCACAGGGAATACCATTGCTTCGACTATGCGAATTTTTGTTTGCAATTTAATGTCTCTACTTTTTACTATGCTCCCCAGGTTTCTCATCGCTTGCCTCCCAAGAATCAGTCGCCTTTTTATTTCATGGCTGAAATCACCATCTGCAGTGAGCTTTGATCCTAGGAAAGTAAAATCTGTCACTGCTTCTACTTCTTCCCCATCTATTTTCCAGGGACTGATAGGGCCTGTTGCCATGATCTTGGTTTTCTTGATATTGAGTCTCAAGCCAGCTTTTTCACTTTCTTCTCCTAATCAGGAGCTTCTTTAGGTCCTCCTCACTTTCTGCCATGAGGGTGGTATCATCTGCATATCTCAAGTTGTTGATGTTTCTTCCAGCAATTTTGATCCCAAATTGTGATTCCTCCATACTGTACAATAGTCCCTTTTTCTTTCTCTTGTGCTCTTCCAATCTCATGGGGAGAGTTGAAGTTTCTCATACAGTGCAACAACAGTCTGTGATGCTTGTAGTGGATGCAAATCGTTGGTGTTTCTCATTCTGCACATTCTAAATGGACCTGCTGGGTTAAATCATTTTTAAATTGTTCATTACATTTATATCGTGCCCATCTGGGATATTTTCCCACTCTGGGCAGCGTACAACAAGTTAAAAAATTTCCAAGACCAGCACAAAATTAAACATGAGTAATAAACCCACTGGATAAAAATTATAAGTAACAGCACCAAAACAATAACAATGTCCCCAAACCAACACATAGACCATTCCTTTCCATATCAGGTTTAAGGTGTTAGTTCTAACTTTTAAGGCCCTAGATGGCTTGGGACCTTCCTACCTGGTGGAGCATCTTCCCCTCAGGACACCAGCCCGCATCACTTGTTCCTCCCAGACGGCACAGCTCCAGGTGCCAACCCTGAGATTGGCAAGAAAGGCCGTGACTCGGAGAAGAGCCTTCTCGGTGATGGCACCAACTTTGTGGAACTCTCTTCCAATTGAGCTGTGCCAGGTTCCATCCCTGCCTATATTTTTAAAAATAGTTAAAATCATTTCCTTTTAAAGAGGCTTTTAAGAATATATTCCCAACAGCTGAGTGTTTGGTACTGTACTTTATTTTATTTCTCTCCGTTACCAATAGGTTTTTTGTTCCTGGTATATTTATATGTATTGTTTAAAATGTGTGACTGTCTTTGATGCATGAGTTTTCTGTTGTTAGCTGCTCAGACTAGGAAAATCTAGATGGGCAGGGTATAAATAAAAATAAATAAATAGACTGTTAAAGACTGTTGGTTAGTCTGCAATGTAGTTGGAAGGAGAAGGAACAGGTTTGTAAAACTGATTAAACTCTTAAGAATGCTCTTTTCCTAGTCATGTACCCAAACAAGGATTGTTAGACAATAGTATGGATGCAACACTGACAAGGCAGTAGTGTTGCATCATACAGAGATACTGTACTGCCAAATTGTTGGTGTTTCCTCATACACGAACTAGTTATGCTTACTGGAACCATTGTCTGTCATCTGACAAATTTTGACTTGTTCCTTGACTCATGGATGTATACAATATTTGTGTCATGTGAAGGCACAGTTGCTTAATCCGGTTCTGTAGGTGCAGTTTCATTCAAATGTTGGGAATATCCCACTGAGTCTAAAGACACCTACCTGAAGCATACATGGGATAGCTGTCTGAGGTGAAGGCTTGCCTAGACTTTGAGATGTTGGCAGCTCTTCCCAGGAATGTGTTTTATTGGATTTAAGTAAACTTAATTATCAGAACTTTGGGGAAATGGGAATAATCTACTGATGTGAACTTTGTCTCCAATTTTTCATTCAAGCTTTGCTTTTGTTCCTGTGTTTTTTTAAACAAAGTGTAAGCTATCAGGTTAAAGTCCTGGAATATGTTGAACTATACCTTATGAAAGCAAAGGCAAATAACTTTCTGGGACAGTCTAAAGTCCCTGTTGATGTGGTAGTGGAATCCTATTACAGATAAAGAAGATGTGTAAAAGGCATGTGATGCATTTGCAATACAGTAATACTTCGGATAACGCTAAGACTTGGTTCCACAAGTCTTGGTGTTATCCGATTTTTAGTGTTATCCGATGCATGTTAAAATCCTATGGGATGTATCGGATAACGTTAAAGCTCCATAGAGATACATTGTAACCGTACAGGCTTTAGTGGTTGTTATCCGATACATCCCATAGGACCTTAACGTTATTCGATCCAATTCTCCTCCCCAGATTACTTAACGTTATGCGATTTTAGCGTTATCCGAGGTAAACGTTATCCTAGGTATTACTGTATAGGAGTATACCTTGAGCAAGAGTACTAACCTTGCCCCAGAACTTGTACATGCTATAGTGGTTTTCTTTCTGTACTGTGTTTGTGAAATATGGAATGGAAGAAATGGGAATAGCAAGGCAAGGGCATTGGGAGGATAAATAAGACATCCAAAGACATTTCATTTGGTGACAAAAATGACTACACATGAAGGCAGAAATAAAGGACAAATATTTACTTATTTCTTCTTTACACCACCCATCTGGGATAGTTTCCACTCTGGATGGTGTACAGCCATTAAATAAATAGTTATGATTGACTTTATAGCAAAGGGAGTCTAAAGGTCTTCACTTCCTAGTTGGCTGTACTGTATATCAAATAGTAGAACTAGGAAAGACCACAAGGATTTTAACCAGAATACCTTGTTAAAGCAAGAAATCAACAGTTGGTGCATCACTAATCAAAATCCTGCTGCTTAGCTGTTCTTGTAAATCCAATGGTATCATCAACCATGTCTTTTGTGGGGGATAAAATGTTTCTGGGACCACCACTAGCAATGTTCAGACATTAAAGAGCCCCCTCACCATTTCTGCAGTTTCAAAAGCTTCTTTAGGAGGAAAAGAATCCCTAAAAATTCCAAAGACCTAAGAAAGGGGGAAATAAAACATGTAATTCCTCCAAAATGGCCATGGTTGATGGCCCTATCTGAGTTGCACATTGTATAGTTGTGCAACAGGATTCCAGATAGTATATTTAAGAGTATCTAGGTGCTATTCAAAGGTGTTTACCTGTTTAGTAGATGAGAATATTTCATAAATCTGGAGCCAAGGTATCAAAGAAAAAGACTCTGATTTCAATGCTGGCTGAGTAAACAAGTGGAAGTGTAGCAAAGTTTCCCCTGTTAGATCTCTCTCACACTTGCCTTTGGATAATTAAGAGGCATCTAAGGTTGAAAATGTATACTGTGCTCAAAAAATGAGGTTTGGACAGCAGTGTACTAGAAACTGCTGGAGGATAATCAACCAGACCTCTGTATAACTGCCTCACACTTCACTGAAGATTTAGTAAGAGCCCTACTGTCCCTGTTGGGAAGAAATGCTGTTAATCTTTGCACTGGAAGTTTTCAATAATATGTCTCATGTATGTGCCAGGAGAGGCAACCGTATAAGGACCCCATTCACTTGTGTTAAAATGTTGTCTGCTCAGTCAGCTGGCTTGGGAGTTGTCCTCTCCCTGATAGGGTGATCGGCTGAATATGGTGTACTTTCTCGCTGAAGAACAATGCAAACTGAAATGCTGAGGTATCCAACTACTTTGAGGGGGAAGGCATTGTAGAGATAGTAAGCAACAAAACAGAAGCACTGTATTGATAATGTCCTCATTCGCTAATTGTGGGAGTGGGGTGGATTTTACCAGTGCAGATGTGCTGAATCTCAGAGGGATTAAAATAAAAGGGGTCTTACATTATTATCTTGAGCTTGGGGCAGAGTAGATTTCATTTTTCTTTAGATTCTTCATACAGTGCTTCATAAATACAATACAAGATTGGTAAAGTAAAAGTCAAAAGTAAATTTGGGATGGTGGTAACTTTTTCATAATTCCACTGTGAGAAGAACTGCATCTCAAGGCAAGTGTAAGAATTCCTGTATAACCCTATCAATTTGCATTAGTGTACCTGTTAATATGTTATCCCTTTCTTGTTTGGGTTAGGTTGTTGAATCTTCATTCCAAAGGGAACTATCCTTCCACACTGAAACATAACAAACAAAACTGGGGTTAAGGTACAGGGGGAGAGTTTTTATCTATCCTTTACCCAGCAGGCCTTCTTCATGAAGAATTTTTCCTCTTCCCCAGAGCACACAGTGATAAGTGTCTAATGAGATTATCTTTTTTTGTGGGGGGTGGGAGGAATGGTTTGATGCAGTATTAGGTATAACACTTTCTCTCCTAGAGTCAGGGATAGAAGAGTTGAATGATTTCTTAAACAATGATTAACAACTCTTTAAGTTCTTTGAAAGAATTTGTCCCTTGGAAGCTCCTCTTGACTCTGACCTTTGAAAGCCAGAGCAACCTAGTTACATAGACCAAAATGCAAGTACTGTACTGGATCAAAATATATTTTTTAAAAAAACTTGTTAGTAGAAAGAACCAAAATTATCTTTGTTGGGTCAAAGCAATCCAGTTGTGCTTCTGAAGTGAAATAATCAGCTGTAAGGATGCTATTATTTCTCAGGGAACATAGCACTGTGCCTTCCCTATTTTCAGAACAATTATTTATTATTATTATTATTATTATTATTATTATTATTATTATTATTATTATTATTATTATTATTATTATTATTATTATTATTATTATTATTATTAAACTTATATGCCGCCCTACTCAGCAAAAACCGACTCAGGGCGGCTCACAACACAATCAAATACAATGCAACAATTCAATAAAACAATAAAATGTCACAACACAATGAAATATCATACATCAATAATTCAAAAAATAGAATATAATAATGAAATTGAGGTAATTTTCACAACTATTTTGGATGAAATTGCCCATTATATTTTTGTATCTGTGAGTTCTAGCAAGTACAGAATGCATGTTCTAATGAACTGAATCGTGTTTGTGTACAAAACACCTCCTTTGTTAATTAGCAGGCAGTCTGATACACTTGAATTGAGAAATAAGCACTATTGAGTTCATTGGAACTTAGTCCGAGAAAAATACACATAGAGTTTCAGCCTCAATTTCTAGAACAATCTCTTTCATTTTGGGATGTTTTCTTTTATTTAACTGCAAGATGACAGCTGAAGAAATATGGGCCCCAAAATCTACAGAAATGGCAAAGGATTGATTGCATTTTGCCATCTTAATTATATACCTAAACCAGGGGTCTGCAAACTTGGCTCTCCAGGTGTTCTTGGACTTCAATTCCCAGAAGCCCAAGTCAGCACTCCTGCTGATCAAGGCTTCTGGGAACTGAAGTCCAAGAACAGCTGGAGAGCCAAGTTTGCTGACCACTGACCTAAATGGATGTTGATTCTCAGGACTACAGTAAATTAGATCCCAATGTATGAATCAGCAAGAATGGGCATCAGTTGTGGAGCTAAATGGGTTTGTTTTCAGACCTCAATAGATGCTACTTTTTATTAGCTAAAATAATGAATAAGAGCAACAATTTTGGTTCTCTTTTTCAACTTTTAAAGTCTCTGAGTCTTACATTCTATTTGACTATGTTTACTGGTTCTTTCTCCCTCTGGTTGCTGTTTTGTGTTCATTCCTGACAATCAAGTTGGAGGCTTCTGCACATACAATATCACCTACCAGCAGACAAGCTCCTTTTATCAGGAATTGTGAGAGGAACAATAGGATTATATACATGTACTCTGTTGATTTAACTAGTGATGCTGCTTTTCCTTTTGCCCTTTCTTAAGAAACCATACTACTTTTTCATCATCATTCTACTTTTTGATGCCTGGCGGACAGTGGTCCATGGGGTCGCAGCGGGTCGGAATCGACTGTGCGACTGAACAACAAAAAGTTCAATTACAGCACAGAAATGAGGAATAAGACAAAAACAAGTTTGTTAGGCAGATCCTCCACAAGATTCCAGTGAATGTTTAAACATAAGTCTTTTTTGGAACTGCACATTGAGTGTCCAGGGCCATTTTGTAAATTAGAAGCCCCTTAATAACAAGGGCATGTCAACAAGTTATTGCTATGTGCCATTGACTTTATTTTACAGTAGCTTATGGTTTACTGTACTCTATCTAGACTGAAGTGAAGGACTTGTACATCATTTTGTTCTTTGATAGTTTTCTGTACACATAAAATGAAATTTATTGGAATTTTTAATCTGCATTTCAATGTTGCTTTCATCAGAGGACCTTGCTTCTACATAAATGTTTAAGGTTTATGGCTTCTGTTTTTTTCCAGGTTTTCAATGCAAACACATCAGAATTGCTGAGTCACCACCAAGTAGAAATTCAGCAGAAATTTCCAAAAGAAGGGTATGGTTCTACCTCTGCGTTCTTGAATTCTTGTCACAATTTTGAAGCTATGTTGTTATGATTTTATTATTATTTACTATACCCAAAGGTGCTGCGTTTGATTAGAAACATTCTTCCTTTTTTCAAACTGCACATTTCTCCTCCCTCTGAATCAGCTGCATCTCTCCAGGTTTGCCACATCCCTGCCATTTCAGAAGATGTAGTACAGAGGGTTGTATTGCGATGGAGGTGCAAAAAACCCATTTCATGATCAGAGCTCTGTTTGTACTTCATTGTACAGTAAAACCCTGGTTTACGTAAAAAGTCCATTCCGTAGCTTCTTACGTAAATAGGGGTTTTACGTAAATCGATGTATCTCCATAGGGATGCATTGAAAAATAAAAAAAAACAGGCTTGAAATCGGTTTTCAATGCATCCTTACGGAAAATCACAGTTTGCGCCCTTAGTGGCCGTCTCTGTAATGACATGCAATGCCCTACACACTGCCATCTTAGAATTACAAGACAGTGAAACCCCTTATGTAAGTATTTATGAATCACTAAGATGTGTTAAGTTTTTCTGAAAAAGTAGGAAGCAAACATTTTGTGGCACACAATCAGATTTGTCTAACTAAGCCACACTCTATAAATATGTGACATTAAATTATCTATTACAAAGATGATCAGGGAACACTGCCATGTTTAATATCATAGAACTCATCTCACAAAACCATGCTTGGTCACACAAAATCGTATGAAAAATAACAAATACACAGTCTTAAAGGTTATAGAAGAGTTCTGATTTCTCTTAAAATTAAAAAAAATTAAGCATAAGAACTGACCACTAATTAGTGATTAAGAATTATACTTATATACCACTCCATGGGGGCTGTGGGGGCTCAGGAGTTAAGAAGTTCACCTTGCTACTTGGAAGGCTGGCAAGTTGGCAGTTTGAGAACCTGGCACTGCATGACGGATTGAGTGCCCATCTCTGTCCCTGCTCTTGGGGACATGAAAGGAGCCTCATTTGGGCTTCCCCTGAGTAGAGTTTCTTCTGCAAAAATCCTTTCAACCCTTACCAGTCCATAGCGCTTGTGCACTCTCATCACGGTTCATATGGTAATTAGCATTTTGCACCCAACATGCTGGGTATTCATTTTACCAACCTTGGAAGGATGGAAGGCTGAGTCAAACTTAAGTACCATGAGGCTCAACATTTTCCAGCTTGAAAAATTGAGCTCAAACTACTGGCTTGACATTGAATTCAGGCCAACATGATTTATAATCCTCATGAAAATCAGAAACCAGTTCATAGGCCCAACTAGAACAGAACTGCTGAATAAATGAGATTGACAAAATATTGACTCGCCATTCAGTATAACATTCAGTTGGATTTAGGTCATGGCCCTTTTCTTTTTTGGTCATACAACAGCAACGATAAAAGGATGGGAATTCTTCAGAAAATAATAAGTTTTGATTTGAAGTGTTCCTATGGAAATTCATCTGTGTTTTGATTTGAAATTTTTATAATACGACTCATGCATAATTGATGGTCAGAATCCTATTAGATAGTACATTGACATAAGTACAATGGCATAAGCCGTAACAGTAAAATGCACATGGACCAATTTATATAACTGGTATTCAGTGAAACATACAGGTGACAAGTAAAATAGTGGCAAATCACCACTGAGGTTTATGCCAGTGCACTTATACGGGCACAACTGATCAGTAGGATTCTGGCCAGTACATCTAAATTGCCTGAAAGACAAGAATGTACTGTATTATACTTTATGTTCATAATTTCAGTTGTAAAATTCAGCCTTCTAATACTTGGTTTTGTTGTTTATTCAAGGTGGGTAGAGCAAGATCCAATGGAAATACTACAGTCTGTCTATGAATGTATGGAAAGGACATGTGAGAAACTTAACCAGCTGAATATAAATATTACCAATATAAAAGGTATTAAATACAAAAAATGTATTATTTTTAGTTTTTTGACCTAGGGAAAAATATTTTAGTTCTGAACTTTTTTGTAGAACTGAAAGTGAAAAGAAGTAAGTATCGTATTTGCCAGTGTGTAGGACATGCTTCCACCCAGTGGTGGGCAGCCAAAAATTTCACTACCACACCGTGGGCAGAGCCTACGTTATGGGCAGAGCCTATGTCATGTGCAATCTAGTCATGCCTGCTATATGGCCATGTATACATCTGCAAACACAAGCAGCACAAGCTCTTTGGCTGTAAATTGAGATGAGCACTGCACCCTAGAGTTGGATATGACTGGCTTTTGAGCAAGGGAGACCTTGAACCACTTGCAGGGACAAAACCTGATGGGGCAGGGCAGGGAGGTGGAGGGGGCCACCCAATTTCGCTACCCCCTTTGCCCGAAAGCCATCCAATTTTGCCACCCCCCTGCCCAGAGGCCACCCAATTTTGCTACTTTTCAACCTTTTCTTCCTGAAAGCAGTTGTTCAAGAGAAATATCACTAATCTCCATTTTCTTTGCCTTCTCCAAATAAATAGTCAGAATTACTTTGGGAATACAAGGCTTCTCTTCAGATCAGTGATATTTTTGTGATATTAGCAACATGTATAATGAATTAACGTGAAAATGGTTAAATTCTGCCTGTTCAATACTAGACACTCCTGATTTTCCTGTCCCGCTTTTACATTCCCTTACATATCAACAACACATCAAAGTCCGTTCTTCATTCCAGATAGCACTTACATGATACACTTTTGGAGGGTCGGGCAGCAGACAGCTACAGGGTGTGCCCTGCTTCATAAGTTGAGTTCTGTTCATCTATATCCAGTCTAAATCATGTAAGACACAACATTTAGACAATACTAAGCCTTCCTTTTTTCCACTTAAGCTGTTGGAGTTAGCAATCAGAGGGAGACCACTGTAGTTTGGGATAAACTAACTGGAGAGCCTCTTCATAATGCAATTGGTAAGTAGGAATATTGTTTTCTACTCAACAATGTTGTAACCCTTTCTTAATTTTTTAAAAATGTAATATTCTTCTCCTGTCTACAGATAATTTATATGTCCTGTTTAACATTAAAATCAGTAAGTCTTAACTATTAGACTCTGTTATTTCCTCTTTATATTAATGAAGTCTATGAAGAAAGTTTTACTTCTCAAAACCTTCAGGAATTCACTCTTTGTTTTTCTCTGTTTTTACTTCACTAATATCTGACTTAGTTTTCAACTCCTTGATCTCTGCTATTAGAGAATGTATTTATGACAAAGGGTCCATTGTCTTTAGTCATGATGGCAAGCACTCCAGATAGTATCCAGAGTCTAATTAAGATCAGCACGTGAAGTTTTTAGAACAAATATCAAATGCAGACAAGGCCTATTTGACCTTTGTAGAAAAGCATGGTTTGAGAACAAATAATAGAGCAACCTTACTTAACCTTAAATAGTTTTGGATCTGATTTGTGCCTGGATGGAAAACCACCTGTAATCCTCCTACATCAACTTCAATTCTGTGATGAGGAAGAGGTGGAATATAAATGTACTAATAGGTCTAGAATGAAACATAGTATTTTTGTTAAACTTGAGACAATGTGAAACACAGTTTTCAGAGTTGATCTGCACTTTTTAAATGGGTATGCTGTTGTGTTACTGCAGTGGTGCCCAAACTAAGGCCCGGGGGGTTGGGGGCCGCACCCAGCCCCCGGGGCCTTAGTGACTGGCTCCCTGAACCACATGATCAGCCCACGGCCCAAAATGTTTGGGCACCCCTCTGTTACTGTATTCTGAACAAGCATCAAATATTTAAGGAATACTACTTGAATCTCTTGTGAAAGGAAATTTGAAAAACGAAATATTGATCTACAAGGCATGGGATGCTAGAGCAAGATCAGCCTGGAACAAACACAGGTTCTTATGGCTTAGATCATAGTCTAAGTTGAAAATAAAAGTTTTCTGTTCCTTTTTCTCCTCCATATATGCCCTTCCAAACTCTCCCTAAAAGTTGAGAGGCCATAGGAATGTGGGCTAACCATTGGGGTTACAACTGAATCAAGGTTGTAGGAAACATCTGTAAGCTTTAGTTAGTTTATTTTAGTAAGCATGTTTTTCTAGTAAAATTCTTCCTACAGGTTGATCTCCCTCAATAATAATATTCAGTCTCTAGTTGTTTAAAACTCTTTTTAAAGAAAGTACTCGGTACTACCTCTAATGGGCATATGAGTTTTGTGAAGGTCTGCAGCAGTAATTTAAATATACCACTTTGGTTTGTAGATTTTTTTAGCTGTGTGCTGTCAGCTTTACCAACAGTTTTCTTAGAAGCAAAAGGCAATCACAATTACTCATGAAGCAAAGAGCCCAGTGTTAAAATATAGTTTTGTGTTTTTGTTTTAGTATTGTTTGTTGCTATTTTAAGGGGGGGCTTGTGTTCATCAGCTGTATTAGAAGGTTTGGGATAGGAATTACTTCTGCAAAGGCTTACCATATACAGGTATACTTGAATATAAACTGATCCAAATATAAGTCAGGACATCTAATTTTGACCTGAGCAACCAGGAAAATAGATTGATTCGAATGTAAACTGAGGGTGGGAAGTGCAGCAGCGGCTAATGAGTTTCAGTAATCAAAATATGATACATGAAAATAAGATGCAAAAAGGAGTTTTCTCCATGCCGATTGAGATGCACCGCTGACAGGACGGGAGAAGTGGGTGGTGAAGGCTATTGGCTGCTGCCGCCTTTTTCCATTGCACTCAGTGACCCGAGTATAAGCCGAGTCCACTTTTGACCTCATTTTAGGACTGAACAACTAGACTTATACTCGAGTATATACAGTATTCAAAATTTGACGATCTGGTCTTGTGCAATTTATGATCTGATTGAATACTCACAAACCATTCATTTATGACTAATGTTTGCATTTTGGATTCTAGTCTGGCTTGACCTAAGAACCCAACAAACAGTGGAAAGACTACTTAAAAGAATTCCAGGACAAAATAAATCCTTCTTTAAGGTAAGATATGTCCCCCCTTTTTTTGGGGTGGGGGGTGGGGGGAATTCTGTTAAGTGCTATTCTGGTTTGAGATATTTTTATATATATAGTGGAAGCTCATACAACAATCACCCCGTATAGCAATGAAATCACATAACAATTAGGATTTGAAGGAAAAAAATGGCATCCCACATAATAATTTTCCCCATGGAAAAAAATCGTACAACAGTTTTTCAATAAGAAAAATCATTTAGCAGAAAAATAAATATTGTTGTACAATGCATCCCATAGGGAAAATTGCTATACGATGCATGCGTCGTATAGCAATTGTTTCGTTCAACAGTGAGCCCTGTGGAATGGATTAAAATCATTGTATTAGGTACCACAATACAGGTACTTGTTTTATAGTGAACAGAATGTATTAGAGTAGCAGAGTACTGTTTACTGTGAAATCATTTTGCACAGCTAGAATTTTTTGTTAGGCTCACCCAAGTCAGAAATGACTTGATAGCACTTTATAGCAACAAACTGTGATGGTCAGTTTCATTGAGCACATGAGAAAATCAAACGGAGTCTGGAGATGGGGCATACTTAAAATGTTGAGGCAGACAGGCATGTATCACTGGTAGGAAGGGTTTACTGCAATCATACATATGTATATTGGCAGTTCGTCCTGAATTCAGTGGGAAATTTCCCTGTAGAACTGTATTTCCCAAATACTTGCAACAGTACTGTAGTAACTAATAGGATAGCAAAATTTCAGTTCAGACTGAATAACAATATGAAACTATAAAAAAATTGTAATGAGCGAGATAATATTTATTTATTTATTTATTTATTCTGATTTATATTGCTGCCCAACTCTGAAGACTCTGGGTGACTCACAGAAAATAAAACCAATCACATTTTAAAAACCAATAAAAACCCCATTAAAACTGCCACCAACATTTATTCCGACACCTATAGATTAAAAGAGATTAAAAGAGGGAGAGAGTGTTCTTATTAAATCAGCTAGCAGGAAGGGGACCTCCATTGCTGGTGCTCCACACCTGCTTTGCCAGCCAGGTTCTTAGCCCTTTCCTGAAGGACAGAAACTCCTTCAATTGGCAGGAGATTCCAAAGGGCCGGAGCAGACACAGAGAAGGCCCTCCTTCTGGTGCTAGAGAGATGAGCCTCCTTAGCACATGGCACAATGAGAGAGCCTCTCCAGTCTGCTCTGTTGGGACAGACAGATGTTTTCAGTGTGACGTGGTCTCTTAAGGATCCTGGCCTACTACTATGTAGGGTTTTAAAGGCAATTACCAGCACCTTATATTGCACCCAGAGGCGCAGTGACGAGGCACGGGCAATTCCTGTGTCAATTCCTCTGGGTACTTAGTTCTTAAAGGTTTTCTACCCATGTCTAGGAAGGGATGATATTTTGGAACATATGAGTAAATCAGTATCTTATCTAACTGGATTAAACACCGTAAAAAGTGACTATCTGTACTTACTGTCCAGACCCAAACCTGATGATTTGTATAAAAGATAACCTTTAGATGACTTTTTGTTAATTTGTTATATGGCAACTCTTCAAACTACAGTATCTATCTTCATCTTTGATCATGGATCATGTCACAGCTAGATTTTAATGACACTCAGCATTTGCAATATAGGAACGTCACTAATACACAATGAAGATAGTTATTTTTATAAAGCCACTACAGGTTAAGCTTTTTTTAGCAGTTTTATTACTGGTCTTTCTGTCTCCTGACTAACTGAACATTCTTGCAGAGTAGGACTGGTCTCCCGCTTAGCACGTATTTCAGTGCTGTTAAACTTCGTTGGCTTCTGGATAATGTGCCGACTGTCAAGGAAGCAGTTCTGGAGAAACGAGCTTTGTTTGGGACCATTGATTCATGGCTCATATGGGTATGTTTTAGCAGGTGATATTGAAAACCAGCTTTGCTCTTTTTTCAGTTTGAATCAAATTGTCTTGAGCCTCATGCAAAGAAGCTAATTTTTCCTAACATATTTTCTAGAACAGGAGTTCTCAACCTTTTAAAGCCAGGGACCAGGTCACGACAGGTTAGGGAGGGGGGAGAGACTGCTATTTTGCCCTTCCTCCACAACATGGCACTTCCTGGTGTGATGGAGATGGGGGGGGGGGCACATAAAATGGTGCCACAGTCCACATCTGGCCCATGGGCCACAGGTTGAGAATCCCTGTTCTAGACCCTTAATGTGCATTCATAAGTTTAAGTGAAACAGTTAGAGATAGAATGAACATATGTCTGTTACAATAAAGAGTTTGAATCTTCACATTCATCAGGCTTCCATCTTGTAGTACTGAAACTCTAGAGCAAGGATGGCCAGCCTTGGCGCTCCAGATATTCTTGAACTTCAATTCCCAGAAGCTCTGATCAGCAGCTGTGCTGACTTGGGCTTCTGGGACAGGGATTGCACCACACATCCTCAGCAGCTATGCATACGGCATACATGTGAAAAGAGCACAGGTTGGATTTTTTAAAGTGAACCCTGGTAATGAAGACTGCTTCATTATGTAGAGAAACCCTTTCACACAAGTGCCAAATGTTTGTCCATCAGTGGACATGATTAGTACACATGGCTCTACTCACAAACGTACTTTAAATTCATGGTGAGGGAATGTGTCCATAGGACACTAGTATTTTGTATTTAAGATGCAAACAGGAACTTTCAGAGACAGGTGTCTGTTAAGGTTGAGAGCTGTACCCAGATTAAGTTTGTTGTATATGTATGTACATTAAGTTTAGATTTGTTCTCCTCTTGATTCCTATACTAGCCTTTGTAAGTAGTAAGAGTGCCCTCATACTCTGCAAGATTCTGAACATCTGTTACTAGTGTTGGCGGTATATAAAGATCTACTTCTATTGATTTTTTCCCCCTAATCAGAGCTTGACAGGTGGAAAAAGTGGAGGTATCCACTGTACAGATGTAACCAATGCTAGTAGAACGATGCTGTTCAATATTCATTCATTAGAATGGGATGAAGAAATCTGCAAGTAAGTAACATGTCTTTACATCTACTGAGATGACAGTTTTTGTGGAGCATCTTTCCCAAAAGATGAATCTAGGCTTCCTGATTCTAAGCAAATTTGTGTGAGCATAAGTTCACTTAGTCCAATGAAGCTTAACAGTCTTTTGTTTTATATTTATTTATTTATTATTTATTTATTGTTCATACTTGATATCCCGCCCCAATCGGGTAAACCCGGCTCTGGGCGGCTTACATCCTGAATCATAATATAAAAGCCTTAAAAATTCATAAAATTCATAAAAAATTTAAAACATTCAACAATAAAAGCAAATAAACACATAATAACTGATACTTTTACCGTTTTTCACTTTAAAAAACTATCAGCTCTCAGGAATGATAATGAAGAACAAAGTTATGCTTTAGTAATAACAAATTCCTCTAATGGATTTTGACTGTAAGCCACCCTGAGTCGCCTTGGCGAGTGGGCGGCAATATAAATCTGAACAAATAAATAAATAAAATTAATAAATTTCCTGTACTGTCACTTCAGCTAAGGATCATGGCTGCTTGAAGGAGTCTTGCATGACAGAACCAATCTGTACAAGGGCTTTATGCCTATGAGGCCCCTCTCATAGCCAAACAAAGCTGTGGTTTGGGCTCACGTGAGTGGAAAGAATGGTACACCAGGAATTCTTTCACGGGATGGATTTTTCAAATGAGAATTTGATTTACCACTTCACTGATGCAAACATCACAAGACATGTATAATACTATCTATACTAAGAGTTCTCAACCTTTTTAAGTCGGGGACCAGGTCACGCTCCCTCAGACAGCTTTGGGGGCTGGATGGCGGTGAAGGGCCACATGAAATGGTACTGCAGGCCGCATTCAGCCCGTGGTCCACAGGTTGACAATCCCAGTGCGATGACTTCAGCCTTGCTTTTTTAGTTGTTTTGAGATAGAAATACTGTACAATTGATAATATGCTTTACTGTTTAAATAACTACTATGGGCCTCTATACCAGATATGTACAAAAGTATACCATGATATCCATTCTTATGTCTGATGAAATGGACTTGATCCACAAAAGCTTAAAATACAGGAGTTATTCTTTAAGATGTCACAGTTTTTTTTGTCTTTATTTTGTTTACTCTGATAGTTACCTATCATTTTTCAAACAGCTACTACAGAGCTGGTATCAAATGTTACCATAACTTACTAGAAGCATTGAAAGGGTTGGGATGTGATGAAATAAACATTAATGTTTATAGTCTTCCCCTTTATTTTATTTTTTATTTTCTCTTCCCTCGATAATAATAATTTCATGTCAGAAATTATTCTAGGTTGAAAGGAATTTGCTGAAGAAACTCCGCTCAGGGGACGCCTGAATGAGGCTCCTTTCATATCCCCAAGATCTTTCCCCACCAGAGTGGTCCCTACTTATGTTCTTGCAGTTTCTTGCTTTTGTACTGCTAGATTGGCATGACCTGGGACAGAGATGGGCATTGTCATGCCGTTTCTGGGTCTCAAACTGCCGACTTGCTGACCTTCCAGCTAACAAGGTGATGAATAGATATGAAGAATTTGATGCTAACTTATATAAATACCTTTTCCAGGTTCTTTGAAATTCCTATGGAAATACTCCCCAAACTGCGCAGTTCCTCAGAGATTTATGGACTAATGGTATGTTTATATTTATAAATGAAAGATAAAATGTTATGTATTTTTTGCATTTTGCTTCCTAATCCAGAACAGAAGCAAACTTTATAGTTGGGTGTTCTAGCCGTTATGTCTCACTATGTGGTGGAGTGGAATTTCCATGGTTAAATTAATAAAGAAAGCAAATTGTCTGAGAACAATGCAGTAGAGAAACATTTTACTTAATTTAAAGACACAGTTGCTTGCCATCTTTTTCAGTGTGGAATGTACAAAGAGGTTGGCAGACAACAATTTCTGTTTCAGGGAGCTTCCAAACATGCCATGGATATTTAATAAAATTAACACAGATTCTAGTGAAGGATCACTAAACTTTCAGTATTACAACTTCTACAACTTTTTTACACTGCATGGCAGTGGAAATTATTGCATGTTGGCAGAATGAGGATGGCGGAGAAAAGGCGATAAAGGATAGAGAAAGGTTAAAATATTATGGCAATTTAAAGACTAACATTTATTTCAGTGTGAATGTTTGTGGATCAAAATGCACGTCTTCAAACACAAAGAGTGCAAAAATGTGTGTTTGAAGAGGTAGATTGACATCCGTGAAAGCTCACTTAAATAAGAGACTTTGAAGCGCCAAAATCATTCTCCTTTTCCCTCTTTTAACCTTTCTCACATTTTCCTCCTTTCATTTTGCCAACATGTAGAAATGGAGTAAAAAGGGTACTTCTTCAGGAATTGTGTTAGGAGTAGCTTATCTCAGTGCTGGAAGAGTTGGAAATGCTGCCTTCCCCCATCTCATGTCTGCTTGACTGTTACTGTGGGACCTTACATTGAAAAGTTTGCCATATCTAAGAATGTCATAGCTGAGCTTGTTTATCAGTTATCTAGGACAACAGAAAAAAAGAAACTCAAAATACTATAGTTTCATTTATACATTTGTTTATCTGTGTTTACTATCAAAAAGTTGCTTTGTGGGTCTGGCATTCATTGTACCCAAACTGCAATAGATAAGAGAAAAAGAATAGCACAGGGAAATTGAGATAGACTATCAGGTTTTGAAACTCTGAACTTATTTGTGTCTCCTTTCCCTTATCACTACCTTTCTTGCCGAGTAGAAAATCTCTCCTACCCTGGTGAGTAGGAAATTGTCAGGATGCCACTAAGTTGTATATCCATCCATTCTGCTTAGATCCAGTGCATTTCCTCAGGGGCAATCTCATTTTTTTTTCTAAAAGGGAATAGGGTCAAGTCTCATTCCTAAATGTATACCATTGGAGGTGTATATAAATTCTGCAGAACAGTGTATAGCTCCCAAAAGGTTACAAGAGAAGTTACTATGTAGTAGCTAATGACTGTTGAAAGCAAAGGTTATTGCTACTGAGAAGGGAATAAATAACAAAGCTAGTTTATGGTACACCTCATTATAACTTAAAATATTTTTTAAACACCCTACATGGAAATGTACTGATTGTATTGTATGCATGCCTTCACTGATCTGAAGTGCTACTGCTAAATGCATGTGCGCCGAATGCTTTTTGCAAGAATACTGTAGAAGATTTCTTCTGTTTTTTGAAGAAACATCACATTAATTTCATGACACCAGAAGCACATATTTCAAAATAAGATTGCCTGTATTTTCCCCAACTAATCTCTGTTAATCTAGTTAATACAATAGATTTATATTGAAGCATAGCATTGCTGTCTTACTATAGCTCCAAGTAGTACTAAAACCCAAATGGTGTTCGGTGTATTATGATGGATAGAAGACCTAGCTTGCTTTTTTAAAAATTGGGATTAAGTCGGCCACTTCTGAATTGGCCAAAAGAGGGATTTCATCACACAAAAAGGACCAAAGAAGATAGAAAATTGCATATCTCTATTAATTGACATGGATGGATGGAAATTCAGAAATAACTATTACAAATAGTCCTGCAGTGCATCTCACCAAATGGAAATTATTCTGATTAGGTGACCTGTGTAATTTTTCTCCATGCTACCTGTTTATGGTTGCTCCCATGCTCTTGTTTCCCTCTGATTTTTTTAAAATATTTGAATAGGACTTTAATTGTGTCTTCAAATAGAGGGCCTGAAATTGAGCAGTGTCTTCTATAAAGTAATGCATATGAACACCATAACTTGGTATGTAACATAGATTACTTTTCTTATGCCCTTTGGTGGACCAGAAATCAGGGTCTGGTCAACTGGGACATAAGAAAACAATTACAGATTTCCCATTTACCAAGTTATAGATGTGTTAACGGAGTATCCGGTGTGGTGTGGTGGACAGGGTGATGAACTAGGATGCAGGAGGTCTGATTTTGAATTCCCATTCAACAATGGAAACTCACTGGGTGAGTGGATCTGGTGAAATCACATCTTAAATATCAAATCTTGAAAGCCCTTTTAGGGTCTCTATAAGTCACCCTGGGCTTGATGTCGTATAACAACAGATTTGTTACAGTCCTGAAAACATTTTTAAAACTGTATTCTAAATCAGTGTTTATCCCTTGAGGACTCTCCTCATTGCACTTGGAACATTGCAAACTTGGGAGTGCTCAACTGGCACATGATTTCAAGAATGGCAGCATACAATTCCCAGTCTGTGGTGTAGTCAATGAGCATCCAAAGTTTGTCATCTTGTAGTTGTCACATTTTCTCTGTTGAAACAGAAACCATGTGTCAAATTCTGTTTTAGCCAATACAATAAATCCAGACAGGTTTGATCCTACCAAGAAATAACCAAAGGATTTGTTAGGTTCAGTCTATATTTTCCATTTCTGCTCCGAAGATAAACAATATGAAGAAAATATATATATTAATGTGAAAATTCTTTAGCATTAATTTTATATTTTAAATCAAAATCAGCAACTATACACATTATGTATACTTGGGGGGGGGGGGAGGTGCATTATACATAATGGATTTGTAACAGAGTTTTATTATCCAAATCGTTGAAAGAGAAAAAAGTATGTTTAGCTTAAATGCATAAGTGAGCATAGAGTTTTTATTTGAGGCTGGGGGTAGATGCTTTCTTCACAATTACATGGCAAAATCATGTATTTTCTCTGATTAACTGCCAAAATTGTTTTATTGACTTCATTCTTCATTGGAATCAGAGATCTACTTTAATTTTAAAAGACGGAGTGTGAGTAAATCTATACATATAACTTAAGGGAGTTTCTTGAACTTACCATTTTTATTTTAAATATGTTAAATTTTCTTGACTATGTCTCGGATAACAATACATGGCTTGTTTGCAAAATACCAGAAGAAACTGCTAAATATGTGAATTATGCAGAGTAAACTAAAACCAAGTTTTTCTTTTTGTTAGAACTCTGGAGCTTTGACAGGTGTACCAATTTCTG
This sequence comes from Furcifer pardalis, assembly GCA_030440675.1. Lineage (NCBI taxonomy): Eukaryota > Metazoa > Chordata > Lepidosauria > Squamata > Chamaeleonidae > Furcifer > Furcifer pardalis. The sequence goes on from CP126895.1 coordinate 47,659,438, forward strand.
GGGTGAGTTCTCTAAATCAACCTGTGAAGTTCTTTTGGCTCAATTACTAGTGTTATGCTGACAATTTCTTCCTTGAAGATTTCAGCCATTCCCATTTGACTTCTTGGAAAAGAAGTTGTGTTCAAATAAAAACATTGGGGGAAATCATGGGTGATGTTCATGATTCTTATACATATAAGGTGGCTGAGAATGTCAGTAAATATTTTGTCATTCATTGTACAGACTTTTCTATGGTAGGTGGAAGCCTTCTCAGCTTCCTACATTGGTTAAAGCCCAGAAAAGTCCCTCTGGTAATTTTTTCTGCAGAGATTTTTCAGGTTAGGAAGGATAGGCTTTCAGAAAAGCTGCAGGGCATAAAATGATGGGTGGATAACTGAAGGATAAAGAAATGCGGCACTTTGCAGTGCTGTAATGTGCAAAATTTTGAAGTGCAAAGTAAGAAAAGAAGAAATTACAAAGGTTCATGAGATTGGGAGAGATGTATGAGCATTTTTCATAGAGAATATAACATCTGGCTATTTCAGTGGCAATTTATGACACAGGGATACAATCAAGAATACCTGCATGCCAATATGAAACAACATGCATTTGAAAATCAGAAGCTATTTTTTCTTTGGTTTGTTTTTCCCAGGCTCAAGCCTGATAGAGGTAAATCTGTAAAGAATTGATGTGTCCTACATTTCTAAAGCTGGGTATGCTGATTGATTGTTGCATAAACAGTAAGGCAATATAATCCAATTGTACTTCCAAGGAGCATTATGACAAAACCTTTGGAGATATAGCCCACATATTTCTTTCACTGCACAATTGTCTATGAAATAACGGACATAATTTTGAAAATTATTGATATATTGGTTTCTCAACTTTTTGGCACTTACAAGTCTAGTAAAAAATTAAGCATGCTGGATTGTGAGTCTGATGGCTAGAATTTTGCCATGGTGTGGGCAGAAAAGGAAACGTTTTCCATTAATAGTTACTCTAAGATTCTGAGAGGATACATTATTTGTACCAGTGAAGTACAAATAAGTGAGAATCTCCAGCCTTAATTTTAATAAAATTAGTATATGTGAGCTTTCATTTGAAGATGAAGTAACTCCTACAACTCTTTTAGAGAAGAATTTAACTTTTCTGTATGTACCTCTTGTGAGACCTGTAGACCAGCAACAGAGATAGTTAGAAGGACAACACAGCCAAGTGTAAGAGAAGTCAATGCCAGTTTAGATGGGCTAGAGTTAACAAGGTTAGTGTATTGGAAGGGAAGACCATTCCCAAAATTGGATGATTGTTGGAATTCTGAAGCCTCTTTAGACTAGATAGTTATCTAATTCTATCAATGCTTTTTGCTCTGGATTCTAGAGTCTAGGACAGGAGTTCTTAACCTCTTTAACCTGGGGGGCAGGTCACGCTCCTTCAGACAGCTTCGGGGACTGTACGGCCATTTTGCCCTTCCTACACCATGTGGTACTTCCTGGTGTAGTGGAAACGGGGGGCACATGAAATGGTGCCACAGGCTGCATCTGACCCACAGGCCTCAGGTTAGGAATCCCTGGTCTAGGAGTTGCTGAGATGAGAAGGTGCAGACTGGCTTTAATTAAAATAAAAATACAATTGATTTTAGTCACACATTAAATACTCAAGTATTCTTTGGCTAAAATTATGAACTTATTTCTTCTTCCAGTGTTTAGGTGACCAGTCTGCTGCTTTAGTGGGACAGATGTGCTTCAAGGATGGTCAAGCAAAAAATACGTAAGTTTTAACATGAGAACTAACACTGCATCCTTTTGTGCTACAGTTTTGATACAAAAGCAAAAATAAGCAACACTTTAGAAAACTGGCCATTTTTAAGGATGTGTAGTGTGTACCACGGTTACTAAGGGACTAAACTATAAACCAGGAAATCCCTGATTTGAATCTTGTTTCAACAGTGATCTCACTACTAACCCTAAACCAACATAGTATCTCTTAAGTCTTTAAATGTAACCAGTCATAACAGCTATCATATATTATCGAGAATAGCTAGCTTTGTGTTTATATCACATGATCTGATGGTGTTTATTTAATAGCTAGGTAACTTTAAATTCATCTGAAGTCCAAAATGAAGTATCAGATAAATAACTTTATTGGGTAATTTCCCACCAGAAATTGCAATATGACCCCCAATGTATGTGGGAAGAAAATACCCTACTTCTGGTTTCTGGATTTCTACATCTGATTTTGTTGCAGGCATGCGTACTTTGTCCCATTTAATAGCAAAATCTTTTCTGAAGGATTCCCAGATTATGGAGGTTGTGAATCAAATTCACCAAAAGCAAGCTATATATCTCCCTCTTTGATATAAAGTAGACATCCTTCTCTCCTTCCTCATTAGTTTTCCACCAGAGGTGGAAGAGAGAATTCCAGGTCTTTTAAGTAACGAGTAGGGAAGCCAATAAAATAATGTTCTAGGCTGAACATGGTTAGGGTTGGCCCTTTAGTGCTTTAGCTGATAAGACATAGCTAATTACTGGTAGCTCATTCCTTTCTGCTTTTTTTTTTTTTTTTTTGGGGGGGGGGGCTCTAAAATTGAAAATATGGTTCATGTGAAGGCTGAACAAATTGCCCTGGAGTCAGACAGAGATGCAAACTACATAGGATAAATTATAATACTGTACAGGATTATGAAACTGTCTGAAATCACTTACCAACTTTAAATGAGCAAAAATTGTGCTCATTTAAATACTAATTCTGAATGAGTGAACAATACTGGTGATGGCTAAAGAAAAAGGAGGAGGGCAGGCTGCAGTGTTTCTCTGTTCCACTTCTAACAAGCTCACTATGTTTTGGCAAATCTTTAGGAAACTTGTTACTTGATTATCAACATTTCTATGCAGTAGAGTTTACTTTCTAGTTAGACAGACTAGCGTTAACTTTGTGGCATATGTGCACAGTATTGTAAACTATATCACTGAGAATATATTTCTTGATGATGTGTGTCTCGTACTTTTTTGTCATCTCTACAGGTATGGAACAGGCTGCTTTTTACTCTGCAATACTGGCCAAAAGGTAAACATACTGAATTAAAATTTTTGAAGCAATGGCAAGTACCTACGTTTCTGCTTTGTAATTCTCTTTTTTAAAAAGAAGAAAAGAAAGGAATTATGGTTGAGTAATTCCTTTTAACATGTTCTGTATTTTTTCAGATCATGTAGTTGCTATTATCCATATATTTTGTTTTATTTTTAGCCTGCATTTTCAGAGCATGGATTATTGACAACAGTGGCTTACAAACTGGGCAGAGACAAACCTGTATATTATGCTTTAGAGGTAGGTATAACTATTCTTTTTTTTTGTGCTACAGTTTTTAGAGATCTAATTCATTGTTCTGGTTTATTGTTTTGTCTTATATGCTCCCCTGGATCACTGCAACCTGTTGGCTTTAGGATAGTTTTGTCAGAAAGGATGCTTGGGGAGTGAAGGAAAGTCATTATACTTGGTTGATCCATGTTTCACATGTCAGGTTGACATGGTGGATTGAAGCATTATCTTCAAGATTTCAGTGGGTTCTCTCTATCGGGAGGTTCTACCTCTACCACAGCAGGGCCTGATGGCATGCAGGAATTGAGGCCTGTGTTTATGGTGCTCTTTTAGCCATTTTAAATACAATGACACAGCTGGCTGGGCTCATGTTGAAGTTTGCCATGGTAGAGCAATGCGCTGGCCAGGTGCATTGCCCAAGTACCCAACCTAACTTAGCTGACCTGAAGTTCCAGAATGGAGAACCGTTTCGGACCACTAGCTGACACCTTTGCGGCATGGTTGAATCTGTCAAGAGAATACATCCCTGCCACCATAGCACACATTATGTTCTGGTAGCAGAAAGTGGACACCACATAAGTATGAACCAGCGCTTTCAGTCGGGCTTTGTGCCGATCATAATGATAAATGTTCCAAGGATTTGAACTGTTCTTCTCCTCATATTCAGCATTATGCAATTGCTTGATGTGTCCCTCAAAGTTTGAGGTGACTCATTATGAGCCCGACAAGTTTCAAAATATCTAGAATGGCAAAAAAAGTATGCCTCCATTTTTGTGTTTTGCCTTTCACAATGTTGTACTTTCAAGTATGAGAATAAAAAAAACAATGTTTTTTGGTCTGCTGTTTGTTTTAGGGTTCTGTTGCCATAGCGGGTGCTGTTGTTCGTTGGTTGAGGGATAACCTTGGCATTGCACAGTCTTCGGATGAAGTTGGTGAGTTGTTCATAAGTTGCCTTTAGTGATTTTGTTTTTGTAAATAGTGTTCTCCCACTTGCCTAGGATTTTTAAAACTGAAAGTATGTTTTTCTTTTTCATTGTTGATTTTGGACGCTAATGGTATATGCTTGGCTGCAATAAACTTAACAATATGACCAGAATCTAAGCATAGGATTTGCATTATTGTCATAGTTAATTGATGAAATGCCAAAGTGTATCACAAATGTACAACCCAATTCTTGGCCAGCCATGCAACTGAGACACACCCCAGAAGTTTGTAATTTATCTGTAATTGGCCACAGCAAGTTACACAAAAGTTACACAAACACCAATAAGATCCTTCTATTTTATGTTAGTTTTTATCACAGAGCCTTTTCAGAAAGAAGACAAATCTGCCAGGTTGTTTCTGATAACAATAGGAATTAAAACATATGTATATATAGTAAAAAATTCTAATTATTATGGGTCAATGATTGAAATCCTGTTACTTGGCATACTAATTGCCTTTGAACGAATGGCAATTTGATTAGTCAGCTCCTCCATAACTTCTGTTGATTCAAGGGGCCTGCTTTAGCTGCAACTTACTATGGTAAGCAACATGATTTCAACCAGAATAGTTATATCTTCTAAGTGTTTTCTTAGGAAAACTTCTAAATTCAGGCAAACATTAGTTTTGAGTAGACATCTGTAGGATTGTGCTACAGTTAAAGTATTAACAAATATTAACATGCTGGCAAAGACCCAAGAATATTAATTGTCTTTTGATACAATCCTATAAGTATTTAAAATTAGCACTTCTGTGTTCTTTGTCAGAGAAATCTATGTAACTTTCCCCAACCTCCAGAAGTTTTCATATTCTATTCCCACTAGCCCCGACCAGCATAACCAGTTCCCAGGTATTCCACACATCTGGAAAATACTAAAGACCCTAAATAGTTGCTTTAGAAAGTATTGACAATATGATAATTAAACATGCAGTGCAAAAATGAGCTTTATTTTGGATTTGGTTTTAGAGAAACTTGCTGCTGATGTGGGCACTTCTTATGGCTGCTACTTTGTCCCAGCTTTCTCAGGTTTATATGCACCATACTGGGAACCCAGTGCAAGAGGGTAAGATTTGTTCATATTAAATATAGAAACTTCATGGCATTCTGATATGAAAAGAAGATGTATGCAAGATTGAGAGGATAGTTTGCCTTTGTCCCAATAGGGACAGTGTGTGTCACAGCTGTGGCAACCTAAACCTTATGTAATGGTAGTGCCTTTTGGCTGCAAAAAGGGAGCCCATGATGAACATATATTGAGTGGTGTGTGTGTGTCATTTTTAAGGAACAGGATTCTCTATAGCAGTTTAACTTCCTGGATTTTCTGATACAGTCAAACCTCGCATAACGAGCGTTTCGCTTAGCGAAAAACTCGCATAACGAGCAAATTTTTGCTAAGCGGTTTGACTCGCATAACGAATTTTTTGCTATGCGAGTCAGACTTTTCCCTATGGAAAAACTCTATGGAACCCTATGAAATTTTTTCGCTATGCGAGATTTCCCCTTTGAAACGCTCGTTATGCGAGTTTTTCCATAAGGAAAGTCCAACTCGCTTAGCGAAAAATTCATTTTGTGAGTCAGACTCACATAGCGAATTTTTCGCATAGCGAGCAACCTTGCAGAACAAATTAAATTTGTTATGCGAGGTATGACTGTACTTTGTTGACTTGCCATCATATTGCTTAAACGGGCAATGCCAAATTTGAACCAAACTGGAAAAGAAGCACTTAGAGCAGGGGTACCCAAACTTTTTTGACCATGGGCTGTCACATGGTTCAAGGGGCCAGTCACTATGACCCGAGGGCCATATCTGGGCCCTGACGCCAATTCATCCAGCCCACAAAGCCTCTGTTGCTCCCGGGAGCGGAAGTAAAATGAGGACCGGATGAATTGGCGTCGGATCCCACCCTCGGGCCATAGTTTGGGCACCCCTAACTCAGAGACTAAGAGTCCAAAAGGAGGATTTGGTTAACACTATCTGCCCTTCCTTATTCTTATTATTTGACACCATTCATACGGCACTCTGGTCCTGTGATTTAGAAAAGCGTGTGACAGGGTCCTGTATTCTGCTGTACTTACGTGCAGGATCCTGTAAGTATTGCCAAACCATGTAAAGTTTTTAGCACTACGGCTCTCACCAGTTCCCCTTCTGACATAGCTAATGTTGACCAGGGACTCTGGGAGTTGCAGTTTGAAAAGTAACTTTTCTGACTCTTAGCATAGCCAGCATGCTCTTTTTGCCATGGGAGAGAGAGAGAGAGAGAGTATGCAGCAGGCTACCAGAAACAAAGGAAGGTGCTATGAAAACCATATGGTATTATGTCTGTTTAAGGATTTTTTTCCTTCTAATTCAGTTCTTGCTTTTTACTTCCTTTTACAGAATTATCTGTGGCCTTACTCAGTTTACAAACAAAAAACACATTGCCTTTGCTGCACTAGAGGCTGTTTGTTTTCAGACACGAGAGGTATTTATTTATTATTTATTTATTTAATCAAACTTTTATGCCTCCCTCCTCACAAAGACCCAGGGCAGCTAACAAACTTTTAAAACACTTAAAACACAGTAGAAACATGGTATTAAACATGATTAAAAAGTTGCAAAAATTAAGAGAGATTAAAACAAGTCACACACAGAGAGGGAGGGGTTAGATGAGCCAACAAATGGAGGCAACCGTCTGGCCCATACCCGACACATGCCCTGCCAGCCAGGTATGGATGATGGGTCTGGTCTGTGCTGTTTGAAGTTAAATGTCCCTAGGTCTCTTTTTTTGTTGAACGTATTTTTGAATGGTGATTAATTTCATTTTCTGGGGTGGGGTTTCCTACTTATTTCTAGTGCAAGAAAATAGGATTGCAAATATGTTGTAATTTTCACTTTTAACCAAAAAGAGTCCAGTTCTCTTCAGACATAGTGTCTCAAATTTGCTTAAGAAATTAGGATTTTATTTAGCCTAGTACTTCTCTGTCTTGAAGCATCAACTGTGTTGAGAAAGGAAGAATTCTATTATGTTTATGAATAAAACCTACAGTCACAATCTTCCTGCTAACACCTTTATAAAGATGGATGTTTTTCTTCCTGTTGACAAGGCTCATGCGAAAGGTTTAAACATATAAATTGTTTGTTTCGAGATTCTGGATGCAGTGAACAAAGACTGTGGGATACCACTAAGTCAGCTACAGGTTGATGGAGGAATGACCAATAATAAGATCCTTATGCAGCTCCAAGCTGACATTCTTTGTATTCCAGTAGGTAAGAGAACTGTCTGTTTTGTTTATTATTTGTTAAAAACAAAGGAGTGTAACTTCTGACTAATTTCAAAAAAGAAAGATTGTATGTTGCCCTCTATCCTGAAACCTTTCAATTCAAGAATTGTATTGGAAGTATTTCTTCTTGCTGTTGGCAGGTTTTGTAACCTTGTTCATGTGAGCTAAGGGTTCATAGCCATAAAACTTCCATCTCTTCTGTCATCTAAGGAAACTCATACACTGCATAGATGGGTTTTTGCCAATTAGTTCAAATTTTCTGGCACTGCTAGGATAATGCCTGCCTAGTTATTCCATTACACATAGGAGCCTTCTACATACAGCTTTTAACCCAATTAAATCAGTTTTTAAATGCAGAAGAACTGTACTCCCCATCAGGTAATGTACTGTCAGAAATTTATGCTGTTAGGTGAAATAAGGTTTGTTAAATGAATTACATACATCTTTTGAAAGGAATGGGCTTCTTGCCATCAGCACTCGGGGATATACTAATGGCTTTTGGGTGTGAATTTTGTAATATGTGCCACTTAAGATATTTGCATCATATAGATTTCAGTACATATTGCAAAGTGGTTTGATGCCATCTCTAAATGTTTAAAGTCCTCAGCAATTTCTCTTGAACTAGGCATAGTTGTTGTGAGTGCTACAAAAGTTGTAAGCAACAAATTAGATTTGTATAGTGGTTGAAAATTCTTAGATAAAGGTCTCCCTTGCTTGAAACTCAATCGTGCCCGACTCTAGGGGTTGTTGCTTATCTCCATTTACAGCCAAAGAACCAGCGCTCTCTGTGTCTGCAGACATTTTCATGGTCATGTAGCAGACATGACTAGATACTGGAGTGCATGGGATACTGTTACCTTTCCTGTCAAAAGCGGTACATATTTATCTACTTGCAATTTCTTGCTTTCAATTGCTAAATTGGCAGGAGCTGGAACAGACGACTAGAGCTCACTCTGTCATGCAGCGCTCTGATCTTGAATTGCCAACCTTCCAGTCGTGAAGTTCAGCACCTTAACCACTAAGCCACTCTCTAAAAGCAAATACATACAATAAAATCCTATATATTTTAAACTCAACAGTGCACGCTTTGAGTGTCTTGACTGCAGTTTTGCTGTACCCACATTGCAGACTTTGATGCTCTTCTTCCTCCATGGGGCTTTTTTTGTATGATGGATAGGTGGGAAACAGTTGCTGAAGAGTACATTTTGGAAGCGGTAGTTTCCCCAACTCTTTAAGATGCCCTTGACTTGTCTCCCACCACATTTCTTGCCACTGTTGACAACCAGCCAGCCACTAGACAAGCAAACCCTGCAGGATAATGGCTTTCCTGCCTAGCTGAAGCATTATTGTACTTCAAAATGGCATTTAGTATACAATGTATTAAAGTACAGTAAGATGTAACTCATGTGAAGAGAAAAAAGTCACTTTCTGTCAGGGGTGCCCAAACTTTTTGGGCCGTGGGCTGATCATGTGGTTCAGGGAGCCGGTCACTAAGGCCTAGGGGCTGGGCGCAGCCCCCGATGCCAATTCATCCAGCCCACAAAGCCCTCATCGCTACTGGAAGCGGAAGTAAAATGTGCCCATATGGGCGCATTTTACTTCCGCTTCCAGGAGCGACGAGGGCTTTGCAGGCCAGATGAATTGGCATTGGGGGCCGCATCCGGCCCCCGGGCCTTAGTTTGGGCACCACTGCTTTACGTTAACACTACTTTGAAGCAAAGGTGTTATTCCAGCCACAGTTTTCTCCAGCTTTAAAGTTAAGGAACCAAAGTATGCAATATCTTTTGTTGCTGTATAGAAGAGATTTATCTTTGGATTTATCCAGAAATAAATTAGTTGCTGACAGATTTATCTACCTTAAACTTGGTGAATGCAATGTTCTATAAAAAGGACATTCCTAGACCAAACTGTGAAGCTGAAGAAAAATGTTGCTTTATTTTGTTTGTAATGTGCAAAGGTCTTGTTATGTACAACCTTTCAAAGCCATTCATAAGCACTCTGTCCTTATTTCCGTCTTCTTAGTAAAGCCCTCCATGCCCGAAACCACTGCGCTTGGAGCAGCTATGGCAGCTGGAGCTGCAGAAGGAGTCGGAGTCTGGAGCCTAAGTCTTGATGACCTTACAGCTGTCACGTGTGAATGTTTTGAGCCAAAGATCAATCCAGAGGGTAAAGAAGAAATTCATATGGAATTCCCTTTATTAGATGTATATCAACCCTTGTCCCTAGTCAATTCATAGCACCAGTAAATACCCCAATTTGTTATATTAGTTGGATTAGCAAAGTGAGTTTGGGGCTATGTCCTATAAAAAAATGTGCCAGCTTTACACGCTTTTATAAAATTCTTATAGTTTCCTGGTAACACGTGCAGGTAGAAACAAGATATCATATAACTTGGTGATTCCACCCACCCACCCATCCATGTAACCATCAAGCTACTTTTGAAATAAATGTTTATACAGTTGTACCTCACTTAAAGAGCATAATGTGTTCCACAGGATTGCTCTTTAAGTGAGTTTGTTCTTTAAGCGAAACACCATTGTAAGTGACCAATTGTGGGGGGGATTGCAAACCCTGATTTATTTGTTAAGCGAGTTTTTGGTTGGTTTTATTTGGTAAGCGAAGCGAACATTCAGAGAAAATTCTGCTCTTTAAGCGAGTCTCTTTAAGCGAGACGCTCTTTACGCAAGGTTTGACTGTAATTTAGGATGAAAATAATTCCTGTGATTTCAGAAAGCGAGTATCGCTATAGCCGGTGGAAAAAAGCTGTTAAGAAGTCAATGGGCTGGGAGACATCAGAACCTCAAGGAAATGGTAAGCTTTGCTGCTTATAGCGGGCCTTTGAAGTCAATGTTTTGAAATAGTATTATTTCACAAGGAATTTTTTTTTGTAAGTAGAGTTTCCTCCTGTTAATCTGCCTTCCTTAAGTAGGAAACTTGTAAGCTTTCTGCCATTGCAACCAAATAACAGTAGTTACTATCGTCATCATTACTGCTACTGCTGCTGCTCCTAATATTCTGCTGCTGCTACTAATATTCTGTTTATACCCTGTCTCCTATTATTTCCACTTTTACCCATTTCTCTCAGAAGTACATGGCAGTTAACAATCTACATAAAAAACATATACAGTAATACCTCGGATAACGCTAAGACTTGGTTCCACAAGTCTTGGTGTTATCCGATTTTTAGTGTTATCCGATGCATGTTAAAATCCTGTGGGATGTATCAGATAACGTTAAAGCTCCATAGAGATACATTGTAACTGCACAGGCTTTAGCAGTTGTTATCCGATCCATCCCATAGGACCTTAACGTTATTCGATCCAATTCTCCTCCCCAGATTACTTAATGTTATGCGATTTTAGCGTTATCCGAGGTAAACGTTATCCGAGGTATTACTGTAGTTAAAATGACATATGTCCTCTTTAATAGCACCAAGTTGTATATCTGTTTGAATGATATTTTTTATAACAGACCTCCAATCTAAATGTACTGGAACTGTATAATAAAATAAAAATATGGGAAAAGTTTTAGATTAAAAAATAATACATCTGACTCTTCTTTGGATTCTGTTAAAAGCAGTGTTTTGGCAGTACCGAGGTTGCATATTATCTCACTTCGCTTGAGAAACACCTAAAGATTTGGTCTCCATTTCATAGAATGAGTGACTTTTGAAATGTCACATTACTCGTGGCATTTTGAGTTGATACAGCTGTTCATCGTTCTAAGTATGCTTAAACAACAGTAGATTTTTAAAAGGGAGTAAATATTCCAGATAGTTAAAAAAACAGTTGAGCTGTAAATCAATCTTCTTTAATTTAGTGCTTCCCTCAGATATTTAGGCTTCAGTTCCCATCATTCTCTGATCATAGGCCATGATTCCTGATAATGGTATAAAACATCTGGGAGTTACCAGGTTGAGAAAGTTTGTTATAAATCTCTGGTGTATAAGACGCATAAGAGCATGAGATGTACCCCGTTATTATCAAAATAGACCACTATATATACAGTACAAGATGCACTCAATTTCTCCAGTGTATTTAAGGGGTGGGTCTTATATGCCAGCAAATATGGTAACTGGTTAAGAATTAATCCTTGAGTGTTATCCTGCTTAATTTGATAAATTTAAAGTTACAAAGTTGCCCTATCTACTTGGTCAAGAAAAAGCAAACAAAATATGAATGCAATCCCTTTAGTCTATAAAAATAGGATAGAAAAGGCTTGATTTGAATGAAGAATATATTTTTATTTATATTTCTGAATATATGAAGTTTCAGGTTCTATTCTTGTTAGTGCTATTTTTGTAAAGGCAAATAGATGACTTATGATGACATCCTAGGTATGTTTATTTAGTGGAAATCCTACTAAGTTCAGTTTTACCTTCTTCATTGAACATATGCTAAAGATTGTAGCCTTAGGCTGTAAATGACTTGATTTGAACCTTTTTCAAGCTGAGACGACACAGCACAGATTATTGTAAGATGTAATATATAAATGACTATAAGATAAAAATTAAATAGAATGTTGAAAAAATAATCTCCTTTAGCCAGCTGGAAAACATTGCATCTATTAGTTTAGAGGTTCTCAAACTTTCCAAGTTTCTTTTCTAAAAGGAAGGAGTGTTTGGATTCTAATTGTACATGTACTGTTTGTCTTAAAATCTAGCAACTACTGAAGGAAATTTGAGAGAAAGAAATACAGTGTCTACATTTTCCTTCATTAAATCTTTCATTAAAAATTTTCTTACTAAATAATTCTCTTATATTGTTCAGGAGGAAATTTGGTTAGTGCTTGGAGGATGTGTTGGTGTTTCCAGTAATAAGTAGAAACCTTGAGAAATATTGGGCACTATTTACTGTGACCTGTACTTTATACATGCTTCTAATTTGGTTTCTGTTGATCGTTCCTATGGAAGCATAGAAATGTTTTCCTGATCTGCACTTAAAAAAATTAACCACTTGATGCTGTGCTGACTGGTTTAAGGTGTAGCTTCAATGACTCTGAAGTCTTCAAATACAGTAATACCTCGGATAACGCTACGACTTGGTTCCACAAGTCTTTGTTTTATCCGATTTTTAGTGTTATCCGATGCATGTTAAAATCCTATGGGATGTATCGGATAACGTTAAAGCTCCATAGAGATACATTGTAACCGCACAGGCTTTAGCGGTTGTTTTCCGATACATCCCATAGGACCTTAACGTTATTCGATCCAATTCTCCTCCCCAGATTACTTAACGTTATGCGATTTTAGCGTTATCCAAGGTAAATGTTATCCGAGGTATTACTGTACTTCCTTCTCCATATTATATCCCTCTGAAGCAGAGGAACACAATAATACCAAGTATCAATGGCAGTTAGGTTTAAAGCAGAGGCCTTCTTCTAAGGGCGGATGGCTACCAGGAGGGGAACCTTATCTGTGATGGCTTCCATCTGTATAACAGTTTCCCTATAGATATTTGTGAGGCTAATAGGTTAAGGTTGTTCTTGCCTGGCCAGTAATAGTATACATTGCTAATGAAAATAATGCTGTTCTTGACCTTTGGTCTCCTCAGATCCCCCCCTCCTTCTGTATAGTATGTGCTAAATACAACACCCACATCTGTTTATTTATGCCCCTGGCCCACATTTTTAAATTAATGGTTACCTTCTAGAACACACTATCAAAAGACAACTTAGCAATGGGTTTCTTGGGGCTTCACTGTCACTTATTAAGTGACTGGAAAAACTGCACTATTTTTCACTTGATCCATGGACAGGCACATACATACAGGAACACAAGAAAAGGTGCCATGTGTGCAAAATAAGGAATGTGTTGCAGATTTTTTTTTACTCTGGGATTTGGGGAAGTAGTTAGAATTTTATATGCCAACAGCTACAGTGTTGAACTGTATGCTATCTGTTAACACAAAGAAGGTTAAATTGCTCATTAGTCCATATTGCTTTGCCTTCTGGAATTCTACTGATATTTTTAGATAAGAAAAAGAATGTTTTGTTTAAAGAACTGTAAGTTTCCCTTGCATTGAAAAATGAGAAACTGGTTTTCAATAACTTTCTAGGCAGGTGGGTTAGCCTAATCCAGGGTTCTCTAGGTTTTCACGCCACAAGCCTGACTACTCACTCTCAGACAACTGAGCGGGCCAGATGCAATGGGGGTGGGCAAATTTCTGAATGGGTGGGCATGTCCACTTCCGCTTCTTGGGTTATCACTGTGGGCCAGATGGAATGGCGTCAGAGTCCAGGTCTGGCCCATGGGCTGTAGGTTGTGAACCTCTGGTCTAAATCTTTGAGAACCATTGAACTAGATACAGTACTTAGTTCTTGAGGGAACTTTGAACATTTGCAAGACTAGTTTTGCTGCTACTTAAACTTTTATGTTGCTTACAGTACAATCTTATGCTTGTCTATCGAGTCCTTCTGAGTTCAGTAGGTTTTACTCCCAGATAAACGATTCAAGGCTGCTGCTTTATATCTATTTGAAGTCTAAATTACGGACCATCGTGTGTTGTCAAAACAAAAGGTTTTAGTGCATCTGTAATTCATAATTGGATGGAATAAATGCTAGACATTTTGCAATTTCAGTACCAGTCCAAATAATTTTTGGTGCATAATCCTCTTTGCTGCAAGTGAGTTGTCTACAATGAAACAGACACATTACATGATTCAGGCCCACTGGCAATGCACAGTGCCTATATTACATGACTCCCACCCCCACCCCAATTTAATGATGAGGGTTGCATGTGCTGAATCACTGCCTATAGCGCTTCCATCATATGTGAGCTTGCTTGCATGTATGTGTGGTGGAAAGCTCACATGCATCACCTTCACCACCATCCATGCTGGTTTCTGAAACTCTTAATAGTTTTAATGTTTGAACTTTGTTTTTGGAATTTTGAACTTTATTTTGGGAATGCTATATTGTCTGTTTTATTAAATTTGAACATATGCACAGGTTGCAAGGTTGGACTATATTTGAGCAATGAATTCTTAGCCCATCTCTAATTATTACTGTATGCTGAAATGTCTATACTATTTTGTTAGTGATGCTGCTTTCTTATAATCATATTTGTGTGGTTCTTAAATACTGCAATTTACATATATCTCTCTTTTAATTTGCTTGACTGGAACCTCTTCTTCTGGATGACAACAGGTGAAACTAGTATCTTCTGTAGTCTTCCTTTGGGCTTTTTTATAATGAGTAGCCTCTTAATGTTAATCGGAGCAAAGTACGTCTCAGGTTAGTTGATTTTTGAACTGCTGGCTTGTTTTACTCCTTTATCAGTTTGTGAAATACTGTTCAGTGCTGATTTATGTGAATGAACATTATTTTTATGTAATTTAAAACTTCCTGTCTGTTCCTTCAGGTTCTGAGGCTTCCTGCAGAACCCCCTGGGATGGGAGAGGGGACTTTTTAGTCAGAAGATTGTGATCTGGCACTGGGTAGCCACCAACAGCTATCCAGCAATGGTCATTTTATTTTAAAGGTTTCCTTCCTTTATCTGGAGGCTCTCAAGGCTTCCCAAGAATAAAAGGGAGCCCTTCAGATTTTCAAAATCTGAAGAGGGAGATAGGCAGTTTTAAATTTAATTAAAATTAAAGGAGCAGGTTGATGACACAACTTAATTGCATTAGCTGGGTTTCAATCACTGTGGCAACTGAGTTGGGTGAAGACTGTGGATATTGTGTACATTAGGGACTAGTTGACTGTTTCTGGCAGGTGGGGTTCATAAAGCATCGGTTTACAGCAAATTAGAAACATACCGGTAATCTTCATCTTGAGCGAAAGGACTCAAAAAACTATAGCAATATGAGATATATGAGTGGAATTTACTGTGTCATTCTATAACAAGTAATCCTGCTATTATTTCAAAGCATGCAGTTCTTTCACTCAGCTTTTCATGCTATATTCAGACTTGTAAGTAACCACATGCCAATGCCAAATACTTTTATAATTTATTGCCAAGGAAAACCATTTAAAAAGTGGGAGGGGTTTATACTTTCTTCATAGGCCAGTTGTTTGACCTGTGCGTCTTTGTGCGTTTGCATAAGGAGGGGGGGAGTTTTAATTGTTGTGGAAAGCTGACATAATTTGATTGTGCTTTCATTGAAATTGAGATCTTTTGCATTTCTCTGCTTTCAACTTTTAAAATGTTTCAGATGCAAAATGTTATTGAAGTGAATTATGCAACCAATTTGGAAAGTTTTTATGGTTGTCGAATCCACATGGTGATAGTTCATATCCGAGAGCTAATTCTCAAACAGTTATCCATAGCCTAAGAATGTTATTTCAAACACTAATTGTTAGTCACATACAGTACTCGCATGATTAAAGAAAAAATGTAAATGCCAACATTGTTCCTCTAATGTTTATTTAATGGCTTGGACTGTTGTTGTAACTCTGATTGACTGAAGAATCGAACACTAAGCAGTTCCACATTAGACCATCATCAGGCCACATCTGCGTCTTGTTCGTAGCCAATATACACTAGCCCCCCAGTGTTGTGTTCAAACTATGGCTCAACATCTCATGAAAAGAATAGATAGCAGCTTAGTAATGATGGGCCACCTGTCTGCTTCTGAAAGAATGCTTATATGTATTCAACTTGTACTGTCCTCATCCACCATAGAAGTGAAGGAGATGTGTGCAGTTTCAGTGGTCTCCTACCCTCCTACCCAAAGCCAGACCTTTTTATCTTAAATAAGATCAAGGATAGAATGCTAATACACTAAAACCCTGGGTTATGACAGAGGTGCGTTCCAACAGCCTCCATCGTAACCCGAAAAAAATCATAAACCGAAACACATTTTCCCATAGGAATGCATTGAATTTTTTTTTAAAAAGGTCCTGACCAGAGCTCAAAAAAAATTTTAAACACAAAAACCCACCAAAACATACAAAAAATGCCAGACACAATCATCCCCCACCCCCACAAAGGGGAAACAGTCCCAACCGGATGGGAGGGGGATACAACCCCCCTTGAAAACCCCCAAAAAAGCCAGACACTATCGTCCCCCCACCCCCCAAAAAGCACCAAAATGATTTCTTTACTTTGTCTACGCCTTTCCGACCTTCGTCTGAGCTCCCTGTGCAGCGCTACACCGGAAATTGTGCACCTCCACGGCAAAGATAACCCAGGGCAATCGTTTCACTATATAATACTGCAGGATAGTCTTCCTTTCAGTTGAGCTATGTGCAGAAAGGAGATGCACCAGGTGCAGAAGATGACAGTCAACTAGATACCTTTACCTACAATCTTTATCCTTTACAAAATAAACTATAATTTTAACTTTTTTACTGATTAGATTAAGTGTAAGACAGTCAAAACCTACTGTTGTCAAAATGAAGCAATTCTTGAAATTTATTCATCTTGCAATTGCTGGTGGAACCAACAGCAATTTTTCACTAAAAGGTATTTTCTTTGCTGCGTTTTTGGAATATCTGATTACAAATTTGTATGCTATACACTGCTATGTAGGTTACATTGAATGCTAAGAAATAACATAAGTACAGTGTGCTTCAATACATAATCAAAATTCTTTGGATAAGATCTATTGCTTGGACTTTGCTAAACTGATAGAATTGAATAGTTTTGAGTGATAGTGCTTTTATAGGGTTGCGGCAGGTTGTGTTAAGAGTTCCCGTCCATGAAATAGAAAACCTGAAGAATAACTTTTAGCTGGTTTGTTTGGTAAAAATTGCTTCCTTGTCTAGGATACTCTTGTCACTGTTTAGTTTATATGTATTCTAGTAAAGCTTCTTCAGGAGAAAATCCTGCTGGATATTGCCCTACAAAATAAAACCCACTTTGTATTTTCCACCACCATTAAATTAATACTCCCATGATTAAGACCTCATGTTGCTGAAAAGAATAGTGTGACTGATAAAGTTGCGGCCTGTCTCTGCAGAGATAATTTTAAAATTAAGCACCTTCCCATATAGAGAGAATTGTCTTTCTCACAGTTTTTATCAATTACAAAATCATTAATTCTGTATACTAGTCTTTAAGTGATAAAATAAATGCCAGTGCACATATATTTGGCTGTTTGTTTATTCATAAAGCTTTATATCACACCCTTCTGTTACTTACATCTAATTAGAGGTGGTTAACAACACTTAGAACCAATTATGAAATCTAATTAGGAAAAAACCAATAATAATATAATAAAAGCAGGCAGATAGTAGAACTAAACTACTTAAACATTAGCAAACATGTACATGAAGAGGCAGATCTCCACCGCTTGGATAAATGATGCAGAAATAAGACAAACATTATAGCCTGCCAAGACTGAACTTATACTTTTGTTATGACCAGTCAGTCAGTCAGTCTCTCTCTCTAGTTGTTGATAGTCATGCTTATGCCATAGATTGGATAACAAATAGGTTTTCCTCAAATCCTAAGGCCATGGGCAAGGTCAACTGGGACAATGTGTTACCTAAGACATCTTTAAAATAATCACCGGCACTTTCAATTGTGTTTGGAAACAGGGCGATAACTAGTGCAGCTCTTATAGGACAGGGCCAACATGATCCTTACATGAGTGTGTTTCATGATGCCCTCGTGACTGTAATTCTTTTAGGCTGTGTTCTTTTAATCGATACTTTCCATGTAATAGCATCATAAGTATAGTATTAAACAACATCCTATTTAACAGGAAAATGACAACTCTTATATTCTTCTTTTTAAGGTAACGGTAAATGATGTTCCTTAGTGGGTTTCCAGAATACTGCAACCATCTGAAGAGAATTTGGTGCTTTTTCCCAGTGAGGTGGCATTGTTTTGACTCAATCACTGCCGAAGTAACTTGTGGCAATTTAGTGGAGGACTCAGAAACACAGAAGACATTATTGACATCTGTTTCCTGTTGAATTGTATACTGAGACAGAAGCTGTTGTTTGTTTCCTCACCTGCCATCATCTGTCTCCAATATTTTGTCATGGAAAATGGCCATAAGGAAAAGGCTATAGATTTTTAAACTTCTTACAGTGTCAAGTACTTGAAATTATAGACATATCTGTAAAGTCAAATTGGCTTTTTCCATTACCTAGAACATTTCTCATTAACAATGAGTGCCAGAAGTCATCTGTAATGATGAAGGGAACACCAATGGTTTTTATCTTGATCAGCTGTGCTCATTCAATGTTGAAATATTCAGTGAGGTGTTTTTTTCTTACACAAGACCCCATACTAATTAATGATTGATTTTATTATCGTCAGTTCATGTGCATTATTTATCAGTACTGAGGACACTAAATCCTGTAAGTGCCACTTGCGACTATGTTAAATATGGTTGTTCAATTTTTGAAAGAGTATTTATTTTTTAAATACATAGGCTGTTAGCCAACTCTTCCAATAGGGAAGTGCACGTTTGAAGTACGATAATATCAAATTATGCGCCAGCAGGAGAAATGGAGAATCAAGGTATAAAGACATGAATTAAGAAGGATTAGGTAGGTTTATGTCTTCTCTTGATGGCTACAGACAAAATTTAACTTTTGTTTGTCACATTCTGTAGGGGCTGTTGTGGAGAAATTTAGGTTTTTTTCTTTTTGTCTGCTGTTTAATTCCAAGCAGAAGTCTGAACCTAATATTTTCTCTGACAGAACAATGGCTATAGCATTTGCTTTTCTTGAATTAAAAAATACTTCAGATATGCAAAAGAAAAGTAAAATTTTGAAGGTTACAATTTTCAAAACTATGAAGATTCACAATGATAACTAATATAGGTGAGTTTTTCTTCACAATAAAACATTACCATCTCCTGTCTCCTCTGGCCACATTATCCTGTTTGCTCCTTCTCACTTCAAGGTCCTGTGGTTGAAAGTGGTTTTGTGAGGCTGCTAGTACTTCACTTTTTTAAAAAAAAAAAACCATCTGCTCTGTTTCTTTCATTAATGTTGAAGATGTAGAGAAACAAAGGATGAAGAAATGAAAAAGGCAAGCAAGGGCAGATTTTAAAACTTGAATTGGATGGTGTTTTGTGAAAACTTTTTTTTTTTTTTTTTTGCAATTTCTGAGTACTTCCAAAGAATGGTACTTCTAGTCATTTTTGCTTGCTACAATTACAATCTATAACTTGAGGGTTTTTGCTCTGCACATACACTACAATAGAGGTGATTCTGAGAATTTCTTGTTTACAGTTAAAATGGCTTCAGGAAACTGTTCCCATTGAGATGAATGGCTTACTCTCTGACAATACAATCATAGGGAAAGTGTTATCCAGCTAAATAAAAGGGTAGGGTGCCATCTGTTTGGCATGAAATCACTTTATTTTGAAATTCAGTGTGTGAACATTCTGAATGACAGCTTTATTGGTAACTTATGTGTATTAGGGGCTAAAGGGAATGGGCATGCTTTAAATGTGTCTGACTCTATCTCATGTGAAATTGCCTTCGCTTACACAGAATGTGTGTATTCCATCATTTAGGAAATATCAAAAACAGAATTCACAGGAAGGTAATTATTCAAAATATGTTTAAATGCCTTTTCATTAAGTGCAATGTAAATTGTGATTTCTGAAACTGCACTGGTTTAAAAGGTAGGATATGTTTGCCAACTTTTCTGCATTGTAACCTAAATTTTCTTTCGAAGATAAATATTTCAGCAGGCCGATAAATTAATAACATAGGGCACTTTGGGTTTGTTTCAAGACTGTGGCAACCTAAGAACAGGACCTGTGGAATACAAAATCTCAACTCTTGAATAGCTTGTGCACCTATCTATGAAACAGCAGAAATAGAGTCCAAAGCTCAGACTGCTGAAAAATACAACTTTGATTTATAAAAATCTCAGCACAATTCTGCCTGTTATTCTCAGGTCTTCCTCAGGGGACATTGGAATTGTTTTCAAGATTTAACGTGGTTACTGCAACACATCTTCTGTCTGTCTGTTTTTTTTGTTTTTTGTTTTTTGCTGCTCTCATTCTCTCATTACAGTAATACCTCGGATAACGCTAAAATCGCATAACGTTAAGTAATCTGGGGAGGAGAATTGGATCAAATAACGTTAAGGTCCTATGGGATGTATCGGATAACAACCGCTGAAGCCTGTGCGGTTACAATGTATCTCTATGGAGCTTTAACGTTATCCGATACATCCCATAGGATTTTAACATGCATCGGATAATACTAAAAATGGGATAACACCAAGACTTGTGGAACCAAGTCTTAGCGTTATCCAAGGTATTACTGTATTGGAAAAACCATTTTCCCCCTTGCACAAGCTTTGTGTTTTTCTATTGCAGTTAGATTTTTCTCCATAGGTAGAAGTAACAGCTTTTCTGGGGACAAATTGTTAACATATCAGATGTATTTTATCCTCCAATAAAACATTACATTTGTACTAAGATGTCCATGTAGTAGATACAGTTCTGGAATTCGAATATATTTATAATATGAGCTTCAGAAATGTGAATTGTGCCAAATTATTGCCTGTCTTTGAAAAAGAACAAACAGAATCTGAAACAACTTAGATGAAGCAGGAAATTACTTTGTTTTTGAACTGCCTTCAGATTTGCTGCTGCTTTGTATGTCATACTGTTATGGGTAGTTTCATCTACGGTTTCTGAGTATATAGACCATTGAATTATTTTTGCGAGATTATAATTACTGTCATAGTTTTGTAAACAAAAATTAATTTCTTGTTCTTTTTTTACACAACTTAATTAACTGTGGAATCCCTATTTACTTTTTTGTGACTAGAATCCTGTGATTGTTTTTTCTATATACTTTTCAGTTCATAATTGGACACACTGAAAGTACGTAACAGCAACAGTATTTGATATTGCACTAGCAGGAATAAATGTGATTTAAAATGTTGATCTTGTTCTCAATTATGTTTGCAAACAAATCCATGAATAAAGAAAAATGAAGTCTGGTCCTTTTGTGTAAATGTTTTACTGATCCACTGTCTGAGATAAATAAATCATGTTTTGCTTTACAGTATCTCATACCGTTATTGTTTTTCTATCCTGAAATTAAATTTCTGAAAGCTTGTTCCCAAAGATCTGTAAAATAAGAACTAGAAATCCAAATGTTGCAGAAATAGTACTAATTTCCCAGTTTAAGAGGCATCTACTTATCTTACAATTTATGTCATTTTAAAATAGATAAATTCAAGATGAAACCCAGTGACTACATGACGTAAAGTTCAGTATGGGCAAGACTTCTGTGTAGGAATCACCATATTTTGCTCGTCCTATTTTACTATTGTTATTCAATTGCACAGTCAAGTCCAATCCTTCTGGCTTGATATGGTCCATGAGTTCACAAAGGCTTCTTTACTTCCAGCTTTTGTGACCCCACAGCATGCTAGGCTTCTCTGTTATCTTCCATTCTCCTTAGTCCACCCAGATCTACACCCGCTGCATCAACAATGCCATTAATCCATCTCATCTGCTGCCCCTTTCTCCTTTTGCCTTCGATCTTTCCTAGCATCAGGGCCTTCTCCGGTGAGGCCTCTCTTCTCATTTGGTCACCAAAGTTTTTGAGCTTCTGCTTCAGTATTTGTCCTTCCAAGGAGTGGTCAGGACTGATTTCCTTTAGGATTGACTGATTTGATCTCTTTGCAGTCTAGGGGACTCTCAAGTCTTCTCCAGCATCACAGTTCAAAGACATCTATTCTCTGTGCTCTGCCTTCCTTAGCGTCCAGCTCTCACATCCATACATTACTATTGGGAATACCATTGTTTTAACTATGTGGACTTTTGTTAGCAGGATGATGTCCCTACTTTTTGTTATGCTGCCTAGGTTTGCCATAGCTTGCCTCCCAAGAACTAAGTGTCTTTTTATTTCATGGCTGCAGTCACCATCTGCAGTGATCTCAAGATCCCAAGAAGGTAAAGTTTGTCACTACTTCCATTTCTTCTCCTATTTGCGAGGGAGAGATGGGGCCAGATGCCATTATCTTCTTGTTTTTTTTTAATTGTTGAGTTTGGCCTATAAGGCTGGTTTAAATTTGTTTTGGTTGGGCCCAAATATTTGTTCAAATTCTGGCAAAGAGATATTTGAGGGGGTGTCAGTTCCTGAGAAATGAAGTTTCTTTCCTCCCACCTTTACCCACACACAGCATCTGTATGAGAAATAAGTCAGAGTATAAAATGCATTGCCAGAGTATAAGATGCATTGGAATATAAGGTGCACCTTGTTATTACCAAAATAGACCACTATATACAGTACAAGACGCACTCCATTTTTCCATTGTATTTTAAGGGGGGGGGAGAGTGGGTTTTATACACACAGAAAATTTTTGGAAACTAGTGGAAAGGGAATTAGAGAAAATCATGGGAAAGTCAGTGAGGTTAAATGCCAAAATAGCATTGGGAGAGAAAAGATCAATATGGATAGGAATAAAAAGCAGTTGTTACTTATATTGTTGTTGGTGGTGACAAGACTATTAATTGCCAAAGAATGGAAAAATAAGTTTAAGTTTAGTAAAGAAAGATGGTATAGGAAAGTCTGGCATTTGGCTTTAAATGATAAATTAACAATTGAATTTAAATTTAAAAAGGTGTAATCAACAGTAACAAATTATGGGAAATATGGAACCCATTTGTGATATATGCTTTAAGTGAAGAAGGCATAAAGCCTATACAGGAAGCGCAAAAAGTTCTGGGAACACCAAGTTTGGAAGGAAGGTAATGCAAATTCTGATATGTACAGCCAGGGGTGGGTGGGTGTTGAAGGGATGTTATTACAGGTGGAAGTAAAATGTTGATGCATTTTTTCCTTTTTGTATGTGTATTGTTTGTAACTTATGGTTTTATTTATAATAAATATTTATTTAAAAAAAAACACCAGCAAACACAGTATATCACTGATTTGTAATAGATGTATTTGCTGATAAGACTGAGTTTTTCCTCTTTGCATTGTTGGCTGTAAACAGAGATGAGCGCTAAACCCTAGAGTCAGATACGACTGTCTTTCGAGCAAGGGCAGCCTTTACCTTTATCAACAAAAATTTAATACATTTGCATGTCACTTAGCTTTTTGAAGAGAGAAGCCAGTAAGTTTGCCACCCAATGATCATGCAGATGTTAAGAGCATGTTTGCTAAAATGAACTCCTTTTTGATCATCTGGTAATCTTCTCAAGCCTACATACAGGATGCTCTTATTTGAACCAACTGGATTTTGCACAAAATCATTTGCACAGATACTGGCTTCTAGTGGCTACAACTGTGTTTTGCTTCCTTGATAGCATTTTCCATTATTCTTGAATTAGGCCTGAATAAATGTCATAAGCAACTTATACTCTTGTAAAATATTACAACCATAGATCCTAGGTTGCCATGATTTCTATTTAATTTTATGTGTTGTGAAGAAAGTTATATTTTCTTGGTGAAAGAAGAATCTTACGGCATTGTGAATGCCCTCTCTTCAAAACATTCATATTGGGGAAAATAACACTGGCAAAAGCATAGCCAATGTCTCTTACACCTGTATGAAATATATTGTGTAGCCATTTAAAACATACATATATTCTGGTTTTGCATTTTAACTACATAGTCAAGTTTACTTTTACAGTATACTATTTTAAATAGCTAGGGGGGTATTTTTGGGTTTTTTTAAAATTTAATAACTTTACATAAAATTATAAAGAGAAAAAGTACTGCTATGGAGAGAGCCAAAGCACCAGCCTGAGAATAGCAATATTTTAATTCATTAGGAAAAGTTCAAAGGGGAGCTTAAACTACTAACCTTTTTCCTCCAGTTAGATGGAATTTCACATGCTATTATCTTATTTTTAAAAAAAATATATGCCTTGCTTTCAAAGATAAATACAATCCAGGTAAAGTGAATCATAATTTTCTTGATTAGAGGAAAGCACAAATTTAAATCTTAGTGAAATCAGAAAGCAATTATGAGTGCTGAAACTTGACCAGATTGTGTCTACACATAGGTTTTGTTTTTAATATCTTTTCATTGTTGTGGACAAATTAATGTTAGGCTATATTTGGGACACAACAATTAGCTAGATTGTAGCTCAATAGATTAAAGCTTTATGGTGCACAAAAGATTATCCTACGTGACATAATCTGTCTTTGGTCATGGCAACTATTTTTAACAGTGCAAAAGAAACTGACAAAAGTACAATCATACAAACAATTTATGAATCCCAACCTCAGAAGAATACTATAATTGCATGTATTTATCAAATTGTCAAGTACTGTAATTGTGCTAAAGCAGCTTGGGTTAAACTACTTCACAAATTTTAATTAAAATTCACTGTGACTAAAAATAAAAGGATTTCATGGAGTCTTATAATTAAATCTCACAGGGTAGTTGTAATAGAAAATGTCAATGTTTAACCTACATTAATTTGTAATACTATTTTGCCTGAACTTCTTGGCAGATTTTTCAGTTGATGGAGAAGGAATGTAATTCAAGAGTGGGAACTTAAAAGAAAAAATAATGCTACACCTGGAGCTTCTTTCTGCAAGTTGCACTTCACACTGAGCAGCTGATTAACACAATATATTACTCTAGTTTTTCAGAAAAATGAATGTAATGTCTTCTCAGCAGTAGGTAAGAGCTGTAACATAATGAAAGGCATGACTATTTTGATAGCAATGACTGCATATTATTTACACATGTACTGAAATGAATTATTGTAGGGAACTGCAGCCATTGTGAGCATGAACAATGTGCAGATTTTAATTTTTTTTAATTAGGGCTGTGCAATGTTTGCAAAGTTGCAAATTGACTTTTGTATAACAAAATAGCTCACGTGCATAACGAGTATTCACTGTTTCTCTTGCAATTTTTTAAACTAACATGTACTGGCTCCATCGGTCATAGGAACCTTTTCAGGATTAATGCATAATTATTTCCAAGGTCCAAGCAAAGGATTTCACTGTTCTCTGTTTCTCTTGTTTTACTGTTTAGTCAAGGAACACACACAATCCTGGCTGCAGTTATAGCCAGCCAAAATGGCAGAGGGCTGACTGTGCTAAATTGAATTCTCCTTTCCCAATCTAGCGATGCAGAAACTTCCTTACAACTAGTCTGACGCTGGTCCAACTTTTCCTGGCGTTATGGTTGTGAGTCCAGTCTGACCAAGACTTGACTCTAGCATAAACTCAGCTCTCTCCACTCCCTTTTTTTTTTTTTTTTTTTTTTTGGGGGGGGGGGCTCTTCTGCCAATTGATTTCAGCCAGCACAGTAATTCTACTGGCAGACCTGAGATCAGTCAGCACAAGGGCAGTTTTGGAAGCACAAGAGGCAATTGCCTTCGCCCATTCCAAAGCATAGCTTTCAGTTTGGACAGAATTGCCCAAATGCAGAAGGCATTACTGTTATAATACAGCAGAAGAAATCCATGAACACAACCCAATTTTTAATTCCACTGCATGGTTCAATTATTATTATTATTTCAATTTTTATACCGCCCTACTCGGTTGGACAGTGGTAGAAATCCAGTAGTAAGTCACAACTGCAATAGGCCCATTGAATCAATAGAAAAATGGAGGAGTTGAACCACCAAACCTTCACTGATGAGGGACTCACTTATTCATAGAAATTTTTTTTGGTGGGGTGGGGCACATAGTTTAGAGACTGAGCCTTATGGAACATAATTTAGAAGAAGTATAACAAACTTGTTATGATCCCTGAAAATACTTACTTCGATACTAGGATGATTGAAAGGGCAGGACAATATAACTAGAAATAAATGTACTGTATGTGATGAGAATAACAGAATCTACTGCCTTCTCTTCAGGTAAGCACTCTCACTGGGCAGGCCTCCCTCTTGACAAACAGCTCCTTGTCTCCAATAGTCAAACGTTGTTATAGTAACACAGAATGTGTTGGCAAAACTAAACAAATATATTTTGAACATTAGTGATCTACAGTACACCTAATGTCAAGTGGCACAAGCTGTTCTCGTGTTTCAAAACAGTATTTTGCTTGTAATGGATTACAAATGATGCAAAGACGGAAGTTACTTCAAAACCAACCAACCAGTCAAGTAATATCCATTATATGGAAGTGCTGATATTTCTGGTTTAACAAGCATGAAACAGCAATTGCATTTAATACTACTCAGAGAGTAAGAATTTGTTAAACAAATCTTGGTTTAAAAGGGGGAATCTCCATTCTTTCCTCTTTCATCTTACAAACACAGACAACATTTGTGTAAACTATACAGTTAGAAACATGAAATTTTGCAGAAATGTTACTACTGATTTCCTAACTAGATAGACTTTCTGGCTGGCTGGGGGAGATTCTGGGAGGTACAATCAAACTAATTTACATTTCTATGCCATGAATAGTGGCTGAGTAAGTGTGAGGGAAAGAAGATATAATTTTTTTTTGTTCATTTGCACAGCCGATTCCAACCCCATGGACCACCATCCTCCAGGCATCATCCTCAACCTGCCCAGCTCTGTGCCCACTGCTTCTACAATACCATCTAGCCACCTTATTTTTGGCCGCCCCCATCTTTTGCCCTCCACCTTTCCCAGCATCAAGGCTTTCTTAAGTGAGTCTTCTCCTGTCATTTGATGTCCAAAGAACTTTAGCTTCATCTTTACTATTTGACCTTCCAAGGAGCAATCAGGATTGATTTCTTCTAAGTTTGACTTATTTGTTCTTCTCGCTGTTTAGGGGACTCTCAAAATTCTCCAATGGATTATGAAAATATATTGGAGTAGAGGAAGGAGAGAGACCAGTAGGATAAAGATTGGGAAACTAGTGGGTATAACCATGGTAGAAACTGAATGAATATAAGTTTATAAATAGAGACTAGTGAAAAAGAGTAAATGAGGAGAGCAGAAAGAAGTGGAAGGCCACAGGAGTAATGACGAGACTCCTTAGTTTGTAAACTAGGCTAAGCTGTACAAATTTGTTACTTTCTAGTTAAGGTAAGGTAAAGGTCGCCCTTGCTTGAAAGCCAGTCATATCCAACTCTAGAATTTAGTGCTCATCTCTGTTCATAGCCAAAGAGCCAGCACTTTCTGTGTCGGCAGACATTTCCGTGGACATGTGGCAGGTATGCCTCAACACTGGAGCGCACGGAATGCTGTTTACCTTCCCACCGATGTGGTCCCTATTTATCTACTTGCAATTTCTTGTTTTCAAACTGCTAGGTTGCCAGAAGCTGGGACAGAGATGGGAGCTCACTCCATCATGCAGTACCCGGGAATCGAACTCCAACCTTCCAGCCAGCAAGTTCAGCATCTTAACCACTTGAACCACTGCAGTCCCATTATCTAGTAAAACTTGATGTTAAATAAGTAATGAGACAGTTCTGCATTTGCTGTACTATGACGTTAAATCTGAGGCTAAATACTGAAGGATGCCAATTCGTTATGTAAAGATTTACAAGAAAAGTTATCTCTCCCCTCCCCTCAAATGTCAGTCTGTCACCTTTTACCAGCCTCAGTCCTTTCTAGACTGTTTTCAGGGTTTTAATTTGGGGTTTTTTTTTTAATTTCAAGAAGGACTGCCTCAAACCTGCCATTATGTCTATCATTCAGTTCAGAAACCGGGGGGGGGGGGGGGATATTTATACAAATTTATTTCTCTTTCAACGAGTTCCTAGAACTTCCATGCTCTGCATGGCTTCAATAATATAATTTTCAAGTCTGGAAAGTCATGAGTTGCTACCGTTTGATAGCTGTATCAGTTCAGCCTCAGCATTTTGTTTTCTTCGGTGTTGCTGCAGAGAAACACTAGCGGGAAGCAACCCTGTCATTAAAAAAAAATTATAAGTGCCCTCAGAACTGTGAGGCTGGAAGCTGACCTCATTCAATGGATAAAAGCTACCAACTGCTACTGTTGTGCAATTCCTATTCAGTTATGTTTCTCACAATTTCCTGGTGTTTTGTGCCTATTGCTAATATGAAGATGCTCTTTAGATTTTCCATTACTAACACCAAATTGCAGGTATCCTTGATAGTTTCTATTTTGATTCACCATTTACCTGAATTACTAATGTAGTTGAAACGTCAGCACTGTATATGCTCATTGCTACAAATAACAACATTCATCTGTCTGATCTCATTTAAATTGTTCTTTTGAAGAAGCAAAGAAAGAATGAAGCATGTATCAGAAAAGGAGAGGGCTACCATTAGTAAATCTATCACAAAAGCAAACAAAGAAGTAAAAGTCTTGTGCAATATTTACTACTAAGAGATTTCTACCTGAGCTTTTTATGGATTACCATACACTTTTTCATTGCACATGCTGTGCTTTGATTAGTGTTTACACCAGTGGTGCCCAAACTAGGGGCCGGGTGCGGCCCCCGATGCCAATTCATCCGGCCCATGAGGCCCTCGTTGCTCCTGGAAGCGGAAGTAAAACACCCCCATACGGGTGCGTTTTACTTCCACTTCCAGGAGCGATGAGGGCTTTGTGGGCCAGATGAATTGGCATCGGGGGCCGCACCTGGCCCCCGGGCCTTAGTGACCAGCTCCCTGAATCACATGGTCAGCCCACAGCCCAAAAGGTTTGGGCACCCCTGGTTTACACTATAAATTTTAAGGTAAGGTGTCAAAATGTTCACATATGTGCATAATGACAGTCAGTTCAGAACTAAGAGATAGTGAACAATATAAATATATGTTTTTAAATCCCCTCCTCTCCTAAGTAGCCAAGTATCTGAGTCAGTATAGTGTATTGTATTCTGGTCAGATTCAGGAGATATCAGTCAAATCTCTTCTGGGACATGGATAGACACAATTAAAGAAATCCACTCCAAAATCTCACATGCCTTGGAAACCCTACTAAACTCATCACAAGATAATTTGAGGGCACACAACATGGCCCACAGACTGGGAATGATCAATATATATTCCAGTCCCCAAGAAAGGAGATGCAAGATAGGATCATTGTTTTAATTTCCCATGCAAGCAAGCTGATGCTCATGGTGCAGCAAAGGCTTTTACTGTAAATGGAATGAGAAATGCTTGATGTTCAAGATGGATTCCAATAATGGAGGCACTGGAGATCATCTTGCAAACATTTGATGAATATTGGAATGTACTATATCAAATAATTTCAGAAGAGCACCCTATGCTCATAGGTTATAGCAAAGCCTTTGACTGTGTGGATCATGAGAAACTATGAATAGTTATGAAAGAAATGGGGATGCCTCAACACTTGATTGTCCTGATGTGTAACTTATATTGTAGACCAGAAGCTACCATTAGGACAGAACATAGGGAGACAGAATAGTTTCTCATAGACAAAAAGAATAAAATAAGGCTGCATTTTATCCCCATAATCTATATGCAGTACATATCACACAGAAAGTCAAACTAGATTCTGATGAAGGACTGAAAATTGATGGCTGAAACATATTTATCAGAGTTAAACAAAACAAACAAACAAAAACATTGTGGCATTTTAAAGACTAACTGCTGTCTTTTAATGTTAGCTTTTGTGGATCAGGTCCACTTCATTAGCATGTGTAATGTGTAATGCCACTGTGTTTCTTTTGCATCCATCTACTAACCATTTACAACTCAACAGAACCAAACTTCACAGTAATAAATCTGAATGCCAGTAGGGGATCTTCTGTTATTACCAGTTGTAAAAAATCACCAGTGGGAGGTGAAGTCCACAGGGAAGGGTGATGGTCCCCAAGTGGATTAAATCCCACTTGAATACATCTTGATGGAAGGCAAACGTTTCATCAACCTGGGGCTGATGAGGACTTTGTGTGCCAAAAGGGCTCAGGACCAGAAAGTGACTCAAGGGAACTGGATTGGTGGTACGGGTGTCATGCTGCAATGCAGAAGGCAAATGGGAAAATGCTGCATTCTGTTCTCAGCACAAGCTTCATGGACGATTGCCATGATGATAGCCAATATTCAGAATCCGATACGGCACAAGACGAAGAAGCCACATTGATTTGTAACCTTATCTGTTATACTAACGAACCATTATGTGCCTCTATACCCTGATATGTATACAGTAAAACCTCAGATAACACTAAAACCTGGTTCCACAAGTCTTGGTGTTATACGATTTTTAGTGTTATCCGATACATGTTAAAATCCTATGGGATCCATAGAGATACATTGTAACCACACAGGCTTTAGCGGTTGTTATCTGATGCATCCCATAGGATCTTAATGTTATCCGATGCAATTCTTCCCCCCAGATTGCTTAATGTTATGCGATTTTAGTGTTATTCGATACTAATGTTATATGAGGTATTACTTGTATATTAATGCCACCAAAGGAGCTGCAGTGGCTCAGTGGTTAATTAGTTCACCTTGTTAACTGGAATGCCGGCAAGTCGGCAATTCAAGACCCGGGTACTGCATGACAGATTGAGAGCCCGTCTCTGTCCCAGCTCTTGGGGACATGAAAGGAGCCTCATGTGGGTGTTCACTGAGGGAGTTTCTCCTTCAAAAATCCTTTCAACCCAGAATGATTTCTGACACGAAATTATTATTACAGTAATACCTCATATAACATTAGTATCGAATAACACTAAAATCACATAACATTAAGGAATCTGGGAGGAAGAATTGCATCAGATAACATTAAGATCCTATGGGATGCTTCAGATAACAACCGCTAAAGCCTGTGTGGTTACAATGTATCTCTATGGATCCCATAGGATTTTAACATGCATCAGATAACACTAAAAATCATATAACACCAAGACTTGTGGAACCAGGTTTTAGTGTTATCTGAGGTTTTACTGTAATGCCATGAAGTCTTACTCTTATGTCTGATGAAGTGGACTTGGTCCACAAAGTTGACATTAAAATACAGGAGTTAGTCTTTAAATGTGTCACAAGGTTGTGTGTGTGGTGGTGTTTTTTTTATTTTATTAAACTCTGAGATGATTCGGTGTGGGGTTTTGCTTGGAAGCCTTCCGAGGGTGTTTTTCCTCGTCTCTGCCGCAGTATCTCTATAGGGCCGCTCGAGGGAGGCGGTGGCGCCGCGGGAAGAGGGGACGAAAAGCCAGGAAAGCCGGGGCGCTCTTCTGGCCTCCGCCTGCGTTGCTGTAGAGCAGCTGAGGAGGCAAGCGGCCTAACACGGCCCTGGCTTTCCCCGCGCCGCCTACGTGCGGCCGCGCCGTGACCAGGGAGCCGCCCGCCTGAGCGGGAAGGGCGCAGCCGGAGCCGAGCGGGGCGGCAGAGCCTCCGCCTGGGCGGGTGAGTCGAGGCCGGCCAGGAGGGAAGCCCAGGTTGGAAAGCCTTGGGGGGGAGGGATAAACATCCCCGGGGGGGAAGTCAGGCTTCTTGGAGGGCTTCCTCCCAGTTAAGGGGACGTGGGTAGGGGAAGCTTTTTTCTCGTGGGGCTTCTCCAGCGCCCTAACCGCCCTGGAAGTGTGTGTGTTGGGGGGGGGGGAGAGAGAGAGAAGCCCAGCGCCAGGTAATTGCTCCCGCGCCCCTTTCTCTCTCCCAGGAGGAGGTGGCAAAGGTGAGCAGGTGAGGCGTAGGGAGGAAACGTGGGGGGGGGGGGGAGCCGACCGACCTCCTTCCCTAAGGCCCCCCGAGGCGGGTAAGAAGGGCAGGTCGCTTTGGAAATTAGTATTGTTATTCCGTTTCCCTAACCTCCAGGTGGGTGGGAATTTGGGATTGGTGGGGTTGCAATGGCAAGCTCACCCGGGGCAGCCACAAGGAGGCCGCAGGCTCAGCTCGTCCGTTGCCTTGTCATTGTAATCGTAAAATCTACCGTATATATCTACATCGATTTCCTTCTCTTTCAGCTTGCCTGCTGCCTTGTCATTGTTGTAATTGTAAAATCTATCTATCTATCTATCTATATCTACCTATCTATCTATCTATCTATCTATCTATCTATCTATCTATCTATCTATTATTATTATTATTATTATTATTATTATTATTATTATTATTATTATTATTATTATTATTATTATTATTATTATTATTATTATTATTATTATTATTATTATTATTATTACAGTAAAACCTCAGATAACACCAAAACCTGGTTCCACAAGTCTTGGTGTTATACGATTTTTAGTGTTATCCGATGCATGTTAAAATCCTATGGGATCCATAGAGATACATTGTAACCACACAGGCTTTAGCGGTTATCTGATGCATCCCATAGGATCTTAATGTTATCCGATGCAATTCTTCCCCCCAGATTGCTTAATGTTATGCGATTTTAGTGTTATTCGATACTAATGTTATCTGAGGTATTATTATTATTATTATTATTATTATTATTATTATTATTATTATTATTATTATTATTATTATTATTATTATTTCGATTTATATGCCGCCCTACTTGGTGAAAACCAACTCAGGGCGGCTTACAACATAAAATTGAATACAATACAATATAACAGATCAACAATACAAGATCACAGCATCCCAAAATACTGTACAGTGCAACAAAATAAATATAAACACAATATAATCAAAATACAGTCCATAAACAATATTCACTACCGAATGGACAATAAATGGACAACAAACAATATATTCACAATACAATTCATATCTATCTATCTATCTATCTATCTATCTATCTATCTATCTATCTATCTATCTATAGCTATATATCCACACGCACATGCGCACACACACACACACACAGAGTATGCTGTATCTATATATGTATGTGTGTGTACACACACACACACAATATAGATCTAGCAATCAGCTTGGTCGTTGCCTTGTCATTGTTGTAATCACACACATAAAATTTAGATTTTACGATTACAACAGTGACAAGGCAATGGGCAAGCTGATAGATCGATATGAGAGCTGGACCATGGGGAAAGCTGAGTGCAGAAGATTAGACACCTTTGAGATGTGGTGTTGGAGGAGGGTTTTGAGAGTCCCCTGGACAGTGAGGAGAACAAATAGGTCAGTGAAATCAACCCTGACTGCTCCTTTAGAAGGTCAAATAGTAAAGATGAAGCCAAAGTCCTTTGGACATCAAATGAGAAGAGAGGATTCACTTGAGAAAGCCTTGATGCTGGGAAAGGTGGAGGGCAAAAGAAGAAGGGGGCGGCAGAAAATGAGATGGCTAGATGGTATTGTTGATGCAGTGGGCAAGAGCTGGGGAGGTTGAGGAGAATGGTGGAGGGTAGAGATGCCTGGCGGGCAATGGTCCATTGCATTGCAAAGGGTTGGAATTGACTGTGCTCTGAACAACCACAACAACCACTTGAGCCACTTAACTACTTGAGCCACCCCATATTTGTATATATTTGTATATATACAAAATATATTTTTACAAAATGTATTTGTATATAGTGTGTGTGTGTGTATATATATATACATATATATTATATACTGTACAAATAAACTATTGAATGTTGAATGGTTATATTTTATTTACAATTTATATTGCATTATGATGAGGTTTAAACTTCACACTTTCCTTGTAATTGCAATTAGAGTAAAATTCAAGATGGTTATTAGTGAGAAGTGATTAAACAAAGCTTGAGCGAAGCCAGTACCAAACAATGTAACAAACCAATGTTCAGATACAGTTTCATGAGCTTATTACTATTTTCAGCCCTGATTAACACAGAAAAATAAATCCATTCACACCAACTAAACTCTTGCAGTAAACTTTCATTAGTGTTGACATTTTATTTTAATTAATTAGATTTTCTACATGCTTTTCTGTGGTACTTTTCTTTTAAATTAACAAGATGTTTGAGGAACATTGTGACAGATTTTGGAATTCTGTATACTAGAATGAGAAAACGTCATTAGTGTGCTACAAACTAACTTTAAAAGCCTTTTAAACTTCACAAATATAAAACACTAACCTTAAAATCAAGAGTGTAGTTTCATATTCAGTGACCAAGTTCAAATGTAAAATGAAACCATGGTTTTTATTAGCTGTAGTTTAAAAATCATTATCACAGACACCAGGTACTGTATTTTTTTTTAGAAGTACTTATGTAGTTGTTATATTTTATTTTGTTGTTTGTTTTATTATGTTATTTTGTTATTTATATGTGCAATGGCAAGAGTGCAAAAATATACCAGATAAGTGGTATAAACATGCAATAAATTAATAAAACAAAATAAATAAATTCTGTATAAATGTGGGAAAAGAAATTAGAATTAAAGGGATTGATAAAAAGTGATTACTTTAGAGCAGTGTTTCCCAAACTTTGGTTTTGGACTTCAATTCCCAGAAGCCTAAATCAATTCCACATAGCACTGATCAGCCAATGTACTGACTTAGGCTTCTGGG
Source organism: Furcifer pardalis (assembly GCA_030440675.1). Lineage (NCBI taxonomy): Eukaryota > Metazoa > Chordata > Lepidosauria > Squamata > Chamaeleonidae > Furcifer > Furcifer pardalis. Next base: position 47,694,130 of record CP126895.1, read on the forward strand.
AATTGAAGTCTCCCTGTGGTGTGTGTGTAACAATTCCCAGACCCCTTTTCCTAAGAAAATGTTGAGTTTGGGATCATACCAGCCAGGACACTTTTACCTGCGAAGTCTGTCCTGGATTTTTCTAAACACAAGACAAGCCCTGAGATATTCAATACCTCAATCCTGGCTCTTCCTTAACAATTTACAGCCTCCCCTCTCCCTAGGGTTAGTTAATAAACAGTGCTTCAGCCTATTCTTCGTAGCATGTAGCGGTGGGCACCAGCAGGTACGCACCAGTTCGCCAGAACCAGTAGCAGAAATTCTGGCTAGGCCTGCCCATCCAAGTTTTGAAATAATGTACAGTAAAACCCTTACTTATGTATGCCTTGAGTTACTTAAAATTCAACTTACGTAAGGATTTTTCACTAAAATGGTGTCCTGAGTTACATAAATGTCCTGATTTATGTAATGCAATTTCCTATGGGGTTGCTTCGATTTATGTAAAATTCATTTTTCCTATGGGTTTGCTTCGATTTATATAAATATATTCCTAGGGATTTGCTTCGATTTATGCAGAAATTTCATTTTTCCTATGGGTTTGCTTCAATTTATGTAAATATTCATTTTTTTCCTATGGGTTTGCTTCGATTTACATAAAAACATAATTTACATAAAAGGCTATGGAACAGACTTTTTACGTAAGTAGGGGTTTTACTGTAGTCCTAATTTGGGTGCAATGCAGGGCTTTCCCCCTGGCCATGCCCACCATACCACACCCACAGTGTGGTAGTAAATTTTGTGGAGTCCACCACTGATGTAGATAACTAAAAACAAACCAACTCCCCTTACTTGTTTAAGAAAACACAAGGGCTTGGGTTTTTTTTAAAAAAAGGTTTGTTTTAACAACACAGTATTTACAAACAGCAACAGTCAGAAGATTTCGAAAAAGGGTAAAAACAAAAGGCAGCTTCATCAAATAGTCAAAAACATTATAGACAAGACAGCAGCAATTTACCCACTCATAGGCAAAATAATAAACCTATCTTACTATTCTAGGGAAGCCTTCTTATCCCTACTCAGCTGGATGATTCCAGGATGCAGCCATTTTCAAAACCCCTCTATTCTCTTTTCTTCTTAGGATTCTCCAGAACCTTCCCCATCAAGGACTCATTCTCAACTAATCCCAGTCCAATATACAAATGAATGGCTTCTTCTCTAACATTCTGTTTTTGCCCACTGCTGGCAGTCTTCACTGTCTTTGCCTGCACTTTTACCAAGGCAATTCCCCACCCCACCCCCATTCATTCTGACTCAATACTCTGAACATGCTGTCATGCATTCATTTACCTTAAGCACACTTGTTTCTTTCAGCATGTGCCCCATGTTGGGAACCACTGTTTTAGAGTCAATGACTGAAATCCTGTTGCTTAGCATAGTAAATTGGGCCCATTTGAGTCAATGAAATTCATGCAGGAATGGATTCACCAAATCCCCAATGATTCAGTGAGCCTACTTTAATGAAACCTATTACACTAAGCAACAGCATACCATATGAAGTATACTCACGCTCATAAACTTTAGGCCAGGGTTCTCAACATTTTTCAGCCGTGGACCAGATCATGCCCCCTTAGAAAGCTGGGGGGGGGGGTAGACTGGTGTCATAAAATGCATTTATGACGGCCACGGACTAATTTAAGGCTGTAGTAAATGCGTTTACAGTAGCTGTGGACTCATTTATGGCTTTAGTAAATGTGTTTATGTGGCCGTAAATGAGTCCACCAACTCCGGTGGCAACAGTGGCTGGAGCGAGGTCGGAGGTTAGATTATTTGGCACCCAGGGCTGTAGATCATGAACCCCTGCTTTAGGCAGTGAGATGATTTATATGCTGCAGGATTCTGAAATATAATATATGCTAACCTATGTCCCTAAATATGGATTTCTCTTTTCCCTTATGAATTACATCCAGAAATATGTGCTAAATAGTTGGAGAAGTTTACAGTGTATAAATATTAAGTAATCCATAATTAATTAATTAAGCTATTGAACATATGGTAAGCTTGTGGGCATGCTGAGAATTACCCAATCCATTGTTGTCAAATGTTGTTTAATTAGCCTTCACTGGATTTTTCTTCCTCTCAAAACAAAACTATCCCCTTTTTACTACCTATCCGTGTTATGGTGTGATCACACTGAGAAATAGATAGCAATTTAGACCACTAGTGGTATGGTCTGGTGCAGTCTATTTCCCCATAATTATACAATACACAAGGAAATGTGCTGCAGCAGGAAAATGACCCCATTCTGTACACAAACTGGACCTTTTGGTCCAGCTGCAGGGCTTCTAATTTTGTGTGATTTGCTGGTGTTTTGTTGTTTTAAGCAAAGATAGCAAGGGATCTGTAAAGCAAGTCCTTTGAATCACAATTGAGGGAACTGGATATGATTAACCAGGAAGAGAGATGATTCCCATCTTCGTCTACTTTCATAGCAAGAACCTGAATTCATCTTAGAAAAGCTGTGATAATAAGTAAGAAAGTGTCTCAGTGTATACATCAGCAAACCTTTAGATTTAGGTCTAAGGCTTGTTGTGGCAAGAAGAGGTTTAATTGATGCTGTGCTTCAAGCAGCAAAAAGTTGGTTCTGTTTCAATCCAATATGTATCTCATTCTCTTTATTGTGGTTTCCGCACTGACGTCCTATATTTTCTGTGCTTTAATGAACATCTCCACCATATCTGCAATGCAGAATATGCTGGAGACAATTTGCATATGGTTTTTCCCACCAGAAAGGAGCTTTTTATAGATGTACTTACTACTTACAGCCAATGGCTGAAATCCAGGAACAGTTTGCAAAAACATTTCCTACTTCTGTCTTGCTACTTCTGTGTAATACCTTTGTGTGGAAGCATGAGAGAGTTGGGGGATAGGACATAGATGTTTTATTTACTAAAAACCACTGTTGCAGGTAATGTCTAAGTGGCAGCAATTTTCAGTAATTAGAGTTCCTCTTCCTATCCCACAGCTCTCAAATGATGAAATTGTTTATATGGGAGCTGTGAGACAGAAGTGGAAAGTGTTTGATTTCCTAAAATTGCCCCCTGCTGATGACATTGTCAGCCTTCCATGGATATATTATTGTTCTAAAAAATACAGGCATTCAGTAAAGTGCAAGACATGTTTATTTAAACCTTTTATACTTAATACTTCAGCCAAAAAGCTTCACAGAGCAATTTACAGGGTGAATAGTACCCATGGACTTGCTATTTAAAACATGACCCGCAAGGCATAAGGAACGAAAGACAAGAAAGGGGAAAATGCATTCCATGCTATAATGGCAAAGCTGAATGGGATGAGTTAGCCTGCTGCCTGCCTGTTGAGGGAGGAAGATAGAGATATTGTCCTCTGCCATTACCTGGTCCTCTTTTGCACTTTCTCTTCACTATCAGACACTAAAATGCCTCCATTAGAAGTCAATTTTGTTCTCATTTCCCCTAACAACCAATTGTATTGTTAAACTGTTTGTGATAAATAGCTCCAGATGCTTTTAGATTAAATGGACATTTTAGTTAAGGGCCTTTGGAGAATAATAAAAAAGAGCTACATTTTACTTATTTGTCCTGTCACTACTACTTTCCAGATGGTCTTGTCGACATCTGCCACAACTGAAACATTTCACGAAAGATTAAATGGCTGTCTTGAATGGCCATTCTCTAAAAGCTCAAGACTCCTGCATTTCTGGTAAGTACCATGTGGAATTAGGAATATGTGGGTTTCCAAATATGCTCAAGGCTCATTGTACAGACATTTATCCATGATATGTATTTTTCCCAAGCTTGGAAGAAACTCATTTTTCTGTTGTGTTACTTTTGTAATAAGTTACATTTTGGAGTAACATGCAGGAAAAAACACATCACATGGCTGTAATTCATTGTTTCAGTTAATTCAGAACAGTCTATTGTTCATTACTGGAAATAGTTGCGAATTGAGTAGGGGAAGTGGAAAGGAGGTAGGGACACAAGAGTTGTTCATTTTGTGCTGCTGTTTTGCTTGTTTCTCTGTGGATAAAGCAATACAGGATAATCATATAGGAGGAGAATGCAAGAGAGAGAGAGAGTAATTTGGCATTTAACAGCAAAGATATCCCTAGAGAACAACAAGTGAGAGGAGGAAATTAATCCAGAGAGAAACTAATGTGGTAGGGAGTATGTTGTATACTCCCTACCAGATGGAATGAAACCCTTATCTGCTTCTGTGAGCTATGTCCATTTGCAGGGTCATTAGGCAGTTTCCCTAGACTGATGGAAGGATCTATTATGTCTCAGCATTTGTACCTTTTCTCTCTCCTTCCCACCTCTGTAATTATAAAAAAAGCAAATCCTAAAATGACAATTCACAATCCATAAACATCCCTTAAACATTTCAGATGAGTGGGTGGGTTTTTCAAAATAACACTTTGGATTTATAATGTACATTGGAAGTAGTAAGTCATACTCCTACTGAATGTGGTGGGATTAGCAACCTGCCAAGCTCCAGGTTTTCAGAGTTACATGGACAATCTTTATACTTCCTGCTACATGAATGAAATTTAAAACCGGCCAAAGTCATGTATAAAATCTGTGGCATGATTTTGAAGCTTGCCTGCCTGCCTGCTTAGTTAGTTTGAGTAGGGATGGGTCTATGAGCTTTCTTGATGCCATTGCTGTGGAGGTGCTAGGATGATTACTTTCTTCCTCCTGTGCAGAGTGGCAGAATAAATCAATCAGAGCTTTGGGAGGGACAAAGAATAGGAGAGAGCAAGATAAACTCTATCTAGACATTAAGAAAAAATCTACCAAGATGAGAGCAAACCTTGGGACATAGAGAGCAGCAAATGCTTTGTCTGGATGATCCTTTTCTTTACTTTTGAAGTTTAGCTAATTAAATTTCTAAATATACAGTGGCACATTTTCTCTTAGCTTGACATTGGCAGTGCTTTCTAACTTTGATGCTTGGATTTGCTTGCTCATCTGCTGTGAGTCACTCTCATCCCTTGAGGACTTCAACATGCACCCTGATAATCCTTCTTGAGTTTTTCAACTTCTCACTTTCTTCCATATGGCACCTCTTTTGATCTTCACATCTGTTCCCCACAGTTCAGGTCCTGTTCTCACTAATAACGGTTCACTTGAACTTCCTTCTTATGCCATCCCTTCTATTCTATCCCCTGGCAGTGCCATTAAAAGTTTTGGAAATGGTTTTTTTCCAATGAGAAGATTAACAAAGAGCTAGTAGGGCTCTCTCTTGCTAATGCTCTTATTTCATTTCTGCCCTAGCTGGCATGACCTTCCAATACCACAGTTTTGTTGTATGGTACCATTTCCTCCTTTTTATGCCCTTCCAAATACTTTTTTCTGCCCTCAGAATGTTTAGCCACCTGACATAGTTACACTGGGCAGTGGTGACACCACACATACAGCCAAGTAGGATTGTTGTTTTTTTCTTTCTGGGATCTAGTATAGCAGACTTAACAGGGGTTGCTATTTCTCTTTGTTGTTATTTCACTTGGTGGGCTTCAGCAAACTATTCAGCAAACTAGTTGCACAACAACATAAGCTTCGTGTTTACAAGCTGTTGCAGGGATTAATGAGGTGAGGCATAGTAAGCACCTTCTAAAGTACAGTATAAGTCACATCTAAGAGTGCATGACCTTTCACTTGTTGTCAGACTGCAGCTCTCAACAGTCCTCATCATTGACTATGCTTATTAATTCTCCAAATGTTTCTTCATATGTCTTAATTTCAAGCCACTGTTAAATATAAATCAAGGGTACCTGTATATCTAAAATGAAGTTATTTTACAGTATTTTATACCTCTTTAAACCTCTTCTTTCAGACAACATCTGTTTGTCTCTGAATGATCATGAACTGAAAGTATGCCCTTTGAATTACTTTGAGGTCCATTTGTTCTAATCATTGAAATTCTTCCATATGATAAACCATTGAAGAAAAATCATGTGAGCTTTGATTGCCTTTGCCCAACATATTTTTTATATCAATATTAAGTTTGACTCTACAATTCAAACTGGATTTGCCTATTTTGAAATAACTGAAGAATTGATAAGATGGCCTGCAAAAGAATATAGATACAGTACATACGTTTTCTTATCTTGTTAGGAATGCACTGTTAGGACAAATATCTGGATTAAATAATACATTAATTTAGACACAAAAAAGTTAGAAAGAGATTTAAGCCATACAGAACTCTTCTTCAGACACAAAAATGATAAAAGTTAAAGGTTTGGGAAAGAACAAAAAGGTCTCAATTAAAATAAAACATGGTTGGATGATATACCATTGTTCTTGGAAGCATTATATAGTTCATAAATCTAATGTTAAAGAAAGGCATTAAAGTACTATATCTGCCTTTTTCTCAGTTCCTCTGTTTTTGCAACATTTATTCCTGAGGAAGAATCTTGTGGTACTCCAAAGTTTGGCTTGTTTGTTACCTTTTAGTGATATTGGCTAACCCAAATAAATGTTCTTACACCTGTATGACATGGCTGTTTTAATTTTACTACTGTCATAAATCACCTGGGGCAGGTTTCACAGCCTACCTATCCATGAGATTTCATCTCCTTGAGGATTATATTTTACCTAACCAGAGAGAAACTAATGTGGTAGGGAGTATGTTGTATACTCCCTACCAGATGGAATGAAACCCTTATCTGCTTCTGTGAGCTGTGTCCATTTGCAGGGTCATTAGGCAGTGTGAGTGCTAATTATGACTTTCTAGAAGGAAAACTAAATTCAATCTCTTGCTCTGTTGCTTCTTTGTTTTCTATGCTGATCTAAACAGATGATTCTATGCTGATCTTCTAAACTTGCCCTCCAAGTCAGTAGTAGAGGAATCCATTGGAACCACGAACACGCTCCTGGGGAAAGGCTGTAAACTAATATCCTGACACTTTCCTCATCAACAGATCTGCAGTGTCCATCTTGTTTTGCAGTTGTGCTTTCAAGGGATAACAATGCCATAACAACCAGCCACTTTTTCTCCACTTTGAAAATTGGGTCTTTTACTTCTTGTCACCATCTAATTTTTATAAATTCTGTGTCTGAAGAAGATTCAAAATCTTTTCTTGTCTATGTTTAGTGGTCTGCTTAAGGCAGTGGTTCCCAACCTAAGGCTCATGGGCTGGATCTGGCCTGAGGCACCATTTCATGTCATTGCCCCAATGGCATTCAAGAAACAAAATGGCCATCCCCTTTGAAGCTGTTTGGGACAAAATGGCCACCCCCATTGTGCAGGCAGGGCAAAATGGCCATCTGGCCCTCAAAGCTGACTGAGAGCGTGACCCGGCTTCCAGCTTGTAAAGGTTGGAAATCCCTGGCTTAAGGTGTTATTCCACTTAGACCAGTGATGGCGAACCTTTTCGAGACTGAGTGCCCAAACTGCAACCCTAAACCCACTTATTTATCGCAAAGTGCCAACACACCAACAGGGGAAGAAGGAAAATCTCCCATTGGGCTGCTGGGCAGAAGGGCAGGGTAAACTCTGTGCTGGGAGGAGGGAGGAAGCAGTCCTATTAGGCTGCTGGGCAGAGGGGCAGGGCAAACTCTATGCTGGGGTGACTTGATGGGTGCCAACAGAGAGGGCTCTGAGTGTCACCTCTGGGACGTGTGCCATAGGTTCACCACCACTGACTTAAACTTTTGTTAGTCACATGGATTAAATAGCTACATTCTTGCTTTCTGTTATTTATATAAAGAGAAATAAAATTGAGCTCTTTTTCCAGCTGGAAATAAACTGCTCTGTAACAATGTATTTACAAGTTCAGGCCAGGTAGATTATATCTCTGTTTCTGTCATTCATTGATTTCACAAATATTTAACATGTGCCCAAAGTGATGTTTGCTGTATGTTTAAGAGTCTCTTTAAGGAGCAAATGGTCAGTTTCCATAGATTTGAGATGACTAGGCAATGCTTTTTAAAGGTAGTTAATAGCTTTGTGATCCTTGTCTCACATTTTATGGTGTTCATAAAGCTAATCAGAAGGGAGATATGATATTTGCATAAGATTTTGTTTCCCAGCTGCAGGCATAATATGTTTTCAACAATCCCTCTTAGAGATGTACAGAACTTCCTTTCTTGAAAACATTTTTCCATCTGATCAGAATGCATGTTTGATATTGACTGCATGACTGATTAAAACAGCATTTTGTAAGCCATTACTGATAAGAGGGCATAGTCAAAACAATAAGTTGTACCTTTTGAACAGTTTCTTCAGTCAGGACCCTATTTGGCAGAGTAGTTGTTAATAGTACAGGCTTGCTATGTGTCAAATCTGGAGAAGGTTGAACTTTTAAGAATTTCTGTTTGTTTGTTTTTTTAAATCCGCTCCCTGTGATCTTGTTTTGTTTCTATTTTTGTCACAGCTCATAGAAAATTGAGTTATTTTTCAAATGTGTACCACTACTTCCTGAAAAGGCAATGCTTCCTAATACAGTAAAACCTCATATAAAGAATGCCTCGCTTAGAGACTAACTCGCTTAAAGAGCAGATTTTTCTCTGAATTCGCCTTGTTTAACAACTAAAACACATTATGCTTTTTAAGCGAAATACCACTGTACTGTACATTTCTTCCCACTTTCTTTATTGGAAGTTGATCTATTCTGTCATTTAAATGATACAAGACCTGAAAAATGCTTAATTTACACTGGAAAATTCTCATAAAGTCTGGCTGCATATGCTTACTGAAATATTCTGTAGCAGTCTCCTAATCAAATTAGCAGATACAGTAATACCTTAGATAACGCTAAGACTTGGTTCCACAAGTCTTGATGTTATCCGATTTTTAGTGTTATCCGATGCATGTTAAAATCCTATGGGATGGATCGAATAACGTTAAAGCTCCATAGAGATACATTGTAACCGCACAGGCTTTGGCGGTTGTTATCCGATCCATCCCATAGGACCTTAACGTTATTCGATCCAATTCTCCTCCCCAGATTACTTAACGTTATCCGAGGTTAACATCCGAGATATTACTGTATTGGGAGAAACAGGACATTTTTGTATATACAGTTGTACCTTGCTTAAAGAGCATAATGCGTTCCACAGGATTGCTCTTTAAGCGAAACACCATTGTAAATGACCAATGGGGGGGGGGATTGTGAACCCCGATTTATTTGTTAAGCGAGTTTTTGGTTGGTTTTATTTGTTAAGCGAAGCAAACATTCAGAGAAAATTCTACTCTTTAAGCGAGTTACTCTTTAAGCGAAATGCTCTTTATGCGAGGTTTGACTGTACTGCAAATACAGAGCCCTGGCTAAGTATGTGATCTGCAGCAACTTGTTCTTTAGTTCTTAGCTTATGTCTACATCCTGATGTCAGATTTGTCACTTAGTACCAGATATGAATTCAAATTCATGCTTGGCCATTGACGCCCCGTCCTAAGTATATTACATACTTAACAAAAGATCACTATAAATCAGATACAAAATTATAATGTGGTTTAAAGCAGGGATGGGCAAAGTGTGATCCTCTAGTTGTTGCTTCACTGTACACCCCAGCATTTTTCACCATTGGTTATGATGGCTAAAGTTCAAGCTACAATCCTGCTACACTTGGAAGGCTGACCTTCATCCATACTAATCTAAAACTGAAAGAGACACTTTCTCTTTACTAAGAATCAACTCTGACTCTCCAGTCTAATCCACTAACTAGACTTCCCGTGTCACCAAACATTCATTTTGCTTTGTAACAATCCAAGACATATTACTAGGGCTGCACAGTATGCTTGAAACTAGAGAATTCCTGATCTCCAACATGACAGTTACCCTTCTTTGCCTGAGGCCTGCACAGGCTTTTCTTCAAGGGGTTTTCAAAATAAGGTTGAGGACAGCATCATACACAACACATACTCCATCTTTTGTGTTTCTTTCCTTCTCTTCTCCCACTCCTTATCCTTGTCTCCCACTCCTTATCCTCGTCCCTGCATGCCACAGACTTGGAACAAGCAAATGCTCATTTGCATTTTCACCTACCTACCACTTCTTTGGTTAGCACTCCACACTCTAGAAATATATCCTGAGTACTAACCAGGGTTTTATTGTTCATACAAATACAAAAATCAAATCCCTGAAATACTTGGGGTTGGAAGGATGATACAATTAAACTCTGACAATTCAAGATGGATTTTAATGGGGACTAGGTGCTATTTTCCCCCTTGCAAACATCTTAACAAGAAATTATGAAAGTTGACTATTGAAGTCTTAACTTTCCAAGCATTTTTCTCTATTAGTTTTAACTGCCAATGGAAAACAAAATGTTAATTTTAATATGAATGAATAGCCATAAATCTAGCAACCCTAATGCTTGAGTTAACTTATCCCACAGAGCGTTTTCTATCTCACTTTTATAAGTATACACTTCAGCTTAATGTCTGTTTTCTGACCATAAAGTCTCATTAACTGCTTTAATGTACAACATTCTCAAATACACATTCAGACTAACTTGAACAACAGTTATTGCATGTTCATAAAAATTACTCTTACACTATATTGAGAAATAATTGCTAAACAAAAATCATTAGCAGTTAAGTCTTTATAAGTATGTTTTGCTACAGCTCTTCTTTGTTAAATTACATTTTCTTATTAAGCTGAGATAATTATATTTTATGCTAGCTAATGTTTTGAAATACTACTTACTTATATTTGTATGTGTTTCAGGAGTTCTTTGGTTATGAACTTTACAAGCCAGATCTTTTAAGCTGTACTGTCCTTAACAGGGAGTTTAGGTCTGCTTTAATCTCCTGAATCATCCTGGCCTTTTCCTTGTCAGGAGAAGGCAGTAACTCCTTAATCCATTTCTTTCTTTAGTCCCACTCTCTCAGGCTTGATGCTGTCCCCTGAACACAGCTGGTAATGAGAATCAAGCTAGATAAAACTTGATTGTGTGTAGAAATTGTAAGGAATGTTGACATTCTATCAGACTTCTTATAGTTTAAAGTGTCGTTTGATTGATCCAAGTCTGGCCAGGTTATCCTGCTAATAGAGTGATTCAATGCTGAGTGTCAGGCGGCGGTTAACTAACCTGACCACCCTGAGACCTAGCGGCCTTGGTGAAGTCCATGGGGAAGGGTGATGGTTCCCAAGTAGATTAAATCCCACTTGTATCCATCTTGATGGAGGGCAGCAGCTTCATCAATACTGGTCTGTGGCTAAGGAGGACTTTGTGTGCCAAAAGGGCTCAGGACCAGAAAATGCCTTGCGGAGATGGATCAGGTACAGGTGTCACACTGCGATGCGATGCAGAAGGCAAATGAAAGGCCATGCATTATATTCTCAGGACAGTGCATGGCTGATCACCATGAGGATCACCAATATTCAGAATTGGATACAGCACAAGTAGGGGTGGTGGTGGTGGTATGTAATGGACAAATGTGGACAGGGACTTGAGTTATCTCAGTTCTAGTCCCTACTCAGCCATAAAATCTCACTTTGGGTCTGTTATTCTCTCAGAAGCCTGATCTGCCTCAGGGCTTTTGTAAGGATAAGGATATTTGGGGGGGAAAGAGCCATCCTTAGTACCACTGAGAAGAAAATCAGTTATATTGAAATGCAACAAATAAATAGAGAAACTACTTCAATACTTCTGTTCATATTGCTAAAGGGGGGAGGGTTAAAATGAAGAAATTAAAAACCCTCAAGTGCAATACAAAGAAAGTTTGATCCATCCCAAGGGCAAAAGGAAGCTGGAGACTCCTACCTGCATGGGCAGAAAAGAAGTCCCATTTATACTGATGTTCTCTGAATAGTGTCAGAGCTATCTGCTATCATAGTTATCCTAGAGCACAGGAGTTGACAGACTGGGGGGGGGGGGATTTCCTCTGAATCTGAACTCTCTGTGTGTTAAGGGGGGACCAGCTGTGGAGGAGATATCGTTATTATTTTCTTTTCCAATTGAAGCAGTTGCGAGAGGAATAGATTAACAAAGAAATATGAGGAAAAGTAATAATTCACACACACACCGATATTGATTTGCTGATTGTTCTTCCACTCCAAAATTTTCCTGTCCATTCCTGAGGACTGCTCCCAAAACCATTAAAACAGTAAAATTAAATTAAAGGCAGGATGGAATTTAAAACAAACTGATACTGAAAAAACGAAGGCTAAGAACATATTTGAGAGGAGTTCTACCATCTTTACATAAGTTGGTACTTTATTAGAATTGGTGAAGATTTTGTTGAGTTATAATATGTTGGGATATAAATTTAACAGTAAAAGAGTTAGGGGAGACTGTCCTTTTTGATTAATATATGACCCTAAAGATATCATACCAATGTACCTGTCGTTTGACATAAATATTATTTTTCTGTTGTCAGGGTATAAAAACAACACTTGATGGAATTTGTCAGTCACAATGGACTCAACATTAAATGCAAGTGCAGAAAATCCTGAGGCTCTAGTGAAGGGAGTTCAGCTGAAGACTAAACCTTCTCCAGTGCATAATAGATATGTCCAAGATGATGCTACCACATGGGATATTATTCACCCTGACACTGGAAAAGAATCAATAATAAAAGAGCCACTTGTGCAGATAACAGATTGGGATTCGCAGACTTTCTCTACCCAGGATGAAGGATCTTTGAAGCACTCCAGGTATCGGATAGGAGGTTCAGCTGATAATATATTATCTTTAACCTCTTGCCAATCTCTCTTGCCTCTTGAATGGAAAGTTTTGAGATCTAGCCAGTCACAGGGCACACTGGCGTATTTTTCAAGTGTCACTCAAGAAAGCACAATGGAGGACATAAGTCAGCATCTGACAGTAATCAAGATATTGTAAGATTATATAACAGGAGATGAAGTTGCTTTCAAAATGTATTCGTCTATGCTTAACCATAATCAAAATGCTGCATATGCTGCACTTTCCAAAAGAGAAATCCCACAATACAAATTAGGTAACCCAACTCTGAAGATGTAAGCCATCTAAAGCTGTCTTCTGATAGTTTACCATGCATACCTGTACTATGCCCTAGAACAGAAAAGTGGCTAGGAATTGGGGGTGGGGGGAGGCAATCAAGTACAAAGTTCAGGTAGGAAGGATATATTCCTAGTTGAATGGTTCAACAATTGACCAGTGTAATGTGGTTGTTTTACTGCCCCCTTTCTAGCTGTTGATCAACAGGATTCAAGATTGATTAGCCAGATTCGGACAGTAGCTGTTTAATCAAAGAATTTATACAATGCCTCAGCATCAAGTTCTTGTATTGCCATTCTAATAATCGTGAGGTTAATAAAAATGTATTTTTATGAGTGTGGTGCAAATTCAAGTACTGTATTGCATGTGCTTTTGATTATTGCATATTGAGTGAGTGACCTAGTTTAATTATATTGATGTATAATTTTACTTAATTAGTGTATTCAAGTTATAATTATGACAGTACTTTTTTTTCATACAAGCTCACAGGACAGGTTTAATGCTTCTGTGTCTAGGCCAGACATGAAACTGCCAAAATGAAGCCACTTTTTGGTAAATTTCTTGTGTTCTTCCTTTTGCCTGACTTAGTATGAGAAAAAGTAGCTGGCACAAGGTGGCCATTGGCTGTGGTATGCCCAATTCTGGTTCCAAAATACCACAATCTTCGAGGAGGTTCTTTCTGTGTGCCCCAAGTTTAGTGTTGGTAGAAAAGAGTATTTGTAATAAACAAATGAAGCTACAGAGAATCAAGAAGTTTAATCAAATTTATGCATTATCAAAATTCATCTGAAAAATAGCAGTAGTCTAGATGGGTTTCCCAGTTCCTCTTCCTCACAAATTTATAAACCCATTTAGAAATCTCAGATTTGAAATGGCAATGCAAGTGAAATGAAAACAAAACAGGAGATGGAATTAGAATTCCAGTTGCTTGAAGTTTGTTTCATGTTAGACAACTTAGTTATTAAAAATTTGGAGGCAAGGTAAAGTGAAATTGAGTACTGAGTAATGCATTAAACATTACAGTCAGCCTATAATAAGAAGAAACAAATTCAACAACTGCATTATAGGATCAATTTTGTAAACTATTCAAAAGGATTAAAAAATCTGACATTTCATTAATCTGTACCAGTGTAGAAATAGGAACTGCAGTGGCTCAGTGGTTAAGATACTTACCTTGTTAGCTGGAAGGCTGGCAAGTTGACAGTTCAAGACCCGAGTACTGCATGACGGAATGAGTGCCCGTCATCTGTCCCAGCTCCTGCCAACCTAGAAGTTCAAAAGCAAGAAATTACAAGTAGATAAATAGGAACCACTTTGGTAGGAAAAGATCTTGGGGACATGAAAGTACTCCTAAATGGAGTTTCTCCAGCAAAAATCCTTTCAACCCAGAATAATTTCTGACATGAAATTATTACTATAATGTGGAAGTATTGTTTTCTGGACCTGCACTTTCCCAGTCCTGCCTAACAGAATAGAGGCATCCAACTCTTTATCTTTATACACCTTTGTTCTAGTAGGACGATGACATTAGGGAACAGAAATGTATTTCTACTAACAATGTTCTCTCCCTGTCTCTATGCCTGTTGTGTCTGCCTTTGCATCTATCCCATCAGCTAGTTCATTATAGTGTGATGAATTAAAATTCAGCATGCATGCATAAAATACATATATAAGACCCCCTTCTATGCATCTGTGGAAATCAGTCCTATGTCATCTAAAAAAACTGATTAAATCTATAGATCAGGACATAGAAGGGGGGGGGGAGTTAAATACCTAGATTTATACTAATCATTGTAATTATAGGTGAAAAGACACACCTTCTTTAAAGTCTAGATCAGTGGTTGCCAACATGGGGCCCATGCACCACACGAGGACTTTGATAGAAGCCTCAGTTAGTACATAGGCTGATCAGTGCATTGGGTAACTGACTTAGGCTTCTGGGAATTGAAGTCAAAAACCGAAAGGTTGGGAGGCACTGGTCTAGATGGCACATTACAATACCCAGTATACTTTGAGGCTGTATTTTATCATCTGTACATTCAGTATATTAAACCAGACATTGGCAACAGCTGTTCAGACTATGTCCTTGGACAAAAACCTTGCTTTCTGGCTTGCTGTTGGCTAGATTCTCAACACACAAGGTTGTTCTGGATGTAAATGAGGGACAGTGTTGTTACATGAGGACTGCATTCAGTCTGAAAGCATGAATGCTAGCAAACAGAATAAAACTGTGAAGGTATAATGGGAAGGGTTGCTAAATGGGGATTTTCTTTTTTAAAGTCACTGTAGAGGAATAATTACAGCCAAAATAAAAACAAAATCTTCATCTTATTTTTTAAAAATAACCTCCTATGCATTAATAGAAAGCATTTCAGTTAAATGATGCATGAAATCAGGGTTTTTTTGTATGAGTCTTCATGGCGAGCAGAATCTAAAGCACGATTGCTGGTGCATTTTGTTTGAAAACAGCAGCATGTGAAATATTGTTAAAAATACAAGCTTTAAACATATTTGTCTCAATGTACATAATTGTTGCATGTTTTCAGAAATCGCTGTTTGTAGTGTTTCTTTGCACTGTAAATACTCCATTATGTACATTTTTAAAGAATTATTTCCATGCTGAATTTATGATCTGTTGCTAGTCCTTATGATCATTTTGGTTTCCGTATTTTCAAAGAATGAGCAGAGGTTTGAAGAGCAGAGGAAGAATGAAAAGTTTCTCAGTGTGCATTATGTCATTATCTATTTCAGGATAATTTAGTTGAGCTTAATTTAGAATAATAAATCTGGCAGAAATATATCATTGATACTAAAATGATGCTGCAATTAAGAAAATTTCCCTAACTATAATGGTACTACTGAATAGAAATGTGCAACTTTGTATTTTTGAACTATTTCTGCCAGAGTCTTTGTACTGTTACATCCAAAACTCCCAGGTCAGGTATCCTCTGGGAACTGAAGTCCAAAAGCATAAATTAGCATATGTCTACTGTCTATGTTTTAGGCCTGTGATGGCAAACCTTGGCACTCCAGATGTTCTTGGACTTCAATTCCCAGAAGCCCAAGCTCCTGTGAATCCACACATACAGGCGCGTTTTACTTCCACTTCAAGAGCAACAAGGGCAGGGCGGGCCGGATGAATTGCAGCAAACCTCTTTGTGTGGATTTACGGGGGCTTGGGCTTCTGGGAATTGAAGTCCAAGAACGTCTGGAGTGCCAAGGTTCACCATCACGGTCTTAGGGAATGCTGTTTCTTCCCTTTGTTCAATTTGTATAGTGAAGAACTCATCTGGGCTGTCTCTATTACAAACAGGGCACAGTTTTCTAGAATATCAATTAGAGGCACAGCCAGATAAAGCGTTGGGTCCTGAATAATCCAACCCGGTCTGGTGGAAATCATGTTGCTCTAGCACAGAAGGTTTTGATATTTATACAGTGTCATCCTATGAATACTAGCATTCATATCCATGGCACCAGGTTCCATGAGTGTCCATTTCTCATGCACTGTTGTACACCATATTTAAACACTTAAGTTTTCCTTTCCACAAAAATGTGTCACACTGCAACTCTTCCACAAATATTTATCTGAATTGAACCTAATTTTGCTCAAAGAACATCCCAAGAGCCATAGTTTTATTATTTCTCCGTCTGCAGGAAAGTTGTACCTTCACAAAACTCCTATTTTTGATGTCCATCATCAGTTAAGGCAAATATGAGAATTGGCCTTTGATTCTCCTGAATCATTCCAGAAATTGGGATTAAACCAACCTTAAAATCAACACAGTTTATTTCTATCCCATTGTAAGGGAGCATTTAAGACATACAGAGAGAGATAAAAATCTGAATCAAAAGAGGGGAAAGAGTTACCACCTTTACATTCTGTCCTGTTGTTTCAAGCCAGCAAAGTGTAAAAAGAGGCAGTTTTTTGCATTTACAAAATTGCTCTGTTAGATGTACATACAGAGATGAATAAGTGATGCACAACTGTATGTCTGCATACATCTGCAAGAAGGGGAAATATTCATATGGAGATACAGGAAAATGAAAATAAAGCATCCCACATACAGTGTTATATGTTACTTTTTATAGCTCATTGTCCACAGTTCTCACTTTGATAAGGTAATGCTACACTTCGGTCTCTTGATCTAAAATGCCAGCATCAACATACAAGTTGTACGATGCTTAAGATGAAGTTGACACATTGTTAGGGGCATGTATAGTTGCTACAAAAAAACCAAAAACAACCCAGCAGCCTGGCATCTTATTTCCTGAATATCATGTATAGGACAAGAAACAGAACAAAACACTAAAGTAAAAAAAAGCAAAACGAAAAGATGATAAAGACACTGGTCCCTTCAAGACTAACTGCTATATTTTAATATGAGCTTTCATGGATCAAGTCCGTTTCCTTAGACATTAGGAAGTGGAATTGGTCCACTAAAATTCACATTAAACTGTAGCAGTTAAGTCTTTAAGATGCCACAACATCTTTGTCTTCTTGTTTCGTTTCTCCTTTTGTTTCTTGTCTGATAGGCTTGCACAGACTAGCATGGCTACAACTTTGAAAACTACAAGTGTTAAGAGCATGACATGATAGTTCATCCCATATGTATTCTCAGTACTTTCCAGCCAATGAAATGGAGCCAGGCCATGTAACACATTTTGGACTACTAAACATTGCTAAGTCGTTCTTCATTCAGTTTAGTAGAAAGCAATGTGTGTTTTTAAAATATTACAGTAATGAGATACATCCTACTATGCTACAACAGAGGGATGTAAAGAACAAATCCCTCAAAAATGGAATACTGGGAGATGTAACAGTGATCTTTTGTCCATGTGATCAATGTGGGTAAAACAAAATTCTGGATTAAGTCGCCTAAAAGTTTCAAGGAAAACTGAAAAGGACATGAAAGTTTACAATGTTTATAACTTTCTAGTGATCTGATAAAGCTATTTTTTGGTCAGAATTTTATTTCCTGTAATGAAAAATGTTCAGAAAGTGTTGGTTTCAGTAAAAAGTTTGAATATACTGTATCTGAATTGTTTCAAAGCCATCTGTGTTATATGTAATTTTTTTTTGACATTATTATATATTTATAATCTTTGATTTGTTAATTTGTAACTTACGTATTTTAATGGTTCTAAGCTGCTTTGAGAGCTATTGAAGAGCTGTACCACAACATATAAATGTTTAGTAGTAATGCATAAACAGTATCTGTATATTGTCTAAAAAGACAAGCCTGGCAAAATCTCTACTGTCTGCTTAATAAATGGAAAACAGTACAATTCATGAAATGCAATACCATGCAATAGATCTCATTTCTTAGTATGAGTGAAATCAAATGCTTAAAATATCATCTGACTTGGTTCTGGGTTTTTCTTTTCTTTCTGTTGGTCAGCAAAGACAGAAGAATCCCCTGTGCTGTTAGACTTTCTGGTAAGAGTTCCAGCAAAAAAAGGCACCATTATTTTTAAAAACAACACTCATTTCTTTGAAGCAGTTTTATCCCACCTTTACCTGCAAAACTGGGAGCTTAAGTTGGCTAAAATTCATTGAAAACAATCACTAGCAAATATTATTTTTACAAATATTGTATACCTGTTTTGTAACTTACAGCAGCCTGAAAAAAGTAAAGATGAAAACATATGCCAATGCAAGTTTCTGCCAAATGCATTCTAATCTAATACTTGCCTGAATAAAAGTATTTTAATCTTAGCATCTTAGAAGAAATCAACCCTGACTACTACTTAGAAGGTCAAATAGTAAAGACGAAGCTTAAGTATTTCGGACATCAAATGAGAAGAGAGGACTCACTTGAGAAAGCCTTGATGTTGGGAAAGGTAGAGGACAAAAGAAGGGGGTGGCCAAAAATGAGATGGATGGATGGTATTGTAGACGCAGTGGGCACAGAGCTGGGCAGGTCGAGGAGGATGGTGGAGGACAGAAGTGCCTGGAGGGCAATGGTCCATGGGATCGCTATATAAATGATAGTTACAAGCACAAAATTTGATGGGAATAACAGATCCTCTAAGCCCCAAACTGTTTAGCAGTCTAAATGCTTGAATAAGTACTTAAAGTAAAGGTCTCTCTTGCTCGAAAGTCAGTCGTATTCAACTCTAGGGTGCGGTGCTCATCTCCATTTAAAGCCAAAGAGCCAGCACTGTCTGCATACATTTCTGTGGTCATGTGGCAGGTGTGACTAGACACCAGAGCAAATGGAACACTGTTACCTTCCCACCAAAGAAGTACCTATTTGCAGTTTCTTGCTTTTGAACTGCTAGGTTGGCAGAAGCTGGGACAGAAGGGAGCTTACTTCATCGTGCAGTACTCGGGTCTTAGACTGCTAGCTTGCTGACCTTCTGGTCAAGTTCAGTGTCTTAACCACTAAGCTATCCAGGGCCGTAGCCAGGATTCTAACTCCCAGTGTGATATTCGTATCACATGTTCTACAGTTTTATTGCTGCATTTTCTATCAACTGAAGCTTTCAGAACTTTTTAGAAGGCAACATCTTGCCAGTGACCTTTTTACCCACCCTTCTTCTTCCCCACTAAGAAATATAAAGGGCAGTTGTAGTGGCTGTCACCTGCACTGTAGATTTGAAGATAATCTTCTTGAGGCCATAGCTGCACCAGTAACTGGCTAACACTTTCCCCTTCTCATGGCCCAAAGGAAGGATGACAAAGCCTGATGAGCCAGATTCAACCGATGAGCCAGGAGTTGCCTATCTGTGCAATAAACCAGTCCTCAAACACCTGGGTCCTTCCATCTGTTGTTTACTGCAACCTCCTACAGCCCTAGCCAAAGTGACCAATCATCAAATATGATCAAAGCTTGTAGTCAAAAGCCTCAGGAGGCACGTAGGCTGGGAAAGGCCGCCTTAAAGTAACAATTGTGACAATTTAAATATAAATTTGAACTAA
Source organism: Furcifer pardalis (assembly GCA_030440675.1). Classification (NCBI taxonomy): domain Eukaryota; kingdom Metazoa; phylum Chordata; class Lepidosauria; order Squamata; family Chamaeleonidae; genus Furcifer; species Furcifer pardalis. Next base: position 47,713,993 of record CP126895.1, read on the forward strand.
TAAATAAATAAATACATTTGGAGACAATCATTAAAGTTTAAAAAGGGAGACTTATCCTGGTAGCCTTCTGCCTGAGATGCAGGGAAACATTGCTTTTTGAAAACGCTATGTAGTTTAGGTAATTGTGAAAGTTCAACAGATGTTTAGACGATAATCCTGCTCTTTTTGTGCAATTTTTTAAACTACCCTTGAAAAATGCATTGCATATTTATCTTGCATTCTTTGAACAAGACAATCCTGCTGTAGAGGTCTGCTAAATAGTGGAGGAGTCTTAATGGTGTGCTCTGATCAATGGACTCTGTGCCAAGATAGCCAAAAAAAGTGTTTCTGTGTCTTCCTTAGAGTGCACAAATTTGAGATACACCTCAAATCTGTTTCCCTGGCATCGTTCTAGAATGCATGTGATGACTGCCTGCAAACTAGAGGAAGAACCTCAAATAATTTTTAGAACAACATCCTTGTAGATTCCATGTAACGGATGAAGTTATGCATAATAAAATGCTAAAACCACAGAATCAAAATATTATGGATATTACTGTATTTGATGTATTGAGACCAAGGAGCTGAATGGAAAAGGAAACACCCTCTTTTGCTTTTATTTACAGCTGTGCAGACATTTCGGCAATATTTGGAAGAGCAATGGACAAAGCCATTTAAATTCAGATCTCCCATAAATATTTAAAGAATTTCTAATTCTGTGCCAAGGAAGGTAATAAGCTTGCTGCTTTAGAATTTTTTATCTTTAGTATTTTGGGGATTTTAGGCTTAAATTGGAAGGACTACTAGAGAGATCAAATTGACAACAGGGTAGAAGTTTTTTGAGTCAGCACAGAAACTGGGATATGGTGAGTCAAGCAAAATAATATAAATGCAAAGATTTAATATTGTAATGTATCTAAACTTAAGTTAGTTAAAATACCACCAAACTAGTATCACAATGCTGTAACAAAGGTCGAGGAAACGGGCATTTGTTTCCAAATGTCACATTTAGAGAATATGACAGCTGTTCTCCTCTCGTGATGGTGAACCTTGGTATTCCAGATGTTATTGGACTTCAATTCCCAGAAGCCCAAGCCCCCGTGAATCCACACGAATGGGATGACTGCAACTCACCCGGCCCACGCCGCCCTCGTCGCTCCTGGAAGCGGAAGTAAATCGTGTCCGGATGGTCGCGCTTAGAAATATCATATACATTTACCCTATAATTCAAAAATCTTGGATGTTTAAATATTGTGTTACTGCATTCACTTCGCACCCCTGTGATTTAGAAACAAAGACCAGACTCTAGCTACTAAAAAATATCTGACATTAATTCAATTGGGATAAATCTCAGTGTTGAATTGCTGCTAACCAAGAAGTAAACATAGGCATTGTGGTGGGGGTGGGTGGGTTGTGTACCATTTGGTGTGATTTGGTGTGCAAAAACAAATATCTACAGCATTTTTTAAACTAGTGGCAAGTCGGTGTTGATGTTTATGGATGTACGGTGGTATAACTCTTAACTAGAATCCAGCCAGAAAGCCCTTCCTTTTATTTATTATTTATTTACATTTCTATACCGCCCTTCTTGCCGGGGCGAGATAATAAATAATAAATAATAAAACCCAAACCAAACCCATTGTTAAAAAACTTCAAAATTGCAATTATAAAATTTAAAAAGTTTTTTAAATTTATAAACATTCACAGGTCCCAATAATTTAAAAGTTAAAACTCAAAAACACAAGCTTAAAAAGATTAAAAGACCTGGGGGGGAGAGGGAGCTCAAATAAGCCAGCGAGCTGGGGTCATGGTGCCGCCAGGACCCCATACCTGTCCCACCAGGCATGTTTTAAAGTTCTTCCTAAAAGACAGCAAGTCCATCTGAAGACGTAGCTCAGTTGGTAGGAGGTTCCATAGGGCTGGAGCGTACACAGAGAAGGCCCTCCTAGTGCCAGAGATGTGCCTCTCTGGCCGATGGAACAACTAGAGAGCCTCTCCGGACCACTCTGGTGGGACGGACAGATGTTCTTGGGGTGATGCGGTCTCTTAAGTATCCTGGCCCACTAGCATATAGGGCTTTAAAGGTGATAACCAGCACCTTGAATTGCACCCGGAGGCAAACTGGCAACCAGTGCAGCTCCCGAAGCAGAGGCGAAGCATGTGCATACCGCCCACACCCGGGCAGCCGCATTCTGGACCAGTTGAAGCCTCCGGATGGTCATCAAGGGCAGCCCCATGTAGAGCGCATGAAAAACATTTTCTGAGAAAAACATTTTCTCCAAACACATGGCAAATTTGATTGGTTGTTTGGCAAACAGATACAGCACACAAAGTGTTGGCTATAATGCATTTATTTATGCTTACATTATCATCTCTCTTTGTAGATTCATAGCATCTGATCGGGTAACAAAGGAGCTGAGAGCACATCTGGCTACACCATACAATGCTGTATGGTTACATATGGCTGTGCTACATTTTTCTTCGTGAAAGGCTTGGCAACTCAAGATTATAATTTATTTAACCCTCTGTTCTCTTCAAAATATGCCTGACATTTCTTTCATCTCAATGTATGTAAATCCAAGTGATTTTAAAGAAGTTTACAATCAAGGAACAGAGTACAATGAAGGAAGGTCATAACTAGAAAATACAGAAACTGAGAGAAAACATGACTGAGACCAGCTCTTTTAAAATTATACTTGCTTCACATATCTGCCATAAGGAAAAAATACATACATATCACGGACGCACAAGCACACTTCTCAATTGGATCTATTTCACAAACATTTTCTTTTACTTTCATAGCCCCTCCCTTCCTACACACACAAGCTAGTGTGATAGTTCAATCATACATCCAAGTAGAGACTTTAATTTTGGTATGCTATATTTCTGACTTTCCATTGCTATTCTACTGACTAAACCTTGGAGGGGCTTTTGTATTTTATATGTGAAAGAAAAGCATATTAATAGCAGTTAACTATAAAACAAGCATTTCTCAACAGAAGTATTTTTGAGAGTATCCAAATAGGTTGTTTGAGTCCTATGGGGAAGGGAAAGGCCAGCTATTATTGAAAAGTAGTGCATTTTTAAAATTCATGATGGCCTCAAAATTCCCACCATTGAGATGTGCACATTTCAAGGTTGTATATATTGCAGTGCATTTTTCTAAAATATCAAGCAATAGGAAGGGGTGGAATAGTAATTTTTTTTTTGTAATGAACATTGTGGCGTAAATCCTAAACCAGTGTTTCCAACCTTTGGTTTTTAGATTTCAATTCCCAGAAGCCTAATCAATTCCTCAGAGCACTGATCAGCCAATGTACTGACAGGCTTCTAGGAATGGAGGTCCCCCTGTGGAGCATGAGCCCCACATTTGGAACCACTACCTAAACCCACTTTAAATGGAATCCATATTTCTAAGTGGCTTCCAAAAAAGAATGTGTGTCTAACTTGTATATACAACTTATACAAATTAGATTTAATTTTGTTATTATCAGCATTACAGCATGAAAGTGTTTATTTACAAGTAAACATATACAACAGTTTTTTGCACAATCAATAAGTGACAGTAACTGATTGTTTTTTTTCCTTTAAATCAATGTCATCACTAGCTCACATCTTCACCATCAGAAGCCATCTATCTTCTACTCTAGCAAATCTACTCTGCCAGGGTGTGGGAGAGAGAAAGGAAATTGATTTTTATAACAGTGACTCCAGACAGATTATACAGTACTGTGATGCGTGTGTATGTACTCCTGTGTATGCCAATCCACATGTGCTGAGCATTCCACACTCAGAAAAAGAAAACAGGAAAGCCTTTTGTACACAAATCAAAGACTTGATGGGAAATTTGATTATGTTGCTTAATTTCAGAGACCACACAAAAAGAAACTGTACTCTGAATTGATAGGCTGCATACAGTACTTCTAAGTAGTCCCTTACCAACCAAACCTCTTCCAGTCACCTTTCAAACATGCTTCTTCTAATGTTTGCTTGATTACTATAACTTCTTTGCAGTGCTATACAAATCAGTGTCAAAAATAAACTTGAGTTCATGAAAGCCAAAAGCATTCACATGACCTTGTGAGAACATAGGACTTTATCGATACCCAAAAACCCCAAATACTTAAAATACTCATTTCTCTCTATTCCCCTTCCCCATTTTACGAGTTCAGGATCACATAAGAGAATTCCAATTGGAAAAGCAAGTTTGTACCATCTCACATACCAATCAATGAAAGAAATATTTAATTGAACAAAATATGAATACTCCTGCATACAAACATGGCAAACATTTTAGGAAACACAATTGAATGTGTAAGAAATTAAATATTTTGTCCCAGTGTTTTATCAATGAGGGAAGAAAAATTACCCTGACTATTCTCACATAATTTCATTTCATAATAACTCAACTTCAAAGCCAAAAAACCTTCATAGCGAGTGCTTTATTTCAGCAACCTAAAGCACTCAAACCAAACAACCTTTTTATATCAGATGCATAAATGTACCAGTAAAATTCCACTTTTTAAATTTGTGTCCATTAACTGGTCAAATTCAAACAGGAAATGCAGTGTGCAACATTTCAAGATCCACTACTCATACTAGTTAACACAGGCTGGTTCATTGACAATGTGCAAATAAACCTTTATTGAAGACCTAATATTGATTACTAGTTTTCAGCTAAACCAGAATGGGGCACAAAGTACCTTCTGTGCTGTAAACATCATGGATTCTTCACATAATTGGAAGCTGAAAGGCCTAAGGAGCAGGGTGCAAACATTTCTCATACATAATGAAGGCTAAATTCAAGTCTTCCAAACATAATCTGGAATAATTCTGCATTTGGCATATGTTCGCTCTACTGTCATCACACACAGTTTTAAGGGAACATTGTTTATAAACGCATACTTTTTAGCTTCAGAACACAAAAGGCCTAATAAAAGCATGCAGCACTATTTTTAATTCTGTAATGTGGTATAATTAGTTAATTACCAGTGTTAACAAGACTTGGTGAGTGCCGTACAAGCAAAAGGGACTGTAAAATCACCTCTGATTGTTCTATATAAATAAGGCTCATACAGTACTTCTCCCTCCTCACCATGATTTGCAACTTCAATACAGCAATTATATGGACTTAAATTACCCTGAAAAAGCAGCATTTATCAACACCCTTTTTGCAATTTGAACTCTCCCCACCCCCACCCCCACCGTTTCAGTAGTTTACAATCTGGAAGCACAGGGAGCCTCTGTTTCCCAGTTTGCTGTGGCCAGACTATCATCTCTGGTTCTTCACAGTTTGTCTGGATACAGGTAACACTTCACACAACAGTTCAATGTTTATAAAAATATATATGACAGCGACTACCCAGCAAAATGTAATTATAAGGGCTAGAACAGCAGCAATCATCTGCTTTCTTGTATACATTCTTCTCAGAGGGAATCCAGTTTGGATTTATGAGATCCTTTCAGCCTTGCTCACAACGAGGGATAAGAGTATTTTCCTCAAACTAATCTTTAGTGCAGCATGAGCAGAAGAAGGAATATCTCCCTTATAGTATGAAAATGATTGGCTGCCAAATGCTTGATAGATGGACCGCAAGGCACCCCTCCCATTTCCTTCTATGGCTGTGTGCTCGACAGCCCATTTGTTAATCCAAAGCAGTACAGATTCAAGCATACCGCGGCATTTCACACTGCTCACAGCGATTCAGTGCTGGGTGGTTCAAAAATGTACAGCTGTCACAATTCCATGGCGATCCTTCAAAGTCTTCATCTCTTGGTTGTGATCGCAAAGCTTGCTTGGAATTGCTCTGATGGTCTACAGAGAAGGATTTTCTTTTAAAATCTATAGTTTTAAATGTACAAAATCATGCATCATACACCAATGACTTCATAGCAGACTACTGAGGTTTCTAATTTTTTTTCTAAACACAATTCATTTTTTAATCTGCTGTTTTATCTTTGTTTCTAATAAGGGCACAGCTAAATAACACAGTGCTATTATATAAATCTTTTTTAAAAAAATACAGTGTAAGTTCCAATATTTTAGGATCATGGCAGATCATATCTAAACTGCCAGGTATATTTTGTAGTTGAATCAGGGACAAGGTAACAAACGGGCCCACTAATGTATAGGTTAAAAATAATATTTATTTGCAATTTCTTCATAAAACACCTACAATAGTTCATTCCCTATTAGCTAGTACTCTTTACAGTACTAAGAAACTGTATGTTTAGGAAAGTATGCATGGATGTGCTGTGTTTCCTATAAGGATAACCTATGCAACATCAGCATTTAAACAGGCATTCTACAATCAATGGGGTACTTCTTAATGTAGTGACAGGAGGGGGTGGTATGAGTGTGTCAGTGAAGTTAAGAACAATATTGTCAGAAAGCTAGATTCAGTAACAGGACTAGACATCAAGCAGGATCCCCAAGCATGAAATGGTCAAGGCTGAAACACTGGAATATCAATCCTATTTAGGAATCAATAGTCCCATCGCCAGAAGAGAAATAAAAGCCCCAGTGATGCTGGGAATAGAAAAAGCACAGCTACTAGACCGCACCGGTGGTGACAGGTGACATGTGACATCAGTAGAGGATCTTTCATAGAATGTGACAGTAACATTCACATTAACTCTCATTAGTACTGTGTTAAGAAGGCAAAAGTAAAGAACATCTGATTAACTGTCTCTCAAAAAGCTTATGATGACAGAGTCTAGAATGATACATGATACACTGCTGAAAGATGAGACTTTCCGTTTAGAGGTCTGTCAGCTACTGGTAAAGAGCTATGGATAAGTATAATTAGTGCTGTCAATAATAAAGCAACTCGGTTAAATATAAAAGGAATCTAACAGCTGATATGCACAAGGCAAAAATAAAGTCCAATTCTGCACAAAGCATATAACTTTTGATTATGAAATGTGCAAAGTATGAGTTAAACATAAGCTTGAAGCCATATCACAATCAATAGAATGCTTAAACTTAGTAATATTTGGGGTGAGTAAACTAAAGTGTGATGGACTAGAACATATTCAATCAGATAATTACAGTGGTTGACTCTGGAAAAGACGAATTCAGAAAAAATGGGTGCAATAAAGCAACCCACAGAATTCTGCGAAGCCAAAAAATTACTTTTTGCACATATGTGATTGAACCAACCAAACAGATAATCGTCCATGTAAACTTCATAATATGTTCAATACAGAAGTCAGGTATACTACTATATAATCGGAATTATAAAAAGGAGAAATTATATTGTCCCTGCAACAAGAAGATCAAGAGGACATTAGACCACATAAAATAAAGTCTTAATGCAAAATTTAAAGTAAAACAGAATTATACTTATAGTAGAACAATTATACTGCAAAAATATAATGTAAATAACTTTCCTGAAATTTGAAGATGAGGAAAAGAATAGATTTGTATTGCTAAGTGAAACTGACTGTGAGCCAGAAGATCTGTGAATGAAACCACTGATGCAGAATGATATGTTCTATAGTGTGGGAGGAGGGGGGGGGGGAGTACCAGATCAATGATTAATGAAACTCTTAAAATTGTTAACAACATAAGAGAAGCCAAAATAAAAGTTGACAAAAATAGGGTTGGACTCCTGAATGTAGCTTTTCTGTGATTTGCATACAGGGACAAATGGAAATATGATTACTGCAACAAAATAAAAGAGAACAATAACAAAAAGGAAAACTGGGAGACCCTTCAAAAAGATCCAAGAAATTCAAGAGAAATTTATTATCTACATTAGATATGCTTAAAGAATAATAGTGGAATGTATTACCTGGTCCAGATAAAATAAATAGATGGTGGAGACAATATGATGAAGACCTATACAGAAGAGATACAAGGATGATAGATTCTCTCAAAGAAGAACCCTTTGATAAAGAACCAAAACCTGTGATTGTGTGAAATCATGAAGGGGCTACTGTGAGGACAGAATGAGAACTAAAATAGGTTCCAGTTGGCAAAGGTGTCACACAAGCATACATTTTTATCTCCCTGTCTATTTAGTTTGCAGGCAAAACATATCATACATAAAGTTGAATTAGATTCAGATGAAGAAGGAATGAAAATTGGTGGAAGAAACTTCAGTAACCCACACAGATGACACCAGATTACTGGCTAAAAATACCAATGACATGAAACAACTCCTGAAAGTGAACAAAGAAAGTGAAAAAGCAGTTTACCACTGAACGATAAGATGACAAAAACCATAAGTTCAGAAGAATTACATAGCTTAACCGATGACAGTGGTGAAATGGAAACTGTTAGAAATTTTCTATACCTTGGTTCAATCATTAATCCAAATGAAGACTTCAGCCAAGAAATCAGAGGAAGGCTAAAACTGGAAAGGCAGCTATGAAGAAACTAGACAAGATCCTCAAGCGTAAAGCTGTGTTTCTGGAGACCAATTCCAAGATCATCCATACAATGCTATTCCCAATTACCATATACAGATGTGAAAGCTGGATAATGAAGAAAGCTGACAGGAAAAAAAATTAATTCATTTGAAACGTTGCATTTGAAGAGAGCTTTATGAATACCACAGATTGCCAGAAAGACAAATAAATGATAGATTAAATCAAGCCAGAACTCTAATTAGAACTAAAAGAACCAAAGTGATGCTGTCATTTTAGATATATTGCGAGAAGGCAAAACTCACTAGAAAATGTAACATCCAAAGCTATTTCAGCATTGCTTATGAGGGTAATACAAAAAGTGTACAGTAAATGCAATGTTAACAAGTCAGCATAGGCATTTGAGACACAAGTGTGAAGTCATACATCTTGGTGTGCAACAGCAAATATTAATGCTGATTTCTCAATGTGCTGCTGAGATTTATGCTGACTGAATTACGTCAACATGAAAACTTTACAGGATTTTGGCCGAAAATGCTAGGAAAAGTGGAAGACAAGGAAAAGTGAGGACCAATGATTCAATATAGGAACTCATGGTCTTTAGTTCATAAGATTTGATCAAGACTGCTAAAGATAGGATTTTGGGAGGTCATTAATTCACAGTTCTGCAATAAGTTGGAAGATACTTGATGACAGATACCATGGAAACATCTTCATATTACTGAAGGAACACTTGGAAAAGAGCCATCAATATTCTTCAGCAACACTCTCTCTCTCTTTTTAGCATCCAGCAAAAAGTAATGTATCCTGACAGATATATAGTGTATACCCTCTATTTATAAGATAAAATCAGGGGCCAAAACTATCACAATTACATTTCATGGCTTTATATTCAAATTTGATATTGTTCCCAACTGAACAGCCACAGTATCACAATGTTAATGGTTTAAATCAGGGATTCTCATGGGCTGGATGCACCATTTCATGTGGCCCCCCACTGCCTCCACCACACCAGGAAGTTCCATGTGGTGGAGGAAGGGCAAAATGGCTGTCCGGCCCCTGAAGGCTATCTGAGGGAGCGTGACCCGGTCCCTGGCTTTAAACGGTTGAGAATTCCTGGTTTAAGTAAACTGCAATTTCCATAAGACTTATTCAACCACAACAAACAGGAAAAAGTAGGAGGGTGGTGAATTAATTTAATGTGGCTTGATCATAGATCAACCAGAAATAACCGTCTTGGCTCTCCAGGTTCCAAGTAAATCCTGGCCTGGTGCTTTTGATTCTTAAATTCCTGCTTCCTGTTACAGGGCATTCTGCTTAGAATGTCAATTCGGAAGGCCATGCTAGCAAGTTGGGATGGTGGGGTGCAATGGAGAAGAGAGAAGTACATCAGAACTCTGTCATGCTGCCAAGCCTGTAAATCCTAGCAAGGAAGGATATGTAGAAATTGGGGGGAAATTGGAGGTTTAACAATGAACAAAAGCCCCAACAAGGCAATTTGCTGCTTCTCAACACCTTAGACAACTGATAAACATAATGTAACAAGTGTTTTTAAACAAATCAGAAATGGTTTGTGCCAATACTAACTCTCCATTGTGTTATTATATTTTTGGACAAATCCTAGTTTAACGATATCTGATGATTCTTTTTACTTGATTTTTTAATATGCTCTTACCTTCCTTTGTATTCACTCTCATACTTAATGGCATCCTGTACAGTCTGAAATACATATAGGTATTTGTCCCAAGTATTCTGCATGTACAATTTGTACAGGGTATTATGGAAGGCAGGCTGAATTTCTTGATATAAAACCATTGATAATAAAGCCACAGTAGATAACCATACGGTGAAATCCTCCTTTCCAACATAAAATTAAATCAGCTAATACATACATTAAATCTTGAAAGTTTATTGATGACTCACCTTTTTTCCATGGCTTGGGTGGCACAACAGGACCAGGCTCTATATGGTCATAAAAGTTACTTGTGGCTTTCGGGTCAAAATTCCCTATTAATATAAAGTACAATTAATTCCAATTAAAAAATTATTGAAGTTACTAACTTGCTAAATTTGTATTATTTCTGAGAGAAAGAAATAATGGTAGCCTATACTCTTTTCACAGGTCTTCATTTGTACAGTAATACCTCGGATAACAATTACCTCGGATAACGCTAAAATCGCATAACGTTAAGTAATCTGGGGAGAAGAATTGGATCGAATAACGTTAAGGTCCTATGGGATGGATCGGATAACAACCGCTAAAGCCTGTGCAGTTACAATGTATCTCTATGGAGCTTTAACGTTCTCCGATCCATCCCATAGGATTTTAACTTGGATCGGATAACACTAAAAATTGGATAACACCAAGACTTGTGTAACCAAGTCTTAGCGTTATCCGAGGTATTACTGTACTTTTCTGTTATAAGACCTCCATAACTTAGTGTTTGTATTTTATGGTGAAGAACCTCTAGTACTTTGATCAACTAAATTAGGAGCAAAATACAACTCCCTGGAATACTGTCAGAATGGTCTTTTGCAAATTTGTGTGCTTTTTGTTTTAAATATAGCCTTCTTTACTAGTAAAATTGAAATATACAGCAGTATTTATTCAAAAAGAGAAAACAGACATCGAGCTTTTATTCTACACCAATGATAGAACAGGGCACTAATGTGGGTGAAACCACTAATGTTTGTAGCCTATCATCATACACACACCCTGAAGTACAGCTCTTCATTGGAGGCAGTGGCTCTAAAACTGGGAAGAATATCATCTCATTTTAGGGGAGACCCTCTTTTCCAAGGACATTTTGTGCTGTGAAGGTCTTTTTCAATGCTAACTGTGAATTGGCCAATAAAGTGGCCCATGGTGGGCCTAAGTAGGCCTGAAAGCTACACTGAACTGTTCTGCACAGCAGAAGCCAGTTTGTTTTGGACTTCTCACACACCAACCCTCTCTCAAGATGCTTTGGGAAATATATATACATTTGATTAATTGATTAGATTGTTCTGATTGGCTTGGATCCCAGTTATAGCTAATTTTGTCCCCAGTTTTGCTGGGAGTGGTTTTGAAGCATAAAAACAGATCCAGATACTAGGAGGATGGTTCCACAGTTATGAGATTCTTAGAAGTGCTCTTTATGTGGTGACACCCAGCTCAAGGACTGTTACATGCTTTTCACTTCCTGAGGATGGACAAGGCTACTCAGTGTCTTATGCCAAGTGCTTAATCACAAATCTGATTCCATGGTAGGCATGGGATGGCTCATCAATGTGGCTGATGCAAGATCTATCCTCTATCTAGTGCCATAATACTGGAAGTTGTAACCAATAAAGTCATGGTCAATTTTAATCCCAGACATGTTGTATTATACATATGGCTATTTCAGTGCACTGGCCCGGGAGCCATCCATCACGTTTGCCAACAACTTCAGCTCCAAACAACTACACGCCTGATAAAGAAAATGCATTTAAAATACCTCTAGACTGAAGGAGGTCAATTTCTTTTTGTGTACAGTCAACATTTATCTGGAGCTGCCTGTTCATGCTTCTCAATCTGGTCATTTCCTCAGGCTAGTAAAGAGAACCAAAAATAGAAAACAGAAGAAAAGTCAGCATAGCTAGCTTGCTTAAAGTATGCATATGGATAAATGAAATGAAATAGAAATCTACTGATTCTACCATTTCCATCTCTTACCTCTAGGCAATTACATTGTGCAAAAGATACATGGGCTCAACACACACACACACACACACACACACACACACACACACACACACACACACACACACACACACACACACACACACACACACACACACACACACACACACACACACACACACACACACACACACACACCTTTCAGATTCAGGGAGTATGACAGTAGTACAATTCTCACGCTCTCCAGGATAGTTAAACATGTTTTGAGCTATAGTAGTACAGATGTGCTTTAAAAGATAAATAATTTGCCTGCCCATGTACACCTATGTAACGCCAATGAAGGAAACCATTGTTTTAAAAATAGAATGACAGAATAGAATGATTGGGTTGTACAGTAAAACCTTGGGTTACCACGGAGGTCCGTTCCAACAGCCTCCATCGCAACATGAAAAAATCATAACACAAAGCACGTTTTCTCATAGAAATGCACTAAAATTTTAAAAAAGTCCCGACCAGATCAAAAATAATTTTAAAAATACAACCCCCCCCCCCATGCCAGACACGATCATCCCTCACCCCCCACAAAAGCAACAAAGCAATCTCTCTACCTTTTCCATGCAGCTTGGGGACCTTATCCATTTGGTTCCGACCTGAGGGAGGCATGTGTTGAGCCCATTTTCCTCCCCTGATGGTACAGGGAGAGTCTGGGGACCCTGTCTGCTCGGTTCCCATCTTCCTCCGAGCTCCCTGGGCAGCGCTAAAGCCAACAATGTGCACCTCCCGCAGGCATTGGGATTTTGAGTGAAGAGGGGCTGACCATTTTAAAATCCAAAATGGTGGTGGTCGTCATTTTAAACTCTAAAATGAAGGGTGGCCATTTTAGAATTTAAAATAGCACAATTTCTGGTTGTAAACAAAAAACCAGTAGTAAACAGGGAATTTTTTAAATTAAGTGTGTGGTCGTAACCCGTGGCAAATGTAACCCAGGGCAGCTGTATGCCGGGGTTTTACTGTAAGGGGCCCATGAAGCCATCCAGTCCAATCCTCTGCACAAAAAAATCACCCTGCATCTATCCATCAAACCCAAAACAAGATCTAGGTCAGTGATAGCGAACCTTTTAGAGACCAAGTGCCCAAATTGTGTCCCAAAACCCACTTATTTATCATAAAGTGCCAATACAGCAGGATGAACTCTGTGCTGGGAAGAGGGAGGAAGCACACTCATTGGCTGCTGGGCAGCACGGGGTGAACTCTGTGATGGGGCAATGGCACTCATAGGTTCACCACCACTGATCTAGGTTCTCAGTCTGTTTAAGAAAAAAATACTCCTAATCAAAAGAAAAACAGCAATTTCATGAAATGTCAATACTGACACAATCCTGAAAAATTTGCTGCAGACAGTAGGCTTGCAAAAATAAAATCTCTCTTCCATCTCTCTCTCTTCTCAACCACAACAATGCATATGCTACAGCGAGAAAATCCCTTCATCTGTCTTGGTCTTTGAAAGCCCTTTAGAATCAGGGTTCCTTATTTCCATGTGATGACTTCACAACAAAGATATACACCAGGGGTTCCCAGTATTTTCCCACCAGGGGCCAGTTCCCACCACCGTGCTCAGTTGTGTGGGCCAGAGGCATGGTTGCACCCACTGATTATGTTTTCAACGGCAGCAGCAGCAATCACACCATTTTAGCAGCTTCTTGCACAGTTTCTGCTACTTCCCAGGGCAGTGGGAGGCTTTTTGAAGCATGTTTGCTCCGTTTTGAGATTTTTCACCACTTCTCTGCTGTACTTCAGCAGCCAAACCATGATGGTTTGTGACTTCCTGGTTCTGTGATGGGAACCCAGGCCCTTACTGAAGCTCCCCCCAGCACCAGAAGTCACCAACCACCGTGTTTTGGCTGCCGAAGTGCAATGAAGTGGCGAAAAAAATCCCAAAATGGAGCAAAAATGCTCTGAAAAGCCTCCCAATAACCCTGGGAAGTGGCAGAGGCTGTGCAAGAAACCACTAAAATGGCACAATTGCCACCACCATCATGGTAAGTGATGTATTTCAACTTCTAGTGGTGGGGCGGTTGTAGAGGTGCCCATGGGCTGTAGGTTGGAAACACCTGATATACAGTATCATATTGCATGTTATGCAGTATGGTATGAAAAAAGAGCATGGAACAAATGTGACCTGGTGAATGAGATTAGGAAACTGAACCTTATCAGGTAGTAGGCAGTATAGACATATTCTTGTGATCCAGCCCTCCTCTGACAATGGATCAGGGGGCACTCCCTATGCCCAGTGCAGTTCTGCCTGCACCCAAGCCTGAGGATGTCCTGAACCAGGGGTCTCAGCCCGCACCTGGCCCAAGTCTGTTCTCCCCAGCAGCTGATCTGTCAGATCAGGATTCTGGCTCTGACAAGGGTCAGCCCTCAGTCCTGGAAAGGGCTAGGAAACAGAGACAGCTGAGATGCAGGCTGCCCAGGGCGAGGCACCAAAGAAGGCTCCCAGCTGATACGGATTAGCTGGGAGGCATATAAGCAAGCCTCTTGCAGCCTGCCAGTGTCAGTACAACTCTTGTGCAAAGACTGACATCCTGCCTGATCCCAGACTGACAGTCGTGGCTGTGACCCTGACCCTGACTATTCTGTCAACACTGATTTTGCCCCTGGACACCCTTTGGATTTGACTACTGACTTGGACTACTGGTAAACAGACCTTGCCTTGCCTTTTGGGTTCTGGTATCTGGACTATCCTTAAACAAGACTCACTGTGTAGCGCCACCATGCAGCGACCGTGCTTGCCCAGACGGAGCAGCATAGATATACAGTCAAACCTCACATAAAGAGCGACTTGCTTAAAGAGTAACTCACTTAAAGAGCAGAATTTTCTCTGAATGTTCACTTAACAAATAAAACCAACCGAAAACTCGCTTAACAAATAAATCGAGGTTCACAACCTCCCCCACAATTGGTCACTTACAATGGTGTTTCGCTTAAAGAGCAAACTCGCTTAAAGAGCAATCCTGTGGAACACATTATGCTCTTTAAGCGAGGTACAACTGTATAGCACTATGTAACAGTCTAAGGCCACAACCAGCCAGTTTGGAGGAAATTCAATGATTGGTTTGAGGGACCATAACTTGAACACCCTAACTCCAAATTTCACTGAACTTGGGTAGGATTGAGAGGAGAGTCAGCAGAAGAAACCCCCCACCCCACCCAATTTTGGTATGTCTGGGCCAGTGGTTCCCAACATGGGGCCCACGAGGGGAACTTCAATTCCCAGAAACCTAAATCAGTACATTGACTAATCAGTGCTTTGAGGAATTGACTTAGGCTTCTGGGAACTGAAGTCCCAAAGCCAAAAATTGGGAATTATGGATCCAGGTGGTTTGGGGGCTGAATCATGCAATCCCATCACTCACTGAATTTTCCTCAAACCAGCCGGTGTTTGCTAAGACTTTTGCACAGTACTGTATACAAGTTTTCAGTAAACCTAATAGCCAGAGTCTTACTGGATAGGTAAAACTGCTTGCAAAAGGACAATGGTATAATTCTTCCCTCTGGCATGTAACTAGTTATGCTTCTGTATTCTTGATTTGAGGAAACAGAGGAACATAAGAAACAACAAGCATTGTGCAAATCCAAGAAGATTCTGCTTTGATGTGAATCTTTCTCCCAAGAGAAGACTGTAGTTGCACAATGGAGTAAGGTCCTGTTTTTATGCTAGCTCCTGTCAACTTAACAGTTTGAAAGCAAGAGATTGCAAATAGATAAATAGGTGGGAAGGTAACAGTGTTCCGTGCGCTCTGGTGTCCAGTCATGCTTGCCACATGACCATTGAAATGTCTGCAAATGCATCTTTGGTTCTAAATGGAGATGAGAACCACCCCCTAGAGTCAGACTGGCTTTCGAGCAAGGGAAACCTTTACCTTTACCTAATTATTTTTCAACAAACCCTGCTTACTTACTGTTGGGCTAGAGGTTGTACAACTCACTCTTCTCAGTCGCCTTTGCATAAGATCATGTTCCATGCCATTCACTTCACTTTTTAGTTTCTCCAGCTCCTCATTTTCAAGCTTCAGCTCCTTTGCTAGTCTCTCCATTCTTGCACGTTGGTGTAACAACAAGGCTAGTATATAACAGGGAGAAAAGTCAATGCCATGTACAAAGTTTAGAATCCCATCTCCTAACTTCAGTATATACACAAGTGACCTTTCTAAGAACAGAAAGAGACCATAAACATGCAGTCAAACATCCCTGAAGAAGAGATGCTTCATGCCAACTCAATTATTAACTGAAGAAGCAAAATTCTTCCAGCATAAACATTATTTTAGACCAGGGGTGCCCAAACTACAGCCCGAGGGCCAGATCTGGGCCCCAACTCCAATTCATCTGGCCCTCAAAGCCTTCGTTGCTCCCAGAAATGGAAGTAAAATGCGTCCGTACGGGCCTCTTTTACTTCCGCTTCCGGGAGCAATGAGGGCTTTGGAGCCAGATGAATTGACGTCAGGGGCTGAATCCAGCCCACAGGCCATAGTGTCCAGCCCCCTGAACCACGTCACTGGCCTGTGGCCCAAAAAATTTGGACACCCCTGTGTTAGACAGTAACTAGATGATAATACCATTTCTGGCCACTGCTTCTTTTTGTTCTTTGTTCACTCAAAAATAAAAAGGCACCTGTAGAAGAAGAAAGCTTCTCAAGATGAAATGGCAACCTAATCATTTCAACAGCATACTGGCAGGATTAAACTGCAAAGACAGAAGATACAAAATAGTGGAATGCAAAATATTATGTCCAGTTTCTGATTACTAAAGTCACTTGGTAAAATTAAATGTATTATGCCAGCAAATGTGGTCTTAAAAGATGTTTTCACCCTTTTCAAAAAGTAGCTTTCTCTGCAGATTAGACCACTATGCTCTAAAATGAAATTAGTGAACACTAAGAAACTGATTTTGGAACAAGACAAATTAGGTAACAAAAGTTTCACATGAAAAGATATGCCCCATGTTGATCAACCCCTTAATATTTCAATTTAGAGCTAACATTCAGTCCTAATCTTTTGATTTTATAGTTCTTTCTTTACAACTGTCTTTTCTTCCTGTAGAAAAATTTAAGAGCGCTCTCGAAGCAAAAAGATAGCCACTATGGAATAAATTACTCGACATGCAGAGAAATTGCTAGAAGCAAGAAATACTTTGCATGTGCAAAAAATGCAGAATGTTCTTCCGGCTGCTTATAGTATCATATTAGTTGCTTCTAGGGGAAAATGAGACAACTGGATGCCTGCCAATTGGACGGCATTCAACTTGCTAACAGATCAAATGCGGCAGACAGCCATTTTCCCACTTCCTGATAATTTTGTGATGGTAGTGGAGGAGAAACTTTGTAGTTCAAATAGGGCTACCACATGGAAATCCTTCAGGTGTTGACATTTTTGACTACCCATGAGACTTGGTATCAAAGTGTTATGAATTTGGTGCTGACACTATGCCAGAGTCCTTCAACAAGGTGAACACATTTAAAGGATGAGCCCAGTGAATGGAGAAGGATAACAACGTGCTGTGCATTACTGTCTTTCCAAAGACTTCAGTGTGGGTGGCTACTAGTACTAGCAGTAGAAATATGCATATTGCTGCTTTTGACATAAATCTTTCAAGGTGACTTACAACTAATATCACTAAAATAAAACAATACTTTAAATAAAAATAAGAGTGTCAACAAGCAAAACCTCTTCAATATATTTTCTCACAACGGGCAGGAAATGGTGCTGCACTTGAATGTAAAGATAATTCTAGAAAAAACCCACACACAAAAGTAGGTGGCTGCTGTCCTCCTTATCCTTCTGAAATAATCACTATCACAGAGTAACTGATGGTAGATATGGATATGAAGGAGGCTAATAGAGGAGTATATTTAGTTGGGAATTACTAGAAGTGCAGGCTGAGTTCCAAAGAGGTAGGGAAACTAGAGACCAAATTGGAGAAAACAAAGGAATACCAGAAACAAGTGTATTTCTGTTTCAATGACTACACCAAGGCCTTTGATTGTGTGGATCACAACAAAATGTGGCAAGTAATTAAAGAAACAGAACATCTTACATGCCTCATGAGAAATCTGTACAAGAGTTAAGAAGCAAGAGTTAGGACAGGATACGGAATGACAGAGTGGTTTTGAATAGGAAAAGGAGTAAGACAAGGCTGCATTTTGTCACCCTGCTTATTCAACTTATACATAGATAATGTATAATGCACAATGCAGGGATGGAGGAATCACAAGTTGGAATCAAAATTGCTGGGAGAAACATCAACAATTTATGATGTGCAGATGATACTACCCTAATGGCAGAAAGTGGGGAAGACCTAAAGAAACTCCTGCTTAGGTTGAAAGAAGAGAGTGCAAAAGCTGGCCTGAGACTCAACATGAAGAAAACAAAGATAATGGCAACAGGCCCTATCAGTCCTTGGAAAATAGATGGGGAAGAAGTAGAATCAGTGACAGACTTTACATTCTTAGGCTCCAAGATTACTGCATATGGTGACTGCAGCCATGAAACAAAAAGGTGACTGATTCTTGGGAGACAAGCTATGAGAAACCTGGGGAGCATTGTTAAAAGTTGGAAAATCACCTTGGAAACAAAAGTCTGCATAGTCGAAGCAACGGTATCCCGGTAGTAATGTACAGTTGTGAGAGCTGGACCATAAGGAAAGCTGAGCACAGAAGAGTAGATTTGAAATGTGGTGTTGGAGGAGAATTTTGAGAGTACCATGGACAGCGAGAACAAATAGGTCAAGCTTAAAAGAAATCAACCCCGACTGCTCCTTGGAAGGTCAAATATTGAAGATGAATCTAGAGTACACTAGTACCCCAAATAACGTTATGACTTGGTTCCACAAGTCCCGTCGTTATTCGGTTTTTAACGTTGTGCGATACATTGAACACACAATGTTAAAAAAAGCCCTGTTTCCCTGGAGGCTGCAGGAAGCGAGAACATCGGGATTTGAATCCTGACATTTTGGCTTGCTGCTGCCTCCAGGGAGGTGGGAGAACTTTGGAAACAGCTTGGAGCGGGTTTCCCCACCTCCCTGGACCCGGCGGGGGGGTCAGAGACCCCAAAATTGGTAAAAAAAAACATCCGTTTTTTTTTACCAATTTTGGGGTTTCTGACCCCCCCGCCGGGTCCAGGGAGGTGGGCAGACCCGATCCAAGGTGTTTCTGGGCTTCCCCGACGTCCTGAGCCAGTGCAGCAAGCCAGGATATCAGAGTTCGAATCCCGATGTTCTGGCTTCCTGCACTGGCTCAGGACGTCGGGGAAGCCCAGAAACACCTTGGATCGGGTCCCCACACCTCCCTGGACCCAGCGGGGGGGTCAGAAACCCCAAAATTGGTAAAAAAAACGGACGTTTTTTTTTACCAATTTTGGGGGCTCTGACCCCACCGCCGGGTCCAGGGAGGTGTGGGGACCCGATCCAAGGTGTTTCTGGGCTTCCCCGACGTCCTGAGCCAGTGCAGCAAGCCAGAATGTCAGGATTCGAATCCCGACGTTCTCGCTTCCTGCAGCATAAAAGAGGGTGGGGGAAGTTCAAAATTAGCGCACATCAGCTCTAGGGAGGTCGGGAGACCCGATGCGCGCTAATTTTGAACTTCCCCCACCCTCTTTTATGCTGCAGGAAGCCAGAATGTCGAGATTCGAATCCTGACATTCTGGGTCGCTGCACTGGCTCAGGACATCGGGGAAGCCCAGAAAAAGCTTGGATCGTGTCTGCCCACCTCCCTGGACCCGGCGGGGGGGTCAGAGACCCCAAAATTGGTAAAAAAAAGTCCGTTTTTTTTACCAATTTTGGGGTTTCTGACCCCCCCCCCCCCCGCTGGGTCCTGGGAGGTGTGGGGACCCGATCCAAGGTGTTTCTGGGCTTCCCCGACGTCCTGAGCCAGTGCAGCAACCCAGAACGTCGGGATTCGAATCCTGACATTCTGGGTTGCTGCACTGGCTCAGGACATCGGGGAAGCCCAGAAAAAGCTTGGATCGTGTCTGCCCACCTCCCTGGACCCGGCGGGGGGGTCAGAGACCCCAAAATTGGTAAAAAAAACGTCCGTTTTTTTTACCAATTTTGGGGTTTCTGACCCCCCCGCTGGGTCCTGGGAGGTGTGGGGACCCGATCCAAGGTGTTTCTGCGCTTCCCCGACGTCCTGAGCCAGTGCAGCAACCCAGAACGTCGGGATTCGAACTCTGATATCCTGGCTTGCTACACTGGCTCAGGACGTTGGGGAAGCTCAGAAAAAGCTTGGATCGTGTCTGCCCACCTCCCTGGACCCGGCGGGGGGGTCAGAAACCCCCAAATTGGTAAAAAAAAGTCCTTTTTTTTACCAATTTTGGGGGGTCTGACCCCCCCGCCGGGTCCAGGGAGGTGTGGGGACCCGATCCAAGGTGTTTCTGGGCTTCCCCGACGTCCTGAGCCAGTGCAGGAAGCCAGAACGTCGGGATTCGAACTCTGACATTCTGGCTTGCTGCACCGGCTCTGGACGTCGGGGAAGCCCAGAAACACCTCCAGAGAGATCAGAGGACCCGATCTACAGCTGCAGGGTGGCTGGGGAAGCTGACGGGGACTCCCTGTCGGCTTCCCTAGCCACCCGCCCATGCCTCCGCAGCTGTGGGGTGGCTGGGTAAGCCGATGGGGGAGCCCCCCGTCAGCTTTCCAGCCTCCCCACCCCTGCCTCCATAGCTGCAGGGTGGCTGGGAAGCTGAACGGAGAACCCCGTTCAGCTTTCCACCCACCCTGCTGCTAAGAACGACTGTATCGTGTAACGTTAAAATCGCGTTACTCGATACAAGATGTTTCCGAAAATCTTGTAACGTTATGCGGTTTTAACGATATACGGTACTCGCGTTATACGGGGTATTACTGTACTTTGGACGTCAAATGAGAAGGATTCATTTGAGAAAGCCTTGATGGTGGGAAAAGTGGAGGGCAAAAGAAAAAGAGGGCAGCAGAGAATGAGATGGCTAGATAGTACTGTTGATGCAATTGGGCGGGTTGAGGGCGGTGGAGGACAGGGGTCCCTGGTGTGTGATGGGGTCACAGAGGGTCAGAATTGACTGTGCAACTGAACAACAACAAATTCAGTTGGGTCAGGCCTTGAGATCACATCTGTCTGCCTCTCCTCCTCCATCTCCTGGAATGGCTCCCATCAGGTGGAAGATGCCAAAATTAACCGGCCATAGGTCCTGCTAAAATATATTGCATATTGTAGAGTGGGACAAAGTAGAAAAATAGATATTGTATAAACTAGTTCACTTACATTCTTTGAGTGGTAGAGAAGAGAGAAAAGTATATATCAGTTTCTTTTATGTTACCTATAGTAACTGTGGTGGGGAATGGAGAAAAGGCACCGTAACTGTATTCACTGGCGAATTCAGCTTCCAAAGAACCTCAGGACATAAAAGAAAACTTCTAATTCTATACATGTTTACTCAGAAGCAAGTTTCACTATCCGTGTTTGACAACATAGCTTTTAAGTGTTTCCATTACATTCAAAAGTGTGCAAAGCAATTATTGTTGAAATCACATATGCTACAACATGTAGTGAAATATTTCCACTAGCAAGATGGCAGGCTATCCACATTTCATCCAACTCCCTGTATTTATCCATAATAGTAAGAACAGAACAAACTATGCCAACCATCATCGACTGCAGTAATTTATACAAACCAAGGTGGATAAAAGGCAGTGATTTTTTAAAACTGAATTTAAAAATTTAACAATGATTTTTAAATTTTTAAATTGGACTTTTAAAATAAAATACTTTTTAAAGAAAGTATTTCTAAAGATACTAAATTTTTCAGATACATTATAGTCCAAAGGATACTCATCATGAAATAAGAGCTAGTTTTAATTGTGCAACATGAGGCTGTATATTCATGCAATGTTTACATTTTTTTTTGGTAAACGAAATCAATTAATCCATTCTCAATGTCATGCTCTTTCAAACGCCACTGTAAGATTATTGGGCAATTTTTCTGCACAGTAGATATTATCACAGATGCTTAGTTTTACAGCTCTCAAAACTGTGAATTTGTGTTTGCAGAGATCACATGCCTCTTCTTCACAACAAAAATGTTATAAAATAAACACACAAAGATGAGAAAAAGACCTGAACCCCATTGCTTCTTGGCAATTCTATACACAAATTAAACATTTACCAATTAAGTGCTAAATTGCAAAATTTTTATTGACTAGAAGAAGATTGTTGGGAGTGGAACAGATCTGAACGGGAAGTGTAAGAAGGGAGAGACAAGCAGTAAAAATGAGTGTGAAACTTTGAATCTCTATGTACAAAAACCATGATTTAAATCTAGTCTTACTGATTAGTGATTTCAATTGATTTGATTTAAACCAGGAAAAACACCTGGATTAAGATGACTTTTTATCTGTAAAAATTCAAATAAAATTTCAAGTTGCATTTTAGTTCATCAAGGTTTGGATGGTGGACAACGGGCTACAACTGAATCCTGGCAAGACTGAGTGGCTGTGGGTTGGGAATCCTGTGTTATCTCGGGAACTACCACCTTTGGTTCTGGACAGGGCAGTCCTGCCCCAAACAGACCCGGTATGTAACTTGGGGGTCCTCCTGGACTCGCGACTACTGCTCAAAGAGCAGGTGGCAGTCGTGGCCAGGAGGGCCTTTGCACAACTTCGTGTGATTTGCCAGTTACAGCCGTTCCTAGACCGGGACTCGTTGCTCATGGTCACACATGCCTTGGTCACCTCCAGACTAGATTATTGTAATGCGCTCTACATGGGGCTGCCCTTGGTGACCATTCGGAGGCTTCAGCTGGTCTAGAATGCAGCTGCACGAGTAGTGTTGGGATGCGGGCGTTATGCCCATGCCTCACCGCTGCTGAGGGAGCTGCACTGGCTCCCAGTTTGCCTCCGGGTGCAATTCAAGGTGCTCGTTATTACCTTTAAAGCCCTACTTGGTAGTGGTCCAGGTTACTTGAGATGTCCCAAGGACATCTACCCGGTCCACCAGAGCGGACCGGAGAGGCTCTCTGGTCATGCCATCAGCCAGAGAGGCGCATCTCTCTGGCACTAGATGGAGGGCCTTCTCGGTGTCCACTCCAGCCCTGTGGAACCTCCTCCCGATAGAGCTACGCCTGCAGACAGAGCTGCTGTCCTTTAGGAAAGGAGTGAAAACCTGGCTGGCAGTGGTTCAATTTCCCCAGCCAGTTGGATGGTTTGACCCCCAATACGTCCAAGTTATAACACCTAGCTTTTAATTAAGTTTTTAAGTTTTTTAAAGTTTTTAATTTTTGAAGTGTTTTTAAAATTGTTGGAAATCGCCCTGGGTCCCTTCGGGGAGGAGGGCGATAAACAAATACAAATAAATAAATAACAAATAAATTATTATGCACACAGTCCTGAACATCTTCAGCCAGAAAACACACTATGAAATAGTACAGTATAGTTGATGAAGGGATGGGCAGTTAGTGAACATACACACATATTGCCAGTCTGTACTTCCCACTGGCCATGTCCACTTGCAATGATGGCTAGGAGTGTTACAGTCTAACATGGAAGACTACAAGTTGTCAGTCCTGACTTATGGTTAAAATCTCTATGTAGGCTTTCTGTGAAGACATTACACCACCTTTTCTAGCTCCTCTCATTTATTACAGAAAACAGAAATTCTCATTTACATCAAGCTCCATCCAAGTACCATTAACCTCCCTGTCCGAAAGCAACATTTTAGAAATTCATGCAAAAATCTTTTTCTGCTGTACCATCTGAAATCTATTATCTGGAAATGTGCATTATAGGCAAAAAGTATTACTTTTTATGAAACTATATTGTATGAATATACCACATTATTTTGGGTGCCCTTATCATTTTTCCAAGCCTTTTAAACCTAATAAAATGCTTTAAATTTTATTAAAATTTTGTTCCAAACAAACTTTACATATTATCTACTTTTAATTTGCTAAATAGTTATTCGTTGCACTGCAAGCATTATGTTTATTGGGGCCTAGAACATTTTGAAAGTCCAGAACCACAGTAGAGATCTTTTAGATCTCCCATCATGTGATCGTTTTAACTGGAGACAACATAGACCTTGTGTATGCAAAAAAGTTCCTTCTTAGCCACTGAGGTATGATCCTTGCAATCTTCAATTTAAATGTCTTAACAACACATTGTTAAGAAACTTTTCTCTTTCCTAACTGGCAAGAAACAAATATTGCATCCAACAAAACTTTTCTGCACAATCTGGAAAAATAAAAGTTATAATTCATTTACAAATTTTAATCAGATTTATTGTTCATATTATATTCTTCCATATCCTATTTTAATGAAGCAACTATTGTGTACTTTTATTAGTACATCTCTTAAAAAGGGCATTCTAGTATATGATATGCAATAAGCTAAATGTTTAGATAATTAAAGCAATGGTACAAAGCATATACAGTAATACCTCGGATAACGTTTACCTCGGATAATGCTAAAATCGCATAACGTTAAGTAATCTGGGGAGGAGAATTGGATCGAATAACGTTGTTAAGGTCCTATGGGATGGATCGGATAACAACTGCTAAAGCCTGTGCGGTTACAATGTATCTCTATGGAGCTTTAACGTTATCCAATACATCCCATAGGATTTTAACATGGATCGGATAACACTAAAAATCGGATAACACCAAGTCTTGTGGAACCAAGTCTTAGCATTATCTGAGGTATTACTGTACATAATTTATTTAATCCCAAATCAGCTATTTTGTTTTTTTTAAATGGGCCAATGTTTTCCATTCAAAAAATTTAACAATTTATTTTGATGTTGCAAAACAATTTATAGTCACAGAGCCTCAGTAATTCACAATATTAAAGCAAATAACTGATGCTACTCTTTAAATTCTAAGCCATTGCAAGAGCATCAATACATATGGTCATGAAAGTCACTTATGGAGACTTTAGACTAGCATTGAATAGGGTCAATCAACAATCCTATCCAGTCCCTCCTGCTCTTCTTTTTCGTCCATTATGTAATGTACTGCATAGTTACAGCAATTATTTCTTCTGTATTTATAATAAAAATGCAACAAATTGGCTGAAATCCTGCTGCTAACAGTGTAACTTTTGAATTAAACTGCCTTTGGACGTTATCCGTTACATACTGAGTCGCTCAACTGAGGTACAAGAGATAATGGCAAAAAGTTACTGCATTTGTACACCGTTTGTGTCAGAACAAGACATTATGTGACAACCCAACACGTCAGTCACAACATCATTAGATCCATCCTGCAACCTTCTTTGGTGCTGTAAAGACCAAAATGAGTCATAAAGAACTGCATATGTCTTGAATTTTCTATCTCATGGAAGAAAATTACGTATACAGTATCTGTAAGAAATTCATCAACATTAATACCAATACTGATTAAATCCTTATAGTATTTCATGTAAGCCAATTATTTGGCTTATGAATTTGGAAGACCAGTAGTAGCTTAGGGACATAACACTTTAGGACAGGGGTTCCCAAACTATGGCCCCTGGCGCCAAATAATCCAACCTGCGCCACTCCCAGAGGCAGAAGGTAAACGCACTCATGCGTTATGCATTGATGACAGCCATGGGTGCATTTACAGCAGTGTTTTGTGCATGCGTAGATGCATTTAACTTTTGCTTCTGGTGGGAGGAATCATGTGACCACAGCCTGTGGCGTGGAAAGTTTAGGAACCCCTGCTTTAGGATCTACCACATTTTGAATTTTCTTAACAACAGAGAATAACTGAAGGTACAGCAAGTTTACCTTGAGTATAAGCATAGTCATCTGATCCAGAACTGGAACTCCTCTGGTACTTATGGCTTCCTCTTTCACCGCCAGATCCTGGTACAACTGAAATGGGCTGTATAGGTTCTGGTGCTGCAGAACGTTCTTCTTGGTCCACTAAATTTAAAAGGTTCTCAGCGGGTGCTCTGCCTACTGTAATTTTAAAAACTGCTGGATTTGGCTGAGATACCATCACTCGTTGGGACTGTGTAAGTACACCTGCAGGTCCAGTTGGCTGTGTATATGTTATGTATACAGGATTAACACTATAAGGAGGTTTGGGTTGACCTGACATACTTCTGGAAGGAGAACTTGATGGAGGAGTGGCAGGTGCATACAGCGGGTGCTGGTTCCGCTGGGATGGCTGGCTGCTTATAGGTGAAGGACTCCTATTAACTGCCGTCCCAGGTCTTTGAGGTGGCTCAACAGTAATCTCTATCTTGTTCATGGAGCCTTTAGATAAACTAGGCCCACCATATGGAAGATAAGATACAGAGTGTCCGCCTGGCTTTTGATACGTTTGGGTTGTTTGCTGATACGAATGGGGTAGCACAGTTGAAGGACTAGGAGGCATAAACACATGGGAACTCTGATGGCCTACTTGAGTCGGCTGAACCTGATGCTGAGGTGAGCCAAATGGAGAAGGACATTGAGAAGTAGGTGGTGATCGAAAAGGTGACTGAGGAATCTGGGGCTGTTTTGGAGAATACTGAGAAGGTTGATAGCTTTGTTGGTGTGGATAGATAGGTAATGGATGTGGACTATAATGTGGAATTGGACCTTGCGGTGATGAATGCCACTGTGGACTCTGAGTAGGAGTCTGTCGTCCTGAAGAACCTTGAGATGTCTGCCTAATGTAGAGAGAGCCAGTCCCATAAGGATTGCTTGGAATTGGAGGAAGAATCTGTAAAGCTCTAGGTACTGACTGTCCAGAAGGAAGGTTCTGCGAAACCGTAACAGTTATAGGATTTGTGCTGTACCGAGGTATGTGCATATATGTAGGAGGAGGAGGACCTTGCATAGCAGATGTATTCATTCCAGGTTGTATGGAAGAAGGTTGCTGAGGTGGTTGTGGAGGAGGAGTTGCTGCATTTCTATTCTGGTCATTCATAAAAAATGGATTGTAGTTAGGAGAAGCTGCCACAACAGCTGGAGCAGAATGTGGTTCTTGAACTAAGCATATGAGCTGTTTACCTCCGGTCTGTTGGGGATCAATATGTCCATCACTCGAACTATGTACCAGTGTACGGCCACCATTAAGTTGAGCACCATCCCCTCCATGATAACTGGTATGAGGGTGGATGCCCAGGTTAATATGTAGAAGGCGATTCCTGTTCATTCTGGTATCATCTGGGCTGTGGTATTCCATGTACAGGTATTTGTTACTCTCTTGTGCAAGAACTCGACAACAAGCATCAATGTTGTTGTTGTTCTATTAGTAAAAAAAATAAGTTTTCAATTAAGCAAATGAAATGTACATGCTATAACTCCATGCACATACACTTCAAGCACCAAAAAAACTAGGTTGGTATTATACTTCAGTTAGGATTGCTACCAGAATGAAAATTTCTTGATGAAATAACATTAAGATATTCAGTGAATTAAAACTGGTTACATTTCCAAATAAAGAAAACAATGAACTTTTAAAAAATTACACATACTGTATCTATCTTCAGAGGTATCATATTAAAAAAAATACATTTTCTGCCTGAGGAGAATATCTTCTAAATGAACCCACCAAGGAAAGATAACAAGATTCTTTTATTTTTTTAATCCAACAAGCACCTAAATACCCCATAATAAAAAAGGTAATACTGTACTAATGTTTCTTGTTCAAAACCTTATTCATAAGGCATTTTTCAAACTATGTTTAAAAAATCATACCTAATTCATTATTAGTAAATGAGGTTTAGTTGCAAATCTTAAGGACAGCATGAGTGGGTGAGAAGCATCCAAGAACATCAGCGACATATGTAACCGGTTTTTTAAAAATAGAACATGTTGGCTGGCTCCAACCAAAGCAAACATTTAAGCTAACGACAAGAATCCTGACACAAAAATACATTTCTGTAAATGTAACTGCAAAAGTGACTTGTATTTTTTTGCCAGATGCCCATCCTGTGCCTGGTCACATAATCAAATGTTTTATAAGAGCACAACCAAATTTGCAGTGGACAGATGGTTTGACAGCCCACATTAATTGTGCAACTGTCCATTTACACTCCATGAAACAAACATGATATTATTGAATATGATTCTTTGTTGGCATTGTATAAAGGTTCTCTGATTGTTAATGCTGTATTCAGACTGTGAACAAAAGAGTTGAAATTTTTTTAAAATTCTGGATTCCAGAACAGAATTTAAACTTTACCGTGAGTTTCAAAGAATCTGCTAATGTAATTATAAACTGGATGCTTCTTCTAAGATGGTGCCTGCTGTGACGCATGTACTTCCTCTATAATGGGGGCACCAGGCGGCCCTCAAGTCTTATGTGTCCCCAGGAACATTCCTGTCACCTCCAAGGCCACCTCAAAATTTCCTCATTACAAAATTCAATAAAAGATGCCTACTTCTATCTGTAGAAGCTTCCAGAAGTAGCCATTTTTAAATCAGGGCCTGTAGAATTCCTAACCTCACACCTACCCAAAAAAAGGAAAACCAGAGGTTTTGCTGCTTCCTGTTTGGAATTTTTTAAAGGGAAAAAAAGACTAAAAATGATTTTTATACAGGTAATATTGCTTCAGGTGAAAAATGGAGGAGGGGATTTGTATGTGTGACAGCAGCAAGCTAAAGATGTTTTTTCTTCAACATCTATCCTCTTTCACTGATTTTAGTGCATGCCATTAAGCAAAGGTATAACGTTTGAAGAAGCCAGTTAAAAACTTAAGAAAATTCTGTTAACCAATACAGTATGTCTTGCATGTTTTAAGAGCCTTAACTATAAACTAAATTTTAACTGCTATTCTGCTATTTATCAGGCTTATGTTTTATGATATTCTTGGAAAGCTTAAGAATTTCTAAGCACCCAATGCGAATTACTCAGTTATTTCCATCATCTACTTAATATCAGAGACTGTGATGGGGTGGAAGAGAAAGATCCTTTAAGGTACATTTCCACCCCACCACACACCCGCTGGCTGCCAAAAGCCGAGGGGACTGGAATGGGGTTGAAAAGAAAAACCCTTTAAAGTCCAATTCCAGTCCATCCCACTGCTGCTGACCATCAGGAGCCAGGGAGGGCAGGATTAACGGGGCTCCTAGCGGTTAGTGGTAACCACTTAACCGCAACAGCGGCCAGCAGCTGGGAGGAGGGGCTGTTACTGGCATATAAGATGCACTCCATTTTTCTGGTGCATTTTAAGGGGGGAAAGTGTCTTTTGTTGTTGTTCAGTCACACAGTCGATTCCGACCCTTAGCGACCCCATGGACCACCGTCCACCAGGCACCCATACTCCACCATCCTCAACTCGCTCATCTCTATGCCCATTATGTCTACAATACCATCTAACCATCTCACTTTTGGCCAGCCCCTTCTTCTTTTGCCCTCAACCTTTCCAAGCATCAAAGCTTTCTCAAGCAAATCCTCTCTTCTCATTTGGTGTCCAAAGTACTTTAGCTTCATCTTTACTATTTGACCTTCTAAGAAGCAGTCAGGGTTGGTTTCTTCTAAGATTGACCTATTTGTTCTCCTTGCTGTCCAGGGGACTCTCAAAACTCTCCTCCAACACCACATCTCAAAGGCATCTATTCTTCTGCGCTCAGCTTTCCTAATGGTCCAGCTCTCACAACCATACATTGCCACCGGCAATATACGACTGCAAATACGGTAATTAATTCAGTTGGTTTATTAGAGGTTAAGACTATCATAAACCATGAATTCTAACCAAAATGTGTTAACATGTAACATGAAACAAAGGATTATGGCATGTAGGATGCACGTTTCTACACTGTGCCAGTGCTGTTCTACTACACTGGAGGAAGCCACACTGGTGCTCACTAAACTGATTTCATTCATGAATTATTGTTTTCTAGGTGTGCATTAACATAAAATGTAGTACTATTACAAAGAGAAGTAGATTTCTTTTGATTCTCACCCTCTTCCATCATGGAAAGAGGTTTTTATCTTTCAGAACAACAACAAAATTAATGCTTTGATCTCACTGGCTTCTCAATGGACTGTTTTTTTAAAAGATAAATCACTATTGCCTCTCTTAACACCTACCTGGAGCATACACTGAGATACCACACTTTCTGGAATCTCAGGGAAACGCTGCCGGAGGTCGTGGAGTACCTGCATGTCAAGTTGCTGGCTGCTGTGCGCCATGCCAGATGAATGTTGCATCTCAAGACTCACAGGAAGTAGTCAACAAGCTTCCCAGTGGTTATGATCTTCTGATGTTTTAGTCATCTTCTAAGGTGCAAAGACAGTAAAAAAGAAAGAAATCACTGAATAAAATTTTGTAATCACATACTTTCATGCACAAAATACTAGCATGCTAATTTGATATTTCTTAAGATTAAATACCTTTGTCATTTCATTCAGCACAAAACTCAAAACCAGAGAGGGAAAGAAGCAACCTGCTCCAGCCCTGGGAAAAAATTCAAGTAGGCCTAGTAAAAAGTATTCTTTGATAACTTTCCTATTTTAAACTTCTAACAAGAAAGTTTGGGAGCAGTAAATCTCTATTCAAGATAAGGAGAAATGTAGTAAATCAGATTTCCAATATATAGGTAAAGGTAAAGTCACCCTTGCTCGAAAACCAGTCGTATCCAACTCTAGGGTTTAGTGATCATCTCTGTTTATAGCCAAAGAACCAGTGCTGTCTGCTTCTGCAGACACTTCTGTGGACATGTGGCAGGCATGACTAGACACTGAAGTGCACAGAATGCTGTTTACCTTTCCACCAAAGTGGTACCTAATTATCTACTCTGGACCCACAACAACGGCCTGAGGAGAAGACTCCATGGCCTAGCAGTGGCTGAGAACATCGCCCCTTCCTCTGGACCCACAACAACGGCCTGAGGAGAAGACTCTATGGCCTAACAGTGGCTGAGAACATCACCCCTCCTCTAGGCCCACAACAATGACCAGAGAAGACTCCATGGCCTAGCAGTGGCTGAGAACATCACCCCCTCCTCTGGGACCACAACAACGGCCAGAGAAGACTCCATGGCCTAGCAGTGGCTGAGAACATCGCCCCCACTCTCAAGAGTTCTGGAGAGAGAGACTCATTAATTGATTGTAACTAAACCAGAAGTTTTGAGTCACCTTAAGGACTAGCAATTTTTATTTAGCATACTTTTTTAGGTCTACAGTTCATGAAATTTTATTATGAATTGAAATGATTAGATCTGTAAAGTGCCACAAGATACTCTGTTGATTCTGTTATTTCTCATAGTGATTATTAGTAACAACATATACTTGTTGCTGTTTAGGAGTATCATATGACATCTTGCTGTGATGGTAGTGCTGCTCATATGCAATGCCCAATTTAGGAACTGTTTGTATCGGTATGATAAAGGCAAGCTGGTAAAGAACTTTGTTATCTAACCCTGTTGCATAAGAATGCAACTCGTGCACAAAGGGATAAAATGTTGCTGCTAGGCTGAAGCCTGAACTCACCACTCATTTTGACTGTCTTTGGAGTTTCTACCCTATTTTTGTCTTCCCAACTTAAAGGTAAGCAGCTTTTTAGACAGGTGTTTCATATCTCTATTGCTCACTGCTGTGGGATATGTTTCCTACTGTGCTTGTGTACTGTGGTGGCTTAGTAGTTAAGACGTTGAACTTGATGACTGGAAGGTCAGCAGGTGAATAGTTTGAGACCCATATGATGCACATGGAGTGAGCTTCCATTTCCGTCCCAGTTCCTACCAACCTAGAAGTTGGAAAGCAAGACATTTCAAGTAGATAAATAGGTACCGTGTTGTGGGAAAGGTAGCAGCGTTCTGTGCATTCCAGTGTCCAGTCATGCCTGACACATGACCACAGAAACGTCTACAGAAGCAGACAGTGCTGGCTCTTTGGCTATAAATGGAGAGAAAAACTAGAGTAGGATATGACTGGTTTTTGAGCAACATGTTTTCTGGATAAAGTATGTTTTCTGCGCAGTATGGAGGAAAGGAACAGACAACTCACTCATGGAAAGAGGTTAAGATGCAAACAAACACAATCTGCATTTTCAACATTTCTCCTTTGAAAGTGACCATGCTGATCAAGTTTTTATTCTGCATGTGCAAGAAAGCCATTCCTTAAAGCACTGGTTTCATTAAAGCAAAAAAGGCAAATTTGATACTTATGACAATTTGCAGAACAAATTTAAATTTCACAGAAGAGTAAACTTTAACTATTTTTACATTCATTTTTCTTAACAAGGTCACAATTTTTTAATTAATATTTTAATTGGTTTTTCAAATGTCTTCATATAACAAACAAAAAACCACCCATTAATTATACTGAAAAGGTGTGTATCAGCAAATGCCTATGCGAATCTCTCAATCTGCTGTAATTCACCAATAAGATTTTTGTCAACTGCATTACGCTAGTGGGATACTCACTAAGACTTTGGCTTAGATTTATTATACTAAATAAGATTCCTATTCTATCAGGGATTGGATTATTTTCTCCTCTGCTTGCATCATCATATTTGCAATGAGATTGGATGTACCAGACAAGTAACCTAACTCCTGTTTTTACCAAATGACTCCACACTGAAATAAAAGGAACAAACAGTTAGTTTATGTTGCCTGAAACCCAGTACTGTAGTATGTCACATCTGCAGTAAGCCAATTAAATCAGTGGAGATTTCATGAATCAACTGCTCCATACATTCCAGCCAGAGGAGAGTTACCTTAACAAGATGGAAACAAGGCTGACTGAAAACAGAAGAATTCATACTATCTCTATGCTGATCCTTTACTTTTTTATATTTCTTTTGTCACTTGCTGTCCTACTGCTAGGACAGCAGGTCTTTAAAAGAAGATGATCAAATCTTAACAGGAAGGAAAGAGGGAGGGGAGCAAACCCAGGCATCAGGTGTGGAGAGAAAAGGATTCAAATGGTTAACAAGCTTCAAGCAAGGTTGATTTCCTCCCCTTTCTCTGATAACTTGTTTATGGCTAAAGCAGATAATTAAACTGGGGAAATCTAACTTTCTGAGTGCAATGTTAAAGTAAATAAATATCCATTCATATCCTTTCCCCCAAAAATTTAGTCACACCTTATGTATGAATACCTATCCTGAAAAAGCAAATTAACCTTGGCTTCACTATGTTTTGGATTTTAACTGATGAATTAATAAAACATTATTGGTTGTAGCCATGGATAAATGCTACATGCTGACCTCAGATATTCTATATGACCTGGGACACGAGGACATTGAGACAAGACTAGTCAGCATGACTGTTCTTGCCCGCTTATATCACCAGAGAGCAGAGAATGAAATAAGATCTATTCTTGCTCACCACCAAGTCCCCTAACTTTTTAGCTGGCTATCTTTTACTTCTTAAAGATGCACGTAAGGCACATATGTTATATATTTCTGAATTAAACATGTCACAGACCAAAGCATACAAATTCAAGTTTAATCAAGATGCATTCAGAATTTCTCCAATCCAAAGGAATTTACTAGACAGTAGCAAACACATCTTACTGAACCATAGTAGACAATCAGAATGTTTGCTATAAAAGCATGTTTGTGGACAGCTGACTAGATGGTTTTATTCTTCTCTGTTTGTCCGACACTCTCAGCTAAAAACGCAGAACGCCGTAAGATACAAAATTAATAAAAATGGTTTAAGTGATTGTTCAATTCAAAGAATACTTCACCCTCTTATTTACTCTTGCCTTTTCCCCATAAATTCTCACATCAGAAACTGGCATTGCGGGTCCATCAAAACACAGACATTAAGTGCAACTTGTGATACATTACCAATGTGATTGTGAGTCCTGATCTTGGTTACAAAGCATGCTGTGTAACTACCATAAGAACTAAGATTTCGTTAGTACCACACAGAATCCAGTTTACATACATTTATAAAACCTAAAATGATGCTATCCTTAAACTTAACTTCTTTTGCTTTTTATATTTAGAGGAAAATATATTTATGTGCACAGACACATAGAGAAAAAGACTTGCAAACTTTACTACAAAAATAGCTAAGTATTAATAAACATGCTCCGATATACAGTATCACACAAGAAATAAAATGAGTCAAAAGTATAAACAAGGACAAAAAGAAAGAACAACATTGCAGCATCTTAAGTAATATCTGCTATATTTTAATGTGAACTTTGGGGGATCAAATCTACTTCTTCAGACCATGCTCTGATGTGATGCTGAGTCAGACCAGTTAGCCAGGCACTGTCACTGAAAGCACTCATGTAAGGCCTTCTTTTTTGTACTAATACCTGAAGATGCAGAGATAGACAGTTTCTGGAAATGAAAAACCTCTGTCTGGATAATCGCAAATGATTTTTATGCAACTCCTGTGTGACCTTGAGCAAGCTGCAAGTCCAAGGATGTCCCCAAAAGAAGGGTGTATGATAAACTACTCTGCGTACTCTCCACCTAGAAAACCATGAAAAGTGTTGCCACAAGTCATTATTGACTTAGTAACACAATGGTGCAATTAAATTTTTAAATAAGTCATGCTGGGTCATAATCGTTCCCCGACTCCCAGCACTGCATTTAAACCATGCCTCTTTACCATTTAATATACAATAGCTAAAAAACCTGGAAAAATGTTTTAGGGGAGGAGTCAATGCATAAATAAATAAATTTCATGTCAGAATTTACTCTGGGTTGAAAGGATTTTTGCTGGAGAAACTTCACTTAGGGGATGCCTGAATGAGGCTCCTTTCATGTCCCTAAGATCCTATAATTTAAAATATAAACCACAGACATCAACAGGTGCTAGCAACTTTTCTCTCCTGTAGCTCTTTCAATTATTACTTTAAGTCAGGGATTCTCAACTTGCTGTATGGATGCGGCCCACGGTGCCATTTCATATGCCCCCCCCCCCCACACAAAAATTCCACATGGTGAAGGAAGGGCAAAAATGGCCTTCTGCCCCCCAAAGCTGTCTATGGGAGCATAACCCGGTCCCCAGCTTTAAAAGGTTGAAAACTCTTGCTTTTAAGTTCTTAAAAGTTATGTAATGTTACATTGTATCATGGGGAAGAAGACTTTAACTCATTAATGAGTCAACTAACCACCTATGGTATAAGATTCTTCTTTGGTTTATGTGGCATGGGAAAATTGTGAAGATTTGAATTCTCTCCTGCCACCACAAACAACCAGCACAGTATTGTATAGTAGTTGAACAGAAAGGGTAGCAACATTTTGATTGAACCTCCAATATTTCATGACAATGGCTGAAATCCAGTAGTGGTTACACGTACTGAAGTGTAGGCCCACTGAATCAATAGAACTTACACTGGTTTTAAGTCATGAGATCTGTAGTTCACTGTAAGCCACTGGTGACTTGCAGTGAACTATCTAGTCCTCTTGCAGTAAAGTTATCTTGGTATCTTCAGTTATGAAAAACCAGATTAAACAGAGGATGCACTGGATCTATTGTAGTGCAACTACAGCATTAAGAAAGACATCCGGGCCTTTTAAGTACAGTGGTACCTCACTTAAAAAGCATAATGTATTCCATGGAATTGCTCTTTAAGCAAGTTTACTCTTTAAGTGGAACATCATTGTAAGTGACAAATTGTGACTTCTTGGGGAGGGGTGTGTGAGTCGGGACTGTGAAACCTGATTTATTTGTTAAGCGAGTTTTTGGTTGGTTTTATTTGTAAAGTGTGGTGACCATTCAGAGAAAATTCTGCTCTTTAAGCAAGTTACGCTCTAAGCAAGGCATTCTTTACGTGAGGTTTTACTGTATTTATATTTGCTCTGTTTCTTCTTGTACAGAAACACTTTTCTGTGTACACAAGATGAGAAGAAGAGTGCTCTAAAATTCAGCAATAAGTTTCAGCATGTTGACAAGGCAGGCCTTGAGATCACTCAAGATTTTCTGTCTCCAAATCTGCCAAAACCAAAGGAGCAGCATCATACTGCAGCCACTATGCTGGAGACACATGAAAACAACAACAACAACAACAGCAACTAATACACGTATTGCAACAGTAACAGGAAAATAATACTGCCACTATCACTGCCATGCAAACACATGAACAGGTGTGGCATATCCAAGCAACCTGAAAACAGCCTCCAAAACAGACTAAAAAGTTTTGTCACATGTGTAGGTGTCGAGAAAGACCCACACCCAGAACACCTATTCAAAATTTCTACCATGTCCTTTCTACCCTGTCTCCAGTCTAACAATGCAAAACTGTGGAAGATCTTATCTACTTGGAAAGAGTTGTTTCAAGAAATGTAACTCAAAACCAGCTATGATTGTACATATATGTACCAAGTAGAAGAGAGCTTGCCATAAGACACATGGCCCTTTCCTGTTCTTCCACAAAAAGACCTCAAAAAGAGTGGTACCCCAACACTCAGCACAAAATACCCTCTTTAAACTTCACCTAATTCACAAAAGCCATCTAGCCTTGAGGAACAGCAGTTCATAAGGCAATATGACCAGATATCTATCTATCTATCCAGCCAAAACATTAACCTGAGTCCTCTTCTCACATCTGTCTAGTTAACTATATATAGATCTCTTTATATAAATAGATATAGATGGATATATAGTAGATATAGCTATAGCCATCTAAGACAGATATCTAGATATAGAAATGTAGATAGATATAGATAGCTATAGCCATCTAAGACAGTTATCTAGATACTGTATAGATATATAAATGGATATAGCTATAGCCTTAAGACAGATATCTAGATATAGATATAGAGATGGATAGATATAGCCTTAAGGAAGATCTCTAGATATAGATGCAGTTGTACCTCGCTTAAAGAGCATAATGTGTTCCACAGGATTGCCCTTTAAGCGAGTTTGCTCTTTAAGAGAAACACCACTGTAAGTGGCCAGTTGTGATTTCTGGTGGGGGTGATTGCGAAGCTCGATTTATTTGTTAAGCAAGTTTTTGGTTGGTTTTATTTGTTAAGCGAAGCGAACATTCAGAGAAAATTATGTTCTTTACGCGAGTTACTCTTTAAGCGAGACACTCTTTATGCAAGGTTTGACTGTATGTAGATGGACAGATATAGCCTTAAGACAGATATCTAGATATAGATAGATATAGAGTAGATATAGCTATCTAAGACAGACATATAGATGGATAGATACAGATATAGCCACATAAGACAGATATCTAGATAAAGATATATAGATGGATATAGATACAGTCGGATACGACTGGCTTTCGAGCAAGGGAAATCTTTACCTTTACCTTTAGATACAGTATAGCCTTCTAAGACATATAGCTAGCTATCTACAGTATCCAGCTAGCTAGCTAGCTACAGTATCCAGCTAGCTAGCTATCTACACTATCCAGCTAACTAGCTATCTACAGTATCCAGCTATCTATCTATCTACAGATCCAGCTAGCTAGCTATCTACAGTATCCAACTATCTATCTATCTACAGTATCCAGCTATCTATCTATCTACAGTATCCAGCTATCTATCTATCTACAGTATCCAGCTATCTATCTATCTACAGTATCCAGCTAGCTAGCTATCTACAGTATCCAGCTAGCTAGCTATCTACAGTATCCAGCTAGCTATCTACCTACAGTATCCAGCTAGCTAGCTAGCTATCTACAGTATCCAGCTAGCTAGCTATCTACAGTATCCAGCTAGCTATCCATCTACAGTATCCAGCTAGCTAGCTATCTACAGTATCCAGCTATCTATCTATCTACAGTATCCAGCTATCTATCTACAGTATCCAGCTATCTATCTACAGTATCCAGCTATCTATCTACAGTATCCAGCTATCTATCTATCTATCTACAGTATCCAGCTAGCTATCTATCTACAGTATCCAGCTAGCTAGCTATCTACAGTATCCAGCTAGCTAGCTATCTACAGTATCCAGCTAGCTAGCTATCTACAGTATCCAGCTAGCTATCTACCTACAGTATCCAGCTATCTATCTATCTATCTACAGTATCCAGCTAGCTAGCTATCTACAGTATCCAGCTAGCTATCTACCTACAGTATCCAGCTATCTATCTATCTACCTACAGTATCCAGCTATCTATCTATCTATCTATCTACAGTATCCAACTAGCTATCTATCTACAGTATCCAGCTAGCTATCTACAGTATCCAGCTAGCTAGCTATCTACAGTATCCAGCTAGCTAGCTATCTACAGTATCCAGCTAGCTAGCTATCTACAGTATCCAGCTAGCTATCTACCTACAGTATCCAGCTAGCTAGCTAGCTATCTACAGTATCCAGCTAGCTAGCTATCTACAGTATCCAGCTAGCTAGCTATCTACAGTATCCAGCTAGCTAGCTACCTACATTATCCAGCTATCTATCTATCTATCTACAGTATCCAGCTATCTACCTACAGTATCCAGCTATCTATCTATCTACCTAGAGTATCCAGCTATCTATCTACCTACAGTATCCAGCTATCTATCTATCTACCTAGAGTATCCAGCTATCTATCTACCTACAGTATCCAACTAGCTATCTATCTACAGTATCCAGCTAGCTAGCTATCTACAGTATCCAGCTAGCTATCTACAGTATCCAGCTAGCTAGGTATCGACAGTATCCAGCTAGCTAGCTATCTACAGTATCCACCTAGCTATCTACCTACAGTATCCAGCTATCTATCTATCTATCTATCTACAGTATCCAGCTATCTATCTATCTACAGTATCCAGCTAGCTAGCTATCTACAGTATCCAGCTAGCTATCTACCTACAGTATCCAGCTAGCTAGCTATCTACAGTATCCAGCTATCTACCTACAGTATCCAGCTATCTACCTACAGTATCCAGCTATCTATCTATCGAACTACAGTATCCAACTAGCTATCTATCTACAGTATCCAGCTAGCTATCTACAGTATCCAGCTAGCTAGGTATCTACAGTATCCAACTAGCTAGCTATCTACAGTATCCAGCTAGCTATCTACAGTATCCAGCTAGCTATCTACCTACAGTATCCAGCTATCTATCTATCTATCTATCTATCTATCTATCTATCTATCTATCTATCTATCTATCTATCTACAGTATTCAGCTATCTATCTATCTATCTATCTACAGTATCCAGCTAGCTAGCTATCTACAGTATCCAGCTAGCTAGCTATCTACAGTATCCAGCTAGCTATCTACCTACATTATCCAGCTATCTATCTATCTATCTACAGTATCCAGCTATCTACCTACAGTATCCAGCTATCTATCTATCTACCTACAGTGTCCAGCTATCTATCTATCTACCTACAGTATCCAACTAGCTATCTATCTACAGTATCCAGCTAGCTATCTACAGTATCCAGCTAGCTAGGTATCTACAGTATCCAGCTAGCTATCTACCTACAGTATCCAGCTATCTATCTATCTATCTACAGTATCCAGCTATCTATCTATCTACAGTATCCAGCTAGCTAGCTATCTACAGTATCCAGCTAGCTATCTACCTACATTATCCAGCTATCTATCTATCTATCTACAGTATCCAGCTATCTACCTACAGTATCCAGCTATCTATCTATCTACCTACAGTGTCCAGCTATCTATCTATCTACCTACAGTATCCAACTAGCTATCTATCTACAGTATCCAGCTAGCTATCTACAGTATCCAGCTGGCTAGGTATCTACAGTATCCAGCTAGCTATCTACCTACAGTATCCAGCTATCTACCTACAGTATCCAGCTATCTACCTACAGTATCCAGCTATCTATCTATCGAACTACAGTATCCAACTAGCTATCTATCTACAGTATCCAGCTAGCTATCTACAGTATCCAGCTAGCTAGGTATCTACAGTATCCAACTAGCTAGCTATCTACAGTATCCAGCTAGCTATCTACAGTATCCAGCTAGCTATCTACCTACAGTATCCAGCTATCTATCTATCTATCTATCTATCTATCTATCTATCTATCTATCTATCTATCTATCTATCTATCTATCTATCTATCTACAGTATTCAGCTATCTATCTATCTATCTATCTACAGTATCCAGCTAGCTAGCTATCTACAGTATCCAGCTAGCTAGCTATCTACAGTATCCAGCTAGCTATCTACCTACATTATCCAGCTA
Organism: Furcifer pardalis; assembly: GCA_030440675.1. NCBI lineage: Eukaryota > Metazoa > Chordata > Lepidosauria > Squamata > Chamaeleonidae > Furcifer > Furcifer pardalis. Next base: position 47,754,028 of record CP126895.1, read on the forward strand.
TCTATCTATCTATCTACAGTATCCAGCTATCTACCTACAGTATCCAGCTATCTATCTATCTACCTACAGTGTCCAGCTATCTATCTATCTACCTACAGTATCCAACTAGCTATCTATCTACAGTATCCAGCTAGCTATCTACAGTATCCAGCTAGCTAGGTATCTACAGTATCCAGCTAGCTATCTACCTACAGTATCCAGCTATCTATCTATCTATAGTATCCAGCTATCTATCTATCTACAGTATCCAGCTAGCTAGCTATCTACAGTATCCAGCTAGCTATCTACCTACATTATCCAGCTATCTATCTATCTATCTACAGTATCCAGCTATCTACCTACAGTATCCAGCTATCTATCTATCTACCTACAGTGTCCAGCTATCTATCTATCTACCTACAGTATCCAACTAGCTATCTATCTACAGTATCCAGCTAGCTATCTACAGTATCCAGCTGGCTAGGTATCTACAGTATCCAGCTAGCTATCTACCTACAGTATCCAGCTATCTATCTATCTACAGTATCCAGCTATCTATCTATCTACAGTATCCAGCTAGCTAGCTATCTACAGTATCCAGCTAGCTATCTACCTACAGTATCCAGCTATCTATCTATCTATCTACAGTATCCAGCTATCTATCTATCTACAGTATCCAGCTAGCTAGCTATCTACAGTATCCAGCTAGCTATCTACCTACAGTATCCAGCTATCTATCTATCTATCTACAGTATCCAGCTAGCTAGCTATCTACAGTATCCAGCTATCTACCTACAGTATCCAGCTATCTATCTATCTACAGTATCCAGCTATCTACCTACAGTATCCAGCTATCTACCTACAGTATACAGCTATCTACCTACCGTATCCAGCTATCTATCTATCGAACTACAGTATCCAGCTAGCTAGCTACCTACAGTATCCAGCTAGCTATCTACCTACAGTATCCAGCTATCTATCTATCTATCTATCTATCTATCTATCTATCTATCTATCTATCTACAGTATCCAGCTATCTACCTACAGTATCCAGCTATCTATCTATCTATCTATCTACAGTATCCAACTAGCTAGCTGTCTACAGTATCCAGCTAGCTAGCTATCTACATACACAGATAGACACACACACATACACAGAGGGTTCAGGTTTACCCTCAGCTCTGCCCTCTCCCCTCCCTGTGAGTAGAGCGCAGGGGCAGGTAAGCCCTCGCCACTCCATCCCTTCTTCTGTGGGGCTCGCATCCTACTCTCCCCCCACCCCACCCCACCCCAGAAGCCTTTATCCCCTCTCACCGCTGGCAGCGGGGCCGGTTCCAGGAAGGCCATCTCACGCGCGCGCCCCCTCCTATGCTGGGGCAGGAGAGGCCGAGGAGGCCGGCTGTGCGCCCCCCCCCTCTCTTCTCCTCCTCCGCTCGCTTTGGGGGGAGCTCCGGCCTTCCGGCTTCGCTGGAGGCGAGGGGGGCGTCTCCGGGCTGCCACTAGCGGAGGGGAGGGTCCCGGGATTGGGGGGTGGGTGGGAAGACAACCGAGGGAAGACCGCGAAGCGTTTCCGGGATCTAGGCGCCACCGGCCCCGCCCAGGGTCGGGCGGCAGGGTTGAGGCTGCCCGGCAGAAGCCGAGGGGAGGGACTTCCCTTTCCCCAAATAAATGCATTAGGGAGGAGGTGGTACTAAAGCCCGACACCTCCGGCCCATGGGCGAATCTCTTCTGGGGGGTCCGCCATGTGCGGGGTGGGAGGAAGAAGTTTTGGAAGTGGGAGCCGTCTTAGTCTGGTCATGTCAGAGAGTAAACGAGAAAATGGCAAAATTACAACAACAACAACACCGTTTGGGTGACAAAGCAGGGGTGCCCAAACTTTTAGGGCCACGGGCCAGCCAAGTTGAAAGCCGGTCATTATGGCCCGTGGGCCTGAATCCGGCCACTGACGCCAATTCATCCGAAGCCCTAGTCGCTCCAGGAAGCAGAAGTAAAATGCGCCCATGCATAGTTTGGGCACCCCTGCCTTAAAGACTTAACCAACCACTGTATCTTAATAATAAACTCCTGCCAACCTAGCAGTTCGAAAGCAAGAAATGGCAAGTAGATAAATAGGGACCACTTTGGTGGGAAGGTAACAGCGTTCCATGCGCTCCGGTGTCTAGTCATGCCTCCCACATGGCCATGGAAACGTCTGCAGAAGCAGACAGCGCTGGCTCTTCGGCTTAGAAACAGAGATGAGCACTGACCCCTAGAGTCGGATACGACTGGCTTTCGAGCAAGGGAAACCTTGCTAAACCTTTTACTAAACAGAACAGAGGGGCTGCAGTGGTCCAAGTGGTTAAGACGCTGAACTCGCTGGCTGGAAGGTCAGCAGTTCGATTCCAGAGTGCTGCATGACAGAGCGAGCACCGAGCTCCATCCCAGCTCCTGCCAACCTAGCAGTTAGAAAGCAAGAAATTGCAAGTGGATAAACAGGGACCGCTTTGATGGGAAGGTAAACAGCTTTCCGTGCGCTCTGGTGTCTAGTCATGCCTGCCACATGTCCATCATAGAAACGTCTCCAGACGCAGACAGCAATGCCTCTTTGGCTTTAAACAGAGATGAGCACTGAACCTTAGAGTCAGATATGACTGGCTTTCCAGCAAGGGTGACCTTTACTTCAAAGAAAACAAGCAGTGGCTTACTAGTAAAGACGCTGACGTTGATGACTATGACAGCTGAAAATATTGGAAGGTTGGCAGGTCAGTTCGAGACCCGATTACTGCACGATGGAGTGAGTTCCCGTTTCTGTCCCAGTTCCTGCCAACCTAGCAGTTTGAAAGCAAGAAACTGCAAACAGGTAAATAGGTACCACTTGGGTGGGAAGGTAACAGCGTTCCGTGCACTCCAGTGTCTAGTCATATATCCATGGAAATGTCTGCGGATGCATATAGCGCTGGCTGTTTGGCTATAAACAGAGATGAGCACCAAACTCTAGAGTTGGATATGACTGGCTTTTGAGCAAGGGCAACATTTATCTTTACGGAAACAAAAAAAAAATGTTGTGGCACTTCATCAGGCTTAAGAGTGAGACTTCATGGCATCAATTTATACATATCAGGTACAGAAGCACGCACTGGTTGGCTAGCATAACATAAGTATACAGATCAATTTGGCTTTTTGCAACTGGTAATAACACAAGATCCCTGATTGGGGTTCAGATTTGCTGTAGTTTATTAGCAGATGTGTAATGCCACGATGTTTGTTTTGCATCTATCTACTAACCAATTGCAACTGTACAGAACCAAACTTCACAGCAAATTTGAATACCAATCAGGAACCTTATGTTCTTGCCAGTTGTAAAAAGCCACACAGATTTGTAAATGTACTGTATATGTTCTGCCAGCCAACCCGTGTGTACCTCTGTACCTGATTTTTATAAATAGATGCCGTTAAATCTCACTCTTATGTCTGACAAAGTGGACTTGATCCACGAAAACCAGCATTAAAATGTAGCAGTGTTTAAATTGCCACCACGTTATAAAGACGTTAACTATATTCTTTTCAGCCAAATGTCCTCACTAAATATTGAGTGTTTCATATTATGGAAATTATCAAAGCCTATGGTTTCTGTTACCTTCCACTTATACAGTTGTACCTCGCTTAAAGAGCATAATGCGTTCCACAGGATTGCTCTTTAAGCGAGTTTGCTCTTTAAGCGAAACACCATTGTAAATGACCAATTGTGTGTGTGGCGGAGGGATTTCTAACCCCAATTTATTTGTTAAGTGAGTTTTAGGTTGGTTTTATTTGTTAAGCAAAGCGAACATTCAGAGAAAATCCTGCTCTTTAAGCGAGATTCTTTAAGCGAGGTTTGACTGTATAATAAAGACCCCAAAGAGGTCATTGGACTCCTTTTTAGCCTTTCTTACAGGTCAGAAAAGTTCCTTGTTAACTCTCCTCCTTGGGTTAAGATCCAAGACTTAACAGAAGCTAAAAATCAGGAAACACGATCCATAACAAGGAGCAAGTTATTGGGGCTCCTTCGGAGAGAACTTCCCATGGCAGGCAGAAGTGCAACCGGTGCAACCACCTGATTCAGGAGAAATGGCTCGCTTCAAAAACCCTCTCCATGTATGGATAGAAAAAACAGGAAATATGTATATACTCCTTCCCCGACATTTTCTTTCTTTTGCAGAGAACTTCAAAGAGTTGCCTAATAACCAACCTCCCTTGTTCCATGTATTCCAATGTATTGCCTCTACATTGCTCTTACATTGGAGGGGTTGGTAGGCTAAGCCAGGGGTGCCCAAACTTTGTGGGCCATGGGCCAGATCCGGCCTCTGACACCAATTCATCCGGCCTGCGAAGCCCTCATCACTCCCGGAAGCGGAAGTAAAATGTGCCCGTATGGAATTCAGGTTTAGATGTTGGGTTTTACGGGTGCATTCTGCTTCCAGGAATGATAACGGCTTTGTGGGCCGGATGAATTGGCATTGGGGGCCAAATCTGGGCCCTGGGCCGGAGTTTGGGCACCCCTGAACTAACTAAGTACTGCCATCAGGAACCTGAAGTGCAGTGGGAAAACCACCGAGGTTCTCTAGCCCCTAATAAAGACACTGCCCAGTTCAGGGAATATCATGGGATACAATAAAGCAGCTGATTGGAAAAGGAGACGTGGAAAAGACAGATTGTGAACGTGTAGTTTAGAGCGGTTTAAGGCGGGGGGGGGGGGACCCAGCGTCTAAACCTGAGTCCTAGATTACAGTTCCTCAATGTCCTGGCGGGGTAAGATCTGGGGAGAGGAGCTCGGGGTTTCTGGGAAATGTAGTTTCCACTCTGTCAAGGTAGGATAGGTCTCGCTTTTCAAGGCAACTTCCGGCAGGCTTTGCGGCGCCCGGATGTGAAAGTCGGCGCAAGGATGGGCGCTTCTAGACAAATGTGTATTCAAGTCTATGGTCGTGGAGGACCAACTAAGCTTTACTGGAGAGGAACCAAAGTAGCCCTGCAGGAGGAACCCCTTCCGTTCCTTTCGGCGTTTCTTAGCGTTGTTTGCTCCAAACTACTTCGATTTGTATTGTCGCTTCAGTGCCTTCATTTGCAGTTCTTTCTGTTACACACCGTACTCCTTTTTACAGTGGCATTGACAGCTATAAAAGCTGGCTGGATAGCTCAGTGGTTCCAGTGATGGGATGTAAAGGGTTCCCACCAGTTTTCCAGAACCGGTAGTAACTTTTCCCAGTGTCCAGGAGAACCGGCAGCAGCTTTTGGGGGGAGCCACCTTCGGGGCTTACCTTTTCACTGGTTCCCCCACTGCGCATGCACGCCAAGCACTTGGTGTGCATGCATGCCTACACTGCTTGGCGCGTATGCACGGCCTCCTTGCTGTCCTCCCAAGTGGGGAGGAAGAGAAGCTGTTAGCCTGAAGCTCCCTATAGCCTGCTCCCCAGGTGTGTGTGTGTGCTTATTTTATTTTATTATTATTTTATTATTATTTATTTATTTTCTTCGGCCCCGCCCACAACATCATGATGTCATAATGTTGGTTCCACCCATGACGTGACGTCAGCTCCACCCACACTGTGATGACGTCACGGTGGGGTAGTAAAAATTTTGACATCCTGTGATGAAATGAGGCCCCAAGTTTTCACATGTCCAACATGGAATTTAGTAGGTTTTTAGTCTATTGAACACTGAGAGGGCCCAAAGCAAGTGAGGAAGAACGTGGATTCATCATACATCCCATCACTGTTTAGGTCTCTTGCTGCAGCGACACAAGTTGGGTGTTCTATTCCCCAGAGGGGGCGTCTTCTGGAAGACGAGCCAGCCTTTGCATCCTTGGCCAAGCTGCACGCAGTCCCAGGGTGCCTCTCGAAGAAAGGAAGGTTCACCCACTTCTGAGTACCTAGAAACAGCCCTGAAATAAGGTTCCCCAAAAGTCAAATTTGGCTTGAGAACATATTATTTACAGCTCTAAAGTGCTCGGTTTTGATATCCCTTGTAAGCTTTAGGTCAGGGTGGCCAAAGTTTTTGGGTGGTGGGCCGGTCATGTGGTTCAGGGAGCCTGCAGGCTGGATCCGGGTTCTGACCAATTCATCCAGCCCGCAAATCCCTCGTTGCTCCCGGAAGCAGAAGTAAAATGTGCCTGATGAATGGGCATGTTTTACTTCCATTTCCGGGAGAGATGAGGGCTTTGCGGACTGGATGAATTGGTGTTGGGGACCAGATCCACCCCACAGGCCATAGTTTGGGCACCCCTGCTTTAGGTGTTATAGAAAATGAGAGTGGGAAAGGTGCAACTTCCTGAAGCACTCTTAAAAAACCCTCTGTATATGAACATGACTCTGAACTTCTGAGTTTATTTAAGAACAAACCTGCCTCTAGCCATCTTTCTGAAGCCAAGAATCCCCATCTTCCTTCTGTCTTAACACTTGTGAAATGAGAAGAAAAGTCAGCCTTTCCTCGCTGCCTTTTATGTCACTCATCCAACGAGGAGTCCTGGCTTCCTAGTAATATAGTAAAACTATAGTTGACTATCCCCCTAAGTTGACCTAAGAAGTAATACAAATTGCACAAAGACTTAATTTTCCCCCACTTAATTCCCTCCCTTTTTTCAGAATTGTTAAAAAAAAGCCAAAAGAAAAATGAAACATACACATACAACACAGACACATGTGAGTCATGCAATTAACAATGGATCTAACCATTGTGAAAGAAAAAAAACAGTTAAACAATGTTTAGGCAGAATTACGTAACAGTTGTATGAAAAAGAACCTGGTTTTAATTTTTTTGTCTTTTCTGTAAGCAAGTTGACTGAAATTTTTTGCTGTTAATTGAGTCTTGATGGTGAAAAGAAAACCAAAAGAGCTGACATAAAAGGAGAAGGTTGATCTTTTGCATTTTCTAGAAAACAGTAGCCAAAGAAAGATGGCAGCACATTTTGGTGTCAGTAAGGCCACAGTAAGCAATATCCAAAAAACATGAGTATCTGGAGAGATATGATAAAGGAAGTGGAGATTTACAGCAGCAAAGGAGGAAAACACAGGATGAAGTCAATGAAGCCACCTTACTTTGGTTCAAACGAATGAGGGCTATTAAAGCCCGAATCTCTGGGTCAATGATCCAAGAAATTGCTAAATTTTTTTGCAAAGGAGCATGGGGTATCAGATTTCCATGCATCTAGAGAAATTTGAAACTCTAACACGAGATCTCCCTGAAAGTGTTGTGTAGTGAATATGATAATGTTCCAGTAGAAGTTGTAGATTTTGATGAGTTTGTTGCAATGAATGACAATGTGGCAATTTTCAATAAACCTGACTCAGAAGCAGTTTTCCAATTAGTATTGACCGAGATACAACACAGCGGAAAAGTGCTGGAAGCAACTGATGAAGCAGAAGAATTAAGCGAGGAGGACACAGAAATTACAAATATTGTATTCCAAAAGAAGAGGATGTTGGTCTTTTAATCTTTTATCTTTAAGTTGTTTTTTAAATTTTAATTATTATTGAAATATGTTGATTTTTATAAATTTTAAAAACGTTTTTAATTTTTATAATTGTAACTTTGAAGTTTTTGATAATGGGTTCGGGTTGTATTATGTTATGCTTTTATGATGTTGTAAACCGCTCTGGGTCGCCCTGGTGAGAAGGGCGGTATAAAAATGTAAATAACTAAATAAATAATTTGCTGTGGGGAAATGCCTAGTTATGCTGAATGGTATAGTCAACAGAGTGCTTTCTCTGCTTACCTTCATAAATAGAATAAAAAACAGACTAAAATGGACCCACCCACCCCCCGAAAGAATGATCAAACAATACATAAGTAAATGCATACTTCCCTCGTGCTTTTGCTTTATAGCTCAGGGGTGGGTAAAATCTACCCATCCAAAATTATTGAATTTTAACTTCCAGTGTTCCTCTATGCTGCTATACTGGCTAGGTTGATTGGGAGCTGTAATCTCAGTACTGTCTGAAAGACTGCATTTTGCCCACACCTGTTCAAGAGAGCAAGGATTACACCAGTCCTATGTAGCTACCTGGGACTAGGTTTTGTGGTTAGACAGGGTATAGGATTGAACTGTATAGGATTGAACTGTATGGGATGAGACACACGTACTTCCCCTCCCTAGTTCTCCCTCTTGGATCAAATTGTAAATTGCATTTTTCTCTGCCAAAATTTTAGGAGTTATAATACTATTCAGCAGCACAGATCTTATCAAAGTTTATCATCAGTTTCCATCCAGCCTAGTCAAGCTTGCCTGACAGATTACGAACTGGCATAATGAAAAGTTTTTATACAGATGTGGATCAAAGACACATCACAGATGGAAAATTTCAGGTGTTTAGATACCAGACATGTCAGGCCATGCGTTCTACATAAACATGGGGAGCAGTGAGAGATGAAAGACTAGTCTTGAAAAGCTTGTTTGTTAGATGGCTGCTTCCATTGTTTGCTAATTCCATCCAACACTAACAGACACTCCTTTCTCCACCATCTAACACTGTTCAGAAGAGATCACTAGTGGTGGGCAGTAACAGGTTCGCAACCCCACCAGCAAGGGGGGTTTAGCAAAATTGGGTGGCCTTTGGGCAAGGGGTTGGCGAAATTGGGTTGCTTTCGAGCAAGGGCAACCTTTACCTAATAACAGAAGATCCCTGATTGGTATTCAAATTTGACGTCAGGTTTTGTCCCTGCAAGTGGTTCAAGGTCTCCCTTGCTCAAAAGCCAGTCATATCTGACTCTAGGATGCAGTGCTCATCTCCATTTACAGCCAAAGAACCAGTGCTGCCTGTGTTTGCTGATGTATACATGGCCATATGGCAGGCATGACTAGATTGCACATGATGTAGGCTCCACCCATGACATAGGACCACTAGAGATCACCACCCCCTGGGGTCAGTATTCTGGAGGCAAAGGGGTTGAGGGAAATAGATGGGATGGGGGAAATCTCCTTTAGTAAGCCTAGAAGACTTGGCTAATATTTTAGCAAACAATATTTTTCAACCGTTTGCTGTAAATTTTCTAACATGGATTTAGAAAGGTTCCTTGGGAGAAGAAAGATTTGGAAATGAGATTTTAGGATGAAGAAATACCAGAAGGGAAAATCAGGGTGCCTCACTGAAGTGAGAAGCATATATTTGTAAGTAACACAGAGCCCACGATCAACTGTTATCTCCATAGCAGGCAGACAGTTTGTGGCCATAGCACCTGTTGATGCTCCATCAACCTGTTATCTTAATGAAGCCTGTCTGAAAAAGTGTCTAGGATTGGGGTATTTGCTGAGCATTTAACTGGATCTGCATACATACAAAAATGCTCTGGAAATGAACTGTCAGTTCAATCTACCACATTGGCCATATGCACAGAGCACAATAGCATTCCTTCAGAAATAAGTCAAATCTCCCAGTCCAATTCTAAAGTGTCAGGATAGGAGAAGGAAAATAATGTTCGCTGATGGTAAAAGAAAAGGTTCCCCAATACTTTAGTTCAAACCCTGCTTATCTCCCTTACCCAGTGTGGTTATATTTTTAAATGAGCATTTTAAATGCAAAATACTTTTTAACATCTGGCTAATTTGTCCCATTTAGATGTACAAATAGAATCAGTAGAGTCTGTGACCAGAAGTAGTAAAGAAACTTGGCAGGACACTGAATACTGCAATCTCTCCTATTTTTCTCATTTTAGTCATCTCTAATTACTCTACGGGACTGCAGTGGCTTAGTGGTTAAGACACAGAACTTGATGACTGGAAGGTTGGCAGGTCAGCAGTTTGATACCCGTGTGATTCATGATGGAGTGAGCTTCCGACTCTGACCCAGCTCCTGCCAACCTAGCAGATCGAAAGCAAGAAATTGCAAGTACAGTAGATAAATAGGTACCACTTCGGTAGGCTGCGGTGGCTCAGTGGTTAAGAAGCTCGCTTTGTTAGCTGGAAAGCCGGCAAGTATGCAGTTTGAGACCCAGGTACTTCATGATGGATCTGTCCCAAATCCTGCCAACCTGGCAGTTTGAAATCAAGAAATTATTATTATTATTATTATTATTATTATTATTATTATTATTATTATTATTATTATTATTATTATTATTATTAAATTCAAATTTATATGCCGCTCTCCTTGCCGAAGCAACCCAGAGCGGCTAACAATGTTACAATAGAAAACATAATATACATATAATATAACAAGTATAATACAATCAATGTGGTCGACAAGACCTTCATAAAAAATAATAAAAATATATATATAAATACAGAACAGTCAAAGAAATACAAAAAACAATAATGGATATACAGTACAAAGCAATAGGGAAAGTCCTCATCCCTTATAAATATTTCAATTATTAAATATACATTTAACTGGAGAGTGGTTGGCCGTGGTTCAGCTGTGGCGGTAATAGCGGGACTGGCGTCTCTCTCTCTCCAGGCCGGACCGGACGAGGAGCCGAAGTTCGTTGGGGGCGGCGGCAGGTCTTATAGCCGCCCGCCCGCGCCGCGCAGCAGCTGGGCTCACTCTCTGGGCCGGGCCGGACGAGGAGCCGAAGTTCGTTGGGGGCGGCAGCAGGTCTTATAGCCGCCCGCCCGCGCCGCGCAGCAGCTGGGCTCACTAGTAGATAAATAGGGGCCACTTTGGTGGGAAAAGATCTTGGGAACATGAAAGGAGCCTCATCCAGGCGTCCCCTGAGCAAAGTTTCTCCAGCAAAAATCCTTTCAACCCAAAACAATTTCTGACATGAAATTATTATTACTACTTCAGTAGGAAGTTCAACAGCATTCTGTGCATTCCGGTGTCTAGTCATGCCTGCCACATGTCCACGGAAACGTCTGCAGATACAGATAGCAATGGCTCTTTGGTTATAAACAGAGATGAGCACTGAACCTTAGAGTCAGATATGACTGGCTTTCAAGCAACAGTAACCTTTACTAATTTCTCCATACCATATTGTTTGAGTTGCATAAAGGAAGATGTATTTCATGTAAATGTTTGTGGCCCATTTCTTTATCTGCAGTCTATATAAGTACAGTACTGTACTGTATATGACAAATAAAAGGTTTTAGTCTGACTTAGGTCTCATCTGACTTAGGGTTTTCAAGGTAAATGAGAAATTTAAGAATACCCACCCACTTGAGTTTCCATGGCTTATTGTGGGGTTGATTGCAGGTCTTCTGTATCCCAAGTCCATCACTCTATCTACTACACCACAGTTTTACACCAGTCTTTAAGGCAACATAGGGCACTGTTGTTTTTCCTGCAACAGATTATAGATAGGCAGCTCTATCCAAATTCAAATATATGCCAGCTTCAGTGAGTAGGGAATCGTAAATGCTTCTTCTACTGGCACAGCTGAGCTTGACTGGTCTCAGATTTGGCAGCACAAATGGGTGTACTAGCACAAAAGCTGTGCAGGCTGAGATTATCTAACAGAAGAGTAAAGAAAGGACAGGATTTCTGAAGCAAATAGAAAAGAATAAGAAAGAAATAATTATCATAATGGTAACAGCTTTGAGATTGGTTATTGTTAAAAATGGGAAATGATCTATGAATTTGAGCCAGATTATTGTTTTAAAGCAGGGGTTGACAACCTTTTAGAGTCATACTCCCTCAGGCAGTTGAGGGGGGGGGGCAGACTGGTGGTCCCTCCACCACTTACGACAGCCGTAAAAGAGTCCGTGGCCGATTCCGGCAGTGGCGTGGCAGCTGAAGCGAGGGCAAGGGCCAGATTATTTGGCTAGAGTGGAAGGCATAGGTTGCCTATCACTGGTTTAAATAGATATGAAATACTCTATAGCAATAAATGATACATTGACTTATGAATTAAAATTTCAAAAGAGATATTTTAAAGACTGATTTTAGACAGAGATGGGGTGAATTTATTGAATATGTGTTAGTGAGGGGTAAAGGAGTAAGGCCCGGGCAATAATATTTAACATTTTAGAAAGAGGGAACAAGCATATACAGGTACATGAAATGTTGCATAGAGAATAATTACTGTATAAGAAGATGTACTGTACAGTGTCTCACTAAGGTGGTGGGTGCACGTGGTAGTTATATAAGTTTTTTCTTTTTATGTTATGTTAGTTGGGGTTTTGTTTGTTTGTAATTATGAGGGGTTTCATATATATTTTGTATAAACCTTTTTAAAGTAATAAATCAACAGAATAATTTTAAAAATAAAGGCAGAGAAGCAGGGGAAGAATTGTGTTATGTCACATCCAACCACTGTCCCGACATAAATTTATGCCACATTAGTGTGGTTCTAAGTAATTTTCAAAATCCCTAGGATGGGCAAAGTTTGGATTTAGCATAGCCTCAGCTTGCCTAGTGGTCTAGTAACTCAGCCATTTTAGCTACTTAGGGTTGTGTTCTAATGTAGCCAGACCTTTGGAAAAGCAATTACTGTATAAGTAACGTAGTAAGATGAGATTTCACGGGATGAGAGTGAGGCTATACTCTACCCACCTCCAAACCTCACCAAGTGAGTTGAACTTCTTGAAAAGCAATATATATGTTCATAACTGAGAAATTGTGTTTAAATATTTTTAAGTCAAGTATGCAGGGGTGGTGGTTGACTATTGATTTATTGATATGTTGTGTTTAGGAACTTGTAACTGTAACTATACATGTGTGTAAACCACCCTGAGTTGGCTCTGCCAAGTAGGGTGGTATAGAAATTTAAATATAATAATAATAATAATAATAATAATAATAATAATAATAATAATAATAATAATAATAATAATAATAATAATAATAATAATAATAATAATAATAATAATAATAATAATAATAATAATAATAATTTTTTCCACCTTCAGCAATCCAGAGATGGTAGACACTATAATGATAGAGCACTGAAATATTCCATAGAGTAAATGAGCATAAATAGCTGACACAACACACAAGGTGTATTTTGCTTAGCTACTTACACTTTGCCAACTCGGTAAATTTGGGGACTCTGGAGCACATATATGAGAACATAAATAAAGTTGTACATAAGTGTCTTATAATGAAGTGCTGACAGCATTCCAGGGAGACCACTTTTGTTTTCCATATTCTAAAGCACTCTGTAATTACGTTCCATAACAAACTAAGCATAGGAGAAAATTGCCTCTATAAAAAACAGGACAACTGAAAAGTGTATTTTTGGCTCTATCTACTTACCCATCACACTTTGGACTGCAACTAGTAAATGAGTTCATGGAGCTGCTAATGAGACATTCCCCATTGTTTTCATTAGATTTTATGAGGTGGAAATCCCAATATTACATGCTATCCTCTCCTATTGGCTCTACCCTGTCCAATTTCTTTCCCTTTATTTCACACTTCATCTCATATAATACAATCAGGAATTTAATTCTTCCAGTATTTTTTGTTTATTAAAAAGTCACAGCTAACAAACACATACTGGCTACAATCCTGTTGCTTAGCATAGTAAATTGTCCTCGCATAAAGAGCGCCTCACTTAAAGAGTAACTCGCTTAAAGAGCAGAATTTTCTCTGAATGTTTGTTTCGCTTAAGAAATAAAACCAACCAAAAACTCGCTTTAACAAATAAATCGAGGTTTGCAATCCCCACCCCCACCAGAAGTCACAACTGGTCACTTACAATGGTGTTTCGCTTAAAAAGCAAAGTCGCTTAAAGAGCAATCCTGTGGAACACATTATGCTCTTTAAGCGAGGTACAACTGTATTACCATAGGCCCCACTGAATTAATGGAGATATGGTGTGTCATTTTCTAGGTGTAAATGCCTATACTGGCTTCATCATTGTATTTTCCCCTGTAGCACCAGGCAGTTGGCATAATGTAAATTTAGATTTGGATAGGCTACGCAGACTCCCTAGAAATGTTTGACTCATAGTTAACAATAGCTTCAACCAAAAGGCCAGCAGTGAATCATTATGGGGAATGTAGTCTAGAAATTTCTTCAGAGCTACAGTTCCCCACCCATACAGATTTTTTAAAAGGCGGAACCAAATGTGTGCTTTATTAAAAATGAGAAAATAAATTATGATGACAAAGTGATGTGTTAAGATATATAAGAACGTCTAAGAGACATTGTGGGGTGCAGAGGTAGAGCAAGGTCACAGGTACTAACATGTTCTCATTGTATATCTCAATTTTCTGGATTAAAAGTAAGACACTGACAGAAAGCATCTAAGAAATGTAGAAAAAGGGCAAATGACTGATTTTGTTTATTTCAGTGTCTGTTAGGTCAGCTATATTTTACATTATTTACGATATCACAAATAATAAATATCATACATATTAACAGTGGTCTCAACAGTATCATCAATGCACAAGAAGGACGAAGCAGGGGGGTGGATGAGACTCTCAGGCGACTTAACTTTAGTGCTCCAGAAAACTGCATGGAGGACTCTGGAAGCTACAGTTCCTTTCATGTTCTTGTACCGTATGCAGTGTTGAGCCCGGATGAACAGGATGACAGATCTGAAATAGTCTTCAAAAGCTTTCTGATTTACTCCTGCAACATGCACAGAAAATCTGCTGTTGGAACATTCCTGGTCGGTGGCTAGCCAGCAGGGTCCCTAATCACCCACATCACTCTCCAGTTTTATTAAACCTGCCTAGTTCCCAAAACTAGCCAATGAGAAGGCCCTCTCTCATGACCTCACCAAATGAGGTTAGGAAGGTGGTGGAACGGAGATAAGGGTCTCCCCAGAATCCTTCAGTCTGTACCCAAGCCATGAAGGGCTTTATAAGTAATAGCCAGCATTGTGAGCTGAGCCCAAACACAGACTGGCATCCAATGAAGTTGTTGTAATACGGAAGGGGTAGTGTAGAAATATGCGTAATAAATAAATAAATAAATAAATAAATAAATAAATAAATAAATAAATAAGGAAGTAACCAATGGCATGAGCAATCTGCTTGCAAATTTTTGACTCAGCTGAAGTTTCCTAACATGGCTACCACTGCAAACATTTCTCTGATGTTTCCAAGCACTCTTCAAAGCTAGCTCCATGTAGAGCATACTGCAGTAATTCAGATGAGATGTAACTAAGGCATGTGTCGCTGTGGCCAAATTGAACATCTCAAGGAATGGCACAGCAGGTTCTCAAGAAATGGCACAAGTGGGACAGCAGGTTTAATTGTAAAAGCTGGCCTTGTGCATCCAAGATCAGGGTAAAGTCAAAGAGCACACACAAGCTGTAATCTAGATGGGGAAGTATAACCCCATCTAGTAAAGATTGAACCCTTATCAGCTGATTTGCATTGTGGCTGACAAGGAAACTGGATTAAGTTTCATTTTGTTAGATCTCATAGTGTCCATTACTGACAGTAGGCACAGAACAGTTTCTTTGGAATCAGATGAGGAAAGATAGAGTTGAGTATTATCAGCATATTGATGTCACTGAACCCCATAACTCTGACCTACATCTCCCAGTGGTTTAATGTAAATGTTGAATAATTTGAAGGCCAAAACTGAACCCTGGGGAACAATGGCTAGGGTGTCAAGCAGGATTCACCTAACACCACTTTCTGAGTTTTGCAGAGTGGTGTGCAAACTCTTCACAGTGGTCCACTAAATGTTGGGGATACTTCAGCTAGAAACGATCCCAATAAGAAACTGATCAGTCACACTACAAAGAGCCATATAATGTTTTAAATAGGAACTTTAAATAGATTTTAAAATTTTGTTTACAAGTATTTTTTTATGTGCTGTCAAATCAGAACTGTCTTGTAGTGACCCTAGTGGAGCTTTCAAGGTAAGTGACCTATTTAAGCAGTGTTTTTTCCAGTTCTGCGCCCCCATGGCGGGGCCAGAGAATGAAACCCAGGTCTCCTGAGCCCTAGTCAATTATTCTGCCCATTACACCACACTGGGTACCCCACAACAAGCACAGCCATGAGTAAAAGGGTATGTATTGCTGCGTTTCCATTAACTAACTTTAAGAATAGAGTTTAAAATGTTTGTGTGTTCCACTACAGTAATACCTCGGATTACACTAAGACTTGGTGCCACAAGTCTTGGTGTTATCCGATTTTTAGTGTTATCCGATCCATGTTAAAATCCTATGGGATGGATCGGATAATGTTAAAGCTCCATAGAGATACATTGTAACCGCACAGGCTTTAGCAGTTGTTATCCGATCCATCCCATAGGACCTTAACGTTATTCGATCCAATTCTCCTCCCCAGATTACTTAATGTTATGTGATTTTAGCGTTATCTGAGGTAAACGTTATCCGAGGTATTACTGTACTTGTTTTACCAAGTGCTCAGAATGTAACTGATCAGCTACAAATGAGAGAATATGCTACATTCTGCACTGTCCTCCCCCCACTTTTTTTTTTTTTACCAGGAATGAGACTCAGAGGCAAGCATAGCGTCATTACTCTTCAGGCCAAATCTCAACATTGTGCTCTTGGTGTTCAGGTCCTCTAGGATGTCTGTGCTTATCACACACTGGCTAGGCCTGATTAAATTACGTTGTTTACAGAGGTACACATGCAGCACTGCAAAGCTGAAAAAGATGGTAATAACTTTTTTTTTTAGAAAAATATCTGAACAGACAACTTGAATGCAAAGATAATTCTGTAGCTCATTTATCTAAACGGGGACCACGGGGACTTTATCGTATGAGTGATGAGGAGTCAAAATACTGAGAGCAGAGAGATCTTAACTCACATGATGGATAGGCAATTGCACTATAGTATGACAGCCCCCTGTCTCAGGTCTCAACTCAGTAAAAGAGAAAAATGTTTCTGAAGTGAATGTCGATCGCAGAAGAAAGAGAGAATTTCTTCTAGCTTATTATGCTGTATTCTCCCTGGCAAAATCCATTTATAACAACAGAGGTCTACAAGACGACCTGGTGATATAAAACACCTTATTTTAAGGGTTTACTCTATAATACTGTATTATACAATTAATCAATCTCTATTTTAAAGATTTGAAACATGACACCACCACCCCAAAGTCAACAAAATTTATGTATGAACTTCCAAAGTACACAACTTTCAATGTTAAGTTTCAGCTCTTCATATCTGTAAAAAGAAATGCTGGTGGGGAAAGTATTGCAATGATTTCCAGATGGACTGAGAAGTTAGGAAACAATTTTCCATATTAAAGAAATTAGGCAGAAGAAAGCATAACCGTCAGGTGCCACCATGATCACTACAAATCTTTTCTGAGTGAAGTCCACTGCCTATGCTAAGGTTATACTTCAAAAGATAATATACTTGGCTCCTTACATGCAAATTGGCAGCTGCTAAGAACAGAATGCAAAAAAAGCATGCTGCAGCAATTTCTTGAAAATATTCATAGAGGGGTGCTGTATGCCCTCAAGATCTTTCTCCTTTCTGCTCCAGGGAAGGCAGTAGGAAAAGTAGAACTTACTACATGCATAGAGTCAGAGACTTACTGAGTTGGAAGGGGCCTATGAGGCCATCAGTGTCTAACCCCCTACTCAATGCAGGTATCCAAATCAAAGTAGATCTGACAAATGGTTGTCCATTGTTCTCTTGAATCCCTCCAGCATAGGGTTCGTTCTCCAGTCCTCTGATTAACTAGGCTTAATTTTATACGTTACTTGGACATTTTTTTAATAAAACAACGACACCCAGAATGTGAATAAGTGAGATGCATGTTTAAAAGCTTGATGGACCTTGTGCATATGAGAAAAGTACCTTCCTTTATATCCCATTTCGGAGAGAGAGAAAAGTATAATACCTTTAAGACTAATGTACCAGGAGAATAGCTAAAATTGTACATTCTAGTAATGGAATGTATGTAAGCTTCTTTACTATGATGGTACATTTTCATCCTAAACACTCACTGATGGAGGGGAGAGCAGGTTAGACAAAGAATCCACCCAAGTGTCTTTCAGGTTTGCCGAGTTAAAAATGCATGCTTTTTGAGTATTAACTAACATGATTGTTGGGGAAGACTTTTAATCAATGGACTGTTAAGGATTCCATTTGGCTTTCAACATGTAATCCCTTTATTCAATTTTAAACCGCAGAGACCAAAATCCAATTGGAGGGAAACCATGCATGGAAGGGCAAAGTGTAGCAGAGCTGCTCTGCTTGTTTTAAATTGAAGCTTTATAATCCATTGCTTTTGGAGGCCCTGGAAGGCAGAAATGTGATTTTAATAAACAGAAAGGGAAAAAAATAGAATAAATATTAATAGGTTACCAGGCTTGAAATCACACTTCTCTTGTGTGTTTCCTACAACAATCTTAAATGTCCTAAGGATGTTTTTAATGTATTGCTCCAAGTAGTTCTAATCCTCCTGTCTGGCCAGGTTATCCTGCTATGGCAATAGAGAGTAGGCCCTACTGCCAACGACTCAACACCAATCATCAGGTTAGCTAACCTGACAACCCTGAGGGCTAATGGCCTTGGGTAGTGAAGTCCACAGGAAAGGGTGATGGTTCCCAAGTTGATGAAATCCCCCTTGAATCCATCTTAATGTAGGGCAGCAGCTTCAGCAATACAGCTCTGGGGCCAATGAGGACTTTATGTGTCCAAAGGGCCCAGGATCAGAAAGTGACTCGTGGAATTATTATTATTATTATTATTATTATTATTATTATTATTATTATTATTATTATTATTATTATTATTATTATTAATTGCATTTGCTACCCCACCCCAATCGGGTGAACCCGACTCTGTGCGGCTTACATCAAGGTTAAAACATAGGATAATCTATATTAATACTATTTATAATTAAAACTTAATGTTTAACTCTAAAAATCATAAAAAGTTAAAACAGTGTACAAGCTGCACATAAATTATAAAATTCAGACCCAAAGGGTGGCAATCCATTAAATAAGCCACCTAGCATGAGAGCCCACGTTCCTGGGTCCCCAAACTTGTCCTGCCAGCCAGGTTTTTAAGCCCTTCCGGAAGGGCAGGAGCAATGTCTGAAGGCGCAGCTCAGTGGGCAGGAGGTTCCAAAGGGTTGGGGCGGACACGGAGAAGGCCCTCCTCCTAGTGCGGGCGAGGTGCGCCTCTCTTACCGATGGAATAACAAGGTCAGAATAACAAGCAATGCAGAAGGTAAATGGAAGACAACTGCATTATATTCTCAGGAAAATCTTCATGGCTGATCACCATGATGGTAGGGGGTATTTTAAAGAATAAAAATACAAACAAAGAATGAAATATAAAACAAAGATGTACAATACAAACAAGGAAAACCAAAACATCAAGATATATTTTTAACTAAATTCTTCCCAAAGAGTGGCCACCAGGGGGCATAGCCCAGCTTGTTTAGTGTACCTGAACTTCACATTTAATAATAAAACATGTTTGTAGAGGCTTGGGGAACATATTAATGTTTCTAATTTACAGCCAACATTTCACCATCATTGCCTTGACTGACTTATGCCTAGTTGCTGCTTTTTTGATATTAATTTAAAAACTTGTACATTGATGGAAATAAATGTTAAATGTGCTTTAAAAACCACAAAGCAATTTATTTCACAATCAAATAAAACCCAGAGATGAAGCCATAAGCAAAAATAAATCAAAGCAACTAAAAATAAATACTGGTAATTCCATGTTTTACTCAATTCAGTTGTTATCCCTTAAGGCAGGGGTTCTCAACCTGCAGCCTGTGGTCCAGATATGGCCCATGACTTCCTTTCATGTGGCCCATCACCACCTCCACCACACCAGGAAGTGCAATGTGGTGTAGGAAGGGCAAAATGGTCATCCGGCCCCCAAAGGTGTCGGAGGGAGTATGACCCGGCCCCTGGCTTTAAAAGGTTGAGAACCTCTGCCTTAAGGCAATGCAGCTCTACCCACAAATAAATATGAGTAGATTAAGTTGTTCTTACTCTTGTGTAATTGGGTGTGTGATTGCAGTGCTGGATGAAATCTTCCCTGATTGTCAGTAAGGTTCAGTGAACAACATGGGAGAACATACATCTGATTAAATACACATAAGATTGCACAATGAAAGAATAACTAAGATGAGTAACATACAAATACAGAGGGTGCAAAAATATATACATAATTTAAGAAATGTTATCTATGCCCTACTTTTTGACCTTAAATTGAATTACGGTAGCAATGTGTCCTATGGTGTTTGCTCAAAAGAATTAATGCTAGCATCACTATGCAGCAGGCAGGACGGTCAAAGAAATGTGAGATGTTAGAGTTACCTCAATGAGAATTTGTCAGGACAAAGAAGTGAATGAATGAATGAATGAATGTTTATTAATTGATTAGTCTTACAACCTTATCAAAAACATAACAGAAGATTTTAAAATCTGTGCAATGCAATGAAGTGCAATGAAATACAATAAATTACAATATGTACGTACCTGAGCTACTTTTAAAGAACGTAAACTGGAGAAGGTACCTTAATACAAATTAATACATGCATATCCATAGTCAGATAAATGAATCTCCCTTGCAGGATACCCCAATTTGATTGACATATTCAATTCTTTTAGCTGATGCCTTAATTATAAACTTGGCAGTTCTTCATACAATGTGCATGTTAGAACCCAGAAGGATATAGGACAGTTTATTAGAGTCCAAAAAAGTTGTTTTTTTTCCAATAGGGATGTAAGGTATTTAAATCTAA
This sequence comes from Furcifer pardalis, assembly GCA_030440675.1. Taxonomy (NCBI): domain Eukaryota; kingdom Metazoa; phylum Chordata; class Lepidosauria; order Squamata; family Chamaeleonidae; genus Furcifer; species Furcifer pardalis. The sequence goes on from CP126895.1 coordinate 47,774,555, forward strand.
TGTCAGTGTACAACTGGCAATCTAATAAAATATGAGAGACATTTTCAACATTTGGAGAACCACATATGCATGTTCTTTCGTGATATGGTAAGTGGTGAAAAGGCCCATATCTATTCATGGAGTCTAATAGCTCGAATCTGGCTCTACAAAATGCCCTTCTTAAAGGATAAGGGAGGCAAATAAATACATATTTTTCAGGTTGGAATGTAATTTTGTTAGCAGCATATCTAAGACTGTTTAAAAATTTCTTTGGGCTGAGTGGCCACTGAGAGCTAATACTGAACTGAAAACCCATGATGATAAATTACTTCAAAGAGTTGATTAACCCAGGACTTGGGATGATCCCACTTTATCTGTTCAGTTAAGCATAATTTGGGAAGCCTATTTGAGTCCATTGATTGGATCCTCAACTAATATGAGAATGTTTTAAATACTAAATGGCTATACATGGAGTGGA